>CM048755.1:636795585-638103800 GCA_026315105.1 Locusta migratoria | reverse complement strand
AGCCTTGTGAAACACCTGATACTGTATTCAGTGTGCCTGACCTGCTGTGGAAGGATACTCTAAATCTCTGCCGTTTGTGATTTCTACAAACTGTCTTCTACCACTTGGATAACTACAGATCCAGTTACATACCATTCCACGGATTCCATAATTCATGGTTGTAAGTTCCATTAACCCTGCCTTATTCATACCAGGTTCAATCTTATCTGATGGAATGTTTCTTTCAATCCAGAGCAAAATTTCTGCTGCATCAATTTAACTTCTCAGTTACTGTCTAGCCAAAGCTACAATGTAGGGAGTCTGAATCACTTTCCTTTTCCTTGAGGTATTCTAGTGACCCTCGTCTCTTAATAAATTTTGCTCAGGTACTGAAAACCTCACTGTTGACATCATAGTCACCGTTCAATCTGGATTGGACTGTAGTGTGTGTGTGTGTGTGTGTGTGTGTGTGTGTGTGTGTGTGTGTCCCACATAAAATTCCTCCATGATGACCTATTCAATGCTGATAGTGATGCCTCATCTGATGTTAAACCTGTTACTTCAAAATCATTCAATACTGATTCCAAGTACTTTTTTTCCTTGGTTTACCTCGACTTCTTATCCTGTACTGCTGAACCCACAAGTCTCTTACGTAACCTTGCTTCTCCCATGCATGTAACATGACCCCACTATCTCGTCCAGTTCACTGTAACTAGGCACAGGAAAAAAAATCAATTTTATGGCCAAAATCTGTTTTGTTTTGCACTACTGTGTCATTTTCTGGTGACCTTTTTGTAGTTTCAATTCTCTATTTTTGTCATATGTATTTATTTTTCAATATTATATTGCAAGTGACACTATTAACTGTAGTCTTGTTGAGCCACTGACAGACCTATTTTAAACAGTAATATTTTATTTTATTCATATCAGGGAGACCTTTTGCTCATTTTCTTTATTTACTCATTTACTTGCATGAACAATGACAATCAGTGCCAGTACTGTGAGCTATTGAACAAGGTAGGGATGCATATAGTCACAAAAGATAAGACCAACAGACTTCGCAGATCATACTCCACAACAATGCCATGCCTCATATTGCAGCTGTGTCTCTCCAAACTACACACGATGAACTAGTCTTAATGTAATCATACTGCTTCCAGCCTAAACAAGTCGCCCAGCAGTTACTGTTGGATGGCTTAACATGGGCAACAATTATAGAGATAAGGGCACGGAGGATATGGAGTACATTTGGCTCCAGATGCAACAACCTTCAGTATAAAACAGTGCTGCTATTAAAAAAAAAACCTTCCTTCCTTGTGTGTGTGTGGGGGGGGGGGGGGGGGGGATTAAGAAGAGGGAAACTGAAGAAAAAATGTAATTGCCTTTTTGTTGTTTCAATTATTGATTTTTAAGGAAATAAAAGCCCACTTATATTTGATTCTCCCTCGTACGAATGTCTGTGCACTCTTCTGTTTATGAAGGCTTTAGTGAAAAGCTTTCTTTGTGAGAGGTTTTGCCTTTTCTAAGTGCCTGACAGTTGCCGAGGCAGAATCTTCATATTCAGTTATAACATGTGCTTACTATTGATATTCTTGTCTGCACTTTACATAGTTGGTTAATTGTCAAGGCTTTTATGAAGGTGCAATAAGCACAGATTAACCTAAACAACAAATCCCCTCCACTTCTCCCCCCCCCCTCCAGATTACTGTACATTATTAAACCCCTTATCCATCTTAGTGGAGCAGTGTGAAGTGATGATTGCTATTAACTGTGATTTGTTGTTTGTAGTTTTGAATAGATAATATTTTTTCTTAGTTTTATTTGTTGTAAATTTTATAGCATGATGGGGAAGCTCCCCCTGATCCTGTGAGGTGCCAGAAGGGAGCTGATGTTGATGGTGAGTCACCAGAGGAAGTCAAGGTAAACATGCATCATCTAATGGAAAAAGTGGACATCAGTTCCCACATCACTGAAGCTCTGCTCAGCGAGCTGGTTGACAAGAACTGGAAGGTAAATAAATAAATAAACTACTTTCTTTCTTGTGTTGCTCTGATGTGTTCTAACCAAAATGTTATGCTTAGGTGAGGAGTGAAGCACTGCAGAAGCTTGTGAAGGTAGTCAAAGAGCACAAATACATTTCAAGCAATCTAGGACATTTACCGCCTGTTCTAGCTCTCCGCCTTGTTGATAGCAATAGCAAAATCGCAGTGGCGGCCATTGCGCTTTGTCAGAGCCTTGGTACTGCCATGGGGTCCCAGTGCAAAGTGCATGTTCGCACTTTGTTTCCTAGCTTCTTGCAAGGACTTGGTGACAGCAAGGTATGTTTTTTGTAGATCAGGGCTTCATACAATAAGACTGGTACTACTCTGTACAATTTTGCATGAGTATTATGTACATTAATAAAGCAGGTTTGTTTTTGGATATGGGCTAAGAGAGAACTTGCGGAATTACTTTAAGTGAAAAGGGAGTACATTACATTTGTTTTGAAGTATATGAAAAGTATATGAAGTATATGAAAAACGTGATTTGTCTGAAAGATGTTCTGGGCCAAGAAGCTAGGATTAGTGCACAGCACCTTCCTGTACACTACAATTTTATCAACAAACGGCCACAGATTGCAAATGACTGTCAGATCATTTACGTAGAGACAAAATAGTAAGTCCTATCACACTTCCCTGGGCATTCTTGACTACACCCTAGTCTCTGAACAATCTCTATCAAGGACGATGTACTGGGTTATATTACTTGTGTGGTGAAACTTAGTCACTCACATATTTGGGTACCTATTCCATATGCTTGTATCTTTGTTAGAAATCTGTGGTCTGGTACAATTTCATACACCATTTGAAAATAGAAAAGTATGCAATCTTGCAATGTTGTTCTTCATCCACGGCACGCAAGATGTCATGAGAGAAAAGTGCAAGATGAATTCAGTATGATCGATGGTTCCTAAAGCCATGTTGATGCATGGACAGAAGCTTTTTTGTCTCAAGGAAATTTACTATATTAGAAATGAGAGTATGTTCCAGAATTCTACAGGAAACGTATATTAATGATATTAGACTTGAAAATGTGAGTTGTTCTTTTGTCTTTCTTATACACAGGACTTACCTGTACCTTTTTCCAGCCGCTAGGAACTTTTGTGTTGGATCAAAAATCGTGACAGATGCAAGCTAAGTAAGGATAAGGGTATTATTTGTATAACCGAATTGGTACTCCATCATGAACTGGCAGCTTGTTTGTTTTCAACTCCATCAGCTGTTTCTTTACACCAGCTATGCCTATTACTATGACCTCTATTTGGGAGTTAGTGTGATGCTCAAATTAAGGTGTGTTTGCATGGTGGCCTTGTGTAAATGATTTCTTAAATGTTAAATTTAAACCCCATCCATCATTTAACCGTCTCATTACAACCCCAGAATGATAAAGTGACTGGATAGAAGCCTTTGATCCGCTTAAAGATTTTACATGGGAACATCATTTTTCTGGTACTCTGCAAGATCTTTTTCTGTGGTGTGACAGTGGTAGTTACAGTATGCTTCGCACATTGATCTTTTTATGGATGCACAAATCTCTACCAAGAGTACAACTGCCTTTGCTTTCTTGGCATTTTTCGAATGTAATTATTAAAGCATGATCAGTCTTTGCCATCCTTAATCCACTTTGTAGGCAGGTCAATCCATTTTAAATTGCCAACACAATTTTGCTTAGTTTTCATTTTCATGATTTTTTTACCCTCATGTTTTCCTTACAGGTAACAGTCACAAAAACATTTAGAAAATTATAAGTCGTAGTTATCTTCTGGCAGCCATTTTAAAATGGTGGTTTAGAACGTTCATCGAAAATGTGTATGCAGAAAGTTTAATTCTCAAGTTATTTTGAGAGATATCAGAATAATTAAAAATAAAGTGTCTTCCAGAAGTGAACTTCATGTATTCAGTTTTTAACATTTTTTTTTATTGTTAGGGAGTCAGTCACTCTTTCTGTAAAGACTATTTAAGACCATAAATTCTTATGAAGAAAGAGGCACTCACTAATTACTGTATGTACTCTATTAATCCGTGCATATATCTTCCCGAATTTATGAATGGAAAAACTTGGGTGTGCGGTTTATTCAAATTTAGGTTGATATTACTCAGTCTGCAACAACAAAACACACTAAGCGGGTATTAATCTGCTTTAAAAAACAGATCCCTTTAGGCTGTTATTAAACGATAATTTTTGACAAAGAAATATTATGAAATATTCATAATATTTCTTAGACATAAATCTTCACCACAGTCTTAAAAGGCGTATTATGGTCATCGTATTTCAGGATAATGGATAATACAAACTTTTTATTGTGTGCTGCCTTAGCCGGTCACAAACGTGGTGGAGTTGCGTACCTTTCCGGCAGTTTCTTTGCCAGTGCAGCTGGCGTGTATGAACAGTTGCATTGTTGATGTAAGAATGACTAGTTT
This sequence comes from Locusta migratoria, assembly GCA_026315105.1. Lineage (NCBI taxonomy): Eukaryota > Metazoa > Arthropoda > Insecta > Orthoptera > Acrididae > Locusta > Locusta migratoria. The sequence continues at coordinate 638,099,361 of CM048755.1, read as the reverse complement.
ATGATACAATCTTTGAGCAATAAAGTACGTTATCTACTCAAGTTTGGTTTTTATTAGGTTCAGTATCACCATTTACCCATACTGGTATCGGCATGTGACAAAGACTATATCTGGAGAAGACAGGGTTACAGCGATTTCTTGTTACTAGGTTTCAACGCTAATTATGGTGCGGTGTTGCAGCTATGCACGTGCACACATAGATTAGTAACAGCAATGCTAGTGCTCAGAATGGATACATTTTGCGTTGCAGTGGAGAGAAAACAAGCAACTTTTTAAATCAAATATACGGCGAGGTGCTACATTTGATGATTTTTCTTTGAAGAAAAATACATGTATGTTGAAGCACCATATTACACTATCAAAGATATATGACCATTTAATAACAGTCTCAACTCCATTTATTTATTAACGGTTCAGATTCTATAAGCATTAATTGGAAAAATGAGAATTTTATGGGGCTGGTGCGAGATTTGCACGCTCTGGATATTACGACCCTATGCCCCCCCCCCCCCCCCTCTCTCTCTCTCTCTCTCTCTCTCTCTCTCTCTCTCTCTCTCTCTCTCTCTCTCTCTCTCTCTCTCTCTCTCTCTGTGTGTGTGTGTGTGTGTGTGTGTGTGTGTGTGTGTGTTGTTAATTGTTTGGATATTTGTGTTATTTAGAAATTTAATAGATGTGACATCCCAAGATGGCTGCCCTCACCTGCTTGTTCAAAGCCAACAGGTGGTATCCTGATCTACACAAATCTGGGTGGAAATCTCCCCCCCCCCCCTACCCCATTTAAAAACTGAGGTTGCACAGATTACTCGAGTATATGTGGTATATATTGTTTGGATTGTATACTTACATAAGTACCTGAAGTATAAGTTTTAGTCCTGAACCCCTCAGGGGCTCAGCATTAATTTGCTGAGTACGGGCTTGGCGAACCCGGGGTCCTGAGCTGTGGGCTGTGTCGCGCCAACAGTCAGCTACACCGTAAGCTCTGTGCGTGCTTCAACGACCATCGTTCGGCGCGACGGTGGAACGTTGTACGTTTCAGAGCCCGGGGATCTTGGCTTAATCGCCCGGGTCGTGAGGACGGTACAAACCTCTATAAAAAACCCTCAATCTCAAGGTGTGCTACGTGCCGAGGAGATGCATGGCTGTTGAGGTAGAACAGCCGCTAGCTAGCAACCTCTGAGGAACCTGCCGCACCTCAGTTGTACAAGGCTTACCCAGGCAAGCGGGGCTCTGCCTGGGTGGACCTTTAGTTCCCTAGCTGCTCGTGGGACCAAGATGAAGCGAGCAATAAACTCTGCCAATGGCGTCTCTAAGCGAGGAAGAACAAATTTCAATGCCACGAAGTATGACCCCCGATTGTTTCCTTCCCTTGGTACATCACGGGAAGAACATCGGGCTAAAGAGAGGGACGAGTTATACTCTCCAAAGTATCTAGTATGTAGCAGAACAGACGGGGAAAGCTTTATGACGACAAAACCTCTTTTCTTTGTCGAAAATTTAGAGGATAAGTACGGCGAAGTCGCAGGAATGTCGAAGATGAAGAGTGGTTCAGTGCTGATAGAAGCTGCATCATCCGCTCAGTCGAAAGCATTGCTTGCTTGCTTGCGACAAGCTGGGTGATGTCCCTGTCAGCATAACACCCCACAAATCGCTGAACATGGTCCAGGGTCTGATTTACCACAGAGACCTCCTCCTACAGTCTGATGACAAGTTACGCGCCAACTTAGAACGACGGGGCGTCCACTTTGTCCGGCGCGTGTATAGGGGTTCGAAGGAATGTAAGGTTGCCACCGGTGCTTTCATCTTGGCCTTTGAGGGCGATACGTTGCCCGATAAGGTCAAGGTCATGATTTACCGGTGTGATGTAAAGCCTTACATTCCTCCCCCAATGCGATGCTTTAAATGTTGGAAATTTGGGCATATGTCATCTCGCTGCACCTCTAGCCCCACATGTAGGGAATGCGGGCGTCCAGCCCATCCGGACGCTCTGTGTACTCCCCCGCCAATATGTGTCAACTGTGGGCAGCATCATCCACCCTGTTCATCAGACTGTACCATTTTCCGGAAAGAACGTAAAATAATGGAAATTAAGACTCTGGACAGACTGACATACACCGAGGCGAGGAAAAAGTATGAAAGAATCCACCCCGTACCACAGACTGCTTCATATGCGACAGTTACGTCATCGTCAGCTACCCTGGCGTCGATGGCACCAACGGTGCAACCATTTTCTGTGGGCCCTAAGGGCCATCAACCTCAGTCTGCCTCCTCGAAGGTTGGGGGGGTCCATCCATTGCCCCACCAGTACCATTGGTGGGGGCAACCTCACCCCCCACCATCGGGGACAGAAGTCCCCATTCCCCTGCCGGAGAAGCAGCAGCCTTCCCCGGCCCCTCTCGCTAGGGAGAAGTCCGTTGGGACGCTCCCTTCTTCGGTTTTGAAGACTAGACCGGAGGATCCAAGCCGTCCATTGGGAGATGTAGACACCACTGGTCGCAGGGCTTCCCGAGCCTCATCGGCTCCTGAAAATTCAGAGAAGCCCTCCCAGCGGTCTAAACCGAAAGAACAGCGGGAGGAGAAACACAAGAAAAAGAGATCTAAGAAAAAATCTCTTCCGACGGCACTCCCGCCGTCGGTTTCTCAAACTTCAGATTCTGACGATGGGTTGGAGATGCTAGCATCCGCTGAGGACCTAGCACTCACCGACCCCCCAGAATCGATGGACATAGATGCCACACTCAATAAGGCGGCGGCAACAGGTGATACTAAGGCGTAAACGAAATGTCCGCGACGTTCATGGCATCCCAGTATGCCAACAGCAATATCCTCCAGTGGAATTGCGGTGGTTATTTCCACCGTCTCGCTGAACTGCACCATTTATTGAGCCAATTCCCTGTGCTGTGTGTAGCACTCCAGGAAACTTGGTTTCCTGTTCAGCGGACCCCCGCCCTTCGTGGTTATCGGGGCTATTATAAAAATCGTGCAGTCTATGACAGAGTTTCCGGAGGTGTTTGCATCTTTGTTCTCGCCAATGTTCCCAGTGCACCGGTACCACTAAACACTGCACTCGAGGCAGTGGCTGTGAGGATTCGGGCAGGACAGGAGATTACTATCTGCTCTTTGTACCTCCCTCCAGACAAGGCAGTGTCTTATGCGGAACTCGCCGCCTTGGTTGCTCAGCTCCCATCGCCGTACCTGCTGCTGGGGGACTTTAATGCCCACAACCCCTTGTGGGGTGGAAATGATATTACGGCCCGTGGTAGAGACGTGGAGTACCTCCTGGCGCAGCTAAATATTGGCCTGCTTAACAACGGAGCTGCCACTCACTTCAGCTTGGCCCATGGCACTTACTCAGCCATAGATCTGTCGCTCTGCAGTCCCAGCCTACTTCCACATTTAACTTGGAGGGTCCACGATGACCTTTGTGGAAGCGACCACTTCCCTATCATACTGTCGCTCCCACAGTCATCACGTGCAAGCTACCTGCCTCGATGGTTACTCCGTCGGGCAAACTGGCCGGCCTACACCTCGGCTGTTACAGCAACTTCTCCAGTCCCAGACGATGTTGACTTGGCTGTCGATCAAGTTACTACGGCCATTATTTTCGCTGCTGAAGCCACAGTCCCGAAATCCTCTGGTTTTCCCCGTCGTAAATCGGTGCCCTGGTGGACACCAGAAATTGCTGGGGCTATCAAGGAGCGTCGTCGAGCGCTCCAACGCCAACGCCGCCATCCTTCATTGGAGCACTTGATTGCTTTTAAACGGCTCCGTGCCCACGCTCGTCGGCTTATAAAGCAAAGCAAGCGAGATTGCTGGGAGAGGTATGTAGCCACTATCGGCTCCCGGGCCTCCCCAACGGAGGTGTGGAAGCAGGTTAGGCGCCTTTTCGGGCATCGTCCACTGACAGGAATCCCCAGTCTCTACATTCGGGGTACCCTGTCCACAGACCCAGCTGCTATTGCGCAGTACATGGCAGAACATTATGCTAGCACCTCAGCATCTACATCTTACAGTGCGGACTTCCGCGCCCACAAAGAGCGTGTTGAACAGCGGCAGTTTTCGTTTCACTCGCACCGCCAGGAAAAATACAATATGCCATTCAGCGAGTGGGAGTTTGAGAGTGCCCTAGCTGCATGTCCTGACACCTCCCCAGGACCAGACAGCGTCCACGTCCAGTTTGTCCATCACCTGCCTGCGGCTTTTCAACGACGACTTCTCACCCTATACAACACCCTGTGGGTGAAGGGTGCTTTCCCATCCCAGTGGCGGGATAGCATCATTATTCTGGTGATGAAACCTGGTACTGATCCGCAGGTGGCTGAGAGCTATCGCCCAATAAGCCTCACCAACGTTCTGTGCAAGATCTTCGAACGTATGGTGAGCCGGCGGCTCATGTGGCTTCTTGAAGACCGGGGACTCCTCATCCCCCAACAAGGGGGCTTCCGCCATGGCCGCTCTGCAATAGATAATTTAGTGTCTCTGGAGTCGGCCATCCGCACTGCTTTCACCAGGTGTGAGCACATGGTAGCGGTCTTCTTCGATCTTCGCAAGGCGTACGACACCACCTGGCGCCACCATATACTGGCTACGCTGTATGACTGGGGCTTACGTGGTCCCCTACCGACGTTCATACAGAATTTTTTATCACTCCGTACTTTCCGAGTTAGGGTCGGTACCTCCCTCAGTAATCGTCATACCCAAGAGAACGGGGTCCCCCAGGGCTCTGTTCTCAGTGTACCTTTATTTTTAGTTGCCATAAACGGCCTTACGGCGGCTGTGGGGTCATCGGTCTGTTCGTCCTTGTTTGCCGATGACTTCTGTCTATACTACAGTTCTGCTAACATTGGTGTCATTGAAAGACGACTGCAAGGAGCCATTCAAAAGGCACAATCATGGGCCTCAGCGCACGGCTTCACATTCTCAGCATCCAAAACCCAAGTGATGCACTTTTGTCGTCGTCGGGTCGTTCATCCTGACCCGGAACTCTACCTTGCTGACGAACAGCTTCATGTAGCAGAAACGCATCGGTTTCTTGGCATGCTGTTCGACAACCGACTGACTTGGGGACCACACCTCCGTCAGTTGAAGCGAAAATGCTGGCGGCATCTAAATATATTGCGCTGTCTCGGCCACACTGCCTGGGGAGCTGACCGTCAAACTCTGCTGCATCTCTTTAAGGCCCTAATATTATCACGCTTGGATTATGGGAGCCAGGAGTATGACTCTGCGGCGCCTTCATCATTGCGGACCTTGGATCCCATTCTTCACAGTGGTGTTCGTCTTGCAACAGGGACTTTCTGCACCAGCCCTGTGCCAAGTCTCCTCGCTGAAGCTGGCATCCCTCCCTTGAGGTTTCGCCGGCAACAGTTATTAGCTTCCTATGCCGTCCACGTTCATGCTTCACCTCATCATCCTAATCGCAGGCTTTTGTTTCCACACACCCCCCTTCCCTCTCCAGACGGTCGACCCCGATCAGGACTGCCAATCGCGGTTCGGGTACATACTCTCCTTTCCTCACTAGAGTCCTTCCCCCTACCTCCCGCATTCTCCTGCCAATCTCATATCCCTCCTTGGTCCATCCCTCACCTACAACTTAACCTGCAATTGTCCTGTGATCCAAAGACAACGGTTTCACCACATATACTTCACCAACAGTTTCTGGAGATCCTTGGTACGTTCCGCGATGCAGAGGTCATCTATACTGATGGCTCCCAGGTCGAAGGCAGAGTGGGTTACGCCTATGTTCATGGCGACCACATTGAACAACGCTCCCTTCTTCCTGGCTGCACCGTCTTTACTGCTGAACTGATCGCTGTACTTCGTGCTCTTGACCACCTTCGCACACGCCCGCGGAAGTCATATGTCATTTGCAGTGACTCCCTGGGTGGCCTACAAGCTCTCGACCAATGTTTCCCCAAACATCATTTGGTGCAACACATCCATGAGTCTGTGTTCAGTCTCGGCGTGTCTGGCCGTTCGGTGGCTTTCATCTGGACCCCGGGCCACATAGGCATTCCAGGGAATGAACGAGCTGATCAGCTGGCCAAGCAGGCCATTGCCTCGCAGCGTCTGGATATTGGTACCCCAGAAAGAGACATCCGTTTGGGTCTGCGCCACAAGATATCAATGGCTTGGAACTCAGAATGGTTGACATTAAGCACGCCCAACAAGCTTCGTGTGATCAAATCTTCGACAGCAGCTAGGAAAACGTCTCTTAGGCCATCTCGAAGGGACTCAGTCATCCTCTGTCGCCTGCGTATAGGCCATACATGGCTCACGCACGGCCATCTCTTACGTCGAGAAGACCCGCCAAACTGCCATTGTGGCGCTCTGCTGACTGTGGTCCACATCTTGGTGGACTGTCCTCTTTTAGCTGCATTGCGACAATCTTTTAACCTGCCTACTGCGCTTTCTTCGATTTTAGGTGACGACGCCTCTATGGCTGACTATGTTTTAGATTTTATTCGCGCAGCTGGATTTTATCATAAGCTTTAATGGTGGATTCATACGCCTGATCTTCAGGCATACACCGCTTATAATTTTACTCTGTTGTCAATTTTATCTTGTCAGTCCTATTTCCGACTGGCAGTTGTAGTCTGTGCAGAATGGCTGGCTCATCCATTATTATCCTAGTGATCAGCCAGCCACCAACATCTGCTGTCGTTTTAAGTAAATCTGATTATTTGTTCCACCTCTCTTGAGGTTTCTTTCTCTTTTTATATCGTACTTATGACCAACACTGTCTTCAGTATGTCTTGCGTACTGGTTGCAGGGTGCTTAATTTTAAAGATACATGAAACCCTGTGATATTTTATCTGGGAACAGGGGACTGATGACCCAGTAGTTTAGTCCCCTTTAAACACCCAACGAACCAACCTTAGTCCTGAAACGTGGCCAAAAGTCTTTTATGTCAATTTCTGTAGTTCAGTATCTAAAAAGGGACTAAAGGAAAAAGTGAAATATTTTCAAAATGTTCTCTATACCAACAGAAATGTCTCTCAAAAAAATTGACAGACTCAACTACATTGAGAGTAATACAGTAGTCAATTTCCACAAAAACACTACCATACTACACTCTTGTGTAGCACAAAATTAGCAAACTTGGGCTTGAAATGATTACAATTGACATTGGTTGAATTATGTTTAAATTATTACTGTAATAAATGATCCTACATTTCTACTTGTAAATAACAATGGGCAGTGATAACAATAGGTAAAACTTCTTATTTTAACTCAAATTACCAATACATTTGATCTAATACACTCTCATACGGCATATGAATAATAATGTTTCTCCATTTATTTAGATTTAATTACTCCTCAGCTGCCGTTTTCATTAGTGTGTAACAAGACATTTCATTGTTCAGAGTTCAAATGGAGCCACTTTTTGTTCTAAATTCTCTGAAAACATTAAAGTCAGAGTTTTGCTGCAAGTGCAGACTTTGTATTCCATCTGGAACTGTCACCAGTGTCACATTGTAAACAACGTTAAGTATCATAATTTAATTTGCCAGTCTAGTTCGTCATTTTTGTTAGTACTTCTGTTTTAAGAGGTTTATTTTTGTGCACTTGGAAGATTTCGTTTGTGCTACAGTTTTAATAGAATATTCCCGCGTATTTGATAGGTAGGCGCGCGCGCGCGCGCGCGTGCGCGCACACACACACACACACACACACACACACACACACACACACACACACATACGCGCAGCAGCAGCAGCAGCAGCAGCAGCTTAGTACTAGCGAATTATTGTCACTTATTTGTGGTCTTAGCAGTGTTAAATTTTTATAAACTCTCGCTAGTAACAAGTTGATACTTAACACTGTACAGGTAATTGTTGATTTGTTAGGATGGATAGGATGCGTGACTGCAGTTTTGCAGCAGTGGGGCCTCTGGTGTGTTGAATGGGACACCACAGGTGTTACGTGCTTCAACCACTGTCCATTCTGTTGGGAAATCTTCGCACGTACCGGATGCGGTTGAGCCATCCTCTCCTCAAGGCGTATGGCGGGTTCAACGGCGTTTGTGTTGCTTGGGGAGTTGCCCATTCTGCTTGTCAGTGGACATACAGCTGCTCCTTCAGCAGAATCCGAGCAGGCACATGGGGGAGGATTTATTAGTGTTTGGGAGCTCCAATGTTAGGCGGGTGATGGAGCCCCTTAGGGAAATAGCGGAAAAGTTCGGGGAAGAAGACCAGTTTGCACTTTGTTTGCTTGCCGGTGGGATCTCATCAGAGATTTGGAGGAGGCCCTTCTGGTGGCGATAGAGAAGGTTCAGAGGTCATCCTCAGTTCATAAAGGTGGTTGGCGGAATTTGTGAAGTCTGAAAGCCTCACTTGCAGGTTTTCCAGAAACGATCGTGGTCATCTGGTTTGGAGTCGAGTGAAAGGCTTAAACCAGAGGCTCAGATGATTGTGCGGAGATCTGAGATGCAAATTTCTTGACCTCTGCTATCGGGTGGAGAAATGTAGGGTTCCCCTGAATGGGTCACGCGTGTAATACACGCAGGAAGTTGCTACAGGGGTAGCGAAGTGGAGTGCACATGGGGGGGGGGGGGGGGGTTAGGTTAGAGAATTCCCTCCCTAGGCCTGACAAGATGCCTCCTGAGTTGCGACAAGGTATCAGTAGGTAGAAGACAACAGGGAATGAAAAGGTCATTGTAGTATTAGTTAACTGCAGGAGCGTCTATAGAAAGGTCCCAGAACTGCTCTCATTAATAAATGGTCACAATGCTCACCTACTACTAGGGACGGAAAGTTGGCTAAAGACGGATGCAAATAGTAAAGAGATTCTAAACAGAGACTGGAATGAAAATTCCTGGCAGATTAAAATTGTGTGCCGGAACCGGGACTTGAACCTGGGACCTTTGCCTTTCGTGGGCAAGCACACTACCGACTGTGCTATCCCGACATGACTCACGATGCCGCCTCACAACTTTACTTCCGCCAGTACCTCGCCATATCAGTGCACACTCTGCTGCAGAGTGAAAGTTTCATTCTGGAAACATCCCTTAGGCTGTGGCTAAGCCATGTCTCCACCACATCCTTTCTTCCAAGAGTGCTAGTCTTGCATGGTTCGCAGGAGAGCTTCTGTGAAGTTTGGAAAGTAGGAGGTGAGGTACTGGTGGAAGTAAAGTTGTGAGGCGGCATCGCGAGTCGTGTCGGGATAGCACAGTCGGTAGTGCGCTTGCCCGCAAAAGGCAAAGGTCCCAGGTCAGAGTCCCGGTTCCGGCACACAATTTTAATCTGCCAGGAAGTTTCATATCAGCACACAGTCCACTGCAGAGTGAAAGTTTCATTCTAGAGACTGGAATGTTTACCGCAGAGATAGGCTGGACAGTGAAGGGGGAGGCGTGTTTATAGCGATAAAAGGTCGACTAGTATCAAAGGAAATTGACGGAGATTCAAAAAGTGAAATAATTTGGGTGAAGGTCACGGTTAAAGCAGGCTCGAACATAATTGGATGTTGCCATTGACCTCCTGATTCATCAGCTGTTGTGGCAGAACACCTGAAGGAAAATTTGGAAAATATTTAGAGTAGTTTTCCCGATCATGTTATAGTTTCGGGAGGACATTTTAATTTACCAGATATAGACTGGGAGACTCACACTTTCATGACGGGTGGCAGGGACACAGAATCCAGTGAAATTATTTTTGAGCGCATTATCTGAAACCTTGAGCAGTTAAACAGAGAACCAACTTGTGGCGACAACATATTAGACCTTCTGGTGACAAACAGACCTGAACTATTTGAAACAGTTATTGTAGAACAGGGAATGAGCGATCATAAAGCAGTTACAGCATTGATGATTTCAGATGTAAATAGAAATATTAAAAAATGTAAGAAGATTTTTCTGTTCGGAAAAAGTGACAAAAAGTGAATTTCAGAGTACTTGACTGCTCAACACAGTTTTATCTTAAGTACAGATAGTGTCAAACAGTGGTCAAAGTCAAAGCCATCATACAATATGCATTAGATGAGTATGTACCAAGCAAGATTGTAAGAGATGGAAATGAGCCACCATGATACAACAACCTAATTGGAAAACTGCTACAGAAGCAATGGGAACTTCACTGCAAAGATAAACATAGCCATAGCCAAAGCCTTGTAGGCGAACAAAAATTACACGAAGTGAAATGTAGTGTGAGGAGGGCTATGCGAGACGCATTCAACGAATTCGAAATTAAAGTTCTACGTACTGACTTGGCTGAAAATCATAAGAAATTTTGATTGTATGTCAAAACGGTAGGTGGATGAAAGTGGTATTGAAACAGAGGACAACACTATAAAGGCTGAATTATTAAGTGTCTTATTCCAAAGTTTTTTCACGGAGGAAGATTGCACTGCAGTTGCCTCTAGAATGCCACATAGATGACAAAATTGCAGATATTGAAATAATTGACAGAGGGATAGAGAAACAATTAAAATCGTTCAAAAGAAGAAAGGCTGCAGGACCTGATGGGATACCATTTCGATTTTACACAGTATGCGAAGGAACCTTCCTCTTCCCCCCCCCCCCCCCCCCCCCCTTTCTTGCAGTGGTGTACCGTAGGTCTCTAAAAGAGCGTAGCGTTCCAAAAGATTGGAAAATGCGCAGGTCATCAAACAGATGTGCAGAACTATAGGCCTATATCTCTAACGTTGGTAAATTATAGAATTTTGGAACATGTAATATGTTAGAGTATAAAGACATTTTTGGAGACTAGAAATCTGCTCTGTAGGAATCAGCATGGGTTTTGGAAAAAGGCGATTGTCCACGAGACTCTGAGGGCCATAGACAAGGGTTCTCAGGTAGGTGCTGTGTTTCTTGACTTCCAAAAGGCGTTTGATACAGTTCACCACAGTCGTTTAATGAATAAAGTAAGAGCATATGGTCTTTCAGATAATAATTGTGCGATTGATAATATAGTAATAAGGACAGTTTACAACTCACCGCAAAGACATGGTGACGAGCTGCGACAGGCACGTACCTAAGACACACACGTATAACACTTTCAGCTGCTGACCATGGCCTTCTTCAGAAAATAGAGCATTCATGCAATCACACAGGCGCACAACACAGTCATACAACCATCACCTCCGCACTTTGAATTCAGAGTATGACAGCCAAAGATGGCAGTTGTGCGACTGTGAAGTGTGATTATGTGAATGCTCTCTATTCCGAAGCTGGCCAACAGCTTAAGTGTTGCATGTGTGTGTCTTTATGTGCATGTCACTGTTAATTGTAAGTCTGTGCGAGTTGTAAACTGTCCTTATTATACTGCTGAATTCCTACCTCGACATTCCATTACATGTATGTAACTTTCTTTTTTCTGTTAAAAATATCAGGCTCGTCAGAGTATGTAAACTATATGAAGTTAAATAATAATGTGATGTCCAGGTTAAAACAGTAAAAATAATCTGGTGAAACTTTATGGCCTCAGCACTGTAAAGTGTATTCTACTGCAGCCAATAAGGTTTGTTTAAAGCAGAAATATGTCTTGCAGTTAGACATCTCAGCATTTCAGTTGGAAGAATGTGTTTTGACAGTGGATACTGCCATTGTGTAATGATTTCTCTGCTCTACAATATTACATCAAAAACTCGCTGTTCAAGATTAGTGATTAAACAAACTGATCACTGCAAACATATTTTCTCAATTCTTTAGCAAACTCATCTTTTAGTCCCATCTAATTGCTGTGTTAAATGTGTGCAATAAATGCTGCTTAAATAGTAACAAAGACTTGCCTTTTTCTCAGGATTGAACATTCCAATATTTCAGTGCCATAACTGTTAGTTTGTATGCTTGCATTTCACACCTGTAAGTCCATAATCCACACCAGCAAAATCTCGGGAATATTTCGGCATGTGCCTTTGTGCCAGGCACAATTATAATTGCACTATGACAAAGTGTAAATCACTGTTAAAAACAAGTGGTAATCTATCCACAAAAATAAACTGATTAAGGTAAATTAAATTTTCCATGCACAGCAATTATAATTTATATGTTGATATTTTAGCTTTATACATTTATGAATAGTTAAGGCACATAAAAAATGTCTATGCAGGCATCTTTTTCAGAGTGATGGTGGTAGTAGTTATATAAAGAGGAAAAACTGTTCAGTGTGTGTTAGATTGTCTGAATGTTGCAGGTAAGGGTACGATCTGCTGCTTTGGCTTGTATAAACACCTGGGGTGAGCAGTGTGGGTACAAAGTCTTTTTTGATGGTGAAATGATCGGTGATGCTCTGAAATCTGGAAGTCCTGTTCTAAGATCAGAACTGTGGGCTTGGCTTGCAGTAAAGTTACCAGACAGTAAGAATTCAGTAAAACTTCTGTTCTCATTTTGATCATTGCTTTAATGAAAAGAAAAAAAAAATTAAATATTTTTGTTGTTCACAGTACCTCCAAAATCTTTTCCAAGAGAAGAACTGACTGTGTGTGTGCCTCACTTATTTTCTAACTTAGAAGACCGCAATGCAGATGTCAGGAAAACTGCTCAGGATGCAGTTCCAGCATTTCTGATACACTTGGGCCACACGTCGATCATGAGAGCAGTGGTAAAATTTAAGGTAAGTGTGGCATCCTGCTAGACAAGAAATGTTTTACAGACTGTTCAAACTGTTCATCTGGTGAGTAATCATCATCTATTTATTATATATTTTTGTTGCTAGGAAAGAGATCATTTAACTTGCCCAAAGCACAGGATCAGACAAAGCAGGCAGACATGCAAAATGCAAAGAAGTTGGACAGATGCCAGTTGAGGCAGGGGCTCTGTCCACAGACTGGAGGCAAAGATGTAGAAAGGTGGGCGAGAATTTAAAACTAACGAAGGTTGAGACCTGGTTAGGGTTACCATACGTCCTCTTTTTCCCGGACACGTCCACTTTTTGAGGCAAGAAAATGTGTCTGGCCGGAATTTATAAAATTCTACAAAATGTCCTCTTTTTTTGGGTTCTGAGGAAGAAAAATTATGTTTCTGTTATTGGCGACAACGGGTTCGTTCGCACTGTAGTTCCAAACTGTTCGCAACTATTGCGCGTCTACACAGAGGTAAGTTGCTGTTCACAATTTCGCTCTCCGCATGCGTCTGACAGTTGCAAACGATTCAGATCAGTCATGTGGATGCACCTCTTAGGAATCCTTATCTGGGGGGGGGGGGGGGGGATGTGGAAGGAAAAAAACTGTATAATGTATCTCAATGATCAAACAACTGTAAACATTGACACACAATTGTGCTTAGATCAGTTTTTTTATACCTAGTCATAATGCTAACACAGAACATGTGTTTTCTCTTATGAACACAAAGTAGACAAAAGACAGGAATAGATTTAAAATATAAATCCTATTGTATAGGGATAGTATAATTTCAAACATTTGAAATACCTCGGCTTTTATTAGTACTTGTTGAAAAACAAAAAAGCTCTTGAGAGGGATTTCGTCGTCTTACAAATATAGTTTGTTCGAAAGTGAAAAATACAAGAATGAGACAATTGAGCGTAGTGATGATGAATAAACTGTCAAGGTTCATCATAATACTTTGTTTTACAACAACCACACAAGGTTGCAGTTTTAGTTCATAGTAGTTTTACGTGGTTCATTAATAAAGTTGTAAATTAAATTAACAATAAAGTGTTCTTTTTTTTATATGAGCTGTCCTCTTTTTTGATGATGTTCATATGGCAACCCTAGACCTGGTGGGCAACGGGAAGAGACAATATGTTGAAGGGCCAGTTTCTATCGCCGGAGTTCCGAAAGGTTGGTGTCAGTGGGAAGGATCCATATAACCTGGACGGTGTAACACTGTAACAAAATGTGCTGGCCGTGCACCAAGGCATGCTTAGCCACAAGGTGATCCTCATTACCAACAAACACTGTCTGCCTGTGTCCGTTCATGCGAATGGACAGTTTGTTGCTGGTCATTCTCACATACAGCCTCATAGTGCAGTCATGTCAGCTGTTAAATCATGTGGGTGCTGTCACAAGTGGCTCTGCCCTTAATTGCATACACCTTCTGGGTTACAGGACTGGAATAAGTGGTGGTGGGAGGATGCATAGGGCAGGTTTTACACCGGGGTGGTTACACGGGTAGGAGCCAGAGGGTAGGGAAGGTGGTTTGGGGATTTTGTAGTGATGGACAAGGAGGTTACGGAGGTTAGATGGGTGGCAGAAAGACACTCTCGGTGGAGTGGGAAGGATGTCATGAAGGATGGCTCTCATTTCGGGACAGGATTTAAGGAAGTTGTATCCTTGCTGGAGAGCCACATTTAGAGTCCGCTCCAGTCCCGGAAAGTAACTGGTGACAAGAGGCGATCTTTTAGGGTCCCTCTGCGGGAGGTTCTGTGTTTGGGGGGAAGAGGAAGTGCCCTGGCTATTTGCTTTTGTACCAGATCAGGAGGGTAGTTGCGGGAAGTGAAAGCTGTCATCAGGTTATTGGGGTACTGGTTGAGGGATTCAGGTCTGGAGCAGACTCGTTTGCCATGAAGACATAAGCTGTAGGGAAGAGACTGTTTGATATGGAATGGATGGCAGCTGTCATAATGGAGGTACTGTTGTTTGTTGGTAGGTTTGATGTGGATGGATGTGTGTAGCTGGCCATTGGATAAATGATAAACATAAAGGAAAGTGGTACAGGATTTGGAATAGGACCAGGTGAATCTGATGGAACCAAAGGAATTGAGGTTGGAGAGGAAATTCTGGAGTTCTACTTCACTGAGTGTCCAGATCATGAAGATATTGTCAATAAATCTATACCAAACTTTGGGTTGACAGGCCTGGATGTCCAAGAAGGCTTCCTCTAAGCGTCCCATAAATAAGTTGGCATACGAGGGGGGGGGGGGGGGCATCCTGGTTCCCATGGCTGTTCCCTTTTGTTGTTTGTATGTCTGGTCCTTAAAAGTGAAAACGTGGGTTAGGATGAAGCTGGCTGGGGTAATAAGGAAAGAAGTTTTAGGTAGGGTTGCGGGTGATCGGTGTGAAAGGAAATACTCCATCGCAGCGAGGCCCTGGGCACATGGTATATTTGTATATAGGGAAGTGGCATCAATGGTTACAAGGATGGTTTCCGGAAGTAACAGGCTGGGTAAGGATTTCAGGTGATCTAAAAATTCGTTGGTGTCTTTGATGAAGGATGGGAGACTGCACATGATGGGTTGAAGGTGTTGGTCTATGTAGGCAGAGATTCGTTCTGTAGGGGCTTCGTAACCAGTCAAAAGGGGACGGCCGGGATGATTGGGTTTGTGAATCTTGGGAAGTAGGTATAAGGCGAGGGTGCGGGGTGTTGGTGGGGTCATGTGGTTTGAGTCAGATGAAAGGTTTTGTAGGGGGCCTAAGGCTTTGAAGATTCCTTGAAGCTCTGCCTGGACATCAGGAATGGGATTGCCATGACAAACTTTATATGTGGTACTGTCTGAAAGCTGATGCAATCCCTCAGCCTCACGAATAAAGTACCATGTTCGTGGATCCCTTGTCGGCTGAGAGAATGATGATTGACCGGTCAGCCCACAGATCGTGGATAGCCTTGGCTTCAGCTGTGATGATGTTGGGAATTGGATTCAGTTGTTTCACGAAAGAATTTCTCACTTCCCGCCTTGCCTCTGTCGGAGCAAATCTGTAGATATGTATGCAATTGTAACACATTTGCACATTATAATTTTTCAAATTTTCTCGTAGAATTACCAAAAATTTTATTTCATTAATACCTTGTTGTGAAGAGGCTCCCTGACCTGCTGACACAAGAAAATAGGTGACATTCACACAACTTATATTTTCGGCATTGACCTTTGTCAGAAAAAGAAACGCATCCATTCACACAATTGCTCAGACAACTATGCAAACACAACCACGATGTCTGGCCATTCCTGCGCCACAAACATCCAGACAATCGGCGGCAATGACAAAGGGTGGTGGTTCCATCGGACAGCCCCATAAGCCGCTGTGTAAACAGTTGCTGCAGTGTTTTGTACACGCAGCTGCAGATAGTTTGATTCAGCAGCGGGAGAGTGGAGGGCCATAGTTGCTCCTATAAACAGGTCCCACACTGCTTCATGAAAAACCCTGGACCGCTAAACCGCTGTGGTTCTTCCGCAGCGGAAGAACTACACGCTATAAATGCAGCCTTAAGTGTTGGGTCGTTAAGCTTAGTCAAACATAAATATGTTGGCTGCATTCTTTAGTAATTTAGAAACATATTGTGGATGAAAATCATGCTGTGATGTTTATCTTGATTTTTGAGTTTGTGCATAAAATTTCATTAAAATTGGGAAAAACTCGGTTGGTGTTGAAGCATGCATTTCTTCTTCTTCCTATCTCTCCACATATAAGGCACTTGGATATTTTTAAAATATTTGAGTTTATTCGTTCAGTTTCTTTACACTGACGCAAGTCCTGATAGTATTGGTTCAGTTCAGTGGATACATAAATACTGAGCACTTCCATTTTATAATCCAAAATTTAGTTCAGTATGTGCTTTGATCATTGAAATGTCCCCTTTATGAGAATATAGGAAGTCTGAATGTATGACTTAGTTCAGTAGTTTAACCTTCTCAAAACAAATAAGCTCAAAAATAAATTATTAAGGTTGCAAGTGACTAAACTAAACTATAATGAAAACACATCTGAAATATTCCTCAATAAAGTTCACCAATCTTCTGAGATACTCTGTAATTTTTAGGGAGTTTGAGTGCAGTGATATTTATAGTGTCTGGAGTGGTACCAGATTAATACGAATATTTCTACATCCCATATCTTATCTGCTAGACATAAAATTCTTTTGAGACTGCCAAGAGACTAAGTGGACTTTTACAATGACAGTCTTGCTGCAAACTGAGGAAGGTCCTGCCTGTGGCGGGGTTGGACACTAACTAAAATAAAGACGACAGCCACCTACCTCTGTGAGCTAGGTATTTTTACAAAAACTTTAATGGGACTAGATTAATACAAGTTTTATATCTGTTCAGAAATTTCATCAGTATTCCCATTGTTTTTCTTAAACATTTTCTGCTAATAAAAGCAACATTTAGTTGATAATTCGCATCATTTCAAAGTTGGTTTAATAGGCATAAACAATTGCTTGATCTATTCTACATAAGTTCCTACTATTCGTAGAACATGTGTACTGCAGTTTTGTTTGTTTAAATAAATTCTATGCCGTAAACAACTAATGATCATCACAACATTTTATTGGATGATTCGTATATTGTAAAAGTTGCAACACTTTTGAGGTCAAAGTCCAATAGAGCTCGTTGTTACATCTATCCATTGCCACTTCATACATTAATATCAATTTACTGGTTCTCTAAACTAAAAAATTTTAATGTTATTACAAAATCATTGTTTTTTTAATTATTCAAACAGTTGCCACCCTAAGTGTATTTACCTTACTTTTTCTCAACGTTTCCTTTCGTCTAGGGGTAGGGCTTTCCAAAAAGAGGGCTCGGTTTGCAAGTAATTAATTTTTTTGTTTTTGTATTTGGCACCATGGGTTTTGCCAGTCATTTGACTTCCAGCTGCTTGCTTCCTATGGCAGTGTGTAAAGAACAAACCTTTAAAAAAAGTACCAGTTTCCACTTATTTGTAGTTCCTGTAACCCCCCCCCCCCCCACTTTGATTTAACATGAAGATGGTGAAATAAAAAGATAGGTGAAGGCATTTTTTAATTGTAGTGAGACTAGCAGACAGCAATATATCAATAGATTTCCCTGTTACACTGAAATTCACCCTTCAGTGTGACAGCGAGATGTTTTTGTGCTGTCCAGCTTATCATACTGCCTAGTATGAAGGAACACTGTGTTGTACTGAGTTATCTAGCAAGCCTGTGAGCACCCACTGGTGCCTGTGCCCTATGTGACAGACTTGAACAGTCTGCCTACGCTGTGACTAAGCTAGGTATAAAGAATGTTCCTTCTTCCTGAAGTGCTAGTCCTACAAGGGTTGGAAGAGAACTTTTTCCATGAAGTTTGGATTGTACAAGGTAACTCGAGGAAATGCAGCCATGATGGGGCCATGAGGTGTGTTCAGATAGCTCAGCCAGTAAAGTGCTGGCCTGTGAAAGGCAAAGGTCCTGGGTCAGAGTCCCGGTCCGGTATAGAGTTTTGATCTACCAGAAAGTTTGATTGCTGTTTGTCATAACTAAATCTGCAATTGTAGCACCTCTTTTTGTAAAATTTGCATTTGTCTGTGAAAATTGCTTCTATTCTTGGCTCAATTCACACCTGTTCTATTTATTTATATAAATGAGTAGACACAAATGTAATAGGTTAATAGGCTACTTACATGAAGACTGCAATACAAACCCAAGCCAGCCTATCTCATCGAGATGTAACCATTAGACTTCAATTACTCTTTCATAGAACAGTGATTTTGCTCGGAAAAATAATCTTTACTTTGAAATGGGCAGGTTTTTGAATTCTGTTTTTTATAGTTTGTTGCTGAATATCTGAAAAATTGAGAAATATATGGATAATAATGTGTTTACCTGCCATCGTTCTTCATCTGTTTGTACATTGATGTCTAGAGGCTCCATAAAAATATCGCCAGCAATATCTTCATTTAGTAATGCTTCATGAATCTAGAAGCCTGCTCTGAGCTATAAAAGGAACACATGGGAAATAATACTGGTGACGCAGTCCCCTCCAGACTTCCTATATGGGAGCATTGAAGTTGAAATAAGATTTGCTAGTCATTATTTACTCAGTTGCAAAATGTCATATTCAACACTGTATCTTGGAACATCACTACATAATACATTTATAAAAGGAAGCATTTTATGCTCGATAATAAACACTCGGATGTCGTGGAACATACCAGGGGTATTACTACTTCGGTAATAGCAAAACGGATAAATGTGAACAAACGCTGCTGGAGTTGTCGAGTTCTGTATACCTCTCTGTATTCATAGTGATTGGACATTCTTCTCTTATCTGTTCTGGTATAATTACCAGTTTAAAAATATAAAATAAGTGTTTGTATTAGTTTGTACTTTTACCATACAGCCATTTTAGAATGACACCACAAATATTTAGGATATAACATTGAAGAAGTTGGCTATATTAAATCAGTGAGTGAATGGTGACATTAGTATCACCTAAATTTTTGTGGTAAATAGTTAAATCTTCTTGATGCAACAGTGGTGACAAGTCCTGGATACTTGGATTTTTAGAGCAGGTCACAGTTAAACAATCTGCATTTTACATACTCTCTTGATGGTTTGATTCATGCAGTCAGCCACAAAATATTAGGATAATAGGGTGAATGTATAGTGGTTCGATGTTTTCTCCATGGTAATGTATATTTTGATTTGCTTTTCAGCCTGCTACACAGTCTTTCCTTACACAAATAATCATGCAGGCAAATGTGCCCATGATGGAAATGGCAGATGAAGAGCCGGAGGCTGTGAAGACTGTTAAGAGTGGAGTTGCAAAGGCAGCTGGGAGCAGCACGGTTGTTAAGAACAAGGTAATTTTGTGTGACACCAGAAGGTACATTTGTTAAGTGTGTGTGTGTGTGTGTGTGTGTGTGTGTGTGTGTGTGTGTGTGTGTGTGTGTGTGCGTGTTTGAGTTTTAAAAAAATTATAATAGACAATCAGTAATTGTCATTCTAATTATTAACAGACAGCTGCTCCAAAAAGTGGTGGGAAGACTGCAGGTCGAAAGAAAGATGAAGAAGCAGATACGTCTCAATTGTTGCAAGTTACTGGTCAGAAACATCAGCGGTTACTAGACGAGCAAAAGTTAAAAGTATGTATCTCCAGTCAATACAATGTACATGTAGTTCACCTTTTTCCTGAACTAGTGTGTTCACATGCTTCTCCTCATTGTTTTGTGCTTTTTGGCACTTTCTAGAAACATACAGTAGAACCTCGTTTTAGAGCAGGTCACAGTTAATCTGCTTTTTACATACTCTCTTAATAGTTTGACGGATTTAAATTGTAAAATATGCTTACTGGATCAGCCTTGCATTTTCGTAGTTTTTTTGTGATATATGTACATAATAGGCATCTAAATACTCACCAGGAAGTTGATTACATATTAAATGTAATCCAAATTTTTACTGTTTTAAGCACCAGGCGGAACTGGTAATTTTATGGGAAGTAGAAATGTTTGATGTAATTTCATTTATTATAATCGAGGACTCCGCTGCTGGGCTATGTAACACATCTTCAAAATTATCTGAACCGCTTCCATAGATATCGTTTAGACGCCGCTGCCAGGCTATGTAACACATCTTCAAAATTAGTGCCTTTTACCGGCATTAATTATTTACATAGTAAAACTCCTAAATGTCTGTTCTTTTTGTATTTTTCGATGTTTCACACGACAATATTAGAGAATTTATTCGTGTACTCGAGTGCAAATATATGCATAAGTATTTTTGTGACATTTGCATAGGATTGGCATCTCGCACTATTATCGCTTTTTTGAGATTGTGTGTATTATGATACTGAACTTTAACAGATAATGTTCTTTATTAATCAGAAATATGTATCACAAGAACAATGCAACTTTTTATTCTCACGTCCACAAAGCAACTGGTTCTGATTTTTTGAGTACATGCCAGGCGCTCTGGCAAAGAAGTTGGTGGAAAGAGGAACTACTCCGCCACAAATTGGCGCTTTGCAAGTCGACTAGATGCATACTAACAACAACGAAATGCAAAATATATGTTTGCATTTATTCAAAGTGTCAAGAAACTAGACTGTGAATAATTTTTAAGCACTATATTTTAAGGGGACAGCCATGCCAGTGACAACTTATATAGATTACGTCAGTTTTTCTTCACGAACCTTCCTATGAAGAGTGTAAAACGTGGGAAAAGTTTAACTATGTTAATGCAAAAATGGGGCAAATTAATATTGTGAACATAAGAAATTTGATGGGATCGACAAAAAATGGTGTAAATGGCGGGAAAACGTAAAAACCGGGAATGTAAAAAAGAGTTCTACTGTATTTGTTCTATATTCCACAGTTCAGTTTAATTTCAAATTCGTTACAATGTTATATAATAATTTTTTTTTAGAAATGTGGGCATTAAGGGTGTCAATCAATGGATACCTTAAAATTCTAACTGGAACATTGACTACTCATTTACCCTTCTCCATGCAAAACCAAAGTCTAAACCCTGCCCTTGACCAGTGTGGTGGTATTTGGTTCAAAAATGTTGTTAAGGGTTTGATCACAGCTAAATATTTCAGACAAGCAAGAAAATAATTAAGATACCTGCTTTTTCATTCTCAGCAATTTTAGCTGTCTACTAGGTTCGAACCTAACTACACCATCAGAAATGCAGAAACTGTGACATATTTGTAAATAAACAGCTAAAAATATGATATTTTCAAGAATATTATCGTGTTGAAATGAAAGCAGGCTTGACTTCGAAGGCAGGGTTGTAAACTAAACACAGCACGTATACTGAAAGCAGGTTTATTACGAACTGAAACAGGCACACAACACTGACTGCCTCTCGGGCAGAGTGCTCTGCTATTTATACACAGACAGAATGTACCAGAAATTACAAGAATAGTTAACATAAGAAACATGTAGAAATCACAAATGAATGTAAGAAACATGTAGAACATTGTAGGAAATTATAATTACAAAGAACTAAATTATTGCTGGAGGACAGGATTGAACTGGCGACCTTCAGCACCGCAATCGGTGATGCTATCCATTGCGCCTCACCGGCCGTCGGTTAACTTGGAGTCTTGTGGCATTGCTCCCTCTCCTGAAAAAACAGTGACCCACTGTTAGGTTCCCTTTGGAGTGAGCTGCAATGTCCTGGATCTTGATCTTGTCATGGGGTCCCCTGTATGGCAGTTCTTTAGAATCCAGCGTATGACACAATACGGACCAGAGTATCTCTTCAATAACTTTTGATAGTCCAACTTCCCGTACAGGGGTAAAAATTCATACCAGATCTCCTAAGCTGTACACAACAGGTCGGTGCTTGTCGTTATACTGTTGATGGTATTTCTCCTTGGCATCCAGTGTCCGTATGCAAGCCAGCTGTCTTGTTTCTTCCACCCTGGTGATGAGTTGTTTCACATAGTCATCCTGAGTGTCATCCGGCTGGAACGGGAAGGACGTATCCAGTGTCGTCTCAGCTTCACGGCCATGGAGCTGGAAACATGGCGTGAAACCTGTGGTGTCTTGTCTTGCGGTATTATAAGCAAATGTCACAACTGGCAGTATTGTATCCCAATTCTTCTGCCCAACATCGACAACATATCTGCTAATGTCTTCCTAAAACATTCTGTAAGACCATTTGTTTGAGGATGGTATGCAGTTTTCATTCTGTGGACAATGTTGCAATGTGACATTACCTCTGATATTAGTTCTGACTGGAATACTTTCCCACGATCAGATATCATCACACATGGTGCTCCAGGCTTCAACATAATGTCTTCTACAAAGAATTTTGCGATCTCTGGAGCTTCTGCAGTCGGCAGAGGTTTGGTGACACCGTAACATGTGAGGTAGTCAGTACAGACTATTATCCATTGGTTACCGGTTGACTTCTGGAACCTCCCTAAAAGATAGATCCCAACTCGGTGGAATGGAGCTGCTACAGGTGGAATTCGTACGAGATACCCTGGAGGTAATTGTGGCACATGCTTCCGTTGCTGGCACTCTTTACAGTGACTCACATAGTGATTGACAGATCGGTAGACCTTTCCAGTAATGCCTGCATCTGATTCTGTCTAGGGTCTTCACGAATCCCAGATGACCGGATATTCGAGCATTGTGAAAATACTTGAGAATAGTTGGCTGGAGATGAGTTGGAACGACCAGTAACCATTTGGAGCCCAGTTGATTGTGGTTGATCTTACACAATGTCCCGTTTATAAGTTGGAACTCTCCATTGGTCGGTTCTCCTTTCTTCAAGGCCTCTATTGTTTTTAATAGTGCTGGATCTTTCCTCTGTTCAGCTGTAACGTCACCTAATTCCGTGAGGGCTGAAATTTCATTTATGCTGTTGTGTTCCACTAATGGATTCCTCGAAAGGCAGTCAGCATCCTTGTGTTTGCGCCCGTTTTTGAATACCACTGTGACGTCGTACTCTTGGAGTCTTAGTGCCCATCTTGCTTGTCGCCCTGATAGAGCCTTCAAGCTAGTCAGCCAACACAAAGAATGGTGGTATGTCACAATGGTGAATGGTTTGCTGAATAAATATGGCCGGAACTTGTTGATAGCCCAAATAACTGAGAGACACTCTTTCTCAGTTGTAGTTAATGTCGGACTTCGAGAGTACTCCTGATGCATAGGCTCACCTTTTCAGCACCTTCCTGAACTTGTACAAGCACTGCACCAATCCCATAACCACTAGTTTGTGTGAAGTTCAGTTTCTGCATTCTCGTCGTACAAGGCTAGAACTGGTGAGGATGTTAGAGCCCATTAAGCTCTTTCTTTTGTCTCATACAGTAAAACTTGGCGTCTTCCTGCAGAAGTTCTTGTAATGGACGTGCCTTGTAACAAAATCCTTTTATGAAACGTCGGTGGTATGAGCACAGCCCAAGAAAACTTCTCACATTACGAATGTGCTGAGGAGTTGGAAATTCTGTGACTGCCCTTACTTTATCTGGATCAGGACGGACACCATCCCTGTTGATTAGGTGCCCCAGGATTTTTATCTCTTTGGCGACAAAGAGGCACATCTTTGGATTGAGGCGGAGTCGTGCTGCCTGAACACACTTCAACACAGTTGACAGGCGACTCAGATGTTCTTTTAATGTTGTCAAGAAAATGACAATGTCATCTAAATAGCAAAGACACATTGTCCACTTAAGGTGTCGAAGCAAGTTGTCCATCATACGTTTGAATGTGGCTGGAGCATTACATAATCCAAATACCATTACTTTGAATTCATAGAGGCCGTCGGGTGTAATAAAAGCCGTCTTTTACCTGTCAACTTCATCAACCTTGATTTGCTAGTAACCTGTCTGCATGTCCATAGTTGAGAAGTATGTAGCTTCTTACAAGCAGTCTGTGGTCATCAATGTGCGGCAGTGGGTAGAACTCTTTCTTTGTGGTTTGGTTCCGCCGCTGATAGTCGACACAAATCGCCACGTGCCGTCCTTCTTGTTTACGAGGACCACCGGGGACGTCCAAGGACTCTCCGAAGGTTGAATATCATCGTGAAACATCGTCTCCACTTCCCCCCGAATTATCTGTCTTTCAGCTGGTGACATTCTATAAGACTGCTGGCTAATTGGTGGATGATCCCCAGTATTGATGCATATGGATGAACTAAGATATTGTGAACCATGGCTGGGTGACAGAACACCACTGTTATGAAGGTTTGGAAGGATATTAGGTACGATGTCTCTAATGACAAGGCATTATGGATATATTCATAGAGAAGCAAACCCCTGCCTAAGAACATGACTAAATTGTTAAATTTTGGGGTGGTAATCGGTGACAAGGGGGGCATTCCTTTTTGGCTGGTCATTGGAGTTGGAAAGAGAATTGGAGGGGTGTGGGGATATGGTAAGGGAAATTGTTTGCAAACTGAGTCTGGATGTTAGTTTGTCTGTGAAGTCCTTTGTGAGGCCTTCAGTGTATTGAGCAATGAAGTTATCATCTTTGAAAAAAAGCAGTTCTTTGGTGGCCAGGCAGTCTGGGAGAGTGGAATGTATAGTAACTGTCTAAACAAAAGTACTACATTATGTGGGTTTTATGTCGACAGGTGTGGATGAAGCCAACAGAAAGATCAAAGTAATTTCCAGGAAATGTGACATTTCTGGTTGAGGACAACCCCATTCGCTCCACGACTAAGTCTTCTGAATTACATAGATGGGAATTATCCTTAACAACACATTCTATAGTCTTGCAGACATCCTGGCATCAACCTAAAATAACCAACTGTCCTTATACCCCACTTTAATCCTACACCACCTTATAATTTATCTTTCATGTCACTGTTCATTATGGGTAGTTTTATTAATTGGTTATACTCTATTTATTTGGGATACCAAAGTCTGAGTGATTTGCTCCACGATCGATAGACACAGCGTGTGTCACCAGGCGGCGTCATTCAGGTGGGAATAGGAGTGCCCCACTCAGCACGACGACTTGGATACCATGCGAACAGACTTGCTAGATGCCAAGTCTCACAGTTCCTCATTTGCATTTGTTGCACTGGGCTGTGAGATGCAAGAACAAATGTTTAATTTGAAATTAATGGTGGAATGTTTCCCTGATCTCCTTATCATTTAGCTTTCAGTGTAGCTCAGAACACAGTAACTGTTTCACTTGGTGGAAGGTGCTCTATGCCTTACTGCTATTACTTCTTTCTTGCAGTACAATCTTGAATGTTTTATGGTAGTAATAATTGCTGGTAAACCTTTGTGTGAACTTGACTCTTTATATTAACCTTCAAAGTCTTTTCACAAGTATACATAAGAGGAAGAAATGGAATTAACCCTTAGAGTGCTGCACCTGTGCATCCGGCTGGCTGAGTCGGGCCTGCCGCTGCTGCCGCCTAACTGGTCTACGTGCACTGGAAGCCATTCCCGTGGACTTTTGTTTGTACCTGAGCTCTCTGCTTAGCCGTCTTCACCCTGGCCTGAGCATTTCTGGAACTAGGGCCGCGACAGTCTAGCAGTTAGTGTGCTTGCCGACGTTACAAATAAGCCCAGTATATCTTGATACTTATTTCATAGATTTTAATTTGGAAAAGATCCCTCAGCAGACATAATGTGCACTGAAACTGCTTATGTTGCGAACATGTAATGCCTGGGTCATTCCATGTCAAATCGCCTAATTTTGGAACATTTTCCAGCTCGACCACCACGGGGAAATTTTATGTGAACATTCGAACAAGTCCCCAATGAACACTGGTTAAGTTTAAAATTTGTTGAAGAAATAATCACCGGGATATAGTCAGTGGTTTGACACCATGCGCGACTTTGTGCAGGGCGAGCGTGAATTCCTGAAAACTTGGGCAATATTTTGTTGAAAGATATGGAACTTGGTTGTCATGTACAACTTTATACGTTCTCATAGGAATTATACTCAAAAGAATTGTGTGTGTTATATATAGTCACAAAAGTTCAAGCAAAGAAATCGTTGCAGAGAGAGAGAGAGAGAGAGAGAGAGAGAGAGAGAGAGAGAGAGAGAGAGAGAGAGAGAGAGAGAGGGGGGGGGGGGGGGGGAGGGAGAGAACACCACCTACATTTGCCGTGTTAATCAGGGACTGCAGCCACGATGAATGTGAAACTTGGCATGTGGTAACTTACCAATAGAAGGTTCTGAAACATTAAGTTTTATGTGCCACTTTTCAGTATTGAATAAATTAAGTGCAAAGTTGAAGATTTTAGAAAAGGATAAAAATGTTGTATTTTCAACATCATTTTGCAAAAAGCTAGGTTCTATAAAACTTTCCCCACTGTGGTGATTAGAAATACCATTATTTTGGTTGCAAAAAGGTGTATTTGGATATCCAACGCAGAGCAATAATGCTAGATAATTTGAATCAAAGTTGAATGTGTAAATCACGGCACGAAAGAAGTGTAAACTTTGTATTCTTAAATCTCCTAATGTAAATGCATGCTGAACATGAAACTTAGGAGTTACTAGGTTGGCAACACAGGGATGTGGAAGAAAAAATTTCATCCACCTACTAATTTACAATAGTCTAAAATATTGTCATAAACAGGGAGATTTTTGAGAGAAGGTAAAAATAGTGTAGGCTATATTTCACACACATTTTACAAATACCAGTTTCTAGTAAATTATGGACTTAAACTTCCTTTGTTGTGCCTGTGTCTACAATGAAATCAAAGACGTATACATTTTACAGTCGCACAACACTGTCTTGATTCCAAATCAACTTCATTTTGAAGGAATGAACTGTTTAAAAGGTAAAAGACATTTGAACATTAATAGGCTTTCATCTACAGTTTTTTGTATGGGTTAAATGCACTGTGGAACACAACAAGAGCTATATCAGATTAGGAAAGTAATCTTAAAGAAACTGTCATCTCCATGATTAGCTGAGTTGTCACTTTTTAGAATGTTAAACTTTAGTATCATAAAACGGGCACGGGACATAACTTTGCCAAAACTTGGCATATTCAGAAGTACATCTCTTGTTGATGGAACTCAAAAGGGGTAGCACTCTAAAAATCCAGATGAAATGTCAGAACGCTGAAAGAGATCACAGAAGCAGAATGCAGATGAACCATTTAGCATGAATGTCAAACAGAAACTGTGAAATCTGTAGTAGTGATTCCTAGATAGCAGGGACATGGCGCACAACATTAAACAGGGTACATCCATCCCAGGGAGTGCACGAGGACAAAAACTTGAGACAGGCCGGCATGCAGCTCTGAATAAATCTCTGTGTAGGGAAAGTTTGGGCATCATTTTCCGCACTGCTTGCTGCGTTCTGCAACTTGTGATTAGCCGATATCGAGTCCCTTGATATTTTTTTTCGCCATCTTGGTCCTATATGTTGCTTGCCTACCGTAACAAGTGTTGTGAATATTCTTATGTTTGGGTTTGAATAATGCACCAGTGTTGCACTTTAGGGTGTTCTTTATAACCCATGAAGGAAGGCAAATATTATAGTACTTCCATGTGAATCCACAAAACCAGGAAGAAGAGTCTGGCTAACGAAAATTGTCGGAGAAAACTAAGAGCCCAGAAGTGACCCTCGGTTTTGTGCTGTGATAATTTTATTTCATAATAAAAATTACTAGATTAGTCATTTATGATTGGATAAGACTGCAGAAACCACACACTTTTTAACTTGAATAAATTTTGTGAAGAAAATTCCCACATAATATTGAGAGCTTAAATTATTCGTGCGTCATTGGTTTTACTTATAGGTAATTGCTGATGCGCACAATTTTTGTACTTATAACTGTGTAAACTAAATAGATCCTCATCAAGATATGAAATTAATATACAGTTTCTGAAGCAAGCTTTTCTCATTCGGGGATTTGTGTTTAGTCTATTATTACAGGAAAGAAAGAACTGAATCAATAAAAATATTAGACACACAAATGTAATTGGTATTGTATAGGCACTTCTGTTTTTAGAAAATGCTATGTAGTGGCTATCTCCTTGCATTTTCCATAGTTCATGTAAAGTTTAAGTATGTGATTCGCAAGAAAATAATGATCAAAGAATTATCCATTATATCAATTGTTTGCTCCAATAAGGAACTTTCTCAGTCTGCTTGAATACTGGGCTACACTGCATGACAGTCTGAATTTAGAGTGAACTCTTATGGTTTGTAGCTACAAACGAAACTGTTTTCTTAAAATAGGATGAGAAGTATTTTGTAGAGCTGCCAAGTCCACAGAGACATAAATACGCGCTCCTCCTGCGTCTGTTCGCCGGATAGAACACCCTATATCTCGAGAATGAAACGAGTTATAGTTCTGCTCTCAGCCTTAAATAAACTTTAGATATCTTACCTACATTTCATCCGCAGCTTTGTATGTACTAAAATCAACCATGTGCAAAGTCTATGCAATGCAATTCTTTGTCTACGAACTCTTCAAATTTTTGCACAGTAGTTGACTTAATTTAATGTAGCACAGTAACTAAGGAATAATGAATAAAATGGCAGATCATTATCTAGCAAATATATCACACTACAAGATGTTAAAAGGGAAAATTATGAATATTCTAAGCGCTCGGAATGCTGAGAGGGTCAGCGTGTAAGCAGCAGCCCTGAGTGGCTATTGACGTCTGCTGGCCCAACCAGGCCTCACAGGGAATACCGCCTGCAGGGCCCACGGGAAATAACACTGCCATGGCAAACAACGTCTGCAGGCCCTACGCCAAGGTGTAGCGCTGCGGCACATCACGTCTCCAGCACTCAAAGGATTAAACGTGAAGCATTCCACTTGTAATGTACCTGCTACTAACTGATAACTTCCATAAGCTGAAGATAAACATCATTTTCTTCACATAGCAAGGTTACAATTACAAAATTATTAATTTCAGCACATTACCAGTGTCGTAGGTTAGGTATATCTTGTAGAATCTGCTTCACTTGGCAAGTTCTTCAAATGCCCAAAATACTGGTTAAAGTTGAATGCTGGGTGATGTCTTACAAACCTAAAACTCTTGATGTGAACTCGAAACACAAGTTGCACTTCTCATAAAACTGTATTCAACAAAACATTACATTGTTGATATTAAACCACATACTGACATAGTGATTGCCCAAAGTCAACCTTAATAATGATGCCCCGAGTCTCTCTGCTCGGGTCCTTGTATACTATTTTGACATGTAGACAACAATACAAACTACAGTAGGGTCCCGAAAACTCTGTCTAATGTGGACCGAAGGGTGACGGAGTTTGTGAAAATGCCGGGTTATCAGGAATGGTGTTAAAAAAGAATAGGTAGTATTTTTTGTTATAAAATACTTCCTGGTTACTTTAGAATACAATACAAATGATGGAATACAGTAACAGAAAATAAATTTGAGAAAATATATTAAGGAAAGATATTCGTTACTTACTCTTAAGTACTTAAATTTACATTTAGAAAAGTCCTGTAAGAAGTCGTACAGCCTTGGTCAATGGAAAAATATGGACAGTAGTGATTTACTTCATAAAACATATTCCACTAAAATTCCCATCACGGCTGAACTGATTTTAAAAGTCACTATAAATAATGCACTCCCATAATATGAAGACACATCTACATACTGAATTAAAGAAACTCGAAAGATTTTTAAATAGTAGAGAGATGGCACAAGAAAATATTGTCCTGGCCCATTTATAGCGTAGCTCGTAACTACATGCTACGATTTCAAAAAGCTGTTCAAATGTTTGTAATTCTATTGGACTCAACTGCTCAACTACTTGGTTCTTAGTCCGTAGCTTACAAACTACTTGAACTAAGGTAAACGAACCTAATGACAACACGAACACCCATGCCCGAGGGGGTACTCGAAGTCCCGACTGCGAACGACTGTGTGTATTGCAGCACTGCGCTCCAGAGCGCACAGCTAATTCGCCGTGACTACAATTTCAATTCTAACTTGCATTCTGTGAGCACAGAAAAATTCCAGAAGGTGTGCAGCGGAATGGCTGAGTTACCCAAATTGCCAGCTTAATGAGTGCCAAGTTTTTGGGATTGTTAGAAACAGGAAGTTTTACATTTATTATGAACAAAGGCTTTGTTAAAAGATATACTTAATATTGGGAATTAGAACATAAAATATGATCACTTGGCAATAATTGCTACAATTAAGCAATTCATGGGATTATATGTACACGAACAATGGAATTAATATTATAGAAGGAGACTTTCCTGGTGGGAAAATATGTATTTTGTGTGTGTGTGTGTGTGTGTGTGTGTGTGTGTGTGTGTGTGTGTGGTTTTTTTTTTTTCTTCCTATCGGTGAGCCTGTGCTTTGGGTAAGTCGAACAGTGGAATTCATAAAAAAGTTAACAATGTGAGAATTATGTTACGAATAAAATTCCAAACATGTACGGAGCTTTAATTCGTGACAGTCTTTCCAGTTTTTTTAGATATTATAGTTTTCAAAGAATGCTTAAATGCTGGCAATGTGGTCAGGTCAGTTTCAGATAAAGTCTCCTGAAAATAAATTATGCCCAGTATTACATTAATTCATCGGATGGCATTTTAAGTCCATGTACTGAGTTTGATGTAAATCTAATATTTAATGTTTTCTCTTACAACCTATTATTGCTATATGTGCACACTTTATATTTCAGAATACAGCTTTAATATGCAATAACTTTGCTTCCTACCAATGGATGAACATTAACCGAGTAGCTATTGGTTTTTGTGGTGGATTTTCAATCTAGTAATATTCTTAAACCAAAGTTATCTGATATCTGTAGTTCAGCATAGGGATAATACACAGGGATTTTATTACAAGAGTTACATACAGTATTAGTGTTGCCTATATGCAAATGTACAGTCTTTAGGAGTACAATGGTCTGTTAAGTCTCACAAGTTGAAAAGTGTAATTTCTCCTAGCACCGTACAGATAGCCCTGAAAAATTGTGTTTGTGACATTTTTAATAGCAATTAGAATATCTATCAAATTTGACCCACAGAACTGTGGGTATATGAAGTAGATATGGTGGTAGTGAAAAGTGCAAAGTGTAGATGTCATAGGTTTCCTATCTCTTGTGCTTGTGTGTAATAAAATTGTGACTTTGGAGTATTTGTGTAGGTCTTACATAAAGCAAAGTACCCTAAGTTTTTAGTTAAAATTTCACAAATATTGTCACAGTTTTTGAAAATTGTTGCGCATTTTCAGAACTTGGCACTAGTGGTAATAACTTTAATGCAAAGTATCACTACTACTAGTCACTAGATACTATACTGCAGAGGTAAGATGGGCTTATTACCATTACAGAAGAAACACCTTATTCATGCAATTGCACAGCAAAACTTCTAATTTTAACACAACTGCTGCAATGTTCAGCGAGACCATGCTACTCTTCATTATGAAAGAAGTCTGCATCCTTCCACTTGAATTCTGTTTGGGCGGCAACATGAAATAGCCCTGACATGTTGTAGTGGTTGAAAATAAAATGCCATTCTCACTGTTAAAGGTCTAATTGACTCAGATTTCTGCTACACTTAAATCATTCTTACACTACAAAAAACTTCAGTGCGTCCTCCAAATAGGCACTTACATAAACAGTAATTATTGTGATAAGGGTTTTTATTATGTATCTTTTTAACTTAGTAATTCTTTGACATTTTACATTAAAAACACTTTGAACTAATTTGCTTTAGGTACTGAAATGGAACTTCACGTCACCGAGGGAAGAGTTTGTGGAGCAGCTGAAAGATGTTATGACAGCTGCTAATGTTAACCGAACACTGACAGCCAACATGTTTCATTCAGATTTTAAGTATCATTTGAAGGCAATCGACATGCTGAATGAGGTAAAGCATGTAAAAATATTCTCATACATAAAATTGAGGAAAGGTTGATCAGATTACTTTTAATATGAAACTCTTACCTTCAGGATCTGCCAAACAATCCAGCAGCAACAGTTGCTAATCTAGATTTAATACTAAAATGGATGACATTGCGTTTCTTTGATACAAACCCTTCAGTGATATTGAAGGGACTGGAGTATCTGCATACAGTATTTGACTCCTTAATTGAGGAAAATTACATCATGATTGAACAAGAGGCATTGTCTTTTGTACCATACCTTATTTTGAAGGTAAGTTATTTTCTGTGTAGATTGTTTATGAGAAACTCATTACTTTAATACATTCTTCTGCATGAAGATATACTAAGTCACTGTTTTCATATTTGGCATTTAAAGTATCATTACTGGAAGTTTTCTCCATGTACAGTTAGTATTTGTATCTAATTTTAGATATAATAAAAATATGAAAATGTAGATTGTTGCTCACCACATACAAAAGATCTTAGATACAGACAGGCACAAGGAAAATATCGCTAAACATTTAAAATTTAGAAAATGTCAACAGTCTATCAAGCTCAACTCAAGAGTTCTGTATTTTCACTGTAAAAAAAAAAAAAAAAAAAAAAAAAAAAAAAAAAAAAAAGTGCAAATCGTGAAGGGAAGCTACTGGAGGGTTTCTTCCATAAAGAAACAGGTTTGAAAGCATTTTTGGTTCAGTGCCCTGTCCCCACACGCTTCACCCCCAGGTCTACAGCTGTTTTGTTTTAAATTTGTGCGATTGGAAAATATTGATGGTATACATACTTTTGTAGTAGTCATGTGTTTGTTTTACTAATATCTGACAAATTATTTTCTTTTAGATTGGAGACCCAAAAGATGCTGTGCGTAACAGTGTAAAGAGTCTTTTTAAACAACTTGAACGTATATATCCAGCATCTAAATTGTTTGTTTTCATACTGGATGGACTGAAGTCAAAAAATGCTAGACAGCGGACAGGTGAGTGGGTGACCATTTTTGCTCTAGTGTTGTCCAGAAACAATATGATCCTGACAGAATTTTCTGTTTCAGAGTGTTTGGAACTGTTGGGGTATTTGATTGAAGGATATGGATTATCTGTATGTCAACCTTCACCAGTAGCAGCACTGAAAGAAATTGCCAAACAGATATCTGATAGAGATAATTCTGTAAGAAATGCTGCACTGAATTGTGTAGTCAAAGCCTACTTCATTGAAGGGGATAAAGTGTACAAGATGGTAGGACAGGTGAGCACAGCATGTTATTTATTTTAGCATGTATCACATAATGTTGCAGTTTTGGATTCAGAACCTCATACTTGCTTACTTGGTTTCCAATATCTTCAATGTTCTTTTGTATTTGACATTCTTAGATTATATATATATATATTTAAAGTTCCTCTAAAGCTGTTATCTAACAGGATATGAAAATGCACTTGGCTGAGTAGCTGCTGACGTCGCAGCTTGCAATCCCATCTTTCCCATGTAAAATTAAGAATGTGGCATGCTGTGTTTTTGCTGTGTGGAGTGGAATATGATAAATATACGACTCGATTTTCGAAGGTCCAGTAAGGAATTTTAATTATAATACGTAGACAGGGAACAACTCACCATAAAGACAATCGTTGAGCTGCCGACACACACACACACACACACACACACACACACACACACACACACACACACACACACACACACACACACACACTCTCTCTCTCTCTCTCGCAGAGGCGATGTCAGGCGGAAAATGAATGTAAGATGTTAGGTTATCTGAGGTTGAGGCCAGGATGGTTGCAAGACCATAGGATGTGCTGTAGGGATAAATCACATTTTCGCAGTTCAGAAAAGCTGGAGGAGGAGAGGAGGATTCGGATGGTGAGGCAGCTGTTGAAATCCAAGGTGTTGTACTCAGCTGCGTGCTGCACCAGAGGATAGTCCATATTGCTCTTGGCTACAGTTTGACGGGGTCCATTCAACCTGATGGAGAACCAGTTAGTTGTCATTCCAATGTAGAATGCATAGCAGTGATTGCAGCAGAGTTGGTATATTATGTGGCTGCTTTCACGGGTGGCCCGGCGTCTGATAGTATAAGTCAAGCCTGTGACGGGACTGAAATATGAAGTGCTGGGTGGGTGGATTGGGCGGGTTTTGCATCGGGGGTCTTCCACAGGGATATGATCCCTCAGGTAAGGGGTTGCGATTAGGAGTGGCATAGGGATGAGCTAGGATGCAGACGTGCAAACTCTCCCGATTTTAGCAGGAGACTCCTGATTTTTCCTTCTTCCTCCCAATCTTGAAGACTGATCTGATTTTCAACGCAGTTTTGATATTCATTATTTGAAAATCCCGTGTCTTAGATATATTGATGGATGACGAGGTGTAGCTAGTCCATACCTGCCAACTGTCCCGATTTTGGCAGGAGTCTCCTGATTTTTCACTTTTTCTTCCGCCTCCTGATTTTGCCATTATTTCTCCCAATTTTTAGCTTATATCCTGAAACTCAAGATTAGTTTTTTGACCAGTAGTTGTCCTTTCTTCATTTATCAGTTTAAACTAAATACGTATTGAAATTCATAGATATTAGGAGTTGTGTATGACTTCTGCTCTTTCCGCATATTTGCAAATACACATGTAGTGTTTCAATGTTGTGCTCTTTTTGAATGTGATGTTTTGCCATTGTACGTAAATGAAATCACTTCAATTTTTTTT
The DNA here is from genome assembly GCA_026315105.1 of Locusta migratoria. Classification (NCBI taxonomy): domain Eukaryota; kingdom Metazoa; phylum Arthropoda; class Insecta; order Orthoptera; family Acrididae; genus Locusta; species Locusta migratoria. Next base: position 638,064,770 of record CM048755.1, on the reverse strand, counting down.
TTTTTTTTTTTTTTTTTTTTTTTTTTTTTTTAACCGATGGGAACCTTTTGAGTGGATAGATAGGAGCATCAGTTTCATACGCGATTTGCAGAAAGGCAGCTTTCGTGTAAACGGATATTTTATGTGACTATGGGATTTCAGTTCTGTGGTATGTGTTCCAGTATGACAAAAATATAATCCCTTTTTTAAGCAGTTTTCGGAACATTATTTGTATTTTGCGCTCTTAGTCGATGTGTTATTTTTCACATCACATGGTTGAAAAAGTGATGAACCGGAATACGTGCAGAGAAAATGAAAGGTGTGTGAGTAACAATAAAAGACTGAAATCACTGAAAAAAGTGAAAGTGATCATGTGATACATGCAGAGTGCTTATTTACACTGTTTTAGAGTACTGTTTACCAATAAATGCGATGACCATGTGGATCACTTGTGCCATAAAATGTTCCCAGGTAGCGGTATAGCACAAAAATACAGCAGTGGACATGTTTATTTTAATGAAAAAAGCAATCACTTTATCTAGACTGTGTTCAACATTGGTTTAACCCAAGTGTTTTTGTAGCCATTATGTAGTGTTGTGAGATAAGAAAAGGGTAAAATCATTTGTCTTAAGGTTTATAGTAAAGTGCGCCGCAGTTTTTGACAGAACACGTCTCCTGATTTATTTATTTATTTATTTATTTATTTATTTATTTATTTTTTTTTTTTAACTGGAACTCCTGTTTTTTACATTTTGAAGATTGGCAGGTATGCTAGTCGATAGTTGTTGCAAGCGAAGTGATTTTCATTGTTTATAATATCATTGTGTTATCAGTTTTGCTGCGTGTCATGTGTAAAGTTGAAGTAGTGATTGTTGGCTGCGTATCTTGTAGGTTTGAATTATATTTTGGCAAAAATTTCAAAGAAATATAATTCAGTGTTTAGAAGCGCGTATAAGGAAGAGTTTCTGTGTTTGAGTAGAGGAAGGGACAAACTTATGCATTTTGCAATGTTTGTAGAAGTGACTTTCACTGGCTCATGGCAGGAAATACAACATTCTTAAACACGTGGAACTAAAAAACATGAGGAGAGTGTCCACTTTATAGAACGGAATAGAAAACTCAACTTCTTATGTAAACCTCAAAAAGATTCTGTGACAAATGCTGAGGCTTTATTTACGTCATTTAGTTTGGAACGTAACTTGCCTATAAACTGTACCGACGACGCAGAGCCCAGGTTTCGCAAAATGTTCCCGATTCTGAAATTGCAAATAGATATGGGTGCACCAGAATAAAAAAAAAACGGCTATTATTAAGGCAATGCGCATGGAAGAAAGAGCTAAAATTATTACCCACTTTCAGGAGAATCCATGCTAGTAATAAAACAGACTTCTAATTATATCCTATTATTGTCATTCTTCAACCCTGAACTCCACGAAATTCCAAATTGTTTACTTTCTGTGCGCAATTTAGTAGGAGACACTACTGGAGCCAGTATTGCTGATCTTCTGCTTAAAATTTTACGGGAATTCCGTATTCCATTAAGAAACTGTCTGGCTTTTGGTGCTGATAATGCTCCTGGAATGGTAGGATAAAAAGAAAAGGGTGCGGCAGGATGTTTGAAGCAGGAAATGGACAACTTGATCATTGCAGGCTGTCCTTGTCACCTAATTAATCTTGCTGCAGAGAAGGGGGCTGCATGTTTGCCTTTAAATGTTGACGAAAACATTGACTTCATTATATGGAAACAAGTGGAAAGAGGAAAGAAAAATTTAGAAATTTTCAAATTTTACATGAGAGGTTCTGAAACATGTACCTACATGATTGTTGAAAATAGATAGGATTTTGGATCAGTGGGAGGACCCTTTAGTTAATTTACTCAACAGTGAAATTGAGAATGATTCTGAAGTGGGTACTTTGAAGAATTATAAAATTCCGAAGCACGCTCAGTGTAGATGCATCCAACTCGCTGTGCTATCCAATAGAATTGAATATGTTTTTTGTATAATAATTCTGAACAATAGTTCTCCTGAGAGTGCTTCACTTTAATATGTGTGAATCCATAAAAACCTGCAGAGATCATCATATATTTCGTTCAGCATGTTGAATGATAAATCTCAACATTCTGAAAGCTCAGATGAATCCATTATTTATTGTTTACATGTAATTAATGAAACATGGTGGCACAAACTCTTTCATGTCACTTACAAATCTATCTCTCTCTCTCTCTCTCTCTCTCTCTCTCTCTCTCTCTGTGTGTGTGTGTGTGTGTGTGTGTGTGTGTGTGTGTGTGTGTGTGTGTGTGAGAGAGAGAGAGAGAGAGAGAGAGAGAGAGAGAGAGAGAGAGAGAGAGAGAGAGAGAGAGTGTACAGCAGGATTCTGTGTGCGAGTGTCTTTTGTGTACCTGTCGCAGCTAGACTTTCATCTTTGCAATGAGTTGTATACTATCCTCTTCTTTCTTTCTTTTATTGGTCAGGAATTGTAACATGATAGCCAGTTTGTCATGCAGAAACATAATATTATTTGGTAGTTAATTTCTGTTGCAGCTTACATGTTATGAATATAAGCTTTGAAGGAATTGTCAAAATAAACTGACAGGACACTACATATAAGAAGTTAAAGGCTTTTTGTATTTAATTCTTCAGTGTTATAATTTGTTGGTTATGAGATTATATTATTTCTTTGCTGTGGATGAAAATAAATCTTTTTGGTACAATTTGTTACAGTGAAATATTAAATTTCATTTCTAGGTATGGTGTGTCCTCATTACATGTAAATTTGAAAGACTGAACTCAAGTTGGAAAAGTTGCATAATTGTCAGTTCTCTGCGGATGTAAACTCAATTATTAAATTTAAAACAGTATTTGAAATTATGTCTAGTACAGTGTTGCTCTAACAGCTATTCAGCTTTCAAGCAATTGAGGAGCCTAGAATCTTCATGATTTTCTGCCATTCTTCAACAATAGCTAAGAGGTAACAAGAGTATTTTGTCTTCAATTTGGAAACAGCATGCAGAAAATCATGTCAGAGCATGCAGGAACCACAACATACTACACAGTTGACATGCCACAGTGAATTAAGTTATGCACAGTGTAACAATTAAATTTATATTAAACTAGCTAAAGAGCCAAAGTTGCCCAGTTATGCATTTATTCCATACTCTGGTTAGTCCATATACCCTCTTGTCGTCATGTTCATCTTGTGTTTGAAGTTCCAGTGTACAAAAAAGAAAAATAAATAAATGAATAAAAAATTTTAAAAAATCCCCTCCTTCTTCAAAGATTGGAGTAAACATGTAAAATAGTGTCGTAGTCTGTACATGAAAGTACCCTCTGCCATGTACCATACAGATTCTATGCAGGCAATGACCTTTCTTTACTTTTGAAGGTCAAATGTGCAAAATTTCATATTTATTTAAAAAATATATAGCCTATGGCTGTCCATATGTTTAACAGTATTGTGAAAACATTTGGAGTAAACTCGTTGAAAACTTTGAGATTCTTAATAAAAGAAAAACATTAAACAGTGACTTGTCTTTTACATAATAGCCTTTGTACCCAGGTTTATGATGTCATATCTCCTGACCTGTGTGTGTCTTACAGTGATATAATTATGCCTATAACCTGCACAAACGTTCAGTGCATAATGTACATAGATAAAAACAACACATTAATTTTTGTACATTAGATGTACAACTGATGTGTTCTTTGCTGTCACTGGCTCTACTAGCAGAATTGGCAAAACAGTGTAGTCTATCTGAACATAAATTCCTGTACCAAATTTATTCTTGGTATTCTTTACTTTTTTGCTCAATTTCCATTGTGTATTAAGAGGCAAAGCATTAAATTTCATTTCTGTACCTTTTTGGACACTGCCTTTCCAGTATTACGAAACTATACATTTATGGAAAATAGCGTTGTCATTTTGCGTTACTTGACTTTTGACCGATGTTAAATCAAAGAATATGTTTGCTTTTTTGCAGATATGTGATAAAGACCTGTCACTCCTGGAGGAGAGAATAAAGCGCGCTGAGAAGAACAGGCCACCATCCGCGACGAGGCAGTCGCCGCCTAGTGGGCGACCGTCCAGTCAACCTCAACAGCCTGCGCAGCAGCCCCAGGCCCAGGCTCAGGTCCAGGTGCAGAAGGTGACGCGGCAGGGGAGCGAGGGCAACATCCAGAGGGAGGCGGCGACCACGCCCACGCCCCAGGAAGTGGAGGTCCCACCTGCCGAGCCGCAGCCCAGGTACTGTGGGGCATTTTTTTTGCAAGTTGTGTTCATTATTTTTATTGGGAATGTTGAACTAAAAGCTTTTCTGACATTAAGAGTATTACAATGACTTTCGAAATGTAGTGTGAAAAATTTTTGTTGTTTTCAGCTAGTCTGTCAATACCCAAATTTCATTAGGAATGGAAATGGGGTTTGCTTCCATTAAAACCCAGTTAATTCAAGACATCAAAAAGCATTGCAGATGCTCTTATCCTTGACAAATTGAGATATCGCCTATCTTTAATGAGATTTTGGTGAAGGTAATCTTTAATCTTTCAGATGGAGTAGAAATCTTCACTGATTTGGCTTTACTGTAGTTGAAATTAATATTATAGAGAATAGGCACAGTATAGCACTTGCTGTAATTGGGTATACTGTACAGGATGTTTAACTTCAGATAGCTGAATATCTCAAACAAAGCAACAGGTGAATAGTTAGTATTTGTAAAGGGGACCTCCCCCCCCCCCCCTGACAAATGGATACCACAATTTTTATTGTAGACACAGATTCTACGTAGCAAAGTTGAGTTTATACAAACTATTGTTTTCCACCTGATTGAGATGGTGTTATATCATATGGCCTGTTTTTGCAGTTAAGAACAGGCACATTTAATTCTAATTTTATGTATTATGTAACTGTAAATGGTTGTTCTAGTGGTTGATATTTATGTTCAAAATTTGTCATTGGGGGGAGGGGGGAATTTAAGTGTGTTGCATCTTCAAAGAGCAACAAAAATATACAGGCTGAACCAACAGACATCAGAAATAAGTAAACCTCAATGTGAACTTTAAAAAGAAAAGGGAAAAAAGTATATGATTATAAACTAGCTGTAATGTGTGATCAACAATTTTAAGGACAGTTTAAAACTCGCTGCAAAGACAGGACCACGACGAGCTACTACAGGCACATAAGAGACAGACACGTACATCACTTAACATTCACGCAATCACACAGGCACACAGCCATTTTCTGAAGGAGGCCATGGCCAATTACTTAAGTGTTGTATGCGTGTGTCCTTTTTATGTGCCTGTTGCAGCTCGTCATTACATCTTTGCGGTGAGTTGTAAACTTTTCATTATTAGATACAACTAATTTTGTCAGTTTTTAATATGTCGTATTAGAACTGTGACAGTTGGTGAAATGGCCAAATACTTAAAACATGCTTTGTGGGTGCTTGAAAATGCCACAAATACCATAACGCTGTAGGTAATTAAAAACAGTAACAATTTAAGTCAATTACTTTAAAAAAATTGTAGCAGCATTGAACCCATATCACAAGCAAGCATATTAATCTGAAAGAAAATAAACTACAGAGGTGTGAAGAAGAAGAAGAAGAAGAAGAAGAAGAAGAAGTTGCTGATAGCAACACAAAACAAGACACCAATCATTACCTCATGGCCTAGGTTGTGTGTAAAGCAAATTCACATTTTGTTTGGTTTTGTGTTACTGTTGACAGTACTGAGCTAACTACTGACCCCCCCCCCCCCTTTCTTTCCAAAAAATTTAGAAATACAGATGAAAATCTTACTAAGTGTATGCTATAGAGTCTGTGCCATTGACATCAGTAAAACAAAACAGGTTCCTCTTTCACAGGCAAACTCCTCCGAAGCAACCACGGCCATCCTCTGGGCGTTACTGGCTGGATCCAGAGTTCCTGGCAGAGATAGAAGGAAAGGGTGTCAGTCTGAGTGCACCCAAACTGAATGAGTTCGACTTGAAGGACTTCTTGGACAATGGGACTCGCATCGACATTCCAAAACCTGGATGTCAGAAATCGGGGTAATAAGTTAAACATTATCTTTGTTTAAAATGGTCATATATCTTCTACATGATTAGAGACGCAGTTATTTTCCACGAATGAAGTAATTCTTCACTTGGGGTTGTGGCAGAATTGTGCACTTAAAATTGGGGTTTTATTCAATTACAGCAAAGGAGTGATTGCAAATCTGAAAATTTTCTCCACAGTAAAAGTAAATCTTTGAATTACAATAAATAAAAAAGTGTGATCATTTAAGGAAAATCTTTAAAGTAAATCTTTGAATGCAATAAATGAAGCAGTTTGATCATTTAAGGACATTTTATTAAACATAAATCAGGACTGCCTATACATGAAAACAGAGGCTCTTAAAAAAGGAAACGCGGCACTTTATCCGCCATAGGTCTCTCGTTCACTTCACCACCTCTCTTCCCTTCATTTCAATGGTCAGTGTATGATGATCTATGTGATAATGACCACTTGCCATTCATTCTTTGTCTCCTCCCACCTGATGAGGGACAGGCTATCTCATTGGGTTTTGTCATGCTAATTCATCGCTGTATGCATTCCAGGTTGTTTTCACACCCTTCACACCTGTCTGTACTGATGAAAATCTCTGTGATATGTCTGATGTGATTACTGGAGCCACTAGCTTTACTATCCCACCGTCAACAGGCCCTTCTAGCCATGTTCCAGTTCCATGATTTAACACAACTATTACTGCAGCAATTAGTGAGCGTCGATAAGCCTTGCAACACCTTGAGCCCCACCCGTACCACACAAGTCTTCATGCTAAGGCTAATTAGAAAAAGTCCAAACAGATGTGCTGCAAGTGTTTTCACTTTCCTTTGGACTTTTTATGTACTCATCATGAATGTGGGCTCCATCCAAGTCTGCCAGTGGACATCTTCAATTCCTGGCTTTTCCCTACCAGGTGGTGTCTGTACTGACCCATTTGGTCTCGCAGAGCATCTTGCGGCTCATTTTGTGAAGGCATTGGTGACGGATTCCTACACAGTGGCCTTTCTTCTCAAAAAAAAAAAAAAAAAAAAAAAAAAAAACCACAGGACAAAGCCTGGAACTTATGTCTTGCCTCTTACTAATAACCTTAAAATGACCTATTTACTGAATGGGAATTACTTCTGGTCCTTTCTCCTTCCCACTATCCTGCACCCGGCCCTGATGCCGCCCATAATCAACTGCTCCAACATCTCAGCCTTCCACAATGGCAATATCTACTCCAGGTATTAAACAATATTTGGCTCCAAGGGTTTTTTTTCCCCTCTTAGTAGAGCGACAGTATAGTGCCAGCCTGATAAATGTACCCCATAAATTGTTTGAAATGCTGGTTGCCCACAGATTATGCTGGATACTTGAATCGTGGGGACTTGTCACCTTATCAGTGTGGGTTCCAGGAGCAATGGTCTGTGCAGGCAGGAAACTGCAATTGGACAGGACTTCTCTAAACATCAACATTTTGTTGCTTTCTTAGATTTCTGTAAGGCATATGACACCGCTTGGCGTCGTCAATTTGAAGTTCTTTTAATGACATGGACCTATGAGGCTCCCTACCAATTTTTATTAGTCAGTTTTTATTCTATCGCTTGTTTTGGGTTAGGGTAGGGTCTTCATTTAGCCCCCCCCCCCCCCCCCCCCCCCAGATCCAGGAGAAGGGCATCCACAGGGTTCTCTATTAAGTGTTACTCTTCCTAATTGCCATTAATGGACTAGTGAACCTGAGTTGGATACTCAATGTTAGCCACCTGAAGACTAGCTGCATGCGGAAGCTTATTCCTAAGGTGCAGATCACGGAACACTCATTCATATCTATCAAGCACTGATCTTGTCTCGATTAGATAATGAGTGCCAGGTTTATGGCTCACAGCTCCTTCTTCCCTCAAATTGTTAGACCCAGTTCACAATTGTGGGGTCCACTTGGCTACGGGAGTCGTCTTTCTGAAGTGGGACTCTTCCCTCATCAGATTAGGCAGCACCAACTTTTGGTGTCTTACACCATTGCCATTTGACAAGTCCCTGCTCACCCCACATATCGTGTTCTTTATGCAGACAATGGGCTTTGATCTGATACTATTGTCAACACTATGCCGTAAAGTATAAATTTTTAATTATGCAAATATTTACATTTCTTCACTGTGGCACAATAGATATTGTCTGCTGTATCTTGTGTAACGGAACATTAGGCTATAATACTTGTTGATAAATAACACGGCGTTACTATATTTTTACCTCGAACTTTAGTTTATTCTCATGTGTACAAACATAAAATCATTCACAAGTTTATTTGCATTCCATTTCACTTTATTTGACACGTATCAAGGAGGGAAACCTGTTTTAATTTCCTGTTCACAATAGTTTTTTTCTAAAATTTTTTTTCTTTTTTTTCCCGCTATACTGAAGTTCCAACAATGTTGGAGAATTTGTGTGTGTTTCAAATTGCGTAACATCGTTTATGCATGCAATGGCTTCTTCAGGCGTATTTATTTTTCTAGGGCCATCGTTTTGTTCCTCATCTTCTTCCTTTGTCTCTTCTTGATCATCCTCTATGTTGCGGATTTCTATTAAATCTGTTGCTGAACTGAAAGTAGTGAGTAGACAGTAAGTCATCACTTCATATGTAGTCATCTGCAGTACATGAAATCTTTAGAGATTTAATTAATTCAGCAATTGCTGCTTCATTTTTATTAGCTTCCATGGTCACAGAAGCATCTTGTTCTTGCTCTCCAAACTGTGCTTTTTTTTAAGCACTTGATGACAGTTTCAGGCTTTATTTTCTTTACTGCTAAGCCTATCCAATTTACTGCCTCCAGGATGGAAACTGAACGTGCAAGAGCAAATGAACTTTCGGCTTTTTCAACACTAATGTGGAGGGGTAGTTATCTTTGCATCTAGAAGCAGTAACTTTAATGTAATTGATGTAAGTGCTTTCAGCATACAGGGGATTATAGAACTTGCAGCAATTAACTACAAATGGGGGAAAGAAAACTTAATTATCATAGGTGTATACAGACCCCCAAGTGGCAGCCTTGACATTTTCTTTGAAGTTTTGAATGATCTGCTTGTAGACATTGACAGCAAACACTGTAATAAAAATGGTTGGGCTAACTTAATTCTAGTAGGAGATATAAATATTGACTTGCTGTCTCCTGACTCCAGCATTAAAAGAAAATTGATGCTGGTACTAGATCAGTTTAAACTAAATCCCTTGATAAATGAGCCCACCAGGGAGGTTAATCGCAGCAAATCATGCATTGACAACATTATTACTAACATGTCCCACTTTAAATACACTGCATCAGTTCTGAAGCTTGCAATTTCTGACCACCATGCGGTTCAGGTACTGATAGAAGCTGAAAACCTTCATATTGCAAGCAAAAAGAAACACTATGTAACAAAAAGAGCCACCCATGACAATAATATCGAAAACCTTAAGAGTATGCTCAAACGCTTACAATGGAATGAAAATAACTGTATCACTTTCAATGAATTTGCATCTGACTCTTATTATTGCTTCAACGTCTCATGCCCAGAAACAACCCTGCCAGTAAATGACTGTAAAAAAATAAAAAAGAATGACTGGATAAACACTGAAGTAAAAACAGCAAGAGAAAAACTAAGACTTTTCCAATGCGCAATGACAAAGAATAGTGATAATCATAGACTGAAGGAAGAGTTTAACAACTATCATGATCACTACAAAAATCTCCTCCTAGAAACCAGAAGTAAACACGTAGCTAACATGTTAAGAGACTCCAACAACTCTGGCAAAGCTGTCTGGCAAGTTATAAATAGCTTTAGGGACTGTAAGGACAAATCAGCTAGTGACCTGAGTATCAATTTCAAAGGTGGTAACATCAAATGCCCCTACCAGATAGCAAATATTTTTAACGAGTACTTTTCTTCTATGGGAAAATCCATCAATGACCAGTTCAACAACCTCCAGTATACATATAAGGGCAATCCAGTAAGACATAGCATATACTTGACACCTACGAACAGCAGGGAAATAAAACACATAGTGATGTCACTAAAAAACTCAAACTCTGCAGGTTATGAAGGATTGTCTATCAGCACACTTAAAAGGTGCATAGACAACATATCAGATGCCTTGGCGACAGCAGTAAATGACATAATCACAATGGGCATTTTTCCAGACAGACTAAAGATAGCACAAGTAACTCCGATTTACAAGAAAGGTGATAAAAATAAAATTGAAAACTACCGACCGATCTCAATCTTACCTGCATTTTCCAAGGTAATCGAGAAATTTATTTATAATAGACTAATGGCATTTCTGAGTCTACACAACCTAATATTCGAGAATCAAAATGGTTTTATGAAGAACAAGTCAACTTCAGTAGCTGCAGCACAGCTCGTAGATGAAATAATAACTGCCATAGAGAACAACGAACACGTTGCTGGAGTGTTCCTTGATCTCGAAAAAGCTTTTGACTGCGTTAATATCACCATACTACTTGACAAGATATGGAACATGGGTATTAGAGGAACATGCTTTGACCTAATAGTCATATATGAGCAACAGGAAACAATTTGTCTTGATTAAAACAAACAGTGGGTATTTCAAATCCAAAGTAGCAGATGTCAAATACGGAGTGCCCCAAGGTTCCGTCTTGGGACCCCTCCTGTTCCTGATTTATGTGAACGATATAAAGTACTGTTCCCCAGATAATAAAATAATATTGTATGCAGACGATACAACAATTGTGTGCAAACACAAAGACCACGACAGTCTGGAAGTGCTGTGCAACACTGTTACTAATGAAATAGTTAAGTATTTCAATGAAAACCACCTAAATGTAAGTGCCTCCAAGACTGCAATTGTAGAATTTAACCCTAGAAAGCAAACAGACTTTGACATGAAATTATCAATAGGAAATCAAACTATTAATAAGGAAAAATATACAAAATTTTTGGGTATCACAATTCAAGACAACCTTAAGTGGGACATGCACATAGATTCCCTAGCCAAAAAGCTGTCTAAAAATATCTTTGCCATAAACCAGATCAGCAAATATTGTAAAGATATGCATATCCTTAAGACTGCATACCATGCATTATTTGCATCCAACACAAACTATGGAATAGAAATTTGGGGTGGAACATCACAAGCTAACATTAACACTTTGTTGATACTACAGAAGGAAGCGGTCAGAATTATCTGTGGGGCCAAACCAAGAGAATCATGTTGGAATCTCTTTCCAAAATTGGGCATACTTACCATTACTAGTGTATACATATTAAAAATAATAATGTATGTGAAAACAATCAATCCAGATCTAAATTGTGATCTACATCAACACAATACAAGACAAAAACTAAGATACCATTTAAACAGCCACAGAACAGCATTATATGAAAAAAAATGGACTTCATGTTGGCCTGAAGCTTAGCAATGCACTACCAAAAAGCCTTGCAGCCCTTCCTAAAAATAAATTAAAAGACCAACTAAAAAGGATCCTAATTGAAAATGCATTCTATTCTCTAGATGAATTCTATGACTATATGAAAAATGTTTCTTAACCAAGACAAGTATGTACTGTAGTTAACTGTTTAGTTGTCAAGTAGACTTAAAACATGTAATGCTGTAGTTAAGTGTTTAATTATCAGATAAAGACTTAAAAACATGTAATATGTTTAATTGTATAAAAGAAATAATGTCTATATGAAACAGTAATCATTAGTTTATAATTTATGAAACTGACGTATTCAGAAGAATAATCTGTACAATGTCAAGAGACTGTATATGTATTATTCGATGTTGAATAAATATTATTATTATTATTATTATTATTATTATTATTATTATTATTATTATTATTAATAATAATAATGAGGGATCGCACGAGTAATCATCTATAATGAGACTTGAATGAGTAAATCACCCCCCTGATCCAGTGGTTGTGTGAGGCTGGTTGAACTTTGCGAGAACCAAGCCAATTCAACGTTCGATAATTTTATTTTCGGGTGACACGTTGCATTGTCTAGGATAACTTGGCGATTTCCTTTTTTTCATTTTTGCATTGAAAGAGCCTAGACATTCTTCCATGAGACCACTCATCATCCATGCCTTCTTATTGCTTCAACATGTGACTGGAAGCTTACTGACATCAATTTTTTTGAAACAATGCGATTTTGCCGCTTTTCCAATCACCAGTGACTTCTCCATTTTATCGAACATGTTTCCAGACAGCAGCACAGTGAGTCTCTCCTTGGACATTTTCCCACCAGTGCACTTTTCGCCTCTGCTAGCGATTTTGAAGGAAGCGTGCGATAGGAGTCCCATTTCATCGGCATTGTACACATCTTTCAGGTCATAATTTTCAATTAAGGTGGACAGTTTTGTCTTCCATTCAGTTGTTAAATTTCTTGCACATCCTTAGCTTCCCCACACAGTTCATTCCACATGATGATGTGCCTAGCTTTGAAATTGTCCAGCCATCCCGCGGATGCCTTAAATTCCGTATTTGGAAGCTCTTGAGCCACTTTCAGAGTCCATATAAAGGTAGCTTTTTTGCCCGTGCACTGACGAACCACTCCCACACTATTTCGTTAATTTCTCCATTTCCAGTCTTCTTCGCGTTTCTTTTCATCTGTCCATTTCCTTTCATCAATTCATTGCATATATTGTCCTTGTTTCTTAATGTCTTGTAAATCTGTGTTTTACCACATTTAAAACGTAGCATAATTTCGCACACAGTGTGTTCATCTTTCTCACTCACCTCGATTACATTCATCTTTTCGGTAAGTGTTAACGACACACATCGCTTGTTCGACATGATGTACAATTATCGCTTAGAGCTACTGGTCAACTGCAACTGGCAGAACATGCCAAGTAAAACCACTGTTTAACAGGACAATCTTGACCTCTTTCACTGTACACATTGCAGCAGTGTTCAGAGGTGTTCAACAATGGTCTTGTATGAGCCAGCGTGCATCAATAATGATGGAAAATGGAAAAGCGCATGAACAGAGCGCTTCATTTCCTTTGACATACTGTAGCGACACCGCTGTTGACTTACTCATTGTTGCACAGAGCGCCGCCGTTTGAGGTCCACACCTGCCAGGCCTCTTTTTCTTGGGTTTGCGTCGCTAATCAATGAGTTTATATGTAACGACCTTCTAGAGTTGTCAACAAGTAATGTAAACTGTAAAACTGCTGTAATGTTTTGAGGGTTTTTTTTTTTTTTTTTTTTTTCGTATTATACAATGAATTCTTTAAGTAACATCTAAAATTTGCTTTCCGTTTCCGCGTTAGGCAAGTTCTGCTTTATACAAATTATTAGAATATAAAACTGTATTGAATGCATCGTAACTGAAATTTGTGTATGGATTATGCAGATTTCTGAATTATACATGTGCCGCTTTGGTAAGTTTTACTGTATTACAAAAAATTACACATTTTTACTAACAGTTTCTAGGAATTCTTCAGTATTTTAACAAAGTTTGCAGTGTGTTTTTGTATTTGCTCAGTGGCATTGTACGAGCTGATTGTGGCAGCTTATTGAAAAATTTTAAGCTTAAATACTCATTGTTTATATATACATGTGGCGTCTGTTCCGAAAGAACAGACATCGCTTCTGATCCTGCAGTTATTATTCTTTCATATTCACAGAACAGACATGATACCCGGGTTCGAATCCTTGCTGGTTACACATTTTCAGCTTTGCCCATTCACAGTTGTCATATTCTGTGAATATACTTAGTGTTATTGTGAACTATGGCTAGTCTTGGGGAAGGCAAATCCAACAGACAGTTGTATCTTGTATTGTGTGATTGCACATTTCTTCTCATTTTGAATTTATCTATATTTTCTTTAGCATATACTATAAAGTTATGTATTATACAGGCTAGGAATCGTCATTATGCCAAGCAATTGACTTCTGCAGGACTCGTTATGTGCTAGACCTAATATACACCTTACTGCTTCTTTTCACCCCCTGAATACGCATTCATCTCCTGGGGAGTTACCCCCACAGCAATATTCCACATCGCAGATGGGAATGGAAGAAAACATAGTAAGATTGCAGTAATAATTATTTTCTAATACTGCCCCTTAATTTGTACAATAGGAGTTTGTTTGCTACAAAGGTAATTGGTATCTCCTACCCAAGGGATTTTGGTCTATGACTAGTCCAAGCAATTTCAGTTTTATTTTCATTTTTAGTTGCCTTAAAGTCAAAAATTATTTCTTCTGTTTTTGTGTGATTTATGCAGAGTTGATTTGCCTGGCACCAGTAACTAGTCATTTTCATCACCTCTATTTTTATCCAACACACTCTGTAGATTGTCTCCAGTGGTTATTAATTGTGTCATGTCATCTGCGTATAATACTCTTGCAGGGTATATTATAAGTTACAAATTCATTGACATAGACAATGAAGATAAAACGTCAAAGGACTGAGCCTTGGGGTATTCCTCTTTATTGGAAGAAGTGCTGTTCTCAGATTGTTTGCATATAGAAGCTGTACCCTATTGCTTAGGTGGGATTTGAGTGGTTCATTTCCTATTCCATAGTATGCCAGCTTTTTGATTATCACATCATGCTTTACTTAGATCAATAAGGGTTCCAGAGGTGTCAAACTTCATAAACAGGGTTAACTAGTGATTTGACTGCTTTCACAGTTGGTAAGTGTGATCTAAATCCAAATTATTGTTCATTTATTAATTTATTGCATTCAAAGTACTTGTATATCTGAAACTTCCTGGCAGATTAAAATTGTGTGCTGGAACTGGGACTTGAACCTGGGCCCTTTGCCTTTTCTGTGAAGTTTGAAAAGTAGGAAACAAGGTACTGGCAGAATTGAAGTTGTGGGGTGGCATTGTGAGTTGTAGGGATAGCTCAGTGGTAGAGTGCTTGCCTGCGAAAGGTAAAGGTCCCAGGTTAGAGTCCTGGTACCGGCGCACAATTTTAATCTGTCAGGAAGTGAAGAGTGAAGGTTTCATACCTGTATATGTGTTTATGCATACAGTTTTCAATTATTTTTGGTAGGATTGTTACTATTGAGATGGGTCTGTATTTGGAAGATTTCTCTCTCTCTCTCTCTCTCTCTCTCTCTCTCTCTCTCTCTCTCTCTCTCTCTCTCTCTTACACGTGCAGTGTGACTGTAAGCTTAAGACATTCTGGGAAAGTTCCTTCATCTGATACTCAGTTTGACAGTGGGAGAAGTGGCATTTGGACTTCCTTCGCTATAAGGACTTTATGAAGAAATTGCTGAGACCATAATAGACTTCTGTTTTTCGGAATTTGTTTATTGAGTGTTGTCATTCTTGTTTGTTTAGCATAGGTGAGGAAAGCTTCTGCATCGAAATTTAGAATCAATGGGTGGAGTACTGATGCCATTTACAAAATATTCATTGAGAGTATCGCGGTCTATGGAAATACTATTTTCTTTAATGTTCCAAGCTGCTTTACATTTATTTTTTGAGTTGAATATATTTTAATCATTCGCATTACATTTGGTGGTTTTTATTTCAGACCTGTAACGTTTTCTCATATTTATGTAGTTTTCTTTGTCCCTATTTCTATTGTGAGACTTATCTTTCAGAATGAGTAATAATAGCCTGAGTCTGTTTAGCTCTGGTGTGTACCACTTGTATGTTGGGATCTTACGTGACATATTAGTATAATATCTTATAATTATCATGGGGCATGTCTTTTCTACTATGTGCTTAATTTCTGTCAGGAAAATGGAAAAGAATTTATTAATTGTTTTATCGTTATTCATTATTTGTGACCAATCCCTTTTGTGTAACTTATTTTTCATTTCGTTTACATTGGATTCCTCTAGCATTCAATGTGTCACTTTGCTTTCTTTGGTAGCAAGGGCTGAATTATTTATTTGAAGCCATAAACCTACATAATCTAATAATCTTAATTCTATAACATCACATTGCACACATTACTTATTATATTATTTGGACAGATTTAATATTAAAGCATTAATTTTTTCTATAAGAATTAATTCATCAGAGCCTGGAGTTCTATAAATTAAGACAATTAAAATTTTCTGTGTGTGCAGTACCATACCATCTACTTCTAATGTACTTTCAATGCAAACCATGTTAAGATCTATTGCAAGTCTAGGTTGCTTTTTATGTAGATTGAGACTCCACATACAATATTTTTTTCTGCAGTAACTAGTGGCTGGTAAGTAACCTATAGGAACAGACACGTCTATTTCAGAAGCTTTCATCCAGTGTTCACTGACACACAACACTGCAGTTAATTCTGTCCAGCCAATATTGTAGTTCATGGATTTTACTTCTAAGAGATTGTACATTTATATGTAGAAGGAGAATGTTGCCATCAGTACAAAAAGGTATTTTGTTTTCATTGTGTGCTGGATGTTCATTTATTTTCGCTGTGTGTTCTGGATCATCACAATGGTCCAGTTGATCAATTTGTTGCACTTTACTGTTATCATAGTTTCTACCTTTCCTTGGTTTGTGACATTTTTTGCCTAAAAAGGGATGGACTGTCTTTTAGAACAACCGTAATGCGTTCACGTGATTCATTTATAATGTTCTTTATTTCCTGATACAGGATCCAAAAGCTTCAGTCTACCCCATAACCGTAAAGTATTTGTTGCAACCAGATCTTCTACACTGGTGGCTCAAAGCTACCGGTCATAAAAGATACGCTTTTACATCTCCCAAAGGTATGGAATGCCATTCTCTGCCAGAATCATGAAGTGTGATTATGGCAGAATTGATGGCCATTAGTAGAACCCTTCATTTTATCTAACAGGTCACCCTGGACCGTGTTTTAATCTGTACTGACTCGGTGAGCAGCCTGCAGGCAGTCGACTACTATTCCCATACTCTGGTCACTTCTATCAACAATCTCCTTGTTGACCCTCATGCTGCCTGTTCCATTGCCTGTCTCTGGATCCCCAGGATATGGTTATCGTAGGGAATGAATGGACTGAGCAGTTGGTTAGAGCAGCAGTTAGTCTTTTACCATCCCCCTTGACAAACCCAAATACATATTTGTGGGTGCAGATAAGATCACTGCCCATACAAAACTGGAACAGCAACTGGCAGGCTACTGCCCCACCTAATAAACACCACTTAATAAAGATGTCAACTGCAGCTTGGAAGTCTTTCTTACACCCTTCTTAAAGGGTATCCACTGTCTTTTGCTGTCTCTGCAGCAGACATTCCAGCATGTCCCATGGTTTTATTGAGCTTATGTTAATGGATGCCCACTACTCTTGGCCATCCTTGCCAAATACAGAATTCCTTAGTCACCACCTTTAGTTCTGGTGGATGATTCATGAATAGCTGACTGGTTCCTTGGGCTTCTCCATGAAAGCAGATTTTATTCTCAACTATAAGATTTTCTCTCTAATGTTTGAATAGGGTGGCAGGGTTTGTGGCTCTTCCTGCTAGCAGTGGTTTCTGGAGCACTCCTCCCCAACCCCATTCCAAGACGTCCATTTCTTGTTTTTACGTTGTTATACATTGTTATAGAGCTGTGGGGATGTGCATAGCAGAATTCCACTTTTTATGTTGATTTTACTTGTTCTGGAATAATTTATTTAATTACATTTTAGTTTCTCTGTTAAACTAATGGAATGTCCTTAGCCAGACTGCATCTTTCATTGCACCCTATTCTGAGCTGCAGGGACTGATGACCTTGCTGTTTGGTCCCTTTCTCTCACCAACCAATCAACCCTCTTCTTCCTGATTACCTGATCTTGTACTGAAGCAAAATATTTCCAGATATTCTTCCTTTCTTCAGGATGGGTAGCGGTCCTTGAAAACTGGGAATTAGCCTGGAATTTTGTGCAACCTTGAAAAACTGGGAAATTCAAACGAAGTCCTGGAATTTTCGTGTTGCTGAAACAATGTCCATGACAGTTCACACACGTGATGCGCATTATGTGGAAACGACACAACCACCAAGCCGGAATTCGTAAATGTTGCCATGGTGACACTACCATGTTGCCACCCCTGTAACTCAAGGTCGCCTGCCGGGCAACCCACACAGCGTAACAGCAGAAGCAGCAGCAATGGCAACATAGTGGAGATAGCCACTGTTTTGATATGGGGAAATGTTTCAGTGTATTCAAACTGCTCTGTTTCATGCTTTTGAAACCCTCATGTTTCATTCTTCTCGTTTCGGATCACATTCGTGGTCATCACTGAAACTGTTTCGTCCTGTCATTTTCACTGTTTCTAAACAGTTGTGTTTCAGACCAATAATGCTTGAGGCAGAACTGACAAAGGGTATGGTATCAGAACAATTGTTTCATTTTGCTGGACCTCAGCACAGATACACATTTAACTTAAACTACTATATGAACAATTTTAAGAGTGTCAAAAAAATAATGGATAGACATAAGTCTGCAGCTAGAGAGTATTGAAAGCAAGATTCACTTCTAAAGTGACTGTTGTATTCGGAAATGACATAATGTCTGCTTTATAAATGCAAATTACAGTAAAACACCCAAGATTTGCATTGAAATATCCAGTAAAATTTTAGGTTTGTGTGTCCATTTACAGTTATACTAAAAACATACGACTAGACCTAAAACTTTTTTTAAAATAAGAAATAGCATTAAGCCTGAAATGACATAAGATAAAATCTAACAATGTACTGCATTTGACATATTTCATTTTTATATTTGGCTATTACAAAAGTTTGGATGATAAATGAAACCTCGAATTAAAGATATTTACAAAACTCAAATTTTTAAAATAAGATTTATTATAGTAAAGTATCCAGCAGTGCCAAAAGTTGTATAAAAATGTAACCCTTTCCAAAATGTTAGCTCAATAAATTAATTTATAATACTGAAGCCGGCCGCGGTGGCAGAGATGACTGAGGCGCTCCAGTCATGGTCAGCATGGCCACTACGGTCGGGGGTTCGAATCCCCCCTCGGGCATGGATATTTGTGCCGTCCTAGTTCGTATGTAGTTCATAAGTAGTTTTTAAGTTTAGGGACTGATGACCCCGTAGTTAAGTCCCATAAGCTTTACAAACATTTGATTTTTTTTTTTTTTTTATAATACTGAAAAGGCGTATCACATGTAGGTTAGTGCACACAACACCTACCGTATCGAAATTAGGCACTAGAATAGGGGAAAGCAATTATAGCGACCTGGATAAAAACCTACCTGGTGGTCTCGTGTGGCAACATCAGTAAAACAGCAGAAAATCTATACATAATTATTTGATTGGAGTTTCATATCGACAATGAAATAAACAAATAATGCTGTTAGTGCTCTACAGTTGACAGGTTCTTATATGTACCCATAACCACTCAGTAAAAATAATTGTCCTCATAAAACAAAGTTTCTATGGCCAAACATTTGCATTGTCATGCGACTGACTAATGCCAACATCACATGATTGCCGTCACATCACTTGAGGCTGCCAGGATGGTAAGTAAAATTTAACCAGTGCAGGAAATACAGAATATCGGTGTTTTTCTTAAATTGTCGCAACATGGCAGATCAAGCAAGTCCCGCCCATTAAACTTACCTCCACAGGAAGGGAAAATCCCACCCATTCAACCCCTCCCCCATCCCTCTGCAACTAGCACACATCTTGTTCTTTGTTCACCAGATTTTTCCAGTGGACAAACGTGGTTTATTGTGCTGGAGACTTAGAGTAGTGAGCACATTTCTATCGCTTGCTGCCTTTTATTATAGCACTGTAATGTAGTACGTTAAGTGGTTGGCATACAGTGTGATTTGTGGTTGTTCAAATTTATGTTAAAACGTGAACAACTAGTACGCTGCCATCATGGGAAAAGTAACAGTTGTAACTGTATATCAAAATTCTTATGAATTAAAGTGTCCATGGGGGCGAGAGAGGAAATAGTGATGCAGATGCGATCTGTACATGGTGCAATACTTCAATAAACATTTCTTCAATAAGAGAAAACACAAACCGTCTTATATGGCTGAATTGCAACCTGAACTTTCTGTTTTATATATTTCAATGAACAATTTTGGTATATACAGTATATTTCTTGTATCTCGGAAATGGCTGTAATTATTTGCATCAAAATTTGTATGTGGGTAATCAGGTTTTGCTTATTACTTATTTTATGTTCATAGACATCATTTCTGAAGAATGTGAAACTATTGGAAAGTAAACAGCACAGTAAAAATCGTAATGTTGCATTTTTACAAACTGTTGAGTCAGACCATTCATATATGTATAGCAGCTAGCCAGTACTGAACCTACGTATAGCTACAATCCGCTGTAAGGACTTCAACGCAGGTGTCCTGATCAGAGGTTCCAACTGTAATGATTTAATTGTAATTGTTTTGAAAAATGTTTAAAATTAAGAGTTTGCAATTGGAGTGAAGGCTTTCAGGTTTAAATAACAAATCAATGTCATTTGTTTTCCGTTGGTGGAACTAGATTCATTTACTGTTCATTCATGTTATGTCATCACAGAAATGAACTGGTGATTTCCACAAGGACATGCTAAAGTGTGTTGCTCATAACAAGCATTAAAGAGTTCTTATCTTCTAGTGAGATTGAACGAGTAAAATTCAGTAATTTTCAGTTTCACACTTTTGAAGTTGTTGTTCATGAACTAGCAGATATCACATGGTATAACATTTCCCAAGTGGAAGATTCCTCGGCCTAAAAACATTTTACAGGATTGTTGAAACTGTTTATGATAGCTCTGTTGGTATCGCGGAGTAATGCAGCCACTGAAAAAGTTTTAGCATTTTGCATAAAAAGAAAACACAATTACAACAAACTCTTACCACTTCAACATAAATTCATTACTAATGGAAAAATTTTAAATGATTTCTTCAAAAAATGTATACCATCAGTTAACATTTACCGAAAAGCAGTCGAGTGATATCAAGAAAGCGACTAACCTGCACACACCTCGAAACATCTTAACCTGCACTCTTATTCTGTTATGATTTTACATTATCTTGCGTTTGTGTGCAATTTTTTAATGAGTAGATTCTTTTAGATGTAGATCTGTATAGCCTATATAAATAAATATTAATCTGGAAATCACAAAATCTAAGATTTTCAGTTCTGAGGAAGAAAATAATTAATATCTTGAGTTTTGCTCCTCCCACCCACACACATTCCTACTGTACATAGGAGCATCACGTTACTACACCATTCTGTTATCTCATCTGCAACCTTACAGAAACTGTTTTCACAATTTTGATGATTCCTTTGTTACTTACTCCCCTCAGACCCCTTCTTAACTATCCCATTTCCATTCCCCACTCATACATGTTTTGTCGCACTACTATTTGCCATATTCAAAAGTTGGAACCTTTGCGATCAGAGTGTACTGCACCCGCAGCTGCAGTGGTCGGTGACTCTTGCCGCTTACCAAGCACAAATCAACTCGGGCTGATGAATCCAGAATGTGCACGTTAGTGACTACGTGGCATGCGTGACGCAAACGTATGACAGGGACCATCAACCTCCCACTGTCCTAAGGAAGGTGTACAAATCATGTCGAAAGTCGCAAAATAATAATAATAATAATAATAATAATAATAATAATAATAATATTTGCCAAACCACCTGGTTCACACCAAAAGTATAGCTGTTTTCTTTTATGTTACTAAATATGACAAAGCACAGACGTTGCAGGAATTTAGTGCACAGTAGCATCAATTTCAGATTGTGGGAAAGTGTTTTATTGGTCACAATCAGTTTCATGAAGAGTTTTACAAATGGAAATAAGTATGTTGTCAAAAAATGGATTGGCTGATTTGTCGTTATGTGGCAATAAAGTATGAAGGCATTTGTTTCAGCAGCTTCAAGTAGTACAAATAGTACATTGACCACATTCTAGTACCTCATTTTGTTAAATATCTGTGATAAAAATGTCAGAAACCAGACGCATAAGCTCCACACTTGTAAAGTAAAATTTTGCAGTGTGACATATTTCCAGATCTGTATCCATGCATGCATGCATGCATGCATGCATGTACAGTTTATGAATGAACCCAGTATAAGCCGAGACTAACAATGAATATAGTTCTGTTTTTAACTCTTTGTGTGCCAGATTGTGTCCTGTTATTCTCTCTTGTCAGATTGCCTTTTTCTGGCAGACCCCCCTTTGTCTTTTGATCATCTTCAGTTTTTGATTTGTTTAAATCTATTCCTTTGTCTAATTTTGTCATCTGGGATAAAGAGTCAAGATCTTCGTTATGTTCTTGGCACAATCATAATCTTTTTGCATTTGACCTTCTAAAATTCCAGATTTTCTTTGTCAAATGGTCATCGGAAACACTGAATATAGGTCCATCGAAAAATATTTTTTCAATCAACTGTGTTACAGGATCTGTCCTTCTCATAGTCCTTATTTTATCTGAAACATAATCAAAAATCCTCCTCAATATCTTGTGTTTGCTAATAATTAATTTTTTTTTTTCACTGTAAATTTATTTCTGTATCAATTACATTTTAAATGCAAGTCGTCACTTCAAAAGATTTGAGAAATTATGAAAGGTTATTTTCATGAATCTTTTCTTTTCAGAAGTCCCATATCGTACCAGCCAGCGAAGCAGAGACAAGCGGTGCCTTACGCACAGGCATCCCGCCCCGAAGAAGTGGTGGAGAGGGGCATCTCAAATGTGACGAATCCTGACATCAACGTGGCAATGCAGGCATGCGTGCAGCTGGAGCTGGTGGTGCAGAGGGAGAATGTGAACTGCCTGCGGGGCAAAGAGGAACATCTGGTGCTGGCGTGCATGATGCAACTGCGCTTACTCAACTCGAGCTCCCCGCACTCCACGCCACCAGACTTGCTCGCCCATGGATACAGGAACCTCTTCTTGCTGCTCATGTCGGCAAGTGCCTCGGTTGGGCTGTCGTGTAGCCCGAATCGTGTAGCTTGACATTCTTTGACGTATTTGTACACGAGGGTTTAGTGCCATCACATGGTAACTTCCCTGACCTACCTCACTGAAACTCTTTGGTTTAGTGACCTGCTTGCTGCAAGCAACCTGGTGCTACTTTTGCAATGGGTCTTCCCTCCAGATCTTTCAGCTGTTGACTATTCCTGCAGATTGGTCTTTACATACCCTCCTACCTTCTAATGATGTGACTCGGATATTACACTTGGTCAAAGAGCGAGAGGGATCATTCTTATTCAGATGCTGAGGTGCTAAGGATAGTTTTATTAGTTCAATGTGCAATCACTAGTATTTCCAGTACCTTCTGTAGGACTGGATATCCAAAGGATCAGTCTGTTAACAATCTGCCATCTTAAGTGTTTTCGTTCATAGGCCGTATTGTGGAAGTCCAGAGTTCACATAGGGGGTACGCTTTGTCTTAGTAGTGAAGGTGGTGTCCTTACAGATACAAGCAAAGTTCGCTGTAGTATTCCTTGCAATAAAAATGCCCACACAGATCTCAGGTATCCCATCTTCAGTATCAATGTCGCGATTAAGAGACTTTCCCAAGTCACAAACATCCGTGTTGAATTCATATACAGACTGAAGCATCATATGAAAATTTGTCACAAGACTGCGATTCAAACCAAGTCTCCAGTCAACTAGGCTGTTGCTCAACACTATGCCAGTTTGGAACTGTGGATTCGCATAGCCACATGGATGTAATAACTCCTGTATCATCTGTTTATGTGCTTTTCCTTTAAACTGACAAAACATTGTGAAGGCTCTCTAAATCAAATGAAGTAGTGCCTCCACACAGAATGAAATGAAGTTCCTGCCTGAAACTCGGGAATCGTGTGGACTGACAGAGGTTAGATTTTGTACTGAGGGAGTTATACCTTGGTCTCTCTGCAAAACTTCTGTGCTATGGTGGTGTAATGGGCAGAAGACTTTGGTTTGAATCCTGGCATAGGTGCAAATTTTATACAACATTTTAGTCTGTATATGTCAGGTTCTAAACACACTGTGACGAAAGGCTTTGTATCGGGCAGTTCTTGTTTGGCAGGTATGTGCCATTAGGGAGATGTAGAGTGAGGATTTTGTTTCCATGTAAATATCAACCATATTGTCTCATTAGATTAAATGTGCTTTTCAGTCAGAACATGTCAGAAAACAAGATACATGATAAATACTTATAAAATGAAATACGCCGTATGTAATTGCCCAAGTTTGTAAATGTGACATGGATCAGAAGAAAATTAAAAAACTTAGAGTATTTACATTTTGAAGGACATAAAATTTGTTAGTACATTCTAAATTTTCATTACAGTAGGTACATATGATAATGCTTAAGAATTTATTTGTATTTTTGTTCCTTGTAATACTTATGTACAAAGATCACATAACCGCACAATGAAGTGCCAAAGTCAGATTGATCATAATATTCACATTTGTGAATATTTTATACAAGAACACACACAAATCAATCACTTCTGTCAAGAAATTCATCAGTGGAATAGAAGGGAATTGACTACAAAAAAAAATACTCTTTTCAAAGTGAATTGTGTTAAATTTTTATGGCTGCTTGCATGCTAATGAAATTGTGCATTCATAACTGCCAAGCTTTCCAGTTTTTCCAGATTTTGGGGTAGTTTTACAGATGAATATTGCTATTCTTCCTTTTTCTTTCCAGATTTTCAACTCTGGCTTGGTCCTGCCCTCTGCAGTCATATGCCATTTTAGTTTTGACTTTGGATAATAGCTGCTATTCTGAAATAAGTGTTTAAAATTCCACTAAAAGTCAACCAATTGATAATCCGTTAACAAAGAATATCACTGCACTTTTGTGATTAACTCAGTGTGCTTGAATCACTGCCAGTAAAAGTTGATAGAACGTCCTATCAGTAATCGCATCTCTCATAATTATTTCGACCGCATGTTAGCGGGAAAACTTTGTTCATGCTTGCTTTTATGTGATGTTTGCTTTGGCTCTGGTATTTGTGCAATTGTGTCCCAAATTTTTTGTGCAATTGTTTTTCTAAAGACTTCAACTAAGAAATGACATTAGTCATTCAGGGATGCTCATTCTGCTGCATTTCTGTTTATTATGCAATTGCAGAATGGTGAAACATTCTCTCTCTCTTCCTTGTGTGCCTCTAATATAAACATTGCTTACAGAGGCATAACTGAATTATAAATCATTTTAAACAAGTGTGCAATATGAAAATGAAGGGTAGCAGTAGGAAATTATATTCATTTTGTATCTTTTATGGAGCTGGCATTGATAGGATAAGAGCAGAAAGTTCGTTCATTTCATTTTTGATTGAACATGATATTCTGTTAGCTGCTGCTGATCATGCTCATGCTCTTTTCAAGAAAATGTTCACTGGTTTGGAAATTGCAGAAAGATACAGTAATGGTTGTACAAAGACTTCATATCTTTTTGAAAGAAATGGCTATAGATTCAAGAAGTGAACTCATTGGCTGAGTGTTTTGATAAATCTGGTAAATTTGTATGAAAGAGTGGGAAATTTTCGGAACCTCCACTGTTGTTGGCAAGCCCGATATTTCCACGGATATTACAGCAAGTTTCAAATGGCAGCTCTTAGTAGTTGATTGTTGGCTGCCAGCTGAACTGGTAACTGCGTAGTTAGTTCCTTAGAATGGAGGAAAAACTAATTTTGTGCATTCATTAAACATTTTCATTTGAAGGGTTGAACAGCTGCACTGATCAAATCTGAGTTCGGTGAGGTCAATGTGGGTTCTGCACCAACATTGAAGACCATTTACTGTTGGCTCAATGAGTTTAAATGTGGTCTGAGAAGTACAGAAAATGGAGCATGCTCCATTTGCCCCGTTGAAGTCACCACACAGGAAACCATCAATAAGGTGCATAATATGGTAATCTAAGATTAAAAATTCGTGAGGCATCTCAACTGAATTATATCCTCCATAAAAATTGGCCATGAAGAAGCTCGGTGTGCAATGGGTACCGTGCCTTTGGACAAAAATGGAAATGAAAGAACATTTCTGCTCAGGATCTCACACCGTTCAGGCGCTATCCACAGGACTTCTTGCACCGGTTCTTAACTGTGGATGAAACTTGGGATCCACCATTACAGTCCAGAGACCAAACAATGGACAAAGAGTGGAGAGTGTGAGCAAAGAAGCTAAACACTGTTTTTTCAGCTTGAAAGGTGATGGCCACTATCATTTTGGATTCCCAGGCTATAATCTTGATAGATTATTTGGAAAAAGACAGATCCATAACTGGACCCTATTTATGCTGCTCTGTTGGATCTTTTGAAACAGGAACTAATTGAAAAACATCAAAGATTGTTACCAAAGAAAGTACTGTTTCATCAGGACGTTTCTGCAGCCAACACAGCAGCTATCACAATGACAAAAGTGCATGACTTGGTATTCGAATTGGTTCTGGACGCACACTATTCACTAGCCTTGGCTCAGAGTGACTACGTCTTATTCCCAAACCCTGCTATTCTCGGTGTACAACTGGACTTGGGAAGCAATGTACCACCTTCTAAGATAAAAGCCTGTGGGGTCCATAAAGAATTATCTTGGTTTGCACTATGCTGGTTTTTATCATATTTCTTGCAGTTGTGGCAGATCATATATTGGTCAATCAAGACTATGGAAGATCATTGTATTGAACACAAGCACCACACACACTTAAAACAGCTGAGCAAATCCACTGTTTCAGAACATTCTCTTGGCACCGGTCATCCTATGGAATACAACACTGAGATTGTGGCATGTACTTTCACGTATTGGGATAGTGTTGTTAAGGAAGCTGTTGAAATTAAACTAGCAAGTGACCTTATAAATAGAGATGGTGGTTTTTATTTAAATTCTGTTTCAAATCCAGCTCTGTCTCTCGTCAAAAAACAAAGGGACAGATTTAATGTTGCCTCTCCTGTTAAGTCAATATCAATATTTCTGATGTTGATCATCTTTGGTTGTGTTGATTATGTAGTTACTTGTACTGTGTATGTTATCTTTGCTTTCCCTTGTGCATTTCTTTCTGAGTGCAGTTGTGCCTTGAGAATGGCAGGGTGTGCTCCTATTGAAATATCGGCAGTTGTCAACGATGTTACCTAGCAGCATACCCATAAGTTGTTTAAACATTCATTACGCCACGAAAAGTTAAGGTTTCATGTTTAACAGGTTAGTTGAGCAATATGAGGGTGTGTGTTTGTCTTGCTAGAAAATCTCCCCTCCCCTCTGAGATCCACTATGTCTTATGGCTAGCTTCACCTTGTTTGTCAGCAATTCCAAGTAGTACTGGTTATTCATTGTATGTTTCTCTTTGAGATAATCACAAAAAATGGGACCTTCAGTGTCCCAAAACACTGTTAAGACTCTTCATGCTGATGCTTGATTTTGAATATTTTCTTGACAGTGGAGTTTGTGTGCTTCCACTCATGTTCTCAAAAATATTTACCATTTTGATTTTGCTCATATTAGTGAATAAAAGTTTCATCAAAAGCTCAAATATTGTTTAGAAAGTGCTCACCTTCTCTTTCATAACATTCCTTTGGCTCTTTGTGCACTCTCAATGTATTTTCCTTGTGTAGCTGTGAAACTTCTTTGAGCCTCGTCTTGCACATGTTGGTACTTCAGCTTGTTACTAATGTTATGAACTGTAACATTACTAAGTTGAACCTCATCAAATATAAATTTCAGTCACAAGGCAGTCAGTGTGAATAATGTCATCAATTTGACTTTAAAGTGTGGGAGTTGATATTGCAACTGGTTGGCCAGAATGGTGTTCGCCAGTCGCAGAGTAGTGACCATTTTTGAACTGCTCTTCTCTCTTGAAAAATTTTGCATGGTTCATACAACCTTCTTAATAACCTTGAACAACATTCTGTTATTCGTGTTTTACTTATTAAACTAATGTGGAACTTTCAAGTGAACTCACCATCTTGAAACACATTTTTGAGGTTAGCAACATAACAATGTTGCTACATTAGCTGATCAGGACTCATCCCAGTGATGCCAACTTAAAGCCATAAAAGTACCAAACTTGCCCTACTAACAGTTTTTCTCCAGACCAATTGGTCTTTTTAATTATTGACTGTCTGCCTGTGACCGTTCATGCGAATGGACAGTTTGTTGCTGGTCATTCCCACATAGAACGCTTCAGTGCAGGCATGTCAGTTGGCAAATCATGAGGGTGCTATTGCAAGTGGCTCTGCCCTTTATCGTGTACACCTTCCGGGTTACGGGACTAGAGTAAGTGGTGGTGGAAGGGTGCATAGGGCAGGCTTTACAACGGGGGTGGTTATGCAAAGCAAGCCTGTGCAGCACTGATAATTTTACATGGGAAATGTTACTTGTGGTGGCTCCTAGTGCCATTTTTCAAAACTTCGTTCCCTTTGTACTCAATTTGAACCACAGGCAGCTGGTTTTTTCCACCTCAAAAACAGGAAAAAAGTGCAGCTTAGATTCAATTAAATATGGTAGATTGTTTTCACAATAGCCACGCAACTGCGCAAGTTTCGTAGTTGTTTCACTTGAATAAATTCAAAGTGAGAACGTTTTGTTTTATGACGTCATGTCTTTCAGCAGATATGTGGAAAATAAAGTAAATAACGCAAACGAAAGCGCACTGTTATGCAAAGTAAACGACGACATTCGTAACTTGAGTGTTTTCATATAACACTTTGGGTTTGGGATTCGTATTAGGCCATTATGCATCGAACCTCGAATCCGAAGCCAGTGTGCTAGATTCGGCGAATAATGGATTCGGCTGAACCACTCAACACAACCCTAGTCATTAATACTAGTGACGTGCAGTCTTACATTCCTCCTCCGATGCCGTGCTTAAAATGCTGTAAATTAGGGTACATGCCCTCGCTGTAAGATTCCAGCTCCACATGCAGAAATTGCAGGCGTCCATCGCATCCAGACACTCATTGTACTCCCTCTAGGCAGATGTCTGCCTAGGTGTGTTTGTGTGTGTATATGTGTATCTATTTACCTTCCCTTTTTTCCCCTAAGGTAAGTCCTTCCACTCCCAGGATTGGAATGACCCCTCGTCTACTCCTTTAAAACCCGCATCCTTCCTTTTTCCCCTCCCTCCTCTATCTTTTCCCGACGAAGCAGCCAATGGTTGCGAAAGCTTGAACATTTGTTTGTGTGTTTTTTCACTTGTGTTTTTCATGTCTATCGGTGAACCTTCGCTTTGGGTTATTCAAACAATCCTTATTCTTAAAGTGCATTTTATATATGAAACAGCACAAAAAAAAAAAAAAAAAAAAACCCTGAAGATGGGAATGATCTCTCGAAATGCATCATGCTAAATAAATAAAAAATTGTGACTGGTTATTTATAAACAAAGTCATATATTTACATGACTCACGGTGTCTCGTGTTTTGAAAAAATCAAAAATGGTAGTTTGCTTTTTAGCATTGTTGGATCTTAGGTTCAAAATGTCCATCTCCAATTGATTTACTCCGTCTATAACAGAGTTGTCCACTTTAAATCCTCTGACAAATCTCCGGACAATGTCTATGCTTGCAACAGCTTCACTGAATGATGGTGATTGCTTTTCTGCATCCCTAAAAACATCCTCCTCTTTGATATTTTCATCATTCTGCTTTAATTCATCTTTGCAGATTTCCTCAACATCCTGGATGCACGTAGTGGTGGCAGCATCATCACAAGCCACAAATTCATCAAAAGTGATTAGGAAATTGTTACATACCTGCACCCAATCATGCATGTCCACTTCTGCTTCATCACTGTTGACTGAATATATACTCCACCGTGGTGTCATTGACTGGTGTTGTGCATGAACATTTGTTTTGTTACGAATGTGTCATTACTTTTTACAGTACCATGTGATCCATTTACGATCAGCAATCCACCTACTTAACCTCGATTTAATATAAAGACACTAATCATTTCAAACGATGATTTGCAGCTTGCAGCTTTTGGCCGTTCATCAGGAAAAGAGGAGGAAGGAGGGGGAAAATGAAAGGAAGCGGGTTTTAAGGGAGTGGATGAGGAGTCATTCCAGTCCCGGGAGTGGAAGGACTTACCTTAGGAGGGGGAAAGGGAAAAGTAAACAAACTCACACATATACACACGGAGGCAGAAATTATAAACAATCTCTATTTTTTATACAGATTTTTCCTACAAGGAGTTTCCCTCTATAACATAGTGATTATTTTTATGACAGTTATATCTTTATGAATTGCACTACAAGCAGTCTTTTTTGTTTTGTTTTTTAATGGCAAATATTTTGCACGGTTGCTTGTGTACTGTTGTGCGAGGACAAGCATTAGCTGAAATAAGTTTGATGTAATGTCATGAAATTTGTATTTCTTCTTACACAAGATTGTACTTTTATCTGCACATTATTTTGGGTGTCAAAGTTGTTTCATTCTCATTACTCTAACACACACGAAGACAAATGTTGACTCAATTGTGTGAATGCACTTTCCTACAAAAATGTTAAATTTATTTACAATCATAGTAATAATATTGTATTTTTACTAAAACCATTATAAAATTGCACAGCTAAATCTTACAGTATTTGTAGAATTATTTTGTTGAGTACGAAGTTTCATAATAGGTGACATTTCTGTTTCAGTTTTTTGAAAAAAGTCACCTGGCCAAGTGTGTGTCGTCGAAGGTATTGCATGAGCTTGTCTACCAGCTGCTGGGGTTACTAGTCGATAGGCACCTGGATGAGTTGGAGAATGGTGACTCTCTTACAAGAGTAGTCAATGTCATGGTTATGAGAATAATTGAAAATTCTGACCCTACTAACATTATTAGGTGTGTAACTACACTATCAGTGTAAAGTGTATATGTTATAATAGTTCCCTGTGTTATTGACAAGAGTTTGTATGCATCCTTCATGTTTCAGTGCCATGATGAAGTCCCTACATGACTGTGTTGGATCCCCAAATGTATCGCCTTGCTTAACTAAACTGGTTATGAAGTGCTTATGGAGGATTATTAAATTACTTCCCCAGTGGGAAGAAGAAACTGATTTTGCTGTTATTTTGTATGATGCACACCTATTTCTGAAGGTATGCAATTTTGCACAGATTCAAATTTTGGTCTGTAAAAGTAGTTCAGGTATTGGCTAACTTTATTATTCTTTCAAAAACATAAGGATTTCCCTTCACCGTCATGGAAGAAGAGGCAATCGGATGTCCCTCTCCGAACTATAAAAACATTCATTCACACTGTGACCAAAATAAAAGGAAACAGGATACTTAATTATTTTGGACGAATCGATAATGCCAGCGAGTCAGAGCTACATGCATATTTAATAAAGTTACTAAAGGTAATCAGTTTTGTTTGTTTAAATTTCAATTGCTAATTTAATATATTTGTTGAAAATCAATGACCTTTGGTTTTGCTTCAGAATGTGAAACAAGATGATGTGAAGTCATCAACGGAGAAGGACGCTAAAGTTCCCAATTGTCACACTAAAGTTCCGTATGCACAACTTTCAACGATTTTCAAGAAAATAGGCACGGAGAACCATACGAGAGAGGTGAGAAATAATAGGAACTTGTTAATTCATTTAAGCATCTAAGCAGAATTACTATTTCAGGTCGTAATCATTTCTGTTGTTACTGTTAGGGTCTGGAGCTTCTGTACAATTTCAGACAGCAGTATCCTGATACTAATTTGGATTTTTTCCTGAGAAAATCCTCACCGCAATTCAAAGATCACATTGCAAAAGGCCTCAAGAGTATTGAGATGGAAAGAAAAAAGGAACAGCATTTTGGATCGGCAAATACTGTTTTCCCAGGTACTTAAACTGCTCTTACTTGACATTTCCTCACAAAACTGTAGGTGTTGGGCGCAGTACCAAAATATAAAGTGGGATAAGAGTTATAACTGAGTAATATTAGTATTTGTCATCTGATTGTATTTGCATAAGGGTAAATCCATTTTATATTAAATTCAGAAGTTGCCAAAAATAAGACGAAGTTTCAGGCACTGCTGGAAGTGAAGTAGGTAGTGGTGTCACTCAGATTTTAATGGGAAATGTTGCCAATTCCTTTCAGATTACACAGTGTAGCATTGGTAAATACTTGAAGAGTAACACAAGAATGTTATTATTTCTTAGTATGGTGTGACATGTTAAAAAATTGATCCTTTTTGATGGTGTGTAATTTTCATATCCAATCTGCTGAGCACAGAAGGAAGCCTAAGGATGGCTTT
The DNA here is from genome assembly GCA_026315105.1 of Locusta migratoria. Classification (NCBI taxonomy): domain Eukaryota; kingdom Metazoa; phylum Arthropoda; class Insecta; order Orthoptera; family Acrididae; genus Locusta; species Locusta migratoria. The sequence goes on along the minus strand of CM048755.1, from coordinate 638,032,665 downwards.
TGGATAAGAAAACCTGTGATACTTCCCTAATCAGAAGTGTTGCTACAGAATAAATCATTCACATTGCAACATTACCAGGCTTATTGAATTATAGTTGCTAGGTTTACAGCTTAACAGCTCCTTCCACGCTGAAACTCTACTTGTCAAGGTGGGGATTTTCCCTCTTCAGACAATACTGTACCAGCTCTGTTTCATATGCAACTGCTGTTAAACAAATTGCTTCCTGCTTCTACTCCCCTGCAGGATTATCGATCGGAATTTGCCTCCATAATCTTTCCCAAGGCGTTCATCTCCTTTCCCATTCCTTCCGAGGATTTCTGCTCCCCCACCCACCCCCAGAGCTCTCCTGCAATAACCGCCCCCCCCCCTTCCTTTTGTAAGGTGCCCAGGTCATGGATCAGGGTGGATCTGTACTGAGGTCCTGAAGCTTCAGCCATTGTTTGTTACTGGCAGTACTTCAAACAAGACTTTTGTACACTGGTGGCTAGAAAACTGTGGCTGAAATGGGATATGCTTTTACACCTTCTATTGGTGCAGAACATCATTCACTGCCAAGAACATGTAGTTTGTTTGTGACAGAACTGATAACTATTAACAGAGTGTTTATTTTTATTAAAATTGATCTTGTTTTAATATGTACTCACTCAGTGAGCAGGCTCTGGCTCGGTGATTGATGCTATTCTTACCCCCTGTGGCCTCCAACATTTCTGACCATCTTGCATGACCTTAGTCATGCTGCCCACTTAGTTTGTGTTTTCTTGAATTCCAAGTCATCTGTGTAGCCCAGGAATGAACTTACAGACTGTATGGCTAGAGGAGCAGTTACTTTAGACTCGTACACTTTGCTAATCCTAGGTTTGGATTTAGGTGCAAATCAAATCTGTGCCCATTCAAAAATGGAATTATACCTGACACACTATTTCTCCATCTAATAAACTCATCACATTAGAGGAGATAATGGTAACGTGGCACTCTTCAGTCTGTTCTTACCAGAAGGAGTAAACTGTCGTGTGTGTCACCTCATTGGTTGTATCAGATAAACAGTTTTACTTTGTACGGGCAGCTTCCCCTTATATTGTTGTGCCTGCCCCACCTTTCGGCTCTCCACACTGAGTTGTTGTTACCTCTAATATTGGTGGACCACCCATGGATTATGACCAAACCAAATACTGGGACTGGGTTATCAAAGAAACCATAGAAATTGGAGTACAATAACCAAATCTAAATTGTGTCAGTGGTTAAGTCATTAGCAAGGCATGGGAATCTGCAATCACCCGGATTAAGGAAAAGAAGGAAAAATCCCACAGTTTACAGACTTCGGGGGCAGAGGGAAGACCAACGAGAGCGGTTCTGGCACACACTCCTTAATGTAATGTAATTTAATTAATCCAGATGATCCTGATTTGATGTTATTTTGGTTACTCTTAGTTTAATACATAGTCTGTTAAGTAATTTTCAAATACTGCAACAGTAATTTTATGCAAATTACCTCCTTAGCTTATGCATAGGAGGCTGTACATCTGGAACGAAGTAAAAATGAAAATACTAATATTTGTATGACACCTGGAAACACTCAGACTGGACAAAAGTAGAATGCCAGCTGGAGTATGGTTGGATAACAATTATCACAGGAAAATATATATTCTGAAAGTCTTGAGAGGAACGGATACAGGATTTGATCATTACGTGGTGGTGGTCTTCAGTTCAGAGACTGGTTTGATGCAGCTCGCCACACTACTGTATCTGGAGCAAGCATCTTCATCTCCCCATAAGAATGATAATACACATCAATTTGAATCTGTTTACTGTATTTGTTTCTTGATATTCCTCTCAGATTTTTTTTACCACACACACTACCCCACAATGTTAAATTAATGATCCCTTGCTGTCTAAGAAAGTGTCCTACTAATGGATCTCTTCTTTGAGTCAAGGTATGACAGAAATTAGTTTTCTCACCAGTTCTGTACAGTAGCTCTTCATCAGTTAAATGTTCCACAGAATTCTGTAGCCCCACATTTCAAAAGCCTCTCACTCTCCTGTCCAAACAAGGCAACTCTCAACACAAATGCCTTCAGAAAAGACTTCCTTACACTTAACATTCAATATTAACAAATTTCTCTTTTTCAAAAACACTATTCTTTCCATTACCATTCTGCATTTTATATCCACTGTACAGTGACCAAGAAACAAAACTTATTTACCACCTTTATTTTTTCGTTATCTAATTTAATTCCTTCAGCATCACCTGATTTTCATAGACTGTATTCCATTACCCTTGTTTTGCTATTGTTAATGTTCATCTCATATGCTCCTTTCAACACACTGTGCATTTCATTCAATTGCTCTTCCAGGTCCTTTGCTGTCTGTCAGAATTACAATGTCATCGGCAAAACACATTGTTTTTATTTCTTCATCCTGAACTTTACTTCTGCTCCAAATTTATTCTTGCTTTCCTTCACAGCTTGCTCAATATACAAATGGAATAATATTGGCGAAAGGATACAATCCTGTCTAGTCCCTTTCCCTCCAGTGCCTCTCTTTTGTTCAAGTTGTAAATAATTTTCTGTTCCCTATGCTTTACTCCTGCTGACTTCAGAATTTGAAAGAGTGTATTCAAAGGAACATTGTCAAAAGCTTTTCGCAAATATACAAAAGCTAGAAATGTAAGTTTGTCTTTTCTTAATCTATCTTCTAAGATAAGTTGTAGACTGAGTGTTAGCTCCTGTGTTCCTACATTTCTTCTGAATCCAAACTGATCTTCCCAGAGGTCAGCTTCTACCACCTTTTTCATCCTTCTGTAAATAATTAGTGTTAAAATGTTGCAACCATGACTTACCAAACTGATGGTTCTGTAGTTATCACACCTGTCTGTTCCTGGTTTCTTTCGAATGGGTATTACTACTTTTTTCTTGAAGTCTGGGGGTATTTTGCCTGTCTGTATGCCCACCAGGTGAAATAGTTTTGTCATGGCTGCTTCTCCCAGAGACTTCAGTAGCTCCGAGGGAATGTCATCTACCCCAGGGTCCTTGTTTCGACTTAGGCCTTTCAGTGCTTTGTGAAATTTTTCTCTCGGTATCTTCGTCTGCTTCTTCCCTTCTTACAATATTGTCTCTATTTTCCTTGTCTAGGCCCCTGTCTATACTCTTTCCAGCTTTCAGCTTTCCCTTTTTTTGCTCAGACTGATGTTTGTTTCGAAATCTCTCTTTTATTGTCGTCTAGGCGGTATCTTTTTTACCCCTAGGTACACATTCTTCTACAGACTTGCATTTGCCTTGTAGCCACTCTTGCTTATCCATTTTCCACTTCTTGTCAGTCATTTCTTAGTTGTCTGCACTCCATTATGCCTGCTTCATTCACTGCATTTTTATATTTTTTTTTTTTTTTTTTTTTTTTTTTTTTTTTTTGTCATCAATTAAATTTAGTATTTCCTGTGATATATGTCGTGTCTTCCTACCAAATATTGTCCTCTGCTGCCTTCATTATTTCTACTCTTAAAGTTCACCATTCCTTCTATATGGTCTCACCCTGTTCCTTTCCATTAAGATCACTCTGAAATTCTAAAGATCTTCAGGTTCCTTAAATGTATCCAGGTCCATCTCCGTATACTCTTACCTTCCTGCGGTTTGTCTACAATTTATAACCAATAAGATAAGAACAGTCCCCTGCCCCTGGATATGTCTTACAGTTAAAACGTGATTCTGAAATGTCTTACCATTATAAAATCTATATGGTGCCTTCTGGTGTCTCCTGTTCTCTTCCACATACATAACCTTCTTTCATGATTCTTAAATCAAATATCTGTTAAGATTAAATTACATGCGAAATTCTAGTAGGTGGTTTCCCATTTCATTCCTCTTCACCAGTCCAGATTCAACTATTACTTTTCCTTCCCTCCCTTTTCCTGTCGCTTAACTGTCTGAATAATTTCTTTTGTTTCCTCATAGATTCTTCTATCTCCTTATCGAGAGAGCTAGTTGGCATATGAACTTGTACTACTGTGGTCGGTTTTGGCTCCATCTCTATCTTCACTATGATGATGTGATCACTGTGCCGCTCATAGTAGTTTACCCGCATTCCTGTTTTCGTATTCATTATCAGACCTACTCCTGTGATATCCAACTGATTTTATATTTATAATCCTATACTCATCTGACCAGAAATCCTGTTTCTATTTCCACCGAACTACAGTTATCTCCACTATAACTTCAACTTCTCAGTTTCCCTGTTTAAATTTTCTAACCACCATACCTGAATAAGGGATCAAACATTCCACATTCCAATCCATAGAATGTCAGTGTTGTCTGTCCTGATTACAACATACTCTTATAGTAGTACCCACCTGGAGATCCGAATGGGGTACTATTTTACCTCGTCAGTGTTTCACTGAAGAGGTTGCCATCATACATTCATACAGTAGAGCTACATGTCCTCAGGATTAGTAACGGTTGTAGTTTTCCTTTGGTTTCAACAGTTCACAGTAACTGTATGGTGAAGCCATGTTACCTGATGTTATAGGAGGTCAATTCAGTCAACCATCCACACTGTTGCCCCTGCAACTACTGAAAAGGCTGCTGCTCTTCTTCAGGAACCACACGTTTGTCTGGCCTTTCCATAGAGCCCTCTCCACTGTGGTTGCACCTATGCTACATCCATCTGTAATGCTGATGCACCCAAGTCATCCCACCTCGGCAGTGTCTGTGGTTCATGAGGGGTAGCGTAACTTGGTAAGAATAAAAATTAAATTCACCCCACTGTAGGGGGAAAAACACACACAGAAGACAAACTATGTCCCTCATAATTTGGTAAATAACAGGAAGTTTTAAGAACAAACTAGGAATATAAAAGGAAGAAGAAAAAAATCTGTATGACATAGTCCCCAAATTGTAACAAATAGCTGAAAAAGTAATAAACCCAAGGAAGAAACACCAAGGGAGAAATGGTGATTGTGATAAAACCGTGGAAGATACACAAAGACTGGATAAGGTATCAGAGGAAAAAAAATGGGAAGAACACACTTGGAACACGTGAAACAAAGAAACTTTAAGGAAAATTTAATGCCATTATCAAAAAGACATATTTTTAATGATAGAAACACATAGTGAGAAAACAAACTTGAAATATTAGTAAAAGATATTTAGCAAACAACTCATAAGATCTGATCCCCAACACTAATGCTAAAAGATAAAAACAATAAGATGCCACATAGCAATACGGGAAAAAAATAGAAATTTTAAAAGAAACATATTACTGAATTGCGAGGATTCTCCAGAAACTCCACTAGAAAATACAATAATTCAGGAAAGAGCTCGAGAACTACAAAGCAAGTAGTGAAGATCAAACAGTTGTGGAACTGTAGAAACATGCGACAGAACTGGTGAAGATACCAGTATGTCAAGCTATTGTGAAAATCTGGAGAAAAGAATAATTAACAGAACATTGGAAAATAGCCATAATACAACCATTACACAAAAATGGAGGAAAAATCAAATTAGGACAACTAGAGAGGGATTTCCCTCTTTGATTGCACTTTTAAAATCTTGTCAAGAATTGCTGTAAAGACCTACTTGAAAAGACATTAGGAGAATACAAAGGCCAGTATTACATGCTCATATTTTTGATCAAATCTTAGACAACGAAATATTATCTAATATTCATGAAATTTATGAGGTTGAGGTTGAAATACTTTTTAGCAGGTCTTTCACCATTCATTCTCATTAAGTGCCCATACCACTTAAACGTAGACTTAAGTGGTATGGGCACTTAATGAGAATGAATAGTGAAAGACCTGCTAAAAAGTATTTCAACCTCATAGGAAGAAGACCTCGGGGAAGACCAAGAAAACGCTGGATAGAGACTGTAAGATCAGATGTGGAGGAGAAAGGACACAAATGGGAAGACATTCTGGAACAAAAGATGTATGAAGACAGGAGGAGATGGTGAGCGCTTGTACACCACACCTGGGAAACTGGAGCTGGAAATGATGATGATGATGATGATGATGATGATGATGATGATGATGATGATGATTCATGAAATTTCTTTGACTTGGCACTAAAAAGGGGCATTACACTGTCATTATGTTTGATGTCATATTTCAAGATGGCAGACAATAAAAACTTACCATGCACTGTAATTGCTACAGCCACAATCAGGGTCCTAATTTTGTATGCATTTGGACGAAGGCAAGTTGGGGGGGGGGGGGAGGAAACAACTTAGGTGAAGATGTGGGTACACATGGCGATAACAAAAACACGGAAATTTGTAGCGAGGCTACAAGTGGAGGATGTAAGGTCATATAAATAACCTAAGAATGGATGCCACGACATATCAGCATTTACTAAATGATTTGGCTCCTCACATTACAAAGCGGAATACACGCATGAGCATAAGACGGGGTTTCAGTGACACTGTAATTTCTTGCTACTGGAAAGATTTATTCTGGCCTCAAATGTAGCACTGAAATACCACAGTGTGCATTAAGCAAATTACCTCCTAAAATGTATTAATCAATTTGTAACACAGTGAAGGATGAATATCTGAAACTAAATTAATGTTTAATTAATTATGCAAATTCTCCAGTGATGATAATTTTTTTTTTCAAAAGAGGTAGATTGACTGCCCAGTACTTGCCTTTGTGCTGTACCGCTGATAGTCACAAACAGAAAGAAAAAGACGAAAATAAAACAAGGTTTCGGAACAGGGTTCTTTCTTCAGGTAAGAGAGAAGAAGAAAAAAGGAATTGATTACCTTCCCCTTCCATTCCAATTCCTTCCCCACTCCCCCCCCCCCCCCCCCCCCCCCCCGCCCTCCTCTTTCTCTCCTACCTGAAGAAGAAACCCTGTTCCGAAAGCTTTTTATTTTTGTCCTTTTTTAATTTCTGTGTGTGACTATCGGCGGTACAGCACAAAGGCAAGTACTGGCCAGCCAATCTTTCTCTTTCGAAAAATAAATTAATCTTTAGTGCACCTATATGAGCATTAAGAACTATTTTTAATAATTGTATATTGTTTATGCTCCAATAAAATACAATCTGTATTCCATCAACTAATTAAAACATTTATACAAATGCACAAGGTAATTGAGGCACCCTGGTTTTAAAAATTAGTTTTCTCCATCATGTCATCTGCGGTACAACTGGACCATTTTCTTACAGCTCTCCAATTTTCTAAACCTTTTTTATCATCAGAATGGCTCATGTTATACAACACCTCGTCTGCTTCATACATTACTATTAATTTTGTGTAAAATATAATAATGGAAAGTCCAGGTTGGAATTAATAATGTAGTAAGGACAGTTTACAAGTCGCCGCAAAGACGTGGTGACAAGCTGAGACATGCACTGTGGTGGCAGCAGTTTGTTAAAAAACTCTGATTTCATTAACAAACAACTCTTGAAATGACCGTGACTTCATATCCGACTCACAATAATTATCAATGACGATAATTTTAGCTTCCAAATTATTTATAATAAATTTCTTGACTTGAATATTTAAAATATTTAAAGATTGCTTTCTACAATCAGATTCTAAATTTTGAAAACCCTGAGTAAAATTTTAGTTGAGGGCTCTACGAGAGTTTTGTTTCACAGCACTCGTATATCTGCATTAGATAAAACCATGTCAACTTTCGTGCAACTTTAGTGACATGACATTATTGTTTAAGTCTTTCAAACCACATTCAAACGTCACTTCAGATAAAATCATTTACATATCTTGATTCAGTTTGTTAGAAATCATAGATTCTCATCAGCAATTTTTTAAATAAGAAGTCTATCGCAGTCCACAACAGCAGGCAGTGTCTTCTAGTTCAGCGTGCAGACCTTTGGCTAATCAACGATAGCGACCAGCTTTTTCTCGCTGACGTCGGCGGAGAACTCGTCACTGCGTACTGTTGCAGCACTGTCCTTACACATAAAACAAGCAAAACCAAATAAAATTCACACAAGTATATGTTCTCAAACATTAATAACATTCAAAAAAATATATTCTGTAAGTACTGAAAAACTGAGAAATTGAGCTTTATGAAGAAAATGGTGGATGGTTAAACACGCGCACACACACGCGCGCGCACGCGCACACACATTCAAAGTGTGGCAGCCGGAGGTGATGGTTGTATGACTGTGTTGTGTGATTGTGTGAATGTTCTATTTCTAAAGAAGGCCATGGCTGATTGTTGTATGTGTGTGTGTGTTTTGTATGTGCCTGTCGCAACTCGTCGCCACGTCATTGCGGTGAGTTGTAAACTGTCGTTACTATACTATTAATTTTGTGGTTGATTGAACACAACTACTAAAATTTGCAGTCGTATTATCAAACACACAGCAGTGAGATAACTGCAGAGATACTAGTGCTCATAGTGGTTACATTTCGCATTGCTGTGAACATAAGACAAATGACTCTTAGGTGAAATCTACAACAAGGTCGTAGATTTGATATTTCTTTGATGAAAGACGAGGTATGTCAGAGTTCCCCATTACAATATCTTTGATGTAAATATTTGACATATCAACTTTGACAAAGAAATAAGATTGTGTACTACCAGCCTAAGGAAGATTAGACCCTGGAGAAGCTGCTCAGAACAGATAATGGATGCCTACAAGAGAGGTCAGAACAAGAAGTCATAATCTCTGTAGACTTCAGAAAAAGCTTTGGATTGTATTCACATATCCTCAATGTTGGTCATATTGAGAAATTTTGGACTGCATTCCAAATTAATAAAAATGTTAAAATTAACCCTCTCAAACACCAAATCCAAAATGAAATTTAGTGGTGAGCTGTCTGAGCCATTTATGATTGAAACACAGTACAACAAAGAGATGGGCTATCACTACTGCTCTTCAACTGTGCTCCTGAATACATGATGGGAGAATAGTACATTGAAAATCCTTAACGAATATAAAGATTGGAATCAAGAAAGATCAAATAAACCTGAACTGATAGGGATTCTCAGATGACTTAGCATTTTTAGTTAATAACACACAAATAGGCACAAATCAGATAATGAAACTACAGAATATATCACAAAAATGTAACACTCCAGAAACCATTTGGAAAGACTAAGGAGGAGGACATCTGACATGTTAGTCAAAGATTTTGATCAAATTTTGCATGGAGTTAATGTATTGAATATAAAGACACACTTTTCAGCTTTTTCTAGACACTGGGTAGTTTTGGAAGACTCAAGGTGAAATTGAGGACCGGTTCGTCCATCTCTCGTTAGTCTTCTAATTAGTAAACGAGAAGGTGCCTTTAACGTCCAGTTAAATGTGCTCATTAAGTGCATTGCATTTGTCATTGCCAGATACACCTCTCGTTTGTTAACCTGGAGAAAATGAGAAGGTGTGATATGTTTCGACTATGTTGGCAATAGAAACAAACAAAAGTGCCGTCTAAACTGTTGTTCGCCATATTTGACTATCAGGAAGGAGGTTAGAAAACAGTTGTGGTTTGTCGCTATGGCAGACAAATGTGAAAGCAGCTCGAATTTTACAAGAAGTTAGTGCGTGAGTCTTGTGTCCTTAATAGAGAAATATAAGGACACATTGGAATCTAAAAAAACCTACGGAAGGAAAAGGAAGCGACATTGTAGCAAATGAATTCATTGCTGTCCGTGGAACATGTAGGAAAGCGCGTAGTTTGATAACATACTGCCAAGTACGTAATACCTTAGTGCAAGCAATAACTTGCACATAGGCGAAAGTGCACTGTTCAGAAATCACATTTTAGGCCTTACACTAGGTGCAACAAGCATAAATAAATACCAAATTAATAAGCTTTCAGACATAAATAATGTATTCTGTTTTCTATTACGACTGATAACTTACAAAATACGTAACTATCTGCTGGACTCTTCAGGCGGCCGTGGAATTTTTCATGCAGCGTTTCCAAAGTGGATTTTCGAAGACGAAATAGAGTAACAAATTCTGCATCATCCCAGCATTCAAAGTGATTTGGATGAACATAAACATTTCTAGGACGCCTTATAGGGGCAATGACCTCTAGATTGTCCAAAATATTGATATTGAAGTAATCAAATTTCTTATTACGGACATTTTCATCATACCGATTCTCACTTAACTAGTCATTACCCGTAAGTTTGTATTTTGATATGGCAACAATAATTTTAAGTTTATGCTGCATATCTGCAATACATCAAACTCATCTAATAGCTACTGACATGGATGGGGCGAGAAATATGACTATAAAAATTTCCAATTAAGCTGTTTTCCACACTAGTTTTTCATAAATGTAGTGTTTCTGTTATTTTGTTTGATAAATCAGTCATTATCACGTGAATTGGCTATAGTGCGGTATTTTAGCACTTTGGAATCCTGCCATTTTCATACAGATTCTAACTTAACTGGTCATTATCCGTGTAACGAGTGGAATTTTACTCATTAACTTAACAGCCAATTTGAGGCCTTTTAACGTCAGGTTAACTAATAATGAAACATTGACAAACGCAATTCTCCGTTAACGACAAGCAAAAATCTTAACTGGAACTTAACGAGACATTGACAAACCGGCCCTTAATGATAGAAAATACCACTGCAGGTCATACTGTGGATCCAGGTTCAAACCTCATGGCAATTTTTCCGCAGTATTTGGTAATATTGTCATTGTAATACCTTTCTTTTGCATTATTTTGTAGTAAAGTGTGGTTTAAAACAGGGGTGGGGGGGGGGGGGGTTGAGGGCCTCGGGAACACACAAGAAGGGTGTCAATCTCAAAGGGTATTGGTCATAGATAGGATGAATCCAGATCAAGAAAACATTGGGCTGCAATTGTAAATTGTTCTAGCTGTATGGGGAAAATCCCAGAAATCCAAGCGCTAATAGAAAGTACAGATTCTCAAATCATTATAGGTAACAAAAGCTGGCTAAAGTTGGAGGTTGCTGTCACATGCAGTTCATCCTGTAGCGAAATTGAAGTATATTGTTCCTGTGAGTTGGTATGGGTAGAGGTTATGCCTGACAACCAGAATAAATTAATAATTGGTTCTTTTCACTGACCCCGTAACTTAGATGATTCGATTGCAGAAATGTTCAAAGAAAGCCTGAACCAAATATCAAAAATGTTCCCCAAGCATACAATTGTAATTGGTAGCAACATGAAATTAGCCCCGATCTGCTGGCAAAATTAAATGTTCAACCCTTAGCCGGCTGACATATTTCAGGTACAGTACTACCTGACGGCAGTCACAGAGACCATTTACGTTCCTTAAATTTTATGTTAAAGTACATTTAAATATTGCAATACATTGAAATCATGTCTTTGTTTTCATAATATTTAAAATCACAATGCAACTATAAAATGTGAAAAAGCTTACTTACAGATATTTGCAAGGCACAAACATAAACATATGTTTTCTGTTTTTCCTTGTTTCTCTAAAGTTCGTTGATGAGGTACTGGGTATTCGCTCCATTTCTAGAAATTCGATGTATGGTGCACTTATGTTCTCTTGGCAGGCCAAAACCCTGCACGTGCCATATTGTTGCGTTGCAATGGAAGCAGGCTTGACTTCGAAGGCAACTGAACACAGCACTTATACTCAAAGCATGTTTATTACGAACTCAGCATACACGCAGCACTGACTGCCTCTCAGGCAGAGTGCTCTGCTATTTATACACAGACATAATTTACCAGAAATTAGAAGAACAGTTAACATAAGAAACAAGTAGAATTTACAAGTAAACATAAGAAAGATGTAGAACCTTCTGGAATTGTTAATTACAAATAAATAAATTTTTGCCGGTGGGCGGGATTGAACCGGGGACCTTCTGCTCTGCAGTCCGTAACGCTATCCCCTGCGCCACGCCGGCAGTTGGTGTTCGTGGTCTCTCGCGGCATTGCTCCCTCTCCTGGAGAAACAGCGACCCGCTGTTATGATCCCTGTGGAGCCAGCTGCAATGTCCTGGATCTTAACTGTATCATGGATCCTCTGTATGACATTTCAAGAGAATCCTTCCCTTCTCCGCGATTATCGACGAAAGACGTTCCTGTCATGGCTTCATCAGGAACATTAGCGTCCTTAAAGTCCTTGAACAAGAAGCCATTGTCGTCTACCTGCTCTTCAGGATCGTAGTAAGGCTTCATGCGCAGGACGTGAACAATCTCTCTTCGTTTTTGACGTTTCGACGACGGCTCATAACCCTCAACTTCGTATGTGACGTCTGACAGGCGGCGTATGACACGATACGGACCAAAGTATCGCTTCAATAACTTTTCCGACAGTCCAACCTTCCGTACAGGGGTAAAAATCCATACCAGATCTCCTGGGCTGTACACAACAGGTCGGTGCTTGTCGTTATACCGCTGACGGTCCTTCTCCTGGGCGTCCAGTGTCTGTATGCGAGCCAGCTGTCTTGCTTCTTCGACCCTGGTGATGAGCTGTTTAACATAGTCATCCTGAGTGTCGTCCGGTTGGAAAGGGAACAGTGTATCCATTGTCGTCTCAGCTTCACGGCCATGGAGCAGGAAAAACGGCGTGAAGCTTGTGGTGTCTTGTCTTGCGGTATTGTAAGCAAATGTGACGACTGGTAGAACTGTATCTCAATCCTTCTGCTCAACATCGACGTACATTAACAGCATGTTGGCTAACGTCTTGTTAAAACATTCCGTGAGACCATTTGTCTGAGGATGGTATGCAGTTGTCATTCTGTGGACAATGTTGCACCGTGACATTACCTCTGATACTAGTTTTGACTGGAATACTTTTCCACGATCAGATATCATGACACGTGGTGCTCCATGCTTCAAAATAATTTCTTCTACCAGGAATTTTGCGATCTCTGGAGCTTCTGCAGTCGGCACAGGTTTGGTGACAGCGTAACGAGTGAGGTAGTCAGTGCAGACTATTATCCAACAGTTACCAGTTGTCGACTTCGGGAACCTCCCTAAAAGATCGATCCCAACTCGGTGGAATGGAGCTGCTGCCGGCGGAATCGGTACGAGATGTCCTGGAGGTAATTGCGGCACATGCTTCCATCACTGGCACTCTTTACAGTGACTCACATAGTGCTTGACAGATCTCTAGAGACCTTTCCAGTAATACCTGTGTCTGATTCTGTCTAGGGTCTTCACGAATTCCAGATGACCGGATATTGGAGCATCGTGGAAATATTTGAGAATAGCTGGCTGGAGGTGAGCTGGAACAACAAGTAGCCATTTGGGGCCCAGTGGATCATAGTTGCTCTTGTACAATGTTCCGTTTATAAGTTGGAACTCTCCATTGGTCGGTTCTTTATTCTCCAAGGCCTCTATTGTTTTTAATAGTGCTGGATATTCCCGCTGTTCAGCTGTAACGTCACCTAATTCAGTGAGGGATGAAATATCATTCTTGCTGTTGTGTTTCACTAATAGATTCCTCGAAAGGCAGTCGGCATCCTTGTGTTTGCGCCCGTTTCTGAAAACCACTGTGATATCGTACTCTTGGAGTCTAGGTGTCCATGTTGCTAGTCGACCTGATGGATCCTTCAAGCTAGTCGGCCCACACAGAGAATGGTGGTCAGTCACGACGGTGAATGGTTTGCCAAATAGATACGGCCGGAACTTGTTGATAGCCCAGATAACTGCGAGACATTCTTTTTCAGTTGTAGAGTAGTTTATCTCTAACTTTGAGAGTACTCTTGACACATAGGCTATCACTTTTTCAGCACCTTCCTGAACTTGTACAAGCACTGCACCAATCCCATAGCCACTGGCGTCTGTGTGAAGTTCCGTTTCTGCATTCTCGTCGTACAAGGCTAGGACTGGTGCGGAAGTTAGAGCCTCGTTAAGTGCTCGGAAAGCTATTTCTTTTGTCTCATCCCAGTAAAATTTGCCCTTTGCCCTTACTTCATCTGGATCAGGACGGACACCATCTCCGTTGACTAGGTGCCCCAGGATTTTTATTTTTTGGCGACGAAGAGGCACATCTTAGGATTGAGGAGGAGACCTGCAGCCTGAACACACTTCAACACAGTTGACAAAGCGCGCACGGGGCCCTGAGCCGAAGCAACCTTTCTTCCGTCCCAGGCCGCTTCCCTCTTTCCCCCCAGTTTGTGCCTTCGCCCGGAGACGGGCGTTTTTAGTCAGTCCAAGGTTTCTTTTTCGCTTCCTGTCTTCTCTTCTTGGTCCCTTTCCTTTCCTGTTCTTCAGCCTTCCGCTCTTTCTCCTTTTCTCCTTGTTCTCGACTCACCCTTTAATCTCCGCCTCTGCGTTTGTGATTCTCCCTCCTCCTTCATCCCTTTCTCTCCTTCCTCCTTTCTTTCCTCACTGTGCATGTCTGAAGATCGACCCACACTCTGCGTACCCGGTGACGGGGTAAGGCGTAACTCCCCGCCCCGGGTAGACATGGAGGGCACGTATGTACCCCCCGGTAAAGGCCGGGCCCAGGGAAGGGTGATTACCCGAGCTGATACCTTCCGAACATGCCGATTCGTCCCTCAGTCTGTTCTCGGGAGGTGTGACCTGAGGTGCGAACAGTCACCGAAGGCGGGTGCGCCCTCAGTGAGGGCCTCCACAAGGAAGGAGCGCGCCATCAGAGACGCCGGTAATCATGGGGGACACCTCCGCCATGAAACCTTCCACATCATCTATAACTCTGACTCATAAGCGGAAACATGATTCTCAGCCACAGAAAGCATTGCCTAACATTCCTAAGTTCCTGATGGTATCACGAACCGACAATAAGGATTTTTCTGCTGTAAATCCGTTTATCATTCAGAAGGGTGTCGATGTGATCGCAGGTCCCTTGAAGACCTGCTCCAGGCAGCGCAACGGGACCTTGTTACTCGAAATAGAGAATGCATTCCAGGCGCAGAAGTTACTTTGAGCCACACTTGTACATACTTTCCCTGTGAAAGTGGAGGCTCACCGCACCCTCAACTCTTCGCGGGGGGTAGTGTTCTCTAGATCGCTGGATGGGTTATCGGACGAGGAGATATTGAACTATATGTCAGATCAGGGAGTCACGGCTGTTCATCGCGTGATGAAAAAGGTTAACAATGACCTCGTGCCAACCCGTACTATCTTCTTAACTTTTGACAGGGTTGACCTACCATCTAAGGTGAAAGCGGGCAATGAAGTCAT
This sequence comes from Locusta migratoria, assembly GCA_026315105.1. NCBI lineage: Eukaryota > Metazoa > Arthropoda > Insecta > Orthoptera > Acrididae > Locusta > Locusta migratoria. The sequence continues at coordinate 638,017,594 of CM048755.1, read as the reverse complement.
TTCCGTTCGCCCGTACATACCAAATCCTACACGCTGCTTCCATTGCCAAAGGTACAATCATACCAGTAAATCTTGTCCAAATGCAGCCAACTGCGCCACCTGTGGCAGAGACGCTCATGAGGGTGAATGTCTACCTCCATCCCCTCGCTGCATTAATTGCATGGGTGACAATGCTGCTTCTTCACGGGACTGCCCCGTTTATAAAGAAGAGCGGGTCATCCAAGAGATTCGCGTGAAGGAAAAGGTCTCAACCTATGCCGCTCAGAAATTATTAGCGAGTAGGAAGCCCGCAGTACTCCCATCAGGTACTTTCAGCCAGGTCCTTGCCTCCCCTCGACCAATAAGGAGGTAGGCATTCAGACTTGCGATTTAACGTTCTGTGACACTGTCGTCAGGTCAGCCCGAAAATTGCTCATTCCACCTCTCCAATCCCTTCTGCCCGTTCTACAGTGAATTCGTCGACCAGATCACACACATCCCGGGCACCCAAATCTGCTGCCCGGAGTTCAAAAAAAGAACCCGTCCGTGAAGATTTTCTCAAGACTCCAACTTCTCAATCGTCAACCGCTTCTTCAACCCGTCATGCTTCTAAGAAGCCTTCCAAAAAGAACAGCCCCCCCCCCCCCTTCCCCGCCGCGGCGTGACTCTTCAGTCACACCATCCAACAGTTGCCGGCCTCGGCCGTCTTCTGTTTCACCGGGACGCTCCGTCTGCCGGGCACCCGGCCGTTTACCGGCGGTGGAAGCTGCCCCTCCTGATCAACTGCGGGAAGTGGCAGACGCGTCGATCGAACCAATGGAACATGACCCTTTGCCACTACATGGCGATAGCAGTGCTCCCTCGAAGTCCGGTCCTCATCGGCCTTCGAGGTGACCCACCTGCTTGTTCCTTTTTATCATCTTTTCTTCTCTCATTTTTTATCATGGCGCTCCTTCAATGGAACATTCGCGGCATTCGTTCAAATTGGGAGGAATTAAAACTACTACTTAGATTGCACTGCCTTCTTCTAGTCGGCCTCCAAGAAACTAAGTTACGTCCAAGTGATCGTGCAGACTTTCCCCACTACACCTCTGTGCGGTTCGACCTGCCACCAGTGGAAGGTATCTCAGCCCATGGAGGGGTTCTGATGCTCCTTCGAGACGACATCTATTACCATCCCATTTCATTGCATACTCACCTACAGGCAGTTGCCGTCCGCATCACTCTATCCACATTTACCTTTTCCCTCTGTAATATCTATTCGCCATCGTCATCTGCCCTTACTAGGGCAGATGTGCTACACCTTGTTGACCAGCTCCCTTCACCTTTCCTGTTGGTAGGCGACTTTAATGCCCACCACCCCCTATGGGGCTCTACGGCACCTTGTCCGAGAGGCTCCATTTTGGTGGACATTCTCCAACACCTCGATCTTGTCTGCCTCAACACCGGTGCACCGACCTTCCTTTCAGACACAACCCATACTTACTCCCACATAGACCTTGCGATATGCACTCCTCAGCTTGCCGGTCGGTTTCAGTGGTATGCACTTTCTGACACGTACTTGAGTGACCATTTCCCTTGTATCATCCACTTCCTGCATCATTCCCCATCTCCTCTTCCCACCAGTTGGAACATTTCTAAAGCCGACTGGGGGCTTTATTCTTCCATGGCTGTTTTTCACGATCAGAATTTTCCCAACTGTGACAGTCAGGTCGACTACCTCACAGAGGTTATTCTCACCGCTGCCGAACGTTCCATACCTCGTACACCCTCTTCTCCGTGTCATGTCCAGGTCCCTTGGTGGACTGCAGCCTGCCGCGTCGCGCTTATAGCCCAGCGCCGTGCTTTACGCACCTTCCGCCGCCACCCAACTTTGGAGAATTGCATAAATTATAAACGTATGAGAGCGCAATGTCGTCATATCATCGACAGCAAAAAAGCTTGCTCGACTGCTTTTACTAGTTCTTTTAACCGTTTTACTCCCTCCACGGTTGTTTGGGGTGGCCTACGCCATTTATCCGGCATCAAGGTCCATTCCTCGATTCCTGGCCTGACCGTGGGGAACGCAGTCCTCGTGGACCCCGCTGATATTTGCAACGCATTGGGCCGTTTCTTCGCGGAGGTTTCGAGCTCTGCCCATTACCACCCTGCCTTTCTCCCTCACAAACAGGTAGAGGAGGCACGGCCGTCTTTTTTCAACTCTTTTAATCGTGAAAATTATAATTTCGCCTTCACCATGCAGGAGCTAGACCGTGCTCTCGCCCTGTCCCGATCTTCTGCTCCTGGGCCCGATTCAATCCATGTTGAGATGCTAAAGAACCTCTCTCCTGCGGGCAAGTGCTTTCTTCTTAGTACCTGCAATCGCATATGGACTGAAGGCCATGTTCCCACAAGTTGGCGTGAAGACATTGTTGTCCCCATCCCCAAACCAGGGAAGGACAAACATCTTCCTTCCAGTTATCGCCCCATTTCTCTGACGAGCTGTGCCTGTAAGGTGATGGAATGCATGGTTAACGCTTGGTTGGTCTGGCTCCTCGAATCTCGCCACCTCCTAACAAATGTCCAATGCGTTTTTCGTCGACACCACTCTGCTGCTGATCACCTCATTACGTTTTCGACCTTCATTATGAATAACTTTCTAAAGAAGCGTCAAGCGGTAGCAGTGTTCTTGGACTTGGAGAAGGCATACGATACCTGTTGGAGAGCGGGCATTCTCCGCACATTGCACACATGGGGCCTTCGAGGCCGCCTACCTCTTTTCATTCAAGCGTTTTTGGCAGATCGCAAGTTCCGGGTACGGGTGGGCTCTGTTTTGTCAGATACCTTTCGCCAGGAGAATGGCGTGCCACAGGGCTCCATCTTGAGTGTGGCTCTCTTTGCTATTGCCATCAATCCGATCGTAGATTGCCTTTCAGCCGACGTCTCTGGATCTCTTTTTGTTGACGATTTCGCAATTTATTGCAGCGCCCAGCCGGCGTGTCTCTTGGAGCGTTGTCTTCAACGCTGTCTTGACCGTCTATATTCCTGGAGCATCGCAAACAGCTTCAGATGCTCCACTGAGAAAACGGTGTGTATAAACTTCTGGAGATACAAGGAATTTCTTCCACCTTCTCTACATCTCGGCCCTGCTGTTCTCCCTTTCATGGAGACTATGAAATTCTTGAGGCTAATGTTGGATTGGAAACTTGCTGGTCCACACACGTGTCCTACCTGGCTGCCCGTTGTGCCCGATCGCTTAATATTCTTCGTGTCCTCAGTGGCACGTCATGGGGAGCGGATCGTACCATCCTGCTTCACCTTCACCAGGCCATTTTTCAGTCGAAGCTCGACTACGGAAGCCTTGTATGCTCTTCTGCACGGCTGTCGATTCTCCGCCATCTCACCTCTATTCACCATCGGGGATTACGTCTGGGGACCGGTGCATTTTATACCAGCTCTGTTGAAAGTCTGTATGCCGAGGCTGCTGTATTACCCTTGACTACTCGGCGTGACATACTCCTGTGTCGGTACGCATGCCGCCTGCGGTCGATGCCCAACCATCCATCTTACCGATTATTTTTTGACGACTCACTCGATCGCCAATATCAGTTGTCTGCAATTGCCTTGCTTCCACCTGGAGTTAGGTTTCGCCGCCTGCTACAGCGGCTTGATTTTACCCTTCCTTCCACCCTTTGGTTGAGCGACAGCCCATTGCCACCGTGGCATCAGGCCCAGGTTCACACTCACCTTGAACTTAGTTCGGTCCCCAAGGAGAGAACTCCGGATTTGGTATACCGCTCGAGGCTTGTCGAACTCTGTTCGCGGTTCGATAATGCCATATTTATTTACACTGATGGTTCCAAGAGCACTGCCGGTGTCGGATCTGCCTTCGTCGTCAGGGACAACCGTTTCCAATACAAGCTCCCTGACCGGTGCTTGAATTTCACGGCTGAGCTTTTTGCCCTCCACCTGCCGCCACCACCAACCTTTCTATGCCATCTGTTCAGACTCCCTTAGTGCCCTGCAGAGTCTTAAGGGCCCTTTCTCGAACCATCCTCTTGTGTATCGGATCCAACGCTCCCTCCAGTTGCTAGCAGATGACAGCTGTCACGTTTCTTTCCTGTGGGTCCCTGGCCACGTGGGTGTGCCTGGGAATGAGACCGCTGACATAGCAGCCAAGGCAGCAGCTCTTTTGCCTCGCAAGGCTACCTTTTGCGTCCCATCGGACGATGTTCAACGGGCTCTTCGCTGGAGTATCGTGTCATCATGGCACAGTGCGTGGCTTTCACTGTACAACAATAAATTGAGAACTGTAAAACCGATCTGTAAAACTGATCCCGACCGCTTGGAGGACCTCCTCATGCCCCTCTCGGCGAGATGAGGTCATCCTGGCCCGGTTGTGGATCGGTCACTGCCGTTTTAGCCACCGTCACTTGCTATCCACCGACCCTGCACCGCTGTGCTCCTGTGGTGAAAAGCTGACAGTGCGACATGTTTTACTGTTTTGTGTTAACTTTAATCGTCTCTGTGTAGCCCTTCACTTTCCGTCTACTCTGGAGGAAATTTTAGCTGATGACACACGAGCAGCTGCTCGAGTTTTGCGTTTTATCAACTTGGCCAACTTATCGAAGGATATTTAACCCTTTTAATTGTCTTTTATCTTTCATTTTTAGCCTCTTCTTGATGTTCTGAGAGTCACCAATTTTTTTGAGATCTAGCGAATCTATGTTCTTGTCTGGGCGCTAATGACCGTAGAAGTTGTGCGCCCTAAAACCACAAAAAAACAAAAAACAGTTGACAGTCGACTCAGATGTTCTTCAAATGTTTTTGAGAAAATGACAATGTCATCTAAATAACAGACACATCGTCCACTCAAGGTGTCGAAGCAAGTTGTCCATCATGTGTTCGAATTTGGCTGGAGCATTACATAATCCAAATGGCATTACTTTAAATTCATAGAGACCGTCAGGTGTAATAAAAGCCGTCTTCTCCCTGTCAGCTTCGTCAACCTCAATTTGCCAGTAACCTGTCTGCATGTCCATAGTTGAGAAGTATGTAGCTCCTTTCAAGCAGTCTAAGGTGTCATCAATACGCGGCAATGGGTAGACATCTTTCTTTGTCATACTGTTCAGCCGCCGATAGTCGACACAGAATCGCCACGTGCCATCCTTCTTCTTTACGAGGACCACCAGAGACGACCAAGGACTCTCCGAAGGTTGAATAATGTCATCTCGCAACATCTTCTCCACTTCCTCCCGAATTATCCGTCTTTCAACTGGCGACACTCTATACGAACGCTGGCTAATTGGTGGATGGTCCCCAGTATTGATCCGGTGCTTTATCGTGGGCCGTTTCGTCTGACTTATCCCCTGCTGAGGTGTGAATGCACCCAAAAATTGGCGTAGTATACCTAACACCCGCTGGTGTTGTTCCTTGGTCAGTCCAGGCCCTATTGGCAGTTCCACATGTGTTTCCTCCAGCGTGTTGTCTGTACTAACAGCAGGGCATGGGTCTTCATTGATGACGTTGACCTCACCGTCCTGGATTGGTTCAGCTGTCCCGATAAACATTCCCTCTCGTGACAGATCCAAATCTCTCCTTGACCACTGGTAATGCTTATGATAGCCGCTGGTATGTAAATTTCTTTTGTGAGCCTGATAAACTTTTTACTATCAACAAGAACTTCACAGTTTAGCCAGTCATCTGTGTTTGTGACTGCAACTCTTCTCATTGTCAACGGCGGTATCGTCACATTGTCAACGACGAATAACTTCCCAGAAGATTCTGTATTACGTGTATCTGGCGGAACAACTTCTTCAATTTGCAGCTCAGATCTTCCACAGTCAATAATAGCTTGGGATGCCTGAAGGCAGTCCCATCCGAGGATGCCATTGTGACTACATTCTGTTAACACGACAAATTCAAACAGCTGCGTCCTGTTGTTGATAGTTATTCTTGCGACACAAGTTCCTGCTGGATGGACGTACTTTCCATTCGCGACCTTCAGCACAGTTGCTCCCGTATCACAGAACATTGTCTTCTTTAGTGTGCGGTGGTAATTATCCGATAATACAGAAAAAGAGGCTTCAGAATCAACCAGTGCCCGGACAGGTTGGCCGTCGATTATGACGTCGATGAGATTTCCCGACATCTTGGCGACTGTCGTCCATGACAGATTTTCATCTGCGGCGGCCTCACCTCCGTAGATGGTCGCCTCGCTTAGCTTTCCTGGGCGCGGCGGCTAGGGGAGCGGCTCGTACCTCTGTACTGCGACGGTGAACGGCTGCGGCGCGTCGGGGAGCGACCTCGTCTAGGGTACGGCGATGGGCTTCTTCCCATACGTCAACTGAACTCATCAGCAGGTGACTGCCTTGGATAGAACTGCTCCGACGGCTGTCATCTTGCGGCAAAATAATCACCGAATACCCGCCTCCTCTCTCTGCAGTAGCGTATGACATGTGCAGGGCGTCCACAGTGGAAACACAGTGGTGTGTTCTCTTCTGTCCTCCAGACGTCTGTTCTTCTGCGGGGCGTCATAGTTACCGGGGGAGTTGGCTGTGGTCGCGTCGGTCGGTTCAGGGGCTGCCGTTTGGCGGCTGCTGCGTACGTCATAGCAGGGCGACGCCATTCTTCACGTCGGGTGCGATTGACGGGGCAGACAGGAGCTAATGTTTGAAATTCCTCGTCCTCAGCGGCGTCGACTACTTCGTGACTTATAGGGCTCACATCCATGGCCATAATCTGATGGTCGCTCGGTCTAATAGTCCCAGCTGCCATGCACTGTTTTAATTCTTCTCTCACGATTTGTCGTATGAGAGAAGCCAAGTCCTGCTGGTCTTCCACAACGGCCATAGGGACTACATTTGGGAGTCTGTCATACTACTTGCGTCCAACCGTCCTTTGTTGCATCTCTTAAATACGGTGGCACCACTTGATGAACTCTTCTGTCGTAGCGACGTCTTTTATCAGAAGAGCTTGGTACATATCTTCTGCAATTCCCTTAATCTGGTGCGTGATTTTGTCCTCCTCAGTCATGTTCAGGTTAACTATGTTACACAGAGCCAAAACGTTCTGTATGTAAGACTGTGTTGGCTCACCATGTCGGGCCCAGTTCTTCAGTTGTTCTTCCGCCGAGCGGATTTGTCGCTGGCGGTCTCCAAACGTCTTCTTAAGTTCCTCCTGGAACGTCTCCCAGTCATTCAACTTGTCTTCGTTGTTTTCGAACCATTGCTGGGCTGTTCTGTCAAGGTAGAAATAAACGTTGGCCAAGCACATCGTATGATCCCACCTGTTGTACTTGGCGACTCGGTTGAACCCTTTTAGCTATTTGTTGGGGTCCTGTCCAGCATCTCCAGAGAACACCGACGAGTGTCTGATGTGCAGCTGGCTTATTGCTGGTTTCGTCTCCATCGTTCTTCTGATAATACGGACTTTTGGAAGGATGTACTCGGTGTATCCCTTGCGTTCCGGTTCCAGTCTGTGTAAGCGATGGCTTTTACGTTGCCTAATCGGAGCCACGGTGATGCAGCTGTTCCGCAGTGTACCCGGCGCCTCCACCAAACAATGTCACGTTGAAATGGAAACAGGCTTGACTTCGAAGGCAACTAAACACAGCACTTATACTGAAAGCACGTTTATTACTAACTCAACTTACAGCACTGACAGCCTCTCAGGCAGGGTGCTCTGCTATTTATACACAGACAGAATTTACCAGAAATTAGAAGAACAGTTAACGTAAGAATCAAGTAGAATTTACAAGTGATCATAAGAAAGATGTAGAACCTTCTGGAATTGTAAATTACAAATAAATAAATTTTTGCCGTTGGGCGGGATTGAACCGGCGACCTTCTGCTCCGCAGTCCGTGACGCTATCTCCTGCGCCACGCCGGCAGTTGGTGTTCGTGGTCTCTCACGGCAATATAAGTTTCCCACAGTACACTGCAATGTTTTTTGATTTACCTCCTGTGGAAGGTATTCCTGACCATGGGGGTGCTATGCTAAGACGTCTGTTATCATTCCATCCCACTGTAAACTCCCCTACAGGAAGTTGCCGTCCGTGTCACCATCTCCACATTCACCTTCTCTCTTTGTAATATCTACACCTCGCCGTTGTCTGCTGTTCTTAGGGCAGACTTATTAGTGCACCCTGTTGCTCAGCTTGCTACGCCATTTTTGTTGATTGGCGACTTCAACACCCACCACCCTGTACGGGGCTCTCCAGCTTCTTGCCAGAGGGCTCACTTTTAGCTGACCTTTTCGGCCACCTTAACCTTGTCTGTCTAAATACCGACACAACACGTACCTATTTCCATTTGGACCTCGCAATATGTATTACTCCACTTGCACATCGTTTTGGATGGTATGTTCTGTCTGATAGGTACTCGAGCGACCACTTCCCCTGTATAATTTCTCTACTACATCGTACCACTTCTCCGTGTTCCACTTGCTGCAACATCTCCAAAGCCGACTGGAGGCTCTATTCTTCCATCGCGGTTTTCCTTGATCAGAACTTCCCCAGCTGTGACAGCCAGGTCAACTACCTCACGGTCGTCATCCTCACTGCTGTCAAACTTTCCGTACCACTAACTTCAACATCCCCACGTAGGGTCCCAGTTCTCTGGTGGAATGCAGTATGTAGCGATGCTCTTAGAGACCGGCGACATGCTCTGTTTCGACGCTGGCCTACTTTCAAAAATTGTATTAATTACAAAAAACTGTGAGCGAAATGGTCTCGTGTCATTAAAGAAAGCAAAAAAGCTTGCTGGACTTCTTTCACGAGTTCTTTCGACAGATTTACTCCTTTGTCATATGGGGTAACCTACGCCGGCTGTCTGGCACTAAGGTCCATTCCCCAATCCCTGGCGTGAATGTAGCAAACAAAGTTCTCGTGGAACCTGTTGATTTCTCCATTGCTTTAGGGCGCTCTTTCGCTGAGGTCTTGAGCTCAGCTAATTATGACCCTGCCTTCCTCTCCCGAAAACAGGCTGAGGAGGTGTGACCGCCTTCTTTTACATCTCCCAATCGTGAAAATTATAATGCCACCTCCACCGTGCAGGAGCTAGAATGTGCCCTTGCCCTCTCCTGGTCCTCTGCCCTGGGGACCAATGCCATTCATATTCAGATGCTGAAGAACCTCTCCACTGCAGGTAAATGCTTTCTATTTCACACTTATAATTGCATCTGGACTGAAGGGGAAGCTCCCACTTGTTGGTGTGAAGCAATTGTTGTCCCCATATCCAAACCAGGGAAGGACAAACATCTAACTTCCAGTTATCGCCCCATTTCCCTAACCATCTGTGTCTGTAAGGTAATGGAGCGCACGGTCACTGCTCGGCTGGTTTGGATACTCAAATCTTGACATCTCCTCACTAATGTCTAATGTGGGTTTCAAAAGCATCTCTCTTCAATTGATCACCTCGTTACCTTGTCGACATTAGGTATGAGTAACGTTTTGCGGAAGCGTCAGACGGTGGCTGTTTTCTTCGATTGGAGAAGGCTTACGACACTTGTTGGCGAGCAGACATTCTCCGCACCATGCATACGTGGGTTCTTGACAGCCATCTCCCCCTCTTTATTCATGTGTTTTTAAAAGATTGAATGTTCAGAGTACGAGTGGGCTCTGTTTTGTCGGACACCTTTCGCCAGGGAGTATGGGGTGCAACAAGGCTCTGTTTTGAGCGTGGCACTTTTCGCCATTGCGATCGACCCAAATGTGGATTGCCTCCCAGTTGATGTTTCATGCCCTCTGTTTGTGGAAGACTTCACAATCTATTGCAGTGCTCAGAGAATGTGTCTCCTGGAGCGTCGTCTTCAGCATTGCCTTGACAGTCTCTATTCCTGGAGTGTCGCAAGCGGCTTCCGTTTCTCCCGTGAGAAAGCGGTTTGTATCAACTTCTGGAGGTACAGAGTTTCTTCCACCATCTCTCCATCTCAGCCCCATCACACTCCCCTTCGTGGAGACGGACATTTTTAGGGCTAACATTGGATAGGAAACTTAGCTGGTCCCCACATGTCTCTTCTCTGGCTGCCCGCTGTAATCGTTCCCTCAATGTTCTCAACGTTCTTAGTGGTACATTGTGGGGGCAGATCGTACCATCCTTCACCTCTATCGGTCTGTGGGATCCAAGCTGGATTACAGTAGTTTTGTGTACTCTTCTGCATAGCCGTCCATTTTACACCGCCTAAACTCGATTCACCATACCTGGCGATAGGATCCTTTTACACTAGCCCTGTTGACAGCCTCTATGCTGAAGCTGCCGTATTGCCTTTAACCTATCAACGCGACATATTGCTGTGTCAGTACGCATGCTGTCTGCATTCGATGCCCCACCACCCTTCCTTTCCATCAATCTTAAATGGCTCCCTCGATAGCCATTATGTGCTGTCCGTGATTGCCCTGCTACCTGCTAGAGTCCACTTTCATCGCTTGCTTCGGCAGCTTGATTTTACCCTCCCTTTCACAATTCAAATAGGTGAGAGCCCAGTGCCATTTTGGCTTTAGGCTCAAGTTCGCATTCACTTCGAACTCGCCTCACTGCCAAAGGAGTGTACTTCGGATGCTGTTTACTGCTCAAGGTTTCTTGAACTCTGTGCACGGCTCGAAAACTTCGTTTTCATATATGGCTCTAAGACCAATGAAGGGGTCAGATGCACGTTTGTCATCGGGGATGACCGTTTTCAGTACAGGCGTAATGACCACTGCTCGAATTTCACAGCTGAGCTTTCTGACCTCTATCAGGCTTTACTATACATCCGCCAACACCGTTCTCCTTCCTATGTTATCTGCTCTGACTCCCTCAGCGCCATCAAGACTCTGAGCGACCCCTTTTCAGCCCATCCTATTGTGCACCGAATCATCCGCGCCCTTCAGTTATTAGCTTCTGACGGCCCTCGCGTTCACCTCTTGTGGGTATCTGGCCATGCAGGGGTGCCTGGTATCGAGGCTGCTGATGCCGCGGCCAAGGCTGCAACTCTCCTACCTCGGACAGCTACGTACTGTGTCCCATCGAATGATATTCGAGGGGCTCTTTCCCGTCGCTTTATATTGTCGTGGCTTAATGTGTGGTCCTCGCTTACAATTAATAAGCTTCGAACCATTAAACCACTCCTAGTGGCTCGGAGGACGTCTTCATGCTGCTCGCGACGAGAGGTCATTTTGGCCCGGTTGCGGATCGGACATAGTCGGTTCAGCCACCACTACTTGCTAACTGGTGACCCCCTTACTGTTGTGTTCCTGTGGTCACCCGCAGACGGTGCACCAGGTTTTATTGTCTTGTTCAAATTTTACTCCTGTTCGAATTGCACTGCATGTACCGGACACAAGGGAAGAAATTTTAGCTGATGACATAAGAGCTGTTGTTCGAATATTGAATTTCATCAACTTGACCAATTTGTCAAAGGACATTTAGCACTTCCTTTCATTGTATTTTATCCTGTGTTTTTAGTTGTTTTCATATAGGCTTCTTATCTTTGGATATATCCCAGTTTTGATCCAGGCGCTAATGACCTCAGCAATTGTGCACCTTAAACCACCCCCCCCCCCCCCCACACACACACACACACACACACACACACACACACACACACACACACACACACACACAAATTGTTGCTACTTTTTTATTATTAATTCCCACCACACACAAATAAATAAATAAATAATAATTTTGGCCTTGCCTAACAAGACATGTTGAATAATAAAAGTTGAGATTATGTTTATTAGACTGTATATAATGTACCCACTTCCTTTACATGTTTGGCCAGTTCTCTTCAGATACCATATTTTAGTTTTCAATCGTCCTTAGTTCTTTAGAAAATTTGTCTCCTTTGGTTTATTGCAACTAAATAAAAGGCATTTTTTGCGCCATGCGTGTTTCACTTTTTTATTCTTGGAGCATTGTCAGTGGCTTGTATTCATGTTTGCTTTTAAGTATAATTTTTAATGCAGAACAGTTACAAATATTTTGCTTTGTTTCACAGTATAACAGTTATAAATCTTGGTTATGTTAAAATTTCATAAATTCTAACCTAGTAGGTTAGAATTTAAGGAATTGTGACATAGCAAATATTTATAACTGTTCTACAATGAAATTTTGTACATGGAAAAACAAACGTATACAGTCCACTGACGAGGCTTCAAAAATGAAGGAGCAAAATGTGAAATATAATACTTTGTATACATATCATGGCATTGTATGTTTTGATTTTTAGTTGAAGGCACAGTAAAGGACAAGGAGGCACCTGCAAAGAATAATGTGCCCAGAGTCGAGACCCTCGTGGTCTTTGATGGAGACGGAAAGCCCGTCTCAAAGGACGCCCAGTATTACCTGAAGAGGCTGCAGATGCTCCAGGCTAATGCTGGTTTCACACCCGTAAACATTCCACTCGCCCCGACTGTGCGGCAGCAGATGACCGTGTCGGACAATAGTATTCCAAATGATGAAAATCTGAATGTGAGAGTACTAAAAGAAAACCGCAGTGAGGTAAGATACTGTAAACATTTTACCTGGAAATGGACACGTCAGTCTTCAGAATATGAAGTTTAAGTTTTGAATTGTTAGCAGTGTAAAGAGTCTAGTATGGTTTAGACTCTGTCATGAGATGTTGTTCTACTTGCTTGCTATTTGCTTTGGTGTTTTCAAGGCTTATGCTGTGGTCAGCCTGTTGGTGCCAGGACATAATTGTATTTATTACCAGTGTTGAGTCAGGCAAAGTAATTTCTGATACTAGATGTAAGCGATAGATTATAATAGGCAGTAATTTACATCAGAGAGATCATTACTGTCTTGGTTCACTAGCTTTACACTACAGATTATACACTTCACCAATTTCACACTAATATTAAATCATTTCCTATGTTTAGTGATGATCAACCACTTGACATCCACTGATGGATAATATGAGCATCCATTCGTGAGGCAGTATGTCCTTGTATTTAGATTTTCATTAGTTGTTTCTTTGGAACACTGATTGCAAAATTCAAATTATTCTGTGTGTTGATACTGTGTACAAAATTTCAAGAAAACTTTTACAACTTTTATGTATACCATTTCAGTTCTTCCAAAAAATGTTTTATTTCTAATCTTCACATTTTTCCTGCAGCTAGTTTACTTCCCTGCCTTCCACACATTTTATTTCTGAATGACTCATATTCCTCTATTCATGAATATTTTTGTACTTCTCTCCTTAATTAACCAAATATTTTGTCACCCTCCATTTGTCAGCCCAACTTCTGAAAACATACAGAATGCTTTCTGTGAAAATTATTTTCAGAAGCCACCTCAATGTAATTGATGGCTAACCGGACGTGATAGTAGCACAAATAAATACACACACACACACACACACAAAATTGCAAACACACCTAGGCAGACATACTGTAGAAAGCAAAGAAGGAATTATTTTCCTTTATCAGGTATTGGTACAAGTAACAATTGAGATTAATATCTAAATACAAATGTTAAGTAAAATTCACCGTAGAATCACAGAATTAAAGGGGCAAGAAGTAAATTGTATATAAAGCTTTCTCGAAAAGTGACAAAATGTGAAATATTAATACACTATTCTGCTCCATATTGGTAAAATCAGGAACTGTACAAAGCATTAAGTTCATACAAGCAAAAAAGATTTTATATACTTACATTAATGGTGCCCTATATGTTTTTTGAAAGAGTATTGTGTAATAACACAGAACATAAAGTGCAGAGATTATGCTATAACTGCTATAACTCGTAAACTAAGTTGTTAATATGTGCATCTTTGGATAAACCATGTAGTGGGCATAAAGAGAAAAGGGAATAAAGTTATAGAATGTATAGGTCATTTAATACAGTATTCCTAACAGAAAACAGAATTTTGAGTATACAAAACCAGTACATGAATTGTGCTAGAGTGTCATAAACCGGTTTATTAACTGCCTAGCAGCCATTTACTACTGTTGAAAGTAAAGGATATGACATCAAAGACCATGGCACCATGGACTGAAATATTTTGGTATTAACAACTAGCGTAGAAGTGGGAAAGTTAGTAGGGAGGTAGCTGACTTACTAAAGTATCTATCATATAGTACCAAATATAAACTAGTTAACTAGATGCAGCTTACGAAATATATAAACAGATTAATTTGATTTGATTTTTCCAGGGAAGCCAAAACAGTCTTGGTCTAACCCGCCACTGCCCGCACCAAAACTACGTTTATTGTGCGGTATCGCTCCCTGTATATCTAGTATGTCAGTGCAAGGAGTCCCTTTACCAGTTCTCTATTAGACACAATTTCTTCGGGTCTTGTTGTCCCAAATGTTCTGTGCCTTTTACTCTCTAATGCAATGCATTCGTAGATTAGATGTGATGCAGTTTCATCACCGTCATCACAGAGCCTACATTTAGGATCCTCTTCTGTTATTCCCATTGTACGTAGGTGTTTTTTGAAATTCCCATGGCCTGTCAGTAATAAAACCACGAGTCTAATCTCTCTCCTGTTCAGACCTAGGATTGCAGAGCTTCTTTTAAAACAAGGCTTTGGCATCATTACCTTGCCATGTTTTTGTTGATAGACTTTGGTCCAATATTCTACATGCTGTCTTCTGAGCCAGTTACGTAGCTCCAATTTGATCATTGCCTTGGTGATTGTCAGGACAGGTTCCGGCCCAATAAATGGAGTCTCTGCCCCCATCCTGGCTAATCTCTCTGCATTTTCGTTGCCACTGATCCCCGAGTGGCCAGGGACCCACAATAGGTTTACTATATTGCTTTCCCCTAGCTCCACCAGAACCCTGTGACATTCTGCAACAATTTTAGACCTTGTTGCAGGAGCTGCCAGTGTTCTCAGGGCTGCCTGGCTGTCTGAATATAGATAGATGCTACGATCTTTGTAGCACCTACGCAAATTCTCCTCCACACACACACCCTGATGGCAGTGATTTCGGCGTGGAATACTGAGGCCAGTTTTCCTAGAGAGATGACGCCCTCCAGTCTTGGCTGCATCCCATATACCCCGGCCCCAACACCTTGGTCGGATTTTGACCCGTCAGTGAACCAGACAATATCCCCCGCACAGTGTCGAACTATTTTCTCCCACTGCTCCCTACTTCCAATTGTTATATTGAAAGGCTTGTTGAAGCAGTATGGGGTTATAATATAGTCGGCTGGCATTTCCCCAACCTTTCCTATATTTACCTCACTCACTATTTTAGTGTGTGATTCTGGATATCCCGAAGAGTTCCAGTTGTTGCCAGATTTGAGTCTGTATGCACCAGCTGCTGCCTCCATCTTGACCCAAAGGTGCAATAGGGGCATATCCAGCATGGTTTCTATCCCAGCAGTTGGTGTGCTGCTAATTCCGCCTGTTACGGCTAGGCAGGCTAATCTCTGCACCTTACCAAGCTCCTTAGCAGCAACCTGCTGTTCTACCTTCTTCCCCCACACGACCGTCCCATAGGTGATCCTGGGTCTAATCACTGTGGTGTATATACAATGCACATACTTGGGGCTCAGGCTCCAATTTTTGCCACAAGCTCTCCTGGTACTCAAAAGAGTACCTTTTGCCTTGGAGCAAATATTCCTGATGTGAGGTGTCCATGTCAGTTTCTCATTTAAGGTAACCCCTAGATATTTCACTGTCCCCTTCACAGGTAGCGCTTCATTGAAATGCTTTAGATTCCAACTTGAATGTTGTATATGCTTCTTTGTGAATGGTACAACAACAGTCTTCTTAGGACTAACCCCCAGATCCTGTTTTCTGCACCATTCTTGCACAATGTCCAAAGCACCTTGTGCCATATTCTTTACTGTGTCAGCAAATTTGCCAAGTATTACTATGACAAGATCATCTGCATATCCTTGGCAAAAGTACTGCCTAGAATTTAATTCTCCAATGAGATCATTCACCACTAGATTCCACAATAAATGAGAAAGAACTCCTCCTTGCGGGCAACCCCTAGTGGTGTTGATTACCATTATTTCATTCGTCATGGTAGCGTCTACCTTTCTTCCACTGAGCATGGCCCTAGTCCACCTACATATTGTGGTGCCTAGGTCATGCGCCTCTGCTGCCCTAACCATGGAATCGAAGGTCATGTTGCTAAAAGCCCCCTCGATGTCCAGGAAGATACAGAGGGCTATTTCCTGAAAGTCTAGTGATTTCTCAACCTTCCCAACGAGTTGGTGGAGAGCTGTCTCACATGATTTACCTGGTTGATATGCATGTTGGTTTGAATGTAGAGGAGCCCTACTTAACCTCCTTTCTCCAACATGCACATTAACCAGCTTTTCCAATGTCTTAAGAATGAAGGAGGACAGGCTGATTGGTCTCATATCCTTGGCCTTGGTATGATCAATTCTCCCTGGCTTTGGAATGAAGACAACCTTCACTGCCCTCCAGGCATTGGGAATGATTCCTGCTGCTAGGCTAACCCTGAATAACCTTCATAGGAATCTAATAAGATTTTCTCCCGCTTGTTGCAGGAGAGCTGGATAGATTCCATCGGGGCCAGGTGACTTGAACCGTTGAAATGTTCCCACCGCCCATCGGACCTTACTGAAATCGACACACTCCTTGGCCAGATCCCAGTCCTCTTTGCGAATACCTGAGAACCGTTGTCTATCAGGAATCACAGTCTGGTCTGAGTTATCCCCCAGAGTATATTGAGGAAAGTGAGTCTTGAGGAGCAGTTCCAGCGTTTCATGTGCTGTCTTTGTATACTCCCCATCCTCCTTTCTCAATGTTCCTCCTGGATTAGTTGGTACCCTAGTGAGTATTTTATAAAGTCTCGCTTGAGCAGCCGTGCCCTCTACTTCCTCACTGAATACCTTCCAGGATGCCTCCTTTGCCCGTCTGATGGCAAGGTTGTAATTGACAAGGGCCTCACGATACTTTGCCCATTGTCGTTTGCGCCTTGCAAGGTTAAACAGTCTTCGTAACTGTTTCCTTTGCATTTCCAGGTTGTTATTCCACCAAGGCACAGTCCTATTTGTGCGCTTCTTGGTGATTGAGCAGTTGTCCTGGTATGAGGGCACTATAGCAGAGGTTACAGTCTCTGCTACTTCCTCAAACTCTGCTGGATTCCTTATCGAAGTTTTAATTTCTGATAGGCTGAAGTCAAGGTCTTTACTGTATGTCTCCCAGTCCGTTTTCCTGGGGTTCCTATAGGCCATGGTCTGCCTGGTTCCCATTTCAACCTTGAATTTAATATATATGTGATCTGATGAGGATGGCTCCAGGACCACGTGACACTGTTTGACGTAACTTCCCATCATCATGGAACCAAAAGTTATGTCAATTACTTCTTCCCTTCTACTATTCCTGAATGTGAGTTCATCACCCCTATTCAGGATCTCCAAGTTGTTAGATAGGAGAAATTAAAATTCTACTGTTGGTGTCCTTGCTGCCCCACGATAGATTGTGGGCATTGGCATCACATCCCACCACCAGTTAGTCACCTTGCCGATGGCAGGCTTCCGTCAGTCTCCTCATATAAACAGACAGTAAAATTAATAATGTAATATGTGTGTGGGACTGACAGATATTAAGTAAGTAAAAAGCAGTTTTCTAGAAATAGTTGCTGTAGAAGGGTAATTGGTATTACTATAAATTTCAACACAATTCATATAATTAAATCGCTATAGCATTGACAAGTGACCTATAGTATGGTAAAATTCAGTTCGAAACCATGTGTAAATAATCCAGCTTTATATCGCTGGGAGGGAGAGAGAACCTTCAAATTACAGGACTGAACGTAGAAAAGTAATTTTATAGCCTAACATATGATGACTAATGGAGGGAGGCAGAGGGTGGTAGTTGGGAGAAGGGTGTGTGATAATGAATATTGGTTGATGAGGATCAGTTGAAATGGTGATAGTGATTAAAGTAAGGGTGGCGCTGCTGTTCGTAGGGCAGTATGTTAGCTGAGACAATGAAGGATTGGTGAATTGATTTCATAGCATTGAAGAAAATGATTGAAGGATTGTAATCTCACCACCTCTTTTTGGAATATTTTAAGCTGATCTGATGGTTTTCTCCTAAATTACGGAGAATTATTTTACGTAACATCCTTTAGGAAACAAAAACCATTCCACTGTAGGTGAGGAACAAAACTTATCTTGTTAATTGGCCGATGACATTGTTTTTTTTTATGATGTCTTCTACATTCAGTCAATGGTATGTGTTTCAGGTTCACAGTAAATAAAAAAAAAAAAAAAAAATAAATAAAAAATTAAAAAAAAAAAAAAGTACTTGATGATATTTCTTTTACGGAAAATAATTTATTTTCATCTCAAATCACAATGTTGCACAATGTTAATGAATCAAGCAGCAGATTACAGAGCTGCTTACAGTTTTACTTCTCGATCCTTAGTGCTGTAACATGGCTTCCAACCAACGGAACTGCACAATAACATAATGAGTGTGTTTTGCAGTTCACAAATAAATAATACAGTAATACTTGAGATAGGTCAAAATGTTTAAATTAAAATATTACATTTAGTTACATTTAGGTTTTAACTATTTAGCTCATTGGGTGTACTTGCATTTAATGTAATATGCAAACTAAAAGTCACGTTTTGACTCATGTTAACTTTATTCATTCTATTTACTGTATTGGTGATTTCAAAGTGCACACACGTGTTTTCACAGTATTGTTTAGGTATACTATTATTTAGACTCATAATTTTAGTGTATTTCAAATTGTGGTTTAATTTTTTATAAATACAAAGTAGTATAAAGTCGTAGTAATTGTTCATTTTGGCAATAGTTTCTTAGTACCAAAAAGATAGACGTAGTAACTGTTTTAGAATCCAGTCATACATAAAACATGGTCTGCCTTAATTTATTTAAACAAAAGGTAAATATGTAATAATGTATTGTTGTTTTTATACTAATACACAAATTTATGGGAACAGAATATTCCATAACTATGTGTAATGCATTTTTAGTTTTCGTAATTATTGTTTACTAAAGTATCCAAGTTGAATGTTATGTAAAGAGACAGCCGAAGTATGTAGATTTAAACTTAACTATCTCTTAAACGAATTTGCTAACAGTGTTAATAGCATTTTAAACAGTGTGTGAAAATGTGATATTTTACATACCTGGTGGTAAAGTTTTATTTAGGGTATCTAACCCTTCGTGTTTGTGGTGATGGCAATGGATTTGTAAGGAGTGCGCAATGTAGCAGAAATGTTACAGTATTACTAAATTGTCAGTTAATAGTAATATACTAAATGAAAGTTAATAAGTCATTGTAGTCTAAGTGGAAAAAATCTGCAACCTTGCAACTAGTGACTGTTTTCTTTTATAACCACTTTTTACAAATTAACTATTTGTATGTTGGCTGGATGTGGCTTAATTTCAAAGGAACAGTATCCACAAAAATAAAGAGATAAATACCACATTCATGAAAGCAAACAGATCCCCCATGACTAGGACAAGCTATTGTTTTGGCCAAGGGGGCACTTTGTACAAGCAGAGGTTAATGAATGGCCACACCTTTTAAAAAGACTGCATTCATTAGTTAACTCTACTTTTCAGAACAGATAAATTGTGCCTCAAAACGAATAACTAAAGTACGATATAATAAAATATTGTAAGTCTTCACATCTGTGTAGTGTTTCCTTTTCACCCACCCCCAATATCTCATTCAGATACTTCTTTGTGAGAGTGCTCCACTAGTTAAGTCTTCTCACTGTCTTTTGGTGAACAGGCATCAACTTCTCTAGCAGGCAGCCTTAATTTTAGGGAGAAGAGAAACCCAATGCTGCTATAGTGAATAATAGTAAGATCATTTAACTAATGTATTTTGTATAACATAAAGTACAAATTGCCATCCACAGATTGTCAGTGATGTGATTTTGTAATTTCAATTGATGACATTCTAGTTCTTTTGTTCTAAAGACCATTGCATACATATAATGAACAAGGGTTTAACATATATCACAATGTTCATTGGATCACCTTGTTAAGGGTAGAGTGGATTACTCCTTTGGCACCCACACTGTGGCGACTGCAGTAGCTAGTAGCAGCTTCGCAGCCCACTTGCAATTATCCCCAACTGTGGTCCTGTGCAAACATGTAACAGGCAGACAGTATACAACCTGAAGCCCTTTTCTTATGGTTAGGAACATATGGTGGTGGAAACTATCTCACAGTGCAACCGCAAATCGGCAGCACTAAAAATAGTTGTATTCTATTTATTTTGCCAATTTCAATATACAGTATAACAATTTTTTATGAGAAGTGAAATTGCTTATTGAAATTATGGCCACAGTATGCAAGCAAATGCATGTTGAAGAGCATTGAAATTTTTTTTTTTTTTTTTTTTTTTTTTTTTTTTTTTTTTTTTTTTTTTTTTTTTTTTTTTTTTTTTTGCGCACGTGCGCGCGCGCACGTACACACACGCACTCTTATTGATCTTGATGCTTAGAGATGCATAGCCTGCTGACTGGCTGAAATAATTTCCAACATTCTTAGGTTTATTGGAATTTCTAACAGTGGAAAATCTGATTGGGATGTCAATAATAGAGGATAGATAACGCACCTAAAGAAACTTGCTGAGCTGCTGACAGGCAGGAAAAATGGAAATCCATTGACACAGCTTTGTTTCGACCATGGCTTTCATCAGAAAAAGAAACACGTACGATCAGATAATTGCTCAGACAACTATCACACTCACTATTTCTGGTTGCTCCAACTGGAATGTATGTGCTTCTTTCTTTGATGATGCCCATGACCAAAAATGTATTGGACTTTCTATTTTAGAAGCACTAATTTTGGTACCAATAGTTTCGAAACTGAATACACAAGTGAAATTTCAATTAAAACTCCAGTATTAAGATACATAAGCAAACAAGTGATCTTTATGTTTATTTTCTACTTCATGTTTATAACACACAAGTACAGAATACAAACTAGAATTGAATTTTAACCTTCATAATGGAGCACTGTATGCTAAAGCCAAGAGAGTAACACAGTCTGACATTACATTTGGTGCACTTAAATGACAAGTCACTCCTCCCTCCTTTTCCTTTTCACTGCATACCATACACCTTGATCTTTTTTCTTCCCTCCTGTATGGGTGACATGATTAGGGAAGTGTTTTTCTGAGAGTCACGCTAGTTTCCAGACTCCCAAGAAAAACTGACTCCACAGCAGATAACACAAGTCCTTTACATATATGTGAACTACATTGTAGTTAGTTTCTTCTTTGTTATAATGTTCTGTGGTAAGCAGGCTTTTGACACTGTAATTACAAAGCAGCTTCCTCCAGCACTTCACCATTTCATGGTCCAGAGCACCACATGACAGTTCCTGTTGTAATAAGTCCACCCTAGCATTGTGTTTATTATAATTAATGGTTGCTGTGTCGAGCACAGTGGTCTTGGGGTAAAGTGCTCAACTGGAAAGCAAAGGATCGCAGGTTCAAAACCCAGTCGGACCTCGGATTTTTCAGTCTAGACTTTAACTCTTCCTTCACCTGTCAACGATGTGAGGAGTCGCCAGAAACGAAACGTGGTTCGAATTACACGTTAAGCTGTAGGTCCCCTTTACCCGGTTGGATAACTGGGGTAGGCGAGGGACACGCCCAATGTGTCACACGAAATTATTATTATAATGGTTGCTGCAGGCTTCATTTTTTCTGTTGTGTGTGTGTGTGTGTGTGTGTGTGTGTGTGTGTGTGTGTGTGTGTGTGTGTGTGTGTGTGTGTCAGTCTTGTACTGACCATCCAAACATCTTTTATCCTTCCAGTGCAAAGCAAGCATGCTCCCTTTGTGATGGAAAATTTGTTCCCCTTTCCTTAGATTTGCTTCCTTTAGTGCTTTTGGGAGCCCTTTTCTTATTCTTTATTACTGTCTCAACAAGACCAGTATTCCCTTTAGCAAATTGTTCAGCTAACTGTACACTTATGTAGAAATGATCGACATGCAGTGTGTCCCGCACCCAGCAGCTTACTGTCAAACACATCACAACACTGGAAACCCTGTTATCTTGCTGTTCACCTTTTCCATGATGCACTTCAGAATTCCATGTTATACAGGTTCCATATACAACACATAATCTAAATTCAAGCATAAATGCCACTTAAATGGAGACATAACTTCAAAATGAAACCAGGGGCAAGTAACCTAATATTAAGAGTACATGTTAAAATAAAAGTGCCCCTCAGGTACAGATACCACTTCAAAAGCTTGTCTTGTAACACGAAACCTAGATCTAAGGCACAATTTGAAGGTCACTTGCAAGTAACAAGTTTATTTATACTAAAATAAGTGTCCTACAGTCAGACGCGTGCGCGCACACTAGTTCACCACAACCAAGCAGGATACAAGTAAGGAGGGAAAGGATGAAGACTAGATAGAAAACAAATGACAATTTCAAGGACATCCGCAGGGTAGGCAGAATACCCAGCAGAGGGAAAAGAGCCCTACCTTGAATTACATCTGCCCCCCCCCCCCCAATTCCCCAGGGTATGCAGTGAAGTAGCAGACGGACACACACCAGATAAAAAAAGACTCCCTTTTAGAGACCCTTGATAAATACTTTAGCAATTTGAAATGGACAATTGATAACAAGTAAGACAACCCACTCACACTCAAATTTGAACATTTTAATAATACCAATAGTAAAGGAAATGACGTAGACATATAGGAGAGTCGACGGCTGAGGTTCTGTCGCACAAACCCTAATCAATCACAAACACAACACCAAAATTACGGAACCACGCAGGGAAAGTTTGAAGAAGCGACAACCACAAATCGAATCGATAACAGCCAGATGGACAGCTTGTGGAAGGTACTTATCTCAAATCTCTTGCGGATGCTGGATACTGCATACTTCCTCAACTTTGTAGATAGGCGATTTAGATGAACAACTCCAATATTGTGTGTCCATCCATCATAGTCAACCTCATTGGGGAGATGTAACTAAAGGATCTTCAACATGAATACTGAATCCCACAGCTGGTTGACCCCAATGTTGTGGGTAAACACCTGCAGTCCAGGCGAGAGATTTCACCACATCGACTAGACATCAGAGTATGTCCCAGTGCTACTTGCTACCCAGCTAAGTGCCACTATCATCAAGGCACGGGTTCCCTTTTACTCCTTCATTCCACTTACACCACTAAAATCACACACTTGCTCAAGTTGTCTCCTTACTTGCCGCTGAACACGTAACTGCTGCTGCCCTGTCGACCGGCCCAGCATTACTGGCCGACACACACACTGCCGGAACTGTAGACTGCCTCTTTAACAGTTATTGTGTTTACTCGAGCCTAGGCTGTATTCCTCACCCAACCTCCATTTTTGGGATAGAAAAGGCGGTGGGGGACTACCTGTAGCTTAAAATGGAGTGGAAAACAAACTGAAAGTTTTGAAAAATGCTGCTAGGAGCCCAGGAACTGCAACTGGGACCGATGCTAAGCCCCCGACACACCCCATCATCCATTCTGCACTCAAAGAGAAATGTAGGTCTAAAATGCCTGGAGTGGTGCACGCCCACTTCTTGAATCAGATTCACGGACGCCAATGTCGATGACATTGATGAAGATTGTCCTGGTGAAGGCAAAGTGTCCACTGAATGCCCCAGTACCTGTACTGGGAAGTTGGAGAGTAGTAGCATCACAGCTGCATGCAAGGGAGGCACTGGCAGTGGTCTTGCATCCATCTTACCCAGTTTTGTAGGCGGTGCGGGGGAGGGGGGTTGGCTGGACTGGCTGCCATATAGAAACTGAGTGGTACATCAACAAGAATAGCAGAAAAACTTGTTCCTGTTTGTGGGAGGCATGTAGGATTCACATCTGTTGCTTGAATGTTTGAACAAAATGTTCAGCTCCTTTGTTGGATTGTGGATGTAAAGGCACACTAGTGTTAACTCGCTAGTGGTAAACTGTAGTACAGTATCAGTAACAAACACTTCAGACAATCCCTCTAAGCAAAACATGGATTGCAAAGCCTGAGTGGTGCTATGTGCCAGTCGAAGACATGGGCACCACAAATGGATAATTGCTGAAAGAGTCTAACACAATAAGCCAACATGTGTTCCAAAATGGTTCCAGGAAAATATAAAATTCTAAGTGATCTTCAGTGTTATCCTTAAAAAAAAATCTGTATTGGCTAAAAACCTGGTGTTGCCCAGATATTGGTTTCTATCTTCTCTCTGTCCATCTCTGCTGCTACTCCTCCCCCCCTCCCCCCCCCCCAAAAAAAATCTAGTAACATTGTAAGACCCACCCCCTGCCTGTTTGTCTCCTCCTGCCACGATGTCCACTTCCCCCTTCCCCCTTCCCTTCCTGCTGACAGCTCTAACCTTCACAGAAGTCGGATCAGTGTATGCAACTGTGACTCTTACTGCAGCAATGTCAAATTTCCCAGATACAGAAGTCTCAACTTATAGATAATTCACTGCCTTGCCTTATAAGGATTTTATTAACACAGCAGTTCAAAGTTTCTCATGGTGTTGTGTAATATATTGTTAATGACAAGTAAAAATCTCATAAAGCTAATGCTTGCTGCATGCCTAAGAACTTGGCAGACAACCACAAGGACTAGAGAAAGATGACAAGCTTGAATCAACCAACACATTTCCTGGAGACGGTGCTACCATCCATGCAGTCCTTCCCATTCACAACAATGCATCCCTCATGTGAATTTTACTATGTTTATACCCTGTGGCTCACAAATTGATTACTGTAATGTGCACACTAATTATTTATTCCCCCCCCCCCCCCAGTCTTGATGTTCTGCAGCTGCGAATTCTAACTGGAATACCAAAGGGGGAAAAATTATTATGCATTACTTTCCAATCCTCCCTCACACGTACATGGACCAACTGTTCATTTTAAGCAACTTCAATTCTCAATCAATATTTCATTTGTAATACCAATAAACAAGGCTCAAGTTCAGACAATGAAGTAAGAGGACAAGAGGGAGTGAGATAAAGGGCATAGAGAGAGGTGAGAAAGAAGCAGATGGCTTGGGGGGGGGGGGGGGGGGTGAAATTTCAATAAATACTAATCAGTTGCAAAAATACTACCATGTTTTCTTCTAATGCTAATAATCAAAAGTTGTGAAACCAAGAAATTTCCTAATGCAACATATTACGACTAAGTAACTGAAACGGCTCAGAAGTCTAAAAGAATACAAAAGGCCAATCAGAGCTGGGCACCATTAATTACAAAGTTAACTTTGTTAATCATTAATCCCTTACTAAAAAAGTTAACTTCATTAAATGTTAAAGCATTACTCTCTGGACAATTTAATGGAAGTTAACATTGTTAACTCATAACAGTATTGTGCAGCCACGAAAATTCGCCTTCAGTCTCCGAATTTATACATTTAAGTTGTTATATTATTGTAATCGGCAATATATATATAAATATTAACTGATATTCAAGAAAAATGTTTTCGTTACACAAGTAGGGCTTGGAGTATGAATAAAAACTAGTATTACTCGGCCACTCTATCGTGACAGTAGGACGAGAGCATAAACAATTGATGTCTAATCACACACTGTAGTGTAAAATAGCCTCCACAAGAGTCGTTTGCTTTGTGGGTAAATTGGATTGGTCTTTGAAATGATTTGTCTTCTTGTATAAAAAGAAGAATGTTTGTCATTTTTTTACGCTTGCGGCCGGCTGCCACTATATAGTGTCCCAGTAATATATAAATCTTAATTTGTAGTAATAATTATTTAGCAATATTAAAGCAGACTCAAAATAAGCTATATAATTTCACTTAATTTAATTTTTCATAAGATGCATATTTCCTTTAACATCAGCATATTAAAATTCTCTTCTGACAGTGAGGCACGTTTGGGTGTCAAAATATCTATTCCCACGGAGGGGGGGGGGGGGGGGGATTAGACTGCGGCACTTCATGGTATAGCAGCAGTATTTTATTTAATAAAAAGTTACTAAAACATTGGTAAATGAGTCGTTAAATCCTCTTCACAGACTTTCGGCTTTACTTCTTAAACATCTGTGGCCTGCAATCTTCAGCTTAGATTGACATCTCATATGCTGTTTAAGATTATTAAGTTTAGAGATGTGAGCCATAATTGTTGATTTTTCCGGAAGGCACAATTTACAGTTGAAAAGTATCTACATATAAAATCAACAAAATCACTTAGATGTGGACACAAATCTTTGACACTCGGATCATTTCCACTGGCTAAAGGTGCACTTAATGTGAACTTAACAAGCAACAACCTACTGCCGGTGAATACAGAGCACTGACTCTTAATCTTTTTTCCTTCCTAGACTCACTTAGGTAGGTGTAAGCAGAGTTGCGGTTTTCCCTCAGTTGGAGCAGGCTTACACTAAGTTGTGGGTTTCCCCTGGGCCCCCTTTTCCGCTGTTCAGGTCTTAGTGGCATCATTCAGAAGATCAACCGTGCGCTTCCAGGGAGTGATTCAACCCACAGCCTGGGCATAGCCGCATGCAGAAGGGACCTGCGCTAAAATGAGCATAATTTATGTGGCAAGGCTTTTGTCATAAGAAGTGGGAGCAAAAGTAATGGATTAATGGACCTACGGCAAATTAATGGAAGTTAACGAGTCCTTTAACGGTTTTTTAAAATTAAAAGTTAATCTGTTACTCCAAAAGTTAACTTCATTAATTAACGATTAATGGACTTCTGCCCAGCTCTGAGGCCAATATACACTTGATGAGGAAAACCTTAAAAGTCTTCTACTTAGTCACAGTTAATGTGAAAGAAGTTGTCACCTTGCCTCATCAGTGTACGCACTCACTGAAGATGCCTTCTAAAGGCATTGACAAGCATCCACAGTGTGTTCCCAAAGCTTGTACACAGTACCAATAGGTCTGGAATACACAAACAATTTGAAATATCCCCCCTCCCTTCCCACCCCCCCCCCCACCCCCCATCCCCCCCCACACACACACACCCCTCTGCAAGGTGGTAAAGTTAGTAGTACTTGAGTCCAGAGTCCATGGTAACAAGCTGTTATCAGTACACTTGTCAAAACATAATTAGCACTGTCAGAGTATGCATAATGGTACAGCAAATTAATCTAGTATATCACTTTTAATTTGTGTCTCATTTGAAGTGTTTTAAAATGTTGTCCTAGGCACTGTGTTGTAACATTAACAAAAATACACTTCTACAGAGGTCACATTGTTTATATTTTTTTTTTTTTCTCTCGGGCCTATTACTGTTATTAGGATTATTTACTTTAAATTTCCTCTACTTGCCCCCCTTTCATTTCTACTTATGATTGTTGACCACCATTTGTATGGAAATAAGCTAATCTCTCACATTTCACATAATTTCAAGTAATTCATATTGTCCTATTATACTAATTTTTGCATGCACTGCATGTCTCTTTGCCAATGTCATTTCATTTTTCCTTTTTAACAAAGGAAAGTTTGGCTTGTAATACCAACAAAAATTGTCAGAAGCTTCCAGCTCTTCAAAAGACAATAGACACACACCAGCAGAACGTACCTTTCAGATACAGCCTATATTAGAGAGGAAGGGGGGGGGGGGGGAAAGAGAGAGAGGAGAGAGAGAGAGGAGAGAGAGAGAGAGAGAGAGAGAGAGAGAGAGAGAGAGAGAGCACATGCACAGTGATACAACCACCAAGGCACAACTCAGGCACACAGTTGCCATCTCCAGCTGCTGCGCCTCAACTTATTGGCTCCAGAGGTGTGCCTTTCCAATTTTATGAATCTGTAGTGCTCTTTCTGGTTATGTTTGGCAGAAAGCTCTTAGTTTTGTGATTCTTTTCTACACAGCTGTCTGTAGCCCAGCAATTATCTATGGTGAATGCATTTTCTGATTATTTTTGTAATTTTTAATATCTATCATGAAGTAGTAGTTTCTGTTGAAATTCTGAGACCAACAACACTGGCTGTTGTTTATGTCTCCATATACACGATTACTCTGAAAATCAAATGTAAGTGCAGATGATGTAACTGCTTCCATTAAGTCTTGTAATATTCTAAATTTAACTCTGATGACTAGGCAGCTTGATCCCAATAGATATCATCCTCAGAATTATTCACTTCATTCTGAGATTTCTTGCTCCAGATTCCAGATATTAAATTTTTAAATTTTAGAATTAACATCAAGGGTTGTTGTGTTTATTATAAACTGACTTCTCTGGCATGCCACATGCATGAAATTGATACACACATTATTCCAAAAACACGTCATTCATCTGAAGTGCTGAAAAGAGTCTTGATTCATTACTAAATTTGTGTGTAACATACGTACCTGTGAAGGCCTTAACCTCACATCCTGCAACTGCCCCTGTGTATTAGTCATTTTCATTTTTAATACTAGTGAGATTTCACTTGTAAATTTTGTTTCATCCAACATTTGAGTTTATTAATTTTGTTTCAACCTGTTAACTGTGGTTTCTTTATCTACAGAAGTCAATCTTTCTTGGCATCTATAACTGATACTGTTGTAAAAGTTGTGGCTATTACTGTTATATGATGTATTGCCATAAAAACTGTGGTACTAACGCTGTCAGGGTGAGTATGCATGTGCCAAACATGACTGTCATAGGTGTGAAGCATGTGGCATTTCTGGTGCCTGTATACAAATCATTGTGGCCTTGGCCATCGTTTAGAGCTGTCTTTTTCTGGAAAAAAATGAATGTAATAGAACATCAAATTATCACAAGGTTTCATGGGGAACTGAAATTGCTACTGAACCCAGACTTTGTATAAAAGTCTGTGTATCACAGAGTTTCTTTAGTTCAAGCCTTTAAAGATTGCTGAGAAGACATAAAAATCAAAAACACAAAAGTATCAGTGGGGAATCTTGTTCAGTCTGACAGTAGGTTAAGTATTCAGTCAATTACTGGAACTGTAGGAATTAGCAAATAACATGTAAGGCAAATTTTGCATAACCAGTTTAACCTTAGAAAACTGTGCATAAAATTGGTGCTTACAGTTCTCAAAATTAAATAGCAGCAGCTCTTGAAAATGTTTGATCTGACACTTTGAATGCTATTAAAAATAGTCTGTCTTAATTGGAAAAATGATAACTTCTGAATGTGACACTATGCTTACCCATTTACAATCTGGAAAATAACGACAAATCCTTGTAGTATAAGGGCCCAACTTCATAAGGTGAAAGAAGCTGAGATGAGCAAATCAATAATAAGGCAATGTTATTCCACATTATCTGGTTTCTAGGGAAGCACGGCATCCTAGTGGACTACCTACATTATTCATCTAAGTTAATGCTGTGTCTCCAGGACAAGGCAACATTGAAAGGTACAAAATTTGTCTGATGTGTGCCACATTTTCTTCCACTACAAACAGCTCAAAGAGGAAGATTTTCAGCACAGTCTTCATTAATGGAAAAATCATTTGGATCACTGTAGGTATAGTGGAGGAGAATATATCTTGGTGTTGTCTCCTGTGTCAACCTGTTTTCCTGCAAAGATGTTCTTGTTTCTAACATCTACTTAAGACTTGTCGAACTCTGGACATATCTATTTACCCTCTGCTGCATAGGCAACTAATGTTGTGTTTCTTGAAGTTTTCTCGGAGTGTTGAATATTCTGTCTCCTTTTGAGCATGCATTGGGGATATTTTGGATGATGATATAACAGCCATTCTAAAGGTAATCTGCTTGTTAGAATTTTGCTTATGATCTACCTTGAAGAGAGAGTCCTATTGACCCATGGGCAACATGGATTCTGAAAGTATCAGTGGATCTCAAATCAGTTCCATATTTCTAGACTTCTGGGAAGGCTTTTTGACACTGTACCTCACAAGCATCTTCTAATCAAAGTGAGTGCTTATGGAATACTGCCACAGTTGTGCATTGGATTCTTGATTTCCAGTCAGATAGGACATGGTATGCTGCAATTAACAGAAATTCATAGAGTAAAAGAGAAGTGATAATTAGCATTCCACAGGGAAGTGTTATAGGGCCACTACTGTTTCTTATCTTAACTATTTATAAGACTATCTGAACAGCTCTCCTAGAATGTTCACACATGATGCTGTCAGTTTGTAAAGTCACCTGAACATCTAAAGCAGCTGAAAACGATTTTGATAAGATATCTTCAAGCTGCAAGAACTGTCAGTTGACTTTTTTTTTGTTGGTGCTGATTTTTTATGGCGAATTTGTTTAATATTTTCACCTGAATATGGCTCGTAAATTTTTTCTTTGTTATTCTTAACATAACAAATACAGCTATACAAGATAGTGAATTTTAACAAAATATTAACTGAGAAGGTAACAGTTCAAATTCCTCAAATTAAAACACACACTACACAATGTCGTACATGAAGTAAAAAAAAAAAAAGTGACTATACTACATCCAGTATAACATCCACGTTTGTTTAACTTCAGCAATGTTCATAGTGGATATGAGAATATTCATATAAAATTACTTCAAATTCTGTTTCAGTCGATTGGGGAAAATGTTCTGAAATTTCACGTATAATGCCTTATAAGCAGTTTTGACGCACGTATTGTCTGTTCAGTAATTCTTCTGCCACGGAGGATGTATGCAGATTGTGTATTAGAGGGAAGGTGACACAGCCGCGACCGCCCTGGCTACAGAAATATTCAGCACCGGACAAGGTCAGTCGAGTGACTGGCTCTCACGGGTTGCAGCATACCGTCGGAAAGCACAATAGCACAGGGTGCGGGGATTAGGCGCCTAAATAGCACGCGTGACTGGTTGCTTGGCAGCAACAGCTAAAGGTTAATAACAAACAGACACTTTATAAACACTGTGATTTATTGATTCTACACTTCTTCTGGTTTATTCCTTAGGTTCATTGTAAATATCTCTAAAGAGAGCTGTAGAGAACAATGTACTGAGAGACATGATTGTGATGTTGTGTAGGTTGGTGAGTGGGGGAGAAGGGTGTCTGTTTTGTGAGGTGTGGGATGGTTGGTTACTTTAGG
This sequence comes from Locusta migratoria, assembly GCA_026315105.1. Lineage (NCBI taxonomy): Eukaryota > Metazoa > Arthropoda > Insecta > Orthoptera > Acrididae > Locusta > Locusta migratoria. Next base: position 637,986,745 of record CM048755.1, on the reverse strand, counting down.
TTGGGACTGGTGTGCTTATGAGACCATAGAATGTTTTATAAGGATAACTTCCATTTGTGCAGTACAGAAAACCTGGCAGTGAATGGCAGGATCCAGATGGTCAGGATTGTAAAGCAGCCACTGAAATAAAGCACGATATACTCAGCTGCATGTTGTGCCATAGGGTGGTCTGCATTCTTCTTGGCCATAGTTTGGCAGTGGCCATCTGATCCAATGGAAAGTTGGTTAATAGTCATTAATATAAAGGCTACAAAGTGATGATTGCAGTAAAGTTAATAAATAACATGGCTGCTTTCACAGGGGGACAAGCCTTTGATTGGATAGTATAAGCCTGTGACAAAATTTGGAAGTGCTGGGAGAGTGGAGCAGGTCTTGTCAGGGGCTTCCATATAGAGATAATCACTGTAGTAAAGTAAAAGGTCATAGAGATGGACAAAACAGGTGTAGCAATTGGTCTAGTGACATGTCTATAGAAGGGATCATGAGGATCTTGGGTAAGATCTCTCTTATTTCAGGTCATTATTAAACATAATCAAATACCTAACAAATGATGCAGTTCAGTTGTTCTAGTTTGAGGCAGTACTGAGTGACGAGGAGGAGGGTTTTTGTTTGTGGGTGGTTATCGGGTGTTGTGGGTAACTTTGGAGGTATGTGGGGATATGGTATTGGGCATAGGTTTGCAACTAGAACTGGGGGGGGGGGGGGGGGGGGGGCAGAAGGTATGTGTTATCACAGCAAATAAGCTGTCTGCGGTTGCAAACACTGTAAGGAAGAGATTGTTTAGTGAGGAATTATGGCACCTGTCACAATGCAGTTGATGGTGTTGGTTGCCTAAGCTGGACTTTCCATTAGTAGGCAGTTATCTCGGATATGTAAACTGAAAATCTGTCAAATGGATAGTTGTTGCCACACACAACAGTTCTGTTCTGACTTTAAAATGTATTGCCTTCACAATTAGGAACAATATGATCCATTTCCACCAAAAGAAAGTAAAACCGGGTAATTATAAACACTGAAATGTTTTTGTACGAGTGTCTAAATTGGAAAGATAACCGCCTAATTTGCTTTAAAGAATGTCTTCTTCAGAACCAATCTCAATAAGGCCTATTCGAAAGCTTCCCAATTTTAGTATTAGTCAGAAATTTCAATATATTTATTGGAAAATACACAGCTAGCAAAATAACACATGAACCTTGTAGTGTTGTTCCAGTAAAATGGTTCCAAACAAGTGAGGAATAACATTTGTGAACCTGAATAGTTCTAAAAACTACGTGATGGCAGTACCCTGTTGGAAATCAGTTAAGATCCTTTCAAACCTAAATAGGGCCCATAATGAAAAATGTGAACAGAGGAATAAGAGTGGAACTTGTGGCACTACTGCTACATGGACTGCGACTGTGCTTCTGGTTGCTTCTCAACATGTTTTGTGTAAGGACCATCTCGACATTCTCTGTCTCTCCAAATTTATTCAGGAGACCTATTTGTAATATTTTGTGTTCCTCAGGTAGAAGTGTCACTACTATTAATGTCAAAATATTGTATTTTTTTGTAGCGGGCAAGTTATTGTTTTTCACTATTCTGCAAAATTCTCGAAAGTTTGTGAAGGTTCACTTTAGTTATAGACTTCTTGCAGACTATGAATTAGTCGCTCTGGTGGTGGGAATCTAGCTCTGGATTTTTTATCAATGTTGAAAATTCTAATTAACCGTTGCAACTGCCCAGTTTGCATGGCGAAACATTTTTTAAAGATTTAACGATATTTTACAATTATGTTGTTCCTGCTTTCTCCATTGCTGGGTCGTTTGATTTAGTGCTGTTGCATATTTTTTGCAGGTCTCATTTTCACTCTGCTGTACTACTCAACCAAACCTTCTAAAACAATTACTAGCATATGTGTGAAACTTTAAAAATTGTGCACTTGTTATTGATTTTAACAAAAATTTTAAATATTTAAACTTTGTAGACAAGCACTTCTATGCATAGTATGAGGCATTATTTAACTTGTTTTGCAGATACTGCCTGCTTCACGAAGTGGTGCAGATGGAGTCGAGAGGCTAAGAAAGAGGTTGGAAGCACTAAAATCTTCAACTAAATGAGGCCTGAAGATGTTAACTGTCCATGATTTCATTACTTAAAAATTTTATACGTTGGCAATGTCCACACATAATACTTCGGAAAAATTATGGCTGTCATTAATTATTTCATGATGTTGTGTAGGAAAATTTTTATAAAAGACTGAGCATACATTGATATGGCTATTAACTTATTAATATGTTAATCTATTTATAGTGTAACTTGGAACAATATATTACATGACAGCTAGAAAGCTCGTGCATGTGAAGATTATACTAAGACACATTCTCATTCACTTTATTAAGACTGGAGTGTCTGTTGTGCAATCGGTGATATGTAACTTATGTCTAATTTATTTGTATTTTTTTAATAGCTTGACGATATTGATTGTTGATCAATCATATGTAAAGTACTTTTTTTAAATTGTTTTACAACCACATTTTTAATTTGTTTAAATGTTAACATGTTGAGAACCAGTGACTATTTTTTTGCAGATGGTTGGAAAATAAACTTGTAGTTGAAACTTGAAAATGTCTGTGGTTTTTTTATATATATTTTTTTTATTTTATTTTTATCCCCCCCCCCCCCCCCCCCCTGCATATTCTAACATTTGGAATGCTGTTCCTGATAGAGTAGCTTACCTAGAATTGCCTTGGTAATGGTTGTGTTTTATAATTTTGTAAATAGATTTAATGTGATAGCTTGTTGAAAAAGAGGGTAAAGATAATCAACAAAAGTAAAACCAAGGGTAATTAAGCCACATGCACACTTCCAAACAGTGCCTTAAAATTCCACATGAAATTTTTATTCAGTCTACAGCACATACTTCACATTTGAATTTCATAATAAAAGTACACATAACTAAGATGAAAAATTTAATTACAAATCCATATGTCAGGAGTGTAGTCCTAATTTAGTCTTAATACTTGGTAATACATTGCAGTGTTCAGATTGTGGGTATTTTTCACACTGGATTAGAGAGAGTAGTTGAAGATAATTTTAAATTAAAGTATCAGTAAGTCAATTTTGTGCCAAAAGTATTGGTGAAACACATGAAAAGGCTTTTCTGACAACAGCAACATGAATCACATATAAGCTGATCGAGTAATAGGAAGTTATGGGTCATGCATTGTATAGTGTGTACCAGAATGAATATTGGGTTTGTAAAGCTTTGTAGAATTTATTGTGATGACCTTCCCATTAAAATTATACACTAAATGAATGAGCCTCTCAAACAGTTTGTCTTAAAAGTGTTAAATGCGAGCACCTTTTGTCACACGGCACACAGAGAATAGATAGTTTGTCCCAAACATTGGTCAGTGTGTCTGGAGTAATTGATGCAACTGCAGCTTCAATCATAAGTCGTTTAGGTCAGTGGGTAGAAGAGGCACATACACCTGATCCTTCACAAAGCCCAAAAGGTGAAAATTGCAAAGTGTCAGATCTGGTGAATGCTTTGTCATTGGCTCCCTTGAGGCCATTCCAGGGGTCAGGAACAATGTTGTTTGATTAAACAGCATAAACGAAAGGCCCATACACTGTCAGGATATGGTACAAAACGTTTAATTTAGGGGAGTCTTTTTGCAACTATACCATATATTGGGGATTTGCTGACTCACAGATAAGTGCATTGAGTGTTCACAAGTTCACTTCAGTGTTGATTCATACTGAAGATGACTATCCAGAAACTGTTAGAGTTGCTCATTCATTTGTTGTGCTAATTTGTAAAAGTAAGGGCAAAGTAATAAATTCTACAAAGCTTTAAAACCTCAAAAATAATTTTCATATGTCCTGCAGTTCCTTTGTATTTTGTGAGCTCAGAATAATTTTAATTGTGTGAAAATCTGTGTTAGCACAGACACTGAATTCTTGTATGTAGAAAATGGAAGTTCAGATATTGTTCATTCATTTATTTTTTCAGTGTCCTTAAGTACCATAAGGTAAATGTTGGGACATTTCCTTTGAAATGGGATATTTCCCCCTCTGTATTCTAGTCAAACTGTGCTCAGTTGTTGATGTGGCCAAGGATAAGTAACTTTCACCATGTGAAAAGTAAGGATGTTAAATCTATGGAATGGTACACTGTGAAGGATGACTATGACCTGGCATTGTAAGGGTGTAAAGGAATTTAATTTCAGTTGGTATATTAATATTTGTTGCAGGATGTTTCTCGGCTTATTAAAGCCGCAGCGAATTAGCCATTCATACTGGAACGCCTTGCTGCTGTGCACGCGGCCGTTCGCTGTTGGGGGTTCGAGTCCCCTCTTGGGCATGCAGTTGAGTCTGATAGATTTACAAACATTTGAACATTGGCTTATTAAAGCACTGTGTTGTAATAATTGCTCAAAAATTTCAAATAATAATAAATTGTCTAATTTCTTTTTAAATGTCAATAAACTTTGTATTAAAGGGCTGTAGCATCATCTGCAGCACATTTCCTGAGCTCGGGACCACATGGCTGGAGCTTGGATAACTGAATGAATGGAAAAACATTTGTTTTAAACAAATCCAGATTACAGTTGGTAAAAGCTGATGGTAGGGTGTAAGTGTGGCACAGACTCTTCAAACTCATGGGTACGTGTTCTAGTTATCCTGCAGACTGTTACCGTATTTGCGCGAATATAGGCCGCACTTTTTTCCCAAATTTCGGCGTACAAAATCGTGGTGTGGCCTATAATCGAGATTAAATCCTCCTCCCACCCAACTACTCCATTTCGCAAAGTTGTTGGTATCAAAAATTACACGCTCACTTTTATTTTGATTTGAGAAACGTAATAAAAAAGATAATTTCCAAAAATGCTACAGTAACAGATTCGCAGAACTGCATATCCATTGTTGTACATGTTCACGGAAATGGCATGGGAATTCATGGAAGTCGATATTTAGATATAAATTGAATGGTGCCAACAAAAGGAGCTGACGACTGTGTTTTCAACACGTCCGCGCGGACTTAAAACAAAAATAGTACGTAACACACACTTCGTAAGCACACAAATGATTTTAATTTGATGTAGTCATTGAAGCTAGTCTTCGCACCAAAAGTTTAGTGTGTGTCGCGAGAGATTTTACCTTGACGTTTTCGTTGGTATGGTAATGCCTACCATGAGCAGTGATGGGAGGTTAAGATAGCGAAACAACTGATTTGTGTAGCTAATGTTGATGTTGAGTTCCAATGCTATGTTTTAAAATAACATACTTTACTACGACCAGATTCGCTGTTTTCACATTCATTGGGGGGTTATTTCTATGAAACGATGTACATGGAACTCGGGGCTATTTTGCAGCTGTGCAACTGAATCATTTCTGTTGTAACAGCAAAACCACAGTTCCTGTTTTGAATTAGGAAGTCAAGCAAACATGGGGATATTTACATTTTAGCCCTTGAAATTCACGATGATTCTTAGAACATTTTAATAGTTTGTCCTCACTTACACACCAGCGTCGAACTATTTTTCCTCAGAGTCAAATTTATGTCGAACTTCCTGTTTTTTCATGTGACTAGGCTACCTGAAGCTTACATTCGCCAGTCCCCCCAGGGGGCCCACAGCTCTTTTGTGGGTACGTGTGTGGCGCGCACGGGTCCCCGAGCCATTGCAGCCTTTTTTCCTGCTTTCCCCAGTCTGCATTACCCCTCCTAGTTCCCCCTCCTTCCCATCCCAATTGCTCCTTCCCACCCTCTCCAACCCCGTCTCTCGGTGTTACTCTAGATGACGGCTTGGCTATCCCATGGTACCGACTGTCCTGCAATTTTGGTTTTGTCTGCTGTGTACACCTGTTTTTGGCCCAGTTTGATCCCCCTCGGGGTTTGACCTTCCATAACAAAATTGTCCAATAATGTGTGAGCCAATTGGGGAAGAACTCCCGACCTAGCCCCTACGGCGCGGGTCCTATCCTTTCCTTTCCACTTCCTTTCCTCGCTGTAGCCCCCATCCCCCGCTAGGTCCCCAGCACGTGTAGCCAGTCCGTGTGGGGGGGCTGTTATGTACCCTTTGGCTGAGCCCCCTGACACCACAGGGATCACACTACTGGTGTCTGAGCTGCGACCTCTCCATGCAAGCCAAGGAGTTGATGCCTATCCTCGAGGGTATCAGAACTCCCGGCAATGGCCATTGTGCCAGGTGGCCTTTGCTGAGGCTGGGTGGCGCCCATGGAGAGAGCCCTTGTTTCGGAGTGGGTGACACCAGGGCGGACGTCTAGCACTATGAAAAGAGTTAGACTCCAAAATGGTTGTGCATCGGCCATCTCTCAAGACAGGAAGAGATCTTTTAATGCTGCTACTGCGGATACGAGGATGTTTCCCTTCCTCGCTACCCCTTGGGAGGAAGGCCAGGCTCGTCGGTTAGGAGCAAAACCCTTTCCTCGCTACCTGGTTTGCACAAGGACTGATGGAGGAACTTTTACTACCACTAAACCGCTGTTCTTTGTTGAGACCATAGAGGACAAGTTTGGTGAAGTGGAATCTATGAGTAAACTTAGATCTGGCTCATTGCTCATTAAAACAGTCTCAGCAGCCCAGTCTGAAGCTTTGCTCACCTGCACCACCCTTGGTGACATTCCAGTAACAATACTCCTGCACAAATCCTTGAATATGGTACAGGGTGTGATATTCCACCGGGACCTCCTCCTTCAAACTGATGAGGAGCTTAGGGTCTATCTCGAGCGGTGTGGTGTACATTTTGTTCGACACGTTCAGAGGGGACCTAAAGATAACCGCGTCGATACTGGGACCTTTATCTTGGCCTTCGAGGGGGGGGACACTCCCAGAGAAGGTCAAGATAATGATATATCGATGTGAAGTGAAGCCCTACATTCCACCTCCCATGCGATGTTTTCGATGTAAGAGGTTTGGTCATATGTCCTCTCGCTGTACAGCAGTCCCAGTATGCGGTGATTGTGGACGCCCACTACATGAGGGGAGCCCCTGTGTTCCTCCGCCAGTGTGAGTCAACTGTCATCAACACCACTCTTTACGGTCACCAGATTGCCCTATGTTCAAGAAAGAAAAGAAAATACAAAAGTACAAATCGCTGGAGCGTTTGACGTACCCTGAGACCCGCAGTAAATATGAACGTCTGCATCCCGTGCAGATGGCGACGACCTTCGCTACGACATTATTTTCTAACCTTTCACCATCCCCTTCCCACTCCCATCTCACCCCTATACCCCGTTCCCACCCCTCCCTCACATCTCCCTCTCCTGTAGCTCCTATAGCCCTCCCTTTGCGTCCCACCCCATCCCAGCCGGAGAAGTGCACCCCTTCTCCGTCACCTGCTGGTGACAGTGCCCCATCTCAGGGCCTTCCGTCCCGGCGTTCCCCAGATCGGAGATCTTCGACCTCCAGTCGGCCATCGGACTTCCAGTCAGTGAGTTCAAAGGTCGCCCGATCTTCGTCAGTACCAGACCTAACTGACAAAAGTCCTCTCTCTGGGGCGGGTCCTGCCCGTCCCACACGAGAGAAAGAGAAGGATAAGAAGAAGAAGAAACCAAAGTTACAAGATAAAGCCCCTCCGGTACCACCGGTTGAGGTTGATCAGCTATTTATGGATGTGGTCCCTTCTTCTTTGGCGACGGACGCTGACAAAGCAGCGTGACAGACATTACGCCATTCGCTTCCCGCCTATATCCTCGTGATGTGATCAACCAATGGAACTGTAATGGCTACTACCGTCACCTCTTGGAGATTAAACAGCTAATCTCTTTCTTCTGTGGCCTGTGTCGTTCTGCAGGAATCGAGGTTTATGAATGCACATTCACCGATCCTCCGTGGGTTCCGTGCTTTTTGTCGGAACCGGGTTGGTCCCCTCCAGGCATCTGGTGGGGTTTGTACTTTGGTCCAGACAGATATTGTCAGTACCTGGATTCCTCTCCAAACTCCATTGGAAGCGGTTGCTGTCCGGGTTCACTTGGACACTCCATTGACCATTTGCAACCTCTACCTTCCACCTGACAGGCCACCTACACTCGTGTCCCTAGTTGCCCTCCTTCAGCAACCCCCCCCAGGGGGCCCACAGTTCTTTTGTGGGTACGTGTGTGGCGCGCACGGGGCCCCGAGCCGGAGCAGCCTTTCTTCTGCCCCAGGCTGCTTCACTTTCCCTCCCGGTTTATGCCTTCGCCCGGAGACGGGCGTATTTCACGAGTTCAGGTGTTTTCTTGTTGTCGTTACTCTTATTCCTTGGTTCCTTTCTTTCTTACCCTTGTTTCTGTCTCTCTCTCCTTGTCCTCTCCTCGCCTTCTTCTCCTCATTAGTCTCCGCCTCGGCGTTTGAGACACCTTTCCTTCTTTCTCTTCACTTCCTCTATTCTTCTTCTTTCCTCCCTGTGCGTGTCTGAAGCCCGACCCACGCATTATCATGCGTAGCAGGTGACGGGGTAACGCGTAATTCCCCGCCCCGGGTAGACAAGTAGGGCACGTACGTACCCCCTGGTAAAGGCCAGGCCCAGGGAGGGGTGATTACCCGAGCTGGTACCTTCCGAACGTGCCGATTGGTCCCTCCGTCAGTTCTCGGGAGGTGTGACCTGAGGTGCGAACAATCACCTAAGGCGGGTAAGCCCTCGGAGAGGGCCTCCACTAGGAAGGAGTGCGCCATCGGAGACGCCGGTAATCACGGGGGACACTTCCGCGATGACTTCCTTATCTTCTTTCGTGACGTTGATCCACAAACGTAAGTTAGACTCGCCTCAGCCTAAAAAGACTCTGCCTAATGTACCTAAATTTCTGGTTGTCTCTCGCACCGACGGAAAGGATTTCAATTCTGTCAATCCTTTCGTTATACAGAAAGGTGTCGATGCAATTGCTGGCCCTGTTAAAACCTGTTCACGTCAGCGCAATGGCACATTGTTGCTGGAAGTGGAAAGTGCCTTCCAAGCCCAAAAACTGATACGTACTACGTTGTTGCACACGTTTCCAGTTAAGGTAGAAGCGCACCGCACACTCAACTCGTCACGGGGGATAGTTTTTACGAGATCCCTTGACGGGTTGTCTGATGAAGACATCCAATCGTATATGTCCGATCAGGGTGTGACAGCCGTCCACAGGGTGATGAAAAAGGTCGATAACCAATTGACACCGACTCGTACTGTGTTTTTGACGTTCGACAGAGTTGACCTCCCGTCGAAGGTCAAAGCAGGGTATGAAGTCATCTCCGTCCGACCTTATGTACCTAACCCAACGCGCTGTTTTCAGTGCCACAGGTACAACCATACCCGTGAACATTGCCCAAATGCAGCAAAGTGTGTCACTTGTGGTAGGGACGCCCATGAGGGGGATTGCCCACCTCCGTCCCCTCACTGCCTAAACTGCAACGGTGACCATGCGGCTTCCTCTCGCGACTGCCCTGTATACAAGGATGAGAAGGTAATCCAGCAAATTCGGGTTACAGAGAAGGTATCAACATCTGCCGCTCGAAAGTTGTTGGCGAGTCGAAAGCCCACTGTCCTCCCAGCGGGTACATACAGTAAGGTACTCACCTCAACTCGACCTACCAAGGATTCCAGTACCCAGACATGTGACTTGACTTTCGCTGACACAGTTGTGCGATCCGCCAGCCCGAAGATTGCCCGTTCCACGTCCCCGCTTCCTCCTGCTGCTTCTAGGGTACAGTCTTCGTCAAACTCTAGTAAACCGCGAGCACCTAAACAAGATGCCCGGACCTTGAAAAAGGAACCCGTCCGTGAGGATTTTCTGCATTCTCAGGCTTCCCAACCGTCAGCTGCCTCTTCCCGCCATCACTCTTCCAGAAGAGCTGACAAGAAAAAGAGTTCCTCTCCTTCCCCGCCGAGGCGTGACCCATCTGTCGCGCCGTCCAACAGTTGCCGGCCTCGGCCGTCTTCTGTTTCACCGGGACGCTCCGTTTGCCGGGCGCCCGGCCCTTTACCGGCGGTGGAAACTGCCCCTCCTGATCAACTCAGGGAGGTGGCAGGCGCGTCGGTCGAACCAATGGAACATGACCCTTTGCCCCCAGACAGCGATAGCAGTGCTCCCTCGAAATCCGGTCCTCAGCGGCCGTCGAGGTGACCCAGCTCGCTACTTGGTTTTTATCCTTATTTCTTCTCTCATTTTTATCATGGCGCTCCTACAATGGAACATTCGCGGCATTCGTTCTAATCGGGAGGAGTTAAAACTACTCCTTCGATTGCACTGCCAGCTTCTAGTCTGCCTCCAGGAAACTAAGTTGCGTCCACGTGATCGTGCAGACTTTCCACACTACACCTCTGTGCGGTTCGACCTGCCACCCGTGGAAGGTGTCCCAGCCCATGGAGGGGTTCTGATGCTCCTTCGAGACGACGTCTACTTCCATCCCATTTCCTTGCACACTCACCTACAGGCAGTTGCCGTCCGCATCACCTTATCCACATTTACCTTCTCCCTCTGTAATATATATTCGCCATCGTCATCTGCCCTTACTAGGGCAGATGTGCTAAACCTTGTTGACCAGCTCCCTTCACCTTTCGTGTTGGTAGGCGACTTTAATGCCCACCACCCCCTATGGGGCTCTCCGGCACCTTGTCCGAGAGGCTCCCTTTTGGTGGACCTTCTCCACCACCTCGATCTTGTCTGCCTCAACACCGGTGCACCGACCTTCCTTTCTGACACAACACACACTTATTCCCATATAGACCTCGCAATATGCACTCCTCAGCTTGCCGGTCGGTTTGAGTGGTATGCACTTTCTGACACATACTCGAGTGACCATTTCCCTTGTATCATCCACTTCCTACATCATACCCCATCTCCACGTCCCACCAGTTGGAATATTTCTAAAGCCGACTGGGGGCTTTATTCTTCCATGGCTGTTTTTCACAATGAGCATTTTCCCAACTGTGACAGTCAGGTCGAATACCTCACAGAGGTTATTCTCACTGCTGCTGAACGTTCCATACCTCGTACATCCTCTTCTCCACGTCGTGTCCAGGTCCCTTGGTGGACTGCAGCCTGCCGCAACGCGCTTCGAGCCCGACGCCGTGCCTTACGCACCTTCCGCCGCCACCCAACTTTGGAGAATTGCATCAATTACAAACGTATGAGAGCGCAGTGCCATCGTATCATAAACGACAGCAAGAAAGCTTGCTGGACAGCTTTTACTAGTTCTTTTAACTGTTTTACTCCCTCCACGGTTGTCTGGGGTGGCCTCCGCCGTTTGTCCGGCATCAAGGTCCACTCCCCGATTCCTGGCCTGACCGTGGAGAACGCGGTCCTCGTGGACCCAGCTGATGTTTCAAACGCATTGGGTCGTTTCTTTGCGTAGGTTTCGAGCTCTGCCCATTACCACCCTGCCTTTCTCCCTCGCAAACAGGTAGAGGAGGCACGGCCGCCTTCTTTCCGCTCTTTTAATCGTGAAAATTATAACGTCGCCTTCACCATGCAGGAGCTAGATCGTGCTCTCGCCCTGTCCCGGTCTTCTGCTCCCGGGCCTGATTCCATTCATATTGAGATGCTGAAGAACCTCTCTCCTGCGGGCAAGTGCTTTCTTCTTAGTACCTACAATCGCATATGGACTGAAGGTCATGTTCCCACAAGTTGGCGTTAAGCCATTGTTGTCCCCATCCCCAAACCAGGGAAGGACAAACACCTTCCTTCCAGTTATCGTCCCATTTCTCTGACGAGCTGCGTCTGTAAGGTGATGGAACGCATGGTTAACGCTCGGTTGGTCTGGCTCCTCGAATCTCGCCGTCTCCTGACTAATATCCAATGGGGTTTTCGTCGACACCGCTCTGCTGCTGACCACCTCGTTACGTTGTCGACCTTCATTATGAACAACTTTCTAAAAAAGTGTCAAACAGTAGCAGTGTTCTTCGACTTGGAGAAGGCATACGATACCTGTTGGAGAGCGGGCATTCTCCGCACATTGCACACATGGGGCCTTCGGGGCCGCCTTCCTCTTTTCATTCAAGCGTTTTTGGCGGATCGCAAGTTCCGGGTACGGGTGGGCTCTGTTCTGTCAGATACCTTTTGCCAGGAGAATGGGGTACCACAGGGCTCCGTCTTGAGTGTGGCGCTCTTTGCCATTGCAATCAATCCGATCGTGGATTGCCTTTCAGCCGACGTCTCCGGATCTCTTTTTGTTGACGATTTCGCAATTTATTGTAGCGCCCAGCGGACGTGTCTCTTGGAGCGTTCTCTCCAACACTGTCTTGACTGTCTCTATTCCTGGAGCATCGCAAACGGCTTCCGATTCTCCACTGAGAAAACTGTGTGTATCAATTTTTGGAGATACAAGGAATTTCTTCCACCTTCTCTACGTCTCGGCCCTGTTGCTCTCCCTTTCGTGGAGACTACGAAATTCTTGGGACTCATGTTGGATCGGAAACTTTGCTGGTCCACACACGTGTCCTACCTGGCTGCCCGTTGTGCCCGATCCCTTAACGTTCCTCGTGTCCTCAGTGGCACGTCATGGGGAGCGGATCGTACCGTCCTGCTTCACCTTTACCAGGCCATTGTTCAGTCGAAGCTCGACTATGGAAGCCTTGTGTACTCTTCAGCACGGCCGTCGATTCTCCGCCGTCTCAACTCTATCCACCATCGGGGATTACGTCTGGCGACCGGTGCATTTTATACCAGCCCTGTTGAAAGTCTGTATGCCGAGGCTGCTGTATTACCCTTGACCACTCGACGTGACATACTCTTGTGTCGGTATGCATGCCGCCTACGGTCGATGCCCAACCATCCCTCTTACAGATTATTTTTTGACGACTCACTCGATCGCCAATATCAGTTGTCTGCGATTGCCTTGCTTCCACCGGGAGTTCGGTTTCGCCGCCTGCTACAACGGCTCGATTTTACCCTTCCTTCCACTCTTCGGTTTAGCGAAAGCCCATTGCCACCGTGGCATCAGGCCCAGGTTCACACACACCTCGAACTTAGTTCGCTCCCCAAGGAGAGCACTCCGGATTTGGTATTCCGCTCGAGGCGTGTCGAACTCCGTTCGCGGTTCGATAATGCCGTATTTATTTACACTGATGGTTCCAAGAGCACTGCCGGTGTCGGATCTGCCTTCGTCGTCGGGGACAACCGTTTCCAATACAAGCTCCCTGACCGGTGCTCGAACTTCATGGCTGAGCTTTTTGCCCTCCACCAGGCCGTTTTGTATACCTGCCGCCACTGCGAACCTTTCTATGCCATATGTTCTGACTCCCTTAGTGCCCTGCAGAGTCTTAAGGACCCTTTCTCGAACCATCCTCTCGTGTACCGGATCCAACACTCCCTCCAGTTGCTAGCAGATGACAGCTGTCACGTTTCTTTCCTGTGGGTCCCTGGCCATGTGGGTGTGCCCGGGAATGAGGCCGCCGACACAGCAGCCAAGGCAGCAGCTCTTTTGCCCCGCATGGCTACCTTTTGCGTCCCATCGGACGATGTTCAACGGGCTCTTCGCCGGAGTATCGTGTCGCAATGGCACAGTGTGTGGCTTTCACTGTACAACAATAAATTGCGAACTGTCAAACCGATCCCGACCTCTTGGAGGACATCCTCACGCCCCTCTCGGCGGGAGGAGGTCATCCTGGCTCGGTTGCGGATCGGTCATTGCCGTTTCAGCCACCGTCACTTGCTATCCGCCGAACCTGCACCGCTATGCTCCTGCGGTGAACTGCTGACAGTGCGACATGTTTTACTGACTTGTGTTAATTTTAATCATCTCCGTGTAGCCCTTCACTTTCCGTCTACTCTGGAGGAAATTTTAGCTGATGACACACGAGCAGCTGCTCGGGTTTTGCGTTTTATGAACTTGGCCAACCTATCCAAGGATATTTAACCCTTTTAATTGTCTTTTATCTATCGTTTTTAGCCTCTTGTTGATGTTCTGACAGTCACCATTTTTTTGAGATCATAGCGAATCAATGTTCTTGGCTGGGCACTAATGACCATAGAAGTTGTGCGCCCTAAAACCACAAAAAAAAAAAAAAAAAAAAAAAAAAAAAAAAAAAAAAAACTCCTTCAGCAACTCCCCCCTCCTTACCTCATCCTTGGGGACTTCAATGCCCACCATCCTTTGTGGGGCAGTGCTTATATGTCTAGCCGGGGCCACCTCATAGACCAGTTTCTTGCTGACCACAATCTGCGCCTTCTCAACGGTGGTTCCCCAACTCATTTTAGTGCCGCTCACGGCACCTTTTCTGCCATAGACCTCTCTCTCACTTCTCCTTCTCTCCTTTCTTTATTTCACTGGTCGGCGTATGACGACCTCTGCGATAGCGACCACTTTCCGTTGATCCTTTCACTTCCCTCACACCTACCACGAGCCAGGGTACCCCGCTGGGTTTTCCATCGTGCTAATTGGCCGCTATATACATCCCAGGTTGTTTTTCCATCTTCCCCCTCAGGCTGTATAGATTATATTATAAGCTAAATGACCAACATGATTATCCAAGCTGCCAATGCCGCTGTTCCCCGGTCGACAGGCCCTCCTACTCGCCTGCCGGTCCCTTGGTGGAATGCAACTGTTGCCGCAGCCATTCGCGAGCGCCGTAGAGCCTTGCAACATCTTAAGCCCCACCCATCCCTCGCTGGTCTCATACATTTCAAACGTCTGCGTGCCAGAGCTCGTTACTTAATCAAACAAAGTAAGCGGACATGCTGGGAGCATTTTGTCTCCTCGTTGGGCTCTTCTGTCCCTCTGACAAGAGTGTGGGCTATGCTCCGATCTATCCAAGGTAGCTGGCGGCCGTCTTCCATCCCTGGTCTTGCCCTGCCTGATGGGGTCTGCACAGAGCCATCTGTTGTTGCAGAACATCTTGCAACTCACTTCACCAATGTATCAGCGACAACTTCATATCCGGCGACCTTTCTCCTTAAGAAACACCAGGCTGAAACCTTCAAATTAGGCTTTACTTCTCACCAGGTGGAACCATATAACGAACCTTTTACTGACTGGGAACTATCGCTGGCCCTCTCCTCTTCTCGTGATTCAGCACCTGGCCCTGACGATATCCATAATCAATTACTGAAACACCTCAACCCCTCACAACGACAATTTCTCCTAAAAGTTTTTAACCGTATTTGGTTTCAAGGGGTCTTCCCCTCCCAGTGGAGGGAGAGTATTGTGGTCCCTGCCCTCAAGCCCGGCAAGGACCCGTCGGCGCCGGACAGTTATCGACCAATAAGCCTGATAAGTGTCACCTGTAAATTACTTGAATGGATGGTAGCCTGGACATTACACTGGGTTCTTGAATCCCGGGGCTTCTCTCACCTTACCAGTGTGGGTTCCGGGAGGGACGATCCCCTATTGACCATTTACTTCGACTGGAGACTGCGATCACACAGGCCTTCTCTAAACGACATCATCTAGTGGCAGTCTTCTTCGATCTTCATAAGGCCTACGACACTGCTTGGCGTCATCATATTTTACGTTCTCTTCATGACTGGGGCCTCAGAGGCTCCTTATCAATTTTTATCCGTCAGTTTTTATCTCACCGCCTGTTCCGTGTCAGAGTTGGCTCTTCCTTTAGCTCCCCTCGGATACAGGAGAACGGCGTCCCCCAGGGCTCAGTGTTGAGTGTTACACTTTTTCTAATCGCCATCAATGGGTTGGTGAGCACTGTTGGGTCACTGGTAACCCCGGCATCGTATGTCGACGACCTCCCATTTCACTGCACGCACACCTCCGTGGATGGTGCCGCGATCACTAATTCGGGCGGATCTCTTCCAGGGCCCAAAAGCTTTTAATTTCTCCCATAGTCTTTCGGCGTTTGGTGCGCCCAGTACTAGAAGAGTTTCAGGGAGCCTCTATCTTCTACGCTGATGGCTCAAAAACAGCAGGCCACTCCGGATATGCTTTTACATCTCCTGTTATGGCGGAATGCCATTCTCTGCCAGAGGCACGCAGTGTGTTCACGGCAGAGCTGATGGCAATTTATAGAGCCCTCTGTTTTATTAAACAGACTGCCATGGAACGTGGTTCAATCTGTGCTGACTCCATGAGCAGTCTGCAGGCCATTGATCGATGTTTCCCCTCCCATCCTTTAGTTATTTCCATCCATGATCTCCTTGCTGACCTTCATCGTGCTGCCTGTTCCGTTACCTTTCTCTGGGTGCCAAGCCAAGTTGGTGTTACAGGGAATGAAGAGGGTGACCGGTTGGCTAGATCGGCAATTACCCGCTGCCCACCTCCCTTTCTAATTCCGGGTGCAATCTGCGGGTGCAGATCAGATCTTTGCTTCACTCCTCATGGGATAGCTGTTGGAAAGCTACTGCCCCTTCCAATAAACTCCGCACCATCAAAGATACGACTGCAGCTTGGAGTTCATCTTTATGCCCTTCCTGGAGAGAATCAATTGTCCTCTGTCGCCTCCGTCTTGGGCACTGCAGGCTGACCCATGGATTTCTTTTACGAAATGACAATCCACCACATTGTGATTGTGGAGCCGTACAATCCGTGTCTCATATTCTGACTGAATGTCCTCTCCATTTGACACTTCGTAGCGACTATGGCCTACCGCCTGCGTTGCCTTTAGTTTTGGCGGATGACCCACGGATGGTTGATCGCGTCCTTGCCTTCCTCCATGAAAGTAGATTTTATTGTCAGCTCTAGGACTCGCTTGGTCGGGGTGAGTGGGTTTGTGATTCTTGGCTGTTTGTGGGGTTTAGAGCCTTCTCCCCACCAGTCCCCCACTCTTTTACATTTTAACGTAGTTTTATTTCTCCCTGCTCTGGAGCTGTGATACGTTGACCACTGTGCCATTAGTAACTTATGGTTTAGGGTAGTGGTCGCTTCCGGAGCTGTGGGAGTGGACACTGTAGCATTTGCTGCCCTGGGTTGGTCTTAGCCTTGTTGGTGAGATGAATTTAATTCCTAGTGTAATGGTCTTTTGGCTTTCCCCTTTTTTTCGTTGGGTTCCGTGGCGTATACAATTTGAGGTTGAAGGGACTGATGACCTCGTTGTTTGGTCCCTCATGTCCACCACCACCACCATCACCATTACATTCGCCAGTGTAACTTGTACGTTCGTTTCCCGCTACAGACTTGCAAGGCAAAACATCGTCACACACACACACACACACACACACACACACACACACACCGAAAAAACTATTTTCCCAGCACGCGCCTACGTATTACAACACTTGAAACACCCGGTAACACGCCGTGGTTCAGCGTCCCCCCAGCGCCAGATCGGCCTGTCATTTTTCTTTCTTCTTCGTTGATTTACAGTTTTGCATATTTGTTTTGAGTTTATTTTTAAAGAACATTATTTCGTTAACATTGTGTTTCTAATTACGAAAAAAGTTTGGTTATACAATAAGTAAAAATAAATAAAATAAAAATTAAAAAACCTGTGGCCTATACTCGAGGATTTTTTTTTTCTCTTCTATAATCCCATGTCAAAAGTTTAGGTGCGGCCTATATTCGCGCAAATACGGTACGTTGTTACAAATAATAGGGGCAATCACTCTATGGAAATAAAATTGCACTCTTAGTTGTGATAACATGTCATCTTATCAAAGTATATATGCGAAGTAGTTTAATTTAGATACTATATTTTTGGCTTTGGAACTGTTTTCTTAAAATCTAGCAACACCTGCGAAAATATTATAGTTTGCTAAATCTGTACCTTAAGAAAAGCATCAGACTTCATTCTTTAAGGTCTTTTATGTCACATAAACTACAGATATTATAAAAATTCTCTTCTAGCATTCACTCAATTATTTCAAGCTTTACCGTGTTTTGACAGTCATCAATAATATGGTGGTGATAGATCATCAACTTCATCTCATGGAAATGTCAAAAATTTTAGCTTGAATTTGTAATGTCATTCTGCACTTGCTGCCACAAACTATGTCCTCGAATAATTGGTAATATCAATTATTACTAATCAATATAAAATCTTCATTAAAATTCTGCTAATCGGGGAAAAAATCTAATATTTGACACAATATCAATAAGTTTCATTTTTCAAAACACACTAAGAAATATTTGTTCCAATAATGATATTCTCAACATTGTGAATGATTATCACTTTATCAGTTGCACAGTCACACTTATTACATGGACATGAATTGATAGAAACGTGATCATTAACACGTTCGCTGCGGCTGACGCTTATAAGCATTTCTGAAATCAACACACCAGAGTTGCCAGCGCTTATAAGCGGTGCACTAGCTGAGTACTCCGTTCAGTTAGTTTGGCTGTGCACTCATGATAGTACATCACGTAACATTTTCCTGTTTGCTATAAAAATATCGCCTATACACCTTGCAAATTTGTTATATGGGATTAGGTTTCCATAGCACCACATTGCAGATGAGATGTGGTTCTTTTTCTCGATTTGATAAATCATTTGGTATTTTCAGTATAATTCTTCCTCAATGAAGTAGATTTATTGCTTGTTTTAATTTAATTTTTTTCTCAGTTTGCTATAAAATCAATAAATCAGAGGCATTCTTAGAATTGTTTGCAATAAATACATATGACCTTATAAGTCAGAGCCTGCAGCATTTATCACATAATCGGCATGCAGTGTAGCACCACTTTTGCATAAGTTACATTCGCTTTCATTATTACAGGTATTGCAGGGGTCTGATTTCAGCTCTCGGTGCACATGCGCTTAAAGGCGTCCGCCTGGAGCATTAGTGGCCAGCACTGGTAACTGCAGCAAATGTGTTAAGAAAACTTGATACAAAATAAAAACTTGAAATGGTTAAACATTTACAATTATTGTTATTTACATTGTTAACTCATTTTGTCTAATTGTACAATTCAGAGACTGAAAACGTCGCCCTTTACATTAGCGTAGGTAGTCGGGTAACTTCAGGTTGTGGCCAGCTGCAAATATCTTTGAGGCTGTTGAGGGAAATATCGTCGTCATTCATATCAAATATGTAAAAGGAGAAATAAAACAAACTTTTCAATATATCAATTAAAATTATAAATTTATTCATTATTTGAATAAAAAAAAAAACACACAATTGAGAATTATTACCTCTGAAACTGAGCTGGCAGGCACTGAGTGGCAGCCAACTGCAAACGTACTTAAGATTTAATGTACAATAAACAGTGAACCTTTTTCTTATGGGTCAACCATCAAAACGCGCGCGCGCGCGCGCACACACACACACACACACACACTCACTCACTTTCACATTTAAATTGCGGTCACATAGGTACAAAGTGCAAAGTCACATATGACTTTAGTGTAAGACTAATGTTATACAATCATTAATATTGTCCACACTCACTGCTCTGCAGTTTTCAAGACACCACCAAGCTACAACATTTGCTTGCCATGAATCAGACTGTGTTGGGCGCCCAGAGATGGCTGACGAGTGTGGATGAGTGTTCTCTGTCTGAGGAAGGCTGCGACCGAAAATTTGAATTGTGTATGTGTTGGTGTGTCTTATTTGTGTCTATTGGCGGCTCAACATTCATCCTTCTGGTGAGTTGTTCCCTATCAACGTATTATTAACAAGTGTAAGCATTCCTTCCCGGCAGGTGGAAATGCTCATTCACCATCTTAATGTAACTCACTCTAATCTCTCTCGTTTTGATTACCCAATATGACAGCAGTGCATCAAATGGCCAGAAAGTTACACTTTTGAATAAAATATCAGATGATTGTGAATAGCAACTTTTGTATTGATTAGTAATGTAGTATTTACAGTACTAGGTACATAGTCCCTAAGAAGTTTGGAAAGTATAAAACAAATTACTGGACAGTTTATTTATGATATTCTTGTAACCTACTGATATTTAGTGAATAATGCCATTTACCTTCAAGAATAGAAAATTATTAATAAACCCCAAAAAATCTGACTTTTTGCTGAATGATGACGTACAACTATCCAACAACTCAGATTTTAGTTTGCTACATTTTCTGCCAAATCGATGAATGTGGAACATCGTAACAGTACTGAAATACCGCGCGAGTAGCCGAGCGGTTTGTAGCGCCACATTGTGGATTGCGCAGGCTCCCGCATCGAATCCTCCCTCGGGCATGGATGTTTGTGCTGTCTTTAGTATAAGTTAGTTCATAAGTATTTTGTAAGTTTAGGGACTGATGACCCCGCAGTTAAGTCCCATAAGCTTTACAAACATATCGTTAACGTAATACTGAAATGTACGAAGGATGTTCAAATAAAAAGATATATACCTCACTGCAGGTATCATTGAAGTCTTTATTCAAAAGTAATCATCAGAGGCCTGGGCACAGCTATCCCACTATTTAATGAGCTGAAGGATTTCCTGTTACCAGAATTCCTGCAGCTGTGAGAAGAGCCAGTATCTCTACTGTGTCATTCAAATTGTCGCCTGAGTTGAAGTGCTTCCTCTTGATGTTTTTTAGTGGACCAAACAGGAAGTCACAGGATGACATGTCCAGACTGTGGGGCTCTTGCTCGAGCTCCTCCCACTGGCCTCTGGTCATCGCTCAAACACTCCCAGCCTTTACAAAAAATGGGCACTCCACTGACTTTTTGTGCAAGTTTTATCCCACCGTCATGATGAATATCGCCCAGTTTAACACAATCCACAGCCATAAATCTGATAACACCTTGCTGCTCCTCAGTCATTAAATTTTGTAATGTGAACATCATGATGTCCTCGCATGCACTGGACAAAACACACAACTGCCTGCTTCTCTACGTACACACGTGCACACCCAGGCCAGACACTAAATTTTCACCCCCAAGATGTTGCACTATGTTATTTCAAAGCAGCATATTCAAATTTCAACCGGTTTTGTTAAGTCATTTTGTACCTTATCATTTGAACAACCTTCATAATAGCTATGTTGCTTATTGTACAAAGTAAGCCACCACACCTGAGACTGAAGGAAGGAACACAAACATGAAAATACCTGAAAAGCAATAAGATATAATAAATACTGTTTCCCAACACAGAAAAAAATTGCTTTTACATCTGAGCCAGTAACACCATGAATTTAAATACATTTGAATAATTAGATGAATTATTTCGCTAAACTCAGAAATAAAGATAGTTTCAAGGAAACTACCTATCGTTATAAAGACACTTGTGTTGTGCTTTTTGTCTTTTACTTTCAGCAGAGTAAGCTGAAATTATACACACATCTGAATACAGTTAGATTTGCAGTGCACCCTTTTATTTTAAAAAAAAATATCTGCAGTAACTGGAAAATAAGGTGTGGGTAAGGTGTTCTATCTTTGACAGTGTGTACCAAAACAGGTGCCATCCTGAATCTAAGTCAATTTCTTAAAATAGAAATGGGTTCATGTAATATATAAAATAACATTTTCTGGCAAGTTAATTCCTGCAAACAGACTTGACATACTAGTTATGGTTCAAAAGTTACAAGTCAGTGGCGAAGTCTATATGACAACCACAGATACTGGAGCGATGGGAATCCACACTGAAGGAAACATTCAAAGGCAGTTTGTGATGTCAACGTTATGGGGTGAGGTGGAATGTGGGGGTGCTTGTGTAATTGGACCCATTTTCATTGACCACTTGACATGGATTAGACCACAAACGCTTTAAATGTGCCATACAGAAGACTGGAGTACTTAAAGTGTTACGTATCTTTTTAACTCTGTGTTTGGTGTAACTTCTGGTAACTCAACCTCTGGATCAAGTTTAATATGTGAAGTTGGACTCAGTTAATATGTACGGCTTTTGTTTGAAATTATAATGAACAAAACCAGCTAAGTTTGAATCAGTATTTTAATGCAAAACTTTATTTAATGTGGCATAAAGGTAAAGCAGTCAACAATCCAAAGATTGGTTTGAACACCACAGTGCTTTACTAGGCATGGTCCTGTTTAGAGGAGGAATGCCGTTGCCTTCCTCCAACCTTCGAACTGACTTACCCTGCCAGTAATAGGGGGACCTACAGTTTAATGTGGGTTCCGAACCACGGTGATACTCTGTATTTTTCACATGAGCAGTACTGCCAGATGTGAAAGAAGTGGAAAGTGACAGATAAAAATCCTAGGACCTGGCGGGGATCGAACCCTCAACCTTTGGTTTTGTAGTCTGGCACTGTGCAACCGAGGCGCACTAATGGCATATGCACAATAATTACTTGTAAATTAGAGTTGTTAAAAACAGGCCCCCAGAATCTCAAAACTGGCCGACTGAACTACGGACAATTGAACACCTTGGCGCCCAACTTTAAGTGTTCATAAGAATGTGTATTCACACTCCTTGAATATACACTAAAGGCTAGTCTACACGACGAAACTAGGTTGCATGAAATGAATTGCGCGCAACTGGTTACGTGTACGTCTGTAGACACGGCGCCAATACTATACACTTTAGTTTCGTTGTTTTGTATAAGTGTCGTAGAATGAAAGTTTTGTTAGCTCTAAAAGTTGTGGCTAGCTATTGCTTCTCTGTGTGAAGTCGCTGCATAAGACTAAACATAAAAAGAATAAGAGACGTGTTTGGGTTTGTAACTGGATTTTTAAATAATAATAATAAAGGGTCAGCTCGGTTGCTTAGCAACCGAGAAAGAAATTGTGATCGAAGATCCTAGAAGTTATTTTAATCAACTCGGAATTTTACCAGAGCAGTTTACGTTCATTTTAAACAGAGTTAGTATTTCAATAAAGAAACAAGACACTGTTATGCGTGAAACATTGTTACCAGAACAGAAATTACAAATAGCATCACTTTTCTTGTCAAGTAGATATTCGTCTCTACAGTACCTGTACCGTGTTCCCAAATCCACAACTGCCATAGTTCGTTTGTATAGGTATTTGGAATTAAAATACATTCAATCTGCAATTTACTAATTGTCAACCCATCAATATTTAATTCACGAATAATTGCTTCAAGAGCACTAACACGCAGCTACTTAAAATCGCACAAACACCTATTCATCGCATACATGTTCAAAAGCCGAATTATTTCTTCCGTTCCCCCTTTATGTTGTGTTTTGTTCTGTATTGGCTATAACCTAACCTAAAAACACGCGCAATCAGTTTCACCAAAGTTGGAAGGTGCCGAAACTGTTTAGTTTCACCAACAAGTTGCGCGAACGCCTGCCGCGCATGCGCAATGGCGAGTAGCGCAGTTTCATGAAACGTAGTGTAAACTAGCCTTAACTACCAGTTCGTGCAAATTTATTTCACATACATAGTTGAAAGTGGCCAACAGTGTTCCTTCTTCCTAACTTAACCGATTTATAACATTTAGTGTTTTAAATGTTCTAAATGCAGTAAATTAACAGAATTTATCATCTGACATGTATTTTGGCACTTTCTCAGTATATTCTATGATGGTGAAACTTTGCATGAACATTAATTTCAGAAGAGTTTCACAATACTTAACATCTATGCACAAGTGCCTGCTGTATTCTTCAATATATAGGATCACAAAATGAATTCTTTTAGTCACATCTTGAGCCGGACTGCTAAAATCAGCTGTTAAAAATTTACTGTGAAAATGAAATATCCCATCAGATACATAATTGTAATGGGTTTTTACCTTGTGAGTATAAAAACCAGCCACTAACAATTTCTTTTACAAACACGAAGTAAGCCATAACATTTTTAATGCTGTAAGACAAATACCTATCACTGGTAAGAACTGCTCAAAAGTGAGTAATTATTGACACTGGGTTCAGTTTCACAATGTGTGTCCTGTGTGGCTCTGCGTCATTCATATATGGAACTATACATAGTTCTGCAAACCCATTCGGTTGTTATGCCTAGCCGCGGTGGAGTAGCCGAGCGGTCTAAAGCGTCTCGCTGCGGAGCGCGCGGTTGCTCGCCGTGGAGGTTCGAGTCCTCCCTGGGGCATGGGTGTGTGTGTGTTTGTCCGTAGGTTAGTTTACCTAGGTTTAAGTAGTTTGTAAGCTACGGACTGATGACCACGCAGTTTGGTCCGATAGATTTACAGACATTTTGTTATGCCTATACGAGGAGCAGAAGACCCTTAAATTCTGTATTAAGGTTGCTAATAAAAATTTGAATTGCAGTGAGGCAACTGATCTTGTGCCCCCAATAGTTATTTTCACACTATCAGAAAATGAACCCTTTTGAACCTTCTGTCTACCAGTACTGGGTAAAGTAGCTGGCTTTTTAAGTCCTACCAGCATTGTAAAACTCTTATTTCCCCCCAGCCCACCCCCCCCCCCCCAGTTCTTTTGTGGGTACGTGTGTGGCGCGCATGGGGCCCTGAGCCGAAGCAGCCTTTCTTCTGCCCCAGGCTGCTTCACTTTCCCCTCCCGGTTTATGCCTTCGCCCAGAGACAGGCGTCCTTTGCAAGTTAAGGTGGTTTCTTGTAGTAGTTTCTCTGATTCCTTGGTTTCTTCCTTTCCTCACCTCTGCTTCTTTCTCTCCTTGCTGTACTCTCCTAGCCTTCCTCTCCTCCTCATTAGTCTCCGCTTTGGCGTTTGAGACACTTCTTTCCCTTCACTTCCTCTATTCTTCTTCTTTCCTCCCTGTGCGTGTCTGAAGGCCGACCCACGCATTATCATGCGTAGCAGGTGACGGGGTAACGCGTAATTCCCTGCACCGGGTAGACAAGTAGGGCACGTACGTACCCCCCTGGTAAAGGCCAGGACCAGGGAAGGGTGATTACCCAAGCTGGTACCTTCCGAACATGCCGATTGGTCCCTCCGTCAGTTCTCGGGAGGTGTGACCTGAGGTGTGAACAATCACCTAAGGCGGGTAAGCCCTCAGAGAGGGCCCCCACTAGGAAGGAGCGCACCAATGGAGACCCTGGTAATCTCGGGGGACACTTCCGCAATGACTTCCTTCTCTTCTTCAGTGACTTTGACCCAGAAACGAAAGATAGATTCGCCTCAGCAAAAAAAGACTCTGCCTAATCTACCGAAATTTCTTGTTGTCTCTCGCACCGACGGTAAAGATTTCACGTCTGTAAATCCTTTCGTCATCCAGAAAGGTGTTGATGCAATGCTGGCCCTGTTAAAACCTGTTCACGTCAGCGCAATGGTACATTGTTGCTGGAAGCGGACAGTGCCTTCCAGGCCCAAAAACTAATCCGGACTACGTTGTTACACACGTTTCCTGTCAAGGTAGAAGCGCTTCACACACACTCAACTCGTCATGGGGGGTAGTCTTCACGAGATCCCTTGACGGGTTGTCTGACGAAGACATACAAACTTATATGTCCGATCAAGGCGTAACAGCCGTGCATAGGGTGTTGAAAAGGTAGATAACCAGCTGACACCGACTCATACTGTGTTTTTGACGTTCGACAGAGTTGAACTCCCATCGAGGTTCAAAGCAGGGTATGAAGTCATCTCTGTCCGCCCTTATGTACCTAACCCAACGCGCTGTTTTCAATGCCACAGTTACAACCACACCCGTCAATCTTGCCCTAACGTAGCAAAATGTGTCACTTGTGGTACGGACGTCCATGAGGGGGATTGCCCACCTCCGTCCCCTCACTACCTTAACTGCAACTCCAACGGCGACAATGAGGCTTCCTCTCGAGACTGCCCTGTATATAAGGATGAAAAAATCATCCAGCAAATTCGGGTTACTGAGAAGGTATCAACATCTGCCGCTCGAAAGTTGTTGGCGAGTCGAAAGCCCACTGTCCTCCCAGCGGGCACATACAGTAAGGTCCTCACCTCCACTCGACCTACTAAGGATTCAGGTACCCAGACCTGTGACTTCACTTTCGCTGACACAGTTGCGTGATCCGCCAGCCCGAAGATTGCCCGTTCCACATCCCTGCTTCCTCCTGCAGCTTCTAAAGTTCTGTCTTTGTCAACCTCTAATAAACTGAGGGCACCTAAACAAGATGCCCGGACTTTGAAAAAGGAACCCGTCCGTGAAGATTTTCTGCGTTCTCAGGCTTCCCAACCGTCAACTGCCTCTTCTCACCGTCACTCTTCCAGAAGAGCCAACAAGAAAAAGTGTTCCTTTCCTTCCCCACTGAGGCGTGACCCATACGTCACGCTGTCCAACAGTAGTCAGCCCCGATCATCTTCTGTCTCGCCGGAACGCACTACTGTTAGCCGGGCAACCGGCATTTTACCAGCGGCAGAAGCTGCCCCTCCTGATAAACTCGGGAAGCTGGCAGATGAATCGTTTGAACCTATGGAACATGACTCTCTGCCTCTAGAAGGCGACAGTAGTGCTCCCTCGAAGTCCGGTCCTCAGCGGCCGTCGAGGTGACCCCGCCTGCTTGTTCCTTTTTATGTTCCCTTCTCTTATTTTCTATCATGGCGCTCCTTCAATGGAATATTCGCGGCTTTCGTTCCAATCGGGAGGAATTAAAACTACTCCTTCGATTGCACTGCCCGCTTCTAGTTTGTCTCCAAGAAACTAAGTTACGTCCAAGTGATCGTGCAGACTTACCCCGCTGCACCTCTGTGCGTTTCGACCTGCCACCTGTGGAAGGCCCATGGAGGGGTTCTGATGCTCATTCGGGACGACGTCTATCACCATCCCATTACATTGCATACTCACCTACAGGCAGTTGCCGTCCGCATCACTCTATCCACCTTTTCCTTTTCCCTCTGTAATATCTATTCGCCATCGTCATTCGCCCTTACTAGGGCAGATGTGCTACACCTCGTTGACCAGCTCCCTTGATCTTTCGTGTTGGTAGGCGACTTTAATGCCCACCATCCCCTATGGGGCTCTCCAGCACCTTGTCTGAGAGGCTCCCTTTTGGTGGACCTTCTCCAACACCTCAATCTTCTCTGCCTCAACACTGGTGCACCGACCTTCCTTTCTGACACAACCCATACTTACTCCCACATAGACCTTGCGATATGCACTCCTCAGGTTGCCGGTCGGTTTGAGTGGTATGCACTTTCTGACACGTACTCGAGTGACCATTTCCATTGTGTCATCTACTTCCTGCATCATTCCCCATCTCCTCGTCCCACCAGTTGGAACATTTCTAAAGCTGACTGGCGGCTTTATTCTTCCATGGCTGTTTTTCACGATCAGAATTTACCCAGCTGTGACAGTCACGTCGAATACCTCACAGAGGTCATTCTCACAGCTGCCGAACATTCCATACCTCGTACATCCTCTTCTCCATGTCGTAACTTGGTCCCTTGGTGGACTGCAGCCTTCTGCGATGCTCTTAGAGCCGGGCGACGTGCTTTATGCACCTTCCACCGCCACCCGACGTTGGAGAATAGTATCAACTAGAAACGACTGCGAGCACAATGTCGTCGAGTTATAAACGACAGCAAAAAAGCTTGCTGGACTGCTTTTACTAGTTCTTTTAACCGTTTTACTCCCTCCACGGTTGTTTGGGGTGGCCTACGCCGTTTATCCGGCATCAAGGTCCATTCCTTGATTTCTGGCCTGACCGTCAAGAACGCAGTCCTTGTGGACCCCGTTGATGCTTCCAACGCACTGGGCCGTTCCTTTGCGGAGGTTTCAAGCTCTGCCCATTACCACCCTGCCTTCCTCCCTCGCAAACAGGCAGAGGATGCACGGCCGCCTTCTTTTCACTCTTTTAATCCTGAAAATTATAATGTCGCCTTCACCATGCAGGAGCTAGACCGTGCTCTCGCCCTGTCCCGATCTTCTGCACCCGGGCCCGATTCCATCCATATTGAGATGCTGAAGAACCTCTCTCCTGCGGGCACATGTTTCCTTCTTAGTACCTATAATCGCATATGGACTGAAGGTCATGTTCCCACAAGTAGGCGTGAAGCCATTGTAGTCCCCATCGCCAAACCAGGGAAGGACAAACACCTTCCTTCCAGTTATTGCCCCATTTCTCTGACGAGCTGCGTCAGTAAGGTGGTGGAATGCATGGTTAACGCTCGGTTGGTCTGGCTCCTCGAATCTCACCGCCTCCTAACAAATGTCCAATGTGGCTTTCGTCGACACCGCTCTGCTGCTGATCACCTCGTTACCTTGTCGACCTTCATTATGAATAACTTTCTAAAGAAGCGTCAAACAGTAGCAGTGTTCTTCGACTTGGAGAAGGCATACGATACCTGTTGGAGAGCGGGCATTCTCCACACATTGCACACATGGGGCCTTCGGGGCTGCCTCCCTCCTTTTATTCAACTGTTTTTGGCGGATCGCAAGTTCCGGGTACGGGTGGGCTCTGTTTTGTCAGGTACCTTTCGCCAGGAGAATGGGATACCGCAGGGCTCTGTCATGAGTGTGGCTCTCTTTGCCATTGCAATAAATCCGATCGTAGATTGCCTTTCGGCCGACGTTTCCGGATCCCTTTTTGTCGACGATTTCACAATTTATTGCAGCGCCCAGCGGACGTGTGTCTTGGAGCGTTGTCTTCAACGCTGTCTTGACCATCTATATTCCTGGAGCATCGCGAATGGCTTCCGATTCTCCACTGAGAAAACGGTGTGTATAAACTTCTGGAGATACAAGGAATTTCTTCCACGATCCCTACGTCTAGGCCCCGTTGCTCTTCCTTTTGTGGAGACTACCAAATTCTTGGGGCTAATGTTGGATCGGAAACTTTGCTGGTCCACACACGTGTCCTACCTGGCTGCCCGTTGTGCCCGATCCCTTAATGTTCTTCGTGTCCTCAGTGGCACGTCATGGGGAGCGGATCGTACCGTCCTGCTTCACCTTTACCAGGCCATTGTTCAGTCGAAGCTCGACTACAGAAGCCTTGTATACTCTTCTGCACGGCCGTCGATTCTTCGCCGTCTCAACTCTATTCACCATCGGGGATTACGTCTGGCGACCGGTGCATTTTATACCAGCCCTGTTGAAAGTCTGTATGCCGAGGCTGCTGTATTACCCTTGACCACTCGGCGTGACATATTCTTGTCTCGGTACGCATGCCGACTGCGGTCGATGCGAAACCATCCATCTTACCGTGGCATCAGGCCCAGGTTCACACTCACCTTGAACTTAGTTCTCTCCCCAAGGAGACCACTCTGGAGATGGTATACCGCTTGAGGCTTGTCGAACTCCGTTCTGGGTTCGATAATGCCATATTTATTTACACTGATGGTTCCAAGAGCACTGACGGTGTCGGATCTGCCTTTGTCGTCGGGGACAACCGTTTCCAATACAAGCTCCCTGACTGGTGCTCGAATTTCACGGCTGAGCTTTTTGCCCTCCACCAGGCCGTTTTGTGTACCTGCCGTCACCGCCAACCTTTCTATGCCATCTGTTCGGACTCCCTTAGTGCCCTGCAGAGTCTTAAGGATCCTTTCTCGACCCATCCTCTCATGTATCGGATCCAACGCTCCAGTTGCTAGCAGATGACGGCTGTCACGTTTCTTTTCTGTGGGTCCCTGGCCACGTGGTTGTCCCAAGAATGAGACCGCCGATATAGCAGCCAAGGCAGCAGCTCTTTTGCCTCGCATGGCTAACTTTTGCGTCCCATCGGACGATGTTCAACGGGCTCTTCGCCAAAGTATTGTGTCATCTTGGCACACTGCGTGGTTTTCACTGTACGACAATAAATTGAGAACTGTAAAACCGATCCCGACCGCTTGGAGGGCCTCCTCACGCCCCCTCTCGGCGAGAGGAGGTCATCCTGGCCCGGTTGCGGATCGGTCACTGCCGTTTCAGCCATCATCATTTGCTAACCACCGATCCTGCACCACTGTGCTCCTGCGGTGAATTGCTGACGGTGCGACATGTTTTACTGTCTTGTGTTAATTTTAATCATCTCCGTGTAGCCGTTCACTTTCCGTCTACTCTGGAGGAAATTTTAGCTGATGACACACGAGCAGCTGCTCGAGTTTTGTGTTTTATCAACTGGGCCAATTTATCAAAGGTTATTTAACCCTTTTAATTGTTTTTTATCTTTCGTTTTTAGCCTTCTCTTGATATTCTAACTGGCAGTTACCAATTTTTTGAGATCTAGGGAATCTCTGTTCTTGTCTGGGCGCTAATGGCCTTAGCAGTTGTGCGCCCTAAAACCACAGAAAAAAAACAACCTCTTATTTATTTTGTGGAATATTCAGTGTTGTAGGCACAGATAAACACCACTTTAACTGCACAGCTATACTTTATTACAAACAGAGCAAATTACAGAGATAGATTTAATACAAAAGCACGGCAGAGCCATGAAGCAGCTCATCCAAAGAGCTTGGTAAAGATATGCAGTTCTTTAGGTGGTCGACATGTACTATCACTGCCACACACCCCTCAGGGGCTCAGCATTAGTTTGCTGAGTACGGGCTTGGCGAACCCGGGGTCCTGAGCTGTGGGCTGAGTCGCGCTAACAGTCCGCTACACCGTAAGCTCTGTGCGTGCTTCAACGACCATCGTTCGGCGCGACGGTGGAACGTTGTACGTTTCAGAGCCCGGGGATCTTGGCTTAATCGCCCGGGTCGCGAGGACGGTACAAACCTCTCTAAAAAAACCCTCAATCTCAAGGTGTGCTACGTGCCGAGGAGATGCATGGCTGTTGAGGTTGAACAGCCGCTAGCGAGCAACCTCTGAGGAACCTGCCGCACCTCAGTTGTATAAGGCTTACCCAGGCAAGCGGGGCTCTGCCTGGGTGGACCTTTAGTTCCCTAGCTGCTCGTGGGACGAACATGAAACGAGCAAACAAAAGCGTGGCCGGCCGCGAAAACGGCGTCTCAAAGCGTGGAAGAGTTGCTTATAATGCAGCGACATATGATCCCCGAACGTTCCCTTCCCTGGCCAACCCATGGGAGGAACGGCGGGCTAAAGAAAGGGATGAGGCATACTCACCTAAATATCTTGTTTGTAGTCGAACAGATGGGGAAACTTTCATGTCGACGAAGCCACTTTTCTTCGTTGAACACCTCGAGGATAAGTTTGGTGAAGTCTCAGGCATGTCAAAGATGAGAAGCGGTTCGGTACTGATCGAAACAGCGTCATCCGCCCAATCAAAAGCATTACTTGCTTGCGATAAGCTGGGTGACGTTCCGGTCAGTATAACACCTCATAAATCGCTTAACATGATCCAGGGTCTGATCTATCACAGGGATCTTCTCTTACAGTCGGATGACGAGCTACGCGCCAACCTAGAGCGACGGGGTGTCCACTTCGTCCGGCGCGTGCATAGGGGTTCGAAGGATAATAGGGTAGCCACCGGTGCTTTCATCTTGGCCTTTGACGGCGATATATTGCCCGAAAAGTCAAGGTCATGGTCTACCGGTGTGACGTAAAGCCTTACATTCCTCCCCCTATGCGCTGTTTCAAATGCTGGAAATTTGGACATATGTCCTCCAGATGTAGTTCCAGCCCCACATGTAGGGAATGCGGGCGTCCATCACACCCGGACGCTCCGTGTACCCCTCCACCTATCTGTGTCAACTGTGGGCAGCAACATCCACCCTGTTCTACAGACTGTACCATGCTCCGTAAGGAGCGAAAGATAATGGAATACAAGTCCCTGGATCGCCTGACATATACAGAAGCACGTAAAAAATATGACCGGCTTCACCCAGTTTCCATGACTACATCTTTCGCTGCAGTTACTTCATCACCACCACTTCTGATCAGACCTACCGTGCAACTACCTTCTGTGGGCCCAAAGGGCCGTCAAAGCTCGTCAGCCTCCATCAAGGTCGGGGGCACTCCTCACACTGCCCCCCCACCACCACCAGCGGGGGCACCTCCACCCCCACCACCGGGGACACAAGTCCCCACCTACCAGCCAGAGGAAGAGCAGCAGCCTCCTCTGGCTCCCCTCGCTCGGAAGGGGTCCCTCGGGGCACTCCCTTCTGAGGCTTCTCCTAGTGCTCCAGCAGATCCCAGCCAATGGCTGAAGGATCCAAAACCTGTGGGTGGAAGGGCTTCCCGCTCTTCTTCTACCCCTGGTGTCACTACAGAGAAGCCCTCCCGGCCCTGCAAACCTAAGGGCCAGCGAGAGGGACGGAAAAAGAAGACAAAAGAGTCTTCGGTGGCTCTCAGGCCACCCGCTACCTCATCTTCTGCATCAGACGATGAGGTGCAGATCCTCGCATCACGTGAGGATCTGTCTCTCACTGAATCTCCAGAACGTCTTGTCCTGGACTCGGCTGCAGCAGATGAACCTATGGAATAACTTTTTTTTTAATATTTTATATCTTTTATTTTTCCTTTTCATCATGGCTTTTAACGTCACTAACCACCACATCCTCCAATGGAATTGCAGCGGTTTCTTCCACCATCTGGCTGAGCTGCAACAGCTATTGAGCAACTTCAATGTTATCTGCATAGCGATACAGGAAACGTGGTTTCCTGTGCAGAGGACCCCAGCCCTGCGTGGCTACCAGGGCTATTTCAAAAATCGCCCCTTTTGCGACAGGGTCTCTGGAGGTGTGTGCCTCTATGTCCTTGCCACTGTCCCCTGTGCAGCTGTGCCGCTCACCACGAATCTCGAGGCAGTGGCTGTAAGGATCAGAGTCAGGCAGGAACTAATAATCTGTTCCCTCTACCTTCCTCCAGATGAGATTATTTCTCTTGCTGACCTTGATGCCTTGATCGCTCAACTGCCCCCGCCGTTTCTCCTTCTGGGGGATTTTAACGCCCACCACCCTCTGTGGGGTGGGACACAGACCTCGGCTCGTGGTAAGGATGTGGAGCTGCTCTTCACTCGGCGAAACCTTTGCCTCCTTAATACGGGCGCTCCGACGCACTTCAGCATAGCTCACGGGACGTATTCGGCCATCGACCTTTCTATTTGTAGCCCGAGTCTCCTCCCTCGTCTGAACTGGAGCGTCCATGATGATCTCTGTGGGAGCGACCATTTTCCCATCTTTCTGTCGCTCCCAGAGACTCAGGCCGCAAACCGGCTACCTCATTGGTCGCTCCATAGCGCTGACTGGCCGGCATATGCTTCAGCTGCAGTGGTACCGACTACGCTTCCAGCCGGCATTGATGTGGCTGTCCAGCTAGTCACGAAGGCCATAGTTTCTGCTGCTGAGAACACTGTCCCGACCGCGTCTATGTCACTTCGACGTAAGTCGGTCCCTTGGTGGACGCAGGAAATCGCTGAGGCCATCCGGGAACGTCGGCGCGCACTTCAGCGGCACCGGCGACACCCTTCTCTAGACCATCTAATCGCCTTTAAGCGGCTCCGCGCATGAGCTCGGCGATTGATTCGCCCGAGTAAAAAGGATTCCTGGGAGAGGTTTGTAGCATCTATCGGCTCTCGCGCCTCCCCTTCTCGGGTCTGGACCCAAGTGCGTCGCCTCTTTGGATATCGCCCACCGGCAGGAATTCCATCGCTCACTATTCAGGGTGCACTCTGCATTGACCCGCAAGCCATAGCTACGTACAGTGCAGACTTCCGCACCTTCAAAGAGAGGGTCGAGCGGAAGCAGTTATCATTCCGCACACGCCGCCAGGAACCTTACAATGCCCCATTTAGCGAGTGGGAGTTTGAAACTGCTCTGGCTGAATGCTCCGATACTTCTCCGGGACCTGATCGGATACATAGCCAGTTCATTCGTCACCTTTCGGCTGAGTTTCAACACCGACTCCTCTCCCTGTTTAACCGTATCTGGGCAGATGGGGTCTTTCCATCACAGTGGCGGGAAAGCACCGTCATCCCGGTGTTGAAACCTGGAGCAGATCCATTGGTGGCTGACAGTTACCGCCCAATCAGCCTTACCAATGTGCTCTGCAAGCTGCTTGAACGAATGGTGAGTCGGCGGCTGATGTGGCTCCTTGAAGACCGCGAACTTCTTGCCCCGCAACAAGGGGGATTCCGTCAAGGCCGTTCCGCCATTGACAACCTTGTCTCGCTGGAATCGGCTATTCGCACTGCCTTCACCAAGCGCGAACACCTCGTTGCGGTCTTTTTTTATCTCCGTAAGGCATACGATACAACCTGGCGCCACCATATTCTGGCTACACTGCATGGTTGGGGTCTGAGGGGCTCCCTTCCAATTTTTATACGGAACTTTTTATCGACCCGCTCTTTTCAAGTTCGTGAAGGCACCTGTCTCAGCTCTCCCCATTTCCAGGAGAATGGTGTCCCACAGGGCTCTGTTCTCAGTGTTCCCCTCTTCCTCATTGCCATCAATGGTCTCGCAGCAGCGGTGGGGTCCTCAGTTTCGTCCTCCCTGTTTGCAGACGATTTTTGTATTTACTTCAGCTCCGCCACCATTGGTGTCGCCGAACGGCGGCTGCAGGGAGCCATTAGGAAGGCACAATCATGGGCCTCGGCCCACGGTTTCCACTTCTCGGGTTCTAAGACCCGAGTAATGCACTTTTGTCGTCGTCGGGCACTTCACCTCGATCCAGAGCTGTACCTAGATAACGAACTCCTTTGAGTTGAAGAAACACACCGCTTCCTCGGTATGGTTTTCGATGCCCGGCTGACTTGGCAGCCACATCTCCGTCAGCTGCGACAGAAATGCTGGAAACACCTTAATATCCTTCGCTGTCTCGGCCACACGGCTTGGGGAGCATCACGCCCAACTCTTCTGCAGCTCTATAAGGCTCTGATACAATAGCGCCAGGACTACGGAAGTATCGTATATGACTCTGCAGCACCGTCAGCACTACAGGTATTGGACCCGGTCCTCCATAGTGGTGTCCGTTTGGTGACAGGGGCTTTTCGCACAAGTCCAGTGACAAGTCTGCTAGCTGAAGCAGGGGTTCCGCCCCTGCGCTTCCGCCGGCAGTGCTTACTCTCTGCCTATGCTGCCCATGTACATGCCTTACCCCACCATCCAAACTACAGGCTTCTATTTCCGGATGTTGTCCTTCCTTCCCCACGACGGCGGCCAAGGTCGGGTCTCCCGATCGCGGTCCGTGTTCGTTCCCTTCTCTCTTCACTTGAATCCCTTCCTATTCCTCCTGCTTTCCACTACCCTTCCCGTGTTCCTCCTTGGTCTATACTGCGTCCGCAGTTTCGGCTGGACTTGTCACGTGACTCTAAAGCCTCTGTTGCACCGATGACTCTCCGCCGCCAGTTCCAGGCGGTACTTCGTTCGTTCCATGGCGCGGAAATTGTCTACACCGACGGGTCCCTAGTTGATGGCCGTTGTGGGTATGCCTACACCCACAATGAGCATACTGAACTACACGCCTTACCCTGTGGGAGTACTATCTTCTCTGCGGAGCTGATAGCTATCCATCGAGCACTGGAGCACCTTATAGCCTGTCCCGGGGAGTCGTATGTTATCTGCAGCGACTCCCTGAGTGGCTTGCAAGCCCTTGACCAGTGCTTTCCAAAACACCCACTGGTGCGGTCAATTCAGGAATCTCTTGACCTTCTCGTTCAGTCTGGCCGCACTGTGGTTTTCGTTTGGACCCCGGCACACATAGGAATTCCGGGGAACGAACGCGTGGATCGGCTGGCTAGGCAGGCGATTACTGCAAGCCCCTTAGAAATTGGTATTCAGGAGAGGGACCACCGATTAGAGTTACAAAAGAAGGTGGTAGGGCTTTGGAACACTGAGTGGGTTGACTCACCTACCCCAAACAAGCTCCGTACAGTGAAGCTTTCTACAGCTCCGTGGAAGTCCTCTCTGAGGGCCTCTCGGAAGGAGTCAGTTGTCCTTTGTCGTCTGCGTATTGGCCACACGTGGATGACACATGGCCATCTACTTCGACGGGAGGATCCTCCACAGTGTCGCTGCGGCACTTCATTGACAGTGGTCCACATCCTTGTAGACTGCCCCCTTTTAGCTGCCTTACGACAGTCATTTGACCTGCCAGCTGCACTTCCTTTTATTCTCGGTGACGACGCTGCTACAGCTGATTGTGTTTTACGTTTTATCCGTGCAGCTGGGTTTTATCATTTGATCTAAAGGTGGGTATTTTAGCCTGATATCTCAGGCACCCATCTTTCACAAATTTTTACTCTTCTTCTTTTGTGCTGTCTCCCCGCTTTTACCCGTATGTTTTAGAATGTGCGGAGTGGCTGGCTCATCCTTTATTATTCTCGCGATCAGCCAGCCACACTTTTCTGCTGAAACCTTTTAGTACAGTTTTTTTCCCTCTTTCAGTTTTCTTCTTTCTACGTTTCTTTCCTCTTTAGGATTTCTTCTTTGAGTGTCCTGAACTCATTTCCCCTCATTACGTGCCCATTATGAGTTTATCTTCTGTGTGAGTCGCGCATTGTTTTGCAGGATGCATTACGCTGTATCGACTTAGCTCGCAACAGGGGACTGATGACCACGTAGTCTAGTCCCCTCTAAACAACAACAACAACAACAACAACACTGCCTCACAGCCTCCCCCCCCCCTACAGTACAGAGTACTTCTGTCGAGCTTGGGGCAAAGGGGGCGAGGCGATGACAGAAGTTGGTATTCAAACCCGAGATGTCCTTGTAACTGTTAGGTCCACCGCATCCGTGGGCAGTATCGAGAGTTCATGGAGGTGGCGTGCAGTGGGGCCAAAGACGACGAAGTCACCGAGGTGGCGAGGTCAACGTACGCGCCACTTGAAACAACAAGTACCAGGGCGATCAGTTGGATGAACTGGAATGATAAAGCACACTTTGGTAGAGGGAAGGAGGAATGCAGGGATGGCATCTGAGACGAGAGGGGGTGGAGTGATACGCTTAAGCTCACAACTACTCTGTTGAGGATGAGGAGTGCCGCTAGTAGCCATGTTGGGGTCATCACATTGGAATATTCAGGGTTGTTGCCCCAGATAAATTCCACGTTAACTGCACACCTATACTTTGCTCTGTTCGTAATAAAGTATAGAGACAGATTGAATACAAAAGCATGGCAGAGCTAAGAAGCAACTCACCCAGAGAGCTTGGTAAAGATGTGCAGTTCTTTAGGTGGTCGATATGTGCTATCGCTGCCACAATTTCATTCAAAATACTATAATGTTTTGATTAACAGCCTGTTCAGCAGGACTATCTCTGAACACAAGTAGTAGGCCTATTTGTATTTTTAAAAAATATAAATGTGAAACAAATTTTTTGCCATCATGCTTCATGTATATGGCAATAGTCAGATAATAGACATCACTACCAATTGAATATATATACTGGGACCAAACACCTTTGTCATCAGTCCTATGACCTCTGTATGAAATGCAAGCAAGTGTGTGGTCGACAAAGACCGTATCAATAGTAAAATAGAGGAACTAAAAGGGGGGTTAAAATCCAGTAGAGCAGGACTAAAACCAACAGAAAAAGTGGAATTCTGCAAGGAATGTTGCAACAGATCTATAATCCCCGTTTATTGACGACAAGTAGATACAGGAGAACAGTTATGCTCCTAGATCAGAAGCCTGAAAATGTAAAAAGGAAAACAACATGAATTAAAACCAAGTTAAAAGGAAAAATGAAAAATGGAAGTCGTCGGGGGGGGGGGGGGGGCAGAGCTCCAAATCCTGCTGCTCACAGGGAGGGCCGCAAACCCACCCTTCCTGTCCAACCTTCAGAGATAAAATATCATAGCCGAGAGTAAAAACCGCTTTCACGGATAAATCCAAGGGCTCTGTCAGCCATCCGTGAATCATTCGCCAAAATCGAGGGCAATGAGTGCGGAATTCTGTATTTGGCACAGAGCACCAAGAGAAGCAGACATTCCACTAAGATATGAGCCACAGATTGTAGGGCCCCGCAACCACAATGTGGGGGAGGCTCATTACGCAAAAGAAAACCATGGGTCAGCGTGAAGTGACAGATGCGGAGATAGCTAAGGACAGTGGATTCCCTTCCAGAAAAGGAAGAACGCCCAGCTGCAGTGGTCAACTTGATGGAGCGTAGTTTATTAGACAGAGCAGTAGCCTGTCAACTGGTGTTCCAGTCCTGTATGAGTAGCGATCTCATCTGTGCCCGGGATAACCCAGGGGAAGGGGCAGGGAGTTAAGGCTACTCTAGCCAACTGGTCAGGATAGCCACATGACTGGGGACCCAGAGAAAAGCAACGGAGCAAGTGGTGTCACGAAGGTCAGCGAGGAGATCGTGGATATCAATGACCAAAGGATGTGAGTAGTAGCAGCAGCTTATGGCCTGCAGGCTGCTCATTGAGTCAGAACAGTTTAAAACACAGTCCAGGGCTACCTGTTTGATAAAATGAAGTGCCTTACTAATAGCCGTTAGTTCTGCCGTAAACACACTGCACGATTCTGGCAGAGAATGGCATTCCACACCAATGGGAGACGTAAATGCATATCCCGTATGACCAGCAAATTTAGATCCATCAGTGTAGAAAATCGTGGCCCCCCTGAAATTCTTCAAGTACTGTGTGCAACAAACGTCAGAAGATTATGTGGGGGAGGGGGGGGTGACTGTAGCTTTCGGGGCTTGGTAGAGATCCAATTGCATTTGCGGCCGAGGCACCAACTAAAGGAGTGGTGCACAGTAGAGCATGACGCGTACAATCTACATCTACATACATACTCTGCAATTCACCGTAAGGTGCATGGCGGAGGGTACATTGTACCACTACTAGACATTTCCTTTCCTATTCCACTCCCAAATGGAACGAGGAAAAAAAGAATGTCTATATGCCTCGGTATCAGCCCTAATTTCTCTTATCTTGTCTTTGTGACCTTTACGCGAAATGTAAGTAGGCGGCAGCAAGATCATACTACACTTAGCTTCAAATTCCGGCCCTCTAAATTTCCTTAACAGAAATTCATGGAAAGAACGTCGTCTTTATTCCAGCGATCCCCAATTGAGTTGCCGGAGCATTTCCGTGACACTCGCGCATTGGTCGAACCTACCGGTAACAAATCTAGCTGCTCGCCTCTGAACCGCCTCTATGTCTTCCTTCAAACCGATCTGCTGCGGGTCCCAAATACTTGAGCAATACTCAAGACGTGGTCAAACAAGCGTTTTGTATGCGGTCTCCTTTACAGGTGAAGTACATCTTCCCGAAATTCTCCCAATAAACCGAAGTCGGCTGTCCACCTTACACACAACTGTCCTTACATGTTCATTCCATTTCATATCGCTCTGCAATGTTACGCATAGATATTTGAACGATGCTACAGCACCAAGAAGCTCACTACTAATGCTGTATTTGAACATTATAGGATTGTTTTTTCTACTCGTGTGCATCACCTTACATTTTTCTACATTGAGAGCTAGCTGACATTCTTTGCACCAACTAGAAATTTTTTCTATGTCATCCTGTATGCTATTACAGTCAGTTACAGGCGACACCCTCCCATACACCACAGCATCATCAGAAAACAGCCGCAAATTACAACTTACTCTGTCCATCAGATCATTTATATAGATAGAAAATAATAGCGGTCCTATCACACTCCCCTGGGGCACGCCTGACGATACACTCGTCTCTGATGAACACTCGTCATTGAGAACAACGTACTGTGTTCTATTACTTAGGAAGTCTTCCAGCCAGTCACAAATCTGTGAACCTATTCCATAAGCTCGTATCTTCGTTAGCAGTCTGCAGTGTGGCACCGTGTTGAATGCCTTTTTGAAGTTGACAAAAACACAATCCACCTGTTGCCCTTCATCCATGGCTCGCAAGATGTCATGTGAGAAAAGGGCAAGCTGAGTTTCACATGAACGATGTTTCCTAAACCCATGCTGATTCATGGAAAGAAGCTTTTCCATTTCAAGGAAATTTACTATATTCGAACTGAGAATATGCTCTACAATTCTACATGAAACTGATGTTAACGATATTGTCCTGTAATTGTGTGGGTCAATTCTCTTTCCTTTCTTATAAACTGGAGTCACCTGCGCTTTTTTCCAATCACTAGGAACTTTGCGCTGAATTAAAGATTCGTGATAAATGCAAGCTAAATAGGGGGCCAATGCCGCAGAATAGTCTTTGTAAAACCGAACTGGTGTTCCATCCGGAACAGCAGACTTTTCCGTATTTAGCTCTCTCAGCTGCTTCTCTTCACCGGAAATACCTATTGCTATGTCCCCCATTTCGGAATTAGTACGTTGATCAAATGATGGTACATTTGTGCGGTCCTCCTGCATGAAAGATTTCTTAAAGGTTAAATTTAGAACTGAAGCTTTCCGTTTGCTTACTTCTATTCCACTCCCATGGGACTGATGACCTAGATGTTTAGTCCCCTCAATACCCAACAACAACCACTCCCATGAACCACAGACATTGCCGAGGTGGGGTGGCTTGCATGCCTCAACGATACAGATAGCTGTACCATAGGTGCAACCACAGCGGAGAGGTATCTGTGGAGAGGCCAGACAAACGTGTGATTCCTGAAGAGGGGCAGCAGCCTTTTCAGTAGTTACAGGGGCAACAGTGTGGATGATTGACTGAGCTGGCCTTGTAACATCAGCTAATGTGGCTTTGCCACACAGTTACTGCGAACGGCTGAAAGCAAGGGGAAACTACAGCCGTTATTTTTCCCGAGGACATGCAGCTCTGCTGTTTGAACATATGATGATGGCATCCTCTCGGGCAAAATATTCCGGAGGTAAAATAGTCCCCCATTCGGATCTCCGGGCGGGGACTACTCAGGAGGATGTGATCATCAGGAAAGACAATACTGGCATTCTACGGGTCGGAGCGTGGAATGTTAGATCCCTTAATCGAGTAGGGAAATTAGAAAATTTAAAAAGGGAAATGGATAGGTTGAAGTTAGATATAGTGGGGATTAGTGAAGTTCGGTGGCAGGATGAACAGGATTTCTGTTCAGGTGAGTACAGGATTATAAATACAAAATCAGTTGGGGGTATCACAGGAGTAGGATTGATAATGAATAAGAAAATAGGAATGCGGGTAAACTACTATGAGCAGCACAGTGATCGCATTATCATTGTCAAGATAGATACGAAGCCAACACCGACAACAGTAGTACAGGTTTATATGCCAACTAGCTCTGCCGATGATGATGAAATCGAAGAAATATATGAGG
This sequence comes from Locusta migratoria, assembly GCA_026315105.1. Taxonomy (NCBI): domain Eukaryota; kingdom Metazoa; phylum Arthropoda; class Insecta; order Orthoptera; family Acrididae; genus Locusta; species Locusta migratoria. Next base: position 637,946,079 of record CM048755.1, on the reverse strand, counting down.
AGCTAAAGGAAATTATTCATACAATTAAGGGAGAGGAAAACGTAATTGTTATGGGAGACTGGAATTCGGTAGTAGGACAAGGAAGGGAATGGAAGATAGTAGGTGAATATGGTCTGGGCAAAAGGAATGAAAGAGGAAGCTGCCTGGTAGAATTTTGCACAGAACATAATTTAGTTATAACAAACACCTGGTTTAAGAATCACAAAAGAAGGTTATATACGTGGAAGAGACCAGGAGACACCGGGCGATACCAGATAGATTTTATAATGGTAAGACATAGATTTCGGAACCAGGTTTTAAATTGTAGGACATACCCAGGGGCAGATATAGACTCTGGCCATAACTTGTTGGTTATGAACTGTAGGCCGAAACTGAAGAAACTACAAAAAGGTTGGAAAATAAGGAGATGGGACCTCGATAAATTGAAAGAACCTAAAGTTCTTAAGAAATTCAGAGGGAGCTTTAGACAACAGTTCACAGAAAGGGGGGGAAATAAAACAGTAGAGGAGGAATGGGTAGCATTGAGAGATGAAATAGTGAAGGCAGCAGAGTACAAAATAGGTAGGAAGATAAGACCTACAAAAAATCCTTGGATATCACAGGAGATACTAAATTTAATCGATGAAAGGAGAAAATATAAAAATGCAGTAAATGAAACAGGCAAAATGGAGTACAGACGACTAAGAAATGAGATTGACAGGAAGTGCAAAATGGCTAAGCAGGAGTGGCTAGAAGGCAAATGCAAGGATGTAGAAGAATGTATAAATAGGGGGAAAATAGATACAGCCTACAGGAAAATAAAAGAAACATTTGGAGATAAGAAAAACAGCTCTATGAATATCAGGGACACTGATGGAAAACCAGTTCTCAGCAAAGAAGAGAAAGCTAAAAGGTGGAAAGAGTATATAGAGAGGCTCTATGAAGGAAATGAACGTAGCAGCAATATTGTAGAAAGGGGAGAAGAAGTAGATGAGGATGAAATAGGAGATACTATACTGAGAGATGAATTTGACAGAGCACTGATAGACCTGAGTCAAAACAAGGCCCCTGGAGTAGATGATATTCCCTCAGAGCTACTGAAGTCTCTGGGAGAACCAGCCATGACAAAATTGTTTCACGTGGTGTGTAAGATATATGAGACAGGTGAAGTACCCTCAGACTTTAAGAAAAATGTTATAATCCCCATTCCAAAGAAAGCAGGTGCAGACAGGTGTGAAAACTATAGAACCATCAGTTTAATAAGTCATGGTTGCAAAATATTAACACAAATTATATACAGAAGGAAGGAAAAGCTGGTAGAAGCCGACCTTTGGGAAGATCAGTTTGGGTTCAGGAGAAATGTAGGAACACGGGAGGCAATACTCACTTTACAGCTTATCCTAGAAGATAGATTAAGAAAAGACAAACCTACATTTCTAGCTTTTGTAGATTTGGAGAAGGCTTTTGACAATGTTGATTGGAATAAACTCTTTCAAGTTCTGAAGCAAGCAGGAGTAAAATATAGGGAGCGTAAGGTTATTTACAACTTGTACAAAAACCAGACAGCGGTTGTCAGAGTTGAAGGGCATGAAACGGATGCAGTGGTTGGGAAGGGAGGAAGACAGGGTTGTAGCCTTTCTCCAATGTTAATCAATTTGTACACTGAGCAAGCTATAAAGGAAAGCAAGGAGAAATTTGGAGAAGGAATTAAAGTTCAGGGGGAAGAATTAAAAACATTGTGTTTTGCTGACGACATAGTAATTCTGTCATAGACAGCAAAGGACCTGGAAGAGCAATTGAATGGAATGGACAGTGTGCTGAAAGGTGCATATAAGATGAACATTAACAAGAGCAAAACTAGGGAAATGGAGTGCAGTGTAAGAAAATCAGGTGATGCTGAAGGAATTAGATTTGGAAACGAAGCAATAAAGGAGGTAGATGAGTTTTGTTACTTGGGCAGTAAAATAAAAAATGATGGTCGCAGTACAGAGGATATAAAATGCAGAATGGCAATGGGTAGAAAAGCGTTCTTGAAAAAGAGAAATTTGTTAACATCGAATATTGATTTAAGCCTAAGGAAGTCCTTTCTGAAGGCATTTGTATGGAGTGTCGCCTTGTATGGGAGTGAGACATGGACGATAAACAGTGCGGACAGGAAGAGGATTGAGTCTTTTGAAATGTGGTGCTACAGAAGAATGCTGAAGATTAGGTGGGTGGATCGCGTATCTAATGAGGAGGTACTGAACTGAATTGGGGAGAAAAGAAATTTCTGGCATACCTTGACTAAAAGAAGGGATAGATTGTTAGGACACATTCTTAGACATCAAGGAATTGTGAATTTAGCGTTGGAGGGAAGTGTGTGGGGCAAAAACCGCAGAGGAAGACCAAGAGATGGATACAGTAAGCAGATTCAGACAGATGTAGGTTGCCGTTCTTATGTGGCGATGAAGAGGCTCGCTCAGGATAAGGTACTGTGGAGAGCTGCATCAAACCAGTCTCCGGACTGAAGACCACAACAACAACAACATACATCTATTACCGCCCCGGAATGATCGAGTGACTTGACAGTGGGCTTTGACCAGCTTATCGATTTTACGTAGGACCAGAATTTTTTTGGGTTCTCAGAAAGATCTTTTGCTAAGGTATGGTTGTGATAATTATTGTATGCTTCGCGCATAGATCTTTTTATTGACGCACGAATCTCTACTAACTTTTGCCTGTCATCATTTGCGTGTTTTTTTTTAAATCAAGAGTGCAACAGCCTTTGCTTTCTCAGCAGCTTTCTAACATTATTATTACACCACGTCTTTACTGGCACATATTTCTCTAACCCTTTATTTACAATGCACTTAAATTTAGTCCACAATTCCTCTACATCCATAGTCTCGGAATTAAACTATGCCCATTCATTTTCTTAGTGCAATCGTAACATTTGCTTATCAGCTCTTCCCAAAAAAAAACACGCTCCTAGCCTTCTTGATTGGTTTATGAACTTTGGTCACCATCGACGCTATGACAATACCATGACCACTAATTCCTGTCTCTACATAGACATCGTTAATTAGGTCAGGCCTGTTTGTGGCTATAAAGTCTAGAATATTTCCATTGCACATGGGTTGCCAGTTTAACTGCTCTAGACAGTTTTCAGAGAATGTGTCCAAAAGTAGCTGGCACGACTGCTTGTCTGTACTGCCTAAAATGTAATTAGCGAGGTCCCAATCTATACTCTTAAGGTTGAAGTCTCCTCCAACTAATATTACATGGCTTGGATACCTATGCACTACCTGGTGTAGACTTTCTTTGAATAATTCTAAAACTGCTACAGCAGCACTGGGGGGGGGGGGGGGGGGGGAGGGCGGCGGTAAAAACACCCAACTATTAACTTTACTTCTTTTAGACCTGTTATACATGCCCAGATAACTTCACAGTTACTTTAAACCTCGATCTCAGTAGAAACAATATCTTTGTCCACAGCAATGAACACTCCTCCTCCAGTTGTATCAGATCTATCTTTCCGATATACATTCCACGCTTCGCTAAATATTTCTGAACTTGCCACATGATGATTTAGCCAGCTTTCGGTGCCTAAAACTATCGGAGCGCAATAACTTCCATGCAGTGTGGCAAATTCGGGAACATTGTTTCTAATACTCTGTAAGTTCGCAGCTAATATTTTGATGTTTGAATTTTTATTCCGAACGTGGCAGGCGAGTGCTCATCAGAGTTAGCGCCTAGCCTAAAAAAAAACCATGTGCACTCCACAAGTACTCTGCTACCCGAGTAGCCACTTCCTTAATATAGTGCACCCCTGATCTATCTAGCGGCACCCTACAATTTCCCACCCAATAACGCAGATCCAGAAATCTGCAGCCATGACTGTCAGAGTCGGCGAAGCCTCTGGTTGAGACCCTCCACTCGGCTCCAAACCAAATGACCTCGATCAACCCTGGGAACAATGCTACAAATCGACAGCTCTGCTTGCATCCCGTGTGCGAAGGCAGCAGCCTTCACCAATTCTGCCAGTCGCTCGTAGGACCTGAGGATGTCCACAGAACCCAAGCAACAAGCGTCATTGGTGCCGGCATGAGCTACGACTTGCAGTCAACTGCACCCCGCATCCTCGATAGCCGCCGACAAGGCCACCTCCACATCTCGGATGAGGCCCCCCAGCAGACACACCAAGTGCACGTTGGAATTCCTTCTGGATCTCGACGCTATCTGCCTAAGGCGCTCCCATCACGGGCCTAACATTGGAGCTCCCAGTAACTAATAATCCCCTCCCCCCGTGCACCTGCTCGGACCACATTGACCTTCCGCCTCGAGCGACGTAAATGCCGTACAACCCGCCACTCCCCTTGCGAAGAAGGCGGCTCGAGGACGTCCGGTAAACCTGAAGGTGCCTTGGTAGCAGGGACAGAGAGCGAAGCATGAGACACCTCAGGTGTCCCACTCGACGCACCAGACTCCCCACCATCGCTGCACCCCGTGACAGCAGCCTGAAGACGGCTGACCGTAGCCAACAGCACGCTCAGCTGTTCGCGAACTGCGGCCAACTCCTCCTGCGTCCACACACAGCAGGCACACATCCTGTCTATCCTATCGATACAATTAATTGCAGAAAGTAAAAAACTAAATAATCAACTTTTAAGTAGCCTAGTACTCTAATAAAGGTGGCTGGCTGCTGACTGAATTGTGGTCATTGGTGACTACACTGTCAAATCAACAAAACTGAGTCCGGCAGTTTTCAAAATAAACAAGAATATCTGTGGAATACACCGTTATCAAACACGCGGGAATATAAGCTTAGCGCTGTTTACGATGTGGCACTGGTGGCAGCTGGCACTGGACTGACTGATAACGAGCTTTAGTAACGGTCTCTGACTTGTTTTGAAATACACCAGTCAAAGACGAAGACTAAACACAAAGGTATTTATCAAATACGATAGAATAAAGTATTAAAACAGTAGTACAAATGAAATCTGCCAAGTACGCGGGAATAAACTTCTTAAAACACAATTACAATCAAGGGAAGGGAGGTTGAATTCCCTACAAATGGAAGTGAGCCACAATCCAACAGGTAAACCCACCCAAGGGCTAGTATCAGGAGTTCTAAGACCATTGCCCTGAAAGAAAACATGATTTGTGATGTGACCAGGGAATTTACAAATGGCAGTGGCATAGGACACGAAAAGCTGATGGTACCTAGTCTGAAGAGGGGGGATTCTCACTTCAGCAAGGAGACTGCCAACAGGGCTGCTCCGGAAGGCACCTGTAGCCAAGTGGATGCCACAACGGTGTACACAGTTCAACAATTTCAGGGCAGAAGAAGCTGCCGAGCCATAAACCTGGCACCATAATCTAATCGGGACTGAATCAGAGCCTGGGAGATATGAATTAGTGTTGTACAATCTGCACCCCAAGATGAGTGAGATAGAAAATGGATGACACTAAGTTTCCGCATGCAGCTTATCTTCAGCTGCCGAATATGGGGCAGCCAAGTCAGTTTTTTATAAAAAAGGAGGCCCAAGAATGGTGCTGTGCCACAACTTCTAGGTGTTAAGTACCCAAGAAGAATTCTGGAGCAGAGTGGACTGTAGCACAACGGTACAAATGCATGACTCGCATTTTAGAAGGGGAAAACTAAAAACCATGTGATAGAGCTCATATGGAAGCCCGCCGAATGGCACCTTGGAGCTGGCGTTCAGCCAAGGCTACCGAGTGGGAGCTGTACCATATGCAAAAGTCGTCTACGTACTACGCAGGGGTGACAAGTAATTCAACAGAGCTCACCAAGCCATTAATGGCTATTAAGAAGAGTGTAACACTTAATACAGAACCCTGTGGAATGCCCCTCTCCTGGATCTGTGGGGAACTGAAGGAAGAGCCAACCCTCATACAGACCATGTGATGGGATAAAAACTGATGGATGAAAATTGGTAGGGAGACTTGTAGGCTTCAGTCATGTAGGGTACATAAAATATGACAATGCTAAGCGGTGTCGTATGCCTTACGTAAATCAAAGAAAACAGCAACAAGATGTTGACTATTTGAGAAGGCCTTTCTGATTATTGTTTCCAGTCGAAGTAGATGGTCGATAGTACACCTGCTCTCTTGGAACCTACTTTGATAAGGTGACAGAAGTCCACGTGACTCGAGTACCCATAATAGTCGGCGGGCAACCATATGTTCGAGCAGTTTTCATGGCACATTTGTTAGGCTAATCAGCTGGTAACTGTCCAGGAATGACGGATCCTTACTAAGATTAATAACAGGAACCACTCTACTGTCCCTCCACTGCAAGGGGAAAACCCCTTGGAGCCAAATGCAGTTAAATACCTGGAGAAGATATTGCCATTGTGGAGGGCCGAGATGTTTGAGAAGTCGATTATGGATGGAATCAGGCCCAGGTGCAGAATCATGAAAAGACGAAAGGGCCAGACATAGTCCCATTCTGTGAAAGGTTTGTTGTAAGGTTCCTCCCATTGTGTGGTGAAACATAAATTTGAGGCTTCAGCCTGTTATTTCTTGAGAAGAAAAGCCACCGGGTAGGAAGCCATCGCTGATGCCTTCGCAAAGTGAGCCGCAATGTGCTCTGCGAGAACCAATGGATCAGTACAGATCCCATCTGGTAAGGCAAGGCCAGGGATTGAAGACGGCCACTGGCAACCTTGGATGGAGTGAAGCATAGCCCACACCTGTGACAAGGGTACAGAAGATCCCAAGGAGGAGAGAAAACACTCCCAGCACACCCACTTGTTCTGCTTGATTATATAATGAGCCTTGGCACGAAGGCTTTTAAAGTTGACAAAGACAGAAGGGGTGGGTGGCACTTAGGATGCAAGGCTCAACGGCACTCACGAATCGACGAAGCAACAGTTGCGTTCCCCCACAGAACTGGCCGGTGGCAAGGAGGGCCTGTCGACAAGGGACAGCAATGCTAGCAGCTCGGGTAATCATATAAAACATATCACTACTGATGACATCATCTGTATAGTCAGACAAGGATGGTGTGAAAACCACCTGTGATGTATACAAAGACCAATCAGCATGGCGGAAAACCCAATCAGGTATCCTGTCCCTCGTCCAGTGTGAGGGGAGTGAAAGAATCAATGGAAAGTGGTCACTGTCGCAAAGGTTGTCATGCGGTGACCAACAAAATAAAGGTGAAAAGGGGGAGGAGAAGTGAGTGAAAGGTCTATGGAAGAAAAGGTGCTGTGAGAGGCACTAAAATGGGTTGGGGAGCCATCATTGAGGAGTCACATGTCATGATCAGCAATGAATTGTTCGATGAGGCGGCTGTGCCTAGTTGTATAAGCACTGCCCCATGAAAGATGATGGGCATTGACGTTCCCAAGAATGAGGAAGGGAGGAGGGAGCTGCTGAAGGAGTGCTGTGAGGGCAGCAGATGTACGTGGCCTGTCAGGAGAGTGATACAGATTACAAACTGTTAATGAAATGTGTAAGTAACAGCAACCACTTCCAGTGTGGTACGGAGAGGGATCCATGAACTAACAACATCCGTATGAACTAGGGTGCAGACTCCACCAGATGCTTGGAGGGGGTGAACACAGTTCTGTCAGAAAGCACGGAACCCACGGAGTGTTGGTGAATGGTCACCAGTAAAATGCAATTCCTGCAAAACAACACAAGCTGCTGAGTAAGAGGCAATAAGATGTTTCAACTCCAGGAGGTGACGGTAGTAGCCGTTACAGTTCCATTGGATAAGAAGAGATCGAGGATCCATATGGAAGGCGAACAGAGTGATGTATCTCACAAAGCTGGGTCAAAATCCGTCACCGACGAGGGAGGAATGACATCCATGAACAGCTGAGGGGGCAAGGGAGGTGCAGAAGGGGGAGGGGGATGGGGAAGAATAGGGTGGAAAGGGGGAGGGATAGTGGATGGAACCAAAGCATAACTAGTAGTAGTTGCACAAGATGCAACACTCAAATTTTAGGCAGGCCTCCTGGTATGTAAGGCAGTCAAGGGACTTTTACTCTTGAATCTTCTTTACCTTTTTATATACAGGGCAATCTGGAGTGCGAGAAGACTGGTGCTCGTGACAGTTAATGCATACGAGAGGTGGAACACAGGGGTTCCCCTCATGGAGCGGACATCCACATTCACTGCATATAGGGACCGCTGTGCAACGAGAAGACATATGTCCGAAACGCATTCATCGGAAACATCGCACAGGAGGTGGAACATACGGTTTCACATCACAACAATAGATCATTACCTTGATGTTCTCTGGGAGAGTATCCACCTCAAAGGCCAAGATAAATGCGCCCGTGTCCACACGATGATCCTTAGGGCCTTGCTGCACACAGGGAACAAAGTGAACACCACGCTGTTTGAGGTTGGCCCAGAGTTCCTCATCAGTTTGGAGGAGGAAGTCACCGTGGAAGATAACCCCCTGTACCATGTTCAACGACTGATGGGGGTATTTGAACTGAAATATGTGACATCTATTTGGTCAATTATGTGCTCATCTATATTTAAATTATGAAAGAGTTCAATATAAATCTTTATGTTACTGCCAACCTACACATGGTAGAATTTTGCATGGAACATAATTTATTAATAAAAAACACTTGGTTTAAGAATCATGAAAGATGGCTGTATACATGGAAGAGAATAGGAGACACTGGAAGCTACCATATAGATTTCATAATGGTAAGACATAGAATTGAGAACCAGGTTTTAAATTGTAAGACATATCCATGGGCTCATATAGACTCTGAACATCTCTTATTGGTTATGACCTGTTGACTGAAACTGAAGGAATTTCAGAAAGGTAGGAAAATAAGGAGACGGGAACTTGATAAATTGAAAGACCCAGAAGTTCTTGAGAGTTTCAAAGGGAGCATTAGGCAACAATTGACAGAAACGGGGAAATAACACATCAGAAGATGAATGGGTAGCTCTGAGAGTTGAAATAGTGAAAGTAGCAGAGAACCAAGTAGGTAGAAAGGCAAGATTTACAAAAAATCCTTACATATCAAAAGGGAATACTGAACTGAATTGATGAAAAGAGAAAATATAAAAATGCAGGAAATTAAGTAGGTAAAATGGAGTACAGATGACTAAGAAATTAGACTGAAAGGAAGTGAACAACGGCTAAGTAGGAGTGGCAAATACAAGTCTATAAAAGAATATATAACTAGGAGAAAGATGAATACCACCCTCCTACAGGAAACTAAAGTAGACATTTGGAGACAAGAACAGCAACTGTATGAATATCAAGAACTCAGATGGAAAACCAGTTCTGAGCAAAGAAGGGAAGGAATGAAGAGAGGAGCTCTACAAAGTAAATGCACTTTTGAGGAAGGAAAGAGGAAGTAGATGAAGATGAAATAAAATATACTATATGGAGAGAAGTATTTGACAGAGCACTGAAAGACCTAAGTGGAAACAAGGTCCTTGGAGTAGACGACATTACTTAGGAGTTACTGAAGCCTCTGGGAAAACCACTCATGACAAAACTATATTACCTGGTGTGTAAAATGTAAGAGACAGGAAATCAAATGCAGGCAGGTATGAAAATTACAGAAACATTAGTTTAATAAGTCATGGTAGCAAAATTTTAGCATGAATGGTAAATGTGGTAGAAGTTAACCTCAGGGAAGATCAGTTTGGATTTAGGAGAAATGTAGGCTTGGCCATGTAAGCTGGCCATAACAGGGGACAACTGGGCACTAATAATAAATCAAAGCAAAGACCTGCAGTTTGTGTGTGTGTGTGTGTGTGTGTGTGTGTGTGTGTGTGTGTGTGTGTGTGTGTCTACGTTATTTGTAGTGAATTAATTCTTGCCCCATGAAATTTCATCCAGCTGCTACCGAGAGCAATGATTGTCGACGATCATCAATAACTTCAAGAATCGTCGATCAATGACTAGGTGTGGCACAAGACATCTGATGAGTTGCAGAGAGGCACAAATAACAGGAAACAACTTGATAGCTTTCGTCCGTTAAGGCCTTCGTCTCTCTCTCTCTCTCTCTCTCTCTCTCTCTCTCTCTCTCTCTCTCTCTCTCTCTCTCTCTCTCTCTCTCTCTCTCTCTGTGTGTGTGTGTGTGTGTGTGTGTGTGTGAGAGAGAGAGAGAGAGAGAGAGAGAGAGAGAGAGAGAGAGAGAGAGAGAGAGAGAGAGACTGACTGACTGACAAAAGTTGTTTTCTGTTATTTGTATCTTTCATTGGACATCTCTGTGGTGAGTATGCTACCTATCCTTCATGAAAATATTCTGTAATCATTCACATACACAGACACACCACGATGGATAGAAGTAGATCTTCACTATTGCCAGGTATTCAATACATCTGTAATATTCTATTTTTGGTTGGATTAGCCAGTGTTCACTTATACATAGCACATCAGGTCTCATTTGAACAAAGAGTGACAATTCAAGTTTTGTCCTGAGACACTGCACATTTACATTAGCTATAATCAGCTCAACATTTTCTCCAATGGTCTCACTTGCTATTCCACCGGCATGTCCTTCGTTTACAGTGTTGATCACACTGGTGCACTGGGCATCCTCCAGAATAAAAAACGTCTAACCACAATGTTTTTGGGCCATGCTCTACTGTCTATAATTTTATCTTTTAGGTCATAATCAATGCCAATGTTGATGCTATCATTAATTCCCTTCATTTCTAGTTTTGATATTGTAAAATTGTTGTAGTTTGGGAAAATGCACTGCAAGAAGTTAATTACAGTTTCACTTTTATTGTCACGTCTTAGTTTGCCTAGGTGAAACTAGGCTTTGTCACCATATAGGATTCCTTTCTCATCATAGGTATGTATTACAGCATTTAAAGTGCCCACTTCGACTTTACTTCTGGTTTTAAAACTGATATTTGCTGATGTCTATGTAGAAGGCATTAAAGTACACTGTTCCCCAGATTTTTCTCTCTTGTAGTACATTCCTGTCTGACAGCTTGCTTACATGTGCATGTAGTGGTTTTGAAAGGTAGGTTTTTTTTCCCTTTCCCCCATTTTTTTTGTTTAAGTACAGTGACAGACTTTCTACCTTCTTGCTTGTTGTTTACCTCCTGGTGGCTAACTAGAGATTTTTCATCCATCAGATTGTTTATATCTATCACTGGTTTATTTTCAACACTGGATTTTGATTCACTGATGGAGTCTTTGTTTATACTGGAGACTGATGTCACTGAAGTGATGTTATTCATCTACATAGATACACTGTGAATCACATTTAAGTGCCTGGCAGAGGGTTCATTAACCACTTTCATAACTTTTCTCTACCGTTCCATTCTCTAATGTTGCGCAAGAAGAAAGAACACCTAAATTGTTTTGTTTTCGATCTGATTTCTCTTTTTTTGGGGTGGTCATGTCTCACTATGTAGGAGGGTGCTATCAAAATATTTTTACATTAGGAAGTAAAAGTCGGTGATTGAAATTTCACAAATAGATCTAGCCACAACAAATAACATTGTTCTTTTAATGATTTTCACCTCAAATCATGCAACATTTCCGTGACGCTTTCCCCCCTGTAACGTAATAAAACAAAATGAGCTGTCCTTCTCTGAAACTTCTAAATGTCTTGTCAGTCCCACACTGGTCAACAGTACTCTAGGAGAAGACACACAATTGTAATGTAGGCAATCTCTTTGGTGGAGCTGATGCATCTTCAAAGTATTCTGCCAATTAAATGTAACTTTTGTTTTGCCTTCCTCACAATATTTTCTGTGTGTTCTCTGCAGTCTAAGTTGTTCCTAATTGTAACTCTTAGGTATTTGGTAGAATTTTCAACCTTAAGTTTTGACTGATTTATCATGTAATTGAAGTTCAGCAGATTTCTTTTAGTGGTCATGTGTATTACTTCACACTTTTCATCATTTAGTGTTAATTGCACATTTTTGCACTATGTAGAAATTTTGTCTAATTCTCTTCGCAGTTGCTTTTGATCCTCTGTTGACTTCACTAACCAATAAACATCATCATCATCTACGAACAGTCTAAGAGCTATTCAGATTATATCCTAAATTGTTTATAAACACAAAGAATAGTAGGGGACCTAAAACGCTTCCCCGTAGAGCACTAGATATCACTTATGTTTTACTCAATGATTTACCACCAATTACTACAAAATTTGTTCTTTCTGATAGAAAATTACGAATCAAATCACGCAATTGGGGCAATATTCCATAAGCATGCAATTTCGTTAGATGCCATTTGTGAGGTAGAGTGTCAAAAGCATTCCAGAAATCGATATGTAATTTCTGATTGTGGAGTCACCAATTGATTTTACAATATTCTATTGCTCTAATTGTTGATAGGACTAGTGCTGTTTCTGTGATACATTCCAGATCTCCTTATATTATATCGAAACCTTTTAAATTGTTATATCTATAATAAATGTAATATTTGTTATAGAAGAAAATGTATAGTAATGCTATTTGTTGCTAATATGAAGTGCTTTGTTAAAGTCTAAAAATTAAATAATATCATGGAACAGAATATTATTTTAATTCTTTGTTGTATTAAACAATTAACTTTAGTTAATAATGCAAATCATATGTTCACATATTGTAACTGATTACATGATATAGACTATCATTTATCAGTGTATATAAGCTGATGCAAAGGCAGTGTAAGTGGTGGTGATCTGTTATGAGTTAGTAGTCAGTTATGAGTTGGCAGTTGTTACTGGCAGAAGTCAGTTATGAGATGTTGAGAGTTGGGAGTAACAGTTACAATGTGGAATTGTAAGTTTTAAAGTGGCCAGAATTGAGTTTAGTGTAACAAGATTATTATTTTTGGATGTGAGACGAAGATAATAAAACTGAAAGTACTATATTCTCACAATTTTTGGAACCTGAAACAAAATTTTAAAGTAGATATCACAGTGAACACTAAACAGCAAGAATTCCATGACAACATGAAGACTTGAGAAAAGATAAATACTCCTAAATATAACTGTCTCCTTGAAGGGAATGAATGGTTTACTAAAGTTTCTCATATTGAAGTTATTAGCTTGACAGTAGTAATTTTGTTGCATGTCAATTACGTTATAAAGGCTTGACAGATTTGGTTGGGTTTAGTTTGTTATCTTCATAATTGTCATTTGTATGGAGCAAAGACTTGGAAAAGTTTGCCATATGTATAGGCCCACAAATAACACACACAACGTTTGTGACTTTTTTTGAAAAAATAGTGCCACTGGCACCTTCTTGTGTATGTGGGCAGGGATCTCTTATAAACTTACAAGCTGCAGGTCTGTGATAATAGACACCACACAAACTTGATAAACTGAAGGTTTGTAATTCTGTAGGAGATGAAGAGTGAAGTCTGTGAAACTTGTAAATTGCAGTATTACCCTAGAAAAAGTGTTCTTTTGTGTTGGGAAAAGTAGGCATTACTTGGTGAAGAAAGATGCTACAAAATAATTTGACAAGACCACAAATCTGAGCTAGTCAGTTGAATGTTGGGATTCATCTTGAGCTCTAGGGGTCCAGTCTTACCCAGCTGCAAGCATCACGTGCTTCCTGAAACAGTTGCTGCCTCTCACTGAGCATGAAAGCCACAAGATAATATTAAAACACCAGCCCACTGGACACATGCCACCAAGTAATGAAAATTCACTAAAGCACTCACGTACAAGTCAACCTGTCAATATTTAGTTTGTCTCCAAGTAGTAACTTATACCACATAATAATGGTGAAGTGACTGGTGGCATAGAGAAAAGGAAGGTGAGGGTGATCAGCCACTCAGTATTTCATCTATAATTAAAAGGTGGTCCTTGTAATCTTTATTTACAGGTACTTTGAGTATGTCTTAATGATAGATAGTAGCAGCTGGAAATAGTAGCCTATATCTAGAAACCTACTGTTATGAAATATTTTGTCAATTTGGGTATTTATTTATTCATCTTTTAATATTTATCTTTTTGATAATATTTACAACAGAATCTTAGCTTGATTATATTGTGACAGAGTAGGTTATAAGAAATGATCCTGTAGTATAATTTATTCTAAAGATGATAACCAAGCTGCAGACAGGCACATATAATGGAAATCACATTCACAGAAAATGTGTGTGCGGACACACACACACACACACACACAACATTAGCAATTGCCTATAGGCCTTTTTCAGAATAAAGAGTACTCACACAGTCAGATTGCACAATCACACAACCATCATCTGCGGCTCCCACAGTACAAATCTTTGCAGTGTAGCAGCCAGAGATGATGGTTGTGTCACTGAAGTGTGCCTGTGTGAATGACTTGAATTCTGAAGAAGGGCTACGCTTTATAGCTAAAGTGTTGTACCTGTGACTTATGTGCATGTCACAGCTGGTCATACATCTATGAGGAGTCATAAACTGTCCTCATATTCTTTAAATAAGTTGAAATAGACATAACAATTTAGTCAGTTATGCTAATGTTCAGACTCTGAAGTATATTTAGCAGTAAAACAAATCTGTAATAACTGACCTGAAGAATTGTGCTGGAATAACAACCTAGTGGAGGGATCACATTGTGTTTGGAAAACAGTAAATATTACAAACATTGATGAAAATTTAAGTAGCAAACCATTTATTTCATATCACAAATTATTTTACATTTACAAAAATATAATATCAAAAGTCAAGTTAGTACACAGTCTTTAAATACAAAGTACAAGCTGCCAACAACTTCAGATATCAGAGATTGAAATATTATCTCAAACAAACCACTTTTCAAGAGATAATTTGTTACTACTTATATAGAATTTTTTTCCCTTTCACATCCATAAAACAACGAATAACAGCTGGAATGTAGATACCTAACTTACCAAATTCGTAAGCACCAGTATTCATAATTGACAAATTTAGTCCTATTTACATGTTTGATCTCTGTTCCATATGTTTACCATTTTTACATGTTGTTGCTCTAACAGCAAATTTATATTAGTTTGTATGTGTTCTATGTGCTGTATCAGTGCTGACAAGCCATCTGTGTCTCCTGCATTCTCCATGGAGAATACTCCATGGCTTGTCACAATACTTTTAGATTCATTTACTATTTTTGAACTAAATCTTTTTATAAGAGGCCTCTGTTCTCCTGACAGCCTTGCTTGTGTCCCTTTATTGGGCCAAATAAGCAATTTGATTTTTCTGAAAATAACAAATTTTGAAAATGTTTTGAAATACATTTACAGTGCTTAAATAATCTATATAAACTAAGTGCAATATTTTCAACTTCATACAAAAGTTTTATTTGAGACATTAAACTCAGAATCTCTGCATTTCCTCTTATATGCTGTTCATCAGAGACAGCATCAGCTGTTAGGAGATTTAGCAACACAACATGTAGAAAGAATAAAAAGAAGTACAAATACAATTGAAGTCAGCCAGATACTCATCTGGAAAGGAAGATTGCTAGCTTCAAACTCTCCTGTCATCATAATGACAGTTTTTAACAATGTTTTAAATGGATTTTCAAAGAAATCAATATTTACAGTTCCTCCACTGGCAGTTTGTGTTTGATTAAAAATACCTGCAGTATTATTACTTTGAGACCTTGATGACTGGCTGTTAGATTGTGAGAATATTACATAGAAGCTGAGACAGAAAGCAAAAATTATAAATATGTAAGACTTTAGAAACTGTAGGTAATTCAGTGACACAGCCTTTAGCATTTGTACATTAGTCAAAAATCGGTAATGTCGGCCAGTCACAATAAAAAGATCTCGCCACGACAACAAAATGGCAATAGTAAAGGCCCACTGAGTAAATGCACCGAGAGGACAATGGAGAAGAATAAGCGCTGCTAATAATATCAGACACAGGTCAAACAGGTTTTCACAATTTTCAACATACAAATTTGTTTTTAGAATAAGCTGTGCAGTTTCTCTAAGAAACAAACATTGTACATACAAAAGCAATTGCACAGAAGCACATTTGGATAGAGTGTACCCATGTGGAATTTTTGTTCAGTCTACTACCTTCAATTACAATATATGCATTTAATGTAATAACAAAAACTATACGAAGTATTAGGTTTAAAGATAAAAATAGTCTCATAGAATCATCTAACTCTCAAAAAGCTTGTGATGAGTGGATGCTTTAAGAGTAGTGCATATTCACTCGAACTGCTGAGTGAATTTAAGAAATTCACTTCAGAATATTTTGTGTGTGATCTAGGACCAAGTAACATTGAGTTTCCATATTTACTTTCTGCCTCTGATGAACTGGTTTGGATTAGACTGCTATTATCGCTTTTCAAACTGTTTGACTATGTTGAGATATCAACATTTTATAATTGAATATTATAACAAAATCATCATTGCTTGGTAATATATTATCTTTGACTTCTATGCTCTTATGTAATAACCTCTCCATTTCCTCAACAGATAAGGGATGCTTTCCAAACATATTTTTTGCAAGTATGTCAGCACCATGGCCTAATAATTTAAAAATGATTGCCATATTTTCATTTTTAGCAGCATAATGTAAAGCAGTGTTTTGTTTATGATCAACAGCATTTGTATCTATTTCTTTGATACCTCTAGTATTTAACAGTATGTGAACCATTGCCGAGTCATTCTGGAGACAGGCTAACATTAGGGGTGTTCTCCTATTTCTTTTATGAATTTCATTTGGATCTACCTTTTCGAGTAGTTTCTTTGCAAAATCATGAAGATCTCTCTCACACACATACTGCAAGAATGTGTAACCACATTCATCACATTTCAGGAAATTTTATTGAAATGGCATTTTTTCAAACAACTCTTAAAATTCTGCATACTGTCTTTGCACCATAAAGTCAAAAAGTCTTTTCTTATCGGGCTTGGTACCTCCACCACCAAATAATACAATACTGTCAGCCGGAATAGTACCATCGTTTGGAATATACGGAATAGCTACTGCAGTTTTTATCAAATCTGCAGAACCTGATCTAGGCTGAATAAGAGAAGGCATTCTACTTTCCATTCTACCTCTTTCTTTTATCATTGTTAGGGCATCACTACATCCTGCAACATCTGCTGGTGTCCTTCCCAAGTGGTCCTTTGCATTCACATCAATGTTACGGAGAGACAACAGCAATTCTAAACAGTCGTGTGTGTGGTCAGAAGGCGGGCAAGATGCGGCAATGTGAAGAGGAGTTTGTCCTTTTCCATCTTGCACATTAATCTCAACAAGTGGATGTTCAGCAAGTAGCTTAAGGGCCGCCCAGTTGCCTGCTTCGGCTGCTGCATGCAGTGGGGTGCTGGAAATTAAAAACAAAATTATTAATTTAAGTTCATTTTGTACATTTTCATTAGTTTTTTATTTACATCATTGTTCAACTATGGGTATTGCAATGTTCACAATAGCTGTTTTATGATAGAAACAGTCCTATGTATTTATTTATTGTTTAATGATATGAATATTATCAAGGGAAACATTCCTGATAGGAAAAATAGAGATGGTTTGTGTGTGTGTGGTTTTTTTTACCTGTACTTTTTCTCCCCAAGGTAAGTCCTTCCTCTCCCAGGTTTGCAATGACTCCTCACCCATTCCCTTCAAACCCTCATCCTTTCCTTTTCCCTCTCCTTCCTTGCTCTTTTTCTGAAGAAGCAACCTGGGGTTACAAAAGTTCAACATTTGTCTGTTTGTGTGTGTATCTATGTACCTGTGCTTTTTCGCCTGGTAAGTAAACCATCTCTCTCTCTCTCTCTCTCTCTCTCTCTCTCTCTCTCTCTCTCTCTCTCTCTCTCTCACACACACACACACACACACACACACACACACACACACACACACACACACATTTATATATGAGAGGTAAGTCCTAAGGTAAGCCCTTCCACTCCTGTGATTGGAATGACTCCTTTTCCACTTCCTTAAAACCCATATCCTTCCCTTTCTCCTCTCCTTTCTTCCTCTTTTCCTGGCGAAGCGACCAACGGTTGCTAAAGCTTGTGTGTGTGTGTGTGTGTGTGTGTGTGTGTGTGTGATTTTATTTGTGCCTATCGATGAGCCGGTCCTTTTGGTAAGTCATCCGTTTTCTATTTTTTATATTTGTTTATCCCACCAGGAAAGTTTCCTTCTATAATTTTTGTTTCAGAGAGAATCATAGTGTTTGTTATAATACTAATAGGTATCATGGAAAGAAACGCACTTTTAATTCTAGCTAAACTAGAACAAATACCAAATGCCAAAAAGAAACTACTTTAGAAACTACAGAAAGCTATTGAGGCCCAATACCAACACTACAGGGAATGTCTAGAGCATGCACACACTACCTTAAAGAGAAATGATTAAGTAAATTTGAGATTTGTTTTAGGAACAGTACCAACTAGAGTACTTTAACAATGGAAAATCTGATAGTAATGTCAATAATGGAGGATAGATAACTATTTTTCAAAAGAGATAGGTTGGCTGGCCGATACTTAGCTTTTTCCTGTACCACCAATAGCGACTTTCGGCAGTAGGGAAGAAGGTAAGTACTGGCCAGTCAACCTATCTCTTTTGAAAAATAATTTATCATCTCTGTGGAGAATTTCCATTATTAATTGAATAGATAACTATGTAAAGAGGTTCACTGAGCTGCTGACAGACACGGAAACAGAATCGCATTCACACAATTAAATTTTAGGCCATGGCCTTCATCAGAAAAGAAACACATACATTCACACAATCACTCGGATAACTATATACACACAACCATCAAGTCCAGCCACTCCAGTGTCACAAGCATGGAGTTGCCGGACATGATGGTTGTGTGTATATAGTTATCTGAGCGATTGTGTGAATGTATGTGTTTCTTTTTCTGATGATGTCCATGGCCGAAAATTTACTTACGTGAATGTGATTATTTGTTTATTTTGTCTGTCAGTAGCTCAGTGAGCCTCTTTACTGTGAGCTGTTATTTATCCTCCATTATTGACAAAATAAATTTTTATATTTTGAAGCAACAAGGAAAGTTACAATACATGAATAATCATTTCCTGGTTACAATTTTAAAATTAGGATAGGTTGAAATTATTAGTGAGCACATTTTCCTGCCAGTCTGTGTCTAGCTACTGTATGTGTTGTTTGCTATTAAAGTGTTATATATGGACATTATGGCTATCACTGTCATTATGCATTCCAACATACCAAGTTCCCACATTGGTGACCCTGAAGTTGAACGTTTTCTTTCACTTGACCCAGTATATACATGTCAACGATACCATGAAATACAGTGATATTTGGACTACTTTCACCTTGACGGGCCATGGATACACTGCCACTGCAACAATTTCACTCATGCCTACAGCCTTCGCAACTAAGTGCTGCACAAGCAACCACCAGACTGCTTCCAACTTACTTTAATGTGAATTTACTAGATTTAACTGGTATGCCGCAATGTGGCCTTTCTGAGGTTAACTGCCCAGACAATTACTCTGCCAATTGCCTCACCACATGTGTATTAAAGTCTGCATTCCAGAAGTAATGTGCCCCACAGTGGTTATTAAAGCGCTAATTCTTCCATATTGACTTTCAGGCTTGTACTCTACAGTCTGCAAGAAATTGTGCCAGTGTTACAGATAAAAGAGCTAACACTGCTTTATCTTTATACCACGAAACCATTTGTGAGCACATGCTTCAAAAGCCTGTTCTCTCTTCTCTTGTATTTGTGCCTGCCCCTTTCACTCCAACAAGCTAAAACGTTTTTCACACAGCAGACTGTTTTTGCATGTTTCCATCTTTACCAAATGAATAAATGTTGAGGCTACCACCCCCCTCTCCCTCTGTTCCCAAGCACACCATTCATTTAGTCCAGTCAAATGACAGTCTTTACGTAACAAAATTTTGAAAGTTTTCTTTTTCTCTCAATGATTCGGTATGTTTTTGCGGTCACTGAATTTGAATTTCAAGTTTGCTGCCTTGTAGGTGATCAGCTTCACAATGCAAAAAAAAAAAAAAAAATAAATAAATAAATAAAATAAAAATAATTGCACTTTTTTTTCAGTTTCTTGCTTATATCTTGAAAATTGTGGGTTTTTCGAAGATGTCCCATTCTGCACAAAATTCAAATAGACAAAATTTCCTGCTAAATTCACTACTCAGGATTGATTTCCTGACTAGCGGTATCATTGCTAGAAATTGCTGAAAAAGGACCTTTTCTTTTAATTATTATTATCTTCTGCAAGAAAGACAATAATTCACACTTGCACCCCTTGCAACTTGAAAAATATACATTTTATCAACAAAACCCCTACACCAAATGAAAGTAAGTTAAATTCCCTACAAGGTAAGTCTGCAGAATAATATTCCACTGTCTTCTAAGTGGAGAAGCACCAAAACAAAAAATACGAACAACGGCTTCTGGGCCCTATTGACAAATGCCCTTCCCACCTGCCTATATCTCGTCGGCACTATATTTTCAACATTTTGCACTCAAAATTGATGTTTTGAATGAATTGATGGGAAAGTTTGCTTGATGAAACCATTATCAAATTATATTTAGAACATATTAGGTACGTGACACGGGACAGAAAGCTGAATATGAAATCAGCCTATGTTATGAAATGAGTACATTAAAATTCCCCTTCCTAAAATGTGACAGTGCACAAATCCCTTATTGACAAATGTCCGTCAGCTGAGTTGAAGTGGCCAAACACTGTCCCTACCCCTAATGGGGTCCTTCCCTTCCTTTGTTAGTTATACCTCCACTGATAGGTTCCTCCTTGCATAATGATGGGTATCTAAACTCCCCGTATGTATATTTCTTCAAGCCTGGGAGAGGTGCAGCCCCTCAGCTCTTCTACCACCCGGGAAGAGCCCTAGAGTAGAGTGTTCCCAACCACATGTTCTTTCTCCATGCACTGAGTGGTTGCGTGGGCGTGACTCTACATATTCATTATTTAATCAATGCAAGTTTAAATTTCTCAAGACCCTCTCGAAAAATCCGTGTCTAACATCATACCTCACTAAATTCACTGATCCTTCAGCGCATCCAAAGGAAATAACAGCTGCTGGTGAGAAGTTTTTGCTTGCCCTTTATGTTGGTAACCACACAACCACTACAGTCAACAAGCTAAGGTATAAGCAGTATGTCAAATCACCCTATCAGGAAACAGCAAACACAAAGTCATATTGTGGCAGCCGAACACACAAGCGTGAACAGCAGCCTTAGGAGACTTAGGCAGCACCAGCCCAGCAGTTCCCGAAATTTACATGCGCTTCCGGAAGTACCGTTACAGATTTTGACAATGGTGCAAAACGCACTCCCGCACAGGAGGAAAAAAAGCGCCAGGCAGTGTGTGTTGTAAGACTGGACAGTTCAGACGTGTCGATTTTGCTGCAGTCTTCTTGGGTCGAGCCTACCTTGAGTTCCCCACAAAGACGTGCACAGTCAGGTATTTCCGCACTGTCCATCGCTGTCCGTACCACAAACCACGCTCTGCTCTCCATACAGACAACTTGTCATTAAAGCGGGACACAAGCAAGTTTCCGCACTCGCTCACCAGGACCATATGCAGCAGCCGGCTGTAGTGGCCGAGCGGTCTGTGGCGTGCCAGTCACGGTCTGCACGGCTGCTGCGGTCGGGGGTTCAAATCCCCCCCTCGGGCATGGATGTTTGTGCCGTCTTTAATATAAGATAGTTCATAAGTAGTTTGTAAGTTTAGGGACTGATGGCCCTGTAGTGCAATCCCATAAGCTCTACAAACATTTGAACATTTTTGAACCATGTGCAGCACCGCTGCAGAGTGTACACCCTCCGGAAGCAGCACATTGAGCTGACAGAAAGAGATGAGAGCTTGTAATAAGTTATAGCGCTGTCAATGTCCAAGTATTAATAAATATTTTATTATGTTAATGCATTGTCACTTCCGTCACCACTCCCTACGGTGAACAACTCAAGGTAAGTGGCAGCAGACCAAACCATCCCACTTCACTATTGTCCCTGACGTGATCTAGGTAGGCAAGGGCATGTGGTGACAAACAGTATGTAACGTGGACCAGCGAATGCCGGAACATTTACCTTTCCACCTAGGATCAATTCAACATTTACCGCGTGGACTATCAGTGAACTATGGACCTTTTTTTCGTATTATTATTGTGTACTTATTTCTGTGTCATGTTGATTTAGCTCAAGAACTTCGTTACAAGATAGCAGCCTTGGAGTAGATGCAAAAATTTATAGAAGAGCTGCTAGCATGCAATCAACGGCTAGAGAGCGAGCTAAATGCGCGATTCACATGCTCAGACTCTACCCCCATAGAATTGGAGCTACCTCTAGGGTTGCCAGATCTCCGGGCGCCGCCCGGAGTGCCCGGGTTTTGAATGAATTCTCCGGGTCTACGGGCCAATGACTCTCATTTCAGGGCTTGAATGTAACCTTCATCTTAACTTTTTTTTACGACGCTTTTTAAGTACTATGCTCTTGTAGCGACGATCTACATTGAACTTAACGTTACTTAAACTTAGGACGAACACAATATCCATGCCCTAGGAGGGATTCGAACCTCTGGCGGGAGTAGTCTCGCGCACCGTGGCAAGACGCCTCAGTGCGCTCGGCCATTCCCGGCCGGCTCCTCTCTAGTAATTATAAATAACTTTATATTCTTAGTGCAACAAAACGCTACTTTTCTATTCATCCTCTGAAAACTTTTCATTGTTGCAGCGGTAGTAATCGGCTAGCGCATTATTAAGCCGCGGCAACGTGTCAATCCTCTTTTTTTTTTTAATTTAGAATTCACGTGTAATCCTGCTTGGGGGGGGGGGGGGGGTTAGTCTGGTCTCCGGGCCTGCCTCGAGTTCAATCTGGCAACCCTAGCTACCTCAAGACAATGCATGTACTCAAACTGCCTCCACAATTATCCACACTACCCTTGGGCGTGGTTGTGTGTGTTGTCCTTAGGTTAGTTTAAGTAGTTTGTAGGTCTAGGGTCTTAAGACCAAAGTAGTTTGGTTCCATAAAACTACAAACATTTGAAATTTTTTCCATCGTGTGGTTCAGCCAAATGGAGGTTGTTTTCCTAAGCAGTGACATAACATGTGAGTTCGCCAAGTTTAGTCATGTACTGAGTCAACTGGACCAAAACTACGCGGTCGGGGGTTCGAATCCCCCCCCTCGGGCATGGATATTTGTGCCGTCCTTAGTGTTAGCTAGTTCATAAGTAGTTTGTAAGCTGAGGGACTGTTGGCCCCGTAGTTAAGTCCCATAAGTTCTACAAACATTTGAACATTTTTGAACCAAAACTACGCCGGCTGGACGCAGCTGCAGACATGGCCGATATAGTGCCCTGTGCAGTGGCAATGGTGCTGAGCACTGCAGCTGCTGCAGCATACGACACCGTACCCACATCACCAACTTCGGCTCCACAACTACACACGCTGCCCATTGCCCCCCACTTACGACGACAACTATGCACCTCCTAGTGCATTGTTTGGCGGTGCAGCTGGCAGCGCCATCCACAGAGGTAGACAGGTTGGTGAACTCACAATGAGAGGGCAGTAAGCGCTGCAGCAAGTCACACTACCCCTAGGGATGGCGGTTATCGCTCAAACAACCGGTTTTCGGTTATACCGGTTCTTTTCATCTCCAGTTTAACCGCACCGTAAAAATTGCTCAAGATAACCGGTTTGTTTAAATAACCGGTTTTCGGTTTTTTATTCCTATTATTTCCAGTAGAGTTCGACCGAAACATATTTTGCGGCCGAAACAAAAACCGTAAGCTTCGGTTCTCCTAGTTTCGGCCGAAACAGAAACTTCGGAATTTTAGTTAAAATTTAGGTAAATTTACGTTATACGACAAAATCACTAGTCTTTCCATATTTTGCAGGAGCTCCTTCCAATACTACGCTTTCTTGAGTGTGTGTAAGCCTAGCCAGGAGTCCATAGAAGACGATATACGAAGCATACAGATTTACTGGCCTAGTATTTCCATCCGGCAGTTGCGAATATTGAGCCAACCACTTCGGTGCACGCGCGTCGTCTAATAGGCCACGCCACACGACAACAGGTGCATCGGTGCCTCACCAGCTGCACCTGTCCTAAGTTCTTATGCCACGCATTTGTTGCGCGTTTCTGACTGCCGGGATTGTTCTTAAATTATCACTGATCGCTTTTCTTAGTTTCTGCGATGACCTGATATTAGGGTCTACTAGTTTTAATTTTTTAAATTATTTACCAAAAAAACCATTTTGAACCACTACTACAGGAAGTAGTCGTACCAGTTTTTTTACCCGGTTCTTGGCAATAACTGAAAAAATCCGGTTACAACCGACACCAAATAAATACCGAAAAAACCGGTTATTCAAAACTAAAATACCGGTACCGGTTTTAACCGGTCGGTTTTTCCCATCCCTAACTACCGCCACAACACACACAACCGGCAGCACCGCAGCAGCCATTCCAACGGTACTCCGCAGGATTCTGATCAGCAGCAGACAGGTTACTGCTATCACCACGGCCGCTTTGGCACTGATTCAAAAATATGTCAGCCTCCCTCCGAGCACCCAAATGCCACCTCCACCTGGGTCTAGATGCACCCGGCTGCAGCACCGTTTCCAAGTGTCTCCTCATAGCGGAACGGACAGGCAACGTCAAATACCTTACAGACGCAGAATCCGGCTTGGCAATTTTCCCTTCCGCCATTCCGAGAGACCGCAGGAATGCCAAATCACTGTCTTTGACGGCGGCCAACAATTCACAAATCAAAACATTCAGCACACACCACCGTAATGTAGATCTTGGTCTTCATTATACGTTTTCATTGAGAGTTTCAGTGGCTGGTGTAAATGTACTTATCCTGGGCGCCGACTTCCTCAACCCTTACAAGCTGCTCACCACCATTATCAACTTCCAACTCATTGATACGACAACAAATTTAAAAACAAATGGTCAGCAGTGGTAGGTCGCCTTTTACAGTGTTAGAGGATTGACGTACCCCGGACTGTACGAAGATACGATGCACCAGTTCGCCCTGCCGGTGTACCTAGAGAAGTGAAGCATACAACAGTGCATCACATCATAACAACGCCAGGTCCTTACACTTCGTGTCGCCCGTACCGGCTTGTGTGCAAGAGGCTGGGCCGGCCGCGGTGGCCGAGGGGACTGAGGCGCTCCAGTCACAGTCTGCACGGCCACTACGGTCGGGGGTTCGAATCCCCCCTAGGGCATGGATATTTGTGCCGTCCTTAGTCTTAGCTAGTTCATAAGTAGTTTGTATGCTTAGGGACTGATAACCCCCGTGGTTAAGTCCCATAAGTTCTACAAACAATTGAACATTTTGAGCAAGAGGCTGGCTACAGCTAATGCAGAGTTTGAGGCCATGCTGCGACAAGGCATCATCCGACTACTGAGAAGTCCATGGTCTTCCTCCCTGTATCTAGTTCCCAAAAAGGACAATTAGTGGTGTCCCTGCAGAGGCTTCTGCGGTCTAAACTCACGTACACTGCCAAACCAGTACCCAGTACCACACATTCAAGATTTTAGCAGTGACGGCTGGTGACCAGAAAAGATGGTAGTGCACTTTTTCACCAATAAAAAGTTCGGCCTCTCCATTGTGGCAGCCCAACGCATTCGGAAAAAAATGCTATTATGTCAAGATATCATAGATGTATATGGATCAGAAACAATCAGTCGACCGCAGACACAATATCTACCCGAGGCATTAAAAAAAAAATGAATTGACGACCTTTCGTTTTAACTGTCTGTAAAATTGTCAAACTTGGAATCGGTCTACCTAGCCTCTTGATTTATAACTTATCTTCAAACCTGCGTAAATTGAAGGGTTCAGAAAGCTAGGAAATTACCTGATTCATTACTTCACCTGTTCCTTGAGACTCAAAATTACACGCTAAACAACGAACACAACGCACAGTTACTTGGCTCGCAGCTACACGTGAACTGATAAGAAGGCGCGAAAAGCCCGCTTCGTATGAAGGGCGGACGACTCCGCTTGTCTTCGGGAGAGTTGGGACTCTGTTTCTGCAGCTGACAGGGTGGCTCGGGCGGGGTGTGTATACACTCGAGGCGCCTATAGGGGAACACTGTTGCCAAGCGTTGCCCCCGCACCCCGCACACCCCCTGAGACACCCTAGTCGGCGTTTGCAGGCCGGCTGCAAACCCAGCCGCTGTCGGCGAAGTTCGGTCCACTCGGGAGCGGTCGGTGCGTAACAGCCCGGGCGTTTCGAAAGAGATAAATGGAGCGCTACTTCTCCCATTTCATAGAATCTCTAACAGTAAATGGAGTTTAAGAATATTGTTATTCCTGGGGGTAGCGCAAACCTGCAAACGTATGCAGGAGCCGCCCCTGGATTTTAGCACCGCCTTGGCAGGTTCAATGATATTCAGTAAAATAGACGTCGCAAGAGCGTTCACTTAAGTTCTGTTGGCATCGAAAGAGATCGAAAAAACGGCGATTACAACACCTTTCGGGCTCTTTGAGAGCATATTCATGACTTCCGGCCTTCGGAATACTGCCTGGACTTGACAGCGTTTCCTCAATGGTGTCTTGCAAGGCTTTCCATATTTCGAGGTAGTTAAGTGGCTGAGAAACTCGATCTCCCTGACGTCAGACCACACTGAAGGGATTTATGACGATTCGGGCTTCACTCAGGCGCTGAAATATGGTTGTCAGGTGTTGGCGGTGGAGCTCGAGCGACTTCAAGAACACCTGGATGTCGTCGAGGTACATGAAACAACATGTAAAGCCTTATTGTAAAATGTAAACTTTCACGGCCGGAAAGGTCAATATTACTAAAAATTTCCGGGCTATTATGCCGTGGTCTTATGGATTTATTATTCAAACCCAATGTTTCGTCCCGAACTGTGGAGGACATTTTCAAGAGGATTGTGGCACTTTTGTATGTCCGATGCACACCCTGGCTCGATACTGAGTGAAATCAAACTCGATTTACAAGGGCTAGCACGCAGAGGTGTGACGTCAGATGTTTTGTATCTGCGTGCACAATTCGTCATTGCTGATTGCCATAGTCCGTTGTTAATATTGTCCCATGGTGGAAGACTGTTACATTTCTTCTTCAACATCGGAATCCAGATTTCACTTAGTTTGCCGGCCGCGGTGGCCGAGGAGACTGAGGCGCTCCAGTCACGGTCTGCACGGCCACTACGGTCGGGGGTTCGAATCCCCCCTCGGCCATGGATTTTTGTGTCGTCCAAGTTCGTAAGTAGTTTGTAAGTTTAGGGACTGATGACCCCATAGTTAAGTCCCATAGACTGTACAAACATTTTTTTTCACTTAGTTTCACGCCCACCTCCATCCTATTGAAACTATTGGGGTGTTTTACATTTTCTATAGCCTCTCTGAACAGTCTTTCGTGGTATCCATTTGTGGCTGCTAAAACCTGAGTCTTATCGAATTGAATTAGGTAGTCCCCCAGTTGAAAAACATGTTCACCAACAGCTGATCTGTCAATCTCTCCCCTTCTACACTTTCCATTGTGCTCTTCTAGTCGTTTTTTGACCTTTTTTTTCTGTGGTACCCACGTATACGTCTCCCCAGCTATACGGAATCCTATAAATTCCTGCTTTTTCCAGCGGTTTACAAGCATCCTTCGTCAACTTCAGGTGATCGTGTACCTTCCGAGTAGGTTTGTAAATAACGGCAACATTCCGTTTCGTTTGCGGTCGGTAATGCCCTTAATAAAAGGCAGAAAGACTTTAGATTTCACAGGAACCTTTTCATCGTTTTCAATTCTACGTGTCAGTCTCAACACTCTCCTTATCTCTGTGAACGAACAGCCATTCTTAAGTAAAGCATTATTCGGGTGTTTCAATTCCACTTAGAGTAATTCCGGTTCGTAGATGTTTCTTGCTCCGTCCACCAACGTCTTTATAATGCCCCGCTTTTGCTGTGGGTGGTGGTTTGAATCCCGATGCAGATAATAGTTTGTGTGGGTGGGCTTCCGAGAAACTGTATGGCCCAATCTGAGATTCCCCTTTTTGAAAACTGACACATCAAGAAAATTCAGCCGCGGTGGAGTAGCCGAGCGGTCTAAAGCACCTCGCTGCGGAGCGCGGGGCTGCTCGCCGTGGAGGTTCGAGTCCTCCCTGGGGCATGGGTGTATGTGTGTTTGTCCGTAGGTTAGTTTACCTAGGTTTAAGCAGTTTGTAAGCTACGGACTGATGACCACGCAGTTTCGTCTGATAGATTTACAGACATTTGAACATTTGAAGAAAATTCAGTCTGTCTTCTTCTCCATGCTAAACTGAATTCTAGAATTACCGCTGTTGAAGAAAACGATCTAGTTCCTCTCTACCATGCCTCCACACAAATAAACGTATTGTCTACATAGCGGAACCAGATAGCAGGTTTTTTTTGTTTGTTGTTTTCAGTGCCTGTTCCTCGAATTTTTCCGTATAGAAATTTGCTATAAGCGGGCTTAAAGGGCTCCCCATAGCTACACTATCTGTTTGTTGATAGAAATCATCGTTCCATTTGAAATAAGTAGTCGTGAGGCAATATTTGAACAGATCTGCAATGTTGGGTGGAAAGATGAGATTGACCTGTTGCAGCACCTCACTGACTGGAAACATAATAAACAAGGATACCACGTCAAAACTAACTAATAATGTCCTCTGGCTTGACCAATATGTCATTTAATTTACTTCTAAAATGTCTCGAATTCTTGATATTGGAATCTGAGCGCCCAACATATGGTCGTAATAATGTTGTCAAGAACTTGGCAATCAAATAGGTGGGCAAGGCAATAGCACTAACAATAGGTCTCAGAGGAGGAACATTTTCCTATTCTTTGTTGACTTTTGGCAACCCATAAAGTCTTGGCGGTAGTGCAACTGAATTGAACAGCCTTTTTGGAACACACTGTTCAATGGAAGACTTTTTTTTATTAACTGTGTAACAGTTCTAAGACCTTATAGTAATAGTGACCTTTCCAGCTGTGAAAGTTTACATTTTACAATAAGACTCGTCTACGGGGAGGAAATGTCAAGAAATGTGCGATGCATGGAATGTCTCCAGAAGAAGAGAGTGCAGTTTTTGTGTTCCCTCACATTTCTGTCTCGGTGCAGATCGGCCAGTATTATTCCAAAATTTCTGAGGATGAAACGATTATGTAGCACAGCCAAGGCGCAGCGGATTTACAAACGGACGAAAGAGGCTTTACTATGGGAATGAAGTCAACAGACCCGGCAAGCACAAATTGTAAGTTATTGTATGTCCATATTACCATCAGTAATGGTGTGTGTAGTAGTGACTGGGATAGAATTGACAGATTGTCGCACGATACCATTAACAAACGTGTGTTGACAACATCTAGTAGACAGAGGAAGAAACTTGACAATTTGCGGCTGAAACCCACCATCCGTCACTTACATTCTTCCCACACTGTTATCAATTTATGGGACATTTGCAATCTGATGATGAGAGATCGGTGCTTGCCAGGGGCGAAAATTTTGCCGTCAGTCCACAAGTTGTGCCTACAGAGGATATTATAGCCAGTTTAGAAGCGGGTATTCGCAATTTAGACAAAGTTACAGCTGAGAAAATACACTCCTGGCCATTAAAATTGCTATTCCACGAAGATGACGTGCTACAGACGCGAAATTTAACCGACAGGAAGATGCTGTGATATGCAAATGATTAGCTTTTCAGAGCATTCACAGAAGATTGGCGCCAGTGGCGTCACCTACAACGTGCTGACATGAGGAAAGTTTCCAACCGATTTCTCCTACACAAACAGCAGTTGACCTGCGTTACCTGGTGAAATGTTGTTGTGACGCCTCATGTAAGGAGGAGAAATGCGTACCATCACGTTTCCGACTTCAATAACCTATCCTTCAATAGCCTATCGCGATTGTGGTTTATCGTAATGCGACATTGCTGCTTGCACTGGTCGCGATCCAATGATTGTTGGCAGAATATTGAATCGGTGGGTTCAGGAGGGCAATACAGAACGCCGTGCTGGATCCCAAAGGCCTCGTATCACAGACAGTCAAGATGACAGGCATCTTATCTGCATGGCTGTAGCGGATCGTGCAGCCATGTGTCTATCCCTGAGTCAACAGATGGGGATGTTTGCAAGACAACAACCATCTACACGCACAGTTCGATGATGTTTGCAGCAGCATGGACTATCAGCTCGGTGACCATGGCTGCCATTATCCTTGACGCTACATCACAGACAGGAGCACCTGCGATGGTGTACGCAACGACGAACCTGGGTGCACGAATGGTAAAATGTCATTTTTTCGGATGAATCCAGGTTCTGTTTACAGCATCATGATGGTCGCAGCCGTGTTTGGCGACATCGCGGTGAACGCACATTGGAAGCATGTATTCGTCATCGCCATACTGGCATATCACCCGGCATGATGGTATGGGGTGCCATTGGTTACACGTCTCGGTCACCTCTAGTCAACATCGACGGCACTTCGAACAGTGGCTGTTACATTTCAGATGTGTTACGACCCATGGCTCTACTTTTCATTCGATCCCTGCGAAACCCTACATTTCAGCAGGATAATGTACGACCGCATATTGTAAGTCCTGTACAGGCCTTTCTGGATATGGAAAATGTTCAACTGCTGCCCTGGCCTGCACATTCTCCAGATCTCTCACCAACTGAAAACGTCTGCTCAATGGTGGCCGAGGAACTGGCTCGTCACAATACGCCAGTCACTACTCTTGATAAACTGTGGTATCGTGTTGCTACATGGGCATCTGTACCTGTACACACCATCCAAGCTCTGTTTGACTCAATGCCCAGGCGTATCGAGGCTGTTATTATGGCCAGAGGTGGTTGTTCTGGGTACTGAGTTTTCAGAATCTATGCACCCAAATTGCATGAAAATGTAATCACATGTCAGTTCTAGTACAATATATATGTCCAATGAATACCCGTTTATCATCTGCATTTCTTCTTGGTGTAGAAATTTTAATGGCCAGTAGTGTAAAAACAGTACTGTTCCGATGCTGAATCTGCCTGCACCATGGAGAGACACTGTTGAACAGTCGCCTTATGCATCACCATACTGGTCTCACACCCCGTGTTATTGTTTGTGGTGGTATTGAATTCCAGTTGTGCAATGCTCTGGTAGGAATTGCTGGTACACCAATCACCCATAATGATATCTCTGTAATGTGGGTTCTGATGTCCTCCTGACAGCAACTTTGTAAGACAATAATTCACATCTGCACGTGCCACACAGTGTTCGAGGCTTCTTAGGCACCTATCTGACTGCATTGCTGTCCTGGCCCCCTGTTTTCTTGATCTCTCACCTATCAAGAATGTCTGGTCAATAATTGCAGAATGACTTGCCCAGACTACATCACCTGTTGCTACACCAGGTCAACTCTGGCAATATGAGGGAGCAGCTTAAACTGCTATACCACAACAAAACATGCAGAGCTTCTTTAATTCCATTTCAAGCTGTGTAGCAGCAGAAATATTCAGTAGTGGCAGCTACAATCAATACTAATCTCATCTTCCTCATTTCACATGGAACTGTATATTCAATAATGTGTACATATAAATTTGGCTGTGATATCTCCCCTCATTCTTGGTGTCACATTTTGATTGGCCAGTAGTTGACGCAGTATGTGAAAGTTGAAGCAAGTGCCTCTCTTCTGGCACTTACAGTTATCTGTAGAGTACCACCTAGAAGTTCCATGCTATAAACTTTTCAAAAACCAGAAATAATGAACACTGTTTCCCAGTACATTTATACATTTCACTTACATTTTTGGAATAAAGAATCCTGCTCATTATGCCCTGAAAAGAAATTATCACAGCTATAAAGAAAGGAACGGAAAATTTTAATTATGACCTTAAGAACTTGACACTGGGTCGAAGAGGCGTGAAATGGTCTGGCTCCAAATTTTTTAACTCTCTCCCAGATAAAATAAAATATTTAAGAGACATTGTACCTCTATTTAAACCGTTAACAATGAAGACAGCTGCATAGTATGGTCTCGCATGGTACGGGGTTGTCCACATGGGTGACCTGCACTGCACATGGAAAGTCACAGAACAGACACACGAAATGAGAGTAGACAGGTAGAAACAAATGTATCTCACCCTTCTTTGGGGCTGGGCTTTCTACTGGCACTAGCTAAGTTAGAAATACATATTGTTGTTCATACTCTGTTCCATTGTTTAATTGTAAATGATTACGTACCAGTATACCATGTTTTAGAATTAATAATATCTTAAAATGAACATCCAGCTATGCTCAACAATAGAAATACTTTTGATTTGACTAACTGCTTTATCTTTTCCCATAGCTTTTGATGGCTGGTTATCGTGTTTTGTGGTCTATATGGGATTAACCTATTTATTTTATTTTATTTATTTATTTTTGGTACTCCCTTCTCCCATACACCCCATCCTTTCTCTCACCAATAAAGCCTTCTTCAGCTACAACAAAACTGTCCCCCTGATGAAAAAAAAACAGCACTGCCATGAAGTGTCAAAAACAGAAAATTAAATGTGGAAGTGTATTCATTTCCATTCTTTCATTTCAGGACATCTTCCGTTCCCTGGGCTTCCATGCTGTATCCTCTGATTTACTTGATGACTGCAGATGTGGAGTAAATGTGTCATAATTACAGGACATCCTACGACAATAAACATGACTTTTGTGTGCATAAATTGAAAACAGAAGCAATTTGAGTAGATTCATATTAGTTATTATTCCTATATATTTTTAGGAGTATCTAGCTGTGGTTGCTTCTGTCTCTTAATGTATTTATATAGTTGTTACACCCTTCTGAAGGTTATCCTTTAGGGTTAATGCTGTATGAATAATTTAAATGAACAACTGAATAAATTGTTTGTAAAATATAGGTGGGGACAAGGTTTGACTTTTTAATGTCCAGTGACTTGTAATGTCTTCTGCAGGCTGGTGAAATCTTAAGGGTAACACCTTTTGTGTAAGCTATGGACCGTGGTCTTATTTCACTAATTCTCAGAGCTTAACTTTATCCGTAATTATCAGAAAGGTCACAGAACTGTAAACATTAAACCCGCAAGTAATACCTTGACATTAGTTTTCTTACTCTACTCCTGCAGACATGTGAGGTAAAAATTTGCAAACTGTGCACTGAACACACATGTACTAATTACTATATGTTGTTACATATTTTTTAAATGACTTGTAACAGAGAAAATTGATAGTTACATATACATATTAAACAAAGATATAAATTAAAAGTTAAATATACAGAAAGGTACAGTAAGAGTGTCTGTGTAGTTAAGAGTGTGGGAATGTGTGCTACCACCAGAGGAAGAGCTTGCTAGAAAGCTACTGTGCTCCACACATTTATCCACTAGAGATGAGGGTTCGACTCTTCTTTATTTTACATACTGTTCCAGCCAGGAGTATTGCTTATTAATGACCACATTAAATGAAAAATCCCCATATATACCTTATGCTGCTTGGTCCTTTATGTAGTCATTGATCAGTGTAAATAAATTACTGGAAAGATCATTTTCATGATGGCATTGTCTTCATTTCTTGTATAAGAATGCTGCTTTTGCTGAATGAAGGGCACTGTTTGTTATGGGCCACAAACATTTTATTTACTCAAGCTAAATTAACCGAAAAGATAATTAAATAGCATTTGCAAATGATAAAGGAAGGGAAGGAAGAAGGATAGGAAAGAAAGGATTGACAGTGGCCGCATTTGGGCATTGATATTAAGCAATGGCGACAAGTGAAAATGTGAGCCGGACCGGGAATCGAACCCGGGTCTCGCGCTTCAGGCCAGCGGTCGCCTTCCACATGGCCACCCGTGCTCGCCTCCCCTCTGTCTTAAATTCCGACATATCGCACGCTATGTTTGTAGCGCCCCTATCGTCCATGCCCTCTTACACTCGCCATTACGGATTTCCGTGCAAGGTAGGACGTATGACCGCATCTGCGGTGAAATAACTGAAGCTAACGCCGTCATCGCGTTTAATACTTATTGTATTGGTGTTGTGTCTGTTCTTTCGGACGTCCGAAAGCACAGACACCACACCAATACAATATAATAAAATAGCACATAATGGAGTGAAAATGCTTGTAGAATGCAGACTAAAAGGGCTAAGTCTCCAAAGGAAACTGTTACTATGACTGCAAATGTAGCTGAGCTCAGTTTTCCCCCCCATCCTTCAATTTGTGATTCAAGGGTTTTATTTGCATACACTGCACCTTCATTTGAACAGTCCTTAGGAAAACCAAATAGGCTCTTTCTGACAACTCTGTTCCTCAAGAGATGTTCTGTAATTTTTCAAGTACTGTAGATGTTATGGCCTAAGGGCCATTCATATCGCGCGCGGGCCCGGCCGTGGTAGTTCCCGGTCGTGCCACAGGAGGGCACGGTCGGCATAACAGCTGAGCGAGCTGCGCGCCGTCTGCTGGCGGGCCCTGTCAAACGGCCGACTTGACAGCCGAGTCATTCGACAAGTGTACGCGGACGAGACATGGCGTGCTTGGACTAAGAGTGTTTACTTCAGTGGCGACGAGGATATTGGTAGCGTGGTCTTCCTGCCGCAGTCATGGCAGAACACCTTAGCGCGTTGCTGACGAATCTTCAGTCGTTACCGGAAATTTTGGCTCAACAGAATGCTTCTCTCACGGCGGCTATTGACACATTGACTAGGGCTGTGACACAACAGGTCGGGTTGCGGTCTTCTGTGCCCGTTCCTCCGTTTCCTCCATTTGACGACTTTGCCGAGGATTGGTCCGACTACGAACAGCGTTTACGCCAACACTTCGTAGCCTTCCAGGTGTGTGATGAAGGTAAGCAAAAAGCTTATTTCTTTTCGTGGCTCTCGCCTCGTCTTTTTCGTTTGCTGGGCGATTTAGCGCCGCTTCAGACGCAGGCATCCCTGTCCTTTCAGGATATCTGTTCTCTTTTTGCGGCGTATTTTCGCCGCCACTCTCACGTGGTGTCGGCCCGCATATCTTTCTACCGTTCGCGGAAGCAGCCGGGTCAGTCGTACCGCGCGTGGGCCACGGAACTGCAGGGGCTAGCCCGTCGTTGTCTGTTTCGGTCCGAACCGCACGGTGATTCGTATGCGGACTCTATGGTCCGCGATGTTTTGGTTTGTTTTGCTCCCGACCTGGACGTTCGCAAGCAGGCTCTTCAGTCGGACGATCCCTCATTAGCGGAGGTTTTGTGTATTGCGTGCGCATTTGAAGTTTCTGAGGCTGTGGGGAGTCAACTTTCCGCTTGGGGGGAGGTATCCTCAGTTGCCGATTCGGCCCCGTTATCCGCGGCGCCGGTTTCTTCGGTGGCTGTTGTTGCGTCGCCCTCCCCTCCCTCCCTTCGGACGCCGCCGCGCTCGCCTGCGTCGTATGGGCGGGGGGAAAGGCGGCCCGCTTCAGAGAGCGAGCCGCTGTCATGTCTTTCGTGCGGGGCGTCCCATTCTCGGGAATCGTGCCCGCACAGGCGGGCCACCTGTAATCGTTGTGGCAAGTTCGGACACCTCGCCCGAGTGTGCCGCTCCTCGCCTAAGGGCCGCAAAAGGACCTCTTCCCCTCGCGATTTTGGCGCAGCGCCCATGGATATTAATAAGGCTGTCCCCGTCGGCGTTCAGCCGCCGAAGTTGTTTATAGACCTCCGCATTCTGCAGAAAACGGTTACGCTTCAAGTGGACACAGGCGCGACGACATCGCTTCTAAGTGCTGCAACTCATCAAGCATTAGGCTCCCCCACTTTAAGTCTGGCGCCTCGCGTGTTGGTTGGCTACGGCGGCCACCCTATTCCACTATTGGGGTCGTTTGTCGCCGAAGCTACATATCAGAACGTTAGTCGCGCGGTACTGTTTGTGGTAGTAAACAGTGCAACGGCTACGAATATTTTCGGCCTCGACGCTTTCCACGCTTTTGGCTTTTCTATTACCGATTCTGTCTGCTTGATTTCCGATCAAATTCCGTACGAGAGTCTCAAGCAGCTTCGCGCGGAGTTCTCGTCCCTGGTTGCGCCGGGTCTTGGGTGTGCTACGAATTTTCGGGCCACTATTACACTTAAAAATACGGCTTGCCCCGTCTTCTGTCGGGCTCGGCCTCTCCCGATCGCCCTCCGTGGCGCTGTTAAATCGGAATTAGATCGCCTGACGGCGGAAGGTATTTTGCGTCCGGTCACAGCTAGCGAGTGGGCCTCCCCTCTAGTTGTCATACGCGAGCCCTCGGGTGCCCTGCGTGTGGCGACTTTAAGAAAACTGTAAATTCTCAATCCATCATTGATTCTTTTCCCATGCCTCGCCCAGCAGAATTGATAGATCGGTTGTCCGGGGGCCAGTATTTTTCTAAAATTGACCTGGCAGAGGCGTATCTCCAGTTGCCTTTAGACGATGCCTCCAAACAGGCGCTGGTGATTTCTACGCCTTTTGGCCTATATCAATATCAGAGATTGCCATTCGGGGTGGCCAGTGCCCCAGCAATCTTTCAGCGTTTTTTGGAGCAGTTGCTTGCGCCGGTCCCCTGTTGCGTGAACTACATGGATGATATTGTGGTGACGGGCTCCACAGCTGCTGACCATATTGCCAACCTCCGTTCATTGTTTTCCGTTCTGGAGGGGGCTGGCCTCCGCTGTAATTTCCAGAAATCTTCTTTCTTCCAACCAACCATCAAGTACTTGGGCTACGAGGTATCCAGGTCGGGGGTACGTCCCGTGGCAGAGCACGTGCGGGCAGTCGCAGATCTTCCCCATCCTTCTTCCGTTCACGAACTTCAAGTATTCCTGGGCAAGATCGCCTATTATCATTGCTTCCTCCCGCAGGCAGCCACAGTGGCTTACCCCCTGCATCAACTGCTACGTAAAGGCGTCCCGTTCCACAGGTCTCCTGCGTGCAAGCGAGCTTTTCAGTCACTGAAAAGGGCCCTCCTGGAGGCTCCGTGCCTCACTGCATACACCCCGGGGGTCCCACTTGTGGTGGCAGCGGACGCCTCCCAGCATGGTGTGGGGGCGGTGCTGGCACATCGGTTTCCCAATGGGTCAGAGCACCCGTTGGCGTTTGCATCTAAAACTCTTACGGATGCGCAGCGCCGATATTCCCAGGTGGACAAGGAGGCCCTAGCCATCGTTTTTGCTTTAAAAAAATTTTACGTTTATCTCTATAGATCAAAGTTCACGCTTTACATGGACCACCGCCCGTTAGTGTCGTTGTTCCACCCGTCAGCGGCTCTTCCGGACAAGGCAGCCCATCGTCTTCAACGCTGGGCCTTGTATCTCTCTCGTTTCCATTACGAGATACAGTACCGCTCGACGTCTCATCACGCCAATGCTGACGCCCTATCGCGCCTCCCGGTAGGCCCTGATCCAGTCTTCGATGCTGAAGAGCTTTTGTGTTTTGCAGTTAACGAGTCGGCTAAAGATGTAGTCTCCGGTTTTCCTATCAATAGCTCACGGATCGCGGAGGCTACCGCTGCTGACCCGGTCCTCCGGGTTTTCCTTAAACGGGTGAGGCAAGGCTGGTCAGAGCGTCCTCCGGGTCGGGCATCAGACCCTCTCCGCAATTATTATGCTATTCGGCACCGCCTTAGCACCTACGAGGGTGTTTTACTTCTGTCCAAGGAAGACGGCTCCCATCGAGTGGTGGTTCCTGTGTCCTTGCGCCGCCAGATTCTCGGTCTTCTCCATCGGGACCATTGGGGCGTCTCTCGCACGAAGATGCTGGCCCGCCGACATGTATATTGGCCGGGTATAGATGGGGACATCACTCGCCTCATTGCAGGATGCTCTTCTTGTGCATCTCAACAAGCGGCTCCGTGCTCATCTCTCTCTCCGTGGCCCACTCTGTCTGCACCTTGGGAACGACTCCATGTCAATTTTGCGGGGCCCTTCTTAGATAGCTACTGGCTTTGCATTCTTGACGCATACTCCAACTTCCCATTTGTTGTTTGCCTGACCTCCATGTCTGCGGAAGTTACCACACGTTCCCTGTTAAAGATATTTTCTATTGAGGGTCTCCCGGCTGCACTGGTGACAGATAACGGGCCACAGTTTACTTCACAACACTTTCACGATTTTTGTTCTACCCATGGGATCCAACATGTCCTGGCCCCACCTTTCCACCTGCAGTCCAATGGGGCAGCGGAGGGGTTCGTCCGCGCTTTCAAGACGCAAATGCGCAAGTATGTGGCACATCTTTAAGTGGAGGATGCCCTACTTCGATTCCTGTCATCTTATCGGTCCACTCCGGCAGGTCAGCAGAGCCCCTCAGAGCTCCTTCACGGCCGCCGTCATAGGACACTGTTATCCCTCGTGCATCCAGGCCCTCCCACACCTCTTCTTCGTCCTCGGTCACGTTTTCCCCCAGGCTCGGCTGTCTGGGCTCGAGGCTACGGCCGCCATCTTCGTTGGGTCCCGGCCGTGGTCATTTGGGAGCGTGGCCGTCGTCTCTGTGAGGTCCGTTCTCCTACCGGGGTCCTCACCCGCCACCATGATCAGCTACGGGTCCGCCACCCTCCTCAAACACCTACAGTCCCTTCCTCCTCGTCCAGGTCCAGCCCCCCCCCCCCCCCCCTGTTACGGGTGCCATCAGGGGACAGTTCTCTACCGACTTCCGCTTCGCAGGCATTGGCTGGGGGGCAAATGGATTTCCCGTCACCGTCGGGGTCCGGGGCCCACTTCCCCGCCGCAGTCCCAGCGGCCAGCTACAAGGAGTGGACAGCTCCGGTCGCCGGCAGAGGGGGCACCTTGCAGCCTGCCGACGGAGGCCCCGAGTATCCAATGGAGGAGCCACAGGAGGGAGGAATGGAGGACCTGCTGCCATCGCCAGTGCTGGGAGCAGCAAGACAGCGTTCGCGTGGGCGAACCCCTCGTCGCTCGAAGAGGTTCCGCCCGTATGAGGTGGTTCCGGCTAGGGAGTGGATGGAGCCGCCAGGCGATTGGATGGAGGTGGAAGAGTCCCAGCAGCCAGACCTCTGCACCGCCGTTCAGGGGTCCGGCTCCTCACCCCAAGGGGGGAGGGATGTTATGGCCTAAGGGCCATTCATATCGCGCGCGCCGTCACAGGGTTCCGTGGCAGGCGCGGGCCCGGCCATGGTAGTTCCCGGCCGTGCCACAGGAGGGCACGGTCGGCCTGACAGCTGACACGAGATGCGCGCCGTCTGCTGGCGGGCCCCGTCAAACGGCTGATGTGACAGCCGTGTCATTCGACAAGTGTACGCGGAACGAGACATAGCGTGCTTGGACTAAGAGTGTTTACTTCAGTAGAGACAACTGTTAATAATGAAATTGGTTGGTAGTTTGTGAAGTCACTTTTATAATCTCTTCTAAAGGGGCTTCACAATGGTATGTTTGAATCTTTCAGGAATAATGCCATACTGAAAATCAAAAGTAAGGCACAGAGTATCATGTACCCCATGGAAAAGAATATTTCAATACGTTATTAGAAGCATTATGTACCGCTTCAGAAATCTTGCATTTTAAAGACCAAATTAACTTTTGAATATCCCCTACAGAAAGTGGCATAAAGCACATTTCTGGTATTATGTTGGAATAAGCTGCTAGACAAGCTCATGGCTTTCTTAGGGAATCTATAGCCAATTTGTTGAATAAGAGACAAGAATTTTTTGACAAAAATTTCAGATACAGGTTATGGATTTTGTATTATGTTATCTCAATGTCTGATTATTAGGTCATGGGTGGTGCTCTTTATCTGCCATCATCACACTTTTTATGATGATACAAATTGTTTTACTTACTAGTCTTTGATTGGTAAAGGGTTTTGTACTTCTTTTTTACTTCCTTCAAAATTTTGCAGTACTGTCTGTAATGATTCCATTTTTCTATGTCATCTGTTTTCCAATTGTAGCATAAATGTCCACCTTAGTTACTACATGACAACTTAAAAGTCGACCACTGTACGAAACAAGAGCTTTGTTTTATCACTAAAATTAGCAAATAACGTCCGTGTGAACTACTGGTTACTCCCTGCTACAAAGCCTTTTTCCGTGGCCAAACTCAGAACTGACTTGTTTCAAATTACTTCAGTAACAGGAAGTTAATACTACAGTGGTCAATATACATAGCAGCTCACACGTTATTACACGCAGACATTAATAAGCAAGCCACCAAAATGAAAGTTATCTTAGAAAGGTGGCTAAGAAAACATTTATGGCGCAACAGAATTTAGACGTAAGAAAAATTGCATCTGATCTTATTTTCAGCACTTGTGAAGAACAATATTAAATAAAAGAGGGAAGGTGCTCTAAAACTACAATTTATAGGCAACTTACGGATTATGCTGAACTTACACTTGTTTATTCAGGTAGAAAACAAGCAAAATTGGGAACCAATTTTGTTAATACAATAAAAATGCATCTCTTACATGGATTAATGCGGACAATGCCTAGCCTAAATTATACATGATTTAACGCTACTGGGGGGGGGGGGGGGGGGGAGGATTCACAAACAACACTCATTCTCTCACACACACACAATGCCACAGCGAAACTCAACAAAATCATTGTGCTGAGACGAGGCGGAAGCAGGTGCTCATATCGTAGGCGAAATTCAGCAAGTCGGAGGTAGCACAAAACACAATATACAAAAACACTTTGGAGCTGCCTCTGGTCTGTCGTGCCTGTTTTGAGATGGTGAGCGTGTATAGCCAAGTTAAATTACATCTGAATTGGACCGCGAGCAAACACGGTAATAGTGACACACGGCTACATTACATGAACGCACTCCACTGAAGGTGAAGTGGTTGAAAATCAGATTCATTGTACAAATTCACGGTGGATTCGTAAGTTGCAGTCTGTTAGAAATCGATCTAGGTACTAGTTTTATATGAGAAGTGGCGTGAGATCAGGCGACTAGCTGCAAAACCCGTAAGTCGGAACTCGGACCCATGTGGTTTCGAAAACCGATAAAATTGAATAAATTCGGTTTCCGAAAAATAAAGAAAATTAATTACAGCATGCAACCCATGGAAATGCTTAGAATTATATAAGGAAGCGAATGAAATACAGCTACACGCGATAGGGGGCGATTACAGAGACGGATGAGGTCCTGTCTCAGAAAACCACAAAAATTAAATAATTACAAAGTCGGAAAAATAAAATTAAGAATTACAGCAAGCAACCCATCGAAATGTTTAGAATTACATAAGGAAGCTATTGAAGGAGGTTGTACAAGGCTCAGAGAGAATTACTGACAAAGACAGAGGGCATACTACAAGAAAGAGAAGAAATGGCAAAATTAAATAGGAGGGAATAGAAGATTGCAAAATATTAATGGAAATCAGAAGGATACCCGCATAGTTACTTGCCTGATGGGCATGGAACAAACAAGAGTGGAAGCGCTTTGTTCTATGAACCAACCACGTGGAACACATATCACACATAGAAGGAAAGGATGAGATTTTTCATGCACTGTACAATAATGAACTTATCACCTATTAGAAATCAGGCCCTGCAAAGCTAGAAAGTATTTACACAGAGTTCATAACCACCACATGATCGCAAAAGGTTTTAACATATCAGGCCATTATCAAACTGCAACTAGAATCACATACACCGAGTTTATCTATTGGAAATCACTGAATTGAAAAACGAGAACTCATTTCCGCACACAATCAGAGAAAATATTCCAAAGAATGATTCTAAGTTCACGAATCTAAGTTATAAGTGCTAGTCAATGAAACGCTACCATCTCCAAAAGCAAGTGCAGAACCAACCTTACCTCACCCGACGACCAGCACAGAATGACCAGACCGAGCGGCCACAAGACGTGGAAAGCCACTGGAAGCCGGAAAATCCAAGAAACAGCGGTGGTGGGGACGGACAGCAAGACTCGCGCTGGAAGGAAGGCTCACCATCTAGCTCGCAACCAAAGGGTTAGTATCAGCAGCTATCGACACTGAGCCAGAGAGAACGATGCAAAGCGAGCTATCACTCCCCACATTCAGACAGTCATAGATTCTCGCACCCACTTAAAACAACTGCACATCCTCACAGGGACAGTGGCGTAGCGGAGAAGCTGTACTTATGCCACATTAATTAATATAATAATAAATTATTAACATAACAAAGTAAGAAAACCTAGCAATATTAACTAATATTTTAACACATGAAATAAAAATGCTATTCCTTCCAAGGCTTACTTACAGAATTGGAAGGAGTATAAGTGACAAATTACTTTGGAAAACAATCTAAAAGTGGCAGAAAAATCACTTGTGAAACAGTTAAATATGTCATAGCATGATCAATAAAGAAGCAATCCATTTGCTGTAACTTATGATTGAAACATTCTTTTGCCTCTGTTCATTATTCTAACGGATTTCCTGCACAGAGATGGTTTAATGTATGGATTAACATTATTAAGAGCAATGCTTTCATCATCAAATTCTGAGTTATATTTATAACCTGACTGATATTAATTTTCAGATACCTACTTACATCTACAAAAACATTTCTATCATAGTTTCACAATGTTGTTGGATGTTACTTCTATTTATTTTCAGCCAGTCAATCTACATTAGTCACCTAAGAAACAGTATCCTTTACTTTGTTATGTTATACTGACAGAATCTGGTCCATGTGATGCAAAAAAGCTCTTTTATTTCCTGAAGATGGCTTGTAAACAGCTACGACTGTAACTGGATTGGGATCAGAATCTATTTCAGTAGCACTTTCTGCTGTATGTCGCGCTACACATTATTTGTGGTGCGTAAAGCTCTGCAACCTAAACATTCCTTTATGTATATTGCTACTCAATACTTTTCATTATTTACTCTAAGGAAATAGATTGTTAAGTTGTAGCTAGGTAAATGTGACATGGTTCACTCATTAGTTACATGATGCTCAGAGGAAGTGTAATACTGGGGCATTATTTATATACTGATACAGTGTCTGTTGTTTTCAGACATGTCCAAAAGAACAGACACCATTAGTTGACAGTAAAGGCTGTAAATTTAAAAAATCGAAATATTTAAATATTTCAAACGTTGCAGAGGGCTGAAGTAAATTCAAGGACGAAGTTGAAAATTTGTGTTAGACCGCAATTCGAATTTGGATTTTCTGCTTCAGGCCAGCAGTCGCCTTAACCAATTAGGCTATCTAGTCACCCTAGAAGTTGAAAATTTGCATCAGCTAAAATTTGCTCTAGAGTGTATGGCAGATTAAGTGCAATGCCACTATGGTCGGGGGTTCGAATCCCCCCTCGGGAATGGATATTTGTGCCATCCTTAGTTGTAAGTAGTTCATAAGTAGTTTGTAAGTTTAGGGACTGATGACCCCGTAGTTAAGTCCCATAGACTCTACAAACATTTGAACATTTGATTTTTGAAGTGCAATGCGGACATGGTTAAAATTAAAGCACAGCATTGAAACATGGCACACCGTCAGTGGGTGTTCACAGGAAGACAATGGTGCAGGGTCACCTGTCAGCAAGTGGCAGTGGCTGAACCAACAATGTCCAGTCCAGAACCAAGCCAAGATTAGTTCCTCTTGCGGATAGGGGCGTGAGGAGGTCTTCCAAGTCAATGGGATCGGTTTAATGGTTCTAAGCGTATTGGCATGAAGTGAAGGCCACAAACTATGCCATAATGATAAAGTGCGTCGGCAAATAGCCCCTTGAATATCATGGGATGGGTCACAGACGGTAGCTGTCTGAGGGAGGAGGGTTGCAGCCTTGGCCACAGCATCAGCAGCCTCGTTCCCAGGCACACCTACATGGTTCCGTACCCCAGGAAGCAAACTTGAGAACGGTCATCTGCTGACAATTGAAGGGAGCATAAAAAGATGGACCAGGTATGGGTCTCTGAGTCTCTGAGTGGCACTGAGTCAGAGCAGATGACATAGGAAGGATTGTGGCAGCAGCGAATATACAGAACGGCCTGACAGAGAGCAAAAAGCTCAGTTGTGAGATTTTATCACTGGTCAAGAAGCCTGTATTGAAACCTGTCATCCCCAATGACAAAGTCAGATCCGACACCATCAGTGTTCTTGGAGCCATCTGTATACATATAAATGGTAGTATCAAGCCATGAGCGAAGTTCAACAAACCTCGAGCGATATACCGAATCCGGAGTACTCTCCTTTGGGAGCGAGCTGAGTTCAAAGTGCACCCGAATCTGAGCCTGGAGCCATGGTGGGATTGGACTCTCGCGCATTCAATAGGTGGTAGGGAGAGTAAAATCGAATTGCTGGAGAAGGGAACAAAAACGAACTCTGGGAGGGAGCAAGACAGTTC
This sequence comes from Locusta migratoria, assembly GCA_026315105.1. NCBI lineage: Eukaryota > Metazoa > Arthropoda > Insecta > Orthoptera > Acrididae > Locusta > Locusta migratoria. The sequence continues at coordinate 637,901,996 of CM048755.1, read as the reverse complement.
CAGATAGCCCATATTGGCAATCAAGGAAGTCATTGAAGAATGATGGGTAGGATGGGTGATTGGGTGTCGACAACAGATGGCATGTGTACCGACTTAGTAGTATATCATGCTGATAGTTCAATGGTAATTTGGCAGATTCAGCATAAAGGCTTTCAATGAGGCTGGTGTAAAATGCTCCAGTCGCCAGGACTGAGTGTAGACGAGGTAAAATTGACAGCCGTGCAGAAGAGTAGACAAAGCTTCTGCAATCCAGTTTCGAGCAGATAGTGGACCGATAGAGGTGGAGGAGGATGGTTTGATCCACTCCCCATGATGTACTGCTAATAACACAAAGGATGTTAAGGGAATGAGTACATTGGCCAGCCAGATAGGACACATGCAGAATGCAGCAAAGTTTCCTACCCAATATTAGCCCTAAAAATTTCATCATCACCACGAATGGCAGAGTAATGAGGTCAAGATGTAGAGATAGTGGCAGAAACTCTTTGTATCTCCAAAAAATGATGTAGACTGTTTTTTAAGTGGAAAAAAGTAAGTCACTGGTGACACTCCAAACATAAAGGTGGTAATAAAATACTGAAGACAGTGCTCCAGGAGACACGTTCTCTGGGGACTGCAGTAGATCGCGAAGTAGTCCACAAACAGGGAGCCAGAGACATCAGCTGGAAGGCAATCCATAGTTGGATTAATTGCTACGGCGATAAGTACTACGCTCAACACAGGTCCATGCGGCTCCCCATTCTCCTCACCAAAAGTGTTTGACAAAACAGAGCCCACTCGTACCGTAAACCTCCGATCCATTAACAATGCTTGAATAAAAATGGGAAGGTGGCCGCGTAAGCCCCATGGATGAAGGGTGCGGAGAATGCCCGCCCTCCAACAGGTGTTGTACACATTTTCCAAATCAAAGAATACAGCCACTGCCTGGGACTTTCACAAAAGTTATTCATAATAGAGGTTGACCAAGTAACGAGGTGGTCTACAGAAGAACGCTGCCTACAACACCCACATTGGACATTGGTGAGGAGGCAGCGAGGTTCGAGTAGCCAAACCAACCGAGTATTAACCATGCATTTCATCACCTTGCATAGACAGCTGGTGAGAGAAATGGGGCAATAACTGGAGGGATGATATTTGTCCTTCCCTGGTTTTGATATGGGACAACAATAGCTTCATGCCAGTGTGTGGGAACCTGCCCTTTAGTCCATATGCCATTATGTGTGCGAAGCATTTAGCCGCAGGAGAATGGTTCTTAAGCATCTGAATATGAATGGAATCGGGCCCCGGAGCAGAGGACCAGGACAGGGCAAGAGCACGTTCGAGCTCCTGCATAGTGAGGTGGCATTGTAACTAATACAATGTAGTGATTGGGAAGAAGGTGGTCACGCCTCCTATTATGTCTGTTTTCGAGGGAGGAAAGCAGGGTGGTCACGAGCAGAGCTCGAAATCTCCGCAAAAGCTCAGCATGAAGTGTTGGATATATCAACAGTGTTCACAAAGACTTCATTTGCTACAGTCAGGCTGGGAATCAGGGAGTGGGCCTTAGTGCCAGATAACTGGCACAGGCCACCTCAGACAACCAAAGAAGGAGTAACTCAGCTAAATGAACTAGTGAAAGCGGTCCAGCAAAGTTTTTTTGCTTTCCTTCATAACATGACAGCACCGTGCTCATAGTTGTTTGTAATAGAAACAATTCACAATCACTGAGTGGCATTGAAACGTGTGTAGAGCACATCGAAGGGCTAGAATAGCGTCACTACATGCTGCAGTCCACCAGGGGACTGGGACTCGACGTGGAGAAGAGGGAGTATGAAGTATGGAATGTTCAGCAGTGGCGAGAATAACTTCTGTGAGATATTCAACGTGACTGTCACAGCTGGGGAAGTTTTCTCCATGGAAAACCACCATGGAGGAATAAAGTCTCCAGTCAGCTTTGGAAATGTTCCAGCTGGTGGAGCATGGAGATGGGGTATGATGAAGGAGATGCCAGGCACTTAAATGTGATTTGCAGAGTATCCTATGTAGATGTATATTATACTGGGGAAATGGTCGCTCAAGTATGTATCAGAAAAAGCATACCACTCAAACTGATGCCCAAAGTGAGCGGTATATATTGCAAGGTCCAAGTGGGAATAGGTATGCATTACATTTGAAAGAAAAGTTAAGATGGTTGAAAAGGTCCACTAAAAGGGAGCCTCTCTGGCGAGATGCTGGAGAACCACATAGGGGGTGGTGGGCGTTGAAGTCGCCAATCAAGAAAAAAGGGGTAGGCAGTTGAACAACGAGTTGCAGCACATCTGCCCTAGTAAAGGCAGATGATGATGGGTTATAGATATTACAAAGAGAAAAGGAAAAACTGTGGAGAGTGATGCAGATGACAATTGCCTGTAGGTGAGTGTGCAATAAGATGGGATGGTAATAGATGTCTTCTCGAATGAGCAACATAACCCTTTCATGGGATGGAATACCTTCCACAGAAGGTGGGTCAAAGTGCATGGAGGTACTCGGATATTGTGAGAAATCTACATCGTCACACGGGAGTAACTTAGTTTCTTGGAGATCGACTACTAGTGGACGGGGCAATCTCAGGAGTAGTTTTAATTCCACTATATTGGAACGAATTCCTCGAATATTCCATTGAATGAGAGGAAGTGAGAGTAGAAAAAAGGAAAAAGCTTCAGGGGATCACCTCGATGACCATTGATGGCCTGACTTCGAGGGAGTACTGCTACTGCAACCGACAGTCATGATCCATTGGTTCATATGGAGTTTCTGTTGCCTTCCTGGGTTTATTGGTAGGGGCAGCTTCCTCCACCAATGAAAGGCCAGCTGATCGGCTCGCATTAGCATGCCCTGGCAAGAGGAAGGCCGGAAGGGGGGGGGAGGGTCGCTACTGCTGAGTGGAGTGATGGATGAGTTGCGCTGTGGCGGAGCAGCCACATAGAGTAATAAAGAACAGCTTGTAACGTACCCGGCGCCGTTTTTAATTTTATTTCATATATATCCTCGTGTCTGGACTGTGTACTTTACCATTCTGTCTGACACTATGCCCGATAACTTGTACACTGAAGGTGCCTACTGCAAGCTATTGCAATGCAATATGGCTCCCACACGTTTGTATGTGAAATGACTTGCCTACGCAGGCTTTATCCAGTTTGAGTACATATATGGGTTCCCGCCACGTGCGAAATAAGCACGCCCAACAACTTTAATGAAATTGAAGAGTCATAAGATTGACCCGCGCAACGGATAACATTACAAACGCATCTGACCTAATTAATCGGAACCAATATACGTACTCAAATGGAACAGTTACTTTACTTTGTTATTTATGCTTCAGTGCAACATTGCAGGCCACAGGAAAGACGTTAAGAATGGAATTATTAGTGCTGAATAGGGTCATATGAACTTTTAGAAATTGCTTCGACACGCATGTGGGATAAAATCGTTATTTATTTAACCACTAATTTTTTAAGATAAACATTGTGTGATGTTAATTTACATGGAAAGAGAATTGAAGTGCAACCTTTTGTTGCTATCATCGGAATGGGCCTCCTAGCAAGGTTCCAAAAAAGACAGGTTAATTTCGTCACTCGCAAGGATATGGAAACAAGGAGTTTCCTCTGTTTCCCCGCTATGATTTACCACATTCACACAATGCATGCAAAGAAGAATTACTGCGTGAGCCATCAAATTTGAATCCGTCTGGCCGTTGCGCGCCAGGGGCAGCAAAGTAGTGTGAACGGACACAAAATATTATCCGTGAATGGGATTTGCATTACCGACCTTCTGATCATTGCTAGAACACGACAGGGGATCACAAAACATTACAACGTCCATCTAAGTGGTGAAAATACGTGATCATTGTGGCCCCCACACAAAAACCAAGTTACTGAAATTTAATTTAAAATAATTACCACCACGCTGAATAATTTCCATAACACTATTGCATGAGCAGGGTAAGCAATTGCAACAGACCCTCTGTTACCAGACTTAATATGTACTGACCTCCATGTGGTACAATGTACACCCTGATCACATTGCACAAAGGAAACCGTCATTATTCAGAGATTAATCCTACACATTTATGCATTAAAGAAATTTAAAACACACAAGAAATAAATTATAACTAATAAAAGACTACCATTGCACCAACTGGACTCTCAAACTACAATTAATCCATTTCGCACGCAAAGTCCTAGTTAGAAGGAAAATCACTGTAAATTTGAATATTGACCCTCAAAATGAATATGTACCGGAAACAAATACAGAAACACGTTCAACGAACTGATACTCCCCATGATAATGTAACCAATAACCGACTTAGCAGTTTAATGATTAATGGTTCTAATCTTATTAACACGAAGCGAGGACCACAAGCTATGCCACGATGATAAAATGTGTAGCCAAATAGCCCCTTTAATATCATTGGATGGGTCACAGAGGGTAGCTTTTTGAGGTAGGAGGGCTGCAGCCTTGGCCGCAGCATCAGCAGCCTCATTCCCAGGCACATCCGTGTGGCCAGGTACCCACAGCAAGCGAACATGAGAACCATCGTCCGCTAACAATTGAAGGATTTGGTGCATGACAGGATGAATCGGATACTGGTCTCTAAGACTCTGAATGACACGGAGAGAGTCGGAGCAGATGACATAGTAAGGATGGCGGAAGTGGCAGATATACAGAACAGCTTGATAGAGAGCTAAAGGCTCAGCTGTGAAAGTCGAACACTGGTCAGGAAGACTGTATTGAAACCTGTCGTTTCCAATAAAGAGAAAAACAGATCCGACACCATCAGTGTTCTTGGACCCATCAGTATACATAGAAATGGTAGTAACAAGCTGCAAGCGAAGTTCAACAAACCTCAAGTGATATACCAAATCCGGAGTACTCTCCTTTCGGAGCGAGCTGAGTTCAAAATGAACCCGAACCTGAGCCTGGAGCCACAGCATTGGGCTCTCAGAAATTCAAAAGGTTATAGGGAGAGTAAAATCGAGTTGCAGGAGAAGGTGACGAAAACAACTCCAGGAGGGAGAAAAACAGTTACAGATATCCCATATTGGCGATCGATTACGTCACTGAGAATTATGGGTAGGAAGGGTGGTTGGGCATCAACAACAGGCGTAGTAGTATATCACGCTGATAGTTCAATGGTAATTTGGCAGATTCAGCATAAAGGCTTTCAACAGGGCTGGTCTAAAATGCTCCAGTCGCCAGGCGTAACCCCCAATGGTAGATTGAGTTTAGACGACATAAAATTAACGGCCATGCAGAAGAATAGGCAAAGCTTCCACAATCCAGTTTCGAGCAGACAATGGACCGGTAGAAGTGAAGGAGGATGGTTTGATCTGTTCCCCATGATGTACCGCTAAAAACACGGAGGATGTTAAGGGAATGAGTACATTGGCCAGCCAGATAGGACACATGCAGAGAGCAGCAAAGTTTCCTATCCAATATTAGCCCTAAAAATTTCATCATCACCATCAGCGGCAGAGTAATGGGACCAAGATGTAGAGGCGGTGAAAGAAACTCTTTGTATCTCCAGAAATTGATGCAGACTGTTTTCTAATCTGGTCCAACTTCTCTGTTAGACTTCCCACTTCTTGCTCAGGTCTAGACCCTGATTCAGAAGTAGGAGTGCACTCCATCGGACCTGATCCCGATGTCTGAGTATCTGAGGTCTCAGATTGCCACTCAGATTCTTTTAAAATACTTTCTTTCTCTGTGTTCATCTTAGTCCCACGAGATTTGGGGACTTATATGGTCCACACCACGATAACCCTGCGCGGTGCAAGGCAACTTACTCAGGGAAGTCGCCCGGTATCCCTGAGGGTCCGTTCGAGACACGTCCACCCATGTGCCACGCACCCCTCGGCACGGATCGCTTCACACCTTGGGTTGGGAAAGGAATTGGGAAAGGACTGGGAGAGGATAAGGAAGACGGGACGTTGTGGGACACTCTTAGTCTGATCCATCAGCTGAGGCCTTTTTGGCAGTAGGTTCTCTACCTTCGGTATAGCCCATGGATGCGCAAGCCTCTCCACCGACACCGACAGTGCTTCATCAAGGTGGTGTCCCCTGGAGAGGTCCTATTATCTTTCTTTTTCTATTCCATGTCTATTTCAGAATTGCGTTAATACCGTATCTGTCACTTTGTAGCGTTCATGCAATTGGACGACCCGTTCAGTGCACTCGTTATTTTATTCGTTCGTAGAACAGCCAATCTAAAACTGAACTGCCACATGGAACTTTATGTTAGTGGGGCTATAATACAATATCGCTTACTTCACAACATAGACATTTATCAGCTACAAATAAGTGATAAATGTTCCCATGTGTGTAGATATTCTAAAACTCAGTATGTTACAAAATTTATTTTACAACAGCTCTCGGATATTCGACAGTACAGAAGCCTGGCCCACACAAGGCCCAGGCCCCAAGAAGGCCTGGGCCCCAGGGATTTTGTCCCCCCCTCTCGTCGGCCTTGTGTACAGAAGAGGAAGTTCATGGTATCTAATATTTGGCAGCAGTGAGAATAACTTCTGTGAGGTATTCGACCTGACTGTTGCAGCTGGGGATGTTCTGATCATGGAAAACTGCCATGGAGTCAGTTTTTGAGATGTTCCAGCTAGTGGAACACGGAGATAGGGTATGATGGAGGAAATGTTTTATGCAGGGGAAATGGTCGCTCTAGTGTGTATCAGAGAGAGTATACCACTCAAACTGATGCGCAAGTTGAGCAGAACGCATCGAGATGTCCAAGTGAGAATAGGTATGCATTGTGTCTGAAAGGAAGGTTGGTGCACCCGTGTTTAGGCAGACAAGATTAAGATGGTTGAAAGGGTCCGCTAAAAGGCAGTCTCTCTGGCAAGAGGCTGGAGAACCCATAGGGGGTGGTGGGCCTTGATGCCGCCGGTCAACAAAAAAGGGGTAGGAAGCTGAGCAACGAGTTGCAGCACATCTTCCCTAGTAAAGGCAGACGATGATTGGGTAAAGATATTACAAAGTGAAAAGGAAAAGGTGAGAGAGTGATGCGGACGGCAACTGCATGTAGATGAGTTTGCAATTAGATGGGATGATAATAGATGTCTTCTCGAATGAGCAACATAACCCCTACATGGGCTGGTATACCGTCCACAGGGGGCAGGTCAAAGCATACGGAGGTATATTGTGAGAAAGCTATATCGCCGCGTGGGCGTAATTTAGTTCCTTGGAAAACGACTACTAGTGGACCTACAATCTCAGGAGTAGTTTTAACTCCTTTCTGTTGGAACGAATTCTTCGAATATTCCACTGAAGGAAATCCATGAAGGAAGTGAGAGTAGAAAACGAAGAAAAAGCTAGAGGAGATCCCCTTGATGGCCACAGAGGGCCTGACTTCGAAGGAACACTGCTACTGCAATCAACAGGTGGAGAGTCATGTTCCACTGGTTCGTCTGGAGTTTCTGCCGCGTACCTGGGTTTATCGGCAGGAGTGGCTTCCGCTGCCAATAGAGGGCCAGCTGATAGGCAAGCAGTAGTGCACCCCAGTGAGAACAGGAAGATCGTGGGTAGCTATGAGTGGCGTGACAGATAAGTCACGCTGTGGTGGGGAAGGAGAGGAACTCTTTTTCTTGTTCATATTTTTTGAAGAATAACGGTAAGACGCATGTGCGGGTGATGGTTGTGGAGGCTCGGTTCATAAGAAGTCTTCACGGACAAGTTCTTTTTTGGAATTCCGGACATCCGGTTTGGATGCCCGTGAGAAGCTGATGAGTGGAGTTTTTGGTGAGAAGCAGAGAGTAGAGAGGTTGAACGGCCAATCTTGGGGCTGGCCAATCTGACAACCGTGTCACTGAAAGTGAAGTCACTTGTCTGTGTGTCTACCTCCTCAGTAGGTCGAGAAGAGGCATGGTCAGCTCTGTATTTACACGCTGGGAGCACAGTGGGCTTTCTACAGACTAACATTTTCCGAGCAGCAGGATAACGTACTCGTCTTTGTAGTCCCTGGAAGAATCAGCATGGGCGCCCATTCAATAGATGCAGCGAGGGGATGGAGGTGGACAGTCACCCTCATGAGTGTCTCTACCACAGGTGACACAGTTGGCTACTTTGGGACAAGACTGACGGGTATGGTTAAACAGCTGACATTGGAAACAGTGCATAGGATTTTATTTCATATGCCTCGTTTACCTTGGAAGGAAGAGCCACTCTGTCAAATGTTAAAAATACGGGACGGGTCTGTACGAATTTTTTGTCAGCCTTTTTCATCACTCTATGAACGGCTGTTACACCCTGATCAGTCAAGTACTCTTTGATTTCTTCATCCAATAATCCATCATGGGATTTAGTGTAGACTACCCCCGTGAAGATTTAAGGGTGTGATGGGCTTCCACTTTGACAGGGAAGGTGTGCAGGAGCGTGGCTCAAATCATTTTCTGCGCCTGGCAGGCACTGTTTGCTTCCAGCAACAAGGTTCCATTTTGCTGGTGAGAACACTTTTTACAGGACCTGCAATTGTGCCAACACCCCTCTGAATGATAAAATGATTTACTGTTGGTAAATCTTGACCATGAGTTTGAGTAACCTCTAAAAACATAGGAACATTTGGTAACGCTTTCTTGGACTGAGGGTCATCTAAGTTTTGCTTCTGGATCGAATTCAAGATAGAAGAGAGAGAGGTCATTTCAGAAATGTCCCACACGATTACTGGCATCTCCAGTGGAGCGCTCCTTTCTAATGGCCCTATTGCGGGCTAACCCACCTACTTAGGTGATTATTCACACCTCCCGAGAAACGGACGAAGGTACCAGTCGGCATAGCACCAGGTATCAGCTCAGGTTATCACCCCTCCCTGGGCCTGGCCTTTACTAGCGGGTATGTACGTGCCCTACTTGTCAACCAGGTGCAGCAAATTACACGTTACCCTGTCACTGGCTACGCATGAGAGTGCATGGGTCAGCCTCCAGACATGCACAGGGACACAGGGAGGAAAGATTAAGAATAGAGGAATGAAGGAGGACAGAATAGGCAGAATCTCAAACGCTGAAGTGGAGACTAAAAAGATGAGTCTGTGGCAGGAATAATGGAAGGAAAGGACCAGAAAAGGAGGAGGATTGGAAAAAGAGGTGACCTAAATATATTCAGGTGCCCATATCCAGGCAAAGGCACATATCGAGGGGGGGAGGGTGAAGTAGCCTGGTAGAGAAGGAAGGCTCTTTGGCTCAGGGCCACATGCGCGCCACACACGTACCCACAAAAGAGCTGAGGGCCACCTGGGAGGAAGTCGTATGTTGCCCACAGCCAGTCATAATCCAGCCACCTGCTCGAAGTCTGTCATCGATTGTCATCAGGTGGGTGTCTTTCTAGGTATGTATTGTGTTGTGTGTTCCCTGCCCCCATTTCAATTACTGTTCCAATTTTTACCTCTATTATTATACGCTGGGTGGTACCTGTAGTCTGTTATTTGCCTTGGTACATTGCACCCATTGTATGTCTGTTAATTAGAATTTCTACTGCCCCCGTTGTTTGTTTGTCTTGGACCTTGTGAATTTATGTTATTGCTGTTGGTATGTTGTGAAGTAGAGTGTTTGTGCATGACTGTTGGCTGGCCTGTGCCAGCAGTAGTGGCATTATCTGATTTTTTCTTTTTTTTTTTTTTTTTTGTGGTTTTAGGGCACACAACTTCTGAGGTCATTAGCGCCCGGATCGGAACAGAGATTCGCTAGATCTCGAAAATATTTATAACTGCCAGAATGGATAGTAACAAGAGAAAGCTAAAACAGAAGGATAAAAAATATCAAATAGATGGGTTAAACATCCTTTGATAAATTAGCCATGTTGATAAAACGCAAAACTCGAGCAGCTGCTCGTGTGTCGTCAGCTAAAAGTTCCTCCAGAGTAGACGGCAAATTAAGGGCTACATGGAGATGATTAAAATTAAGACATATTAACATATCGCACCGTCAGCAATTCACCACAGGAGCACAGCGGTGCAGGGTCAGTGGTTAGCAAATGACGGTGGTGGAATCGGCAGTGACCAATCCGCAACTGGGCCAGGATGACCTCCTCTCGCCGAGAGGGGCGTGAGCAAGTCCTCCAAGCAGTCGGGATCAGTTTTACGGTTCTCAGTTTATTGTAGTGGAGTGAGAACCACGAACTGTGCCAGGACGACACAATACACCGGCGAAGAGTCCGTTGAATATCGTCTGATGGGACGCAAAAGGTAGCCATGCGAGGCTCAAGAACTGCAGCCTTGGCCACAGTGTCGGTAGTCTCATTCCTGGGCACACCCACGTGGCCAGAGACCCACAGAAAACAAACGTGACAGCCGTTATCTGCTAACAATTGAAGGGAGCGTTGGATTCGATACCCGACAAGAAGGGTAGAGAAAGGGTCCCTAAGACTCTGCAGGGCACTAAGGGAGTCAGAGCAGATGGCTTAAAAGGGATAGCGGCGACGGCGGATGTACAAAACAGCCTAGTGGAGAGCAAAAGCTCAGCCGTGAAATTCGAGCACCGGTCAGGGAGCTTGTATTGGAACAGGTCATCCCCAACGACGAAGGCAGATTCACACCCTCGGTGCTCTTGGAACCATCAGTGTAGATAAATATGGCATTATCGAACCATGAACGGAGTTCGACAAGCCTCAAGCAATATACCAAATCCGGAGTGCTCTCCTTGGGGAGAGAACTAAGTTCAAGGTGGGTGTGGACCTGGGCCTGATGCCACGGTGGCAATGGGCTCTCGCTCAACCGAAAGGTGGAAGGAAGGGTGAAATTGAGTCACTGAAGCAGGCGACGAAACTGAACTCCAGGTGGAATCAAGACTATAACAGACAATCGATATTGGCGATCGAGGGAGTCATCAAAGAATAATGGGTAAGATGGATGGTTGGGCATCGACAGCAGTCAGCATGCGTACCGACACAAGTGTATGTCACCTCGAGAGGTCAAGGGTAATACAGCAGCTTCGGCATAAAGACTTTCAACAGGATTGGTATAAAATGTACTGGTCGCCAGGCGTAATCCCTGATGGTGAATGGAGTTGAGACGGCGGAGAAGGGACTGCCGTGCAGAGGAGTATACAAAGCTTCCGTAGTCGAGCTTCGACTGAACAATGGCCCGGTAAAGGTGAAGCAGGAAGGTTCGATCCGCTCCCCATGATGTGCTGCTAAGGACACGAAGAACATTAAGGGAACGGGCACAACAGGCAGCCGGGTAGGACACATGTGGGGACCAGCAAAGTTTCCGATCCAACATTACCCCCAAAAATTTTGTTGTCTCCACGAATGGGAGAGCAACAAGGCCGAGACGTAGAGATGGTGGAACAAATTCCTTGTATCTCCAGAAATTTACACACGGAAGCCGTTCGCAATGCTCCAGGAATATAGGCAGTCAAGACAGCATTGACGACAATGCTCAATACGGAGCCCTGTGGTACCCCATTCTCCTGGCGAAAGGTATCTGACAAAACAGAGCCCACCCATACCCAGAACTTGCAAACCGCCAAAAACGCTTGAAAAAAAGGGAGGGAGGTGGCCACGAAGGCCCCATGTGTCGAAAGTGCGGAAAATGCCCGCCCTCAAACAGGTATCGTAAGCCTTCTCCAACTCGAAGAACACTGCTACCGTTTGACGCTTCCTTAGAAAGTTATACATAATGAAGATCGACAACGTAACGAGGTGATCAGCAGCAGAGTGGTGTCGACGAAAACCACATTGAACATTAGTCAGGGGGGGGTCGAGATTCGAGGAGCCAGACCAACCGACCGTTAACCATGCGTTCCATCACCTTACAGACGCAGCTCGTAAGAGAAATGGGGTGATAAGTGGAAGGAAGATGTTTGTCCTTTCCTGGTTTGGGGATGGGGACAACAATGGCTTCACATCAACTTGTGGGAACCTGACCTTCAGTCCAAATGCGATTATAGGTGCTAAGAAGGAAACACTTGCCCGCAGGAAAAAGGTTCTTCAGCATGTCTATATGATGGAATCGGGCCCAGGAGCAGAAGATCGGGACAGGGCGAGATCACGGTCTAGCTCCTGCATGGTGAAGGAGACATTATAACTTCCACGATTAAAAGAGTGGAAAGAAGGCGGCCGTGCCTCCTCTGCCTGTCTGCGAGGGAGGAAGGCAGAATGGGTAATGGGCAGAGCTTGAAACCTCCGCAAAAAAGCGGCCCAAAGCGTTGGAAACATCAGCAGGGTCCACAAGGACTGCGTTCCCGACGGTCAGGCCAAAAATCCGGGAGTGGACCTTGATGCCGGATAAACGGCGTAGGCCATCCCAGGAGGGAGTAAATCGGTTAAAAGAACTGGTAAAAGCAGTCCAGCAAGCTTTCTTATTGTCTTTTATAACACGAAGACATTGCGCTCACAGTCGTTTATAATTGATACAATTCTCCAACGTTGGATGGTGGTGGAAGGTGCGTAAAGCACGTCGCTGGGCTCTAAGAGCGTCGCGGCAGGCTGCAGTCCACCAAGGGACCGGGACTTGACGTGGAGAAGAGGATGTACGAGGTATGGAATGTTCGGCAGCGGTGAGATTAACCTCTGTGAGGTATTCGACCTGACTGTCACAGATGGGAAAATCCTGATCGTGAAAAACAGCCATGAAAGAATAAAGCCCCCAGTCGGCTTTAGAAATGTTCCAACTGGTGGAACGAGGAGATGGGGTATGATGCAGGAGGTGGATTACACTTGAGTACGTGTCAGAAAGTGCATACCACTCGAAATGATGCACAAGCTGAGGAGTGCATATCGTGAGGTCTAAATGGGAATAAGTACTTGTTGTGTCGGAAAGTAAGGTCGGTGCACTGGTGTTGAGGCAGACAAGATTGAGGTGGTGGAAAAGGTCCACTAAAAGGGAGCCTCTCGGACAAGGTGCTGGAAAGCCCCATAGGGGGTGGTGGGCATTGAAGTCGCCTACCACCACGCTAGGTGAAGGGAGCTGGTCAACAAGGTGTAGCACATCTGCCCTAGTAAGGGCAGATGACGATGGCGAATAAATATTACAGAGGGAAAAGGAAAAGGTGGAGAGAGTGATGCGGACTGCAACTGCCTGTAGGTGAGCATGCAATGAGATGGGATGGTAATAGACATCTTCCTGAATGAGCATCAGAACCCCTCCATGGGCTGGAGTACCTTCCACAGGGGCAGGTAGAAACGCGCAGAGGTGTAGTAGGGGAAGTGTGCATGATCACATGGACGTAACTTAGTTTCTTGGAGACAAACTAGAAGCGGGCTGTGCAATCGAAGGGGTAGTTTTAATTCCTCTCGTTTAGAACGAATGCCGCAAATATTCCATTGAAGGAGCGCCATGATAAAAAATGAGAGAAGCAAAGAAGGAACAAGCAAGCGGGGTCACCTCCACGGCTGCTGAGGGCCGGACTTTGAGGGAGCACTGCTATTGCGAGGCAGACAATCGTGTTCCATGGGCTCGACTGACACGTTTGCCCACCTTCCCGAATTGATCAGGAGGGGTAGCTTCCACCGCTGGTAAAGGGCTGGGTGCCCAGCGGACAGAGTGTCCCGGTGAAACAGAAGACAGCCGAGGCCGGCAACTGTTGGATGGCGTGACCGAAGAGTCACGCCATGGCGGGAATGGGGGGGGGGGAGGCTGTTCTTTGTGTGAGCCTTCTGTGAGCCTTCTTAGAGGCATGACGAGTAAAAGAAGTGGTTGACGGTTGAGAAGATGGAGTTTTCAGGAAATCGTCACGAACGGGTTCTTTTATAGAACTCTGGGCAGCGGATTTAGGTGCCCGGGATGTGTGAGAACTGGTCGACGAATGCACTGTAGAATGGGCAGAAGGGATCGAAGAGGTGGAACGAGCAATTTTCGGGCTATCCGATCTGACAACAGTGTCAAAGAAGGTGAAATCGCAGGTCTGAATGCCTACCTCCTTAGTTGGTCGAGGGGAGGTGAGGACCTGGCTGTAAGTACCTGCTGGGAGTACAGTGGGCTTCCTAATCGCTAGTAACCTCCGAGCGGCAGATGTTGAAACCTTTTCCTTGATGCAAATCTCCTGTATGACCCACTCATCCTTATAGATGGGGCAGTCCCATGAAGAAGCAGCATGGTCACCGATGCAATTAATGCAGTGAGGGGATGGAGGTGGACATTCACCCTCATGGGGGTCCCTTCCACAGGTGGCACGTCTGGCTGCATTAGGACAAGATTTTCTAGTGTGATTAAATCTCTGGCAATGGTAACAGTGTGTAGGATTGGGTATATACTGGCGAACGGAAATGACGTCGTAGCCCGCTTTCACCTTATATTGTAGGTCAATCCTGTCGAAAGTCAAGAAGACAGTACAAGTCAGCACCTTAGATAGTAGGTCAACCCTGTCGAAAGTCAAAAAGACAGTACGAGTTGGCATGAGATCATTGTCAACTTTTTTCATAACGCGATGACAGCTGTAACTCCCTGATCAGACATATAGTTCAGTATATCCTCGTCCAATAACACATCCAGAGATCTTGCGAAGACTACCCCCCCACGAGGAGTTCAGGGTGCAGTGAGCCTCCACTTTCACACGAAAAGTATGCATAAGCCTAGCCCGGAGTAATTTCTGTGCCTGAAAGGCATTCTCAATTTCAAGCAACATGGTCCCATTGCGTTGTCTGGAGCAGGTCTTCAAGGGACCTGCAGTCGCATCGACACCCTTCTGAATAAGAAAAGGATTTACAGAAGAAAAATCCTGATCATCAGTACGAGATACGACAAGGAACTTGGGAATGTTAGGCAAGACTTTCTTTAACTGAGATTCGTCATGTTTCCGTTTTTGTGTCAGGGTTATAGTAGATTTGGAAGGTTTCATAGAGGAAGTATCCCCCATGACTAACAGCGTCTCCGATGGCGCGCTCCTTCCTTGTGGGTATCCTCTCTGAGGGCACACCTGCCTTAGGTGACTGCTTGCACCTCAGATCAAACCTCCCGAGAATGGACGGACGGACCAGTCGGTATGTTCAGAAGGTACCGGCTCGGGTAATCACCCCTCCCTGGGCCCGGCCTTTACCGGGGGGTACGTACGTGGCCCTACATGTCTACCCGGGACGGGGAGTTACGCCTTACCCCGTCACCGGCTACGCAGAGCGTGGGTTGACCTTCACACATGCACAGGGAGGAAAGAAGAGAGGAAGGAGAGAAAGGGATGAAGGAGGGATAATCTCAAAAGCCAAGGTGGAGATTACAAGGGTGGGTTGTGGACAAGGAGAAAGGAGCAAGAGGGGAAGGTAAAAGAACAGGAAAGGAAGAGTACCAAGAAAAGGAGAAGTCTGGGAGTAAGAGATAAAAACCATTGACTGAATGAAAACGGGGGGAAAGTGGAAAGCGGCCTGGGACAGAAGAAAGGCTGCTTCGGCTCGGGGCCCCACGCGCGCCACACACATACCCACAAAAGAGCTGTGGGCCCCCTGGGGGTGTTTGGCTGATTTTTTCCATTACTGTTGCCATACCGACTGGGGCTATCATAGTAGTAGTTGTGGTTAGTATGTCTGTTCCTAGCTCGGTCAGGTTCAAAATTTAAGTCAATCTTGTCAGTCATCACCAAGAAGTCTTCCAGATTATGTATATTGGAATATGTATCAGTTGCAACTGAGGTGTGTCGGCAGTCATCGTATCAATACTCTGAGTACGTCTCGATATGACATTGGTTCATCAAAGAAGTGTGCTTTGTTCAGATATTTTTCAAAGTTATTTGTTAAGCTGCCTTTTCGCTCATTAAAGGGTGGAGGGTTATGTATTTCATTCTTCATGCGCTCCTGAATTCCCACAAAATGGTACATGTTAATTAAAGCATTTTCGAACTCTTGTATGGTAGCACAGTAGCGGTATACTCCTGCAGTCCAGATAATCCCTTCTTCTTGAATATAGCCCATTACAGATCTAATTTTCCTGTACTCACTCCAGGTGGTGAGAAGCAATTCTCGGAAGGACTGTATAAAGATGACAGGATGCACGGATTTATTTTCAGGTATGAATGTGGCAAACTGGTGGTGTTTGAGAGGACTTTACTCCATCAGGATTGAGGTAACACTAGGATGGGGAAATTGAGAGTGTTGCATAGCTGCGTGTCTGTCACCATCAATCCACTCATCACCTACGTGAGTCTCCCTTGCGTCATGGCCAAGATTGTGGTACCTGTCTGGAGATGAAGTCTCTGGTGATGCGTGTCTCACATGTGTGTCTGAAGTCGCAGTCTGTGCAAGACTGTTTGTTCACTCATGCATTGTTTTGTCAACACACACTTTTGGTTTACACTTGGCTGTACGAATTCCTTTTGTATACTAGCCTTTATGTTTGACAATCCACCTGCAAGACTTTACAGTGATGCTGTGCTCCTCATATACTTTTGCAGCAACATCACGAATGACAGTGTTTTTAAGTTACCTGTTAGCTTATCATTAATTTACACCTCAGTCTACTTCAAAAAGGTTTGTATTCTTGCCTGATTGTAACTGACTATGGCTTCTGCCTGAGAGGTTATATGCATTAAACTAGTTTTTAAATTATTATGTTCAACCCTAACT
Organism: Locusta migratoria; assembly: GCA_026315105.1. Classification (NCBI taxonomy): domain Eukaryota; kingdom Metazoa; phylum Arthropoda; class Insecta; order Orthoptera; family Acrididae; genus Locusta; species Locusta migratoria. The sequence continues at coordinate 637,885,487 of CM048755.1, read as the reverse complement.
GCTGGCAAATCCTGTGTAATATTTTCAATGGTTGTCAAAACTGTGGCCATTTGCGAAACGATATCAAGCTGTGGAGCAATGTTAGAGACCCTTTCATTACTGTTAACTTTCCCTTCTGCATCTGCAGATTTCAAAGCTACCTGTTGTTCAAGTCTGCCTATCTGTGTATTTAATTGTAGGAATGAAAGCTGGTAAGTTTTGCTGTGCTTCCTCGAGTTGTTTAAATCGGATCTCGATTTCTTCCCTCGTTACCGTTTTTTCTGCAATTTCCTTTCGTTGCTGTTCTAGGCATGTTACAACATTTTGTTGTGCTTGAAATTTATTATCTAAGTCCTGTTTTGTGGATTGATAATGTTCATCAAGTTTGTCGTTAATTTCCTGCTTTGTCATCATTTGTTGGCTAATCATGGAGACTTGCTGCATTAAATTTTGAAATATCAACTCAAATTAAAAAAAACCATGAAGTAGATGAATCACTATCTAAGTGCTAAGCTATGGTAGATGTACCTTTATCTGCCACAGACATGTCACTTACGTCCGTAGCAGGCGAGATATATTTTCTTACAGTGTTATTTGTTTGCATGGTATCCATGTTAGTAGCTAGTCTTCGTGTCCTAACCATGTCAAAACAAGTATACACTGAATATAAGTACTGATATCATGAGCTAACATTGTTTGTTTACCAACAGTAAAAGATGCTATCAACATGGCACTGCAGCTGCAAACGCAGATAATGCGAAAAAGATGAGGATCACGGCTACAAGATGAATACAGCAGCCATCTTTTGATATTCTAGAAAGCTCTATTGTTGATGCAGTAACTAATAATGAAAAATTTGGAAAAATACTGAAAAGTGAAAATTGGTATTCTGCGAGCAAACAATAGTAAAAGGAAGTCAAAAGCGGCTAACAGATGTGCAGGCCTGGTCTTACCTTGCCTTTTATCTGTCCCTCTTTTTTTAATTTTTTGTCACAATTTTGGCTATCAAAATTATGATCCAAATCAGTAGTTAATTTTTCTCCAACCATTATTTCCACAATAGTAACAGTCACAATTTTGTTGGTGTACATGCACGAGATCAGAAAGACAATTATTAGTACGCAGACAATGGAATAACATAATTATATGATTAAGTAGAGTTTCCCAGCATATTAATTGTTGATATTCATGTTGAGACAATATTTCTGCGGACAACCTGGTCGCCATCTTCAGGTGATATGGATGCTGCTGACTCATTGGAAACTGAAGTCTTGCCGCGAAGTACTAACGGCGCATGCGCCAGTGTGTCGTGGCTGCTTCCTCTGCCGCAAGCAGCCAGTGCAATGCCTCAGTGGAGAAAACTGGCAGGAACGATGTATCACTTACATGTGCTAGTTGTCACAGGTGGAGAAAAGAGTGCGCTGTTTTTTTAAGATTAGACAAAAGCGGATTCCACATGTTACTTAGAGGGGAAACCCTTGTCTCGATTTATTAAATCGTCTACCAACCTAATCTGGATCGATTACTTTAAAATGCATTCCCAATAGTTAGACGTAGAAGCATATGCACATGTTTTATCCTACTTAATTCTGTGTGCTTCAATTAGACAATGCTCCGCTACTGCAGACTTATCAGGTTGCAAGAACAGTGTATGTCTGTGGTGCTCGGTGCATCAATCATTAATGGTGTGAATCGTTTGTCCTATTTTTGCTTTCCCATAGTGGCAAGGAATCTGATAAACACCGACACACTTCCAGCATATGGAAGGAAAGCAATTGATCTGCATCTCCTGAGAAACGGACGGGGAGACCAACTAACAGTCAGAAGGTAACAGCTTGGGCAATCACCCCTCCCTTGGCCTGGCCTTTACCAGGGGATACGTACGTGCCCTACTTGTCTACCCGGGGAAGGGGAATTATTCTTTACCACATTACCAGCTATGCATGAGAATGCATGGGTCGGTCTTCAGACACACACAGGGAGGAAAGAAGAAGAATAGAGGACGGACAAACGACAAGGAGGGGTTTAAAAAAATGAGTCAAAAGGCAGGAAGAATGGAGCAAGGAAAGTGACCTGAAAGATTGAGTTGCAGAAGGGAAGGACCAGTGAAAGAAGAAAGCTTGGAAAAGAAAATGACCTCAATTAATTCAGACACCTGTCTCCAGTCAAGGACATGAACCGGGGAGGAGAGTGAAGCAGCCTGAGAGAGAAGGAAGGCTACTTTGGCTCGGGGCTCGTGTGCAACAGACACGTACCCAAAAAAGAGCTGTGGACCCCATGGGGGTCACCAGTGATCAGATGTACGTGTTTCCTAGTTACAAATAAAATGAAGAAACAATCATTAGAAATCTTTAGTTTTTCTTAACATCTGTGAGTTTTGAGACCAGATGAGACTACCATGATTTATTATGCCACAAAAGCCTATGAAGTTAATTGTAGATTACAGTGAATATGTGTGACAGGAGAACAACAGGTACTTTTAAAATAGCCACTGCTCACATATACTACTAAGCTACTATTATTATACGATACTTTGAAACACATATTTATGTAATTTTACAAATACCACTATCAGACATCTATATAGTGGCAAAACCAAACTCTTTCTAAAACGACTACAAGAATTATTCACAATTTATCTTATTCACTAGAAGCATTCTGATAAACTGTAGATGATGATGATGATGATGATGATGATTCTGTGTGTCATTTATGGCTGTTAGACGCAGCTGGGGTCATGTTCGGCCTACCTGGTGTAAGTCGTCTTAGCTGTCGCCACATGGGTGACTTGCCTGTCGATGATGAAGAAATGACGATGAGGACAACACAACACTCAGTCCCCGAGCGGAGAAAATCTTCGACCTGACTGGGAATCAAACCGAGCCTCCTACGTGGCAACCCACCACATTGTCCACTGGACTACTGAGATGGTCTGTAGAACTAGTCATTATGGGATATTGTTTTACTCTATTCATAAATATTTGGGGATGTTAAGTCCATTTTTTATTTTTTTTATTTATTTGTTTATCCATATGTATACAATAAAAATTGTATGGATGTTGTCATATTTGCATACAATACAAACATAAAATCTTAAGTACATCATCTACACTTACAGACAAATAAAAATATTATTTAGTAAATTTACATGTCCATATGACACTGCAGACGATAATTGACAAATATATATTTGCATCTTAATTTAGGTAGTCCTGGACAGTATAGTAGCATTTCTATAATAGATTTTTTAAGGGTAGTCCTGTATTTTATTTTTATTTTTTTATATCCTGAGGAAGTCTGTTATATATTTTTATTCCATTATATAATATACTATTTTGGGTTTTTGTTGTGTTTTTTTCTATCGAGATGTAAGTGGTGGCTGGATTTGGTTTCATGTTCATGTATGGTGCTGTTTGGTGGGTACTGGCTGATGTTTTCTTTATGCAGATGACTGTTTGTAAAATGTGTTCAAATGGGACAGTTAGTATTCCCATATATTTGAATAATTCTGTACAGTGGGCCCTCGAACTACTGTTTGTCATGATCTGTACAGCCCTTTTTTGTAGATTGAATATTGCCTGCTATTTTGTTCATTTGTTCCCCCAGGAGATAATGCTGTAACTAATTAATGAATGTATATTTGCAAAATATGCTGTCCTCATATGTGAATTGCTACACACTGAATTTATTATTCTAGAGTGCATAGCAAGCTGAGACTATTTTCTTCCCAAGAACAGTAATGTTTTTGGTCCACTTTAATTGTGAATCATTGTGCATTCCAAGAAATTTTGTTGCTGGTACACATTCAATATTTTCATCCTTAAGATTTAGAAAGTTAGTGCACGATTTTCTGTTTATGAGGAAGTTATGCTGTTTTTTTATGTTGAGAGTTAATTTGTTTGTTCTAACCACCTACTTACATGCAGGAGTGTATCCTCAGCTTTCTAATTAAGTTTAATTTGTGAATTATCTGTGATTAATATATTATTGTCATCAAGACTGGAATAAAACTGTAGGTTTTGTCGAAGTCCGTAAGTAAAGTACCCTCTGCCATACACCATACAAAATATTATGCACTCAGTGACCTTCCTCATAGTTTGAAGCTCAAGTGTGCAAAATGTCATCAAGATCGGAATAAAAATGTTGATTTTGCCCAAGTCCATTGCGACGTACAATACGAAATTTTATGTTGACTGTGACCTTACTCTTGTTTTCAGTCAAGTGCATAAAATTTCATGAGGATTGATGGATGAATTAGGTGTAGTTATTCAAATTTCCCATTATGAAGCTTCAATATCACTTCAGTATTATACAAACTAATCCTTCACAAATGTCCAAGCAATATGTTGAGAAATTTCATAGAAATATAATTAACAGTACGGACTTGCATTCCAGAGGATGGTGGTTTAAATCCTCCACCGGCCATCCTGATTTATGTTTTCCATGTTTTACCTAAATCACTCCAAGAAAATGCTGGTATGGTTCCTTTGAAAGGGCACTGGCAATTTCCTTCCCTCTCCTTACCCAAATTTCAGTCTTAAATTAACCCATCTCTCTTTCCCTTCCCTCTCTGTGTCCATGTTCTCTGTCCGTCTCCTACTTTCTCTTTTCTCTGTTCACCTGCTCCTGCTCCCGTCTCATACTGTCAATTTCTCTGTCCATTTCCTCCTCCCCACCATCTGTTGTTCTCCTATCACCTGTTTGTTGCCATCTCCCCTCTGTCCTCTACCCTCTCTCTGTCTGTCTCATCCACCTCTTTTCTGTCTCTCTCCTCCTCCACCTACTCCTCTCCCTCCTATATACGAAAACATACATATATGCATCATGTTTCATGGTGACTTGTTAAACGGTATAAAAATCACAAGGTACCCCCGCCATGCTAAATTCACTGGATTGCAGATTATAAACATATCTTTCATGAACACATACATTAATGTGCTGACTTTTGTGGTGACCATTCAAACAATTTGGATGTTTGTTGTAACGTACCCTCTGCCATGCACCTACGGGGCTTACAAAAGGCAGACCATATATTAATTTGAGATAGAAGCTATTTCATTCAATTCCGTCCAGCCATTTCTGCGTAAAGAGTAATAAACGTGTTAACTTGCTGTAAGGTACCACCATGCACCGTACAGTGGCTTCCTAAAGGTAGCTGACATATTAATCAGGGTACAACCAATCTCTATTCCAAATTTCTTTCATATCCGTGCAGCCATTTTGGCATGAAGGCGTAAGAAACGAATTAACTAATTGTAAAGCACCCTCCACCATACACCATACGAAGTTAATTTCAATATGCCTATAACCTTCATGCGAATGCAAGCAATGAGTTGACAAAGTTCTATCATAATCGGATGTACAGTATGGTCGTGCATAAAATACACAAAAAGGACAAACCAACAATAATTTTTATATATTAGATTTATTTTCAAATCCGTATTCAAACTATACATTGGTAACAACAGATTCCTTCTGCTGGTGGTTTTCACCCAACAATTCGGTACGATTGGTATGCATCAAAGCTGACAGCCAAAATAGCATCATTTAAAAATCTGAATTATGCTTTCCACTGAAGCATACTTTTTTAAAAAAATTTCTTACTTTAAATTGCTTACATGAAATTCACATGGTGTGAACAATATTTATATTTTAAGTGTTTCTTTGATGATTATCACCCTGAAAAATGTAATGCAACTTCCAGAAAGAGCAGCTAGAATTTTCAGAAATTTAATTTCATTCTAAACTTTGCCAAAACTGAAAATTAATTAATTGAAATGATTGTAGGTAATCTGAATATATTAATACTACAGTGACTACTATGTGACAGACTGTTACCTTATGGAAGCAATATGTGTACCAAATTTGGTTGAAATTGGTACAGTGGTTTAGAAGCTGTAATCGCATGATAAAGCACTTTTCCGCACATTTCATTGTTTATTATGTCATATTTCTTGAACTATTCGTCATACAGTCATTTAATGGTGCCTATGACAATTGCAAAAGTGCAAGAAATATGTTGACAAAGTTTCATCACAATTGGTTGAACGGTATGGCCGCACATAAAATACGAAAACACAAACATTCATTTTTATATTTTAGCTATGAAAAAATTAATTAGATGGCTAAATCATGTAACTAATGAGGAGCTGCTTAACCGAATTAGCGAGGTTTTTTTTGTGGTTTTTAGGGCGCACAACTTCTACGGTCATTAGCGCCCAGACAAGAACAGAGATTCACTAGATCTCAAAAACATGTGGTAACTGTCAGTTAGAACATCAATAAGAGGCTAAAAACGAAAGATGAAAGACAATTAAAAGGGTTAAATATCCTTTGACAAGTTCTCCAAGTTGATAAAACGCAAAACTCGAGCAGCTGCTCGTGTGTCATCAGCTAAAATTTCCTCCAGAGTAGACGGAAAGTGAAGGGATACATGGAGATGATTAAAGTTAACACAAGACAGTAAAACATGTCGCACTGTCAGCTGTTCACCGCAGGAGCACAGCGGTGCAGGGTCGGTGGATAGCAAGTGACGGTGGCTGAAACGGCAGTGACCGATCCGCAACCGGGCCAGGATGACCTCCTCTCGCCGAGAGGGGCGTGAGGAGGTCCTCCAAGCGGTCGGGATCGGCTTTACAGTTCGCAATTTATTGTTGTACAGTGAAAGCCACGCACTGTGCCATGATGACACGATACTCCGGCGAAGAGCCCGTTGAACATCGTCTGATGGGACGCAAAAGGTAGCCATGCAAGGCAAAAGAGCTGCGGCCTTGGCTGCTATGTCGGCGGTCTCATTCCCGGGCGCACACACGTGGCCAGGGACCCACAGGAAAGAAACGTGACAGCTGTCATCTGCTAGCAACTGGAGGGAGCGTTGGATCCGATACACGAGATTAAGACTCTGCAGGACACTAAGGGAGTCCGAACAGATAGCATAGAAAGGTTGGCGGTGGCGGCAGGTATACAAGACGGCCTGGTGGAGGGCAAAAGCTCAGCCGTGAAATTCAAGCACCTGTTAGGGAGCTTTATTGGAAACGGTTGTCCCCAACGACGAAGGCAGATCCAACACCGGCAGTGCTCTTGGAACCATCAGTGTAAATAAATATGGCATTATCGAACCGCGAACGGAGTTCGACAAGCCTCGAGCGGTATACCAAATCCGGAGTGCTCTCCTTGGGGAGCGAACTAAGTTCAAGGCGAGTGTGAACCTGGGCCTGATGCCACGGTGGCAATGGGCTGTCGCTCAACTGAAAGGTGGAAGGAAGAGTAAAATCAAGCCGCTGTAGCAGGCGGCGAAATCGAACTCCAGGTGGAAGCAAGGCAATTGCAGAGAGCTGATATTGGCGATCGAGTGAGTCGTCAAAACATAATCGGTAAGATGGATGGTTGGGCATTGACCGCAGGCGGCATGTGTACCGACACAGGAGTATGTCACGCCGAGTGGTCAAGGCTAATACAGCAGCCTCGGCATACAGACTTTCAACAGGGCTGGTATAAAATGCACCGGTCGCCAGACGTAATCCCCGATGGTGAATGGAGTTGAGACGGCGGAGAATCGACGGCCGTGCAGAAGAGTATACAAGGCTTCCATAGTCGAGCTTCGACTGAACAGTGGCCTGATAAGGTGGAGCAGGATGGTATGATCCGCTCCCCATGACGTGCCACTGAGGACACGAAGAACATTAAGGGACCGGGCACAATGGGCAGCCAGGTAGGACACGTGTGTGGACCAGCAAAGTTTCCGATCCAACATTAGCCCCAAGAATTTTGTAGTCCATACGAAAGGGAGAGCAACAGGGCCGACATGTAGAGAAGGTGGAAGAAATTCCTTGTATCTCCAAAAGTTTATACACACCGTTTTCTCAGTGGAGAATCTGAAGCCGTTTGCGATGCTCCAGGAATATAGACGGTCAAGACAGCGTTGAAGACAACGCTCCAAGAGACACGTCCGCTGGGCGCTGCAATAAATTGCGAAATCGTCTACAAAAAGGGATCTGGAAACGTCGGGTGAAAGGTAATCTACGATCGGATTGATTGCAATGGCAAAGAGAGCCACACTCAAGACGGAGCCCTGCGGTACCCCATTCTCCTGGCGAAAGGTGTCTGACAGAACAGAGCCCACGCGTACCCAGAACTTACGATCCGCCAAAAACACTTGAATGAAAAGAGGGATGTGGCCCCGAAGGCCCCATGTGTGCAATGTGCGGGGAATGCCCGCTCTCCAACAGGTAGCGTATGCCTTCTCCCAAGTCGAAGAACACTGCTACTGTTTGACGCTTCTTTAGAAAGTTATTCATAATGAAGGTCGACAACGTAACGAGGTGATCAGCAGCAGAGTGGTGTCGACGAAAACCGCATTGGAAATGTGTTAGGAGGCGGCGAGATTCGAGGAGCCAGACCAACCGAGCGTTAACCATGCGTTCCATCACCTTACAGGCACAGCTCGTCAGAGAAATGGGGCAATAACTGGAAGGAAGATGTTTGTCCTTCCCTGGTTTGGGGATGGGGACAACAATGGCTTCACGCCAACTTGTGGGAACATGACCTTCAGTCCATATGCGATTGTAGGTACTAAGAAGAAAACACATGCCCGCAGGAGAGAGGTTCTTCAGCATCTCAATATGGATTGAATCGGGCCCGGGAGCAGAAGATCTGGACAGGGCGAGAGCACGGTCTAGCTCCTGCATGGTGAAGGCGACATTATAATTTTCACGATTAAAAGAGTGGAAAGAAGGTGGACGTGCCTCCTCTACCTGTTGGCGAGGGAGAAAGGCAGGATGCTAATGGGCAGAGCTCGAAACCTCCGCAAAGAAACGGCCCAATGCGTTGGAAACATCGGCGGGGTCCACGAGGACTGCGTTCTCCACGGTCAGGCCAGGAATCAGGGAGTGGACCTTGATGCCGGATAAACGGCATAGGCCACCCCAAACAACCGTGGAGGGAGTAAAACGGTTAAAAGAACTAGTAAAAGCAGTCCAGCAAGCTTTTTGGCTGTAGTTTATGATAAGACGACATTGCGCTCTCATAAGTTTATAATTTATGCAATTCTCCAAAGTTGGGTGGCGGTGGAAGGTGCGTAAAGCACGGCGCCGGGCTCTAAGCGCGTCGCGGCAGGCTGCAGTCCACCAAGGGACCTGGACACGACATGGAGAAGAGGATGTACGAGGTATGGAACGTTTGGCAGCGGTGAGAATAAGGCCGGTATTACACTATCAAATTATTTGTCAAAGAATTGGACAAAGAAAAATAGGACGTAGTGTGATGGGAACATCGTCCAATATTTCATCCAATCTAGGCCTCGACCTAGATTTGATCAAAGAAATCGCTCGTCTTCTGTTTCCTGCAGTGAGAAATGTGACCGCTTGGAGCGCTAGTAGTATACAGCTTCCTTGCCACTACAGCTGTTTTATTTGGAGGTTAAATATCTGACATTACTTGGACATAAAGTTCGTATTCGTAAACATGGCTAGTAGTGGAATATTTGTGTAGCGTTTTCTAGCAACAACAAAATTTTAAAAAAATCAGATGGGGCTTTGTATAACAGGTGACAAGGCCAATTCACACTGTCCGTCACGTCAATTCGCGTAGCCCCAATACCCTGCGGCAAAACTGAGGTTGAGTTACAATCCGTGATGTAAAAAAAGTCATTATATACTATCTGAATTGAAGAAGTAATACCCCTAAATCTTAATACGGCCGAAGCAGATTTTAGAATTATTATTTTGGTAACGTGGTGTACTAAGTTCTGGGAAATGAAACAACTTTCAAAACATCGACATCTGTTTGCAAGCGAATATATGTACATATAAATACGTCAGCCAATTTTTGTAAGGAAATAAATAGAGCCTATTTACTTTATCAGCAATGTTTCCCCCCTTACATTGTTAATAACGTCATAAACAATTTAGATTATCCTCTTTGTCAGTGCTCACATTTTTCCATTTAAAACGTTATTTAATGAAACTTGCTTTATCAACTTAACAATCTTATTCGTATACACTGTTTGAGTCAGCCTTTTTGTTACTCTATTGCAAACTGTGAAGGATGAAGAGCGACAAAATAATTAGCAGTCAACAGCCTGGCTGTTCTGCCGACTGTATAAAAACGGAAAATCCTCGCGGTCCCGTTACAAATTTTATTTATCTCGCTCTGGCACCCACGGTTTCATCCAAGTGCGTTTCTTTTCTTTTTTCCCTCGTTCCCTTCTAAATACAGACACAACGCAACTGTAGTATAAACAACAGCTGAGCATAACACCGCCATTCTGGAGCAAATTTGACAAAATATTGGATGATAGTGTAATACCCCCTTTTGCGTTTCATCCAATTTCTTTGTCAAAAAATATGACCAATATTTCATCCAATTTTTTCGTCCAATTCTTTGTCCAATAATTTGATAGTGTAATACCGGCCTAACCTCTGTGAGGTAGTCAACCTGACTGTCACAGTTGGGGAAATTCTGATCGTGAAAAACAGCCATGGAAGAATAAAGCCCCCAGTCGGCTTTAGAAATGTTCCAACTGGTGGGACAAGGAGATGGGGTATGATGCAGGAGGTGGATTACACTTGAGTATGTGTCAGAAAGTGCGTACCACTCGAAATGATGCGCAAGCTGAGGAGTGCATATCGTGAGGTCTAAATGGGAATAAGTGTGTGTTGTGTCTGAAAGGAAGGTCGGTGCACCGGTGTTGAGGCAGACAAGATTGAGGTATTGGAGAATGTCCACCAAAAGGGAGCCTCTCGGACAAGGTGCCGGAGAGCCCCATAGGGGGTGGTGGGCATTAAAGTCACCTACCAACACGAAAGGTGAAGTGAGCTGGTCAACAAGGTGTAGCACATCTGCCCTACTAAGGGCAGATGATGATGGCGAATAGATATTACAGAGGGAAAAGGTAAATGTGGATAGAGTGATGCAGACAGCAACTGCCTGTAGGTGAGTATGCAATGAAATGGGATGGTAATAGACGTCGTCTAGAAGGAGCATCAGAACCCCTCCCTGGGCTGGGATACCTTCCACGGGTGGCAGGTCGAACCGCACAGAGGTGTAGTGTGGAAAGTCTGCACGATCACTTGAACGTAGCTTAGTTTCTTGGAGGTAGACTAGAAGCGGGCAGTGCAATCTAAGGAGTAGTTGCAATTCCTCCCGATTGGAACGAATGCCGTGAATATTCCATTGAAGGAGCGCATGATAAAAAAAGAGAAGAAAAGGAGATAAAAAGGAACAAGCAGGTGGGGTCACCTCGACGGCTTCTGAGGACCGGACTTCGAGGGAGCACTCCTATCGCCATCTAGTGGCAAAGGGTCATGTTCCATTTGTTCGATCGACGCGTCTGCCACCTCCTGGAGTTGATCAGGAGGGGCAGCTTCCACCGCCGGTAAACGGCCTGGTGCCCGGCAGACGGAGCGTCCGGTGAAACAGAAGACGGCCGAGGCCGGCAACTGTTGGATGGCGTGACCGAAGATTCACGCCCCAGCGGGGAAGGGGGGGGAGCTGTTCTTTTTGGAAGCCTTCTTAGAAGCATGACGGGTTGTAGAAGCGGTTGACGATTGAGAAGTCAGAGTCTTGAGAAAATCTTCGCGGACGGGTTCTTTTTTTGAACTCCGGGCAGCAGATTTGGGTGCCCGAGATGTGTGTGAACTGGTCGACGAATTCACTGTAGAACGGGCAGAAGGGATCGGAGAGGTGGAATGAGCAATTTTCGGGCTAGCCGACCTGACGACAGTGTCACAGAACGTTAAATCGCAAGTCTGAATGCCTACCTCCTTAGTTGGTCAAGGTGAGGCGAGGACCTGGCTGAAAGTACCTGATGGGAGTACAGCGGGCTTCCTACTCGCTAATAACTTCCGAGCGGCGTAGGTTGAGACCTTTTCCTTCACGCGAATCTCTTGGATGACCCGCTCTTCTTTATAAACGGGGCAGTCCCGTGAAGAAGCAGCATGGTCACCCATGCAATTAATGCAGCGAGGGGATGGAGGTAGACATTCACCCTCATGAGCGTCTCTGCCACAGGTGGCGCACTTGGCTGCATTTGGACAAGATTTACTGGTATGATTGTACTGTTGGCAATGGAAGCAGTGTGTAGGATTTGGTACGTACGGGCGAACGGAAATGACTTCGTGGCCCGCTTTCACTTTAGATGGTAGGTCAACCCTGTCAAAAGTTAAGAAGACAGTACGGGTTGTCACGAGGTCATTGTTAACCTTTTTCATCACGCGATGAACAGCCATGACTCCCTGATCTGACATATAGTTCAATATCTCCTCGTCCGATAACCCATCCAGCAATCTAGAGAACACTACCCCCCGCGAAGAGTTGAGGGTGCGGTGAGCCTCCACTTTCACAGGGAAAGTATGTACAAGTGTGGCTCGAAGTAACTTCTGCGCCTGGAATGCATTCTCTATTTCGAGTAACAAGGTCCCGTTGCACTGCCTGGAGCAGGTCTTCAAGGGACCTGCGATCGCATCGACACCCTTCTGAATGATAAACGGATTTACAGCAGAAAAATCCTTATCGTTGGTACGTGATACCACCAGGAACTTATGAATGTTAGGCAATGCTTTCTGTGACTGAGAATCATGTTTCCGCTTATGGGTCAGGGTTATAGATGATGTGGAGGGTTTCATGGCGGAGGTGTCCCCCATGATTACCGGCGTCTCCGATGGTGCGCTCCTTCCTTGTGGGGGTCCTCACTGAGGGCGCACCAGCCTTAGGTGACTGTTCACACCTCAGGTTACACCTCCCGAGAACGGACGGAGGGACCAATCGGCATGTTCGGAAGGTATCAGCTCGGGTAATCACCCCTCCCTGGGCCCGGCCTTTACCAGGGGGTACATACGTGCCCTACATGTCTACCCGGGGCGGGGAGTTACGCCTTACCCCATCACCGGCTACGCAGAGCGTGGGTCGACCTTCAGACACGCACAGGGAGGAAAGAAAGGAGGGAGGAAAGAAAGGAGGAAGGAGAGAAAGGGATGAAGGAGGAGGGATAATCTCAAACGCCAAGGCGGAGATTAAAGTTTGAGACGAGAACAAGGAGAAGGGAAAAGAGGGGAAGGCTGAAGAACAGGAAAGGAAGAGGACCAAGAAGAGAAGACAGAGGAAGCGAAAAAGAAACCTTGGACTGACGAAAAACGCCCGTCTCCGGGCGAAGGCACAAACCGGGGGGAAAGAGGGAAGCGACCTGGGACGGAAGAAAGGTCACTTCGGCTCGGGGCCCCGTGCGCGCCACACACGTACCCACAAAAGAGCTGTGGGCCCCCTGGGGGGCGAATTAGGGAGAAAACAAGTTTCTGGCATATCCTGACTAAGAGAAGGGATAGATTGGTTGGACACATTCTGAGACATCAAGGAATTGTCAACTTAGCATTAGAAGGAAGTGGGGGGGGGGGGGGGGTAAAAATCGTAGAGGGACACCGAGGGACGAATACAGTAAGCAGGTTCAAAAGGATGTAGGTTGCCGAACTTATCCTCAGATGAAGAGGCTTGCACAGGACAGGGTAGGGTAGCGTGGAGAGCTGCATCAAACCAGTCTGGAGACTGAGTACCATAGCAACAACATGAAAAGTTTACCATGAATTCAGCCCTGTTAATAACAAATACAACTAGGGGGCGAACCTATTTTCACGAGAGTGTGAAGATTCGTAAGTCCCTATAGAAGATTGAGTTTTTGTGTTTGGTTATTAAATTTTCTCAGTACAGTATAAGTATCTGTTATTTTATTGCACGTATTTTACTTTGTCCCCCCCCCCCCCAGGAACCACAGACATTGCCAAGGTGAAGTGGCTTGCTTGCCTCAATAGTAGAAATAGCCCTACCATATGTGCAACACAATGATGGGGTATCTGTGGTGAGGCTAGACAAATGTCGTTCCTGGAGATGGGTAGCAGTCTTTTCTGCTGTTACAAGAGTAATAGTATACATGATTGACTAAGCTGGCTTTGTATCATCAGCCAATGTGGCTTTGCCATGCAGTTAATGTGAACAATTAAAAGCAAGGCGTAACTACAGTCATTACTTTTCCTGATGACATGCAGCTCTACTGTATGAATATATGATTATGGGGCCTTCTTGGGTAAAATATACTGGAAGTAAAATAGTCAGCCATATAAATTTCCGGATGGGAACTACTCAGGAAGATGTCGTCATCAAGAAAAACAAAACAGGCATTCTACGCATCAGGTGTGTAATGTTTTACCCTTAATCATGTAGGTAAGGTAGAAAATTTGAAAAGATAAATGGTAAGGTTAACGTTATATCAATAATGGAGGATAGGTAACAACTCACCGTAAAGAGGCTCACTGAGCTGCTGAAAACACAAAAATAGATAAACACATTCACACAACTTAAATCTTTGGCCATGGCCTTCATCAGAAAAACAAACACATACATTCCCGCAATCACTCAGACAATTATACATGTATTCAACTATCATGTCTGGCCACTCCAGTGACACAAGCTAGACTGTGAGTGATGTGGGGAGTGGAAGGTTAATGATGCTGGGTAAAGGTGGGGATGGAAAGTTGTGCATTGCACAACGGAATTTAAAGCTCTGACAGGTGGGAATTTGAATTGCGGCATTGCATACAGTGAGGGGAAGGAGGCGGGAAAGGATAAAAGGGAGGTGTAGAAGAGTGTGGGGATGGAGTGGGGGAGATTTGAAGTGGTAAGATTTATAAGGAATAATAAAAATAGAAAAAATAAAATTAGGAGAAAAGGAAAAATAAAGTTGGGGAAAAACAAAATTTTAAAAATAAATAAATAGATAGATAAAAAAAAAAAAAAAAAAAGGTTAAAGTTAGATATGGTAGGGATTAGTGAAGGTTAGTAGCAGGATAAAAAGGATTCCTGTCAGGTTATTACTAGGTTACAAATACAAAATCTGTGGTGGTAATGGAGGAGTATATCTGATAATGCATAAGAAAATAGGAATGTGAGAAAGTTATTATCAACAGCATAGTGAACACATTATCAAAGCAAAGACAGACAGAAACCCAATACCGACCACAATAGTACAAGTTCATATGCCAACTACATCTGCCGATGGTGATAAGACGAAAGAAATGTATGAGGACATAAATATTATTATTCAGACAGTTAAGGGGGATGAAAACTTGATTGTGAAAGGGGACTGGCACTTGGTGGTAGGAAAAGAAAGAAAAAGAAATGTAGTATGTGAATATGGACTGGGGAAAAGGTGGTGTTGTTGTGGTCTTCAATTCGGGGACTGGTTTGATGCAGCTCTCCACCCTACACTATCCTGACCAAGCCTCTTCATCTCCTCATAAGACCTGCAACCTACATCCATCTGAATCTGCTTACTGTATTCATCTCTTGATCGCTCTGTGACTTTTTCCCCACACACTTCCCTCCAACAGTAAATTAATGATTTCTTGATGTCTAAGAATGTGTCCTACCAATCAATCCCTTCTTTTAGTCAAGGTATGGCAGAAATTCCTTTTCTCCCTAATTCTGTTCCATACCTCTTCATTAGTTATGCAATCCACCCACCTAATATTAAACATTCTTCTGTAGCACCACATTTCAAAAGCCTCTATCCTCTTCTTGGCCACATGGTTTATCATCCATGCTTCACTCCCATACAAGGGAACACTCCACACAAATGCCTTTGGAAAGAACTTGCTTATGCTTAAATTAATATATATATATATATATATATATATAAAAACGCTTTTCTTCCCATTGCCAATCTGCATTTTATATCCTCTGTACTGCGACCATCACATGTTATTTTACTGCCCTAGCAACAAAACTCACCTACCATCTTTAAGGTTTTGTTACTTTGTCTAATTCCTTCAGCATCACCTGATTTTCTTAGACTGCACTCCATTACCCTTGTTAATTTTCATTTTATACCTTTCAGCACGCTGTCCATTCCGTTCAACTGCTCTTCCAGGTCTTTTGTTGTCTCTGAAAGAATTATAATGTCATCAGCAAAACACAATGTTTTTATTTCTTCACCCTGAACTTTAATTCCTTCTCCAAATTTCTCCTTGCTTTCATTTATAGCTTGCTCAATGTACAAATTGAATAAGATTGGAGAAAGGCTACAACCCTGTCTTACTCCCTTCCCAACCTCTGCATTCCTTTCATGCCCTACAACTCTGATAACTGCTGTCTGGTTTCTGTACAAGATGTAAATAACCCTCTGCTCCCTATATTTTACTCCTGCTGATCTGAAAGAGTGTTTTCCAATCAATATTATCAAAAGCTTTCTCCAAATCTACAAAAGCTAGAAAGTGAGTATTGCCTGCCGTGTTCCTACATTTCTCCTGAATCCAAACTGATCTTCCCCGTCATTGGCTTCTACCAGCTTTTCCATCCTTCTATAAATAATTTGTGTTAAAATTTTGCAACCATGACTTATTACAGTGATGGTTCTGTAATTTTCACACCTGTCTGCTCCTGCTTCTTTTGGTATGGGGATTATTACATTTGTCTCAAAGTCTGAGAGTATGTCGGCTGTCTTGTACATCTCACGCAACAGGTGAAATAGTTTTGTCATGGCTAGTTCTCCCAGAGGCTGTAGTAGTTCTGAGGGAATGTTGTCTACTCCAGGGACCTTGTTTTGACTTAGGTCTTTAAGTGCACTGTCAAATTCTTCTCTCAGTATAGTAGCTCCTATTTCATCTATTTCCTCTTCCCTTACTACAATATTGTCTCTAAGTTCATTTACTTTGTAGAGCCCCTCTATATACTCTTTCCACCTTTCAGTTTTTCCTTCTTTGCTGAGAACTGGGTTTCCATCTAAGTTCTTTATATTCATAGAGCTGCTTTTCTTGTCTCAAAATGTCTCTTATTTTCCTGTAGGCAGTATCTATTTTTCCCCTATTTATACATTCTCCTACAGACTTACATTTGCCTTCTAGCCACTCCTGCTTAGCTATTTTGCACTTTCTGTCAATCTCATTTCTTAGTCGCCTGTACTTCATTTACTGCGTTTTTATATTTTCTCCTTTCATCAATTAAATTTAGTATTTCATGTGATATCCAAGGATTTTTTGTAGATCTTACCTTTCTACCTATTTTTTTCCTCTGTTGCCTTCACTATTTCATCTCTCAATGCTAGGTATGAATGAGAAAGCCTGGTAGAATTTTCTGCAGAGCACAATTTATCCAGCACAAGCTCTTTGTTTAAACACCGTGAAATAAGGTTGTATACATTGAAGAGACCAGGAGACACTGGGGGGTTCCGGGTTGACTGTATAATGGTAAGATGTAGGTTCAGAAACCAGGTTTTAAATTGTAAGATATATCCAGAGGTAGATATATACTCTGACCAGATCTTATTGGTTGTGAACTGTAGATTAAAACTTAGGGGCTGCAAAAATGTAGAAAATTAAGGAGATGGAACCCCTTAAAATACAGGGAACCAGAGGTGGTTAAGAGTTTCAGAGGAAGCATTGTGCAAGGATTGACCAAAACATGGAAAAGTAAAACTGTAGAAGATTGGGTAGCTCAGAGAGAGAGAGAGAGAGAGAGAGAGTAGTGAGGGCAACAGAGGATCATGTAGTCAGAGGGGCAAGGACTAATAGAAATCTGTGGTTAATACATGAGATATTGAACTTGATTGATGAAAGGAGAAAATATAAATATGTAGGAAGTGAATCAGGCATAATGGAGTAAAAACAGCTAAATAATGAGGTTGGCAGGAAGTGCAGACTGGCTAAGCAGGAGTAGCTAGAGGAGAAATAAAGGACCACAGAAGGATGTGTAATAAGGGAAGAGACAGATACCAATTACAGGAAAATAAAAGAAACATCTGGAGACAAGAAAAGGAGCTGCATGAATATCAAGAGCTCATTTGGAAAACCAGCACTAAAGAAAGAATGGAAAGCTGAAAGGTGGAAGGAATATATAGAGGGCTTATACCAAGGAAATGAACTTTGGCAGTATTCTACAAATGGAAGAGAAAGTAGAGGAAGATGAGATAGGAGAGACGATACAGTGAGAAGAATTTGACAGAGCACTGAAAGATTTGAGTCGAAACAAGACCCCTGGAGTAGATGGTATTGCATCTGAAATGCCGATATCATTAGGGGATCAAGTCATGAAGAAATTGTTCCACATGGTATGCAAGATGTATAGACAGGGTAAATAAATTTCAATTTAAAGAAGAATATAATAATTCCAATTAGAAGAAATGCAGGTTTAGACAAATGTGAAAATGAAAGAACTATCAATTTTATAAGTCATAGTTGCAAAATACTAGCATGAATTATTTACAGATGAATGGAAATCTGACTTTGGGGAAGATCAGTTTGGATTTAAGAGAAATGTAGGAACACAGGAGGCAATACTCACATTATGACTTATCTTAGAAGGTATGTTAAGGAAAGGCAAACCTATGTTTTTAGCATTTATATATCTGGAGAAAGCTTTTGACAATGTTGACTGGCATACACTCTTTCCAATACCGAAGGTAGCAGGGGTAAAATATAGGGAGTGAAGAGCTGTGTTCACTGTGTAAAAAATCCAGACAGCAGTTATTAAAGCTGAAGGGCCTGGAAGGTTTGCAGTGGTTGGGAAGGAAGCAAGGCAGGGTTGTAGCCTATCCCCAATGTTGTTCAATCTTTACACTGAACAAGCTGTGAAGGAATGCTAGGAGACATTTTGAGAAGCGATTATTAAAGTTCAGGAAGAAGAAATAAAAACTTTGTGGTTTGCCAAAGACATAGTAATTTTGTCAGAGACAGCAATGGGCCTAGAAGGTCAATTGAAAGGAATTGATAGTAACGTGAAAGGAGTGTATATGATGATCACTGAGTAAAACAAGGCTAATGGCATTTAGTGTCAGAAAATCAGGTGATGCTGAAGGAATTAGATTAGGTAATGAGACAATAAAAGTAGTAAATTACTTCTGTTGTTTGAGTTTCAAAATAATATCCAATGGCCAGAGTAAAGATGTCATAAAATGCAGAATGGCTATGGGAAGAAAAGCATTTCAGAAGCACCAAAATTTGTTGACATCCAATATTCATTTAAATGTTAGGAAATGCTTTCTGAAAGGATTTGTTTGGAGTGTAGAATTGTATGAGAGTGAAAATTGGATGATAAGAAGTTTAGATAAAAAGATGATAGAAGTTTTTGAAATGTGGTGCTACAATCAAATGATTAAGATTAGATGGGTAGATCACGTAACTAGTGAGGCGCTCAGCAGAAATGGGGAGAAAAGATGTTTCTGGCATATCCTGACTAAGAAAAGGGATAGGTTGGTGGGACACAGAGACATCAATGTATCATCAACACAGCATTAGAAGGAAATTTGTGAGGTAAAAATTGTAGACAGAGACCAAAAGATGAATAAGTAACCAGGTTCAAAAAGATCTAAGCTGCCATTCTTATTCACAGATGAAAAAGCTTGAACAAGACAGAGTAGTGTGGAGAGCTGTATCAAACCATTCTGAAGATGACAACTACATTATGGTTTGTAGTAAGCATTACAAAATATATGATGATGTTTCTTAAAGATTATTTTAAAATGGGGTAATGATGACAACACTGACTACATTTAAATGGTATGAGATAGATTAAATTAAATGAATATTGTATCTTGACAAATCATTTCAATTTTATGAGCAAATGATGCAGAAAATAAATTACAGTCTCCTCTGATAGGACACTTATAGCAAAATTTCTACACAGATGAGAGAATATTTACATACCTTAGCAATGGTAACGCAGCATTACTGGTACACCCACCAGGGATAAATCAACCTAGAATGACACAGTTACACAAAATGACATTGCAAGATTTTGGAACAAACTAGTTTGGTAGGACTAAGTTGTGGAGAAGATACTGTGGGCAACCCTGTTCCCACATGTACAGAACTGGACTAGAAATCTTAAGGCTTAAACTTTTGAGTCATACATATTCATTCGGTAGTGTTGCCTTACTGCACGTTTGAGAAAAGTATACATCATGCAAGGCATACTTTTAGTAATATTTACGAAGGGTGGTGCAGCTGGGCTATGCAATAGCTGAGATTCTTGAATGAATCAAAGATACACATTAAAACCAACATGACAAACCACGTGTTAGGATAAAATGACACAGTGTATCCCAATGTGGATGTCAGTCTAACCTTGATATTAATGAGGCTATTTAATTTATTTATTTGATTACACTTAATGATCATAACAGCCCCTACTTTAAACTACTTCAGCAGAAACATTAGATAGAAGGCACAAAGAAGACTGAGCAACTTTACTGTTAGAAAAGAAACAGCCAATATAAGATGTTTTTAATGATTGCTGTGATGCTTTCAACATTACCATTACTCCTACTGCACTGAAGTACATTCATATTCAAAAGATGGAGACCACTGGGTAAGGTGTCAGCAGTGTAATTTGCGATACACAGTGAATATGCTGAAGCTACAAAATAAGAAACTTTGTGATGTCTGAATTATATGATTGCTGCAACTTTTCAATTGAACTTTTTTTCTTAAATGGATTATTAAATTTAAATCTGTTCTACATGTGAACCTTTCTGAATACTTTACAGGTAAACTTTGATATATATTGCTGAATTTCCAGTAATAGTAATTTAATTTTTCTTAAAAATATCCATAGGTCTGTCTAATTCATGAAACATCTAAGTCATTTGATCCTGACACAAATCAATAATGGCATTTATCCTAAGCTGCGATGTGTGAGGCTGTTCCCCGATGGGGGTTCGAATCCCCCCTCATGCAAAGTAGTTTTTAAGTTTAGGGGCTGATGACCCCACAGCAATGGCAGATTCAGAGTGGGGGGGGGGGACACAGGGGCACATGCCCCCCCCCCCCCCAGATGGGCCAACAAAAGAGAGAGAGAGAGAGAGAGAGAGAGAGAGAGAGAGAGAGAGAGAGAGAGAGAGAGAGAGAGGGCGAGGGCGAGGGCGAGGAAGGGAAAGAATCTTTGAATTAGAATAATTAACTTTTACTTACGGACAGCATGTAATTGTCAGTTAAAAAATGCAAAGAAGAAGAAATTGATTCAGTACAACGCAAATACATAAAATATGATTTTAGGTTTTGAGGGAATATCAAACTTAGCACGACATACTCGTATTTACTGGCTCGTTTGTTTCTGACACGTAATTGGGTGACCTTTCAGGATACTCTGTTTTTCCAATTTCTGCACCGTTTGGTAATGACACAGCTACTCCAGTTACTGCACTGTTCATCCACGGTAAGTTGATGATTCGTGCGCTGGCTATTGGCAGTGGCAGGAGTCATTTACTGTGGCTGCTGGGTGGGGGGGGGAGGGGGGGGAGGTGAGCATCAGCAAGCAGAAGGCTGCATTGCATTGTTGGAAACGTTACCCCGTAACAATGTGTGCAGTAATATTTCGTGTCTAGGGGCGCATAACGTTGGCAGCAATCCGAAATAATTGGATGTCCTTCAAGTAGTGCACATGTTTTCTGCTGCTGGCATCAGCAGGTAAAGTCGCCCTGACTTGTCAAACTTCCATCTAATTACCAATGCACTACTAGGTTTGGTGCGATATGGCATCATTCTCAAGTTCCTATGATTAAAAAAATATATATATTACAATGATTCAACCACATTAAACAGTGAGAAGTTTAATAATTCATCAAACCATGTGCGCTGCGCGGGAATGGCTGTATGATCTTTGGCGCAACATCGCGGAATACGCAACCACTCTGACCACAGGTTCAAGTCCTCTCACGAGCATGGGTGTGTGCGTTGTCCTTAGGATAAATTAACGTAGATTGTAAGACAAAGGACCAATGACCTTAGCAGTTTTGGTCCCTTTGGATTACAAACATTTGAACTTTTTTTAACAATATACCCTATGTTTTTGTACAGTCACCATTTAGCCATTTGGCTAATTTAATATGCACAAAACATTTTTTGACCAATTGTACAATTGTTTGAATTTTCAACTGGTCAGTCTTATAGCCCAATTATTCCAACATTGTATGTTCTATTTAGAGCCACCTCCATGAACAACAGACATTGACAAGGTGTGGTGGCTTGCATGCCTCAATGATGCCGATAGCCGTACTGTAGGTAAAACCAAAGCGGGGGGATATCTGTGGAGAGGCCAGACAAATGTGTGGTTCCTGAAGAAGGGCAGCAGCCTTTTCAGTAATCCAGGGGCAACAGTCCGGATGATTAACTGAGCTGGCCTTGTAACATCAGCTAACATGGCTTTGCCACGCAGTTATTGTGAATGGCTGAAAGCAAGGGGAAACTACAGTAGTTAATTTTCCTGAGGAAATTCAGCTCTACTGTATGAATATATGATGATGGCATCCTCTTGGGTAAAATATTCCGGAGGTAAAATATTCTCCCATATGGATCTCCGGGTTGGGACTACTCAGGAGGATGTTATCATCAAGAAAAACAAAAAAACATTCTACGGATCAGATAGTGGAATGTTCTAACCCTTAACTGCGTAGGTACGTTAGAAAAATTTGAAAAGAGAAATGGATAGGTTAAAGTTAAATATGGTAGGGATTAGAGAAGTTCAGTGGCAGGAGGAACAACATTTCTGGTCAGGTGAGTAGAGGGTTATAAATACAAAATCAGTTGGTGGTAACGCAGGAGTAGGTCTGGTAATGAATAAGAAAATAGGAATGCGGGTAAGTTATTATGAACAGCATACTGAATGCAGTATCATAGCAAAGATAAACACAAAACCAACAGCGACCACAATAGTGCAAGTTTATATGCCAACTAGCATGACATGATGAGGATATTGAAGAAATGTATGAGGAGATAAAGGAAATCATTCAGAAAGTTAAGGGAGATGAAAACTTGATTGTTATGTGGGACTGGAACTCAGTAGTACGAAAGGGAAGAGAAGGAAATGTAGTAGGTGAATATGGACTGGGAAAAAGGAATGAAAGAGCAGATCATTTGGTAGAGTTTTGCGCAGAGCACAATTTAATGATCAACACTTGGTTTAATCATCATGAAAGAAGGCTGTATACATGGAATAGACCAGCAGACACTGGTAGGTACCAGACTGACTTTATAATGGTAAGGAATATATTTAGGAACCAGGTTTTAAACTGTAAGACATATCCAGGGGCAAATATAGACTTTGATCATAACTCATAACTTATTGGTTATGAACTGCAGATTAAAACTTAAGACACTGCAGAAAGGTTGAAAAGTTAGGAGATAGAACCTGGACAAATTGAAGGAAACATAATTGCCTGAGCGTTTCAGAAGGAGCATTGGGCAAGGATTGGCTGAAACGGGAGAACGTAATACAGTAGAAGAAGAATGGGTAGCTCTGAGAGATAGTGTAGTTAAGGCCACAGAGGATCATTTAGGCAGAAGGACAAGGCCTAATAGGAATCCCTGGATAACAAAGGAGACACTTAACTTAATTGATGAGATAAGAAAATATAAAAATTCAGCAAGTGAAGCAGGCAAAAGGAAGTACAAACATCTGAAAAAATGTGATTGACAGTAAGTGCAGACTGGCTAAACAGGAGTGGCTAGAGGACAGATGCAGAACCATAGAAGAATGTATAACTAGGGGAAAGATAGATACTGCCTACAGGTAAAATAAGAGAGATGTTTGGAGACAAGAAAAGCAGCTGTATGAATATCAAGAACTTAGATGGAAAACCAGTGCTAAGCAAAGAGGGGAAAGCTGAAATGTGGAAGAAATATATAGAGGGCCTGCAAAAAGGAAATGAACTTCAAGGTAGTGTTCTAGAAATGGAAGACGAAGTGGAGGAGGAGAAGGTAGGAGATACGATACTGTGAGAAGAATTTGACAGAGTACTGAAAGATTTGAGTCAAACCAAGGCCCCTGGAATAGATGATATTCTGTTTGAACTGATGATATCGTTAGGAAAGCCAGTCATGAAGAAATTGTTCCACATGGTATGCAAATTGTATGAGACAGGGGAAATACCCTCAGACATCAAGAACAATATAGTAATTCCAATCCCAAAGAAGGCAAGTGCAGTCAAATGTGAAAATTACAGAACTATCAGTGTAATAAGTAATGGTTGCAAAATACTAACACGAATTATTTACAGACGTATGGAAAAACTTGTGTAATCCAACCTTGGGGAAATTCAGTTTGGATTCAGGAGAAATGTAGGAACACATGAGACAATACTCACATTACGACTTATCTCAGAAGATATTCTAACGAAAGGCAAACCTACTTTTAGGCTTGTAGATTTGAAAAAGGCTTTTGACGATGTCGACTGGAGTACACTCGTTCATATTCTGAAGGTAGCAACGGTAAATTATAGGGAGCAAAGTGTTATATTCAACCTATAGAGCAAGCAGTGAAGGAATGCCAGGAAAATTTGGAGAGCGAATTAAAGTTCAAGAAGAAGAAATAAAAACTTTACAGTTTGCCTATGACATAGTAATTTTGTCAACGACTGAAGGATCTGGAAGAGCAATTGAATGGAATGGACAGTGTCTTGAAAGGAAGATATAAGATGAACATTAACAAGAGTAAAACATGGGTAATGGAATGTAGTGTCAGAAAATCAGGCGATGCTGAAGGAATTAGATTAGGTAATTAGACAATAAAAGTGGTAGATGAGTTTTGTTATGTGGGTAGCAAAATAACTTCTGATGGCTGAAGTAAAGAAGATATAAAATGCAGAATGGCTATGGGAAGAAAAGCATTTCTGAAGAAGCGAAACTTGTTAACACCCAATATTAATTTAAATGTTAGGAAGTCCTTTCTGAAAGCATTTGTCTGGAGTGTAGCATTGTATGGGAGTGAAACATGGACAATAAGGAGTTTAGACAAAAAGATGATAGAAGCTTTTGAATTGTGGTGTTACAGACAAATGATGAAAATTAGATGGGTAGATCACGTGACTAATGAGGAGGTATTTTACCGAATTGGGGAGAATAGGAGTTTTTGGCATATTCTGACTAATAGAAAGGATAGATTGGTGGGACACATTCTGAGACATCAAGGAATTGTCAACTTAGCATCAGAAGGAATTATGTCGGGTAAAAATTGTAGAGGGAGATCGAGGGACGAATGCAGTAAGCAGATTCAAAAGGATTTAGGTTGCCAAATACATTCTCAGATGAAGATACTTGCTCAGAACAGAGTAGTGCGGAGAGCTGCATCAAACCAGTCTGCGGACTGAAGACAACAACAATTTATTTAGAGAAACCTATACCAATTTCACATGTCTTTCCCTGTACAGGCATTCGCATATACCCATCTAGCGCTCAGAAACAGTTAAATATGGAATTAAATTCAGAGTCTGACTGCCATGTTCAGTTGTTGGCAAGTGTTTCATTCTTTATGATAATGAACGATGAAACGCGTGTGCCCACAGCCGAACACAGGGCAGTCACACGCTAAATTCTGTTTTATTATCATTACTATTATTTTCTGCTAAATTTAGAAAATGTACACAGTTTAATGTGATTGAATCTTCATAACATATTTGTGATCATAGGCATTTGAGTAGGGTTGAATTGTTTGCTTGGGATAGGGGGACTAAACTTCAGAGGTTATCAGTCCCCCAGTAGGGAGGGGAAGGAGTGAGGATAGGAAAGGAGGGGAGGGGGGAAGGAAATGCAGTCCGGAAAGGAAAGAACGAAGGAAGACTGCATTAGCAGCTTAGGGCCCCGTGCTCGCCACGCACGTACTCATGAAAGAACCGTGAGCTCCCAGGCGGGGGGGGGGGGGGGGGGGTAGGCATTTGAAAATGACATCATATTGTGCAAAAACTAATAGTGCATTGATAGTTAGACGGAAGTGTATTAAAAAGTTTTACTTCCGAGAAGAGGGCGTGGCTGTGGAACATGTTTTGTGTGTTTCCCATAGCAGTTATATGTGACAATAACTGATATATATATGTTTGTGTGTGTGTTTTAAAATTAGTCTCAAAAAGCCCTTAACGACACGTTCACCCTCCTCCGTATCCGACACTGCCCCACGTCCCTTAAGCTTGACAAACATTTGAAAAACATTTATCCTGAATGAGGTAAATAATTTATGGAAAATTAATTTAAAATCATGGTTGATAAAGAAAATATGACATAAAAAGGGGTAATTATGTCACATGCATATCTTCTTAAACTCTCTGCCACATGAAAATTAGACCTATGAAAAGTTTTACATTTGGTATTTTACCTGGCCAAAGTGTACCGTTTCACAGTAATGAATTCACATTCAAAGTGTTTGCCTCAATACTACGACTAACTATATAGCTATGCTTTGATGTTTTTCTAAGTGTCATACTTGAGCTACCATGTAATTGTGAAGAATTAGTACAGTATTTTTTTTTTTTTTTTTTTTTTTTTTTTTTTTTTTGTACTTTCCTTTCTCTACACATGTATGTAAAAGAATCAATCTTAATGCAGCTCCATCATATCTACTTGAATGTAGGTATTATCAACCTCTTCACAATACATCTGGACACAAGTTATTACCAATAACTGTGTGGCAAAAATGTTAGGGAAAGTTCGTCATGGTGTTACAAGCAAGAAGCAACTGCAATTTCTATAACCCTCAAAAAGAGGTTCATAAAATACTGGTAAGTAGCAATTTTTTTTAAATCATCTCTTCCTGGTCATATGGCAACCTCAGCTCAGCTGTGGTACTCAGTTTGAATACATAAGTTTTAAAATACATAATTTGAAACTGAGTACTTCAAATACTGCCCATGATCTATGCCTTTGTGCAGTATGTTCTCTCCAAGAAGATTTTGATAGGCATAGAGGGCTGCAAGGCATCATTGCGTCTTATAAAATCACACGATTTATTATACCGGTATGGCACCTGACTTTCTACTGTTTTTTTTACATCAATGTTACATTCCTGTTTAAGTACTAACTTTTGCGCTAGTCCTAATGAAAACAGTTGGCACATAAGGTGTATCAACAACACTAGCAAATCAACACAGAAAAATTCAAACTAAAAAAGATTGTCTAGCTGTTATGGCCTAACCGAAGACTGGGATACCACCTAGTGGCACTTTGTAGAGCTATTATTCCCTCCATGAGGCACAAATTTCTTTCATTTGTACTGGAAATGACACAAAAATTAATTTTATTCATATCCAGTGTTCTTCCTGCAAGAAATTCTCTCGCAAAAAAAAAAAAAAAAAACAATAAATGACGTGTCAAAGTTCAAGTCAGCTACAAAGACATATTTTAATCACCACTGTTTTTATAGCTTGCAAGAGTTCCTTCAGGTAATTCACTAGAATTTTTGAGAGTGCCCTAGTGATGTGTTCTATAAATGTTTCTAACCCCATGTGTTTTATAAATGTATAACTTACTACTTGTTTCAATTTTGTATTTTTTGTTTAAAAATGTAAATTTAATTCATCTTCTATAATATTATTTTGTAACACACTGACTTGTCCTACATCAGAACGTACCACATATGTACTACATGATTACCAGGACCAATATAGATCTTATCCTCCTCAATTTTTTCTCAATTTGGAAAGTAAGGATATCAACACTTCATCCTGACAAGAGTTAGCAAAGGACACTATTAAATAATTATTCCTAGTAGAAACTGTTGTGAAAAGCGCGAATAGTAGTAATTTCACATTTGTATATCGTTATACAATATTATCAGCTACGCCTTGTATTAGTGGTATTGAGAAGTAAATTTGGACGAATTAAACTAGTGTACTTACGTAGCCGTGAGCCATTTGCTTTAATCGCATTACGAGATTTCAATGAAAATAGAGGGGTTTGGCAATCGTATTATTACAGTTAAATAAACCAGGCTTGATTCCAATGGCGCATGTGCTAAACGATTGTTTGGCTTTGCAGGAAATTGACGTCAATAAATCGAAAATTTGGTTTATTCAGATCACGATCACTGTGTGATCATCGGCATAACAGTTAAAACATGCCTAAACCTAACCTCCAACATGGCGGTTGTAAAATTTTGTTTCAACTGTTTATTTTAAGCAAATTTTTATGATTACACAGTGATCGAAATCTAGATCTGAATAAACACTATATTAATGACTGAATGCTAACAATTCTCTGCAACTAAATAAACAGACCTTCAGATTCTTTTACGGCGCCTGTAAATCGCCAACCCTCCTCCTTTTCCGGGCTTGGGACCGGCAACAGCTACTGCAGATTTACTCACTAAATCTAGCAGCAACTGCAGGCGGAGTTAAAGCATTTTAACACACATCTAGTTACTTTAAAATTTACAATGAAAGGAAATAACTAGATAACTTCGAATATGATCATTTCGTACGCAGTGTATCTCATAGCTTCTCACAAAGGGAACCTTTGAACAAGGATGGGGCCCCTCCACGCCCACACCAACGTGGTGACCATCACAAAAGTTCTACTGTCACCTCCGTAATTAAGTTAGTTTGCTAAGGTGGATCACGGGATGTGGGAACCGCGATGTTATCCGTACGTGTGGGCGCGATCACCCATTAATACGGTGCATCTGGAGATAGAATTGGTCAAAAGGTATACGAAGGGTAAAGGTATGTAAGGGCAGAGGAAAAAAAGTGCCAAGGCAAGAGCCAAGGGAAAAAAACCTCTGCGACAGTGGTGTAGGTATGAAGGGCAGTAGCGGTATGCTATCTGCGACAGATCATGCAAGGGTTGGTAATGTTAGTGATGGGTATTTTCTCAGTACCATTAACTTTGCTAGGTTTGTCATAAAGAATCAGTCCGTTAAGATGCGAGGTTCTGCTGCAGCTGAGCTCCAATGATGCCTCCTGGGTCAGCTGTGGCAGAATACCTGTAACATAGCCAAGTCTGTCAAGGTGGTTAGGCAGTTCGGTCATAGAACTGGCTAAGTGTGCGGGACTGTTTAGGTTTGTTTGTGTTTAGTGCGATGAATATGGTTTCCCTGCCTTGCCTGTAGGTCGGCTGTGGGCTCAGCTGGCATTGCCAGTCAGATTGCTGTTTTGCAGGGGTTTGCCATGTTCATCGTGTTTGTGAGTTGGTGTTCCCTACGGCCGTAGGTGGTTAGTCTCTGAGGAGAAGTGTTTTTGGGCGATTATGTTTCCACCTATGGTTGTGATCGTAGTTCCCCAAGCGTAGGATGAAGGGGTTGTTCGAGTGTCTCGAGTTTCTGTATAGTCGTGTGGCGAGTTTCTTGAATACCACCGAGAGGCGCTCTAGGCGGTATTCATTGTGAAGGTCCACGGTGCGTGTGTATCGTGGAGCGTTGCTAATGATGCGTAGTACCTTGTTCTGTATGAGCTGCAGGCGGCGCAGCCATGTTGGCGCCGCGTATGCCCAGCACGGAGCACCGTACGTCATCAGAGGTCTAATATGTGTCATGTAGAGGTTCCTCGACACCCGGCTATTCAGTTTGCTTTCCCTGTTGAGCATCGGGTAGAGTTGTTTGAGCCTCGCGTTTGCTCTGTTGGTCATGTGTTGTATGTGGTCCCCCCATATGAGTTTCCGGTCCAGCCAGACACCAAGGTATTTGACCTTCTCACGGAAGCGTATTGGGCGTGTATGTAGAGTAATTGGTCTACAGTGTTGGTGTTTGCGCAAGTGTTTCGGTCTGCGTGTGAACAGAACTGCCTCACACTTGTCGACGTTGACTTTAACACGCCATTTCTCCAACCAAGGTTCGGCAGTTCTGAGTGCTGTCTGTAGGCGTGAGTTAATGTTTGATGGCTTCCAATCTTGCGCCATGATGGCGGTGTCATCTGCGTAGATTGCAGTCATCGTGTTATGTGTGGATGGAAAATCATTAATGTATAGGTTAAACAAGAGGGGCCCCAGGATGCTGCCTTGGGGTACTCCGGCTTGAATACCATGTCGTGTAGACTGTTTGCCCTGCACGTCAGTGTTGAAGCTTCTGTTGGTGAGATATGAGTGTATGAGATGCACGAGTCCGTCGGGAAACGCGGCGTCGTTAAGTTTGCGTATAAGGCCGTTGTGCCAGAGACGATCGAAAGCTTTTTCGATGTCCAGGAACACTGCCCCAGTGGCTTTGTTTTTGTTGTAGCCGTCTGTTATGTGTTCAACTACGTGGAGGAGTTGTTGTGTTGTGGAGTGGTGATTCCTAAATCCGAATTGCTCCGGTCTTAGGGTGTCATTGGTGATGCAGTGCCGAGTGAGACGTTTAAGTATTACCTTCTCAACTATCTTACTGAGCGAGCTCAGCAGACTGATGGGTCGGTAATTTTGTGGGAGGGAGTTGTCTTTCCCTGGCTTCCTGAACATCAGGACCTTGGCCGCCTTCCAAAAGGCAGGGAAGTGTTGGTGTTGCAGGATGGCATTTGTGATGTGTGTCAGGTACTCTACTGCTCTATCCGTGAACTCCTGGAGAACCCGGTTTTGAATGCCATCATGGCCAGGCGCTTTTCTGGCTGTGGTGTGCTTGATGGCCCATGTGATTTCATGTGTGCTAGTACGTCTAATTTCGTTGCGCGGAGGCTGGGCCATGAAGCGTGTGATCGCCTGGTCCGTCTCTAGTGTGAACACTGGGTCGGAAGGAGCCAGGTTCGGTGTGAATGACGCTGCTAGTGTTTGGGCCATTAGCTCAGCTTTCTCTTCCGCTGAGTATGCTGGGCCGTTTGGTCCCTGTAAGGTAGGCGTGTAGAGTTTCTCCCTGGTGAAGTGTCTGGCCAGAGCCCACACTCCAGGACGTGTGGTATCAAGTCCAGCGAGTTTCTGGTCCCATTGTGTCGTTTTGAATGTTGTTATTTTACCCCGTATGATACCCTGTAGCCTGTTGACGTGATGTTTATACACCGGACGCCTGGTACGCTGCCAGTATCTCCTGAGTCGGTTTCTCATTGAGATAAGGCCCAGGATTTCCTGGGGCAGGGCCGCTGAGTGTTGTTGTGTGGCACGTAATGGTATGGATTCGGCTATTGCGTCTTGGACAGCAGTTGTGAGGACTTCAACAGCTTCATCAATTTGTTCTGTTTGTGTAATCTCGTGAGTATCAGGAATACGATTATCAAGCGTTTCCTTGAACAGAGCCCAATTTGCGCGCTTGTAATTTAGTATCCTGCGTGGTTCATTGTACTGCAGTGTTTCTTCCGTGTGAAGTATAACGGGGGTGTGGTTGGAAGGCAGATCGTTTACAACCTCAAGGTTGAGGGTAACTGTTATGCCCTTGATGAGAGCCATGTCTATCACGTCTGGCCTTTGATTCCTTTGGTAAGGAATATAAGTCGGTTCAACCGGTGCAAGTGTGATGTAGTTTCTGCCTAGTGAGTGTTCGTACAGTTTTTTGCCGTTGCGATTTTGTCTGATTGAGTTCCAGTCGCGGTGTTTTGCGTTCAGATCTCCAGCGGCGATGACTCGCGGTGCAATGTTGAGTACTGTGCTGATGACGCGTGTTACAATGTTACCAGGAGCGTTGTAGAGCGACACCAGTGCAGTGTATGCTCCGTTGAACTTGACCCTGACGGCCGTGGCCTCTAATATTTCAAGTGCAGGGAGCTGGATATTTGTGTGTTCAATGTCTTTGTGTATGATGATTGCTGTTCCGCCTCCTTCTCTGCCGTCCGCTCGGTCGGTACGATAGACGCAGTAGCCAGTAAAGTTTAGTCTGTTGTGAGGTTTGAGTTTAGTCTCGTTCACAAGGGCAATCAGAATCCCCTTTGCCTCAAGGAGCGCGGCAAATTCTGCCCTTTTGTTGGTGATCCCGTCTGCATTCCAGAACAGGATCTGTGATAGTGTTACGTTGTTTATGTGGGGGGGCGGGTGTGGCGTGTTATCCATGTATGGGAGTAAACAGGTTTGTGATCGCTGTTTGTATGACAGTCCAGTACTGGCCGGATTCGGCAGTCATGAGCTGCGTGAACAGTGTGGTGACGGCTCCCCAGATCTTCGAAAAGATCTGCTGAGTCGTGTGTTGGGGGAATAGTGCCTGCATCACTGCCTGCAATATTCCTCCCGGTGTTGTTGGGATGTTGGGTATGTCGGCCTGTGTTGGCGAGTTTGCGGCCGTTTGTGCTTGTGTTAGCGTTGTGTTTGGGCTGGCTTGTGTTTCAGCTGTACGTATAGCTTCTGTTGGCGCCTGTGTTTCCGGTGTGGTGAGGGGTTGTGTAACGTGTGTTCTCGTTTCCTTTGTTACGTTTTGTGCCGGAGAGTTGGTGTTCCGTTGTTGCTGATTATTTTGTTGTGGTGTGGTAGTGTTCCCTCTCTGTTTTCTGGGTCCCCTTCTCCTACGCTGGGGTTTTGGTTTCCCTTGTGTAGGTGCGTTTATCTTGTCGTGCGTGTAACAGCTCGACGTGGAGGGGGTAGGTTCCGTGTTGTTTGGGGCGAGTAGCGTTGTTTGCAGTGTTTGGATTGTTTGTTGTGTTGTCTGTGTTGGTTGTTTTTCTGTTGCTGGGGGTGTGTTTTGTGCGTTTGTCGGGCCCTGCGCGTCCGTTGCCCTCCCCTGCCCGCTTGCCATTGCGGCGAATGAAATCCCATTCATCACGGGTCGCGGGGGGGGTCTCGGAGCTGTTTTTGTTTGTACTACTGTATTTTGCTGTTGCGTCTTTCGCATCAGGGCCGCGATGTAGGCGGAGCACCTTCTGTAGGTAGACGCGTGCGCCTGCCCACAGTTAGCGCATTTCCGTGCGTCTGACTGTCGCAGTGTACAGTGTTGGGCTGAGTGGCTGCCTCCGCATTTGCGGCACCGATATGCCAGGCTGCAGCGAGCAGCCGAATGACCAAAGCGTTGGCAGCGTTTACATTGTTGGGGGGCGCGAGGTGGTTCGAAGAGTTCAACCTTGACTCCCATATGAAGGAAATATTTCACCTTCAAGATCTCGCGGGAGTGAGCTGTGTCGGCCAGCTCCACAAGGTAGTTTGGTAGTGGTGCGTGTGTTCGTTGACCTGTCATCCGGCTTGCTCTGAGACAGTCAAAGCCCAGGTCACGAATGTCTTGTTTCAAGGTGTCGCCAGGTGTGTTTGGGTCCACCCCCTTCACAACGTACAGCTGCGTGCGTTCGTCCGCGGTTCTGTACGTTTGGTGTTCTATCTCCTTAGCTTTGAGGAAGCTCAAGAGATTGGTGTAATCTGTTTTGGAATCCACGTACAGTGCAGCGTGTTCGCAAAGGGAACCAGTATCAAACAGATATATATAGGTCGTAGCAAGGAACCAGTGTTGCCAACTATCAGTCAGAGAAAATGGCAAAACAGTCCAACAAAAATGGCCAGAAATGGTTAAATTATAATTTATATGTTTTATGCATAAAATGTGAAAAACACTCACCTAGCAAAAATAAATATCATCGTCCTCATCCTCATTTTCTTTGCTGCTGCTGCAGATTTCACTGGTCTCCCTCGTGTATGTCGCATTCGTACCAACAAGCTTCAGCATTTCTTCTGGGATTTCATATGAAAAAAAAAAAAACACTTATGTTCGCGTCTCAATCCATACCTTACACTCAGAATAGTAGAGAGTGTATTCATTTTAAGTCTGTTTCTGAGTTTGTTTTTCACCAAGTTCACTTGGCTAAAAATTCTCTCGACTTTCGAATTGGAGTATGGTAAAGTTAAAACTGAAAATGCGAGTGAGACTAACTCCGCAAAAGGATTTTCTCCTGCATTACTGTACTGACTAACCTCTTGCCAGAATGTAGAAGTCGATGTTTGATTCGTCCATTTTATGTAATTAATGTTTCGCCACGGGTTTTCAATTTTGTCGGTATTTTGTTCAAAACCCATTGCTAATACCAAACCAGTAATAGACTGTTTCACTGTTTTCAATATTTCTTTCACACTTAGTAGCGATATTTGTTGGCGTACTTCAGAGTTATCTGGAAGCCTATTTTGAAACTCATTAACCAGCTTTTTTGTGAAACTGACACACCCGTCACGTAAAGATAATTAACTATCACAGTCACAAAACACTGGTACAGCACACGGTATTCTTCCAACACTTAATGTTAACACACGTTAAAAAAGAGACACTTCACACTACACTGTTGTAACTTGTACAGCGTTTCCAAGCAAGTGCAACTACATAGTGTGTTGGCCATTGTTTGTATGTTTCAAAACAATGAATCGATATACGGAAGTGTTTCATTGTCTCGAAACTTCCAGGTATCACTGTTTCGATTCAGTGGTGTTTCATTTGTCGTACTTTTGAGGAACGTTAAAAATAATAAATCAATAAATACATTTCCATTCATAATTTGCATTTTTGTTGTGAAAATTATCGAATAATAAAAATGGCTAGAAATGGCTATATAATATCGCCAAAATGGCTAGGAATGCCAACAGTAGCTTTTTTCAAAAACAGTGGCTAAACGCCACTTCAAAATGGCCAGATCAAGCCACAAAATGGCTAAGTTGGCATCTCTGCAAGGAACATCCTTGGTTGCTTCTGCTAACAACGTC
The DNA here is from genome assembly GCA_026315105.1 of Locusta migratoria. Lineage (NCBI taxonomy): Eukaryota > Metazoa > Arthropoda > Insecta > Orthoptera > Acrididae > Locusta > Locusta migratoria. The sequence goes on along the minus strand of CM048755.1, from coordinate 637,851,219 downwards.
TGAAACTGAAAAGTCCCAACAGGGTGCTCAAAATGTTCACTTTTTTGTACAAAGTGTTATTAATTCAGTAGAAGAAGTGGGAAATGCTATCATCAAACCTGATATTACTTTATCACAGGTTCTTTCAAAAAATATCTCTAAGGCGGCATTCACACTGTCCGTCACCGGACCGTCACGTCACGTCAACGTCCGTCAAGATTTCTCGGGAAGAATGTTTTAACGGAACGGCCGTCTGCTAACTATCGGAGTTAACCTATTTTCGTCACACGAATTACATGCTGCAGTCGACGATTGCGCTGTCTATATACAAATGTGTTTTATTCATCTTTGTGTTGTTGTTGTACCTCGTTTAGGGGTAAATCTCAAATGTTTCATGACGACTTAAATATTTTTGTCAATAGAGTGTCTCCCTAATCGAGGTCGGATATATGAAACCAAACACTGGTTTATATTACGTAACATTGTAACAGAAACGACTGAAGCAAACTGTTTATTTGAATAAGATTGTAATTTGATTACGCATTTTTCATTAAATAATACTTTAAATGAAAATGTCAGTTCTAATGAAAGACAAAAAAATCAGTTGTTTACGACGGTATTAACAATGTCAGCGAGCAAATCGTAATGGTTAAAGTCTACAGGCGCTATTTATGCTCTTACAAGTATGGTTTGATGTCTTCATATGTTTATTTTTTCGCTTGAAAATAGATGTCGATGTTTTGAAACGTTGTTTCAGTTCCCAGTAAGTTGGCCAAAAACATACACTGTAAAGTTTTCTTTGGCCGTTAATAACATTTAGCGTTATTGTTCCCCCTTTCTAGTATTAAACTATGACTTTCTATATAACAGAACGCCACTCATAACCTCACTTTCAACATCGCGTATTGAGATGGACGAATTGACGTGACGGACATGGACGGACAGTGTGAATACAACTTGACGTGACGGTTCCGTGACGTGACGGACAGTGTGAATTGGCCTTAAAGCACCAGCAAATACAGGTATGTTTCCTTCTCTGAGGTGTCTCCTAGTCTCAGGGGCGACGCCAAGGGTGCTTGGCTCATCCAAATAAGTCACATACATTTCAGAATCTAAGTCCAACTTTATATTATAAAATTAAGTAAAGGCCAATTCACACTGTCCGTCACGTCAACGTCACGTCACGGCACCGTCACGTCAAGTTGTATTCACACTGTCCGTCAGTGTCCGTCACGTCAATTCGCCGATCTCAATACGCGATGTTGAAAGTGAGGTTATGAGTAGCGATCTGTTATGTAGAAAGTCATAGTTTAATACTACAATTGAAGGAACAACAACGCTAAATGTTATTGACAGCGAAATAAAACTTTACAGTGTATGTTTTTAGCCAACTTACTGGGAACTGAAACAACATTTCAAAACATCGACATCTATTTTCAAGCGAAAAATATAAACATATGAATACATCAAACAACGCTTATAAGAGCATAAATAGCGCCTGTTTACTTTATCCATTACAATTTGCCCGTTGACATTGTTAATACCGTCGTAAACAACTGAAATTTTGTCTTTCGTTACAACATACTTTTTCATTTAAAATGTTATTTAATGAGAGATGCGTAATCAAATTACAATCTTATTCTAATAAACAGTTTGCTTCAGTCTTTTCTGTTACAATGTTAAGTAACATTAAGCATTTTTTGGTTTCAGATATCCGACCTCGATTTTAGTGGAACACTCAATTGACAAAAACATTTAAGTCGTCATGAAACATTTGAGATATAACCCTAAAACGAAGTATAACAACAAAATAAAGGCGAATAAGACTTATTTGCATATAAACAGTGCAATCGTCGACTGCAACATTTAATTCGCGTGACGAAAATGGGTTAACTTCCGTGTTAGCAGACGATCGTTCCGTCAAAACATTCTTCGCGAGAAAGCTTGACGTGACATTGACGTGACGTGACGGTCCATGACGGACAGTGTGAACGCCGCCATTAGAAATACATTGCGGAATGTTCTGACGGACGGTGACGTGACGTGACGGACAGTGTGAATTGGCCTTAACTAGTGTACGGTTACAGACATACTATGACCTACTCTATTAATTTGTTCTATAATGAAGCCATATTTGTTTTAACAAATATAGTTGAAGCGGATCTTATGATGACGAAGTTAACAAGGAATTAATTATTGATCCATACAAGTAAATGAAGTAGTCGTTCAATATATCGAATAAATGGTTCTTCCCCGTTTATGCTTGCATTTAACAGTAAACAATAAAATCATACATTTTAAGTTATGCTTTTGTGTGAATTGCTCATGGTTTTTTTTTTTTTAATCCAAAGTGAACGCAGTAACATTACAAAACAACTTGGCATATCAGAATTCTTCAGTTGGCAGCAAACAAAGAATTTAATAACATGAGGAAATCATTCCATCTATGTGTGTAAGTGCAGAAATTCACAATCCAGAAAGTGAAGCAGAAGAAATTGTGTTCGCCAATGATGAAATGGAAGTATAAAAACGATTACAACAGTTGTAAAATGAAAACTCGGTGATAATGTTCTATTCCTTGCAGGCGTGACGAACCAGAAAAAAAAAGGCAGATAGAATTTCAATCTGATGAAGATATCACTCTACGAAATATTATCTCGTTGATTCAGATACATAAATGAACAGAATTGATATACAGTTACTATAAATACTCAGTACAGAGACATAAATTTAATCTGAATTACAAAACAAATATGGCACTTATGTATTATAATGAATGTATTAGCAACATTGTCTAAGGTCAATAACTTCATATTTTAAACTACATTATATCCTTCATATTTATCCACGTGAACTTGAGTTTGGACCCACCCATTTTACAATCTGCCCCACCCATGCGATACATGATAGAGCAGCCACTGCCTAGTCTTGTCGTGATAATAGTAAAACAGGTGAAATCACCTGACAGTGTAGATATATATGACTTTTTTGCACTATTTTCAGGAAAGTAATAGACAGTATTGTGTATCCTTTAACATACTGTATTAACAAGTGTATAACTGAAGGATATTTTCATGATAAGCTGAAAGTAGTTTATCCAGGGTAGTTCCGATATATAAAAAGGTGATACTGACTCCCCTTCTTGTTACAGGTCAATTTCCATAGTCTCAGCTCTTCCTAAAGTATTTGAATATGTAATCGAACAACTTGTATGTGCTTATTTTGAAAATGCAGAAATAATTAGCAAGTCACCATATGGTTTTAGAAAAAAAAGTTGTCAACTGTTGATGCAGTAGACTCAGTAGCTTGAGAATAAAGGCTTTGCTCAAGTCACTTTTTGTGACTTAAGCGTAGAACATAAAGCACTCTTAGAAAAAAATGGAAATATCTGGCATTAGACATAACAGCCTTAAATTATTAGAATCATACAAACAGAACCGAAAGCAAGTAGTTTGTGTCGGCAAAGAAATGTCTAGTATAGAACAAGTAAAGATAGGTGTTCCACAAGGATCTGTATGAGGCACTTTTCTATTCCTAATCATGAGTAATGATATGGCATCATTTATCAAGTCTACTACAATGTTATACACAGACAACAGCACTTTCCTCCACTGTGGCAATGAGCTCAGTAAGCTCAAAACTTGTGCCACAGAGACACTGCACCAAGCATCCTATTGGTTTAAGGCAAATGGCTTCCTACTGAATAATGACAAAACCAACAAATAGTAATTAGTTTAAAAGACAAGCTTCCATCAGATGATCCAACTTATGTTAAGTTTGTGGGGGTATATCTGGAAAACAAATTCTCTTGGTGTCAACATATACAATATATAATTGGTAAGTTGTCCAGAATGATTTATTTGTTAAGGCAACTTGTGAACTGTGAATCCGAAAAGTATGTTAGACTATCATATTTTTCTTTCTTAAAAAGTATACTGACATATTCCTTTATTTTATGGGGAGACTCAAGTTTTATGCGTGACATCCTGATACTGCAGATGATAACTATTAGGGTAATTTCTGGTGATACATATAAAGCACACTGTAAATCTTTGTTCTGTGAACTAAAAATCATGACTTTAATAAACCTGTACATAAACCATATTTTACTTTTCACAAAAAAGAAGTTACCAGGGACAAACTGTAGAGAAAACATTCATGGTTACAACACCAGACTGTAGTCCATGGAGGATTTTCAGCTGCTGTGGTCTCACTTCCACAGATAGTCACCTCACCTAGTTTTCCTCAACATGGCAGCTAGGTGAGCAGCTGGTATCTCTGTATGATGTCGGTGATTGGCGGCAGCATGTTGGAGAGCAACAACGTCCAGGATACGACGACGGGCTTCGTACCATAGGTCCACAGTAAACTTCTGCAGTTGACTGCCATTGGAAGGACTGCTCTGATGGTTGGCGTCTTGCGGCATAATAATTGTCAAATACTCATTTCACTCCCTACAGTAGTGTATGACATGTCGGGGAAGGCCACAGTGAAAACATAATTGGCGTGTTGTCTTCTGTCCTCCAGATATATGTCCTCCTGCGAAGCTTGAAAGATGACCGTCTGTCGTCTTCCATATATTTTTTGTATATTTCTGTAAAGTTATAATTTATTTAATGTCGCTAGATCATCATTTTGTTAAAACTTGAACACTACTCTTTTCAAGGTTTGAGGATTAGCATTTTTATTTCATGTGTTAAAATATTAGTTAATATTTCTAGGTTTTTCCTGTTTTGTTATGTTAATAATTTATTATTACATTAATTAATGTGATATAAGTACAGCTTCTTCGCTACCACAATGTCCCTGTGAGAATGTGCAGTTGTTTTACTTTTAAGTGGGTGCGAGAATCTATGGCTGTCTGAAAGTGGGTAGGAGTAGCCCACTTTGCATCGTTCTCTCTGGCTCAATGTCGATAGCTGCTGCTACAACCAAAGAGGTTTCTACACCCTTTGGTTACAACCTAGTCGGCGAGCCCTCTCCAGCGTGAGTCTACTTGCTCTCCATTCCCACCATCGCTGATCTTGGATTTTCCGGCTTCCGGTGGCTTCCAGCATCTCATGGCCACTCGGTCTGGCCATTCTGTGCTGGTCCTCTGGTGAGGTAAGGTTGGTTCTGCTCTTGTGTTTCGAGATGGTAGCATTTAATTCTCTAGCACCTTTAACTTAGATTCATTTTTTTTGGAATATTTACTCCGATCGTGTGCGGAAATGTGTTCTTGTTTTTCAATTCAGTGATTTCCAATAGCTAAACATGGTGTGTGTGATTCTAGTTGCAGTTTGATAATGGCCTGGTATGTTAAAACGTTTTGTGATCATTTTGCAGTGTATGAACTCTGCGTAAATTACTTTCTAGCTTTGTGGGGCCCGATTTCTAATAGGTCATATGTTCATTTTTGTACAGTGCATGTAAAAATCTTCTCATTGTTTCCTTCTGTGAGTGATATGTGTTCCACATGGTTGGTTCATAGAACAAAGCCTTCAGCTTCCACTCTTGTTTGTTCCATGCCCATCAGGCAAGTAACTAAGTGGGTATCCTTCTGATTTCCACTAATATTTCGTGATGTTCTCTCCCCGCCTATTCTATTTTGCTGTTTCTTCGCTGATATGTAGTAAGCACTCTGCCTTTGTCAGTAATTCTCTCTGAGCCTTGTACAAGCTCCTTCAATATCTTCCTTATGCAATTCTAAATATTTATATGGGTTGCATGCGGTAATTCTTAATCTTATTTTTCCGACTTAGTAATTATTTAAAGTTTACGAGTTTTGGAACGGACTTAGTTCTGGAATGCGTACTTGACACTGGCAGCGTCGTTTCGGTCATGAGATATTCCGCATTCGGCCGTTGTCAGACAGTGGGGACTTGGCCTGTACTTCCTTGGCATAGGACAAAGGTAAAGGTCGCATTAGTCGGGCGCAGTGTTGATGTCAAAAGGCAAGAATTCTGCGTGAATTTTATTATCGTACCCTCATTGACGGTAGATGTCCTCCTAGGCGTAGAATTCCTCCTCGCACATAACACCCTGTCCGATTTTAGTGAAGGGGTAGTGCGATTATGCAAAGGGAACGCCATCATCACCTTGAAATTCGATGAGTGTGGACTCTGCCGACCGCTAGTGCCAGTTCTTGTATGACTTCTGCCCGGCAAATGCTACCAGTTCTTTTAGTTCCTGCAGATAGGACATGGTCGTACTCTACTGCGGTATTGACGACGAATACGCGCTATCGCACGAGATTGCTAAGAAAGTCGAGCTTATAGACGATGCGTCAGGTACTGCGAAATCCGAGCTGTCCCAAATCCTCCATGAGCAGTCCTGTGTGTTCTCTGAGACTCCAGGAACTATAAAGGGATTTGTCTACCGTTTCAAGGTCTGGGAACTTAGGAAATTCTTAGTTCAGCCATACCCAATTCCGTGGGTGTATAAAGAGCAAGTCGAGGAGGAAATTAAGCACATGCTTGCGGAAGGAGTTATTGAATAAGCTGTAAGTTCATACAACAACCCGCTGCTGGTTGTTTCGAAACGAGATAACTCGATTCGGCTTGTTCTCGATTCGAGACAAATTAACACGGTGATAAAACTGGAGACGGACCGACCACAGGCGTTGGATGAATTGCTGCAGCAATTTCACGGCGTGCGTGTGCTTTCCTCCATAGACCTGCGCTCCAGTTACTGGCAACTTGAAGTTGACCCGTGCTGCCGACCTTACACTGCCTTCCTATGTTTCGGAACCTGCTACCAATTCCGTAAGTTGCCTTTCAGACTCAACGTCAGTTTTGCTGCATTTATCCGATGACTTACAGAAAAGGGTAACCAAGTACGTGGACAATGTACTAATAGCCGAGAACTCGTGGAAAGACCATAATGATGTTCTTAAGCGGTTACTTCAGGTGTTCGGACAGTTGGGAGTGACTGTTAACCTAATGAAATCAGAATTCGGCGGCCAGGAAGTGAAGTTTCTTGGCCATATTATAATTGGGGGATGGTATCCTACCAGACCCGACCAAACTAGATGCAATTAGAGAGTTTCCGGTCCCCTCAACGAAGAAACAGGTCAGAGCCTACTTAGGGCTTATAAATTTTTATAAACGATTCCTATCACTAGAGAGAATAGCCATACCAACTCTTTGTGGGCTTACGAGCAAGAATAAGGCTGGGAAGTGGACTCCGAGTGCACAAAAGGAATTCGACGACGTGAAACACGCCTTGTTAGCTGCTCCCCTGTTAGCCCACCCTGACCTATCGAAGGATTTCTGTTTAGGAACGGACAGCTCTAAGGTCGGAATAGCTACAGAGCTATTTCAAGAAATTGAGGAAAATCGGGTGGTAAAGCGAACGACGATTGCCTTCGCGATCGAGTACTGAACAAGTATGAGCGCAATTAGTCCATGACTGAACTTGAATCTCTTGCCATTGTCTTCGGTTTCTTTAAGTTCAGAGGGTATTTGTTTGGGAGGACGACCAAAGTATATACCGATCACCGTGCATTAGAATTTCTAATGTCGGCTAAGTTGACACACAGTAGGTTGGCCAGGTGGGCGTTGTTTCTCCAGGAATTTTGTTTTATCGTGGTTCACATGCCCGGAAGCGAGAATGTGGTGTCTGACGCTCTTTCTCGCTCTCCGGTTGGTTTGACGCAAGGGACCAAAGATGAATTGAATGAAAATAACTTCAGTGTCTTATATCTCCGTCGAGTTGCTTTCGAGAACTTTATTACCGCCTCCCTTCAGGACATAGCGCGGGAACAAGATAAGGATGAGGTTTAGAGAGATGTGAAGGCCAAATGGTGTGATCAGACTCATCTGGTTTACTCACCTAAGCTACGTGCACTATGGACCCTGCAAGTATTACCAGAAACTCCGTGATACCTGTTACTTCCTAAATATGGAAAAAAGGATCCGGAAAGTGCTCGCTACTTGTAAGCTTTGTCAAAATTCTAAACCTCCCACGGTTACACACCAAGCTCCGCTTTTTCCTATAATCCCTTCTCGGCTTCGTGAGTTAGCTGCGATCAATCTCTTTTGGACCGCTACTACGCACAATGAATGGCTATTCTTACATCTTTGTGGCAATGGAGCTAACGTCACAATTTGTTACCTTGACTTATTTAAGGAGAGCGACCAGACGGTCTGTTGCTCAGGCCTTTATCAAAGACTTCTTATGACAAGTCGGGCCTGTAGAGAAAGTCATTGCGGACAACGGTTCTCAGTTCCGTTCCCCCATCTGGAAAGAAATGCTGTGGAGGAGACGCATGAGGCCGGTTTTCATATCTGTTTATCACCATGCATCAAATCCTTGTGAGCGGGTGATGAAAGAACTGGGAAGCTGTGCCGCCTGTACTGCTACCGTCGTCATAGGGATTGGTATATATAAGGGTTTCAGCACGTCCTGAACGACCTCCCAAACAGCTCCACCTGTATGGCCCCAGTGCTGGTACTTAAAAACCAGCACCCGGAGAACAAGGTGCGTGAAACTGTGCCTCTCGATCCGCCGGTTCGTCTGAGACACCGTGACGTTATCGAACGCGCCTTGTCAAATATTAGAGATGCCACAGAGGGGAGAACACGGCAAGACAAAGTCAGTCGCGTGGTGTGTTTGAAGTGGGCCAGAAGGTCCTAGTACGCTCGCGACGACTCTCGAGCAAGCGTCATTCGCTTACCAAGAAGTTTTCCCCCTATTTGTGTAATTTTCTGTTTGCTAAGGTAAATTTAAGTGATATTCTTACCACCCGCGTCATTTGTGTTTGTAGATTTATGCTGTTTTTTGTATCTCTTTTGTAGTGTTTTCTTTAAATGGTTTGTTTTAGAAGTGTATTTTGTTATATGTGTCCTTTGTATATGTATATGTTTGTTGTGCGATTTCATTTCGCCATAACACATCGTCATGTTGTATCTGTGTTTTATGTACTATAAGGTATACGCCTCTATTGAGGTGGATAACAGCAAATTGCCAGTTCCGTCTGGTCGGATGTTCGACGTATGTTACCTAAAAAATTATTAGTGTGACATGTTCAAGTGTCTCTGTTAGCTATAAGGCTGCCTGTCTCACATAGTCCCCCCTTCTTTTTTCATGCTTTTATCTTTTTGTTTGCATCGTGAAGTATTTTATTGTGTATATTTTGTGTATGTCTTGTTTATGGTAATTTGTGTCCCTGTATATCGTTTTAAGCGTGTGTGCTCTTCTTCACTGTACGTGAAACTAGCCATGTTTACCAAGTGCTTTAGTTGCCACCTTTACTGTAAATTTTACATCGGCAATCTCCCCGTTAGGTAGCATGTCTGTAAGACAACGGGGTAGGCGCCAACGCCGTAATTCATAGGATTTTTAGTTGCACGTAGATGCACTGTGGTGTTGATGCTCAGGGGTCTAGATAATTTTGTCTAGGGATTGTCCGTTTGAATATCAGGAGTCGTGCAATTCGACCGGAAGACGGACGCGGCAAGGCACTAACAAAGGGGTTCATCAAAATTTCATTGACAATATACACCCTGGCTTATTAATAGAACCAACTTATATTTTTCAGATACGTTTTGCAGCGCAATTTTGTAAATTAAAGGACGGAGCGTGATCTGTAGGAGAGGCCAGACTCACATTCAGAAGAGGGCAGAATCACAGATGTGAGGAAATACAAAAAAAAAAAAAAAATAAAAATAAAAATAAAAAATAATAATAATAATAATAAAATAAAATAAATAAATAAAGGAGATGACCAAAGGCAAGCTCCATGTCAAGGAACTGTCCGCCCTACATGTACCATGAGGACAGCTAAATTTCTAACATCGTTAGGATAGTAAAACTCTACTCTCTATTTCTTGTTTTGCAGCATAATTGAGGGAAGAATAGGTTACATTGTAAGTCAATTTTACCTTAGATTATTTTATTAACGTAGGATTGTTTAAGTTGTGTGGATTTCTAGTGTTTATTTTATGTGTTTTTACATTTGATCGTCTGTTTCTCTTTGTCTAGGATTGTTTGTCATGTGTAAATCTGTAGTGTTTATTTTATGTGCTTGAACACTTGATCATGTTTTGTCCTTTTTTATTTCCAAGCTGTATTATTATTTTTTTTAAATATGTGCCATGGTTTCATCTCACCTCTGCATGAGCGATTTGCGTAAGACTGTTTCCAGGCCCTACACACAAATTTGCGGCGTTGGAACCAGACCGACGGCTCTAGAAAACTCCCTCCTTCCTTCACGCTGTAGTTAGTTAGTTAGGGTTGTGCCTGGGCAGTAGGTAGTTATGCAGTAGTTAGTTTGCGTAGCGTTGTATAGAGCTTGGTAGGTTTTTTTTTTTTTTTTTTTTTTTTTTTTTTTTGCATAGCGCTGCATACTGCATGATTAAAAGTAGCTTTGTTTCACTAACACTAACACTGAGAGTCCTGACTTAAACTTTAAGTTATTTATTATAAATATATTATGCTCAATGTGATATTAAGTTAGAGGATAAAATATTATGTGTTATTTCAATGTAATATGTCAATTTTTGTGTTTTTCCCTTCAGTCGATGGGAAGTAGAATTATATATATATATATATATATATATATATATATATATATATATATATATATATATATCCTTAATGTTAAAATATTGATTAAGTACTAAAGGCCTAGGCCATATGGCTAATTTAAGTGAATTTTTTGTAATGAGTGTTTTAATTTTAACGTGTTTTTGTATGAACCTTAATCGAGGTTATTTGTGTTTTTGTTAAATGTTTTGTGTTAAATAAGAGAGCACTCCACGTTTGTGACACGATGGAGTTCCTCAGAAGTTTAATATGTTCTGTGGTAACACGGTGCACAAAAACGTTGGCAGATATATGAGGGTGTCTGAGGCCAAGACAGAAGACGAGCGGCCACCCTGACAAAACTGCTAAACGAGTCCGGTCGAGCGGTTCCAGCCGGATACACAATGCTGCCGACCCTCGGCGCTCACAAAAGAGTTGGGTGATTAGCAGCAACACACAAGCTGCGCCGTCCTGATCCCGGTCGCTGGTTCGTTAATCTCTTCCGGTGGCGAGACTCTCGCCGACGCCCCACCCACACTTGTCAGGCCGCCTGTCACGGGTACAAGGGACACCAGGCCTTGCACACAGGTACACTAACCACACCCTCCTACTCACGTCGGATGCAGTTGAATAGATGAGGAAGAGACACACGAGTAAAAGTATCTTCTTATGTGTGTGGGTTTTAGCTTACTCCCTGTACCTTCTAGAAGATTTTCTCCCTCCCTCTTCAAAGATCCTAGTCGACGGTTCGAACTAATGAGAACAGTTTTTATTGACTTGAAAACCAGTGTTGAGTGGACGACAATGTGAAGGACAGCATAAGGTTGAAAAGTGGTGTCAGTAGTAGAAACTGTGAACGCTTTGAGAGTGCGAAATACGATTCACCTGCTAAGAGGACCTTTCCCTGTAGCGACCCTGGTCGCCCTCAGCAACTTTAAAAATCTGTCATTAACATACTGTGTTACTTACTGCACTTCTTTTTCCTAATTTAGAATGATTTTAAAAATATTTTATCCATTTTTTTTTATTGAGGAACTGTTTTAGCATAACAGGACACATTCAAAATTGTGAGCTTATTTATTTATTTTTGTGTTTCAACCTCATGTATATTTTATATTTATGATTTATCTATCTATGTCTCCTTGTAAATTTTGCATTGTTACACATGTTGTCCCAATCCCGTGGTCTCACCAGCCACATCTGCAACTGCATTGTTTTAGTTTTATGGCAATTATTATTTTTCAATGTGTTTTGTTGTTGTTGTTCTATTTGCTGTTTTTGTGTGACGTGCCCCAGCTGTCTATGTCTCCCATAAGGCAACCACATGTTAGCTTAGAAAAGTTTGCTGTATATGATGTAATATTACCTCAGCCTACATAAAAATTTTCAATTAACGAAGGGGTGATGAAAGATGACCTTCTGTCGTCTTCCATATCTTTTTGTATAGTTCTGTAAAGTTATAATTTATTTATTGTCGCTAGATCATCATTTTGTTAAAACTTGAACCCTACTCTTCTCAAGGCTTGAGGATTAGCATTTTTATTTCATGTGTTAAAATATTAGTTAAATTTAGTAGGTTTTTCTTATTTTGTTATGTTAATAATTTATTATTATATTAATTAATGTCGCATAAGTACAGCTTCTCCGCTACGCCACTGTCCCTGTGAGGATGTTCAGTTGTTTTACTTTTAAGTGGGTGCGAGAATCTATGGTTGTCTGAATGTGGGTAGGAGTAGCCCACTTTACATCGTTCTCTCTGGCTCAGTGTCGATAGCTGCTGATACTACCAAAGAGGTTTCTACACCCTTTGGTTACAACCTAGTCGGCGAGCCCTCTCCAGCGTGAGTCTACTCGCTCTCCGTCCGCACCACGACTGATCTTGGATTTTCCGGCTTCCGGTGGCTTCTCGCGTCTTCCCGCACCCCGATGGCCGCTCGGATTCATTCTGGGCTGGTCGTTTGGTGTGGTAAGGTTGGTTCTGCTCTTGTTTCTGGAGATGATAGCGTTTCATTGAATAGCACATTTAACTTAGATTCGTGAACTTAGAATCATTTTTTTTTTAATTTTTTTAAAAATATTTTCTCCGATCTTCTGCAGAAATGTGTTCTCGTTTTTTAATTCAGTGATTTCCGATAGATAATCATGGTGTGTGTGATTCTAGTTGCAGATTGATAATGGCCTGGTATGTTAAAACGTTTTGTGATCATTTTGCGGTGTATGAACTCTATGTAAATACTTTCTAGCTTTGTGGGGCCCGATTTCTAATACATGTTCAAATGTTTGTAAAGCTTAAGGGACTTAACTATGAGGTCATCAGTCCTTAAACTTACAAACTACTTACGAACTAGGACGGCACAAATATCCATGCCCGAGGGGGATTCGAACCCCCGACCGTAGTGGCCGTGCAGACCGTGACTGAAGCGCCTCAGTCCCCTCGGCCACCACGGCCGGCTTCTAATACATCATATGTTCATTTTTGACAGTGCATGTAAAAATCTTCTCATTGTTTCCTTCCGTAAGTGATATGTGAGTGATATGGTTGATTCATAGAACAAAGCCTTCAGCTTCCACTCTTGTTTGTTCCATGCCCATCAGGCAAGTAACTAAGCGGGTATGCATCTGATTTCCACTAATATTTCGCGATATTCTCTCCCCACCTATTTTATTTTGCTGTTTCTTCTCCGACTTGTAGTATGCTCTCTGCCTTTCTCAGTAATTCTCTCTGAGCCTTGTATAACCTCCTTCAATAGCTTCTTTATGTAATTCTAAACATTTATATAGGTTGCATACCGTAATTCTTAACCTTATTTTTCTGTTTCGTAATTATTTCACTTTTATGAGTTTTGGAACTGGACTTCATTCATCTCTGTAATCGCTCCCTATTGCGTGTAGCTGCATTTCGTTCGCTTTTTCATGTAATTTTAAGCATTTCTAGGGGTTGCATGCCGTAATTTGTATTTTTAGTTTTCCGACTTTGTAATTATTTCATTTTTGTGGTTTTCTGAGAAAGGACCTCATCCGTCTCTGTAATCGCACCCTATCGTGTGTAGCTGTATTTCATTCGCTTCCTTATACAATTCTAAGCATTTCTATGGGTTGCATGCTGTAGTTAATTTTCTTTATTTTTCGGAAACTGAATTTATTTGATTTTATCAGTTTTCGGAACCACGTGGGTTGGAGTTCCAACTTCCGGGGTTTGCAGCTAGTCGTCTGAATTCACGGCATTTCGCATATAAAACCAGTACCTAGATCGATTTCAAACAGACTTCAACATAAGAATCCACCGTGATTTTGTATAATGAATCCGATTTTCGACCACTTCACCTTCAATGGAGTGCGTTCATGTTACGTATCCGTGTGCCGCTGTTAGCGTGTTTGCTCGCAGTTCAATTAAGATGTAATTTGGCTATACACGCGCACCATCTCGAAACAGGCAAGACAGACCAGAGCCAGCTTCAAAGTGTTTTTGTATATTGTGTTGTGTTTTGTGCTACCTCCCACTTGCTGAATTTCGCCTACAATAACGGCACCTGCTTCCGCCTCATCTCAGCACACTGATTTTGGTGAGTTTCGCTGTGGCATTGTGTGTGTGTGTGTTAGAGAGAGAGAGAGAGAGAGAGAGAGAGAGAATGAGTGTTGTTTGTGAATCCTTCCCCCCAGTAGCGTTAAATCATGTATTATTTTGGCTGGGCACCGTCCGCATTAATCCATGTAAGAGATGCATTTTTATTGTATTAACAAAATTGTTTCCCCATTTTGCTTGTTTTCTATCTGAATAAACAAGTCTAAGTTCACCATAATCCGTAAGTTGCCTAAATTGTAGTTTTAGAGCACCTTCCCTCTTTTATTTAATATTGTTCTTCACAAGTGCTGAGAACAAGCTCAGATGCAATTTTGTTTTTTTAGCCACCTTCCTAAGATAACTTTAATTGTGGTGGCTTGCTTATTAATGTCTGTGTGTAATAACGTGTGAGCTGCTACGCATATTGGCCACTGTAGTATTAACTTCCTGTTATTGAAGTAATTTGAAACGAGTCAGTTCTCAGTTTGGACAAGGGAACAAGGCTTTGTAGCAGGGAGTAACAGGTAGTTCACACGGACCTTATTTGCTAATTTTAGTGGTAACATAATGCGCTTGTTTTGCACAGTGGTCGACTTTTAAGCTTCGCAGTTACCAGAGGATTTGGTTGTGGTCGTGTCGGTTGGTTCCTAAGCTGCCGTTTGGTGGCTGCGGCGTAAGTCATAGTAAGACAAGGCCATTCTTCACATCGGGTTCGACTGGTGGGGCTGACAGGCGCTAATATTTCAAATACCTCTTCCTCAGCTGTATCGGTTCCCTCATGACATTCAGGATTGATGTCCATGGTCATAATCTGCAGCTCGCTTGGCCCAACAGTCCTGGCTGCCATAAACTGTTGTAATTCTTCTCTCACAATTTGTCGCATGAGAGAAGCAAAGTCATGCTGGTTTTCCACAACGGCCATAGGGACAGTATTCAGGAGTCTGTTATATTTCTTTCATCCAACCCTCCTCTGTTGCATCTCTTCAATTTTCTGGAACCATTGAATAATTCTTGTGTCATCGAAAGGTCTTTTAACAGAAGAGCTTGATACATGTTTTCCACAATGCCCTTCGCAGGTATGAAACTTTATCGGCCTCCATCATATCCGGTTAACTATGTGACAGAGCCAAACCACTCTGTATATACGACTGTGTTGACTCACCATGTCACTGGGCCCTGTTCTTCAATTGCTCTTCTGATAAACGGACTTGCCACTGGTGGTCTCCAAACATCTTCCTAAAGGGCCCTACACACGATGCGATTTATTGGAACAATTCCTTGGTCACCCGATAAATTGGGCGGTTTTACGCGCTACCCGACCAACTTTCCTTGTCGGCCGGTTGGTTGTGGGTGACCACCCGATCTCCGATTCCCCCCACCTCTTCAGCCGACAAATTGTATGGTATGTACCGCTTCCCAACCAACTTCCATGCCTGAGGTCGTCTGCACAGCGAACACACAAAAACAAAAATAGTTCGACAAACTGACACCAGAACAGGGTGGCTCTGCATGCAATTGGTCAGAATGCGTGTAGTCTGTTACCAGTTGGTTGGTTCGTTTGGACATCTTGTTGTTCGTATGATAAATCGGAGCATGTGTAGGGGCCTTAAGTTCTGTCTGGAATTTTTTCCACCTATCGAGTTTGTCCTCGTTATTTTCAAACCACTGCTGGGCTGTCCAGTCCAGGTAGAAATATACGTTTGCCAAGCACATAATGTGATCCCACCTATTATACTTGGCGACTCGTTCGAATCTTTGCAGCCATTTATTTACGTCCTGTCCAGTGTCTCCCGAGAACATCGATGGGTGTCTGATGTGCAACTGACTTACCGCTGTTTTGAGATCCACGGTTTTTTTTTGATGACATGGACCTTCATACAGAGATAATCAGTATACCCTTTGTATTCTGGTTCTTGTCCGTGTAGGCGACGGGTCTTACGCTGCCTAATCGGAGCCACAATGACACAGATGTATTGCAGGATTATACCCAGCGATTCCACCAGGAAGTTCCACGTTGATAATTGCGGGTGGTCCGAAATTCGAAGGCTGGACGTTAATATAGCACAACACTTTACACTTAGTACACGTTTATTGCTAACACAAGTGTACACTCAGTACAGACTGACTCTTGCTTGGAGTGCTCCACTAGGGAGAAGCTACAGACACAACGCGAATGCACCATCGTGCCGTGTAATGCCGCCGCTTTTGACCGTCGGTATATGTATTGACTTTTCGATTTTTTCGGTCGTCTAAGACGGTGAGCACTGAGCAGCAGTAGTAAATACTAAATAGTAATGTTGTGATATCAAGTATACTGTATACCAAGCTGTGTATTAGTCTGCTGTGTATTTGTTACATTCAGACTGTGACAAAGAAATGGAAACTTGTGTCTACAATCTTTATTTCCACATGGTTTGCTTATCATGTAAAGCTTATGAGAAAATCTTTCGTAGATGACTTCCTTCACACAATGAAAATATGATGCACTCTTAAAGCAGCAGCGAAAGTGGCCTCGCCTCATTGATGAATTACTGTTTAAGTATTTATTTTCACTGTTCTGTAATGTTTATGTGCATGAGACTGTCGGCAATGTATTTGTTTATACAGTAATTTCTGCTACCAATTGGGATTTCAAATATTTTTTGCACCATGGGATCCGGCAATTACTATTTTAAATGCGGTTATTATGTCTATTATTTGCATAGTTTCTGATGTAAGTTGCTGTGTTCTACTATTGTTACCCTTACTGTACCATAGATCTTCATATAGTTGATGTCGAACCGAGTGCCAAATTTGCCATTAATGGAATACAAATTTTACAATTAGACTTGTACATTAGCTATTTATATGCCACAGAAAGGAGCAGCTGGTACATAAGGTAGAGGTTTTATACGTGTAGGCATAATTTCTCCGTACTTAATTACATAACCCACCTTAAAATATGTGTTTTGCAAATGTCTTTCAAGCGTCGTTGCATTTAATCTGCCCACTTTTGTAATATTGAACTATAAATACAAAATCCGCAAAGTATGGCACATTTGCTACTGAGCGCCTGAATATAAGGCTATGCAACTCGATGTTCATTGACAGACTCTTGTATGTACCCTTGTCTGATCAGTAAAAGTAATTGGCCTCGTAAAATGAAGATTTAGAATCACTTGATACTGTCAACCATAGAGCAGGTATAGCATGTTTTATTTTTTTTATCATCTGTATGAAAGAGTAATCAAGTGATTTCGAAAATAAAGTAATTGAAACTTCATGTTAGCACGTTCATTTTCACATCTTGTAAACATTGCATGCTTTCGTGTATAAAAACATTACCGCATATTTAATTTCCAATGTCAAAAATTATTTTCATGTTGCTGCGGCAGTAAGGTTGTGCTGTGACTCTCTAACAACATAATCATGTGTTCTACAACAAATAAACATCACGTTGCGTAGCCTTCAATTCAGGCAATCGGAAGCAGAGGTGCCGTATTTGGCGTATTTTGTATTTATACTTCAATACTACGAAAGTGGGGAGATTAAATGCATCGGTGCTTGAAAGACATTTGCAAAACACGTATTTTAATGTAAGGTATGTCATAATACAGTACGGAGAAATTATACCTACATGTATAAAACTTTTACCACAATCGGAAGCTGGGAGTCAAGCTTGTGGGTTACATAACAGAGGGAAAGGTGTTCAAGGAACTTGAGCAGGTGTGGGAAAAGAATAAGATTATAAAGGATCAGCATGGGGAAGGGAGACGGATACGGTAGGCGAGGCAGAGGGTGTGGCATTCAAGGACCTAGAGGGAGTGGTAGTGGGTAGGACGAGAGGAAACCCAAGCAGGGTGGAAGCAGCATACGATAGGAGGCATGATGGAATGGCAGGTGAAGAGGATAGTGAAAGGATTGAGGCCCATGTCCGGCCAGAAAGGAGTTTGAGGAGGTTGAGGCAGGAGAGGACTTTATCACAGACTGTTTGAAGGTGGGGTTTCCAGGACAGGGAGCGGTCGAGGGTAAGGCCTAGGTATCGGGTTTTGGTTTACGGGATGGTACAGTCATGGAGTGTAAGGTAGAGAGTGATGGAAGGATGAGGTGGTGTGTGTGACCTATGATGATTTAGTGGGGCTAACGGTGAGGAGCCACTGATTACACCAGGTGGAGAATTCGGAGAGATGAGATTGAAGGAAGTGTTGGGAGTGGGCAAGGGATGGGGCAATGGCAAGGAAGGCAGTGACAGTCAGTGGAGGAGATGGACAGGAGGCTGGGGTTGTGGCATATCAGCTGAATAGATAAGGTAGAGGAGGGGGGAGAGGACGGAGCCCTGGGGCACCCCAGCAGAGGGGAAAAACAAACGGGAGTTGGACTTATTGACAGTGACAGTGACATGGGCGATGGGCGAGAGAGGAAGCGATGAAGCTGACATAATTAATGGGAAAGGCATAGAGCTAGAGTTTGCAAAGGAGACTGGAATGCCATATGCGGTCATAGGCTTTCTCGATGTCAAGGGAAACGAGGATAGCAGTGCGATGGGAGTTCATCTGGACGGAAATGAGGTGGGTAAGGTACAGGAGTTGGTCATCGACAGAGCAGGATCGTCGGAAGTCACAAAATGTTCAAATGTTTGTTAAGCTTATGGGACTTAACTACGGGGTCATCAGTCCCTTTGGAAGTCACATTGAGAGAGGGGTAGGAGCTGGTGTTGACGGAGAAGTTGGTGGATGCGGCGAGACCGGATTGTTTCCAGGACCTTGCTAAACACCGAGGTGAGGCTGATGGTACAATAGGAAGAGGCGGCAGAGGGCAGCTTGCTGGGTTTAAGAAATATGAGAATACGGGAGGTTTTCCACAGGTCGGTGAAGAAGACGGTGTATAGAATTCCGGTATAGACGGAAGCAAGGCTGTGTGCATAGAATGGGGGCAGCCCCGAAGGTGCCTTTAGGTCAGACGGTCGTGGCTGGGAGCCGTGTTGTGTTTCGTGCAGAATGTTGTTTCAATGTCGAGAGCTGTGATCGGAGTGTTGAGTTCTGTGGAAGGGTACGGTCCAAGTACAGAAAGTGGGGGGGGGGGGGGGTGAGCGGCGGGATAGAAGTGTTGGTTCACTCATGGACGTCTGGGAAGAGGGAATAATCAAACCTGGGATTGTCAGGGATGGAGAAGGTCTCATTAAGGTGAGTGGCAAAGTGGTTGGCCTTACTGACGTTGTCAGGAAAAGGAAGGTCATTATGGAGAAGCGGGTAGTGGGGGACGAAGTGACTGCCAGTAAGGTGGTGGTAGGCATGCCAGTACTTGCAGGAGTTGTGTGGCAGAGAGACGTTGAGACATGTGCATGTCTGGCGCCAGTCCCGGCGTCTTTTCGTGGCAGGGGTGTGGAGGGGCAGGGGGTGGCGGGTGACTTGGTTGTTTATGGAGCGACAGTAGGCATCCCAGTCAGTGTGGGTGTAATCATGGCTCGGGACGGGAAGCGCGAGCCTGGCAGTTGTGGTGGTCTAGGGTGGGGAGTTCTGGGGTATGGTTACTGCCAATGAGGTCGAGGACTTCCACCTCCAGGCAGCCCAGGAGGTTACGAGTGCCCAGGACGACATCGGGGGTGGTATTACTCTGCAGGTGAGAGGGTTGTGGGAGGAAAATAGAGTCACCATGGAGCTGGGAGAGAAACTGATGCAACCACCACAGTTTGGCGGCATAATGGAAAGAAAGCTTCAGGTCGGCAGCAACCACTTGGGTTGTGAAGGATCAGTCTATGTGGGATAGGGGGTGGGTCATAGGGGACGGTTGCGGTAATGCAGACATAAATGGTGGCAAGGGTGACTGTGAGCGAGGAGAGAAAGAGGCTGGGGATGAGGTGTTCAGTAGGATCGTTGAGGAGAGGTTGTGGGCCGGACCGGGTGGTGGTGGAGGTGACCGATCGCCACTCCATCTCGGGCGAGGGGAGGGGGTCTATCTGTGTATTGGAGAGTATAGGATGTGGTGCTGATGGAGTGTTTGGGGTTGGAGGAAGGTTTCATTGAGGAGGAAGGCGTCCATGAGGTGGTGGAAGAGGAGATGCCATCAACTGTTTGTATAGTCTATGGGACTTCACTACGGTGTTATCAGTCCCTAAACTTACAAACTACTTATGAACTACTTACAAACTAGGACGGCACAAATATCCATGCCCGAGGGGGTATTCGAACCCCCGACCGTAGTGGCCGTGGAGACCGTGACTGGAGCGCCTTAGTCTCCTCGGCCACCGCGGCCGGCGAAGAGGAGATGCATAGAGGGGTTTGTTGGTAGGTAAGGAATGGATGTTGTGGTAAAGGAGGGGTGTGCCATGGGCAGCTGTGGGGGTGGGCAGAGATGAAGGGGTTATGGGAAATGGGTTAAGGGTGTGCTCTATACAAGGGTAATGTTATGGGAGAAGGTGAAGTGGGAGTAGTTATGGGAGAATGTGGCTATGGTTTCAAGCTGGAAGACTAAGTGGGTGGCTAGAGCAATCTTCTGGAGGGTGTGAGGACGTTGACAGGGGTAGATGTTCTGAAGGACCGTGGTAACAAAACGGATGATGTCCTCCACGATAGGAGGGGCAAGAGGGAATTGTTGGAGTGGAAGGGAGGATCAATGGGATGGACGGGAATGTTAGCTCAGGATTGATGGGGGCAGGGTGGCCCTGACACTTATAGGAATAGGTGGCTATGAGGGCCACCACAGGTGTTGCAGGCGGAGTGGAGGCGAGATTGGGACATTGTTTTAGGAAGTGGTTGGACTTGCAGTGCAGACAGGTGGGGGGTTATGGCATTTTTCTGTGAGGTGATCATTGTAGGCGAGGCTTCATGATCACTGGGCTAAACTTGGTAATCAGGGCGGTGAGGGTGGGCAGTCAGTGGGGAGATTTGGGTTGGGGATGGCGAAGAAAGTGATGTATGGTGTGGGGGATGCATGAGGACCAAAGAGGACTGAGGAGATCCTGTGGAGGAGGTCAGAGTGGAAGATGGTGGAGGAGGACTTGATAAGGATGGAGTCCTTGTGTGGGATGAGCTGTAGGATGGTGGCGGACAGGAAGTACTTATGGATCACAAGGGAGAGGGCGTGATTGTCTAAGAATTTGGTTTGGGGCGGGAGAGGACGTAGGTGAAAACTTGAGGGGCGGCAGCGAGGGAGGCGTGAGGCGTTGTACCCATGGGGAGGGAGGAGGTTTTAGTAGGAGCGGAGGCTGTGGTGGACGGGCCCTTTTTGGAAGTGCCATGGACGGGCTCCACACTGGAGCACTTGGGGGTGACTTTCTTGGCAGCAGTACGGGATGTGGAAGGAGCAGTGAGGGGGAGGGGGATGGGGGTGATAGGGATGTGACTAGGAGCGGGTGCAGACTGCGTATGGTGTTCTGGGCTGGGAGATGACACAGACTCAGGCACCGTGGCTTTGCGTTGTTGTATCTTTGCTGTGGACAGTGTGAATAGGTGGCTGGCGGAGGAGGGGGGGCAGGGAGTACACAGGGAGTGAGGGAGAAAGTTGATGGGCGACGGTAGTGGAAAAAGAGGCAGTGGCTGACAGCAGGGCAAAGAGAGGAACAGGTGATAGGGGGAGGGACGGACGCCACGTCGTGGTGCTTGGGACTTGTGAGGGGGTCGTATACAGGGCGGCGGTAGTGGTGGAGGTGACGGTGGAGCTGGTGGCCACGGGAGTGAGGGTAAGGGAGAAGAGTCCAAAGAGGCGGTCAGCGAAAGGTCTTCAAGATCTCGAGGTTGGCGATGGCGGATGTGCGGGCGAAGTGGAGGTCTCCGACCCTCTGCTGGTGGTCTACATCTACATCTACATCCATACTAAGCAAGCCATCCGACAGTGTGTGGCGGAGGGTACCTCGAGTACCACTATCGGTTCTCCCTCGTATTCCAGTCACGTATTGTTCGCGGAAAGAAAAATTGTCGGTGGTCCTCGGCCGACTGGCATCGGCAGGCGGCGAACTGGGGACGGCGAGCTGCAGCGTCAGCAGCAGGACGTTGCAGGAAGCCGGAAAGCGGCCCGGTCGGCCGCTGCGACGAGGAGGGCTGGGCAGCACACAGCAGCGTCCTGCCCAGAGAGGGGACGGCGATCCAGCAGTGAACGGAGTAGCGTCGTCCGGCAGGGACTGCAGCAGGGTCTGCGGCGAGGCAGCGGCGTAGCAGCGGGAGCGGCGGCGTCCTCACAGCGTCCACACGACGAAACGGTCTGATCTGGACCCAGCAGAGAGGCGACTCGTTACCTGCAAGCAAAAGCCATATAAGTGAAAGCTATAGGCATTGCCTATAACCAGGTGGGAAGGATGAAAGTTCCAGAGCTCCAAGTTCTAATAGAAACTACAGAATCTCAAATCACTATAGGTAACGAAAGCTGGCTAAAGCCGGAGATAAGTTCAGCTGAAATATTTACTAAGGGGCAAATGGTGTTCAGAAAGGATAGATTTAAAAAAACAGGAGCTGGCAAATTTATTGGTATCATAAGTGGTTTATCTTGTACGGCAATTGAAGTAGATAGTTCCTGTAAATTCGTATGGGTAGAGGTTATACATGACAACAAGAATTAATTAATCATTGACTCTTTTTACCAATCCCCTAACTCAAATGATTCGATTGCAGAAATATTCAAAGAAAGCCTGGACTAAATTTCAAAAAGATCTGCAAGCATAATATTGTAATTGGTGGTGACTTTAACTTACCCTCGATATGTTGGGAAAAATACACTTTTAAAACCAGAGGCAAGCATAAAACATCGTTCGAAATTGTACTGAACGCATTCTGCAAAAAATATCTCGAGCAATTAGTTAAAAATGTTTGTAAATCTTATGGGACTTAACTACGGGGTCATCAGTCCCTAAACTTACAAACTACTTATGAACTACTTACGAACTAGGACGGCACAAATATCCATGCCCGAGGGGGGATTCCAACCCCCGACCGTAGTGGCCGTGCTGACCATGACTGGAGCACCTCAGTCACCTCGGCCACTGCGGCCGGCAGCAATTAGTTCATGAACCCACTAGGCCCTACTACTTGACTTCTTAGCAACAAATATTCCAGAGCTAATAAAGATCATCAAAACAGACACAGAGATTAGTGAACACAGAATTGTTGTGACGAAATTGAATATCGGATTTTCCAAATATACCAAAAATAAATGAAAAATATATCTACTCAAAAAAGCAGATAAAAATTCGATTAACGCTTTCCTGAGTGAGAATCTCTAGTCTTCCAAAACCAACAGTATTAGTGTAGTTAGGGGACAAAACAGGTTAGGCCACTCTTCCAAAAGCAAAGAAAAAAAATCATGCCAAATTTAAATGTACACATAATCCTCAAGACTGACAGTCTATTACAGATACTCGAAATTTAGCTCGAACCTCAATGCGAGAAGCTTATAATAAATTCCATAACGAAATTCTGTCACTTAATTTGGTAGAGAATCCTAAGAAATTCTGGTCGTATGTAAACTATACGAGCAGTAACAGAATATCAATACCTTCACAACGTGATAGTAATGGCGATGCTACTGATTACAGTTCTCCTAAAGCAGAATTGCTCCTTAACACAGTCTTTTGAAATTCCTTCACAGAAGAAGACGAAGCAAATACTACAGAATTCGTACCGCTATCAAGAACAGCAGCCAGCATATGTAATTTAGAAGTTGATACCTCTGGTGCATTAAGAAACTTAAATCACTTCAGTCCCCATTGTATCCAATAAGGTTCCTTTCAGATGCGATAGCCCCATACCTAGTTATCATTTATAACTGCTCGCTCAACGAACGTTCCAAACCAAAGAGTGGGAAGTTGCACAGATTACCCCAATATTCAAGAAAGGCAATAGGAGTAATGCGCAAAATTATAGGCCTATATCATTGACATCGGTTCACAGCAGGATTTTAGAATATATACTTCCCTCAAATATTATGAACTACCTCGAAGAGAATGACCTATTGACCATAATCAACACGGATTCAGAAAGTATCATTCTTGTGAAACACAGCTACTAACTCTTTGCTCACATGATGTGATGAGTGCTATTGACAAGTGATGTCAAACAGATTCTTTATTTCTAGATTTCCAGAAGTTTTTCGACACTACCTCACAAGTGTCTTCTAATCAAACTGCGTGCTTATGGAATACCAACACATTTATAGGATTGGATTCGTGATTTCCTGTCAGAAAGATCACAGTGCGTTGTAACTGATGTAAAGTCATCGAGTAGAACAGAAGTGATATCTGGCGTTCCAAAGGAAAGTGTTATCAGGCCCCTACTATTCTTTATTTTTATAAACGATTTAAGAGACAATATGAGTAGCTCCCTTAGACTGTTCGCGGATGATGGTGTCACTTATTAATTAGTAGTCACCAGAAGATCAAAAGCAACTGCAAAATGATTTAAATATCTGCATGGTGCAAAAAATGGCTATTGACCCTTAATAATGAGAAGTGTGTAGTCATCCATATGACCACTAAAAGAACTCCATTAAACTTCATTTACACGAATAATCATTCAAAACTAGAGGCCATAAATTCAACCAGGAGTAACAATTACAAACAACTTAAATGGGAAAGAAGACATAGAAAATATTGCAGGGAAAACGAGCCAAAGACCACATTTCGTTGGCAGAACACCTAGAAAATGCAACATTTTTAATAAAGAAACTGCCTACTCAACACTTATGCGTCCTATTTTGGAGTACTTTTGTGCATTATAGGATTTCTACCAAGTGACAGGACTGATAGACGATTTAGAGAAAGTACAAAGACCAGCTCTTTTTGTATTATCGCGATGTAGGGGAAAGAGTGTCACGGAAATGACGCTCGAGTTGGACTGGAAATCATTAAAACATAGGCGTTATTCGTTGCGACGAGATTTATGGATGAAATTTCTTTCACCAACTTTCTCTTCAGAATTCGAACATATTTTGTTAGCACCCACCTACATAAGAAAACATGATCATCAAAATAAAAAAATAAAAATCAGATTGTGAACATAAAGATTTAGATGTACTTTTTTTCCGCGAGCTATTAGAAAATGGAACCGTAGAGAAACATCAGAAAAGCAGTTCGATGAACCCTCTGCTATGCAATTCAATGTGACTTGTAGAGAATTTATGCAGATGTAGATAAAGATGTAAACACTTAGTCATTTACAATAGATTACAATACAAGGATGTAAGCTGTAGAGAAGGATTCAGAAGATATCAAAGTGCAGCTCAATACCAATCAAATACTGGCTGATGCGTACGTGTTCCACCATTTCTCTCACACAACAGAACCAATGCCATTCATCTTATGTTCTCCAGCAAACAACAAGTAATGTATGTATGTATAATTTATACACATGAAAGGTAAGGTTTAGATCGGCGTTCCATCTAGGTTGTTTATATGTTCCTAATGAATTGCAAGAAATGTACAGACCTACGATAACTTAAAGAAACACAACAGACCAACTTCTATCTCTTTTTAGGGTAAATAGACCCACAGATCAAAGAAATAACACATGAAACCCTTCGAATGCATTTCTGTTAAGACAGCGGAATGTTCGGCAAATTATGCTTTCATGTAACATTGTAGGTGAAGAACGATTTAAATCAAGGCACATCGCGAGGTTGTACGACTCTAACGACTAACCACGTCTTTATGTTTAAGAGGAAATTACATCGACAGATCAGACATTTAGATCCTACACAGATAAGTACAATGCTTAATTGCTTTGATGTATCTTACCCTTCAATCCTCGGAAAGGTTGATCAAGATATTGAGGAAGAAGTAGGGATGATAAAAATAGAATATAAAAGCCTCTAGTTAGGGTAGGTACCGTACTGTAATAACTACAGAATCGAACCAATCACGGGCTATGTTTTCCAGATGGACGGAGATATAAACATTAATGATCACATAACGTACTTTTGAGAACCCAATAAAAACACACAATGGAGAGACAGAACATTGTTTTCGTTATCAGTAGTATAGCAGGGTGGCTACGGTCCCACTGAGAAGCGACCGTCTACGTTAGTT
Organism: Locusta migratoria; assembly: GCA_026315105.1. NCBI lineage: Eukaryota > Metazoa > Arthropoda > Insecta > Orthoptera > Acrididae > Locusta > Locusta migratoria. Next base: position 637,825,183 of record CM048755.1, on the reverse strand, counting down.
TCATGATGGTCAGGTACCGTTACCCCCCCCCCCCCGCCGCCAATCCACCCTAGAACAGTAGCTTTCGCCTCTGATCAAAGCACGCTGCCACCCTCGAACAGTAGCCCACTTAAGGATGATTGACATTGAAGATGTACTTTCACTTAACGCAGGAATGTCATACACGTCTGCCTCTACAAGCGGACACTTGCGTGAGTCCCGCCCCATCCTTGCAGGAAGCCGCCTCCACTGCCCCCAACATCTGCTTCCGCTGCCGGCGAAAGGTCTGCCTCCGATTAATTTGCATATCCCTTAGTATGTATTTATTAGGTATGTATGTGCAGTTTGTATTCCATCCAGAAACTCAGTCCTATACCAACATTGAAATGAATCAATTTATTATTATTTGTGTCAACCTAGGTTTTTCTGGTTGGTATTAACAATTTTCCAGAAAGAATCATGAATTAAATGTATACACATAATTTCATTTAATTATGTTTTTTATTAAAGTTATTATGTACAGCTTGGATCCCAACCAGAAAATTATTTCTCAATGAGAAATGAACCAAGATTTAAGTAATGATTACGATTGAAATGATGTATATAAGCTTTGTAAATGGCTAGGAATTAAGGCTAGCTATTTGAACATGTAGTGATGCCTGCTGGCATGAGGAGATCTTAATGCATCAGTCATCATGGACCGGTCTTAGTTTCAATAGACAAAAGGATCCGTGGGTCTTTTTCATAATGCATGCAGGTAGTTCTTGGTGAGCGTAAACAGTCGCTGTGTGTGACTCAAAGCTCTGGCCAGCCAGCCAAGGCCGCTGGCTGCGTTACAGTCAGCCATAAGTAGAAATACAATGAGGTGTAAAAGGCGTCACCTATGCAACGTTTAGTGAAAGCGGTTGATGTATTTTATCTACGTCAAACGTTTTCCTGTATCCCAAACCAGTTGCTGAAAGAAAATGCAAAAGTCATTATATTCCCCAAGTCCGGACTCAGTTACACGATTCGCAAACATTTAGTAACACTTTACAATTTCTCACCTATAACACTATATGCAGACATTTGGGGTACACATTACCTCATGGGGAGCATGAGGTGACGGCAGGAAGGGCCTCCATGCACACTGTAAATACTAACAGACATCAAATCCGAATTTAATAAGGCCGACCCTGCATGTACAGGAACATGGCCAAAGAGAAAGGAAAAATGCAAACCTCATTACAGAATTCAAACAAGACAATTTGAATTTAAAATATTTTTACAATGTACATGTAGGAACTGATATTGATTTTGTAAAGATCTGTGCAGACTGTTGGAATCATTCTCAGTACAGGTTTCTCGTTATTGATAAAACACAGAAACTGATTGACGGTAGATACAGACGAACCTTCCAAGACTTTCAACGTATATACAGCCCTTTCATTGAGCTTCATGCCTCACTCATTGACAAATTCGCACACATCAGCCATCATGATGGGGATAGACGAAACATTTTTATGTACGTGGATGCTAAAATTCAGGATAGAGTTGACGAAGTTCATAGGGAAATAGTGGAGCTTTGTGAATTCAGAGAAGAGAGTTTGCGCAAGGAGTTACTGTTGTATTTATGAGCAGGAGGTTGGAGTGGCACACAAGGATCTATTGACCTTCTATGAGAATAAAGTTGAAGATATGCACAAGGAGTTAGTGTCTTATTATGAAAGTGTTCATAACATGATTAGAATCTTAAATGACGGGATTAAAGGACTTGATAAGAAAATAAAAGACCTAGCCATGAAAGTTAATGTCTTTGAGAAGGAAAAAATTGAAGTGAATGCACTTATTGAGAAGATGATGAAGAGTGATCCTATATAAGAGAGCACACAACCCTGTAGCCTGTTTAGTACATGTTGAGACGTCAACGAAACAGTCATCCAGGCGAGGAAATCTGTTCGAGAGAAATTGCGACTGTTAAAGTTGGGGCAGTAGAACCAGGATCATACATTAACAGAAACCTTTAAACCAGTTACTGACTCTCTCAGTTATTTGGAAACGAATTCATCTCTACAAGAAGAAGAAGACCTAATCGCTGATGCCGTTAATAGTCACAACAATTCTAGAATAGACAAGATATATGGCTGCTGCAGAGTAAAACCATACATGCTGGGTTCTAAGACTATAAAATTACATGAGGGCACAATTAAGATTGGTGATAGGGAGTTTCAAAGAACCCCTGGTATACTGAATCTCATTTTACTAAAACCTGCTAAAGCAGAAAACAATTATACATCAGCAGATTTTAAACAGTGTGGGGAAATATTGAAATAGACGGCAGTGCATAAGAAGAGAGGATACCAGCGCAGCTTAAAATAATACAAGTCCATTATAAAACCTCTACTAGACAAAAAGGACGCTAATGGTGAAGTTATTGACGTTCAAAATAAAAGTGTGGAGACCAGTCAAGTCCCTGAGTATACATATTACAGTCATCCAGATGAAGTAATAGGTAGACTATGCCTGCTCATGGTATCAAATGCTGCTGGTAACACAGCTCCCTCGAATGTGATTGTTTCGATAATTTCATAACTTAGACAGTGAGGTATCATTGAATAAGAAAACGAAGATTGGAGACAGTGGTTCATGAAATACATAGACCTGTACACAAAATATATCCATGTAGCCCTGTTATGATTAAACGTTTCGATGACTTATGGCTGGCTGATCTTGTGGCTATGAAACAGTATTTTAGAAAGAATAAAGGATTCAACTATATTCTAATGACCATTGACACAATTTTTAATGTTTGTAAAGCTTATAGGACTTAACTGTGGGGTCATCAGTCCCTAAACTTACAAACTAATTATGAACTACCTTATACTGAAGACAGCACAAACATTCATACCCGAAGGGGGATATGGCCTTGCACATCGCTGCAAAGCACTCAATGCACTCTGCCACTCCTCCGCAGCATCATTGACACATACTCCAAATTCGCATGGGCATTACCGCTGAAAACAAAATTGCAGAAGAATGTTGCACAAGTGTTTGAACAGCTCCTACAAGTTGGAACAATTTGACGCCCTAACGACCTTGAAACAGATTACAGAACCAAGTTTTACCATAAGAATTTCAAGACTGTAATGGATTCATCATACTAGTCCAACCGACGGGGAAATCTAACAAATGATTCATCTGTATTTGACAACTGGATTTTAAGTAATGCAAGAATCTACTTGAAATCAGAATTCTACCCATATGACAACCTACATTTGCAGTGGGACAACAATGTTTACAGTCTGGCATATGACATGTACACGAAGTTCCATACTTCATACTATGATGACATCATGGAATCAGATGGATGTCCACTTCGTTCACTAAAATTCAAGGATCTGGCACCAATAATTGTAATAGACTGCTCCAAACAGAGTGAGGTAATTAAATCTGGACCTATAGCTGTGAGGATTGAATTTGAATCCCTCAATTAATCTATATCTAACAATAAAAAATCATAGTCTATAATCTATGTTCTGCTTGTAAAGAAACTATCATCTTTAACTCGGATATGACATCATTGGTCAAGGCCAAAGGGTCATAGTGTGGTCTTCAATTGATCCAAATCCCCTTTACAGTGGTCTGAATGGTATGCAAACATCCTCAACTACACAAACTACCAACCCTTATGAAAAATATGCCCAAACTTGCAAAAAAAAACCATGGCAAAAACTAAACCATATGCACAAAACCCCCACCCTCACTACAACAACTTTCATTACTTTCATTGATTGCTGACACCTTGTATACCAAACACATTCAGTTATAGCACCTTCAGCTGAAGAAATTTTATCATGGCCAACACAGTCAATCCCCATTGCATCCCGCAGCTAGAAAGAATTAAACTTGTTCATCACACCCATCCTAATAAAGACAGAACAATAAAGCACATGAAATTATAGAAAGGCGAACTAAATGATAAAAATCACACTACTCAACTGCTTAGTAATGCACGTATAACAGAAAAAACTTTAGCAGAAGCAAGCATAGCTGTGTCAGAGCGGCCGAGTGCATTGAAGTGCTATGCTGCGATGAGCGAGGCCGTTCCCTGTTGGGGGTTCGAATCCCCCTCGGGATGGATGTTTGTGCTGTCTTTTGTATGAGGTAGTTCATAAGTAGTTTGTAAGTTTAGGTACTGATGACCCCACAGTTAAGTCCCATAAGCTTTACAAACATCTGAACATTTGAAGCAAGAAAATGAAGAACGTCACACTACACATACAGTACAACCAAAAATGGCACCCACCTGTAAATATAAATAGTTTAATTATTGCACAACAAGCCGACATCATGTGTAAAAGCCAGCTGGTGGTAATCTGGTCTTCAGTTGACCCCAAATTTTCATATATCCATATTGTATATTTACAACACATACTAGAAGTTGAGACTGAAAAAAAAGTAAAATAAAAAATGAAAGTTAAAATATATATTTAAAACAGCTGGAAGATCTCATAGGAAGTCTGTTCTTTGAGAAATGCCCAAAAGAACAGATGCCACAATTCTTATTTACTTACAAATATTTATCATACCATATCACAGGATTCAAAACCTGTTCTGCATAAAACTCTGTTGCCTCTGAGTGTAGCGACATGTTAATGCTCTCCTTGAACTGCTAAGTCATTTGAAATCAGTGTAGTCAGTCTTTTCTTCAGATCTGGGAAAATGTGGGTATCACTAGGGGCCAAGTCTAGATCTTACCATAGGATGTGGAAACACATCCCACTAAAACCAACACAAGAGACTCAGTGGTGAATGGCAGTAAGTGGCTGCAGCATCACACACCAAAGGAATGCTAGAACTCCACATGCCATGTCATTTGTTCTGAATAGTTTCCTTCAGTTGGTTAGTCTGTTACAATATGCATACACATTTATTGCTGGTTCTTGTGCAGAGATATCCACCAACAAAGCACCTGTCTTGCCACAAGATAGGCCTACATGCTATCAAAATGTTTGCAGATTTTTTTGTGGCTTCATAGTGGAGTTGGTATGATGCCATGCTATGACAGTGCTATCTAGTGACAGTCTTGTCAAGAAACTACTCACCGTAATTCTGACAGTGGTAAAGAAACAACACTACTGCTCCCATCCTGGTGCTGTACTGGGCTTCAGAAAGAAGGTTCAGCACCCTCATTGCACAAAACTAGTGATACTATAACAGTTGTGTCGCTGTTTTGTGGAGGATGCTTCCACTCATTTATGGAAAATATTCTGATAGTTCAGAAATGTTGCAATAGTCATTGTCTGAACAATTCAGCCACTTTTCATCAAGTTCATCATTCACAAAAGGTGATTATGCACTTCATTCTTTCTCATGGATATTAAAGTCTGTCACAAAATGCACAACACCGATGTCATTAATGACACTGTCACTCATAACTGGTAATCTTAAGATGGTGGTGTCTTTTGTTTTGCTCACACATACCTCACCTTTGAAGGAATCCTCTGTTGCTGCTCACATTCAAACACCTGTATGATTAGAGAGATGGTCAAGTACAACCTTGGTTTTATAGTCTACCTGTAAAATTATGTCCAAGCAGACATGTTCCCACTTTACCTACCACGCTATGTCACAAAGTGTTTTTACAGAGTTTCATAATCCTGTAATGGTTATTCTGCGAGTGCATTGTCAGTGCTATCCCTTCTTACAGATACACCTGGGCAGTGCTTCTCCATTTATTAATAATAATTTCTACATCTACATCTCCATACATACTCCGCAATTCACTGTAAGGTGCGTGGCGGAGGGTACACTGCACCACTACTAGGCATTTCCTTTCCTATTCCACTCCCAAATTGAACGAGGAAAAAAAGAATGCCTATATGCCTCCGTACGAGCCCTAATTTCTCTTATCTTGTCTTTGTGATCTTTACGCGAAATGTAAGTAGGCGGCAGCAAGATCGTACTACACTCAGCTTCAAATTCCGGCCCTCTAAATTTACTTAACAGAAATTCACGAAAAGAACGTCGTCTTTCTTCCAGCGATCCCCAATTGAGTTGCCGGAGCATTTCCGTGAAACTCGCGCATTGCTCGAACCTACCGGTAACAAATCTAGCTGCTCGCCTCTGAACCGCCTCTATGTCTTCCTTTAAACTGATCTGCTGTGGGTCTCAAACACTTGAGCAATACTCAAGACGTGGTTGTACAAGCGTTTTATACGCGGTCTCCTTTGCAAGTGAAGTACATCATCCCAAAATTCTCCCAATAAACTGAAGTATGCTGTCTGCTTTCCTCACAACTGTCCTTACATGTTCGTTCCATTTCATATCGCTCTGCAATGTTACGCATAGATATTTGAACGACGCGACAGCATCCTGTATGTTATTACAGTCAGTTACAGATGACACCCTCCCATACACCACAGCATCATCAGCAAACAGCCGCAAATTACAACTTACTCTGTCCATCAGATCATTTATATAGATAGAAAATAATAGCGGTCCTATCACACTCCCCTAGGGCACGCCTGACAATACACTCGTCTCTGATGAACACTCGCCGTCAAGAACAACGTACGGCGTTCTATTACTTAGGAAGTCTTCCAGCCGGTCACAAATCTGTGAACCTATTCCATAAGATCGTATCTTCGTTAGCAGTCTGCAGTGTGGCTCCGCGTCGAACGCCTTTTTGAAGTCGAGAAAAACACAATCCGCCTGTTGCCCTTCATCCATGGCTCGCAAGATGTCATGTGAGAAAAGGGCAAGCTGAGTTTCACATGAACGATGTTTCCTAAACCCGTGCTTATTCATGGAAAGAAGCTTTTCCGTTCAAGCAAATTTATTATATTGGAACTGAGAATATGCTCTAAAATTCTACATGAAACTGATGTCAACGATACTGGCCTGTAATTGCGTGGGTTAGTGCTCTTTCCTTTCTTATAAACGGGAGTCACCTGCGCTTTTTTCCAATCACTAGGAACTTTGCTCTGAATTAAAGATTCGCGATAAATGCAAGCTAAGTAGGGGGCCAATGTCGCAGAATAGTCTTTGTAAAACCGAACTGGTATTCCATCCGGACCAGCAGACTTTTTCGTATTTAGCTCTCTCAGCTGCTTCTCTACACCGGAAATACCTATTGCTATGTCCTCCATTTCGGAATTTTTTCGTATTTAGCTCTCTCAGCTGCTTCTCTACACCGGAAATACCTATTGCTATGTCCTCCATTTCGGAAATTTGTGCGGTCCTCCTGCGTGCAGAGTTCTTAAAGGCTAAATTTAGAACTTCAGCTTTCCACTTGCTTTCTTCTATTACTGCCCCGGAATGATCAACGAGTGACTGAATAGTGGGCTTTGACCCGCTTATCGATTTTATATAGGACCAGAATTTTTCGAGTTCTCGGAAAGATCCCTTAGTAAGGTATGGCTGTGGTAATTATTGTATGCTTCGCGCATCGATCGTTCTATAGATTCACGAATCTCTACTAACGTTTGCCTGTCATCATTTGCTTGTTCTTTTTTGAATCGAGAGTGCAACGGCCTTTGTTTTCTCAGCAGCTTTCTAACATTATTATTGTACCACGGTGGATCTTTTCCTTCCTTAATCGTCTTTACTGGCACATATTTCTCTAAACCTTTATTAACAACGCACTTTAATTTAGTCCACAATTCCTATACATCTATAGTCCCGGAATTAAACGATGCCCATTTATTTTATAAGTGCGATCGTAACATTTGCTTATGAGCTATTCCCAACAAAAACACGCTCCTAGCCTTCTTGATTGGTTTATGAACTTTGGTCACCATTGACGCTATGACGATATCATGATCACTAATTCCTGTCTCTACACAGACATCGTTAATAAGGTCAGGCCTGTTTGTGGCTATAAGGTCTAGAATATTTCCATTGCGCATGGGTTGCCGGTTTAACTGCTCAAGACAGTTTTCGGAGAACGTGTCCAAAAGTAGCTCACAAGACTGCTTGTTTGTAGCGCTTGAAATGTAACTAGCGAGGTCCCAATCTATACTCTTAAGGTTGAAGTCTCCTCCGACTAATATTACATGGCACGGATACGTACCTATGCACTACCTGGTGTAGACTTTCTTTGAATGATTCTAAAACTGCTACAGCAGCACTGTGGGGTCGGTAAAAACACCCAACCATTAACTTTACTTCTTTTAGACCTGTTATACGTGTCCAGATAACTTCACAGTTACTTTCGTCTTCGATCTCAGTAGAAACAATATCTTTGTCCACAGCGATGAAGAGTCCTCGTCCAGTTGTATCCGATCTCCCTTTCCGATATACATTCCACGCTTCGCTAAATATTTCTGAACTTGCCACATGATGATTTAACCAGCTTTCGGTGCCTAAAACTATCTGAGCGCAATAATTTCCATGCAGTGCGTCAAATTTGGGAACTTTGTTTCTAATACTCTAAGTTCACGGCTAATATTTTGATGTTCGAATTTTTGTTCCGAATTCTGGCCTGAATTCGCTGTTTTAATGCTGACAGGCCAGTGCTCATCAGAGTTAGCGCCTAGCCTAAAAAAAAAAAAAAACCATGTGCACTCCACAAGTACTCTGCTACCCGTGTAGCCGCTTCCTTAGTGTAGTGCACCCCTGATCTATCTAGGGGCACCCTACAATTCCCCACCCGATAATGCAGATCCAGAAATCTGCAGCCATGACTGTCACAAAGTCGGGGAAGCCTCTGGTTCAGACCCTCCACTCGGCTCCAAACCAAATGACCCCGATCAACCCTGGTAACAATGCTACAAATCGACAGCTCTGCTAGCACCCCGCGTGCAAAGGCAGCAGCCTTCACCAATTCCACCAGCCGCTCGTAGGACCTGAGGATGTCCTCAGAACCCAAGCGACAAGCGTCATTGGTGCCGATGTGAGCTACGACTTGCAGTCGACTGCATCCCGCACCCTCAATACCCGCCAGCAAGGCCGCCTTCACATCTCGGATGAAGCCCCCCGGTTGACACACCGAGTGCACATTGGAATTCCTTCCGGATCTCGATGCTATCTGCCTAAGGGGATCCATCACGCACCTAACTTTGGAGCTCCCAATAACTAATAATCCCCTCCCCCCCGTGCACCTGCTCGGACCCTGCTGAAAGAGTGGCCACACGTTCAATCACAGGACGAACGTGCGCGGACGGACGTCCAGCCTCCAGATTGGCCTTCCGCCTCAAGCGAAGCGAACGACGTACAACCCGCCATTCCCCTTGCGGAGAAGGCGGCTCGACGACGTCCGATACACCTGAAGGTGCCTCGGTAGCAGGGACAGAGAGCCAAGCATGAGAGGCCTGAGGTGTCCCACTCGACGCACCAGACTCCCCACCATCGCTGCACCCCGAGACAGCAGCCTGAAGACCATAGCCAACAGCACGCTCAGCTGTTTGCGAACTGCGGCCAACTCCTCCTGCGTCCGCACACAGCAGGCACACATCCTATCCATCCTATCGATACAATTAACTGCAGAAAGTAGAAAACTAAATAATCAAGTTTTAAGTAGCCTAGTATTCTAATAAAGGTGGCTGGCTGCTGACTGAACTGTGGTCAGTGGTAACTACACTGTCAAATCAATAAAACTGAGTCTGGCAGTTTTGAAAATAAACAAGAATATCTGTGGAATACACCGTTATCAAACGTGCGAGAAAATAAGCTTAGCGCTGTTTAAGATATGGCACTGGTGGCAGCTGGCACTGGACTGACTGATAACGCGCTTTAGTAACGGTCTCTGACTTGTTTTGAAATACACCAGTCAAAGACTATGTAGACACTATGTAGAACACAGAAGACTACTGTCTCAATGCAGAATACGTCATTGTAGAGTACTTAACATTAACGAAGTAATTGTAGTCATCAGTGTACAAACAAACACAGAACAGAATGGATTATATCCTAATATTGCAGAGATTTTGTAGAGTGTAAACCTTGTTCTAATATTATTTACTTCCCTTTTAGTTACTTGTGTAAAATAAGGGTTGAAGAGTGGAAAAAGGGCTTGACGGAATGTCCACAACCCACTCTGTTAGCCGTGCAGCCTAATGTACCACTTTCCAAGACAGGTAGGAGTACCGGCCCTGGTTCAAATCTGCCTGGCAGATTAACAAATGGGGTCGGAGTGCCAGCCATCCTCGATGTAGTTTTTAGGTGGTTTTCCACATACCCCAAGGTGAATAGTGGGCTGGTACCCAAGTCCCGCCTGCCTTACAAGATTCACGAACATTTCATAACACTTTACAATTTCACACATATAAAACTATATGCAGAGATTTGGAGTACACATTTCCTTCCGGGAGGCTTGGGGTGGTGACAGTAAGGGCATCCGGTCATCCCATAAATATTAACAGCCATATTCAATTAACAACACTGACCCTGCATGTGCGGGAACTTGACCAAAGAGAAAGACGAATAAGATAGTTGAATGTTCACACATAGCTGTCTTCAGAATCAATCAATGAAAGTGTTTAAAAGTGCAAATGAAAGAGCTTGATTTGCTGAGTGTTGTTAGATCAAAAAGAACTGCTTACCTTAATTAGAACTGAAGATATTGTAAAACAAATCGATTAAAATATTCAATGCAAGGACAGAAGGATACTGTGTTTGAATAAAAATAAATAATGGAGAGACTTAACTTAATTCTGATACTTGATGACTAATCTGTGGATGAATACCTTTACTTAAAGCACAAATAAAGGAAATTGACCAGGTAGTTTAGTCTAGGTGACTGACTTTAATTTTCATAGATTCTTTTAATATATACGTTAAGAGGTATTCTGTCTTGTGCTGACTGCAATTAAGACATTGATTTTACACCAGATATGTTTTGCTTTTTATTGTAAATGTATATTCTGTGGCTCTGTATATAATACACAGGTTTCTATGATTTTTTTGCCTACATAGATTAAAAACAGTTTTAACTTTTTGTGCACATTGGGTCTATGTGTTTTAAAGTGATGCACAGTCTACTAATGGTATTATTGTCTCTTGTTTACATCCCACTGCTGGTTTTCTGTGGTATTGGTTGGAGTTGGTTTATTTTGTGTTGTGCATTTTTTGGTTTGGTTTTTTTCACCTATTTGTAACCATTAAAAACAGGTGATGTGCAAACTATATAAAGTTTAAAATAAGTGAAGTGGTAACAAATCGAACATAAAAAAGAAACACAAAACTTGATGAAAAGTGCCATATAAATCCAAAAAACTCATGTCACAAAACAACTAACAGCAACCCAAAAGATCGGAAAACAGCAGAAGGATGTAAAGAAGAGACAATAACATCATGAGTAGACCATATATAAATTTAAAACAAACAGGCCTAATGTGCACAAAAAGTTAAAAACTGTTTATAAACTCTATATACTGTTCACAAAAAAACCGTACAAACCTATGTATCATTTACAGAACCACAAAAGATGCCTTTAAAGTAAAAAGCAAAACACATCTAGTGTAAAATAAGTGTTATTTGCAGTCAGCACAAGACAGAATACTTCTTACAGTTAATTTTAACAGCGGCTGCAGAAAATGGGTCACACAACGAAACATAAAATGACAAGAATAGAACAATACAGGAGAAATAATCTATGAAGTTCTCAGATTTTCAAGGCCAGAGAGCTAAGAGACCAAGTAAAAGGTATAAAAGAAGAGGGGATAACTGGACTGAAAGAGTGAATCAGATAGATACAAGGAAATTAAAATACAATGCATACTGCAAATATTATAAATCCACTGATGTGGAAGCAATTCTTGGAAAAGAATATTCTACAATGTGGTCAAAGTTAAAGGCCAAAATGAAATTGGCAACAATGAAAATATTGTTTGTTCAGATATTTTAATGCAAAATTTGAGAAGGTACAAAAGTTGTAACTAATAATTACAACTAAAGGAATTCCAGGCATTAGCTGCCAGAGCAACTGAATTATAACACTGCAAAAGTTGAAAATTTGAGCATGATTTAAATCCAGGTAGCTGTGCTGAGCACTACACCTTCTAGCGCAAAGTCACTATCACTCTACAGACTACACTAGCACACCACTCACAAGACTCAGATTGATCCCATTGACATACTCTAAACAAGCCTTTTTTACTTTCCTGTCTCCATATCTTATATTAGCTTTCTCTAGTCTTCCATCTTCCATTTCAGAACTTTTATTAGTGTTAGACCTTTATTAATGCACTGTTCTTACAACAGTTCTTTTTTCTGTTTATACTCAATTGATCTCAATTGTCTTTTGCTATTATTTCTGAAATCAACTTCCCTGCACATGCTATAGTGGCTACTTTGACACTAGATTCTTTATTAGTTATTTATATTTCCATCTAACAAGTGTCAGCTCATTATTACTGGTTGTTGTAGTACTGAACAACATATATTTAGAGTAAGTTACAATACCATTTTATTTTCTGTGAGAGGTTAGTATAAGGTGGAACTTTCAGGTTTATGATGTTAAGATGACTTCAGAAGGACAAAAACTACTTTTATTTATTCAGTACATCTCATTGTTATTATGAATTTGAAAAGACATTATTCAAAGCTCCTATTACACAAAATGCTTTAATACTAAAGTTTTATAGTTAGTGTTATGACTACTAACACACCTAAGCACATTATGCCAGCTAAAAGTGTCGCTAGGACCTCGAAGTCCACACCAGATACGTCCGTAAACACCCACTCTTGTCCTAGTTAGTAGTATTGTCCAGAGACACGATCGTGAGCACAGTAAGCATATAACTGAGGCAAGGTTTACGGCTGGCCCAGTGCCTTTCTCAAAACGCCGGCTGGCTGCAGCGCGGTAGTGCAGCCAGCGCCGCACAGCGGCCTGTCCTGGTAACAGGAGGCACGCCATTCAAACACACGCGCGCATTACCACAGTTAGATTTCTTAAATTAATTTTCTCTCTCTCTCTCTCTCATAGAGCCATTAACAGTGGTTCATCCTACATTTTAAATGTCATGGTCTCTTTCCTGGAAACCTGTTGTGCAACTATGAATATCAATGTGTGTGTCTACATGTCATTGTCAGTTGCATCACCTTGTAATATATTTAGGCAGGAGGGTTCCGTTTGTTTAAATAACTGAAGTATTCGATACCGTAGTTGGTCGTGGCATTTTATCCTAATATTCCATGTTTATATTACATAAGCATTTTATAGTGCTTCTGTCAAGTTATTTTAATCGTTATAATTTGCATTACTAGGGTCTTCTAACAAACTAAATTAATTAAGTATTGAAAGTCGTAACAACAATGTAAACATATATTAACACTGCACTAATTGTTGTTTATTTACGATCTTTTGTATTATTTCATTTTGATATGGAAATATTTTTTATTACATTTGTCATACTTTTATGTATCTTTACATAAAGCAAAATATGCATATGTTTCATGAACAAATTGTTAAATATTTAAATATTGTACTTCCGTGTTCTAGAAGTTTCTAGAATATACACTACATATTAATACGTGCGAATTGGGGCGAATTCAGTAAATCAGGAGTATGAAAGTAGTCTGAAGTATGAAGGAGTAGTATGAAGTATGAAGTTACTAATGGAGTAGTTAGCATTGTTGTCTTACTTTTGTATTACTTCTGTGCATCGTCAAGAATGGATAAGTAAATATACATATAAAATGAAACGTGTCATATTAGTAGTTTCCAGAAGACTCCCAAGAATCCGACGTCGTATTATTTTGTAATGTGTTAATGGCAGGCGAGCAACGAGATCTACGAGCATTCTACCACTGAACGTATATAACAGGTGCTGTATTAAAAATGTGGCTTTAATGTATGTCCAGTAAAAAAGGAAATGCGCCACATATGGTGCATTCGGCGCGGGAAACTGATCGATTTTTGGAAATCTACAAATGTGACATGTTTCAGAAACAACCAAGACGCAACATGAAGAAGAAACGATTTAAGTACACCTGTTTTTTGGATGAAATTTTAATAAACGATCTGTCTGCGATCCAGGATGGAATAATGGGTTAAAATGGACGCTGCAGCAAGAGTGCGGTATGTACGAAATTTAAATGGACTGGACGCCGAAGAAAGTAAGTTAATGTTTGATTTTTTTTATTAAAAAGAAAGCGATTACGGTTTATTCAGAATGGAGAAAGAAAATAATATAAAAAGGGATTTTTCTGCGAAACAAAATAAAACTTTCAACATGCTACAATCAGTACTGAACGAACTGGAAAAAAACTTATTAAAAATGTTAACTGACGAAGAAAACCTAATTAAAGACAAATCTAAAATTTCGTGAGAAAATGCTGAGTTAGGCCTAATAAATAAGAGTTATGTGTATACTTGTTTTCGCGAATCTGAGACAGTAAAAAAAAGTGCAGACTTTGTTAAAGAAATTGATAGGGAAAAGGTTAACAATGATCTTGTAACAAATGTCATACATAATTTTGATTCATGGTCTAAAATTCCTGTAAAGATGTTTCCAGAACACTATGTACACCCTGTAGATATCATTTTAAGCTGTGAAACTAGTTTTATAGAAGGAATGTGTGATAGTGATAAGATAACGTACGTAAACTATCATCTAAATGGTGAAGCATTAGGCTGGGATAATATAACCAGAAAACTTTGGAAAAATTTTGAAGAATTTAAAGAAAGTTTTTTAAATAAGTTTTGATCAGATAATGACCAACACAGGGTTAAAAGTAGATATTTGTTTGGACCAGCATACAATGGAAGACGAGGAGGACTGTTTAATTTTTGTAAAAATGAATTGCAGAAACTAATATACTTGAAGTATCCCTTAGATCAGGGGTGGCCTGCGAGCCGATACATTTTGGCCCGCGGAGCTGTTTCATATACAAGAAAAAATTAGACTTTTATTTCGTGTAAAACTGCAAAATAGCATTGCATCAAACGTGTTTAGTATCATATTGAATTACAGTAGGTATAAATAATTTCATTGATTCAGCTATCATTAAATTTTTGTGTAAATTCCTGTTTGTAAAACACTACAGTATGTTGTGTGGAATGTGACTGAGGCGGTGGACGGTGTGAGAAGCAAGGGGACGGGAGAGAGAACTTGTGGAGCGTCGGACGCCGCCCGTTGTGGATTCCGTGGCGGCCAGTTCCACGCTTGCGGTCAGTTGAGTGAGGGTGGCGGTGACGGAGATGCGGGCCTGTTGTCATGAGTGCGGCGAGAGGACCGCCGAAAAGAAGGGTAGCTTTGCTACCTGCCTAGCCTCCTGGCGAGCAGACGGGCGAGTAGGAGAGGGAAGAAGGCACTCGGGTGTAGGAATCCATAGCGCTCGGTTGTGGCGACTGCAACAGAGCACAGATAATTGAGTGACGTAGCATGCACCTTCATTGCTGCCTACATCAGTCACTACGTTTACATGTAACACATCTTCCGGAAGACGAAAACCGATTTTCGTAAACCGTTTTACGCTGTCGTGTTTACATGGCACAGCTTGAATCGGATTTCCTAATCCACTTAAGATGGCGGCCGAAAAACAGCTGATTCAGTCCCCGATGTAGTCAGCATAATCGCTATTTTTCTTTACTTAAATACACAGATTCATTATCACTCTAACATTAATACTCTCTGTCCATATGTGCCGAAAATTCTTACCAAAAAAACACAATCTGACAAGCCAAGAACGCTTCAAAAACGGTTGCGTGTACATGGGAACGAAAATCGATTGTGGAACTGGAAAACCGATTTAGAGAAGTGGATTTCCAGAATTGATTTTGGAGTGTTTACATGACCAACCAAAAGCGGAATTGGGAAATGGGTTTACGAAATCCGGTTTTGGGAGCCCATGTAAACGGGGTGAGTGCTGGCTTGTAGCACACCGAATACACAACGGTGTCTACAGTTCCTCTTCTGACAGAAGATAATAATTCACTGCACCGAGCGACAGAGGACCCTTCAGATTGATGTTGCGTTCTTTGAACCGTAATCGCTTCAGCTACTGCGTTCACATTGAATGTTCGGAAATAAATTTTTGAATCGTCTCCAGTCAAAGTGAGTGAATGGTAATAAGGGCAGGATTACTAGCGGTTGTGACTCTACACAGAGAAATCTTTCAAGTAAATCCAGCTTTTATCTTTTCACAATTGATCTAAGATGCTTGCCTTTATTTTTACTACGCTTACATGTATCTTATGTATTCAGTTATGGCGGGCAGGTAAACCAGTCGACATTAGCTTGAAATATTTGAAATATTTGTAAATCTATCGGACCACACTGAGTGGTTATCAGTCCGTAGCTTACAAACTACTTAAACCTACGTAAACTAACCTAAGGACAACACACACAACCATGCCCCAGGGAGGACTCGAACGGCGAGCAACCGCGCGCTCCGCAGCGAGACGCTTTCGACCATTCGGCTACTTCACCGCGGCGACATTAGCAATGGTTTCTGCCTCAGTACCATCTTTTACTTTCAGTAGTACAAAACTAATTATAATAATGAGGTTTTACTGATGATGTTTAAGGATTGTGTAATGTACAGAGATGACCCTGTCTTTCTGTGTTACTTACAGCAACTAATAATGTTATAGACCTAAAATGTAGAATACTTTTCAGTAAGAATCATAACAAAAAATGTTGAAATTTTAAAGTAAGGCTGCTAGGTTAAGTGAATCATCAGCAATTTTTATATTTACGATACATGTCGTTCAGAACTAAAATACAAATTTCCTAAAGCAGTTCAATAGTAGTAACAAAAATTCTCGAGAGATAGGATTATGAAGTTTCCCAAGTACGTATAATACCGTACTTAAATGAAACACTGATAATTTGGCGAGAAGTACACCTCTTTGGTACCGCCATTTAGACTGAACACATATCATCTTCTCCCACTGGTATAAAAACATTGAGTATTGAAATCCTTGTTATTGTGGACACTAAAGTGCCGTGCTCGAGTGGCCGATCGTTTTAAGGAGTCTTGCTGTGGAGCACGCGTTTGTTCCCCGTCGGGGATTCGAGTTCTCCTTCAGGCATGAGTGTTTGTGTTATCCTTAGCATAAGTTACTTTAAGTTAGCTGAAACAGTTTGTAAGATACCAACTAGATATAAAACATCTGAATTTTAAAATCACAGTAAATAAATGCGCTGTTAGGCGATTGTAACAAAATCACTGTTACCTAACAAGTCATGAATACTAAACCACAGTAAATAACTAATTGTAAGAAAATCGCTCTGTTAGCTTATGCACCCAGAAAGGCTGCTGAAATTTTACCAAATATGCCTTGTTTTAAATAAATCTTCAATGCGCCAAAAACAACCATGAGGCATGTATGTTGCCTTCAAGGAAACTTTGCGCATGTGCATTGAAGATAAAATGATCTGCTAGGAGAATCAACTGAATAATCATAATTCAAAGACACAATATCTTTTTTACATGATCAGCTTTCTTTTTCGGGGGCTCCAGTGAACACGTAGGACGCGCCTCCAGTGTTTTGCGGTGTTCAACTATTCTTGAGAGATGCATGGAACTACTTTACGTAACTGATATTTCATTCTGAATTCACGTACAGCATATGTGTTAAAAAAATTACAATACTTCGATTACCGTGTGATGTCTTTGTCAGTTTGACTTATGGGGGAAAATGTTTCATCTCCAGACGTAAACTTGGTGTGCCGTCAACTATCAAAGTAATAGGACGTAAGAAGAGGAAAGTTACAGAGGAGTTGAGAACTCTTCAAGGCAGGTGGACAGGAAAGTTGTGGGTGTTTTAGGGGGGTGGGGGGGAGGGGGTGTAATCTATAGGCCTATCTATAAATGTGAATGTCTGCTCAGTGTACTTTTATCACGTCTGAACCACACAACATAAAGAGCTAAAAATTTGTACAGTTACTAATGTCTACCCGGGGAAGGCTTTAGGTACGGTTTGATGGCGATCTGACAGCTATTTATCTATATATATATTAATGTGAATGTCTGTTCGGTGTACGCTTATCACGTCCAAACGACAAGACACAGAGACTTAAATATTTGTACAGTTACTAATTTATATCTGAGGAAGGTTTTAGGCACGGTTTTATAGCGATCTGATAGATATTTAGCAAGTTGAAGAATATAACGTGAAAGGAGGAACAATAATGATTCTTTGAAAATTATATTTACTGTTTGAAAATGGTTTTAATGGTTGCATTGTTGCTTGAGTGTTGATAATGATAAAGGGGTGGAGTATATTGGGATAGAAAGTTATCGGTGTATATAAAATTCTACGTGTGTGTGTTAATATTTCGCTCTACAGCAAAAACTACAGAACGCAAACGAATGGTGTGTGTGTGTGTAATTGTTGTCCGAAGTCTCCCGTTGTACACCATATCAGTTCCATGCCGACAGCTATAAGGGGGTGGAAGATATGGTGGTTGAAAGTCGTCAAACTATAAAAAAATTCGGACTGAATGCCAGCGATGACGTTTGCGACTCTATAGCAAGGAGGTTACGTACAGCGAAACGTGATGCCACAGACCATATCTTTGGTCTATGTGTGCTACAATGTCTTCTTCAGCTCTTTCTCTGTAAGGATAAGCATACGAAAACGAAATATAAGAATAAATAAATAAAATAGTAAAAAAGAAATTTCTTTTCATACATCTCTTTAAAAAAATCGATTTGACGTTTCGCGCATTACATCAAGTGATCCATCTGTGATATTACAATCATTATTGTTGAATTTTGTGATTGGCTTCTTCGAAACGAGTGAATTTTTACCTGTGATTTCTTATATATTATCTGATAAATGTAACATGTTTTTTAGAAAAAAGGAGATGGACAGAGAGAGAGTGGATAGGATAAGTACTAACTCAAGGTTCGAATAAATAAATAAATACCCGGGCAAGGTCGGGTTTTCAGCTAGTATAAAATAAAACCGATATATCGAATATACAAGGAATTTCTGTTCCAATAGAATATAACATCAAACGGTATTACAAGACTAAACATGCAATTATGTTTGAAAAGTACAAGGGACAATTGAAGATAATTTTTAAAAATCGTGCTTCTGAGTTGATGTTTTATTCACAATCTTTTGATGAGTGTACAGATATTCCGGACAGCGACCAAGTGGCGATTTATGTCAGTGATTTTGATGCCCATGTTAATAAAACAGAAGAATTAGCGGCATTGTATCCACTTAAGTCACGAGATTTACATCGTCATTAAGTCGGTTTTCATTAAAGTTTGACAACTTATCGGTGCTAACAACAGATGAGGCTCCAGCAATGGCTGGGATAAGCGAATGTTTAGTTCAGTTAACTGAAATCGAGGTCTGCAAAGTTGTTGGTACATCACTGTTAAACTTTCATTGCGTTATCCATCAAGATAATTTACGTACCAAGTGCCTCAAAATGGACATGCCATGCAGTGGCGTAGCTATGTCACCAAGGGCCCCAGGGCAAAAATGACATTGGGGCCCTCTTTACACTAATACTGTACAGATGCAAAACTACTTCATCATCAGCTCCTTACCGCCTACTGGAAGACATAATAAGGCAAACCTAAATACTACTAAGTAAATTATTATGTGTCATGCAGCAGATAATGTTTAATCGTATTCTCTAATATAACTGTCAAAGTTGGTTTGTTTGTTATGTTTCCACGCAAAAATTACTAGATGATTTGGATGAAATTTTGCAGAGGGATAGAGATAAAGTTGGATCTGGGTAGGACATATAGATGAAAATGCCCCATGGGATAGTTTTCGTCAGCGGTGACAGTAGTCGGACTTATGTCAGTGCCGGCAACTCACGCTCTCTAAACTACTGAGCTGTTGGCACATTTCGTTGACAGACCAGTAAAAGAACGAAAATAGGGGAAATATTCGTTTAGGATGGTTTCATCAAAAAGTAAGTTGCCGGATTTTATTTTTTTCATTATATATATTAAACACTTTGGATTGAGCCGTGCCCCTACCAGGCTTCTTGAAGTATATGTTAGTGTCTGGCCAGGAAAAAGTAATAAGTAAAATAACTAAGTCGATATCTTCGCTTATTATCGTGAGGGCAGCGTCTTGATGCACAATTCACTCTTGAGACAAAGTAATTATTACATGAAACTTCTGATCCGTGAATGTAATTAAACCTTTAAATGACAGAATAAATAAATATTGTGCGGGTAGAAACGTACCTTAAAAGATTGTGTGAAATGCTGAATTCTCACCACAGTGAAGTTGTTTGTTTTTCACATACAAGAACTGAGCATGCGGAGGGTATAGCGTTAGTATGGACGTAAATTGAAGAGCGAATAGTTCTTATGTTATCGGAAGGCGCCGTTCCCAGAAAAAAGCCCCAGAATGCCGAATCCATATCCCGCCTACCATTGCAAGGTAATGTGTAGAAAGGTATGTAGATTCTGTTCGGTATTCATTTCAGTATTAACGTATTTGTGAAAAAAAAGAAAAAAAATAGAACATGCTTGTTTCCTGGCGCAACGCATTTTGTGGAAAATGCGCACTCTCTAGGTGTGGAGGATCAGTATAACTTTGTAAAACACCTTGTAATTTTGCGGCGTAATGGGGTAGACAGAGTAGGAGCTCTCTTTCTCGCTATTCGTTGTGCAGGCGCACAAAGAACGGCAATGCCTGACCATTCCAGCGGTCTGCCCTTTCCCGCACCTTCTGCCCTCCACCCCTTCCTCCTGCCACCAGTCACATCCACACAACAAATCATATGCCCAACACTGTTCTACTGTACTGAAATATGATGCATACATTTAATATTTTGTCTTAGTGCATTCTGTTTGACAATAACTATATTAACATATTGTCCGCCAAAGGTATACCTAGGTTACCGACCGCTGGGTATCATTTACTTTTTTTCCATATTCTGCTTTAGTTTGCTAGAAGTAAGCTATTTAAGTACAAATAAGTTAAAATTATTGCAATTTAGTGCCTTAGTTTATGTTTTTTGTGTGATTTACATGGCGCCAGAGTAAAGTGTCAGGTGTGTCATTTGCTATTTAAGTGTTTCATTCCACAATATTATTTGCTTACAGTTTCATTACTGTTTTTCTGCATTGTTACTACAGTCTTTATTCAGTGTTGTTTGCTCCGTAACACAGTGGTATTGTAGCAGGAGAAAGTGTCTCTTAGAAGTTATGTAGATGAACAAAGGCATGTACAGAAGCTTTTAGATGAAGTTATGGACATAAGTCAAGAAGATGAAGATACTACTGAAATGGAAAAATAAGAGGAATGTGTTCATGCTGAGCTGAAGTTCTAATCAAGAGGGGCACAAAGAAAAAACCAGCTATGATAACTTACTATAATCAGTCATTTATAGATCTCTCTCACCAAATGAAGTCCTATATTGTCTAAGGCAGGGTGTGAAATGGTATAGGAAGCTTGCAATAGAACTGTTGACACGTTCAGTACTGGTAAATGCTATTGTGATTTACCGAAACATCAGCAACGGGATCATCTCAATCACAGAATTCAAAGAGAAAGTGACTTTGAGACTACTCCATGCCAATGCCCCTGACAAAATCTCTCACCGTAGCCACCGAGCTGCCTGCAGATTGTGCTCTTGTGAACATCGGAGCAGCAAGTCATAGATGTATGGATGCTACGAAAAAATGAAGAATGAATTTGGACGGGAGCAAGCTGTAAAGAAATGCAAACAAACTACATGGAAATGTAAGAAATTGTGAGTCATATTTTTGCGAAGAGTGTTTCTTCATAAAGCACAGTGAGTGCAGGTGTTAGAGATACAAAGTGGAATTAGCCAATTTTTTCAGTCTGTTTCACTGTTGTTGCAATTAGAGTTGGAGAATTTAATTAAAACTGTATGTGATATACAATCTACTCTATAAGTAATATGTAACACCAAATAATACATTATAAAAAAAGGAAACTCGAATATGACTGGACCATGTGAGTTATATATAATTCACGATTTCAAGAGTCAATAACTACTCTTGAGCTCTTGAAAACTGGAGACCAAGAAAATGATTTGTTACTGGGGCTATAACTTACTTTAACACCAAGTCACAGGACACGACTGTGAGTTACAACTGCACCACGGAGCTTTAAATAGAAAAATGTTCGTGAGTTGTATTTACTTAATCTGGCCCAAAGAGAAGACTTCCTGTGACTTATATTTAACTCACGTGGCAGTCAATGTGTTAAAACATTGTTTTCTAAAAGTTAGGAATTTTTCTATTTCTTGTAACACGATTACTATTAGTCCTTGAAAAAAAAATCATAATTATCTTTCGCGCCTCACTGTGTATCGCGAATATAATGAGTGGCGTTTTTCAAGTCGTGGGGATTTCATTCGTGTTTCCTCACGCGCCAAAGTCAAAATGAAAGAATACCTACAGGAGTAATACAGTGCTTCAAACTGTTAGATTGCAGATGTCGGCAATGATATGATTTCTGATCGGTAATTATCGGTAAGCGTTTTCGTGACTGCAGTACATTATAGTAATAATATGGGTACACAATTACAATTATTTCAAGAATTATTTTACAACCTTTTCCTGGCTTTGGTTTTTGCAAAATCATCAATAAGGTCTGTTAAATCTAGACTTGATGCAGCCTTCTTTTCGATTGCTATGAGTGCCAGATGTATTTATACTGTATTTGGAGGAGCGCTTTCCTTCTCATTGCGCCGAGCCGGCACGCCGAAACACTTGGAAGACGCCGCTGTTGCTGTGAGCAGTTCTGATGCTGCCGCTACTTCTGCCGACTGAAGTGTGTCGATTGTTGGACACATTGACTGGCAGCTTCGCCTGTCAGCAGCGCCACATAGTGGCGTCTTGTGAAGGCCCAATTAGAAGCATTGTTCCGCCAGCCTGTGGCCCAGTGCGGTTAATGTGGGAAACTTTGTTTGAGGGGAAGGGGATATGATGGACAATAGGGTGGGAGGGTAAAGAAATTAAATAAAAAATTCGTCGCTCACGAAGGCTAAGGGGCCCCTGGAGCTCGGGGGCCCCGGGGCACTGCCCCGCCTAGCCCTATGATAGCTACGCCACTGATGCCATGAAGGTAGTTGTCAAAACAGTGAACGTTATTAAGTCGAAAGGTTTATTCACTACATTTGGATGAGAGTACACTTCCAAGAATTTTTGAAGTCTTTGGATTCAGAGCACGGTAACATTTCGTATTATACAGAGATAAGATGGCTACCCGTGAAAAATGTTGAAAAGAATGTTTGAAGCAAGAAAATCAACAATTCTTTGAAAGCAAGGCAAACAGACTCCCGGAGTTCGATGATATGGAGTGGCTTTCCGACTCAAAGACCTTGTAAAAATAACTAGACGCCCTGACGGCGCTGCTGTCGCGGGATAATTTGAACCTTCGCCCGGCCGCCATGGTAGTGGCAAGTGTCGTATAAATACGAGTGTTGTTAGAAGGTAAATCGCGTATTAAATAGCTACTGCGGGATATTTACACAATTGATAGTCACGACTGTATTGTTTGACTATTGTAGTGTACATGAAGCACGATGGTGAAGAGCTTCTCAAATCAATTTAATAATGAAATAAAAAGATCGAATACTGTATTCCCATTTATTTCTCAAGAAGCCCTACCACTTGTGTTCAGAGATAGTTACTCTTCCTTAACAGACTGTTAGTCGAGGCAATATAGGACTGAAATAAATAAATAACAGGCTTTTATAATATTACGAGCTCTTAAAAAGGAGCTACTTTAGGCAGTACTGGTGGACAGGAAGTTCAAAAGGTTTCATTTTATGATTGTGTAAAATAACTATTGGGGTAACGAAATTAGTTGCCTCACTGCAGTTCCAATTTTTGTTTACGAAATTAATATTAGCAACTTGTAACGCAGAATTTGAAAGTCATCTGCTTTACATATAGATATAACAACTGAAAGGGTTTTTCAGACCTGCGTATAGTTCCATATATGAATGACACACAGCCACAGTGGATGCACATTGTGAAGTTGAACCCTGTGACGATAGTTGCTGACTTTTGAGCAGTTCACTCCGCTATAAGGTATTTGGCTTACAGCATTAAAAATGCTAATTTTCTTGCTAGATACCCTATTGCTAATGCCAGATACATTAGTTAAAAAAAAGTTATGGCATACTTTGTGTTCTTAAAAGAATTTGGTAGTGGCTGATTGCTGTATTTACAAAGTAAGAAGCTATTTTTCAGTTATGTATCTGATGGCAGATTTCACTTTCACAATTGACTTTTAACATTAGCTGTTTCAGTCAGCCCCGTTTGATGCTATGAGATATCTAAATATTGGAGAAAACAGCATTAAAGCAAAGACTTAAACTGTGAAACTCTTCCGCACTCACTGTTTGTACAAAAGTTTCACAATCGTAGAATATACTGAGAAAGGGCCAAAAATCGTGTCCGTACATATGCTGCACTTAGAACGCAACAAAACTACATGTTATAGTTCGGTTTCGTTAGGAAGAGGAAACGCTGTTGGCCAATTTCTACACTGTATGTGTAATAAATTTACACACAACCGATAGATGCTGTATATTCAAGGAGTCTGAAGCTGTTCTGTAGTTGTACATTTCAATTGGACATAGTTTTCGCGGCATAACTCAAATGAATACTCTCTCTAATCAAAATAATATTACGCACATTTAAAGTTCGGGCGGAAGTTTGCCACTACAATGGCCGCCGAGGCGCTCTTCAATTTGTCCGCTGTTCGCAGTCGGCCGCTTACGCGATTGTGGGGGCATGTTCCGACTTTGCGTTCTTGGTTGGTATAACTAGCGAGGTAAATGTATTAATACTTGACTCCAAGGAACGTATCAGGTTATTAAAGTTATGTTTGATCGTATTTTTGCATTCCAAATGAAACTTGGACTTCGGGAGCAACACTTACAAGCTTCTTTAATTTGCTATGCCACGAGTTCACTACCAGGACATCTACAAATACTATGGTGTGAAATGCAATGCGATGTACAATTAAAGAGAAATCTCATCAAGTTGGTTTGGAAACGTTGTATAAAACATATTTAGACGAGAATATCCAAAGTATACGAACATGCTATAAGATGATTTCATTATTTGGAAGCACGTACATGTGTGTGAGCAGCTTTTTAGTTGGATGAATTACATAAAATCAAATATGACAACACGGATTGCAATTCATCTGGAAAACTCTTGGCTTGTAGCAACAGCTTAACTTGACGTAAACATTGACACACTTATTTCAGTGAAACACTTTATTTCATTAAAATGCATAATAAATTGTATAGTAAAAATTTTATAATTTGTACGATAAATGTTCTTTAATCACATTTGTTTTATTTTTTAAATAAATAAATATTTGTTGCTTTTTTGCTTCACAGTAGAAAAATCGATAATGCGGCCTCCAGGGTAATCCATTCTCAAAGATTTGGCCCGCCGGCTGTAAAGGTTGGCCATCCCTGCCTTAGATGTTAGGACACAAATTCATATATTAAATAATAGGCTACCAAAATATTTGCAAAGGGACTTAATACATGCATCTGATAATGATATAGATGAATTTTTGGATTTTGTGTATAAAATTGACAATATTGTTCAAAGGCAAAGGTCTGATTACAGGAATAGATGGAGTGGGGGGTGGCAAAGAAACAGACACAATAAATATGGTAACACACATTTTAACGAGAATAGAAACTATAAACATGCTAAGACACAAATAAAACCTAAATGTGATGATGTATTTCTATATGCATGTATTAATGGTAACTTAGACTTTGTTCATGATACTGAAAGGCATAATATTTTACCAGAGTGTGTCAATTGTATTGCCGCGAGAGAAAACATATACCAACTGCCGGTGTGGCGCAGGGGATAGCATCACGGTCTGCGGTGCAAAAGGTCGCTGGTTCAATCCCGCCCACCGGCAAAAAAATTTATTTATTTGTAATTAACATTTCCAGAATGTTCTACATCTTTCTTATGTTCACTTGTAAATTCTACTTGTTCCTTATGTTAACTGTTCTTCGAATTTCTGGTAAATTCTGTCTGTGTATAAATAGCAGAGCACTCTGCCTGAGAGGCAGTCAGTGCTGCGTGTATGTTGAGTTCGTAATAAACGTGCTTTCAGTATAAGTGCTGTGTTTAGTTGCCTTCGAAGTCAAGCCTGTTTCCATTTCAACGCGACATTGTTTGGTGGAGGCGCCGGGTACACTGTGCAACAGCTGCATCACCGTGGCTCCGATTAGGCAACGTAAAAGCCGTCGCTTACACGGACTGGAACCGGAATACAAGGGATACACCGAGTACATCCTTCCAAGAGTCCGTATTATCAGAAGAACGATGGAGACGAAACCAGCAATAAGCCAGCTGCACATCAGACACCCGTCGGTGTTTTCTGGAGATGCAGGACAGGACCCCAACAAATGGCTAAAAGGGTTCGACTGAGTCACCAAGTACAACAGGTGGGATCATACTATGTGCTTGGCCAATGTTTATTTCTACCTGGATGGAACAGCCCAGCAATGGTTCGAAAACAACGAAGACAAGTTGAATGACTGGGAGACGTTCCAGGAGGAACTTAAGAAGACGTTTGGAGACCGCCAGCGACAAATCCGCTCGGCGGAAGAACAACTGAAGAACCGGGCCCAACGACATGGTGAGCCGACACAATCGTACATACAGAATATTTTGGCCCTGTGTAACATAGTCAATCCGAACATGATTGAGGCGGACAAAATCACGCACCTGATGAAGAGAATTGCAGAAGATATGTACCAAGCTCTTCTGATAAAAGACATCGCTATGACAGAAGAGTTCATCAAGTGGTGCCAGCGTATTGAAGAGATGCAACAAAGGAGGGTTGGACACAAGAAGTATGACAGACTCCCAAATGTAGTCCCTATGGCCATTGTGGAAGACCAGCATGACTTTGCTTCTCTCATACGACAAATCGTGAGAGAAGAATTACAACAGTGCATGGCAGCTGGGACTATTAGACCGAGCGAGCATCAGATTATGGCCATGGATGTGAGCCCTGTAAGTCACGAGGGAGCCGATGCCGCTGAGGACGAGGTATTTCAAACATTAACTCCTGTCTGCCACGTCAATTGCACTCGACGTGAAGAATGGCGTCACCCTGTTATGACTTACGCTGCCGCCGCCAAGTGGCAGCCTATGAACCGGCCGACGCGGCCACAGCCAACTCCCCCCGTAACTATGACGCCCCGCAGAAGAACAGACATCTGGAGGACAGAGGACAACACACCACTGTGTTTTCACTGTGGACGCCCTGGACATGTTGTATGCTACTGCAGAGAGAGGAGGCGAGTATTCGATGATTATTTTCCCCGCAAGATGTTAGCCGTCGGAGCAGTTCTATCCCAGGCAGTCACCTTCTGATGAGTTCAGTCAACCTATGGAAAGGAGCCCATCACCGTACCCTAGACGAGGTCGCTCCCCAACGCGCCGCAGCCATTCACCCTCGCCGTACAGAGGTACCAGACGCTCCCCTAGCCGCCGCGCCCAGGAAAACCAAGCGAGGCGACCATCTACGGAAGTGAGGCCGCTGCAGATGAAAATCCTCCATGGACGACAGTCGCTAAGATGTCGGGAAATCTCATAGACGTCATAATCGATGGCCAACCTGTCCGGGCACTTGTTGATTCAGGAGCCTCTTTTTCTGTATTATCGGATAATTACCGCCGCACACTAAAGAAGACAATGTTCTGTGATACGGGGGCAACTGTGCTGAAGGTCGCGAATGGAAAGTACGTCCATCCAGCAGGAACTTGTGTCGCAAGAATAACCATCAACAACAGGACGCAGCCGTTTGAATTTGTCATGTTAACAGAATGTAGTCACAATGTCATCCTCGGATGGGACTTCCTTCAGGCAACCCAAGCTATCATTGACTGTGGAAGATCTGAGCTGCAAATTGAAGAAGTTGTTCCGCCAGATACATGTAATACAGAATTTTTTGGGAAGTTATTCGTCGTTGACAATGTGACGATACCGCCGTTGACAGTGAGAAGAGTTGCAGTCACAAACACAGATGACTGGTTAAACTGTGAAGTTCTTGTTGATAGTAAAAGGTTTATCAGGCTCACAAAAGAAATTTACATACCAACAGCTATCATAAGCATTACCGTTGGTCAAGGAGAGATTTGGATCACTAATTGTCACGAGGAGTCACAGCGTATCCCCAAGGGCATGTGTATTGGGACAGCTGAACCAATCCAGGACGGTGAACTCAACGTCATCAACGAAGACCCCTGCCCCGCTGTTAGTACAGACAACACGCTGGAGGAAACAAACGTGGAACTGCCAATAGGGCCTGGACTGACCAAGGAACAACGCCAGTCGGTGTTAGATATACTACGCCAATTTTTGGGTGCATTCACACATCAGCAGGGGAAAAGTCAGACGAAACAGCCTACGATAAAGCACCGTATTAATACTGGGGATCATCCGGCAATTAGTCAGCGTTCTTATAGAGTGTCACCAGCTGAAAGACGGATAATTCGGGAGGAAGTGGAGAAGATGTTGCGAGATGAAATTATTCAACCTTCAGAGAGTCCTTGGTCATCTCCAGGGGTCCTCGTAAAGAAGAAGGATGGCACATGGTGATTCTGTGTCGACTATCGGCGGCTGAACAGAATCACAAAGAAAGATGTCTACCCATTGCCGCGTATTGATGACACCTTAGACTGCTTGAAAGGAGCTACATACTTGTCAACTATGGACATGCAGACAGGTTACTGGCAAATTGAGGTTGACGATGCTGACCGGGAGAAGACGACTTTTATTACACCTGACGGCCTCTATGAATTTAAAGTAATGCCATTTGGATTATGTAATGCTCCAGCCACATTCGAACGCATGATGGACAACTTGCTTCGACACCGTAAGTGCACGACGTGTCTCTGCTATTTAGATGACATTGTCATTTTTTCGAAAACATTTGAAAAACATCTGAGTCGCCTGTCAACTGTGCTGAAGTGTGTTCAGGCTGCAGGTCTCCACCTCAATCCTAAGAAGTGCCTCTTCGTCGCCAAAGAGATAAAAATCCTGGGGCACCTAGTCAACGGAGATGGTGTCCGTCCTGATCCAGATAAAGTAAGGGCAGTCACAGAATTTCCAACTCCTCAGCACATTCGTGATGTGAGAAGTTTCCTCGCTCTGTCCTCATAATACCGACGTTTCATAAAAGGATTTTGTAACAAGGCACGTCCATTACAAGAACTTCTGCAGGGAGACGCCAAGTTTTACTGGAATGAGACAAAAGAAAGAGCTTTCTGGGCACTTAAGGAGGCTCTAACTTCCGCACCAGTGCTAGCCTTGTACGGCGAGAATGCAGAAACGGAACTTCACACAGACGCCAGTGTTTATGGGATTGGTGCAGTGCTTGTACAAGTTCAGGAAGGTGCTGAAAAAGTGATAGCCTATGCGTCAAGAGTACTCTCAAAGTCCGAGAAAAACTACTCTACAACTGAAAAAGAATGTCTCGCGGTTATCTGGGCTATCAACAAGTTCCGGCCGTATTTATTCGGCAAACCATTCACCGTCGTGACAGACCACCATTCTTTGTGTTGGCTGACTAGCTTGAAGGATCCATCAGGTCGACTAGCAAGATGGGCACTAAGACTCCAAGAGTACGATGTCACAGTGGTATTCAAGAACGGGCGCAAACAAAAGGATGCCGACTGCCTTTCGAGGAATCCATTATCAGCTCTCACTGAATTAGATGACGTTACAGCTGAACAGAGGGAAGATCAAGCACTATAAAAACGATAGAGGCCTTGGAGAAAGGAGAACCGACCAATGGAGAGTTCCAACTTATAAACGGAACATTGTATAAGAGCAACTACGATCCACTGGGCCCCAAATGGCTACTTGTTGTTCCAGCTCATCTCCAGCCAGCTATTCTCAAATATTTCCACGATGCTCCAATATCCGGTCATCTGGGATTCGTGAAGACCCTAGACAGAATCAGACGCAGGTATTACTGGAAAGTCTCTACCGATCTGTCAAGCACTATGTGAGTCACTGTAAGGAGTGCCAGCGACGGAAGCATGTGCCGCAATTACCTCCAGGACATCTTGTACTGATTCCGCAGGCAGCAGCTCTATTCCAAAGAGTTGGGATCGATCTTTTACGGAGGTTCCCAAAGTCGACAACCGGTAACCGTTGGATAATAGTCTGCACTGACTACCTCACACGCTATGCTGTAACCAAACCTGTGCCGACTGCAGAAGCTCCAGAGATCGCAAAATTCCTTGTCAAAGACATTATTTTGAAGCATGGAGCACCACGTGTCATGATATCTGATCGTGGAAAAATATTCCAGTCAAAACTAGTATCAGAGGTAATGTCCCGGTGCAACATTGTCCACAGAATGACAACTGCATACCATCCTCAGACAAATGGTCTGGGGACTGATGACCTAGCTGTTTAGTCCCCTCAAAACCAACAACAACAAATGGTCTTACGGAACGTTTTAACAAGACGTTAGCCGACATGCTGTCGATGTACGTCGATGTTGAGCAGAAGGATTGGGATACAATTCTGCCAATCGTGACATTTGCTTACAATACCACAAGACAAGACACCACAGGCTTCACTTCGTTTTTCCTGTTCCATGGCCGTGAAGCTGAGACGACAATGGATACGCTTCCCGTTCCAACCGGAAGACACTCAGGATGACTATGTTAAACAGCTCATCACCAGGGTCGAAGAAGCAAGACAGGTGGCTCGTATACGGACACTGGACACCCAGGAGAAGGACCGTCAGCGGTATAACAACAAGCACCGACCTGTTGTGTACAGCCCAGGAGATCTGGTATGGATTTTTACCCCCATACGGAAGGTTGGACTGTCATAAAAGTTATTGAAGCGATACTTTGGTCCGTACCATGTCATACGCCGCCTGTCAGACGTCACATACGAAGTTGAGGATTATGAGCCGTCGTCAAAACGTCAAAAACGAAGAGACATTGTTCATGTCCTGTGCATGAAGCCTTACTACTTACTACGATCCTGAAGAACATGTAGACGACAATGGCTTCTTGTTCAAGGACGGTAATGTTCCTGATGAAGCCATGACAGGAACCACTGTCGATAATCGCGGAGAAGGGAAGGATTCTCTTGAACTGTCATACAGAGGACCCTTGACACGGTCAAGATCCAGGACATTGGAGCTGGCTCCACAGGGACCATAACAGCGGGACGCTGTTTCTCCAGGAGAGGGAGTAATGCCGTGAGAGACGATGAACACCGACTGCCGGCGTGGCGCAGGGGGTAGCGTCACGGACTGCAGTGCAGAAGGGATCAATCCTGCCCACCGGCAAGAAATCTATTTTTTTTTTTAATTAACAATTTCAGAATGTGCTACATCTTTCTTATGTTCACTTGTAAATTCTACTTGTTTCTTATGTTAACTGTTCTTCTAATTTCTGGTAAATTCTGTCTGTGTATAAATAGCAGAGCACTCTGCCTGAGAGGCAGTCAGTGCTGCGTGTATGTTGAGTTCGTAATAAACGTGCTTTCAGTATAAGTGCTGTGTTTAGTTGCCTTCGAAGTCAAGCCTGTTTCCATTTCAACACGACAGTATTTTTGAGGTTAATTATAATGTTCATACTGTCACAAGTGAGGCATCTAATGTTTCTTGTAAACTGTTACTTACTGATAATGAAAATAAATATGGCATTTCTGATTATGGAAGTAGTAGCTCTGATGATAAGGATTATAAGGAGCCTGTTGAGTTGATTAAAGAACAAGGTATTAACAATGTAAATGTTGATGTTTATTATTATGATGATGATAGTTTGCTTTGTAAAGAGAATACTTTGTATGACAATGTTGATGTTTATGATGATGCTGAGAATCTTATGCTTTTTAATGATTATGTTAGTCATGAGAAGATTGAATATAGGGAATTTGTGGAAAATGGTAATGAAACTGATAGTATGTTGTATGTTGAAGATGTAAATGTTGAAAATAGGGAACTTAGTACTATTGATGAAGGGTTTAGAAATGTTTGTGATGACAATTTTAAAGGTTTGGAACATACTGATGAAACTGCATTGTGTCTCAAAAATAATACTGAGAATGTAAACTTGAATGATCCTGTTTTAACTAAAGTTGACCATAACTTACCTGATTTGATTTGTGAAAAGAAAACAGTAAGGCATAAATTTAAAATTCACATATACTTTATACGGAAAAAGATAGAATTGAGCTGGGAAAAATTGTACCCAGAGTGGTGGAAACATCGTAAAATAAAAGGGAATAGAAGAGTGATTGTTATTATGGGATCTTTCATAACTGAAACACAATCCCAAGCTGATTCTGGAATTGTAATTAATTTCATTTGCTTTAAACTGGACTGTACAGTTATTTTTGACTTTAATCATAAACCTTTGGTAAATTATTTGACATCTGTTGATTCTTTTGAAGTTTTGGTAAATGTTTATATGTGAGTTTAAAATGTTCACTGATGGTAGGCCTGTGTATATTGTAAAACAATGTTCTGTGTAATTGCTATGATTAGATTTTCAAAATTACCTTGTTTAAGAAACATAATGAGGTATATTGTCATGAAACTGACTGTAATGTCATTTAGTAAGCTAGGTTCTTTTTTATATTTTTCTATGAATTCTGCTTCTTGGTAAAAGTGTCTTACTACATACTATGCATCCAGATATGCTTTCACATTATTTCTGAAAACTTTAAGAATGATAATTGCTTAAACTAATTAGGTTTCTGTGATGGTAGTATTGTTTCTAAAAGTACTTGGTGCAAAACATTTTGAGAATCTTAATGACATAATCAAATTTAACTTTCTGTAATGGAAATTTTTTGGATAAGATGGTATTTTTCTGGTCACACATAGTCTTGTTTAAATATATGAAAATTTTCTGATAGTATTTGCCACTGTAATAAAAATCTTGTAACAGCCATTAGTAGACACTTTCATTGTCAGGAAATCTTTGACTTGATTTAACAGCTGACTGTGTTTTTTCATACTAAATCAAAATGGTTGCATAACCCACATAATCTACTGATGTCATAGGCTATATTTGTGAAATGTTTATTTTGTAAAGTAATAGTTAGTTTCTGATGTGATGATTTGTTTGCTTTCCAACATGCTTTATGTAAGATATCCTAGGAATCTTTGGGCACATTTAAAATTAACAGTCTGTAATGTTACACTTTTGGATAATATGGTATTTTCATGTCACTCAGTTTCATGTTTGAGTAATCTGAAATACTTATATGTTACATGCTTCTGTTACTAATGTTTAATTTTTTTACTAAATCTTGAGATCTTGAATAAGTAATTTTTATGATTAGATGCTTTTATTTCATGAGATTTCTTAAATTGGTTTCTGTAAGCAGGCTGTAGGTTCATGCTTTACTAAATATGTTGCAAATTGGTTTCTGTAAGTAAAATGTATCTTTCATACTTCACTAAATCTGACACACACCATAATTGTGAAATGTTTTTGAATCATACGAGCAACAGATATTTTTATTATTAGGTACTTTAATGACATTTTTCAAATAAATTGCTGATTTTTGCGTATTGTTGCAATTTTTATATAAACAACAGTCTTGTACAAAATTATTTATAAAGTGGGGGGTTAAATAATCTTGGTGTAAGAAACTTGATGGGGTACCTGTCATTTAAAATTTGTCTATGATCATTTAACTGATCTTACACATTGTATATTAACTTTGATTATGACTTTCGTGTACCAAGCCTGCCTATATATTTTGTGTTTTGATTATGTAAAGTTTTGATGTGGATAACTTTAAGTTTGACTTTGATGGCTGGGGTCTTTTGTTACTATTCATTATTGTATTAGATACTGCATTCATAAAATAATATAAAAGGATACTGTGTTCATGGAGTAATATGTATTTAATTATTTTTATTAGTGAATTTTATTTGGTAAACTCAACAGCCGTGTATTTGGTGGTGTCGTGCCCATCTGCTGTCCTGTAGCTGTGCAGGCTGTGGATGTAAAATTTACAGCAGCATATTTTGTACAAATTTTTAGGTACTTTTGTGCGGTTTGCACAATTGCCGAACTGGTAGGGTTTGCGTTTATAAAACTTCTGGTCACATTTGTTGATGTATTGTCATAAATCTAGCTTTGCTCTTTTATATTGTCCTTGAGACATATTCCTAATTATTTTGCTTTCAATGTTCTCATAGTAATAATCCTCACATAATTATCAGGATCAATGTTGTTATGATGTTTGATGAACAAGACATGATGAAGTACCCATATCTTTATGCAGTTTGAAAATCGTTAATTATTTTGCATTGTCAATTTATTTTCAGTATTAAAATTGTAATAACTGCTTAAGAGCTCACTTAATGTACACTTGAAACCAGAAGGTTGTTACAGTGATACTTCAATCATTTTATACTGTCTTGCTGAAACTTAATGTTTTCTCATTTTTTGAAACTTATGTACTGTCTCCACAAATGAAGTGTACACTTATTTACATGCAACTTTATTAAGCTTATACTGTATGATTTCAGACTGTACTCATACTTTGTAAATTTGGTTCAACAAAACTTTGTCTGCTTGTTCATGATTGTTCTATAAAGAGTTTATTGTTCTTCTGCATCCAATGTCATAGCAGTTAATTTTAAAGAATTGTGCGTTTAAGTAATCATATCATCATCAGTAGTAAAAATATTATTTTGGTACAGTTTTCTATAAAATCAGTCATTTTATGCTTGAAATGCTATAGACTGTAACATGATTTAAAATTGAATTTAAGATATATGTAGTGTAAAATCAAAACTTTTGCTGATTGTAAATACTCCCCAATTCTGTTGTCACACAATGTCATCCTCATGTGATGTCTGACATTGTGTGAGGGGGGTATTGTAATATATTTAGCCAGGAGGGTCCCATTTGTAAAATAACTGAAGTATTCGATACCATAGTTGTTCGTGGTATTTTATCCTAATATTCCATGTTTATATTACATAAGCATTTTATAGCACTTCTGTCAAGTTATTTTAATCATTATAATTTGCATTACTAGGGTCTTCTAGCAAACTAAATTAATTAAGTATTGAAAGTCGTAACAACAATGTAAACATATATTAACACTGCACTAATTGTTGTTTACTTATGATCTTTTGTATTATTTCATTTTGATATGGAAATATTGTTATTACATCTGTCATACTTTTATGTATCTTTACGTAAAGCAAAATATGCATATGTTTCATGAACAAATTATTAAATATTTAAATATTGTACTTCCATGTTCTAAAAGGTTCTAGAATATACACTACGTAAAATTGAATTTATCCTGTATGAGTTTTGTATGTCTCACTTTGCAGGAAATCTGGAAAATAATGATAATAATATATCAGTAATCATACCATAGTTGTAAATTCTGCTTTTCTGCCAGAAATTAGCATTTCATACATGGTAGCCCTTAAGCATATTTTTGTGTAAAATATAAATTTATAAAGAATGAAAGAGAAACTGTGTTTTTGCAAAATTCAATAAAATATTAAAATTTCCAATCCAAGGTAGGCTGTGATCTGTTACTATGTATTATGACTGATACTGTAATGATCAAAAGAAGTAAAATTAGATTGGCCACTTTGAAAGTACAAGAGATTTCAATTTTTGCTACACTGCACAGACTGCAACTAAGCTGCCATTAAGGTACTATCATGAAGTAAGTAATAGGTGTCACATAAATCTAATAGTTGCACCTAGTAATTGTTATTTGACCACTACACTGTGGTAGATACAGAATCTTTGTAAAAGGTTATCTGTAATCTGCACTTACACACAATGGATAGCTTCTCCTAAAGTGTGAAATACTAATCAACCCGCATAAGACATTGCACGTCAGGGTGATTAGTATTAATTTGTTGGGTATGGGCTTGGTAAACCTGGGGTCCCGGAGCTGTGGATTCCATCGTACCAACAGTCCTCCATACCGTACGCTCTGTGCATGCCGCGACGACTTCACAAGGTGTGCTATGTGTCAAGGAGAGGCATGGCTGTTTAGGTGGAACTGTCACTACTAAGCAGCTTCTGGGGAACCTGCCACACCTCAGTGGTATCAGGCTTATCCAGGCAAGCAGAGCTCTTTCTGGGTGGATTTTTACATCCCAAGCTGCTTGTGACACCGAGATCAAACAAACAAAGAATAGCTATGTTGGACATGCAACTGCTGTCTCTAAGCATGAGAAGTATTTAATGCCGAGATATATGACCTACAATTGTTCCCTTCCTTGGCCATGCCATGGAAGGAACATACAGTGAGAAACCAAGGAGAGCAATATGCTCCATGGTATATAGTGTGTGCCAGGATGTTCAAAATCAAATGTTTGTAAATCTATCGGACCAAACTGCGTGGTCATCAGTCCATAGCTTACAAACTACTTAAACCTAGGTAAACTAACCTAAGGACAACACACACACCCATGCCCCAGGGAGGACTTGAACCTCCATCGCGAGCAACGGCGCGCTCCACAGCAAGACGCTTTAGATCGCTCGGCTACTCCACCGCGGCGTGCCAGGATGGATAGTGAATCTCTCATGACCACAAAGCCTCTGTTTTTCGTGGAAAACATGGAAGACAATTTCGGAGCATTGGATAGTATGTCAAAGATGCTATCAGGCTCAGTCCTCATTACATTGTCATCCCCAGCACAGTCACAAGCACTGTTTGCCTGAGGCAAGCTGGGTGAAGTTTCCGTAATGATCACTCCCCACAAGAGTCTGAACATGGTCCTGGGAATTATATTGTGTAGAGATCTTCTATTCCAGTCAGATGATTAAGTACACAACAACTTGGAGTGGCAAGGAGTCCACTTTATTTGGCATGGTTTTAGGAGTCTGAAAGACAACAGGGTTGCTACCGGTGCCCTCATCTTGGCCTGCGAGGTGATGATTCACCAGTGTGATTTCAAGTTCTAAGTTGCTCCCCCTATGCACTGTTTTTGTTTGGGCACATGTCCTCTTGATGTAATACCAACTCCACCTGTGGGAAGTGTGGATGTGCAACACACCCAAACATCCCTCCTGCACTTCTTCCCACCTGTGTTAACTGTGGACAGCAGCACCCCATTACTTCCCAGCCTGCTCAATTCTACATAAAGAAAGAAAAATTATGGATTATAAAACCTTGGTTACGTTGTCTTATTTGGAGGCTAAGAGGAAATATGAAAACATTCAGATCTTGAGCATGAAAACATCTTATGGCATGGCCGCATCACCATCGCCATTCCTGCTTACAAAATTGCCACGTGTTCAGTCAGCCCTAGTGTGTCCCCATGGCTGAGCTACACTACGGTATGCAGGGACGTGTGGTGTTAACAACGTTTTGTATCCCTGGTGCTCCATGAGTAGTTGTCACCTGATGGACACTGGCAGCTCAGCAGCCTCAGCACAGAGGCTCAGAATGGAACTAGTTCTCAAGACCCCAGTAGCCAACCAAATCCCTTCATGGCACATCACGTCTAAAATCTTCAAATAAAAGCTCAAACACCATGCATCAATTATAAAGGTGAGATCGCACAAAGGTCCAATGAAACTAAAGCAGATAGGTTCTATCTGCACCCCACGAATTGTGCCTAAGACCTTTCAAAATACTCAGTCCTTTGAGGCATCTTTTCTTCAGTTCCTTGAGGTGTGGCAACCATGTGAGTCTCGAGTCAAAAATTAGACCCAGAAATCGAACTGTTTCTTTAAAAAGGTGGACACTGTCCCTCATTCTCAGATCAGGTAAGTTTAAAATAGAATGGGAATAGTTAAAAAGAACACATACAGACTTCTTGGTTGAAAACTTAAAACCACTATTCTTCGCCCAGTCATCCAATCATCAAAGAGTGAGCTACAACTGATGAGTTGTCATTGCAAGGCTAGAAGAAGATAGAGAAGACATCAACAAATAATGAACACTGGACAGGACTTTTAACAGAAGATGTAAGCCTGTTAATTGCTATGGCAAACAAATTCATACTAAAAACACTACCCTGACAAGGACCGTTCTCTTGCTCAAAACGATCTGAGAGGATGTCACTGACTTGATACCTAAAATAGTGTGGAGAAAGAAGGGACATAATAAATAGAGGTTATGGTGTCTAGGGGACTGGCGGGGCATGCCAGTCCCCAGTTCAGAGACCCCAGATTCTCCAAGCCCATAGTCAGCAAATTAATGCTCAGCCCCTTGAATGTTATGCTCCTCAATACACAACCTCATGTCACTGGAGTCAGCTATCCACACTGCTCTCATCAGGCATGAGCATCTTGTTGCAGTCTTTTCACATCTTCAAAAGGTGTATTATACCACCAGGCACCATCACATTCTCTCAACACTTCACGAACAGGGCTAACGGGTTCACTTCCAATTTACCTCAGAACTTCCTATCACTCCTCTCTTCAGGTTTGGGTTGGCACCTCTCTCAGTTCGACTCATGTCCAGGAGAATGGTGTCCCACAGGGATATGTTCTTAATGTTCCCCTTTTTCTGATTGCAATCAACAGTCTTGCTGCAGCAGCAGGGTCATCAGTTTCCTAATCCTTATTTGACAATGACTTATGAGTCCATTTCAGTTCCACAATTATTGGTATCAGTGAACAGTAGCTGCAGGAATCCATTAGAAAGGCAAAGTCATGGGCTTTTGCCAATGGTTTCCAATTCTCGGGCTCTAAGACCTAAGTAATGCTTCATCTCAATCCAGAGCTGTACCTGGGTGATGAACTCCTCCATGTTGAGGAGACACATTGCTTCCTAGGCTTGCTTTTGAATGCCCAGCTTACTTGGGTGCCACACCTTTGTTACTTGTGACAAAAATGCTGGTGCCATCTAAATATTTTTCGCTGCCTCAGTCACACTGATTCTGAGCTGTGCATCCAACTCTTTTGTAGCTCTATAAGGGCCTCAATCAATCAGGCCTGGACTATGAGAGCTTCGTTTACGATTTGGCAGCCCCATCTGCATTGCAGGTCTTGGACCCAATCCTCACAAGTCCATATTAATGCCTTGCCTCGACACCTGAATCACAGGCTTCTTTTCCCAGATGCTGCACTACCCTCCGCAGGATAACATCCGAGGTTGGGTCTCCCGATTGCAGTTCATGTTTGTTTCCTTCTTTTGTTGCTTGAGTCCCTTTCCACCCCCCCCCCCCCCCAAACCACATCCTCTACCCTTCCTGTGCCCCTCCTTGGTCCAGTCCTCATCTGCAGCTATAGTTAGACTTGTCCCATGACTCAAGAGACTATTGCACTGTTGAATCTCTGTCACCAGTTTCAGGTAGTTCTTGATTCATTTTGTGGCATGGAAGTTGTGTACAAAGATAGTTCCCTAGTCTATGGCCCTGCTGAGTGTGTCTATGCCCATTGTCAGCATGCTGAACAGCATTCATTGGCCTGTGGGAGTAGTATTTTCACAGCTGAGCTGGCGGCTATTTCTTGTGCACTTCAATATTTCTGAGCCTGCCCTGGGGAGTCTATAGTTATCTGCAGTGATTCCCTTCGTGGCTTGCAAGCCCTTGATTAGTGTATTCTGAAGCAACCTTTGGTGCAGTCAATTCAGGACTCTGTTTCCAGTGTTGGTAAGTTTGGCCACTCTGTGGTCTTCATTTGGACCCCGAGCCACATTGGCATTTTTGGGAACATACACTTCGATCAGGTGGCTAAGCATGGTACTACCTCAAGTCCCTTGGAAATTGGTCTCCAGAAGAGGGATCTCTGATCAGAGTTAAATCAGAAGGTACTTGGGCTTTGGAATTCTCAGTGGGCTGACTCGACTGCCCCAAACAAGTTCTGTGCAGTGAAGCTCTCTGTGGCTGCATAGAAGTCCCTCACTAAGGGCTTCCCATAGGGAGTCAGTTGTCCTTTGTAGCCTGCATATTGGTCACACATATAGGACCCACAACAGTGGTGCTGTGGTACTTTTTTGACAGTGGTCCACATCCTGTTGGACTGACCACTTTTAGCTGCCTTCTGACAATCTTTCAACCTACCAGCTGCGCTTCCTTTTATGCTAGGAAACGATGCTGCTACGGCTGAGCATGTTTCACATTTTATTTTTGCAGCTGGTTTTTATCATATGGGTTTATGGTAGGTATATATGCCTCATCTTTCAGGCACCCACCACTCCAACTTTTAATCTTTCGTTACTTTTGTGTTGTCTGTCCTGCTTTTAAATTGAGGTATGTGCAGAGTGGCTGACTCATCCTTTGTTATCCTCACAATCAGCCTGCCACGTTATTCTGCTGTAAGATTTCAGTTCAGTTAAACAATTTGTTCATCCCTTTTGTGTTTTCTTCTTTGTGTTGTCAGTGAAATGTTCATTGTCAATGTGTACCTCTTGTGGGTTTCCCTTCTGTGTGTTCAGTGCCAGATTTTCTTTTGCTTGCACTAATTACACTATATCATCTATGCTAGGAACAGGGGACTGATGACCTAACAGTTTAGTCACCTCTAAACAACAACAATCATAAGACATTGGAACAAATATTATACTAATTCATTCTGATCCATTTGAATGCAAAAAATATCATAAATAAAGGTTTATGGGGGAATAATGTATGGAGTTCCTGTCAATGCTTCGAAACACAGAACCTCTGTGCGGAACATCAGTATGTGCTCAGAATTGAGTAAAAGTTCATACTCCCTTGAACTCACAAGCATTCGTCAGTGTATGGTATTTATCTGCCAAACAAAGAATGACCCAATCCAGTATCCTGAGTATTTGAGCCCATCCCATTAAGAAAATAATTTATGAGCAAGATGTGTGAAATATGGTCCATAGACAAAGCCATTAAATGTAAATTTATTGAGGACATCATTTTAACAAGGATATCCATATACAAGGTGCATATGAAAAGTTCTTTGAGTAGTCCAATATTTTAGAAACCGAACTGGCGAGGGTGAGGTGCCCGTGCAGACACAGTGAGAGACATGTGAACATGCACCCTCTATCATGCAAAGCACTGCAGTGAAGCGGTGCTACAGACAGTGACCCAGTTAACAGGGTTATTGTGAAAATTTGTGTCATTGCAACATGGAGTGCAAAATGAAGCATTGCGTTAACATTGAAGAACGTAAAACTGGACAGACCCATGGGATGTTGGAGCAAGTGTATGGTATTGAAGCAGTGAGAAAGAAAAGTGTGTGTTTGAGTTGTTTAAACGCTTCAGAGATGGGAAAGAAGGTGTTGAGGATGAGCCACATTTGGGTCGATGTTCACAGGCACAGATAACATCAAACAAGTGTGACTGATGCTTGCAGATGATCAGTGAGTGTCTTTGAGAGTGATAGCAGCCAAGTTGAAGATAGGCAATGATTGTTGAGATCCAACAGCACATGACCGGGCATCAAGTGATTCCACAAGAAATGTCTGCTGACAGTTTCCAACCGCTGTACAATCCATGTCAGAAGTGTACTGTAGGCAGTGGAGATCACTTTGAAGACCAGCAAAGGTATTTTGTTTGTAACTCTTGTTTCCTGTATTTTCTGAGACATTCACCAAACTTTTCAGATGCACCTGGTAGTTTGACGTCCACTTCTGAAGAGTATTGGTAGAACTATAGGCAACACATCAATGCTAGTTCATGGATCATTTAGAGATGGGATGTACAATACATGTGTCAGTGACTGATATATCATCCACAACAATGTTTAATAAAATTCTTCAGCAATGCTCAAAGTGGTTACTGAATTATAGTCCCTTCGGGAATATTCACAAATACCAGAAGTGACAGGACCACATGCAAGCACTGACGGTAGATGTTAGTCTTGGACTATTGATGGTAAGTGCTGTTAGCAATGATGCCCTGTGGAGCAATGTGTAAGCAGTATAAAGAAAGAAGACAAACGTCCTCCCAGTAATAGCAAAAACTGTGATAGAGACCATCTTTACAGAGCAAGTCAGTGTAGATAGGAACTCACTTCCATTAACATATGGGTAGGAAGAAAAAATTATTTGTATAGTTCCGTAGGTGGGTCTGGAGTTTGTAAAAATAAAAAAATAATAATAAAAACATTTTTTAGATATTAATTATACTTATTAGTATGTGAATGTTTGGACTCAGGAATTGCTGGAGACAAGTAAGAGATCTTTTAATATTTGCATGTCTTTCTTTATAACTTGGTATTTAATTATACTATATGTGTATTCACAGATTTTTTTTTAATTTATTTATTTTCACTGTGTTCCATGGTGTGTATTTATCATTAATTTACATAATCCAAGTCACTTCAGCAGGAAACTGCTATAAATGAAATGAAATGATCGTGCGGCATTTTTGGCTGGGAGATTCCATACAGGATTGTTCAGTCACCATAGTGCAAGTCTTTTTAGTTGATGCCACTTGGGCAACATGCATGTCGATGATGATGATGATTAGGACAACACACAACATCCAATCCCCTTGCTGGAATCAAAACCGGGCCCCTTGCATTGGTGGTCAGAGACGCTGCCACTGAGCTATGGAGGCAGACTACTATGAAATTAAATGGCATCTTGAACCAATCCCAGTAACCCACACAGGCTTTGATTATTCTAACTTTAACTTAGAGGGTGTAATTTGCTATTCCATCAATCGAGTGATTGAGATCATTCCAGTTCCTTCTTAGTCATTATTACCCCAAGATATTTGAATCCAATTATTGGCTCTAAATTATTTATTTATTTATCCAAAAATCTTTCCAGATTGTGGGATACAAACATATATACACACACACATATATATATATATATATATATATATATATATATATATATATATATATATATATATATATATATATATATATAATATAAACAGATGTATATGGCTTAATGAATGTGCACTACTGACAGTATTTACATTGACTTGATTCAAGCCTTTTATATTTTAAGTGACCTAAAAACTCAGTTACTGAATAAAAGCAATGGTTTAATAAAAATGCTCTTAGGATTCTGCAACCGAGTGGGTATGATGATATTATTTTTATCTTATGTGGTAGGCTATTGTAGATTTGAACAGAACAATTTATTGTGGAACATTTATAAGCTGCTGTTCTTGTTTGCTGGACATGAAAATTTTCCTTTTGCCTTGTTTCGTACTCATCAATATTGAAATTTTTGTTTGAGTCCATTAAATTTTTCCTAACATATTTACAAATTTCAAGTAC
Organism: Locusta migratoria; assembly: GCA_026315105.1. NCBI lineage: Eukaryota > Metazoa > Arthropoda > Insecta > Orthoptera > Acrididae > Locusta > Locusta migratoria. The sequence goes on along the minus strand of CM048755.1, from coordinate 637,782,155 downwards.
ATACATACAGGGGAGTGGGAGGATTGACGACTTCTGAAAGAGGGGTTTGCAGGAATCTGTTTGCTGGGCATGGTGGATTGCTCTTACAGCTCTTTCCTGGGTTAAGAAAACCACTGAGCTAGATGACGTATTGCCCCAGAATATAATCCCATACAGCAGTATGCTGTGGAACTGTGAAAAGTAGGCAATTCTGGCAGTTTCAAAACTAACTTTGACAGACACTAATCATAGACTATAGCATAGTTTACTCAGTGTTCCATTTATTTTGTTTACATGTACATGCCATTTGAAGTCATTTTGTTGCCAAATGTCTAGAAATTTTGTATGGAAAGAGGGTGAAAGTTTGTTTGAGTTGATTGTTACACTTTTAGACAGAAATTTAGGTAAGTTGGTTTCTTTGTCTTTACCAGGAGTTTATTATCCTCAAACCACTTATTTAGTTGTGCTGTAGTTTCATTTACATTTGTTTGGAGTTGGCTTATGGTATTTCCGGTAATAAGTATGCTTATATCGTCTGCAAAGAAAGTATTTGAGTGTGACTTGATGTTTATGTCTAGATCATTGATATTTCTACATATTTTTTGTACAATCATTTTTACTTCTTCTCCACCATGACTCATTGCAGTAGATTGGTGTTTCGCCCAGATATCAGCAGATATTTCTACATCTTTATTGATTTTTACCTCTTAATTTATTTCTGTATTCTTTGCGAATAACTGGTGGTTGTCACTTATCTTATGTACAAACATTCAGCCTTTCTACAAAATAAGAGAAGTTGTTGCTCAGTTGACTTGACATTTTGAAACAACACTGCATTTTTCCTAGGGAAGGCCTTTCTATTATCCACGTTGCCTGGTGAAATGTTGTTGTGATGCCTCATGTAAGGAGGAGAAATGCATACCATCACGTTGCTGACTTGGATAAAGGTTGGATTGTAGCCTATCGCGTTTGCGGTTTATTGTATCGCGACATTGCTGCTCGCGTTGGTCACGATCCAATGAATGTTAGCAGAATATGGAGTCGTTGTGTTCAGTAGGGCAATATGGAATGCCGTGCTGGATCCCAACAGCCTCGTATCACTAGCAGTCGAAATGACAGGCATCTTATCTGCATGGCTGTAATGGATCATGCAGCCACGTCTCGATCCCTGAGTCAACAGATGGGGACATTTGCAAGACAACAGCCATCTGCATGAACAGTTCAATGACATTTGCAGCAGCATGGACTATCAGCTCAGAGACCACGACTGTGGTTACCCTTGACGCTGCATCACAGACACGAGCACCTGCGATGGTGTACACAACAATGAACCGGGGTGCATGACTGGCAAAACATTATTTTTTCAGATGGTCAGGTTCTGTTTACAGCATCATGATGTTCGCATCCGTGTTTGGTGACATCACGGTGAACTCACATTGGAAGCATGTATTCGTCATCGCCATACAGGCGTATCACCTGGCGTGATGGTATAAGGTGCCATTGGTTACACGTCTTGGTAACCTCTTGTTCACATCAACGGCACTTTGAACAGTGGCCGTTATATTTCAGATGTGTTACGACCCGTGGCTTTACCCTTCATTCGATCCCTGTGAAAACCTACATTTCAGCAGGATAATGCAGGACTGCATGTTGCAGGTCCTGTAAGGGCCTTTCTGGATACGGATAATGTTCAACTGGTGCCCTGGCCAGCACATTCTTCAGATCTCTCACCAATTGAAAACGTCTGGTTAATGGTGGCACAATACGCCAATCACTACTCTTGATGAACTGTGGTATCGTGTTGAAGCTGCATGGGCATCTCTACCTGTACACGCTAACGAAGCTCTGTTTGACTCAATGCCCAGTCGTATCAAGCCCATTATTATGGCCAGATGTAGTTGTTCTGGGTACTGATTTCTCAGGATCTATGCACCCAAATTGTGTGAAAATGTAATCACAAGTCAGTTGTAGTATAATATATTTGTCCAATGAATACCCGTTTATCATCTGCGTTTCTTCTTGGTGTAGCAATTTTAATGGCCAGTAGTGTAGCTCATGGCATGCAAATGACCAGGATTTATTAATCTAATATTCAAGAATGAGAGCAATTTGTGATTTGCAACACATCATACACAAAATTGAAATATTTTCGAAACTTTTGCTTATTGGTAATCAAATCCCCACCCCTCCAAAGAAGAGAAAATAAAAGCAAACAAACCAAAAAATGAAAGGAAAATTGTTAATCCCCTAACTACCTTGTCAGTGGTCATACAGTATATCTGCCACAGTACTACTTAATTTAGAACTTCAAACTGATAACTGTGTTCATGACACATTTTTGCATATTGCACTGAATGCACCTATAAAATTATATCATCGTAAGAAACATAATTCTGGTGATATGTTGTAAACACAGAGATGCATGGGAAACTGCCACATCATGAATAAAAGTTTAATTGAAAACTTCTTTAGGAGTCATTATTTTGCCAGCAGATTTCCCAAACAGTATACATATGTTGTAGCCAAAGCCCGAAATCGGCCAGATCGGGAACTGGCCAGCCAAGTCGCAAAGTGGCCAATATCGCTTTCAAATGGCCGGCCAACATCCGATCTTTTCCTGATTTTGGGATTTGGCCGGCCAATTCGCGAAGTGGCATAGACCGATCGGCCAGAAGCGGGAGATAAATAAACATGGGCTGAAAGTGTATAATTTCAAGCTGTATGCAATTTATTTATCAATCTCAGTAATAAAAAGTATACAATCCATCTACATTATAAATATTTTTACTACAGCCGGTATTCACTTATTACAACAATTTACGCTTTTATGACATTTGTAATTACACAATACTTTATTATTTCTGCATTTGCAGCGATTTGTGGTGCATTTAGTAGAGCAATTGCATCAATTGTATCCTTGGCCACTGGTCAGTGACTGTAAGGATGATATGGTTCGCAATGATTTTTCTTCTTTGTGCACAGATTCCAGCGTGATCAGTTTCTCGGGCAGAAAAGGGAACAATTTTCTGGAATATGGTTGCTTCAGAACACCATGCTTTGTTGCCAGCTTGTAGAAAGAGCCTTTGACATTCATCACAACGGCAAGAATGCTTCTGGGATCTCCGCGACCTGTGTCAACATCTTGTTTATGGATGCAAACATTGTCTCCAACTTTTGCAGGTGCGAATTTTGGGTCTGAATTTTTAATCATCTTAGCACCTTGTGCTTGCAAATTGTCGTGAGCTCCCTCCCTCTTCTTCCTGATTTATTGCTTGTTATGACATATCCTTCATCTGCTTCATTACTTCTTCCACATATTGCATGGACACTTTTGCCGCAGAATATACGACAATGAGCTGCACCACACTCTTCTTCACAAATCACACAGTATATTTTCGGCTTATTATTGTTGTATAACTGAACTTGACTTCCCGATGGTTCGATCTGCACGGTGTCAGTTTCATTGTTGGGAGTAGTCCCTAAATTGATAGCGTCGTCCATTTCTCTTTCAACTTTCTCAAGATCGTCCTCTGTCACTATGTTACCAATAATTTCTTTAGGCTAAGCAGATGTGAAGTACTCAGCCCCACTTTTGCTTTACAGCCAAACATTGCCTCGTATGGGGACTGCTGAATTTCATGATGAAAATAACGGTTTTTCATGAATTGGATGAATTGAAGACTCTTGGGCCAGTGGGCTGAGTTATTTGTCTGCATCCATTTCATTAGCATATTCTATACATCCTGGGTGGCCCGTTCGATAGAACCTTGGCTTTGGCTATGCCTTGGTTTTCCATGTACCAATTTCAGTTCAGGCCACATGTTACTCAGCTCATTTATAATTTTGTTCGAAAACTCTCTACCGTTATCTGACTGTAACACACACGGAGCACCTATAGTGGTAAAGATGTCAAGCAAATGGTAAGCGACTTCTTCTACTCTCTTGCTTTTCAGGGGTTGTAATAGTATAAATTTAGTTAAGTGATCTTGATAATTGAGTATGAACTTGTACTCCCCATCAGGGCTACTTTGTATTTCTATCAGATCTACCTGGCATCTTCAATTAAATTCTTTAAATATTAGAGGTCTGGAAACTAAACCTTTCTTTGGATCAGATAATTTAATCTGACACGGTTTGCATAAGCGAAGATACAAAGTAATGACCTCTCTGGTGACATTTTTGAACTTTAAGTGCAGTTCCTTCTCCATCCGTGTGCGACCTCCATGTCCTATTTTTGAGTGAGTTCATGCAGTATTTCGAACAGTTCTTCAGCATGGACATATTACAAAATAGCACTATTGTCTCCTATTACTGGTGCAATAAGTTTTTGTTTTCCGTCAACTTCAATAACATCGTACTTTCTTAGTCGATGATAGTAAATACTTTCTTTTCTTTGCTTTGCTTTGGCTTGTTTAACGTCCTCTATAAAATAACAGTATCTATCTCTGGTGATTATTCCACTATTATTTGCTTTTTATTGCAGCAGCGTGTGCAAAGTGTCCAGAACCTGCTTTTCATATAAAATATCGTTTCCCTATGTGCAAGTATCCCACCTTCATCGTGAATATAGTCCCCGTATGAGGTAGCCATGGGTCAACCTGCTGAAGAATGATACGAACAAGTGAAATCAAATGCCCTTACAAGGGAACAGCCTAGGTATTACAAGGAGACCACATGGGTATCGGATTTTAGAATTTTTTTTTCATATTTATGGTACGTGTAGTTCATAACTTCAATAAAAACTATCAAAAATTCTCGAGGAAATCAATTTGAAGTTTGCAAGTACATGTGAGCACCAATAACTAAAGGAATTGCAGCATCTGTCAGTGTAGCCCAATCAAATGAATGGTAGACATAAATGGTAGATACTATGTTTTATTAAATAAAATTAAAAATTAAATAGATTATTAAATATAGTTTGTTATATAATAACAAAGTGGTAGCATTCTGGTTTCACAACGGTAGGGTCGGTGGTTCGAATCCCGCTGTGATAGATATTTTTTTTTTTTTTTTTTCCGTTTTCGAATACTTACACTATTTTAAAACCTAATGGTAATTTTATGAACAATGAACGTATCTTTGTTTATTCGTAATTTTATATTTTTTATTAGGTTATCCATAATGATTGCAAATTCCATATTTGTAGCAATACTGAAAAATAAAAAAATCATTTCGTTGTGGTCTCAGACATGCCAAGGTGATAAGCGTCATAGAACCATAGAAAAAAAAAATTTCACAACATCGAGCACATGGTCGCATATTTGCAGTCAGAATTTTTCTTTGATATGTCAACTGGAAAGCAAACTTCATTATGTTCATGAAGATTCCCCTTGAATTGCACAATTTAGAAGTGAACCACGCACATGTGATCATTTAAGCAAAGATTGGAGAACACAGTTGGTGATGATGAGTGAATGACATTTGATAGAATCTTCTCTATCACTTGTTTCAGGTCCTCGTTCGATCCGGTAGGCACAGTATTGCATCGTCATAGCTTTTCACTAACTGAACAATCAAAGACAACCGTCTTCGACTAATAGTGAATCCAATACCATAAAAAATGTAACTTTGTTATGTTTTCTTGAGTGAGACTATCATTACTAACAACCTTTTATACATAGTAGAAAATTTCTAACAAACAAAAATACGTGCATTTTTCGTAAAAATTACAATTAGGTATTAAAACTGTGTAAGTATTCGTACACAACGAGAAAAAAAAAAAAAAAAAATCCTACCACGGCGGGATTTGAACCCCCTACCTCTTGGGTGTGAGGCCACAACGCTACTACTAAAGCTAGACATACACATACTACTGAACTTTTAATTATTAGTACTTGCATGTACTTGAATAACTTCAAAGTCAATTTTATCAAGAATTTTTGAGAATTACGTTGAATGGCTTTGGCTGATTATTATTTGAGTTCTGAACTTCATGTACCATAATTATCAAAAGATTCTAAAATCCGATACCCATGTGGTCTCTTAGTTAGAAGCAAATAATTAATACCGGTATGTTTGATTACTGATTTATGGCAAAGTGGGGGCAAATAACACTAAAAAAACATTGACAAACAAAAAATCTGCTGAATAATGCACTAATACAGGAAAGAAAAATGCCACAAAATGTAACGGTACTCACAAATTGGATTAATTGTGAGGAAGAAAAACAAGAAAGACAACCTTCGGCGAAAGGCAGCAGCTACCACGTACACGTCTCAGTTAACAATGAAAGTGAGACGTGTGACTACCGTAGATTGTTGCCACATCACAGCACCCACTGCGATTTAGACGGGGATGCCCCAATATGTGTGCAGTCACATCGCGTTCTGGCCAGGAACCTCCGGCCAAGTCGCGAACTGGCTGGCCAAAGTCGGATATACGTCACTTCATTCAAGTAATCGGACTCTGGCTAATCCACCCGGCCAAAGTGCAAAGTGGCCGGCCAGTTCGCAATCTGGCCACACTTCGGGATTTGGCTGTAACATATACATCACTAAATGTACCTACAATATAGCTGTACAACATTCAGTTTCCAAGATATGCTGTCAAATATTGAGCTGTGAGGAAACAAAGCTGCACAGCAAATTTGCTATCAGTCCACAGGGCCGAAAACAATATATATTTTACAAGCTCTCGGGAGATGTGCTGTGTAAACCACCAGTGAATAACACACAGATGTGTGCAGTATATGTGACAAGTTCTCGAGAGCTGGATATCAAGGATTATGCTTACTCATACTCAGTTGAGTGCAACACACTCGGACTTGGCTCTTTCTGTATGAATGCTCGGAGCTCGGCTGTGCTTGATCAAGGCAGGGAGAACAGATACTGACTGGCATGGCGCATGCCACTATGCTGTTGTAGCTGACACAGTGGCTGTGTGTCCAAGGGCTGATGCCGATTCTGATACACTGTATTCCCCCAAGCTGACAGGACTATATTCATTTAGCTGTGCCATACATGATTATTCATGCATGTTGTACCAATAAAAATGAAGTAATGGAACCACTTGAAAGTTTGTGATCATGTTATCTGTTAAAACCACCAAACCAGTTCACTGTTGCATTCCAGTTTAGCCAAAATAAATTCAATTTAAAATATCTGTAAACTTCTGTAGGCATGAATTCATATGCATTCATATGCATTCATTTTAACATGCAGGATGAAAGTAAGAATCTGAATAAAAGAAATATGTGGGTGAATTAACGACTCAAAAATAAAATTATATAGTTGCTGATGTATACTAGGATATTTAGCATATCTTGATTGACGTTACAGGCATTTACGAAACTGTAAAGTCACACAAAATTGTAAAGGTGATAGGTATTTCTCTTTTTACAACACCATAAATTACAGTTATATCCATGTTATAAGGTAGAACTACGATAAGAATATGATTCTCGACTGTAGTCAGTGACCACTGATAAAAAATTGGACGATTAAAATCACATGAGTTTCCAATACCATATTTGCACTTAGAGTAATTTGTTTGTCTCCTTCAGTGCTTGACTCTATAACCTAAAGTCACTCCAATTCTGCTGACTTGCGAACAAGACAGTGACACCATTAACACATATTTACTTATGAAAAGCTACAGATGTCAGTGTCAGTATGATTTGGAAAACTGTTTTGTAGTTTTAGCTACATTTCATTTGTAGTGATGGTTAACCTAAATCATAGCAATTAGTAATCTACACACTGTCAGGATTTTCAATGTAAGAGAAAGTGTTAGAAAAAAATTGAGTCATTTCACAAAGACTGTTATGAATTATAGAAAGGCAAATGATTTATTCAAAAGCTAATATTTCACACTAAAATGTGTAACAAATAATAAGAGAATTTTACTGCTTACATTGTACAAAAGTGACTGAGAATTATTGCTGAACAAAAAGAATTTAGTGAATGAAAAATAATAACATTCTTTTTTCTCTAGGAAAGCAAAACACATTGTTCAAAAAGTAAATTCATAGAATTATGGGGCATAATCTTATACACCTTCCACTGTTTTTAGACCATGACAATCAGAGTTGTGCATTTCGAACATTGCATGCTAGTATGAGGAGGAAGAAACACAAATGTGGTTGATCATTGCTTGCCGAATGACTACATTGACATCTGCCAGACTGTCACAGAACTGCATGCCTATCCAGTTTGAGTGAGCATAGCAGATATCTAATAAGTTCATCAACTTCGAAGAAGCCTTTGGGGCAGTGGGGATAGGAGACAGAGAGGGGGGTTGGGATGGAGATGGACAGGTAGAGGGCAGACGATGAGAAGGACACAGGAGGAGCGTGAGGTGGAGAAAGAGAAGAGGAGAAAGTAGATAAGAGATGGAAAGCAAGGAAGAGATTGACAGAGACAACAGATGGTTAGAGGAGGAGACATGGATGGAGAGCAGTAGGAGGGGGGTTGACACAATGTATAGAATGATTGCTTCTCTCATTTCTGCCATAACCAAATATACATCACACGTGTCATCATCAGTACACCATCTGATGTGTGTGTTTATGCAGAAAACGTATGAATGAAAAACAGAGGTGTTTTGGAAAAACATTGCTTTTGTTAACTTTCCATTCATTCAACACAGCCACAGCAGTGCAGTGCAGGAAATTCATTTGAATGTTGTTCTGTCAGTGAGTCTGTGTGCACATAGAATACTGACATTTAGATCCCCATTCATTTTACATTAAGCCTGAGTCACACTGAGGCAAGGCCAGGTTTTGCTAGTTTCTGAATTAAAAAATGTAGGGAAAGTTGAAAACAAAATACCCATTTGGAAAACAAATCCATAATTCTAGAGTTATAACACATGAAGAAGCCAATGTAGTTACTGGTTTAGAAACTCATGTTGATTACACAAGTAGGCGTTTTCAATTATTTAGATTTAAAATTTGCATTCAAACCGTAACACAGATTCAACAATGTACACTTGACAGGTAAAAAACTGGGTTACTGCTGAATGCAACCAAACAACTGTAACATACAGCTGCTAGACTATGCACAATGGGTACCACAAGAGACACTACAGAACACTGCTCCAAATGGCAATCAGACCAGATGTAAACCAATGCCATCATACAACAAATACTAGAATACATGTTATTAGAGATGAGAGAGTAACACTTGTAAATTTAATTTACTTTCAATAACTGACAGGTCATATCTTTTCTCACACTGATTTAATGACATGATTAGTTTTTGTTCGTGATCTGAATTTGAATGCACTGTTAAACAATCAAACGTTACGTGTTTGATTGAGACTCTGTTAGTTATAAAGAGATGTAAAACACTGTTTTCATTAATATCACTATACAAGACCAGTATTTGATAAATTTAACACTGCAGCAGGGATTGCAGTAATCTCATATTGTTGCTGAGAGATAACCACTAAAGTTATGTAATATAGTGCAACTCTCATGTGTCAAAAGTCATAAAGTTGTGAAACTGAACACACCACTTGTATGAATTGTTAACTAAGCACAGCTAGATGACATATATTCACAAATAGAGTTATATAGGGACCTGAAATGGAGACACAATTCGTTTTTTTCCATGCCAGGAACTTGAGTACAGCACTATTCACTGTTGTATTATAAATACCAATAGAGGAAATATATTCACTGTTAGTGTGATGTGCATGTTTAGCTAGAAGTAACACCACAAATAATTTTGTGCTGCCTGGGATTCCAACCTGGCGCATATCGTCACTGCTGATTCCACACGATTTGGTTTCAACTATCACATTCTTCTTCAATGGTAGTTATGATTGCACCATTCATAGAGACATGGATGCATTTAGTATTTTGGGGAACAACAAAAACTAATCCATCTCTTTTTCTTGTTAATAGCATAAAGACATGTGTAAGGTTGACTTGAAACACTGCAAGTTCTGAGTTTTTTACTCGTGTGTGTGTGTGTGTGTGTGTGTGTGTGTGTGTGTGTGTGTGTGTCATCTGTAGAATAAGTTAGTCTTTTCAGTAGTCTGGGAATTTTGACACTGGCGTCACAATACGTTTTCTCTTTAATGTCGTTTGTTGTTAATAATATTAGCTTATTCCCACGCGTTAGTAGCTTTCACTCGGTGAATACTAGACTGAAGTCGAATCTACATTTGCATCACACCACCTTGACACTTGTGCAGAAAGGTGTACAGTATTCTGCGGCATCCATTTTCAATAAGCTGCCACAAGAACTAAAGAATCTTAGCACTATCCACACACTTTCAAATCTAAATTGAAGATTTACCTCATGGCTTACTCCTTTTATTCTGTTGAGGAACTCCTAGAAAAGTTAAACAATTAAGCTAATTCATTTTTTCTTTATTGGTTCTTTTCTCTTTGTCTTAAGATTGTCGTGTGCAAAGAACTACTTAAAAATTTTCTATTACCATTCTTGTGTAACAATTAATGTATTGACTTGTTCCATGGGCATGGAGTCCCACTCCTCAACTGGGTCCTATGGAACAGAAAAATCCAATAAAATAAAGTAGTGTGCAAGTTTTGGGACTGATGACCTTAGCAGATTGGTCGAGTAGGACTTTACACACATATCTGACTTTCATTGTGACAGTTACTGGGTAAATTAAAGGAGTGATGAAAGTATAATGAATTGAAACCGATTTCAAAGCAGTTACAGTTTTGGATAGTTTCCATGTTACAACTAATAGAACAAGGTCTTACTTCAGAAAACACATTATCAGTGCCATACTCAGGAATGAGGGAAATTGCTCACAACAGGAGAGAGACTAATAGTATTTTATGCATGAAATGAACACCTTGACCTCAAATTTATTCATTTTAGTAATTTAATGCAATATTTTTAAATGGAAGTTGTTCAAAATATGACACCAAAATAACAAGAAAAAGACAAACAACTTTAGAAGGATAAATCAGTCTGACACCCACAAAGCACTGTATGCAAAATCTTCACTACAGTGCTACACTGGTGGCAAAATAATACATTTTGTTGTCTAAATTTCAGAAATTTCATGTGGCTATGTGAATAATAATAATAATAATAATAATAATAAAATAAATAAAAACGTAATACTTCACTGGGTGGTCTTTCTATTTTGGAGACCTGGTTAATTGGTTAATAACTGGGGTTAATTTCTATGTTTACAGACAATGAACGAGCCAGATCGCTTTGCAAGATCGATCAATCGGTTTGTGGTAGTACTTTGCCTGCCCTCGTGGTGTTATTATCTTTGCCGGAAGGGGGCGCGGTGCATGGTCGGCTTGGCGGGTGGTTTGAGATGACAGTGTGAAAATTGACATCATGCCCGTCATGTCGAGGCCTCTCCTGTTTACATTCAGTGCTGCTGACGGGGTCACGAGCTGATGTTTGTTCCTCCTAGCACCGCAGTCGTATCATGTTTCTGGATTGTGTACGAATTACGCAGAGAGAGAGAGAGAGAGAGAGAGAGAGAGAGAGAGAGAGAGAGAGAGAGAGGGAGGGAGAGAGACCTCAGGCACATGAGATGCAGGCTGTGTTGAGTGGGGAGAGACATTTCACTTTGTACATGGAAATTGACGCAGACTGACAGTGAGATTCCTGGTATTTGAACAATGACGATTGTGCTGTCAATCACCCCATGACCAGTGTGTTAACTGTTGTATTTTTTATACTCCATTGCTGGGTGGCGATTGTGCTTTTATCTTGTTTGTGTACCGTGCTCGGCCCAGTCCCCTGACTGACATTAGAATCAGTAGCCGTATTAAGAGATCCGTGTCATGTTCACTGTACTTGAACCTATGAGTGGACGCCTTGTGCAAAGTTCATTGTATGTTTGCTAGAGTCTAGTGGGCACGTACATTCAGCCTTTGCCAAGTGTTTGTACAAGTTCTTTAGTTATAATGCTCACATCAATTAAATTCTTCGAGGTGTCCGCTCTGACGCTGATTCCCTGTTGTCAGTGAGCTTAAGTGTGGACAGTTCTTATTTTCTTTGAAGTTATTAATTTACTTATTTAATAATTTATTGATTGATTTTTTAACTTGTGCTTGGTACTACCGATGTTATTGGTTTCCTTTGAAGTAAGTCTCTGCCGGGTGTTCCGAACTGCACATGCAACTATTAAGATTTACTGATCATTAATTTATATTGGAGTTATAAGGCCTGAGCTGTTGCACCCAGGCAACATGTACGCCTTTGGTTCAATTAACCTTATATATTTAGGTTTCCTTATTACAAGGGTGTAAGTTTGCATGTATAGCTATGTTGTTCTGTTTAAATTTGTGCTTAAGGAGGGGAACAGTCACCCTAGAGTTGTTTCAAGAATTTTAACTTGTTACTTATTCATTGATGGTTTCTGTATTTTATGAGGACTGTTTTATTACAATATCACTTAATATTGTCAAATGCCCAGGAACACTGCCTACTATTAATGATTTGGTGTGATTTAAGGTGCATGAATGTATTATAAGTGTAATAAATGTGTTTATGGTTCTACACATCGAATCATGTGCAAGGTTTAAAGGCCCAACCCTTCCATGTCCTCTTTAGTGACGTAAGCTTTGCTATTGCCCACATCAATGAATATTCAGTAACAACAGGAAAAGTGCCAAATTGTCAAAGAAAGAACTTCCTATAACCACCAATTGTCCACTTTCCTTCACAAAATCAGTGAGGCAGGCAACCATGAGGTAAATTTGGAATCCATTCAGTACTTCATTGATGAATAGGCTGAAATTAAAAGTTTGAGTTATCCGCGAATAGAATGCTAACTAATGAAGCATGGTATTTTGAAAATTACACATCGCTTATAATTCCCATATGCGTATATTGACATTTTTCTACTAACAGCACATTTTGGTCTACGAGGAAGTAATCACATCATGTCATATGTTCATAGAAATCTTGTAACAGATAGCTTCCTACCAAAAAACGTCAGGAACAAAACGAAAGTACCTGAAAACATTGGAAGCAATGGTTAGGGACACAGATTTGTAATATCTTTACCATCTTGATATCAAACAATACTGAAAGATGAGAAACATATGTAACTGCACAACTGCCTACTACCTCTGTTTTGTTTCTGCTTCTGGAGCCGTTTATTTGGTTTCTTCTTGTGAATGCAAGATGTGGAATCCAAAGCATTTGCATATCCAAAAATTTGAATGGCGTGTAACACCAAACTGAAAGTGAATACAATCTGTTTCAGGACAAGAGTGTGCAGTAAATATCTGTTGCTTAACAATTTTCAGGAAGTCCTTGTTCTTCATTAATTTTTCTCGTTTTTAGAAGGAGCTTCTGCTGCAACTTGATGATGATACTTTTGCAGTTCATTTGCACTTTTCAATGGTGTAATGTGATGTTGGACAGAGGCCTCCCCTTATACAAGCAGCACAGCATGGCTGAGGGTCAGTTGCAGTAGGCTGTGAATAGGCAAAATGTAATGTGTGTAAATGCTTATGGGACCAAACTGCCAGGGTCATGGGGCCATAAACCTACACATCATTTCAAAGTTTTTACATTGTCAACAACACATACACCCACGTGTGAGGAAGGACTCAAACCTGCAGCGAGAGTGGCCACCCAATCCAACACATGGCTCATTAGACCATGCAACAACTCAGCATGGCTGTGAATAGGTGTGAGGGTGATTTGAATGATCCGATAACATCTTCCTATTGCCAGCACACTGGAGACTTGTCAGTATTGCTAATGATGTTGGGCAACTATGTGATAGTTTACGCACTTCCATCAATCATTCTGAGCTATTCTGAAAAATTTATGTAATATTCCCCTTTAACATTGTTACTGTAATCTGCATAGTGGTCACATTTAATTAATATTAACTTATCACCCCAGGAAGGTCATTTTATGTTTAAATTGATAACATTTTTGTATTTCATATAATGAATTGTCTACACTCTACATTAACTACCAAAAAAGCAATAGCAGTAACGAATGCAGTAGCGTCATGTTACCTCTAAGGCACAAGGCTCGTCTGGTGATCTGCACTAAAGATAATTGATATCTAAGATATTGTTGGACGTGTGATGTGTGTGGCTTCAGGTTTTTTCCTTTCATCAAGTGAAGTTCATTAACAAAATTACAAAAAGAAATCTCTGTGAAACGCAAAAACAAAATGAAGTGCATATTTAATTTGTTAATTTAATTGTTAACAGTCTTCTTTAATCTGAAAAACATCCTTGCTCACTAGTTTTTCATTAGTTTGATAGTTATTTATATTTCTACAGTCGCAATAGCTTTGCTGAGTTGCGTTTTTACTACTGAACTTTACCAGTGAATCATAAAGAAAGGTTGCTGGTTGGTTTGACATGGAAATACATATGTTTATCTCAATGTCTTCTGTTCGGCACAATAGGGGGGGGGGGGGGGGGGGAGGGGGGAGAAAAGATGAGGCCAGTGAAGCAAACGAAAATTATAATAATTTCAGTTGATTTAACATCATGCCTTCAGATAGATTTGAGTCGAAGTATATTACTAAACAATCATATATACAGGGTGGTCCATTGATAGTGACCGTGCCAAATATCTCTCAAAATAAGCATCAAACAAAAAAACTACAAAGAACAAAACTTTTCTAGCTTGAAGAGGGAAAACAGAGGGAGCTATGGTTGGCCGGCTAGATGACACTGCCAAAGTTCAAATGGATATCAACTGCATTTTTTATTACATATTCGTCTAGTATGTAAATTGCTGTAATAGTCACAAACATAAAAGTATGGGTTATCGTGTAAAATTTCGCCAGTGCAGATGATATTTACTTTATGATACATTACAAATGTTACAATGGACCATTTACCAATCATAGAAAATGTCAGTATGGTATTTATGTATGGCTATTGTGATCAAAACACCCAATGGGCATGTGCTATGTATGTTAATCATTATCCTCGAAGACATCATTCAAGTGTCTGGACCTTTCGTCGGATAGTTACGTTATTTAAAGAGACAGGAAGTGTTCAGCCACAAGTGAAACGTCAAAAATGACCAGCAACAAATAATAATGCCCAAGTAGGCATTTAAGCTGCAGTTGCGGCTCATCCGCACATCGGTAGCAGAGAAATTGAGTGAAAATCAGGAATCTCAAAAACATCGGTGTTGAGAATTCTACATCTACATCAATTTCACCCAGACCATATTTTTATGCACCAGGATTTGCATGGTGAACACTTTGAACAGCGTGTACAGTTTTGCCACTCCGCACAAAACAAATTATGTGATGATAATAGATTTTTTCACATGTTCTGCTTAGTGATGAAGTGTCATTCACAAGCAGAGCTTATGTAAACCAGCATAATATGCACTATTGGGTAACGGAAAATCCACGACGGCTGCGACAAGTGGAACATCAGCAACCTTGGCGGGTTAATGTATGGTGCAGCATTATTGGAGGAAGGATAATTGGCCCCTATTTTATCGATGGCAGTCTAAATGGTGCAATTTATGATGATTTCTTATGTAATGTTCTACCGATTTTACTACAAGCTGTTTCACTGCATGAGAGAATGGCATTGTATTTTCAACATGATGGATGTCCAGCACGTTGCTCGCATGCAGTTGAAATGGTCTTAAATGGAACATTTAATGACAGGTTGATTGGTTATAGAAGCATGAAGGATATTTGTTATCGCGATTTGCCAACAATACCTGAAAACATGCTTTAGCGCATTGTCATTGCATGTGAGAACATTACTGAAGGTGAGCTACTCACTTTTGAGAGGAATTTCTTTATGCGTAATGCCAAATGCAATGAAGTTGAAGGACATCATTTTGAGCATTTATTGAAGTCATGAGGTAATAACAGGTAATTACACAGTAACAGCATACATTCTCACAATGTGTAATTATTTCACAAAAGTACATGTATCACACTGGAACATCCAAAATAAAGTACAAACATACCTAAGTTCTGTGTTTTAATTTGAAGCAATAAAAGTGTTCCAAATAAATATTCATATTTACGTACTAGATGAATATGTAATAAAAAATGGGGGTACCTATTAAAAAAATTAAGTTGATATCCGTTTGTCCTATGGCAGCGCCATCTAGTGGGCCAACCATAGTGCCATCTGTTTTCCCCCTTCAAGCTAGAAAAGTTTTGTTCTTTGTAGTTTTTTCATTTGATGCTTATTTCGTGAGATATTTGGCCTGGTAACAATCAATGGACCACACTGTATAATAGGGATACTTTGCTAAATATAGCTACAAATTTGTGGCCAAGACCGTGGCTTGTTTATGGCTCATTTGCTGGTTGTTGTAATCTTTTTTTAAGGGATTACCCTCCTATGTTAACCGATATGGACATTTCTCGCTATCAAGTGTCTGTTGAACTTCAGATATTCAATTGATTCATAAGCATACTACACAGAACCAACAGCTCATGGAAGCAGGCATCATAGTCTGATGTACAGATGTTTACCAAGCGACAACACACAAATAGTGGATGTAAAGATTTGAAGAATCCATCAGAGGAACAGGTTTCAATCCTTTTACTCATTTCATAACCAAACATGAATGTAACGGTGTGAAAGCAGTGAATAGGCTCGTTAGCATCCTATATATTACATGTATATGTCTGAAGGTGAATATGCAGAGAATTGCACTCTGTCCACATCTGCAATTTAGTGTCTGTGTTAATGGAAATGCTTTTTAGTACAGTATTTTTTTCTTCTGAATTCTCAGATGACTTGACTACAGAATGGGAACAAATAATTAGTTTACTATGTGTTTCTTCTTGCCTCCATCCACAGTAACTTATTTCTTGTATGATCTGCAGTAACTTTTCAGTACACAAAAGTAAGCTTTTGTCATCATTTAACAAACTAGGTGTTCCATTTGTTTGTATTTTAGGGGAAACTGATAAAGAAATGGCAGATTATACAGCTCAGCCTTTGAAATTCTGTATGTTTCATGAAATATTCTGTTATGACTAAATTTGCTATCAATACACCAAAATTAAACATTATTGTAAAGTTTATTATATTTGGAATGCTGGATTACACTTAATTGGATGACTTAAATATTGAGAGCCTGAACAGCAAAGTTGGGGACTATTAGCAGATAAAGTATTTTTTACCAAACCCAGGACTTCTGTGTGGGACTCACATGAGATGGTCATAGCTTTCACATTGCGTATCACTACAGAGCTCTTTCTAGCTCAGCATAGAATTGGTAACATCGTGGCAAATATTTGGCAACACTCTGACAGTGCATTTACTTCTGCAAGTGGTAATGAACTGGCTCACTAAATTCATTTGACATTCTTTTTCCGCTTCCATGATTCATACAGTACAATCATTATCTATGATATGATACTGAAATAGAAAATTTAATGTTTGGACTCAAGGAATGCTGCCCTTTGTGTCAGTGATAACAACTGTTACATTTCGTGATGTGTTGCATGGCACAGCACTGAATATCATGCAGAGCCAGAGCTGCTGCAGCAGTGTCTATGTGGCTTTATGGTTCCACACGTTTGATGATGCAAGGATGGCATCAGTCGTCTGTTCAAATTACACTTGATAACCATTTGCGTATAAATTTTTTGAATCCTATTTTATAACTTTGGGAATTGCCAGGAGAAATTCTTTAATGAAATCAAAAGATAAACTTTGAACATTAAGTCTTCTTGGAAACGCAACTTGGTTATTTGTAGTAATGCTCATAGATAACTGCTTGGTTAATGCATACTGATTTACCATACAAACACCTCTGAAGAAATTCCATCGACCATCAACAATACAAATTAATTTCTACATGCATCACATTGTTGTGGACAGGTTTTCTTTTCCAGCATTTTACTGAATACGGTATAGTACACAGCACCAGTTATAATAAAATGAAATACATTAAACATTTGGTTACTGACAAGGGTGATGAATTTCACGCAGCAACTACAAGAAATCTCATTTTCTACTTTAAAAAATTATCTGCATCAGCCAGCGTAATGAACGCTGCAGCTATTTACTTACTCCATGAAAATGTCGATGCAAGCTAAAAAAAGAGTATGAGGCAGTGGCTCTGTCCCAAATTGGTGCAAGAGCAACATTTTATGATTTCTGTGAGAGCTACAAACTCTCTATCACACTCAGAAATATTGTGACAAGATATGCTACTGTCTAGTAGACTCCTCAGGAGAGCAAAGCCAATGCAAAATGATTTTGAAATTATATCTTTGTGGAACTAATTGTGAGAATTGACCCTAAACATCAATATGTGTTTGGTTCTCCACATATGTACTAACAAAGTTTTGTCAGTCTTAGACATATCGATTAGCAAAACAAAATTGAGGGTTATACATCTAACGGAATTCATGGGGTACAATTATAAACAACATAACTGGGAAACATACATGTTTTGGCAAAGGGAAAACAAATGTTGTGTTACTGACACGACCCTAAGAAGATTCAAGAATCTACTAAGGAGACTTCCAACCCTATGATTGGTTGTTCGACCTCTTCAGTATTGCTGAGCAGTGAATGATTATTACTTGACAGGATACAGGGAGGATATAAAAGAAGTTGAAGGAATGTAGTGGATTGTGTAGTATACTGAATTAGAAGGGAGGATGGATGTTTTCATTTTATTTTAGTTTGGAGGTGGGAGCGGGTAAGGGCATGAGTTAAAGAACCAATATTAAACCAAATGCAGTTTTCACTGCTGCACTTTTGTCCATGAGATTTCAATCTCCAAATGCAAACAGCTTTTGTCCCCACTGCCATACAAAGTATGGTATTACAACTGTAATAGTAACATAAGATTATTTAGAACTCATACATAAGGATTTTGACACTTGTTTTTATAGAGCTTCATATTATAGCATCCCAGTACTTTGGTTAATTGTTGGGAACACTACAATATAGTTGCATGTTTAT
Source organism: Locusta migratoria (assembly GCA_026315105.1). Taxonomy (NCBI): domain Eukaryota; kingdom Metazoa; phylum Arthropoda; class Insecta; order Orthoptera; family Acrididae; genus Locusta; species Locusta migratoria. The sequence goes on along the minus strand of CM048755.1, from coordinate 637,763,329 downwards.
GTAATTAAAAAATAATTTCTTTACCACACAAATCATTCACCAACATTCTTACATAAATTTTGTAGAAGTGGAATACAAATGAAACACCAATTATTTCCATTTATTCTTTAATTTAGATTTAGCTCCATATAACTGACTGACATCAAGTAAAATCAATTTAACTAACTTCAACTGATTTTGACCTGAACTAACTTGAACTCGAGCTCTCGCACATCAGTCACTTGGTTCTATATATATATATATATATATGTCCTTGACAATGGGATGAGTTAATAGATTGTCATAATTGTTTTATTAAAATTAGTACTTTTTAATTACATTAAAGTAAACGTTTACAGTCCAATTTTTCATTGATAAATGTCTTTCGTATAACACAGACATAATTTATTCCTGAGTTATTAATTATGTATAAAAATACAGATTGTTTGACTTACCCAAAGCACAGGCTTGCTGATAGACAAAAAAAAAAAAAAAAAAAAAAAAAAAAAAAAAAAAAAAAAAAAAACACTAATAAAAACACATACAAACATTTAAACTTTCACAACTGTTGGTTGCTTCTTCAGGAAAAGAGGAAGGAAGGAGGGGAGAAAGGAAAGGATATTGGTTTTAAGGAGTCATTACAATCCCAGGAGTGGAAGGACTTACCTACAAATGTCTACCTTGTTGTGTTTGCGTGTGCATGTGTGTGGGTGTATGTGTGCTTGTTTACCTTTCCTTTTTTTTTCCCCTTAAGGTAAGTCCTTCCACTCCTGGGATTGGAATGACTCATTTTCCACCTCCTTAAAACCCATATCCTTCCCTTTCTCCCCTCCTTCCTTCCTCTTTTCCTGAAGAAGCGACCAATCGTTGCGGAAGCTTGAATGTTTGTGTGTGTTTTTATTTGTGTTTTTTTGGGGTCTATCGGCGAGCCTGTGCTTTGGGTAGGTCAAACAATCTTTATTTTTATACATATTTTTCCCACCACGAAAGTCTTCTTCTATAATATTTGAGTTATTAATAACATACAACTAGAAATTACTTAAAATTTTTACATTCTAACGCCCATCACCCCTTTTCGGAATGACTCAAACTGAGCCCTAATATTTTCCTAAATCACGGAAAGTTTTATTAGTTCACAGTCTATAACAAAGTCATTCCACTGTAGGTGAAGTTGAACTGATATGCTGGCTGAAGTCCATTGCGTTGTGAGCTGTCTTCGGCATTCACTAGAAGATTTGACGTTACAGGATCTTTTCGTAAATCATAAACATGTCAGTTGATATGGAAATGATTTTATTTCCACTTCAATAAAGTTTAAACACAGTCTGTTTAAATCAATCACATTGTTGCACAATCAAAAAATTGAGCAGCAAGCCAACAAAGCTGCTTACAGGTTTGTGACTGCTAGAAGAGTAACTAAACACGGTTTCTCTCAAACATCTTTCTACGTAACTGCGTTTTGTAATTCACAATTAAAGAATATTCTTTTACATTAAATATGCCAAAATACAGAAATTAAAACATTACATTTAAGCTTTGACTATTTATCTCAATGTATGTACATGTTTCATGAGATTTGTATTTAATGTGGTACACAAATTTAAAGTCATCCTTTGACTAGTGTTTACAGTGTTCAAATTATTTACATTATTTGTGTTTTCGAAGTGCACATATATTTGTTTTGCCAATATTGTGTAGGCATGCTATTATTGTGACATGGAATTTTAATGTATTTCAGTTTGCGGTCAAATTTTTTTATTAATACGGATTTGTATATGGTTGTCATAGATTTGTTAATTTCGAAGATAGTTTCTTAGTACCAAATGGATTATTAAGTTTAGTGCATGAAAAATTATCAGTATTTAATTTAGGATCCAGTGATATATAAAACATGGTCTGCCCTAATTTATTTAAACAAAAGGTATGTATGAAATCATGTTGTGCAATAGTTATAACATGTAGTATTGTTGTTTTTATACAAATTAGTATCTATATAGGTTCAGCAATTTCCGGAACTAAGTGTATTGCATATTTAGTGTTTGCAGCTATTATTTACGAAAGTATTAAAAATTCAAAATTACGTAAAAGGACAGCCAAAGTTATGTTTAAATCAACATACTATTTCTTAAAGTTGTTTCACTAATATTGTTAATAGAATTTCAAACTGAAGGCGAAATTGTGATATTTTACATGTCCGGTAGTGAAGTTTTATTTTTGGTGTCAGATATTTTGTGTTTCTATGTTGGCAACTGATTTATGTATGGAGTGTGCAACATAGCAGAAACGTTACAACATGTCATAATCTAATCCTGGCATTAATAATTATCTTGATATACATTCAGAAATGTTCATTATCAGCACAAAAATATACAGAGATGATTTAAAGTTACACTTGTGTTGTTTCCTACATATATTTTGGGTTTGAATTAAATTATTATGATCTGCTCAATTGACAAATGTATTAATTATAACAATGTGGTATTGATATATCCTCTAGATCTTTCTATATTGTTGAGTGTTGATTTTTAATTAAACAATGATATTGATGCTGAATTCTTTAACTTAATGAGCATTATACTTTTCTTAAATTAAATAGGACATTCTGTTAATACAAATGTTGCAAATAAATCATAAATATGAACTATGTTAGGTCATGCTATAAATATTTTGGTAAAACTGGAATGAAGAGAGGACAGAACAATTGGTATCGGGTAGTTATATAAGAATTAGGTATCAGGTGATAGATTAAAGGATGGAATCATAAGGTATAATTGAATATCTGCATCTATCGTTACAATACAGTATGGAAGTGGAACAGTAGAGAAATTGAAGTGACTCCGTGACCTCTATACAAAACACTTAACTGTGAATAACAGAACAAATGTTTATCATTGAGATTTAAATGAAGTGCATCAGGAGAGGGTACTCAGTACCACTACTAATTAACTTGCTTTACTGTTCCACTCCCATACAGAAAGAGGGAAAAATGAATGCCAGTATGCATTTTTATGAGCCTTGATTGATTGATTGATTTTTCCAGGGAAGCCAAAACAGTCTTGGTCCAACCCGCCACTGCCCGCACCGAAACTAAGTTTATTGTGCGGTATCGCTCCCTGTGTATCTAGTAAAGCCAACCAATGCCCTTGAACAGTGCAAGGAGTCCCTTTACCAGTTCTTTATTAGACACAATTTCTTCGGGTCTGGTTGTCCCAAATATTCTGTACCTTTTATTCTCCAATGCAATGCATTCGAAGATTAGATGTGATGCAGTTTCATCACCATCATCACAGATCCTACATTTAGGGCCCTCTTCTGTTATTCCTATTGAATGTAGGTGTTTTTTGAAATTCCCATGGCATGTCTGCAATCCAACCATGAGTCTAATCTCTCTCCTGTTCAGACCCAGGATTGCAGAGCTCCTTTTAAAACATGGCTTTGGCATGATTACCTTGCCATGTTTTTGTTGATGGACTTTGGTCCAATTTTATGAGCCTTAATCTTGCTGATCTTATCCTAGTAAACTTTACGCAAAATGTAGTTAGTGGTAGTAGAATCGTTCTGCAGTCCGCCTCAAATCCAGGCCTTCAAATTTATTCAACAGTGCTTCTCTAAAAGAACATCGCCTTCCATCCAGCAACTCCCATTTTATTTCCTGAAGCATTTTAGTAACACTAGCACATTGATCAAATCTACCAGTTACAAACCTAGCCACCCACTTCTGAACTTCCTCTATGACCTCCTTTAAACTGATCTGGTGGGGATCTCAAACATTTGAGAACTATTCAAGACAGGGTTGCACATGTGTTTTATATGCAGTCTCCTTTACAATCACACCTTAGCAAAATTCTCCTAATAAACTAAAGTCAACCACTTGCCTTCCACTGTCTTTATATGATTGTCCCGTTTCATACTGATGTGCAGAGTAATGCTTTGATATGTAATGCGATTCTGTGAAGCAGCACACTACTAATACTACATTTGTACATTATGGGATTGTTTCTCATACTCATCTAAATCATCTTACATTTTTCTACATTTAGCAGTAGTTGTCATTCCTCACACCACTTACAAATTTGGTTCAAATCGTCCTGCATCCTACTACAGTCATTCAATGATGACACCTTCCTGCACACCACAGCATCATCAGCAAACAGCCACAGACTGCAACTCACTCTGCCTGTCAGATCATTTATATATATAGAAAATAATAGCAGCCCTATCACACTTCCTTGGGCACTCTTGACAATACCCTAATCTCTGAACACTAGCCATTGAGGACAACATACTGGGTTTTATTACTTAAGTAGTATTCAAGTCACTCACACATTTGGGAATCTATTTCATAGTCTTGTACCTTTGTTAGTAGTTTGCAGTGTGGTAACTTGACAAATCCCTTTCAAAAATTGAGAAATATACAGTCTGCCTGTTGCTCTTCATCCATAGCATGCAAGATGTCATGAGAGAAAATGACAAGCTGGGTTTCACACTATCGATGCTTCCTAAAGCCATGCTAATGGATGGACAGAATCTTCTCTGACTCAAGGAAATTTACTATATTACATCTAAGAATATGTTCAAGAATTCTACAGCAAACTGACATTAATTAAATCGGTCTGTAATTTTGTGGATCCATTCTTTTGCATCTCTTACACATGGGAGTTACCTGCACATTTTTCCAGTTGCTTGGAACTTTGTGCTGGATCAAACATACGCAATGAATGCAAGCTAAGTAAGGGGCCAATGCTGCTAGTACTCTTTGTAAAACTGGATTGGTACCCCATCTGGACCTGGTGACTTATTAGTTTTCAACTCTTTCAGCTGCTTCTCTACACAAGCTATGCCTCTTACTATATCCTCAATTTGGGAGTTAGTGAGCCCATCAAATGAAGGTATGTTTGCATGGTCCTCCTGCGTGAATGATTTCTTAAATGTTAAATTTAAAACTTCGGTCTTCATTCTGCAGTCTTCTATCATCACCCCAGAATTATCAACTAGTGACTGAGTAGAGGCCTTTGATCCACTTACCGATTTTACATAGGACCATAAATTTTTGAGGTTCTTGGCAAGATCTTTTACTAATGTATGATGGTATTAGTTATTGAATGCTTTGTACGTTGCTCTCTTTATAGACATGTGAATCAATACTAACTTATTGTCTGATTTGGTTTGCTTCACCTTTTTAGAACTGACACTGCAACTGCCTTTGGTTTCTCAGCATTTTTTGAATATTACTATTAAACTACAGTGGGTCTTACCCATCCTTAATCCACTTTGTCAGCACATATTTCCCCAGTGCTTTATGTACAATGCATTTAAATTCTGCCCATAATTCCTTGATGTCCACCCTACCATAACAAAATTATGTCAATTCATTCATTAAGTGCAACACTAACAATTGATTATCTGTTCTTTCTAGCATTAACACTCTCCTAGGCTTCTTGACCGATTTATTAACTTTGGTGGTGACTGTCAATATGATATCATGATTACTAACCCCTCTCTCTCCAGTGTCATCATTGACAAGATCTGGCCTGTTTCTAGCTATAATGTCCAAAATATTTCCATTGCATGTGAACTGACAATTTAGCTGCTCAAAGCAGTGTTCAGAAAATGTGCTCAACAGTAGTTCATAAGACTGCTTGCCTCTACCCCCTGTGGTGAAAGCAGTCCTCCCAGTCTATACTTGGCAGGATGAAGTAACCCCCAACTACCTTTCAGTTACTGATTGTAAACTGTCTTTGAATGACTCCAGCATTGTGGCAGTGGAACCGAGTGGCCAGTAGAAACACCTAACTATTAACTTAATTTCCACTATACCTGTTACGGATGCATGTGTTAAGATAATTCACAGTCACTATTGATTTTGACCTCAGTAGATGGAATATTTTTGTGGCATTTCTACAGTGCTTAGAAGTGTGTAATGGTCCTGGTAAAAAAGCTGTGATTTCTACAAGTGAATTGTGAACAAAGCTGCAGGAGAAGATATTCCTAACAATAATTTTACATTAAGTGATCATATTCTACTCTTATGTAATTGTTTAACTTTCAGTATTAATATAAGAAATACAAAATAAAAGCTCTGTGGTTTGCTGATGACACAGTAATTCTGTCACACAGCGAGGGACCTGGAAGAGCAATTGTGTGGAATGTACCGTGTCTTGAAAGGAAGAGTAAAAAAAAAAAAAAAAAAAAAAAAAAAAAAAAAAAAAAAAAAAAAAAAAAAAAAAAAAAAAAAAAATTATAACAACTGGAAAAAAGGGTGTTAATCGAATGTAGTGTCAGAAAATCAGGTGATTCTGAAGGAATTAGGTCAGGTAATGAGACAATAGAAGTAGCTTAGGTATGTTGTTTGGATTTTAAAATAATGTCTGATGGCCAAAGTAAAAAAAGATACAAAATGTAGAATGGCTATGAGAGGAAAAGCAAAATTTGTTGACATCCAATATTAATTTAAATGTTAGGAAATCCTTTCTGAAAGCATTTGTCTGGAGTGTAGCATTGTAAGGGAGCGAAACATGGATGATAACGGAGTTTAGAAAAAAGCCAATAACAGCTTTTTAAAATGTGATGCTACAGATGAATGGTCAAGATTAGATTGGTAGATCACGTAAGTAGTGTGGAAGTGTTCAACAGAATTGAGGAGAAAAGGTGTTTCTGGTATATCCTCACTAAAAGAAGGAATAGGCTGATTGGATACATTCAGAGACATCAAGGTATTGTCAACTTAGCATTAGAGGGAAGTATGTGGAGTAAAAATGGTAGAGGGAGACAGAGATGAGTACAGTAACCACATTCAAAAGGATGTAGGTTGCCATTCTTATTTTCTGACGAAGAGGCTTGCACAGGACAGGGTAGTGTGGAGAGCTACATCAAACCAGTCTGCAGACTGAAGGGTACAACACTCTAGTTTGTAGTAAGCATTAAAAAATATATCATCATGTTTCTAAAAGATTAATTTTAAAATTGGGCTTGTCATGACAACATTGACTACAATTAAATGCTATGAGATAGGTGAAATTAATTGAATATCATATCTCTACAAAGCATTTCAATTTAATGAGCAAATGATCTAGAAAATAAATTAGAGTCTGCTCCAAAAGGACACTTACGACAAAATTTCTACACAGATGACAGAATATTTACAGACTATTTACAGAATATTTACAGCCCACATATAAGATGTTTTTATTTTTATTTCATTTTTTTTTTTTTTTTTTTATGACTGTGCTTTGTGGACTATTTTCTTGACTGGAGTCTGTAGCTCGCTCCCAGTGTCTGGCTTCACAGTAGCTGCTCCTCCATCATTCTATAGAATTCCTCTGTAGTTGAGACACAAACACACAAAATATAAGGCACAAGGAATACAGTGAGAGCACACAGTTTTGCTCCAGTTCCAAAATCCCATGTAATGGGAATCTGCGGTCTCACCAGAAAATTACTAGAAATGCTAGCTTTGTGATGAATCTGCTTGTATCTGCCATCCATGAGTTTCTCACCATCATCTGAGACATTGTTTGTTGAAATTGCATGACGCATTTAAAAGAGTTAATTACCGACTTACTGTTGAAGTATACAGCTGCTGAAAACTATTAAGTGTTAAGCTATCGAAAATATTATATTTATTATTATATTTATTGAATGTATCTAATTTTTCAGAGATCACAAGTGAATTTGGATTTGCTTTATTGTGACATTGTGGTTAATGACTGAAGTAATTAGTCATGTTTCAGACTGCCTCAAAACAGTGATACAGCAGCTGCCACTCACAAGACTGTCATTCAGCTCTCCTGCTACTTGGAGTACTCAATTCCTGTAACTCACAAACTGCTTAGTATTCATGTAGGCCAGTCAAGCAATCATGTCATGCCCTGGCTCTGCCAGCCAGCCCTCAGACAAAACAAATTTGGCTCTCCTCGTTACCAACCTTACATGACTGAGCTGCTTGCCTATATCTATAATGATGTAACCATAGGCCACCGCAGGGGTGGAGGTGGCAAAAGAGGGGGCAATTGCCTCCCCCCGACAAGTGGTGTGTAAAACCTTCATTTGTTGCATAAACTAGTTTTATTTGAGTGCCCTTCTTATGCTATTTATTTTTCATTGGTGATGTTCAGAACTGCCCAACATCCAAGTCAAAGGCAAAGCTTTGCCAAAAAGTGTGGTAAGAGAGTCCCCAAAGAATGTTCTGTCTCTTGCTTGTACTTATAATCACTGGGCTACAGAAAACAAACAGCCCAACATGTGACACATGGAGGCCATCGAGAATTCCCAGGAGCGCAAGGAATCCTAAGGGCCAGTCCCACATCCCTACAAAGTCAACACAGCAGCAGAATTGTGATACACCTGGTCAGCATTTGTCAGCAATCCTCAAAAGAGTATTTCTACCTCCCATTTCTCCAGTATTGCAGTCATACGAGCATACCAGTACCTTTCTTTATTCCACAAACTACCCCTGCCACAGATTTCTGATGCAGCATTCAGTATTCTGCACGAATGTGATGGCAGTACTTCCTGAAGAAGATACTATACTGCAGCACCCAGTTTGATCGCAGTAAGACATTTGCACAAAACCATACATCAAATAAAGGCAAGACATGTTCCCGAAAATTTACTGAACACTTTATATGGTGAATTTTTCCTAGCCTCATGGTGCTGGGAGAAATTAATATGCTATAATGATATAACAATTTTTAATAATGGAATTAGAGCTAATTATTAATCTCTGTAGATTCCAGTAGTTTGCATTTGGTATTCTTTCAACCCTGCTGACCTTTCATTTTCTGAAATCAGTTCTGTGTGAGGCAGAAAATATCATCTCAAATATCTTTGTATAGGCTAATTTACTATCAATTAATTTCTTTAAGAGTAATGCACCAGGCACAGTAAATTTTTCAGAAAAGAACTTTTATTTCGAATATTACACTTCCTTGTGACTCAGAGAGGACACTACAATGCAGGAGTCTGGTATTTTGTTTCTTACAACAATTATGTAGGCTTATCTGCTCGTGATCACTATCTTTAAGCTGCTATCAACTTTTTGGCTGTTTGTAAAAATTTTACATAGAATGTAATAAACATTACAATTTATCCATTGTGATTCAAGAGGCAGCATCTCCGTATGCTATAATATATGTCCTTGAGGCATGTGTGGTTCTAGTAAAATGATCTATTTCATAACAAACATAGAGAATTTTTTTCATTAATGATAATCACAACAGAATCTATTATGAAGCTATATTGTGATATTTTTACTAGTCAGTTGTTTCTTATTCGGAAACTAATTGCTTTATTCGCTGGAATTAATGCAATAAGGTCATTTTAAAATGAAATTAACCTATGACACAGAAAAGGCACTATAACTGCAAAATTTCTAGAGTATCTGTCCCATGATCATGAAGAGAAAGAAAAGTGAGACCAAAGATTTCTCAACAGGACATACAAGACCTGTTAGCTATAATATTCTGGAAACGTCTTTATGGAATATGCCAGAGAGTGAAAAAGTTTAGAGGGCCCAAAGATTACAATCCAGTTTCTTGCTTAATGAAATGTTTGGGCTTGTGTTCTGGAGATGGATGGGAATCCCACCTCTGCCTGTCTTCTTATGCTACAGCACTACTGTTTTTAATATCATTAATGTCATAATTATGTAAGCAATTTAATTAGACAAATACTTCTTCAGTAAGTGAAGAACATAAAATTATGACTGCAATACATTAAAATGGTCTGATATTGTTGCTGGTTAGCATGCCATGCTAAATCAAACTGAAAAAAAATCCAGTCAAAAACCTGAAATAATTTAGTCATTGCAGGCATTGAAATTAATGCACCTAATGTTTTCAAATCCTGTATTAAAGTCTATCAGAGTTCCATGCTCATCTGTTGATGCAGAGACAGTTTCTTCTACATGTAAGTTCACTCAACATGACCAGAGATGACTAATGAGAACTTCATTGTAACATGTGCAATGTGATCTTACGGGAAGTAAAGCCTGGGTAGGATAACCCAATGATAATGTAACATAATTGTTACTTGTTCATAATCCAAAATATAATAACAAAATATTGGATCTTTGTTGATAATGTCTACAACTACCACTTGTGTAAATAATTTGGAGCCACAATACTCAAACTTTGATTGTTAATTTCATTACAGCATAATTAAAGTGATACAGTAATAACTATATGGCAAAATTATGTCCTAATTGGTACCCTTACCTCAAATCAAACAAAAATCAATGCAAAAAAATCATGCTTCTAACAAAAGTATAATGCCAAAAGTTGTCAACTGAAAATAATAAAGTCATCCAATTGCTGGAAACTTTCCCTTTGCATTGTATTGATAATGTATTTGCACCTTGAAATAAAGTTACAATGGACTCATGAAACAGTGAGGTGCTTGCTTTCCTACACTTACTAAAAGGCAAGAGCTTTGTTTTTCCAAACGGAAAGTAAAAATGTATTTGAAATATATATTTGCTGTAGTTACTGCTATGGATTTAATGATGCTTTACAGGTAATTTTAAGGCTCTTGCAACAGTTGACATGCTTCACTGAAGTGTCCCTGAATGAAGAGCAGTACAGATCCAATATCTAGATCAGGCTGGCCAGAAATTCTGCACATGTGCAGTGCTTCTGCACATGTCAAAATTCTAGGTCATGGCGTGAATGCCGTAGCCGTCTGCACTCTTGTAGTGTATCTTTCTACCCACAGGGTAACCAGGGGTAAATGAGATTGGGTGTGTTGTGCTCTTGCTTGTACCACCTAAACCAGAAAGTGGAGCCATCACTGTTTATTATGTACACGTCTCTAATAACAGATGTCGCTGTTGTTCACTGCCTCACATGTGTGCACCTGTGCAGCACTTCTGCACCTCTGCACAGTGTGCAGCATTTGGCTGCCTGGATCTAGATGGATGATTACTGACATTCATTTAAAGGATCTTGTTCCTAAAACATGGTCCGACTGACTTGTGAATTTACTGTAGCACTTGACAAACTACTGCCTATGCTCTTTGCTTGGTGATGTTCTTGCTTTGTAGTTCATGTGTTATTTTATTGCTGAAAACATTCCAGTCACATGAAACCTTGTAACAATATGCTATACACCATCTGTCTTCCTCTCCAGGCTACACCACCTTGACGAAGCACTGTCTGTGCGGGTGGAGAGGCTTGCGCATCCGTGTGAAGCAGAGGGCTATACCAAAGGTAGAGAACCTACTGCCGGAAAGGCCTCAGCTGATGGATCTGACAAAGTGTGTCCCACAACGTCCCGTCTTCCTTATCCTCTCCCAGTCCTTTCCCAACCCAAGGTGTGATGCGATCCGTGCCAAGGGGTGAGTGGCACATGGGTGGATGTGTCTCGAACGGAGCCTCAGGGATACTGGGCGACCTCCCTGAGTAAGTAGCCTTGCACCACGCGGGGTTATCGTGGTGTAGACCATATAAATCCCCAAATCTCATGGGACTAAGATGAACACAGAGAAAGAAAGTATTTTAAAAGAATTTGAGGGGCAATCTGAAATCTCAGAAACTCAGACATTGGGATCAGGACCGATGGAGTGCACTCCTACTTCTGAATCAGGGTCTAGACCTGAGCAAGAAGTGGGACCTGTAACAGAGAAGTTGGACCAGATTAGGATTAAGGCCTTGTCTGGGGCTCAGAGGAGGAAACCTCTCAAGGAACAGAAGCAAAAGGAAGGAAAAGAATGGCTTCCCAAGCATAAGCGGAGGGAATCAAAAGGGCTTGATCCCAAGACCCCCAAAATGAAAATGCCTCAGATCAAAGGGGATACACAGACCACCTCAACGTCAAAGACAGGTGGCAAGAGGGTTAGGGAGGAATCTAAGACTCCCTCCTCTCTGGACAAGCGTGATCCTAAAAGACTGAGGCAGGAAATAGGAAAACAGACCTATAGTACTGCAGTCTTGGTCTTTAGAATGGCGGTTGTCCAAGAAGGATACCCACTGGTGAGCATCACCTCGCAGCAGGAGGAGCTCGTGCAGATGGCCCTCTTTGAAGAGATTGGGGGCCACACTGGTCCAGGACCCAATTTCAGGAGGATCTATCTAGATCGCGGTGCCCTCATTTTTGTCTGCGAGGGGGGCCACTCAGCAGTATGGCTTAAGGACAAGGTGCCCATGATATCCCCGGGGAGGATGCGAAGCTGCTGGTCAAGACAGCAACCGAACTACTGAAGACCGCAAAGGTATCAATATGGGTACCAAAGATCCTTAAGGATGTCCCTCCAAAGACTCTGCTCGAGAAAATAAGGGTTCAGAACCCAAAAGTCTCGACAGAGGATTGGAGGGCAATTAACCAAAAGGTCGTTCCGGAAGGACGAACCCTGGTGGTGGAGGTCGGAGAGAAGTCCCTGAAGGCAATGCGAGAACAAGGCCTGAAACTGTTTTTAGGATTCTCGCAGGTTGCCGTCAGGGTAATCAAAGACCTTAAAGGCAATAATGGCAGCAAGATGGGGACTGGAAGTGCTGCAGATAAACCTGCAGCACAGTGAAGGGGCCACTGCTGCCTTGAGCCATCGCCTGGGGAGACAGGAAGTGGACGTGGCCCTGATACAAGACCCTATTTATACAAAGGGGGTGTATCGGGCCTCGGTGGTACTGGAGGTAAACTGATTTATGCTAGAAATCTAGAAAACTCCAGAACATGCATTTATGTTAGAAATGGAATACCTTTCATACCAATGATGGATTTTTGTTCCAGGGACCTGGTGACCATCAGGATGCAGCAACGTGAGGAAGGTATCACGAGGGAAATTGTTTTGGCATCAGCATACGTTCCTTATGAAGACAGCTCTCCTCCTTCTTTGGAAGTGAGGAGACTGACGGAAACCTGCCATCGGCAAGGTGACGAACTGTTGGTGGGATGTGATGCCAATGCCCACAATCTATCGTGGGGAAGCAAGGACACTAACAGTAGAGGTGAGTATCTTCTTGAATTTCTCCTATCTAACAACTTGGAGATCCTGAATAGGGGTGATGAACCTACATTCAGGAATAGTAGAAGGGAAGAAGTAATTGACATAACGTTTGGTTCCATGATGATGGGAAGTTACGTCAAACAGTGGCATGTGGTCTTGGAGCCATCCTCATCAGATCACATGTATATTAAATACAAGGTTGAAATGGGAACAAGACAGACCATGGCATATAGGAATCCCAGGAAAACAGACTGGAAACATATAGGAGAGACCTTGACTTCAGCCTATCGGAAATTACAACTTCGATAAGGAATCCAGCAGAGTTTGAGGAAGTAGCAGAGGCCATAACCTCTGCTATAGTGACCTCATACCAGGACAACTGCTCAATCAACAAGAAGTGCACAAATAGGAGTGTGCCTTGGTGGAATAATAACCTGGAAATGCAAAGGAAACAGGTACGAAGACTGTTTAACCTTGCGAGGTGCAAAGGACAATGGACAAAGTATCGTGAGGGTCTTGTCAATTACAATCTTGCCATCAGACGGGCAAAGGAGGCATCCTGAAAGGTATTCTGTGAGGAAGTGGAGGGCACGGCTGCTCAAGCGAGACTTCATAAAATCCTCACTAGAGTACCAACTAATCCAGGAGTAACACTGAGGAAGGAGGATGGGGAGTATACAAAGACAGCACATGAAATGCTGGAACTGCTCCTCAACTCACTTTCCTCAATATACTCTGGGGGATAACTCAGACCAGAATGCGATTCCTGAGAGACAACGGTTCTCAGGTATTCGCAAAGAGGACTGGGATCTGGCCAAGGAGTGTGTCGATTTCAGTAAGGTCCGATGGGCGGTGGGAACCTTTCAACCGTTCAAGTCACCTGGCCCCGATGGAATCTTTCCAGGTCTCCTGCAACAAGTGGGAGAAAATCTTATTAGATTCCTATGCAGGTTATTCAGGGTTAGCCTAGCAGCAGGAATCATTCCCAATGCCTGGAGGGCAGTGAAGGTTGTCTTCATTCCAAAGCCAGGGAGAATTGATCATACCAAGGCCAAGGATATGAGACCAATCAGCCTGTCCTCCTTCATTCTTAAGACATTGGAAAAGCTGGTTAATGTGCATGTTGGAGAAAGGAGGTTAAGTAGGGCTCCTCTTCATTCAAACCAACATGCATATCAGCCAGGTAAATCATGTGAGGCAGCTCTCCACCAACTCGTTGGGAAGGTGGAGAAAGCACTACACTTTCAGGAAATAGCCCTCTGTATCTTCCTGGACATTGAGGGGGCTTTTAGCAACATGACCTTCGATTCCATGGTTAGGGCAGCAGAGGTGCATGACCTAGGGACCACTATATGTAGGTGGACTAGGGCCATGCTCAGTGGAAGAAAGGTAGAGGCTACCATGATGGATGAAAAAATGGTAATCAACACCATTAGGGGTTGCCCACAAGTAGTAGTTCTTTCCCCTTTATTGTGGAATCTAGTGGTGAATGATCTCATTGGAGAATTAAACTCCAGGCAGTACTTTTGCCAAGGATACACAGACGATCTTGTCATAGTAATACATGGCAAATTTGCTGACACAGTGAAGAATATGGCACAAGGTACACTGGACATTATGCAAGACTGGTGCAGAAAACCGGATCTGGGGGTTAGTCCTAAGAAGACTGTTGTTGTACCATTCACAAAGAAGCATATACAACATTCAAGTTGGAATCTAAAGCTTTTCAATGAAGCGCTACCTGTGAAGGGAACAGTGAAATGTCTAGGGGTTACCCTAGATGAGAAACTGACACAGACCCCTCACATTAGGAATATTTGCTCCAAGGCAAAATGAACTCTGGTAAGTACCAGGAGAGCTTGTGGCAACAATTGGGGCCTGAGCCCCAAGGGTATGCACTGGATATACACCACAGTGATTAGACCCAGGATCACCTATGGGGCAATCGTGTGGTGGAAGAAGGTAGAACAGCAGGTTGCTGCTGGCGGAATTAGCAGCACACCAACTGCTGGGATAGAAACCATGCTGGATATGCCCCCATTACACCTTTGGGTCAAGATGGAGGCAGCGGCTGGTGTATACAGACTCAAATCTGGCAACAACTGGAACTCTTTGGGATATCCAGAATCACACACTAAAATAGTGAGTGAGGTAAATATAGGAAAGGTTGGGGAAATGCCAGCCGACTATATTATAACCCCATACTGCTTGAACAAGCCTTTCAATATAACAATTGGAAGTAGGGAGCAGTGGGAGAAAATAGTTCGACACCGTGCGGGGGATATTGTCTGGTTCACTGACGGGTCAAAATCAGACCAAGGTGTTGGGGCTGGGGTATATGGGGTGCAGCCAAGACTGGAGGGCTTCATCTCTTTAGGGAAACTGGCCTCAGTAGTCCAGGCGGAAATCACTGCCATCAGGGCGTGTGTGGAGGAGAATCTGCATAGGTACTACAAAGATTGTAGCATCTATATCTATTCAGACAGCCAGGCAGCCCTGAGATCACTGGCAGTTCCTGCAACAAGGTCCAAAATTGTTGCAGAATGTCACAGGGTTCTAGCGGAGCTAGGGGAAAGCAATAGAGTAAACCTATTGTGGGTCCCTGGCCACTCGGGGATCAGTGGCAACGAACATGCCGACAGATTAGCCAGGATGGGGGCAGAAACTCCATTTATTGGACCGGAATCTGTCCTGACAATCACCAAGGCAATGATCAAATTGGAGCTACGTAACTGGCTCAGAAGACAGCACGTAGAATATTGGTCCAAAGTCCACCAACAAAAACATGGCAAGGTAATGATGCCAAAGCTCTGCAATCCTGGGTCTGAACAGAAGAGAGATTAGACTTGTGGTTGGGTTGCTGACAGGCCATGGGAATTTCAAAAAACACCTCCATACAATGGGAATAACAGAAGAGGACCCTACATGTAGGATCTGTGATGACGGTGATGAAACTGCATCACATCTAATCTTCGAATGCATTGCATTGGAGAGTAAAAGCACACAACATTTGGGACAACCAGACCCGAAGAAATTGTGTCTAATAAAGAACTGGTAAAGGGACTCCTTGCACTGTTCAAGGGCATTGGTTGGCTTTACTAGACATACAGGGAGCGATACCGCACAATAAACTCAGTTTCTGTGTGGGCTGTGGCGGGTTGGACCAACATTGTTTTGGCTTCCCTAAAAAAAATCAAATCAAATCAAATCAATCTGTCTTCACTGTACTAGCTCTTTGTGACATTCTTGTTAAGTTAGTAGTAGGATGTTTCAGCCAACTATATTAGCAAAATTTATTGTGCAACTAAAAATAATTTAGAAATTAATACTGGCTAACCAGCAGTAATTTTGCATTAAGAACACTCTGTAAATGAAATATGGTGTGTGCTTGTCCCATCCAGAACTAGTGTTATGGAACAAAAGCTAGTGAATTTCGATTTGAGAAGATGATGACTACATCTCAGAGGCTAGCAGGCTTACAAAAATATAGTAAACATTGCTTTATGAACTGCTTCAACTATTCGTCAATGTCAGTATATTATCCATTCTTATCCAATTGAGAGTCAATTGCAAGGAGAAAATTTGAAGTCTCAACTGCAAATATGCTTTGGTGAGGAACTGATTTGCACTCACACAGCTAAATGAATGCAGATAACCATTTTTCTAAGTCATGCATTAATAGGGGAGAAGTCTGTAATGTTCCCCCTGTGAACCCTGCAGCCTGATCTGACTTCACTCCCCAGAAAGATCTCTGTTATGCGACTATCATTTTGTTATTGCTTTTAAAAAGAAATCCACTGCACACACACGTCATAGTGACTTATATTCTTGTAACTCTAGCAACCGGTCATCTAATGACATTTCAGGTTCTTGCATGTTCTGGCAAATATCAGTCTCATACTTGCACAATGTTTTTTATTATGTAGCTCGAAACCATCATCTGGTGAGACATGAGACTGGTCGTCAGGTGGACCTGGTTTAGTATTTATGCCTGCAGCCTTCCCCCACCACATGCACTTTCTCTTAGATCCATGGCCACTCACTCAGCACTCCTGGGATAACAAGGCTGTGCAGCAGTGTCAGTGATGTCACATTCAGTGGCCCACACATACCTTCCCCACAGAGCTCCTCTGAGAATTCCTTCAGATTTCTTTGGTTTTCCCACCATCCTAAACCTCCTTCCACATCAAATGCTCGCCCTGTCAACCCCAACCTCCCTGCCGCCTCACCATACTCAGTCCATGGATCACAGAGGGTGAGGTGTTCGAAGAACTGAAACTCCCACACCCACCTTGAAATCTGATACATATAGAGAATTCAAAACATCAATGGTCCCACATTCCTCATTTGTGTTTTTACCAAGTTGGCACTCTCCGTTGATCACCTCCTTAAAGAGGTGGCAATGATCTACGACTGTAGGTATAAGATGCTCCCTCCAGGTCGCATCCCTAATCCTACAGCTGCCAATGTTGTCTTATATACAATGACTACCAGACTGAAAATTCCATAATCCACTGACCTGTCCCCACTGTATAAATCTTCACTCCTTAAAAATGCCCAAATCTTGC
Organism: Locusta migratoria; assembly: GCA_026315105.1. Classification (NCBI taxonomy): domain Eukaryota; kingdom Metazoa; phylum Arthropoda; class Insecta; order Orthoptera; family Acrididae; genus Locusta; species Locusta migratoria. Next base: position 637,745,845 of record CM048755.1, on the reverse strand, counting down.
CTCTTCTCCCACCTGTAATACCTGTGGTGAACAACACCCAAGCTACTCATATAAATGTAAAGCCGGTACCCCACCGATCAATGCCAAATGGACTGTCGCTGTGCTTCCTATCAAATTCTCCATAAACTTCAATAACACCCTTTGTCTCCTCTCCAACATGGAGAAAATCATCTGTTTAGTAACCACTTTCCTTCCATGGTGATTAGACCAAGGATCACCTATGGGGTGGTCATGTGGTGGAAGAAGGTAGAACAGCAGGTTGCTGCTAAGGAGCTTGGTAAGGTGCAGAGACTGGCCTGCTTAGCCATAACAGGCGGAATTAGCAGCACACCAACAGCTGGGATGGAAACCATGTTGCATATGCCCCCATTAAACCTTTGAGTCAAGACAATCACCAAGGCAATGATCAAATTGGAGCTACGTAACTGGCTCAGAAGACAGCACGTAGAATATTGGACCAAAGTCTATCAACAAAAACATGGCAAGGTAATGATGGCAAAGCCATGTTTTAAAAGAAGCTCTGCAATCCTGGGCCTGAACAGGAGAGAGATTAGACTCATGGCTGGATTGCTGACAGGCCATGGAAAATTCAAAAAACACCTCCATACAATGGGAATAACAGAAGAGGACCCTAAATGTAGGATCTGTGATGACGGTGATGAAACTGCATCACATCTAATCTTCGAATGCATTGCATTGGATTGGAGAGTAAAAGGCACACAACATTTGGGACAACCAGACCTGAAGAAATTGTGTCTAATAAAGAACTGATAAAGGGCATTGGTTGGCTTTACTAGATATACAAGGATCGATACCGCACAATAAACTTAGTTTCGGTGCGGGCAGTGGCGGGTTGGACTAAGACTGTTTTGGCTTCCCTGAGAAAATCAATCAATCAATCAACCACTTTCCTTCAGAACATACATCTTTTCCAATGTCACCATATTCTGCACTAGATTGCCCTTGTCACCTGCTCCATCTTCCAGCTCGAGACCTTTGTCATTTCTTCCTGCAATCACTCCCACTTCAACTTCTCCCACCTCAAGAGGATCGTTTAAGTAGTTCCCTCCTTTTTCATTTTAGCACCTTTTCAGCCCCCCTTCCCCCATTTTAACCATGGCACACCCAACCTACACACTCCTCTACTATAACATCTGTTCCCTCCCAACCACCAAATACCTTTTTAAGCACACCCTTTCCCACCACTACACAAATGACTTCTTCCATAAAGAAACCTTCTACAATGCTGTCATTCAATCAGTACTGCCCCTTACCTCCTCAGCCGAACCAATGCTCCTCTCCCATTGGTGCAAGCAGGGTTGCGATTGGACATCTCCACCACCACCCTGCCAAAGCAACTCCCCACCTCAATGACCCTACAAAGCACCTTATCCTAGTCTCTTTCTTCCTTCCCTCACCTATAGCTGTGACACCATATAAGTCCAGTCTGCATCCCCTGTCCAGTATGATTCCCTCTAATATATTGATCCTACACAACCTATGTGGTTACCACTGACCTCCACCTCTCAGTCCACTGCTGAGCTCTTGTGGTGGCATCAATTCTTCGCATGTCATCAGAGTGACCTCGTCCCACTCCCCCAATTCAACAACCCTGAAACTAACACCAAACCTGATGCTGTCTAAGCTCCTCCCAACCTCCTTGCATGCATCACGGTGGAAGTCCTTGATCTCATAGGCAGTGACCATAGCCTCGCCCTCCTTACACTCGACCACCACCACTGCCCTACCCCCTCCCTCACCCTGCTCCTCCCCCAAAATTTGTACACAATTATTGCTATGCCAACAGGGATGCCTATAAGCATACCATTGATACCCAGGTCACCAGCCACCCCTATCTCTCCACACCTCTGATGACATAGACCACACTGCTTCCTTCCTCCATGAGTCCTTTGCTAATGCTGGCCAAGCCCATATCCCCACCAAATCCATTCAGCCGCACCACACCACCCTCCCTCCACAGCTCATCCTCTTACATGAATCCCACCTCCTCTATCTGTCCTTTCTGTGCACTCTATAAAGTTTAAATCAACATATAAATCTAATTTTCTGTACTTCCTACAAAGCAACACGACAACCCTCTCTACCTCAAGAAAAATGTTTTGAAATCATAGCCAGGGGACCTATAAATAATACTGAGAAGCATATTTCCACTAAATTCATCTACACCTGCACAATATACAGTGTTCTGAAATGTTACTCAAATGGATTTCTGTTTCTCATTTACATGGGCACTCCCAAGCACAGTAAGAAAACTTCGAGAAAAACAGGAAGCTAACCTGTATCGTGGTAAACCTATGATTATCAGATTATTTAATAACTGTTATGAATTACCAATAATGTCTGAGTTGATATCTACAAGTTATCTCTAATATCGCATGTATTTTGATGAAATATGCTATGTCCCTCATCACATGGATACCTGACCATTGCCAAAAGTGGTTGCTGTATTATTGAGATTGCCTTTAAGCAGGAATACCTGTTGCCTGTCTTCATCTGAAATTGGTGCAGCTCTAACATCATCAACTAAAGAAATGTTCCCACAGTGATCCCCCACCCACAATCACACAGTCACACACAAGATTGGCAACCTCCCCTTCTACACCTATTGAAGTTCAGGCTGTGGCTTGTGAAATCTGACCTACTGATAGACTCTAATGGCGCCACTGCAATGTGAGCCATGTACTCTGCCATCACTGTCTCTTGAAGCCTCATCTTATGACACCTGACAGCTGTATTAAGATGAGACGTATCATGATGCTGAAACAGGTGCACTAAATGCACATTTGTGCCATCAATTTAATGCCCATTTGTGCTGTCAGTTTAAGTAGCTACATTTTCTAGGTCTCCTGATATGTCATAATCAACATCCCAATCAAAACTCCTCCCAGCTCCAGCAACTATCGTTACCTCATCCTCTTTTGAAATATTCCTACATAACTCGCCTATGTTGGAACAGTTACCTGAGCCAACCCCATATTAGGCTTCATAATGCTGGTGACCTGGTGCTCAACCTCCTGCCAGTTCTTTCTACTGCTGGCCTACACCTCTGCCATGCAAGTTAAGGAAATGAATTTTACACTTAGCTGTCATGTAAGATTTATTTATTCAACAACTAGTTTTGGGATTATCCCATTATCACAGCATTTAAAATTACATAAACTGTTCCATTTCATACATTTCCTGAATCAATTAAAGATGCTATCTTATCCATAAAAAAGAGTATTTGGTCATACTGATAAAAACACAGCAAGTGTTTCTGCACTTAACTTAAATAAAATCATTACTGTTTCCAGTAACTCCATGCAAGTCACCTAATATCAGCATCTTCTTCTTTCTATCAACTATTGCAACTAATTTAGATTTCCTAACAGCTGAGATCTGTTGCAAGCTTCCTACAATAGCTACAATAGGCTCCTCTCCACTAAACTCTGACAGTTGGTCAAATCTATTAGTGACAGAAAACTGCAAATATTTGAATATACCCCACAGCTGCCTTCTTGCTGGCTACAAGTTCACATTTCTCAGCCCCCTTTTTACTCCTTACATTATCAGGTTCTTCGATTGAATTTTGCATCTGCAGCTGGAGGGCACAGATCTTACACTCCAGCTCCTCTATCAACTAATTCTTGTTACATACTCTGGAAGTCCAGGCAAGGCCCTCACTAGAACGCCCACAGGCTTTTCCGCTGGATTAAACACAATGAAAATATTTTGTACAAATTTCACACTGTGATAAATTACTTGCTAACCTATGTCACTGCCCACACGTCTAATTCATGATAAAAATTTTACAGTTATGGATTAAATAAACTAGACATGAATGTTATTTTACTAAAACATAATGATTTTATTAAGTAAATATGGTAATCATAAATTTCACTTTCTACTAATAAAGTAGCTAATACTGTTAACAGCATCCATCCACATCAAGTGACACTACAATAACAAACCCATGAGACTGCTACTCCAATACAAATAAAATCAACTGTTCACGATGGAAGAGCGTATAACTGACACTATGATACATTATGCAAACACACTCACAAATAACAGCCTGCCTCAAGCTATGGCCACGGTGAAGTGTCTGAGTGCATTGAGGCGCTATGCATCGATGCACAAGGCCATTCCCCATCAAGGGTTCGAATCGCCCTCTGGCATGGATGTTTGTACTGTCTTTAGTATAAGTTAGTTCATAAGTAGTTTGTATGTTTAAGGACTGATGATCCCACAGTTAATTCCCATAAGCTTTACAAACATTTGAACATTTTTTTTGTTATAATGGTGCAACAAAGCTGAAATGACTGTAAATCCAATAATAAATCACTTATCTAGAAAATAATGTCACAAATAACTGTTGAAATCACGTTAAACCTAAAAAATATATACTGTACACTACAGTATTGTCCAAGAAATTGCTTTGGTTAACTTCCAATATTATCTAATTCACCATTTATTCGTACAGTGAAAATCAATGATCCTACAATACATCCTTGGAACACACCAGAATTTACTTTCATGTTGGAAGACTTTTCTCTATTGATAATGACATACTGTGTTCTGTTAGCTAGCAAGTCATCAACATGGTCTGCCATTCTGGATGTTTATATTTTGTTCATCAGGCTGAAGTACACCACAAGCAATATAAATTTTAATGCCAAGGAGGACCTGAGATACCACAGCAGAATTTACCTGGGAGACAGCATGTTGTACATGATCACATGACTGAAAATACTACCTCAGTTCAACAGTCTCTCACCACGCTATGCTGCCTCCAGACTTTGTGCCAACCATCATGGTGGTGCAGCCAGCACAGGATGCATTAGTGAAAACAGTACAGTTCCGATGCTCAATCTGCCTCCACCACGGAGAGAGACTGTTCAACTGTCACCTTATGCATTGCCATACTGGTCTCACGTCCCATATTATTGTTTGTAGTGGTATTGAATTCCAGTCGCGCACCCCTCTGGTAGGCATTGCTGGTACACCAACCACCCAGCATGATATCTCTGAAATGTGGGGTCTGATGTCCTCCTGATAGGCACCTATCTGCATTGCTGTCCCAGCCTCCGTTTTCTTGATCTCTCGCCTATCAAAAATGTCTGGACAATAATTGCAGAATGACTTGCCCAGAACACATCACCTGCTGCTACCCCAGGTCAACTCTGGCAATATGTGAGAGCAGCTTAAACTGCTATACCTCAACAGTATATCCAGAGCTTCCTTGATTCCATGTCAAGGTGCATGACATGATGCTGTACATTCAATAAATGTTATCTGTGTGCATCACTGCATATAAATTTGGCTGTGATATCACCCCTCATTCCTCATGTTCCATTTTGAACATTATGTTGATTCATTATGTGAAAGTTGAAGCAAGTACTTCTTTTCTGCCACTTACAGTTATGTGTAGAGTAGAAAGCAGTGAATAATGACTACTGTATCCCAATACATTTATTCACTTCACTTACATGGTTTGTAATAAAGAATCCTGCTCAGTATAACTTGAATAGAAACTATCACAACTATAACAAAAGAAAGGGAAAAATTCCATAATGACCTTAAGAACTTGACACTGGGTCAAAAAGGTGTCAAGTGGTCTGACTCCAAAATTTTTAACTCACTCCCAGATAAAATAAAATCTTTAAGAGACAATGAACCTGTATTTAAAATTAAATTAAAGAAATATTTGCTAAATGTGTACATCTACTCACTAGAAGAATTCTGTGAATTAAAGGGGAAATGTGCATGTAGATAGAACTACCAATTGTTTGAAATTAACGAAATGTTATTTAAATTTTTCCAGCTTGCTAAGTTATTAAATCATAGTACTGCTGCCCATTTCTATAAGTAATCAATGAAATTTCCTTATTTCCTTTTACATATACATAATCTGTTGTATTATCCATTTTTATAATTTTGTGTTAAAATCATAACTAAGCAAAACATTTTTAATTTAAAGAAAATTATTATTATTATTATTATTATTATTATTATTTTACATTGTGTGTGTGTGTGTGTGTGTGTGTGTGTGTGTGTGTGTGTGTGTGTGTGTGTGTGTTGTCTCATATGTTTGACACATACCACATCTTGCCTGATATGCTTACCAACAAAGATTAAGAGAACCTGATAAAACAAATAAAATAAATTGACAGCAGTGTTTTACTGAAGATGGCAGACATACAGATTGCCAAAATCATTGAAGGGACTATGAAGAATCTGGAAGTGATTACAATGCTGATAAGTTTGAGTAGATTCATGTTAGTTATTAACCTAATATTTTCAGGAGTACCTAGTGGTGGTTGCTTCTGTCTGTTAATGAATTAATTCACTTGTTACACACTCCTAGAAGTTCTCCTTTATGGTTAATGTTGTGTGAATAATTTAAATGAACAACTGAATAAATTAGTTTTCCACAGTGTGTATAACATTTAGGAAGGGGGGATGGGTGGGGTTTGTCTGTTTAATGTCCAGTGTCTTGTAATGTCTTCTGCAGGCGCTGGTGAAATCTTAAGGGGAACACCTTTTGCATAAGCTATGGACCATGATGTTATTTCACTAATACTGTAGACATGTGAGGTAAAAAAATTTGCTAACTGCACACTGAATACAGATGTACTAATTACAATAGTTTTTTTAATATATTTTGTAAATGACCAGTAACAGAAAAAATTTACAGTTACATATACATATTAAATGAAGGTATCAATTAAAAATTAAATACACAGAAAGGTACAGTAAGTGTGTCTGTACAGTTGTGTGTCTGGGAATGTGTGCTATTACCAAAGGAAGAGCATCATGCTAGAAAGCTGCTGTGCTCCGCACATTGATCCACTAGAGATTATTAGGGTTTGACTTTTCCTTTGTCCTTTATATAGTCAATGACCAGCTGTAAATAAATTACTTGAAAGATCACTTTCATGATGACATTGTCTTTATTTCTTGTAAAATATAGTGATTTTGCCTACTAAAGTGCACAGTTGGTTTTTTTTTTGGGGAGGGGGGGGGCATGAAATGATTATTCTGTAACACAAAATGGACTGAAAATGCTTGTAGTACGCAGACTACAGTGGCTATGTCTCCAAAGGAACATTTTACTCTGATTGTGTTTGTAGCTGAGCTCACTTTTTAGGGTCTGTTGGATATGGCATGTCCAGTTCATTTTACTATCAATATGCACTACAAGGAGTTTAGTCACCCACATTTTTCTATTTGTTTATTGCCACAGGTCACTTGTATTTCTCTCTTATTTTTCTTTAATTTTTTGTAGAGTGCAGAAAATTGCTATTGAGTTTAGTGAGAGTCCATTAGCAGTGAACCAAGTAATAACTTAAGAGAGTACATTTTTATGGACCCCTCAAAATTGTCCTCAGAGTTTCCACTCGCAAAGATTGTGGTATCATCAGAAAATAAAGAAAATTAACAGTGCAGTGTTGTGCACAACCGTAGAACATTTGGAAACATCAAAAACAGCAATTGCCCTAGAATTCAGCCATGTGGCACACCACAGCAAATGGGAATCAGTTTGGATTGGGGAGAGGTACCCTAAACTTAACTGAGGTGTTTAAAACTACATTTTTTCACTTTGGCCCTTGAGTGTAGCCACTTACCTGCAACACCCCTTAAAACCAACTAATTTGGCTTTCTGCTTGACACTGTGGTGATCTACACCATCAAGGGAGTTTTGCCAAGTCATAGAAGACACAAATTCCTATTTTTATCTTATTTTTATAATTTTTTAAAATTTCATTTAGTAATTCAAGGATTTCATTTGCAAGTTCACAGATTGTATCTTCAGTTGAACAGCCCTTGTGAAAGCCAAATAGGCTCTTGCTGACAACTCTGTTCCTCATAAGATGTTCTGCAATTCTATCATGCATTAATTTTTCAAGTATTATAGAGAAACCTCTTAATAATGAAACTGGCTGGTAGTTTGTCAGCCCACTTTTATAACCTCTCTTGTAAAGGGTCTTCAGTGGCATATTTGAATCTTTCAGGAATAATTCCATACTGAAGAATCAGAAATATGGCACAGATTATCATGTACCCATGAACAAGAATATTAAAAAAATATATATATTAGATACATTATCCACCCATTCAAAAATCTTGCATTTTAGAGACCAAATCACCTTTCTAATTTCCTCTACATAGACTGGCTTAAAGCACATTTCTGGTATTATGTTGGAGTAAGAAGCTAGACAAGGTCATGGCTTTCGTAGGAAGTTGCTGTCGAATCTTCTGAGGATGTAGCTGGTGACTGCTACCATAAGCACTTCTAAAGATGTCCAGCACAGCTCTGAACAAAACGTCAGGAGCAGAAATGTTTCTTCGAACACAACCATACAACCTTGAAGATTCGACAAAAACTATTTCAGCCGGTTGTGAAAGCCTTCACTTTCTTAGGAATCTACAGCCAATTTGTCGAGTAACTGACAGGAATTGTTTGTTAACACTTTCGCTGCGGCTGACGCTTATAAGCATCCGCGTTCAATGTAGAGTAGCGTCAGCCGCAGCAAAAAGTGTTAAAAATTTCATCTTCTGGATTAGCATTTTGCATTAGGTTACCTCCAACTGCATCATAAATTTCCACCTTAGTACTATGGTTGTTTAATACTTTTTGTAACCCAAAGCTTACTTACAGAATTGGGAACAGTAACTTGATACTACTTTGGAAGACAGTCTTAAAAATGGCAGAAAAATCATTTATGAAGTAGTTACATTTGTCATTAGCATGATCAATAAAGGACTAATCAATTTGCTGAAATTACGGTTAAAATATTCTTTTACCTCTGCTTAATATTCTTATGGATTTCCATGGCAGAGATAATTTACCGTATGGATTAAGGATTAACATTAGTAAGAGCACTGCAACTGTCACGATAGCTTTTGAGACCATTTATAACCTTACTGATAATTATATTGAGATAGCTACTTACATGTACAAAAACATTGGCTATCATATTTTGGGAATGGGATGCGATTTTAGTGGGGAAGTTGACTACTGAATTCAGATTATAAGTGGACCTCATATTTTGGATATTACTTCTATTTATTTTCAGTCAGATAGCGTACATTAAAGTCACATAAGACCACAGGATCCTTTTATTTGGTATGTAACACTGACAGAACCTGGTCCACGTGATGCAGACAGATCCTTATATTTCCTGAAGGTGTTTTGTAAACAGCTACAACTGTAACTGGATTACAATTAGGTTTTTTTTCAGTAGCGCATGGTGCTGTGAGTTGCTCTATATTATTTTGTGAGGTCTATTACTCTACAATATCGACTTTCTTTAATGTAGATTGCTACTCCACACTTCTTTATTTCCTCTAGAGAAAGGTATTGTTAATTTGTAGCTTGGTAAACATGACATGGTACAATCATTTGTTACATGATGATGGAAGACATCGAAATAGTCCAAAGAGGGCAGGTCATTTTGTATTGTCATGATACAGGGGAGACAGCATCATGGGAAATGATACAGGATCTGGGATGGGAATCATTACAACAATGGTGATTGGTGTCTGTTCTTTTGGACATGTCCAAAAAGAACAGACAACATTAGTTGACAGTTTTGGCCGTAAATTTACAAAATTGAAATATTTAAAAATTTCAACAATTTTGGGGGTTTGAAATAAATTCAACAACAAAGTTGAAAATTTTTGCTGGAGGCTTCCCTTCCAACCCAAATTCTGAACTTCTAGCATGCCTGGCTAGCCTAATTGGTTAAGGTGACTTCTGGCCCAAAGAGGAAAATCCTGGTTTGAGTCCTGGTCCAGCACTAATTTTCAACTTCGTCATTGAATATATTTCTTACCCTCCCCCAAAAAGATTTGTGGACTGCCCCGGGACTCTCATCTTGGGTGGACTTCCAAACGCCCTCTAAAGCAAGTGGTGTGGTGTTTTCTTTTTCTTTTTTTTTTTTTTTTTTTTGCGCCCTTTTCATCGTGGGACCTACAAATCTCGAGAAAGCAATTCTTTTTAGACTGACCCATGCCTTTCTAACTGGGGGGGGGGGGGGGCTACAAATCTCAAAATTTATTTTTGTAGTAATACATTTATTTCCAAGTGAACAGGGGCTTCGTTTTGCCACCGCCCTGGGCCTCCAACAGCCTTAGTCCGCCACTGAGTAAGTGACTTGCTGTTGAAGAAAGCTTCTTCATTTCCATGCAAGTTAGTAGAGTGTACTAAGTGAACAATGTTAAAAAGTGTATGTGGAGCTGTCAGTAAAGCATAAATTTAGAAATACTGTCTTGTTAAAAAAAATACCACTTTCAACTTATTTCATGTCATGATATTTGTTCCAAATATTTTCAGCTCATTATTACCTTTGCACTGTGTGTGTGTCTGATGCTATTACTTTATAGGCTGATGGAAACACCATGAAAAATCCTAAACATAAGTCTTAATTCTAATTGTATCCTTAACAGTTTCAGTACCAAACCTCTTAATTTTCACAAAACTGTATTTCAAATTATCATACTCCTGAATTACATGCAATCTTCCGTAAAATATAGCAGAGATTGTGCGAAGTAAGTACTCTATGCACGTAATAATAGCTGTCAGCCCTAATGAAAAATGTCGTTACCTAAAATGACAGTGTGTTTACATATGATAACAACAAATATTTTCACCATTAGTAACGCACCGTATTTTTACACTTTAAGTGCAAGTCTTAAATAGGTCTCGTGATGTATGCAGCTGTCGTATGGACCAAATATTTGAACTCTGATCTATTTTACTGATACAGTATTTATGAAAGGTTTCACAAAATGTGGTTTTATTCCAACTTCTAATTTGTGTCCTGTATTTTTATTTTGGAAATCTGGTCACCCTAGACTACACGTGTTAAATTTTATTTATTCCAATAATTTAATGTCTGTGTTCCCAAATGTTTCAGCATCTTTGCACATACATTTAACACTTCCTGTGACAGTTGCATTAGGCAAAAGGTCATTATCCAAACTGAAAATAATAAAAAACTATTTACAATCACCCATGACCCAAGTTACACTGATAAATTTGACCATTGTAATTATCAAATGAAAAGTAGTTTTCAAAACATGTGATTAAAAATAACTGACGTTTGAAAATCCATAAAAACTGATTTCAATGTTGAAAATTTTTCAGTATTTTTATGCAAGTATTAAATAAAAGAAGTGGAACAAAAAAATTAAATTTTATGGTTTCCCCCTTTTACTGGCAATTGGGAGGGGGCGCTAGCTAATTTTTCACATCCAGAAATAAATATAATTGTTCAAAACCAAAATTTTGAAGAAGGCAGAGAAGCACCAGGAGGGGGAAGAAGAAAAGAACCAAAAGATAAAAGAAGAGAAGAACAAGAAGATCAAAAACCATATTAGAGATCAAGCTGTTTAGCAAAATGGCGAAAGAAATATGACTGTCACACTTACATATAAAGGATGCACTGGAGGTGAAGCCAAGGAAACTGGATGTAGGTTATAAATTAAGAGAATGAATCAATGAAGAAAAACTGAACATGAAAATAGTTCATGGAAAAGAAATAATTTCAGAAAGAAGAATGAAGGAAAATACAAAGCGAGGCTAGTTCCAAGAGGATATCAACATGATAAAGCAAAATTGGATTTTAAAGATATTTTCATTTCTGTTGTACAAACTAATTCACTGAGATTCCTATTTGCACTTGCTGCACAAGAGGTTCTGACTTCTGTACATTTGACATCAAAACAGCCTTTGATGAACTAAAACAAGAAGTTTTCATGAAAGTACCAGAGACTTACATAGCACCTGGGAAAATTTGTCTACTAAATAAGGCACTATATGGTTTGTAACAAGCTCCTTTACATTTGAATAAAAACCTGAACTAGTTTCTTAATAATGAAAAATTCACTCAACTGAAATGTGATCAATATGTTTACAGATCAGACAGTGAAAAGGAAATGTTTCTAGCTGTACAAATAGATGATGGAATTCTGTTTGGAGAAGACATCTAAAAAATGAAAAATTTCCTACAGAAACTGAAGAAAAATTGTTTTATTGCAATTCTGAAGAATCAACATTATGTCTGACTTGAAATCAAAAGAAGAAGATCAAGTATATTTATCAGTCAAGAAAAATTTGCTAATGGTGTAGTGAAAAGGTACAAAATGGAAAATCAAAAACTGTATCTACTCCACATTCACAATAAGGAGAAGTTGAAGAAATCATTCAAGTAACATCAAAATTTCCATATTTTGATGCTGTATGTAGTTTATTATATCTGGCATGTAGAACTATTTTGGGCCCAGCATATGCTGTAAATTATGAAAGCAGAGCAATGGGTAACCCAAATCACACAGACATCCACAATATGAATAGAACTTAAGGATACCAGAATTCAACTGCAGGGAGTACAATATTCTATTCACCAGAAAAACAAGCACATGAAATTGTACTACAGATTTTGCAGGTGACAGGAAAGATAGGAAAATAACTACAGGATATATAGTTCTGCACAATAAATCTCCAATCACTTGGTGTGGCAAAATCATAGTTTGCAGTTGCACTATTTGTTACTGCAGCGCAATGCATATCTGCAGCTCATTGGTGTAATATATTTTTTTTTTATTTAAGTGAGGGTGTTATGATTTAAAAACCAAATTGATATAATAAAAACAATATGCACCTGTCACGCAAAAGTTGGAATACGTCGTTTCTGCAGTTGACAATATGAGTTGATTATTGTTTTGTTATTAATTAAAAAATATGGACAACTAGTGATCTGATGTGTGACTTTTCTAGTTGCAAATAAAACGAAGAAACAATCATTAGACATCTCTAGTTTTTCTTAACACCTGTGACTGTTGACACTAGAAGAGACTACCACGATTTATTATGCCCCAAGAGCCTATGGAGTTAATTGTAGATTACAGTGAACATGTGTGATGGGAAAACAATATGTACTTTAAAAATTGCCACTGCACACATATACCACTATTAGACATCTATATAACAGCAAAACCAAACTGTCTCTAAAATGAGTACAAGAGTTATGCACAATTTATGCTGTTCACTACAAGTACTCTAATAAATTTTAGAAGTAATGATGATTCTGTGTGTTATTTATGGCCATCAGACCCCAGCTGGGACCGTGTTTGGTCTACCTGTTGCAAGTCGTCTTAGCTGTCGCCACATGAAATAATAATGATGTTGATAACATAATGCCCATCCCCGAGCAGAGAAAATCTTTGACTGGGCATCGAAGCCAAGCCTCCTGTGTGGCAACCCACAACACAGTCCTCTGGCCTACAGAGACAACTGTAGAACTAATGGATATGGGATATGGTTTTACTCAGTTTTTAAATATTTGGGGATGTGAAGTCCATCTCCTGCTGGAAATCCAATGGCTAACTGGTAAAGATTATTGAAACAGTATAGACCTCCATTCTAAATAATGAAGAAGACTATATAGCTCATATGAAAAGTTTCCAATAAATTTACCCCTGATAATAAATACAACTATGGGTCATACCTTTTTTCATGAGTGTGTGAGGATTCCTAAGTCCTTGAAGAAGATCGAGTATTGCGGTTTAGTTATTAAATTTTCTTAGTGCTGCATAAATATTTTATTGGGTGTTTTTAGTTTGTCCATCCCCAAGAACCACAGACATTGTCAAGGTGGAGTGTCTTGCATGCCTTAACGATACATATAGCCCTACCATAGGTGCAACCACAACTGCAGGTATCTGTGGAGACACCAGACAAACTTGTGGTTCCTGAAGAGGGCAGCAGCCTTTTCTGTAGTTACGGGAGAAAGTCTAGATCATCAACTAAGCTAGCTTTTTAACATCAGTTAATGTGGCTTTTCCATGCAGTTACTGCAAACAACTGAAAGCAAGGATAAAACACACTCATTACTTTTCCCGAGGACATGCAGCTCTGCTGTATGAATATATGATGGTGCCTTATTGGGTAAAATATTCTGGATGTAAAATAGTCCCCAGTTCAGATCTCCACGCTGGAACTACTCAGGAGGATGTTGTCATCAAGAAAAACAAAACAGGCATTCTACGGATCTGGTGTGGAATGATTTAACCCTTAATTGGGTAGGTAAGTTAGAAAATTTGTAAATAGAAATGGATAGTTTAAAGTTAGATGTGGTGGGGATTAGTTAAGTTCAGTATTAGAATAAACATTTTTTGTTTTTGTTTTTTGTTTTTGTAGTTTTAGGGTGCACAACTGCGGAGGTCATTAGTGCCCGAATCAAAACTAAGATATATGAAGCCTATGTGAAAACAGCTCAAACGTAGGGTAAAATACAACAAAAGAAAGAACTAAATGTCCTTTGACAAATTGGGCAAGTTGATAAAATTCAAGACTCGGGCAGCAGCTCCTGTGTCATCAGCTAAAATTTCTTCCAGTGTATTTGGTAGATTCAGTGGAATACGAACAGGAGTAAAATTTGGACACGACAATAAAACATGGCGCACAATCAGAGAGTGACCACAGGAACATAACGGTGCGGGGTCACCAGTGAACAAGTGGCAGTGGCTGAACCGGCAATGTCCGATCTGCAACCGGGCCAAGATGACCTCTTCTCATCGCAAGCAGCGTGAGGGTATCTTCCAAGCCACCGAGAGCGGTTTAATGGTTCTAAGCTTATTGTTTGTAAGCAACGACCACACATTATGACATGATGATAAAATGCAACAGGAAAGAGCCCCTCGAGAATCATTCAATGGGACACAGTACATAGCTGTCCAAGTTGCAGCCTTTGCCGCAGGATCAGCAGCCTCGTTACCAGGCACATCTGCGTGGCCAGGTACCCACAGGAGGTGAATGCAAGGGCCGTTGGGTTGCTAACAATTGAAGGGAACAGTAGATTTTGTGCACAACAGGATGGGTCGAATAGGGGTCTCTCAGACTGGATGGCACTGAGGGAGTCAGAGCAGATGGAATAGGAAGGATAATGGTGTTGGTGGATATACAGTACAGCCTGATAGATGGCAAAAAGCTTAGCTGTGAACTTTGAGCATTGGTCAAGAAGTCTGTACTGTAAACTGTCATCCCTGATGACAAAAGCACATCCAACACCTTCATTTATCTTGGAGCCATATGTATACATGAAGAGGGAGTTACTGAGCCATGCACGAAGTTCAAGATATCTTGAGTGGTAAACAGCATCCGAAGTACTCTCCTTCAGGAGTGAACAGAGTTCAAGATGAACGCGAACTTTAGACTGAAGTCAAAGTGGCACTGGGCTCTCACCTATTTGAAATATGGGAGGGGGCAAGTGACTAAAACGGAGTCCAGGAGGGAGCAGGGCAGTCGCGGACAGCTTTTAGTGGCTATCAAGGGAGTCGTTTAAAGACTGATGGATACGAAGGGTGGTGGGGCATCGAGAGCGGACTGAATGCATACAGACACAGCAATATGTCATTCGAATAGGTCAAAGGCAATTTGGCAGCTTCAGCTTAGAGGCTTTCAACAGGGCTAGTGTACAATTCTCATATCGCCAAGCATAATCCCCGATAGTGAATCGAGTTAAGACAGTGTAAAATAGACGGTTGTGCACGACAGTACACAAAGCTCCCATAATTCACCTTTGATTTGACAGTGGACCAATAAAGGTGAAGCAGGATGGTACGATCCATGCCCCATGATGTATCACTAAGAACGCAGGAAACATTAAGGGAACAAGTAAAGCAGGCAGCCACAGAAGACACATGTGGAGACCAGCTAAGTTTCCTATCCAACAATAGCCCTAAAAATGTCATCATCCCCGCAAATGGGAGAACAACGGAGCCAAGATGGAGAGATGGTGGAAGAAACTCTCTGTATCTCCAGAAGTTGATGCTGACCATTTTCTCATGGGAGAAACCGAACACACCAGGAATAGAGACTGTCAAAGGCAATGCTGAAGATAACACTCCAGGAGACAGATTCTCTGAGAACTGCAATAGATTATGAAGTTGTCCACAAACAGGGAGCCTGAAACATCAGCTTGGAGGCAATCCATAATTGGGTTGATTCCAATGGCGGAAAGTGCTACGCTCATGACATAGCCCTGTGGCACCTCATTCTCCTGGGGAAAGGTGTCATACAAAACAGAACCCACTCATACCCTGAACATTTGATCTTTTAAAAAGGCATGAATAAACAGGGGGGAGGCGACCGCGAATACCCCATGTCTGCATGCTGCAGAGAATGCCCGCCAACAAGTGTCATAAGTCTTCTCCAAATTAAAGAACAGCCACCATCTGCCACTTTCTGAAAAAAATATTCATAACTACGGTTGACAATGTAATGAGGTGATCAATAGCAGAGTGATACCTTAGAAATCTACATTGGACATTGGTGAGGAGGCGTAGAGATTCGAGTAGCCAAACCAACCAAGCATTATCCATACGCTCCATTACTTTACAGACACAGCAGGTCGGGGTCATGGGGCAATAACTCGAAGGAAGATGTTTGCCCTTTCCTGATTTGGGTATGGGGACAACTGCTTCACGCCAACAAATGGGAACTTCACCTTCAGTCCATATGCAATTATAAGTGCAAAGAAGAAAGCATAACCTGTAGCAGAGAGGTTCTTCTGCATCTGAATATGGATGGCATAGAGCCCTGGGGCAGAGAACCAGGACAGGGCAGGGGCACATTCTAGCTCCTGCATGGTGAATATGGCATTATAACTTTCACAATTGCGAGATTTAAAAGAAGGCGGTCGTGCCTCCTCTGCCTGTTTTCAGGGGAGGAAGGCAGGGACGTGATTAGCTGAGCTTGACACTTCAGAGAAAGATCGGTCTAAAGCATTCGAAATATCACCAGGTTCAACGAGGACTTCATTTGCTATGTTCAGGCCAGGGATTGCAGGGATTGGAGAATGGACCTTAGTGGCAGATAACCAGTGTAGGTTACCCCAGATGACCGATGAAGGAGTAAATCTGTTGAAGGAACTCGTGAAAGTAGTCCATTAGGCTTTTCTGGTTTCTTTAATGTCACGATGGCATCGTGCTCATAGTCTTTTTGTAATTTATACAATTCGGCTAAGTAGGCCGGCATTGAAACATACATAGATCATGTCACCAAGCTCAAATAGTGTCGCTACATGCTGCATTCCACCAGGGAAATGGGACCCTACGTGGAGAGGTGGAAGTTCGGGGTATGGAATATTTGGTGGAATGAGATTGACGTCCATGAGGTAGTTGAGCTGACTGTCAGAGCTGGGGAAATTCTGATCATGGAAAACCACCATGGAAGAAAAAAACCCCAGTCAGGTTTAGAGACGTTTTAGATGGTGGAACATGGAGACGTGGTATGAAGTAGTAGAGAAATTGTTGTTGTTGTTATGGTCTTCAGTCTGGAGACTGGTTTGATGCAGCTCTCCACCCTACTCTATCCTGAGCAAGCCTTTTCATCTCCTCATAAGAACGACAACCCACATCCACTTGAATCTGCTTACTATATGCATCTCTTGGTCTCCCTCTGCGATTTTTACCCCAGATACTTCCCTCCAATGCTAAATTTACAATTCCTTGATGTCTAAGAATGTGTCCTACCAAGCCATCCCTTTTTTAGTCAGGGTATGCCAAAAATTCATTTTCTCACCAATTCTGTTCAGTATCTCTTCATTAGTTCTGCAATCTACCCACCTAATCTTTAGCATTTTTCTGTAGCACCACATTTCAAAAGCCTCTATCCTCTTACTGTCCACACTGCTTATCGTCCATGTTTCACTCCCGTACAAGGCAACACTCCACACAAATGCCTTCAGAAAAGACTTCCTTACACTTAAATTAATATTCGATGTTAGCAAATTTCTCTTTTTCAAAAATGCTTTACTTCCCATTGTCATTCTCCATTTTATATCCTCTGCACTGCGACCACCGCATGTTATTTTACTACCCAATTTCTTTAGCATCACCCAATTTTCTAAGACCGCATTCCATTATTTTTGTTTTGCTCTTAGTAATGTTCATTTTATACGCTCTCTTCAACAGACTGTCCATTCCATTCAACTGCTCTTCCAGGTCCTTTGCTGTCTCTGACAGAATTACAATGTCATCAGCAAAACGCAATGTTTTTATTTCTTCCCCCTGAACTTTAACCCTATTCCAAATTTTTCCTTGCTTTCCTTCAGTGCCTGCTCAATGTACAAATTAAATAGCATTGGAGAAAGGCTAAAACCCTGTCTTACTTCCTTCCCAACTGATGCTTCCCTTTCATGCCCTTCGAGTCTAATAACTGTGGTCTGGCTTTTGTACAAGTTGTAAATAGCTCTCCTTTCCCTGTATTTTACCCCTGCTGACTTCAGAATTTGAAAGAGTGTATTCCAGTTAACATTGTCAAAAGCTTTCTCCAAATCTACAAAAGCTAAAAATGTAGGTTTGTCTTTCCTTAATCTATCTTCTAAGATAAGACGTAAAGTGAGTATTGCCTCCCGGGTTCCTACATTCCTCCTGAATCCAAACTGATCTTCCTCGAGGTCAGCTTCTACCAGCTTTTCCATTCTCCTGTAGATAATTTGTGTTAAAATTTTGCAACCATGACTTATCAAACTGATGGTTCTGTAATTTTCACACCTGTCTGCACCTGATTTCCTTGGAATGTGGATTATTACATTTTTCTTAAAGTCTGAGGGTATTTCGCCTGTCTCATACATCCTACACACGAGGTCAAATAGTTTTGTCATGGCTGGCTCTCCCAGAGACTTTAGTAGCTCTGAGGGTATGTCATCTACACTTGGCGCCTTGTTTCGACCTAGGTCTTTCAGGGCTCTGTCAAATTCATCTCTCAGTATAGTATCTCCTATTTCATCTTGATCTACTTCCTCTTCCCTTCCTCCAACATCGTCTCTAAGTTCATTTCCTTTGTAGAGATGCTCTATGTACTCTTTCCACCTTTCGGCTTTCCCTTCTTTGCTGAGAACTGGTTTCCCATCTGAGTTCTTGATATTCGTAGAGTTGCCTTTCTTCCCCCAAATGTCTCTTTTATTTTCCTGTAGGCGGTATCTACTTTTCCCTTCTTATACATTCTTCTACAGATATGAATTTGGCTTCTAGCCACTCCTGCTTAGCCATTTTGCACTTCCTGTCAATCTCATTTCTTAGTCGTCTATACTCCATTTTGCCTGTTTCATTTACTGCATTTTTATATTTTCTCCTTTCATCAATTAAATTTAGTATTTCCTGTGAGATCCAAGGATTTTTTGTAGGTCTTGCCTTTCTACCTATTTTGTCCTCTGCTGCCTTCACTATTTCATCTCTCAATGCTACCCATTCCTCTTATACTGTTTTATTTCCCCCGTTTCTGTCAATTGATGCCTAAATCTCCCTCTGAATTTCTCCAGAACTTCACATTCCTTCAATTTATCCAGGTCCCATCTCCCTATTTTCCTACCTTTCTGCAGTTTTTTCAGTTTCAGCCTTCAGTTCATGACTAACAAGTTATGGTCAGAGTCTATATCTGCCCCTGGGTATGTCTTACAGTTTATCACCTGGTTCCAGAATCTATGTTTTACCATTATAAATATATATATAGAGTAATTATACAGGGGAAATGGTCACTTGAGTACCTATTAGACAGAACATACCATTCAAAATGATGCACAAGTGGAGTAGTGCATATTGCTAGGTCCAAGTGGGAATAGGTATGCATTGTGTTGGATAGAAAAGTTGGTTTGCCAGTATTTAGGCAGACAAGGTTAAGATGGTTGAAAAGGTCCGCCGAAAGGAAGCCCCTCTGGCAAGAAGCTGGGGAGCCCCAATAAGGGTGGTGGGCGTTGAAGTCGCAAACCAACAAAAATGGTGTAGGAAGCTGAGAAACAAGGTGCAGTACGTCTGCTCTAAGAACGGCAGATGACGATGGGTTATAGATATTACAAAGAGAGAAGGTGAATGAGGGGATGGTGATACCAATGGCAACTGCCTGTAGGGGAGTTTGCAGTGGGATGGGATGATACTAGCTGTCCTCCCAAATGAGCAGCATAGCACCTCCATGGACAGGAATACCTTCCACAGCAGGTAAATCAGAACACACAGTGGTATAATGTGGGAAATCAATATGATCGTTTGGGCGAAGCTTTATTTCTTGTATACTGACTATAAGCGGGCAGTGCAGTCAAAGAAATGGTTTTAATTCATCTTGCTTGGAATGAATGCCTCTGATGTTCCACTGAAGGAGTGCCAAGAAGAAAGCAAGAGAAGAAAAAAAAGGGAAAAGGCAAGATGGGATCACCTCGATGGCTGCTGATGGCCTGGCTTCGAGGGGGCACTGCTACTGCACACGACAGATGAACAGTTGTGTTCCATGGGTTCATACATCAGTTCTGCCTCCTTCCTGGGTTGATCGGAAAGGGCAGCTTTCTCCGCTGGTGAAAGGCCAGCAGATCAGCAAGCAGTAGAATGTCCTGGTAAGAAAGAAGATGGCTGGGGCCAGCTACTGCTGGATGGTGTGACCGAAGAGTCACACCGTGGCAGGGAAGGAGAGGAATTTATCTTTTTATATGCCTTTTTGGAAGCAGCACAGCTTGAAGAATGAGCAGCTGATGGTTGGGAAGATGTAGTTTTAAGAAAATCTTCGCAAACAAGATCTTTTTCAAAGTCCGGGCTTCCGACTTAATGGCCTGCAATTTCTGTGAAACTGATGTGGACTGGGGTTTCGAGTGAACAAGAGGCAATGAGGATGTTCAACGGGCAATCTTTAGGCTGGCTTATCTGACAACTGTGTCAATGAAGGTAAAAATCACATGTCTGCATACCCATCTCCTTTGTTGGTTGAGGAGAGGAAATGACATTGCTGTAGGCACCTGCTGGGAGCACAGCAGGCTTTATAGTTCCTAATAATTTCTGGACAGCATAGGCAGAAACTTTTTCCTTGACTGATTTCCTGGATGACCCACTCATCTTTATACACAGGGCATTCTCGAGAATTAGCAGCATGGTCGCCCATGCAGATGATGCAGCGAGAGGACGGAGATGGGGAGTCACCCTCATGGGCATCCCTTACCACAGGTTATGCATTTGGCTGCATTCCGGCATGACTGACAGGTATGGTTGAACTGCTGACACTAGTAACATCGGGTAGAGTTAGGAACATATGGACGAATGGAGATGATTTTGTAACCTGCTTTTACCTTGGAAGGAAGGTCAACTTTGTCAAAAGTCAAAAACACAGTTCGGTTTGGTGTTAGGTTGTTGTTAACTCTTTTCATCACACGATGTACAGCTGTTACACCCTGGTAAGAAAGGTAGTCCTGTATTTCCTCATCCGACAGGCCATCAAGGGATTGTGAGAGCTCGGAAGGCGCCTTCGGTTTCCAGCAACAATGTCCCATTACATTGTGGGAATAATTTTCAACAGGTCCTGCAATTACATTGACACCCGGTTGTATTGTAAAAGGATTCACTGATGTGAAGTCATGGCCATCAGTTCGTGGAATGACAAGAAACTTAAGAAACTTTGACATGTTAGGCAATACCTTCTTGGTCTTGGGTTTATCTAGTTTCCTTTTCTGGGTAATGGTCAAAGTAGAAGAAAAGGAAGAAGTAGTCATTGTGAAGTTGTCCCGTTGTCCCCCATGATTACTGGCATCTCTGATGACGTGCTCCTTCCCGATGGGGAACCCACATGGCTCACTCACTTTAGGTGATTGTCCACACCTCACGAGAAACGGATGGAGGGATCAATCAGCATGGTCGGAAGGTATCAGCTCGGGTAACCACCGCTCCCTGGGCTTGGCCTTTACCAGGGGGTACGTGCGGGCCCTACATGCCGAGCCGAGGCTGGGACATGTGCATTACCCAGTCACCTTTTACACAGTGAGAGTGTGGATGGCCTTCAGGAATGCACAACAAGGAAGAAAGGAAAGAAGATCTAAGTGGAAGAGATTGAGTCTGAAATGCCGAGGCAGAGACTAAAGGAGAAAAAACCAAGAAAAAAGAAAAACTGGTACAGGAGACCACCTAAATTCACACAGGACCCCTGTCTCTGGGTGAAGACATAAACCGGAGGGAAGGAAGGCTGCTTCGACTCGGGACCCTGTGCGTGCCACACACATACCCACAAAAGAGCTGTGGGCCCCCTGGAGGCTTTTTGTCAGGTTTTTACAGGGTTACAAATACATCAGTTGGTGGAGTAAGTCTGATAATGAATAAAACTCCGTAGAAAGAGAAAGAAATGTAAGTGAATATTGACTGGGAAATTATATGAATGAGAAAGCCCAATAGAATTTTCTGCAGAGCACAATTTAACCAGCACAAACACTTTGTTTAATGATCGTGAAAGAAGGTTGTATACATCGAAGAGATCAGGAGACAATGCGGGGTACCGAGGTGACTGTATACTGGTAAGACGTAGGTTTAGAAACCAGGTTTTAAATTGTAAAACATATTGAGGGGCTTTTTTTAGTGGTTCTGGGGTGCAAAACTGCTGAGGTCTTAAGTGCCAAAGTCAAAACAAAGTTAAAATGCATGACGACAAAGGCAAAGTCAAATAAAAGAAGGGTCTATGCAGTCAGTCAATTTTCTAAAAGGAACAAGTTAAAAACCACGTAGTCCCTGAGTAAATTTCTATTTACTGTAGAAACATGACCGGATTCTCTGGATGGGGAATGTTAAATTTCATTTGCCATATTGCTACGGAGGGTAAAAAGTAAAACATGACAAGCGACAAACATGGTGCAGTAGAAGAGGTCAGCGGTAAAGTCTTTGGGAAGTGAATGGAGGTCAAGGTTGACAAGGACCTTGGGACAGAGCCATGGTGAGGAAGAGCTTGCACCCATCGGGAGTGTGAAATCAAGTTGCCGAAGAAGTTTGCGAAAACAGACTACGGGGGGTAGTACAGAATGCTGCATATTGACAATTTAGAGAATCATAAAAAAAGCTTTATAGGATGGGTGGCCATGCATGAACGACAACAGACTCACATAATGACCGAGAAGGACCTACCTCCAGTAGGACAGCGGCAATTCAACAGAGAGACTCTCGACAGAGCTATAGAAAGCCTCTGTCTCTAAACGGATCCCTTGGTTGTGGATCACGTTAAGGCGTTGTAAGATAGATGGTCAGGCTGATGAATAGACAATGCATTTGTAATCTATTTTCGAGAAGACAAGGGATTGGTACAAGCTGAGAAGGGTGGTCCGATCTGCTTTCTATGAAGTACCGCACAACACTCTGAGAACATTAAGTGAACAGTTACAACGAACTGCCAAGTGAGAGACGTGGGAGGACCAACAAATTTTCCTGTCAAATGTTAATTTTGTAGTGTCTACAAACTGGAGAACAGCTGGTCCAAGATGGAGGGAAGGAGGGAGAAATTCTATAAGCCACCAGAAGTTCATACAGTCTGCCTTGCCTGTGGAGAAGCGAAAGCTGTTGATGCTCCTCATGTAAAGATGGTTGAGACTCTGCAGAAGATGCCGTTCAAGAAGACAGGTCCATTGAGAGCTGCAGTAAATTGCAAAATCATCAACGGAGAGAGAACAGGAGACACCCGATGTGAGACAGTTCATAATAGGATGAATTGCTACACACACACTCTCTCTCTCTCTCTCTCTCTCTCTCTCTCACACACACACACACACACACACACACACACACACAAAGAATCTTAAGATTCCTGAATAAAGGTTTGCAGGCAACCCCGGAGTCCCCATGTCTTTAGAGTGCGAAGGATACCCATCCTCCAGCAGGTATTCATCTGCCTTTTCCAAATTCAAAATCTGCCTTTTCCAAATTGAAAAATACAGCCACTGTTTGGCACTTCTGCAGAAAATTATTATAATATGAGTGAGGATTACTCTAGTAAGATAATCGATCTGATGGTCAATACTGGAAAAAATACATTCATAGACAGTAGCTAATGAAGAAGAAAGCTGCCAGTTGGATGTACAAGTGGGAATGAAGGGCGTCAGTAGATGAATGACACATGGAAAATGATGACTCAAGTGTGTGTCTGAAAGAACAGACCACTTGAGGCCAGTTGAACAGTGCAGATGGAAAGGTCCAAATGGGAAAATGTGTGTGTTGGAGTTAAAAGATAAGTGGGTTTGTCAATGCTGAGACAGATGAGGTTAAGGTGGTTGAGGAGATCTGCCAGGAGAGAGCCCTCTGACAAGGGCATGGAGAGCCCTAAAGAGGATGGTGGGCGTTGAAATCACCAACCAACTAGAAAGGAGGAGAAAGCTGGTCAAGAAGGTGGAAGTCAGACTTGGTTAAAGCAGAGGATAACGATGTGTAGAGATTACATAAGGGGAAGCTGAAACCAGAAAAGGACAGTCTAACTGCAACTGTTTAAAGCTGGGTTTGTAAAGGGATGATTTGGAAATGGATATCATCTCTGAAAAGCAGCATGACGCCCCCATGAGCTGCAACCCCTGCCATGGGGTGGAAGGTCGAAGCGAGCTGAGGAGACGTGTGGTACGTTAAAGGGAGTGTGAGAATGTAGTTTTGTTTCCTGAAGGCAAAGAATTAGTGAGGAGTAGGTTTGCAAGAGAAGCAGTAATTCCGTTCTACTGGACCAGATGCCACGAATGTTCCATTGAAGGATAGCCATAGTCCAAGAACTGGAAAGATGTGGAATGAACAGTCACCCCTGTGACTGTGGAGGACCACAATGCAAATGCTAACAATTAGTTGGATCTAAGAGCGGAGGATCTTGGTCCATTAATTTGACAGTGGCTTTAGAGCCAGCCCGAGGTTGGTCACTTGATCGACCACTGGCAGTGCGCCCCGGCAACACAGAGGTATCTGAAGAGGAATGCCGGGAGGGAGAAGGGGAAGATTTCTTCCCCCTGCCCAACTTATTTGAACTGTCGGGGTTATCAGTTGAAGACCCGGACAGTTGTGAGTTACATGGGTGCAGGAAGTCTTCACGGGTATAATCTTTCTTGGATTTCTGTGTCTCTGTCTGTGAGGCAAGAGATTTCGCAGGACCAAGTGGAGACTTAGTAGGACGGTGTGTGCTCTTGGCAGGAGATGAGGAAGATGCCATCATGGGGCTAGGTGGTGTTACAACAGCATCACTGAAGTGTAGGTCACATGTCTGCATAAATATGTCCCGCAGTTGTTGAATAGCAACAACTGAGCTGAAAGTCCTAGATGCTAATGTACTCTCTTTAAAACTGGCATATATTTTCCTTGTGACCTGTGTTGGTTCAAAAAAATGTTCAAATGTTTGTAATTCTATCGGACAAAACTGCGTGGTCATCAGTCCATAGCTTACAAACTACTTAAACCTAGGTAAACTAATCTAAGGACAACACACACACCCATGCCCAGGGAGGACTCGAACCTCCATGGCGAGCAGCCGCGCGCTCCGCAGCGAGACGCTTTAGACCGCTCGGCTACTCCACCGCGGCCCTGTGTTGCTACCTTTCCTTTGACCCTATAATAGATTTTTTTACATATAATAATACTATTATACTAAAACCAATATTTTTCCATACATCACCTTCGGTTGTTCAGTGGTAGATGTTTTAAATTGCTCACCTGCCTTTAAATCATCATGAAAATCTTAGGACGTCAGGTTTTTATGTGTCCAGGAAACTACACACGACACTTTTCACTTTAAACGTTTATTAATCATTCTTGATGACAGCTTGTTACATAATCACAAAAATAAGACCGCATGTTAACAACATAATGAGCACTTTGACTGACTGACAAAGTGATACTAACTCCAAACTGACTTACGACTGACTTTACAACTCTGCAACTAACTTTAGACTGACTGACAACTAACTTCACAACTCTACAACTAACCTTAGACTAACTGCGTTTGCACCAACTCGCACGTATTAATATCTAGTATAATTTCTAAAACCTTCTAGAACACGGAAGTTACAGTGTATTAAATTACATAATTTGTTTATGAAACATTAATGAATCTTTCTTTACGTAAAGATACACAAAATCATGACAAATGTAATAAAAAGTTTTTTATATCAAAACAAACAATACAAAAGATCATAAGTAAATAACAATTAGCAAAGTGTAAATATATGTTTACATTATTGTTCAACATTAAGCTTACAACTTTCAATAATAATTTAATTTAGTTCACTAAAAGATCCAAGTCATGAAAGTGATAGAATCAATGTGACTTGCCATAAGCGCCATAAAATGCTTATATAATATAAACATGGAATATTAGGGTACAATATCACGATAAAATGTGGTATCGAACAGTTCATTATTCTAAACAAATGGGATTTTCTAGGGTATATACGTTATAACCTGTATTTCTTGAATCGCTCGCTCTTCATGGTAAATGGGACAGTCACGGGAGGAGGCAATGTGGTTACCCATGCAATTTAGGCAGCGAGGGGAAGGAGGTGGACAATCACCCTCATGAGCATCCCTGCCGCATGTGACGCATTTAACTGGGTTTTTACATGACTGCCTGGTGTCATTATAAAGCTGACACTGGTAGCAGCGGGTGGAGTTGGGGATAATGGTCGGACATTGAGGACCTCATAACCTGCTTTGATCTTGGAAGGCAGAGTCACTCACTCAAAAGAAAGTGTGGGTTGGAACCAATTAACTGTTGACCCTATTCATAACCCTATGCACCGCTGTGACATCCTGATCGGAGAGGTAATCCTCTATTTCCTCCTTGGTCAATCCATCAAGTAGATTACTATATACAACCCCACGAGAATAGTTCAGAGTATAGTGGGCCTCCACTTGCACCGGGTAACCCCAGTGAAGGGGGACCTTAAGTAACCTTTGAGCCTGAAAGGCACTGCGAGATACGATCAATAAAGTACCGTTGCGCAGACATTTGCAGGACTTCACTGGGCCTGTGATCACATCAATGCCGTTTTGGATGATGAATGGATTAACTGTTGAAACGCTTTGACTGTCTTCGGTACATGTTACAAGGTATCAAGGTGCAGCCGGTAGAGTAGACAAATTTTCGGAATCCTGACTCTCTTTTATATCTTTAAACTTACGTTTTTGAGACCCCATTATGAGGAAATCCCCCATGATTTCCAGGTCTTCAATGGCGTGCTCCTTCCTACTGGCGGCCCCTTATAAGGGAGCACACCCACCTTAGTTGATAGTCCACATCTCCCGAACTCTGGATGGAAGAACCTTTCGGCACATTGGGAAGGTTACTGCTCAGGCAATCATGCCTACCTGGGCTAGCCTTAACAAGGGTTACACAAGAACCCTACAAGCCAACCTGGGGTGGGACTTACACATTACCCCTTTTAGGAGTCACACACCTAAAGAAGAGAAGATGAACCTCAAATGCCGAAGCGGAGAGAGTAAGAAAGAAAAAAACAGGTAAATACAAGAAGACTACTTATCTCCAGTTTCCCAGAGGAGGCGCAACACTCTGTCCCAAAGAGAGGGGAAAAGGATAGTGAGAGAGTAGTTATGCTGCACGGAAAAGAAGGAGCGCTGCAAAGACTGGGGTCCCATGGTAGCCAAGCACGTACTCACCAAAGAGTGCTGAGCCCACTGGGGAAATATCCAGGGGCAGATAGAGACTACGATATTAACTTAATGCTAATGAACTGTAGATTAAAACTTCATGAGACTGCAAAAATTTAGAAATTTAAGGAGATGGAACTCCTTAGAAGGAACCAGAGGTGGTTCACACTTTCAGAGGGAGCATTATGCAAGGATTGACCACAACGGGGGAAAGTAAAATAGCAGAAGATTGGATAGCTGAGAGAGAACAGTGAAGGCCACAGAGAATCAAGTAGGCAGAGGGGAAAGGCCTAATAGAAATACTTGGATAACAGATGAGATATTGAAATTAACTGATAAAAGGAGAAAATATGAAAATGCCTCTACTGAAGCAGGCATAATGGTGTAAAAACTGCTAAAAATGAGGTTGACATGAAGTGCAGACTGGCTAAGCACGAGTGGCTAGAGGAGAACTAAGCATGAGAGGCTAGAGGAGAAATGCAAGACTCTAGAAGAATTTGTAACTAGGGAACAGATAAATACCAACTACAGGAATATAAAAGAAACATTTGGAGACAAGAAAAGCAGCAGCATGAATATCAAGAGTTCACATGGAAAACCAGCACTAAGCAAAGAAGGGAAACCTGAAAGGTGGAAGGAATAAAAAGAGAGCCTATACCAAGGAAATCAACTTGTAGGCAATATTTTACACATGGAAGAGAAAGTAGATGAAGATGAGATACAAGTGACGATACAGTGAGAAGAATTGGACAGAGCACTGAAAGATTTGAGACTAAACAAGGCCCCTGCAGTAGATCATATTGTGTCTTAACTTCTGGAATTGTTTGGGGAGCCAGTCATGAAGAAATTGTTCCACCTGGTATGCAAGATGTTTCAGAAGGAAAAATACCACGATTTCAACAAGAATATAATAATTTCAATTCCAAACAAAGCAGGTGCAGACAAATGTGGAAATTACAGAACTATCAGTTTAGTAAGTCATATTTGCAAAATACTAACATGAATTACTTACAAATGAATGGAAATCTGATCTTGGGGAACCTTTGTGTGGATTTACGAGAAATGTTGGAACCTGGAAGGCAATACTCACATTACGACTAACCTTACAAAATATGTTAAGGAAAGGCAAAACTACATTTTTAGCATTTCTATATCTGGAGTAAGCTTTTGACAATGTTGACTGGAATACACACTTTCAAATTCTGAAGGTAAAAGGGGTAAAAATGGGGAGTGAAATTAGTTGACATCCAATATTAAATGTTAGGAAATGCTTTCTGAAAGCATTGTCTGCAGTATAGCATTGTATGGAAATGAAATGTGGGTGATAAGGAGTTAGACAAAAAGATGATAGAAGATTTTTAAAATGTGGTGCAACAGATGAATGGTGAAGATTAGACAGGTAGACCATGTAAGTAATGATGATGTATTCAACAGAATTGGGGAGAAAAGGTGTTTCTGGTATATCCTAAGAGAAGGAATAGGCTGATGGGACACAGAAACATCAAGGTATTGTCAAATTGGCATTAAAAGGAAGTGTGTGGAGTAAAAAACGTAGAGGGAGACAGATGAATACAGTAACCACATTCAAAAGGATGTAGGTTGCCATTTTTATTCGCAGATGAAAAGGCTTGCACAGCACAACACTAGTTCGTAGTAAGCATTAAAAATATATTATTATGTTTCTAAAAGATGAATTTTGAAATTGAGCTAATCATGACTACATTAACTACAATTAAATGCTATGAGATAGGTGAAATTAATTGAGTATCTTATTTCCACAAAGCATTTCAATTTAATGAGCAAATGATGTAGAAAATAAATTGGTGTCTGCTCTGAGAGGACAGATGACAGAATATTTACAGACCTTGCCAATAGTAACACAGCAGTACCGATAGACCACCAGGAATAAATCGAACTAGAAAGACCTACTGAAGTAAAATGTCATTGCAAGTTTTTTGAGCAAACTAGTTCGGTGGGACTAAGATGAGAAGAAGATGCTATGGGCAACCCTGTTCCTGCATATACAGAGCTGCAGTGTTGGCTACTGACTAGGAATCATAAGTAAGGGTTCAACTTTTTGATTCACATATTCATTCAGTAGTGTTATAGACTACTCCATGTTTGAGTAAAAAATACATCATGGAAGGCATACTTTTAGTGATTTTTAAAATGTCAGAGGTTCAGCTGGACTATGCAGTAGCCGAGATTCTTGAATGAATCAAACCTACAATTTAAAGCCAAACGACAAACCATGTGTTAGGATAAAATGACAGTATTTCAGTTTATCCCAATGTGTATGTCAATCTTACTTTGATATTAATGAGGCTATTTATTTTATTTATACTTAATGATCTTAACAGCCCCTACTTTAAACAACTTCAGCAGAAACATGAGAAAGAAGTAGGCACTACAATGAACAACCTTACTGTTAGAAAATAAACAGCCCACAAAAGATGTTTTTTATGATTGCTGTGATGCTGCTGAACATTACCATTACTTTTACTGCCCTGAACTACTCACATTAAAAATACTAAGACCACTGTGTAAAGTGTAATTTGTGGTACACAATGACAGTACTGGAATAAGCTACAAAACAAACTGATATCTGAAGATGTGTTTGTTGCAATTTTTTAATCGAAATTATATTTATTTTTTCTTCCATGGATTATCAAATCTAAATCTGTGTTACTGGTATATCTTAACCTTTCTGAATACTGTACTGATGAATAGTAATAGTTGTTTGATTGTTCTTAAAAATATACATACGCCTGTTTAATTTATGAAACATCTAAGTAATTTGACCAGGACAACTATAATGCAAGTTATCTTACAACTGTAGGAGGTAAATTAACTTCCAGACGCTTTATTTAATATCATGGTTGATAAAGGAATGACAAAAAGGGTTAGTATATCACAGGTGTATCCTCTTACTTTCACTGCCACATGAAAATCAGACCTGTGAAAAGTTATACATTTGGCATTTTACCTGACCCAAGTTGTTTCACAGTAATGAATTCAGTACTATGACCAACTGTACAGCTAACCTTAATGGTGGTTTTTTTTTTTTTTTTGCAAGTATTGTACTTACACAACTGTACCATCTAATTTACAACTATTGGTTGTATGTCAGCTAATCAATCTTAGTTCGAGTCCATTGTATCTATTTGAATATAGGCCTACACCTGCACATGATTAATAACTACGTAGCAAATACGTTGGGGACAGTTCGTCAAGTTGTTACAAGCAAGAGCCAACTGCAGTTCCTATACCCCTCAAAAAGTGATTCGTAAGGTATCAGATCAGCTGTGTTACACAGTTTGAATGCAAATGTTTTAAAATACAGCACTTGTAACTGAGTACTTCAAATATTGCCTACAAACTATGGAAGGAAGCTTAGGGTTTAACATCCCATTGACAATGTGGGCGATAAGAGATGGAGCTCACCCTCGGGTTTTTGGATAAGGATGTGGAAGGAAATCTGCCATTCCCTTAAAGAACCATCCCAGCATTTACCTGGAGTGATTTAGGAAAATGATGGAAAACCTAAGTCTGGATGGCTGGGGGTGGATTTCCTTCTGAATAAGAGTCCATTGTGTTACAACTGTGCCACCTTGCTTGGTTATGAACAATGCCCTTGTATGTTGTGTTCTCTCCAGGATGATGATTTAGAGGGCAGTAAGGCATCATTGCAGGAACTGTCTTATAAAATCACAGAATATTTACCCGTAGCTGGCTTTCTACCGTTTGTGTTAAGAGCAATGTTACATTTGTGTATAAATACTATCATCTGGGCTAGGCCTAATGAAAACAGTTGGCATGGGAGGTAGATCAACGACACTAGCAAATCAACACAAAAATCTCACACTCAAAAAGGATATTCTTGCTCTTATTCAGGCGAGAGCAGTCAGTCTGAGTGAGTGATTCATTAACCCATCAATGCCCATGGTATGTTGTGTCATACGTCACACATGTGTTTTTATTTTGTATTGTTACTACTAGATAGAATGGTGTAGGTATTTTACAATTGTTTCTGTGCATAGTCAGAGTTCCACTCCACAATCTTAGTTTTCAGTGACATAACAATATCATTATTGTGCAGTTAGCCATTTCCTCTTAGTGGATCTTTGAACCGCCAAGATCAAGAGTGACAGATGAGAAATTTATTTTATACTGAAACTGCTTGTACTGATAAATGTTGGGATTATGCTTTTAGTATTAGCACATAATAACAATTGAGCACGACATTGTTTCTACCTGTAAAATCTTTATCTAGGCTTATATAATAGACCGATTGTCGTATGATATATCATACAATAGGTAACTAGCACAAATTTTAAATGTGATTCAAAAAACATTTATTTTTCTACTAATCAAGTAAAATAACAATTGCAGTAGTCTCTTGATAGATTTTTTTGTAGTATATTTTATTGTCAGGTTACATAATTACTATTATAGTACAACCACCCCCATAATGCAGAAGAAATTCTAAAACTACTCTTGAATGTCAGTGATGATAGTATCTGCAGTGTAACAGATTGAGTTGACAAGGTGGTTTTAGTCGTTCTTCCACCATGTGATGGAAATGATTCCGACTTATGTTGGCCTGTAGTGAATCAGATAACAAAGCTAACGTCTTATTTAGGAATTTCCTCCCAGTGTTTTGCCCACCTCCCATTGTCACCAGTGGCCACCACACGGGTACCTCGCCTCACTTTAGAAAAACTAATGTTTGTTTACTAGTACGCCTCAGCCTTGATTATCTTATTGAACTTGCAACATGATCTCGTATTGTGTGTATCAAACTGTAATTATTCATTGAAAATGTCCATACCCCATCAAGTTTATATTCAATAGATTCATCTTGACGATTAGAATGTGATTTTGAGGTTGGAATATGTAGGAAATTGGAGCGAGGAAAACTTGACTCCTTACAATATGTAACACGAATTTGTTGGAGCTCCAGCGAAATGTTGTACTATCTCTACTGACATCACCTACAATGAATAAACCTTGAGGACCCATGCCAAGATCCAGGAAAGGTGTATCAAATGATATCCACAGAGACAATGTTGGACACATTGTGGACAAAATTCTACCTGATAGGAGATATAAAAATTGTGGAAAATTCTCCAAATTTCGTTGCATAAAATTTAATATTGGTCTTCATCAAGATTCTTGTTTTATGCAATATCACAGGTAAAGATTGTTCAAAATATTGCTCATATAATGCAATGTTGGACTTCATCCAGATTTTTTCTATTTTCCCAACACCATTAATGACTTATTTGTGTATTTGAAAAGTAGTAATGTATCAGTTTCAATTAATAAAATTAGTTACAACATTGTTTTCTTGATACATAAAAATTAAATTGCACTAGTGACTTGTAAATGTTAATGCCCATCGTATGTTTTATCATACACGAAATAAAACAAAATATTAATGTATATTGATTCATGCTACTACCCTTAGAAGACCTACACTGACTTAATTTCATCAAAATCAAAAAAAGTTCTGAGCGTTAAAGGGTTAGTCACTTTCAGTAACTTTTGTACAGTGAGACTGAAAATGTAGGCGAGACACATAACAAACAGGTAGGAATTCCCATCTCAGTCATTACATAACGGGATTTGTGGCACTTCGTAGACCTACCATTCCCTCCATGACAAACGTTTCATTGGTACCCTGTACTGGAAATAGGCCTAACCGAAAATAAATTTTATTCGTATCCACCATTTGTCTTGCAGGAAATACTCTCTCAAAGAACTTGTTCACTTAATGTTTTTACTCAATTTGGTAAGTGAGGAAATCAACACTTTGTCCTAACAGGGATTAGCAAAACCCACTGTTAAATAATTTGTCTAGTACGAAATGTGAAAAGCGCCAATAGTAATGGCGCTCACATTCGGAAATTGTTATAAAATATCGTTAACCACAAGTTGCAGTAAATCTGGACGACTTAGACTAGCTGCTTTAATTGCATCGTAAGATTTCACTGAAAATAAAGTAGATAGTCGATGATATTATCACAACGAAGTAAACCCTATTTGATTCCCTTGTGGCTCGTGTGCTAAACGACTGTTTTGCTTAATAGAAAATTGACGGTAATCAGTAGTAAATTTTGTTTATTCAGATCACGTTTTCGATCACCCTATGATCACCATCAACACTTAAAACAGTTAAAATATGGTATGTAAAACTTGTCGGCCTCCACAATGGAGGTTACTTTCATAAACAAATAGTTGTATGTTATAACTGTTGTTATAAGCATAGATAATGATCACACAGTAATCGAAATCTGATTAAACAGAACATTTACGAATGAATGCTAACGATGTTCTACAACGAAATAAACTTTGCTTGAAATGCTTTTACGGCGTCTGTAAATCACCAACCCTCCTCCTTTCTTCCGGGCTTGGGACCGGCAACAGCTGCTGCAGATTTACTCCGTAAATCTTATCGGCAACTGCAGGCGGAGTTAAAGCTGTTTTACACATTACCAGCTACTTCAATATGGGAATTAATACAAAAACCTTAAGACTATACTAGACCATTCAACATAAATCTCATTCCTCTTTATAAGAGGTTACTGCACCAAAGCATGGGTATTTATAGGTCGTAGCAAGGAATCTCCTTGGCTGTATGTGTTGCCAACGTCTGCAGCTGAAAACTCCCACAAGGGAGCTCGAAAGTCCTATTTCTGCACAAAGCGTTAAGGTTGGGCGGTTCCTTATCCGATAAGGGCTTTTGCACGATCCCCTCCACACCCTCCGAGCGCTAGCCAAGCAACCAGTGAAAAGTCAGAAATGGAAGACCAATAGGAACTGTAAACGCATTGCGCGCGGTATTCGGCCGTACGCAAATAGCATTCGCAAATGTTGGCTTGTGATCCGTTGGTTGTCGCTTTCAAGCACAACATTACTACAGGTTTTAGGGCGACTCATCAGAGGAAGTTTGCGTCCTCTCCGCTTCAGAGGTCACTCGCTTTGCTGCAGTACGCTGTTTCTCTCGCGGGAATTACTATTTGTTGTTATTGTTTTTGTATATTGCAACTGATTTTCTCTGTAATGGAGTGGTTAGACAAGGGAGTAATTCACATGATAGAAGAATACCTATGACGTTGCATGCATCGGTA
Organism: Locusta migratoria; assembly: GCA_026315105.1. Lineage (NCBI taxonomy): Eukaryota > Metazoa > Arthropoda > Insecta > Orthoptera > Acrididae > Locusta > Locusta migratoria. The sequence goes on along the minus strand of CM048755.1, from coordinate 637,711,286 downwards.
ATTATTTCGAAATAGTTACAGTTGATATACAAAACAGATATTTGAGGCTAGTGAAACTGTGGTAGCCTCTCTTCTACTGCTATGACTCTCGCTAATTAGTATCTTATTTCGAAATCCTCGGTTCAGTTGTAGCTATAGGCGCCACCTGAGAAAAAACTTGTGGCACGCTCATCATGTTAGTGTTTTAAACTCTTAGGCCTAATTACCCATATTTAATTACAGTAACTGTTAATGGTCCAAAATTAACTTGGTATATTATCTCCATAAGTAAAACGGAATGTCCTGATTAACTCACTGACTGACTCACTCACTACGTTAACATGCAACACATCTTCCGAAAGACGAAAACCGATTTTTGTAAACCGTTTTTCGCAGCCGTGTTTACATGGCATAGCTTGAATCGGTTTATTACTTTACCAAAGCTTCGTCATTGACCAGTTGGAACTGGACAGACTGTGTCAAGATTATATTTAAACAATAATATTACTTTACTGAAAGTAATAATTAACATTAAAATTAGTATTTTCACATCTGTATTGTTCAGAATATTGTAACACTATGTTCTAAGTCAGGTAATCACTGTTCTGTCACTAGAGAAGAATTCATCTACTGAGTACAATGGATGTTCTTTTAAGTTACTTAGCACTTCAGTTTTAAACAGCTCCATTGGCAGGGACTGTACATTATTTGCAAGCGTATTAAACATTTTCACAGCTGCAACAGCGAAACTATCTTGTGTCTTGGTCAATCGACACCTTTACTCGTCTATACAGTCTTTATTCTGGGTGTTGTGGTGATGAATGTGATGTCTCATACTATAAGTATTTTGATTCAGCTTCATATAAATGAGGCAGTTTTACACATATTGACTGTAAACCAAAGACATAGATAAACAATTATATACCTCTTTGCTGTAAACAGTCATAACACCTAGCTTAGCAGAGATACATTTACAGTGATCAGTATTTTTACTGGAAGTAATTATCCTCACTGCTTTCTTCTGCAACAGTAGCACATTCCTGCATCCTGCAGCATGGCCCCATAGCAACAGTCCACGTAATATGGCGGCTGAAAAACAGCTGATTCGGTTTCTGATTTAGTCAGCACAATCGCTATTTTTCTTTACTTAAATACACAGATTAATGTTCACTCTAATATTTATACCTTTATTTCACATTAGATAATATCACTCTTCCCAATATGTTCCGAAAATTCTTAACAAGAAAACACAATCTGACAAGCCAAGAATGCTTCAAAAACAGTTGCATTTACATGGGCATGAAAATCGATTGTGGAACTGGAAAACCGCTTTCACATCTCCCAGAAGACGAAAACCGATTTTCGGCAACCGTTTTTCGCTGTCGTGTTTACATGGCACAGCCTGAATCGGATTTCCTAATCCACTTAAGATGGCGGCTGAAAAACAGCTGATTCAGTCCCCGAGTTACTCAGCATAATCGCTATTTCTCTTTACTTAAATACACAGATTCATGCTCACTCTAATATTAATACTTTTATTTCACATTAAAAAAGATCACTCTGTCCATATGTGCCGAAAATTCTTACCAAAAAAACATAATCTGACAAGCCAAGGACGCTACAAAATCGGTTGCTTTTACATGAGCACGAAAATCGATTGTGGAACTGGAAAACCGCTTTAGAGAAATGGATTTCCAGAATGGATTTTGGAGTGTTTACATAACCAACCAAAAGCGGAATTGGAAAATCGGATTACGAAATCCGGTTTTGGGAGCCCATGTAAACGGGGTGTTAGAGAACCGGATTTACAGAATCGATTTTGGAGTGTTTAGATGATCAACCAAAAGCGGAATTGGGAAATCGGTTTACGAAATCCGGTTTTGGGAGCCCATGTAAACGGGGTGATTATCTCCCAGGCCAAACCACTGATAGTACAAATTTGTAAATTGCAGAGGATGCTTATATTGTTCCCTAAGGGGGTTTAATAGGAGATGAAAGGTTTTTTTATAAAAAAAAACGTGGCCACTTAGACAATTTTGAAGCTAGAACTACAAAATTACAAATTTGGATTCTGGGTAGGAATTTAAACACACGTGTTTTGGTATTTTTGGAAATTCATCCATTAAGGGGGTAAAATAGGAGATCAGAAGTATTTTGATAATATTTTGCTATTAACTTAATTTTGAAGCCAGAATAACAAAAACCTGTACTTGGATCCTGGGCAGGACTTTAAATAGATATATTTTGGTATTTTTGTAACATCAACTATTAGGGGGTGCAATAGGGGGCTGCAAGTAGTATTGGAGGATTTCATTATGACAGCATTTAAACTACACCCATGCAAATTTATACTAAGGAGAAACAACTGGTGCTGACCTTCCAGTCTACTCCTGCAAAACAGCAGGCGTTAAGCTAGTCATACGGCAAAAAAAAAAAAAAAAAAAAAAAAATAGTACGCCTATCGCCTATTGCAGTACCCTATCAAATTTGGGGGTAAATCAACCATTCATATTTTCCTATGTCTACTCAGCCTTCCTCTCATCTGCATTACTGACAGCGTGCTCAGCATACTGTTGCTAATTTACTGTCAGCGCCGGCGCAAGGCACGTGTGGAACGTGCGGCCGCACGGGGCGGCACTTTCCTAGGGGCGGCCAATCTGCCGCCAACCGTTATTTTTTTAATTTTTTAGGATAAACTAAATATTCATGCCTAAGAGGGGATTCGAAACCAAACCTCGGAGGGAGCGGCTTCGGGAACTGTGGCTCGGCGCCTCGACTACCTGACAGCTGCCCCTATTGAACAAGGGGAGGGAGGAGGACCAATTTCTTGCTCGCCACTGTGGCAGCATCGTCATATTTACGTCGGAGGAACAGAGAGGGGAAAGCAGTCTGGCGTACACGCCAGTATTCTTACGAGTGGAGCGCTGCCAGTCTGTTACGCGCCGTGCGTTTACTCACAACTAAATTTGCAGAAGACTAAATCTAATTTGTAAATTCGAATGCATTGTTTGATACTGTGCTTACATGTTAATTCTGAAGCAATTTTGCTAAGCCCTTCAATGACAGTCTCCGAGTGTTTCATTCTTCCCACATTATGGAAAAAAATCATTGAACGTTACTACAGTCAAACATGTCCAACACCTACAATGGTCAGAAGTATTCCGAATGAGTAAATACGCTGCGAGTAATTAAACGGGATAAACACATTAGTAGTAAGCCTGGCATAAGTTGGGTTTCGACGTATTTTTGAACACTTTTGCTATCCGTTTCTGAGTGATAGTCGGACATTTTGGTTTTTGAGCCATGAAACATCTGTCTCTGCCTGCATGAACAACAAACTCTGACCGGCCGTTTAATTTAACAATACTACCCGCACACTATCACTTTGCCAACATTTATTTACTGTATAATGCGTGTGAATCCACATTTCATCTAAGTAAACTACTGGTCGCTTTGATTCTGATGAAAACCTGAGAAAGTATGGTCTTTTAGCAACAATGCCCTCTCGTCTGCACAAAACAAAACGTTAATTTTGACACCTTGTAAAACGAAAATCCATAGACAGAACATTGCTTCTAAAGGTTTCCTTGCTAGCTTTGAAGCTCATTTCTGTTTTACAAAATTGGTGCAGTTTTCGCAAAGTTCGTATTTCTTTCTATTGTTCATAATACCATAGAAATTGCTGCCTGATAATACATTTATCCATATCATAGATCACATATTGTTGTTGTTGGTTTTTTTAGGGGACTAAACGGCTAGGTCACCAGTCCCCACATATTTATTGTGAGCTTCTTCTTCTTCTTCTTCTTCTTCTTGGGAGCTGTGTTGGGAAAATATAAAAAATCTGGATGAAGTCTAACATTTCATTGTATGAGCAATACTTTGAACAATCTTTACCTGTGATATTGCATAAAACAAGAATCTTGATAAAGACCAACATTACATTTTATGCAACGAAATTTGGAGAATTTTCCACAATTTTTATATCTCCTATCAGTTAGAATTTTGTCCACAATGTGTCCAACATTGTCTCTGCAGATATCATTTGGTACACCTTTCCTGGATCTAGTAAACCGTAGCCTCGCTGTACCTCGTCACGTGACCTAGTTCCTGGCACTGCCGCGTCATCACTTCGCCTTTCCAGGCGATAGGTATTGTTCATTGTTGCGTTCTCTAGAACGAAAACTACAGAATTCGTTTCAGTAGATGTCCGAGGGAGTCAAGATTGGTCATAAGCACTTTCATTGCATTTCGTAAGAACAGAAGAATTGGTGCGTCCGAATTTCTTGCAACTTGAGATGTAATAGGTAAGTGCTTTTCATATAACGTACAATTAGTATTGCGCATGCATGTTACTCATAGATTAGAATTCGTCTTCTTCCAGGTTCCAGAATACGAAAATTTATTTTTCTTATGATCTGTTACTTCAAAAATTGCCAAGTTGGCAAATAACCAAGCGTCGTCTCAATAGCTAGAATGAAAATAAAGCGCAGAAACGTGACGTGATACAGCGATGACTAATATGTTGCCCCTTATTCCATAATCAGAAACGAAAGAACTGACATCTGGAAATTACGACAGATGTCGAGTGTCAGTTCTTTGAAATGAACAACCGCAGTGCAGTGTGTTAACATATTTCGACTACCATTAGTAGCCGTCGATGCCCGGGTGTGTATTTATTGCATTATATGTTACTCCATCTTGTTATTCTTCCTCTCTCCATTGTCTTCCGCCCCACTCTTTCACCTGCGTCTGTAGTGAAATTCGGTCTGAAATGCAATTTCACGTGGCTCAATTATAATGACTTTAACTCCTGTACAATGTATCCTACAGTAATATAAGATTTCACACGCATTTGAACATTTTTATAAATTCACAAGGCTTATTAAAATTAGCTAAATTTATTCAATCAGGTTTGACTCCATTTTTGAGCTGGTGCCCAGCGACTGTTTTGTAAAAATCTGAAGAGAATGTCACCAATAAGTCGTATTTTTTTCCAGATCTACCTAGATTTCGAGCACAGTGTGGCTCTTCTCAATGCTTTGAGTTATGTTTACATCTATACCGTCATGCTGAACGTAACTGTAAAATATTCAAATGTTTGTAGAGCTTATGGGACTTAACTACGGGGTCATCAGTCCCTGAACATACAAACTACCTATGAACTAGCTTATACTAAAGACGGCACAAACATCCATGCCCGAGGGGGGGATTCGAGCCCCGCCTGCAGCGGCCGGGCAGATCGTGACTGTCGCGCCGCAGGCTGAGGGGGAGGGGGGGGGCGGCGGCAATTTAGCAGCTCGCACAGGGCAGCATTTAGGGCTAGTGCCGGCCCTGTTTACTGTGTTACATATTTTACTGAATTTATAAAGGCATTTGCATTATCAGGAAGGTTTCTTGTTTAATCACTTGTTCTTTTGTAAGTAGTAATAATTTGTAATGCTTCAGTCACCGTATTTAAAAATTTTAATCTGGCATGACTAGCACTGGCGGAGCCCTGCCCTCTTTGGGTGTTTATTTTATTCTTCTAACAAATGGACTGGCAAAGGACCAGGAATTTCACATTCAGCACTTACTTTTGTAATTAATGCGCACCCAGCAAACATACTTTATTTTAGTATAGTGTTATTCTATGTGTGTGTGTTTTTGTACTTATGGGCTGATTCATCCTGAAGTTTCTCAAGGCACAGTACATTTTTGAAAGTTGACTGACATGTATGCAATTCATGCATGTCTTTTGTTATTTTTGTTAACCAAGTTGTTTTTATCTGTCTGCTGTGACAATGACTGAAGAGTTTAAAGGTAAACTTGGCTGTAATCATTAGAGACAGATATTCATGAAATGTAATACACATTTTCCTGTCTACAACTGTAATTTTCTCCATGTGACTATGGAGATCCTGATGAGAATGACGTTCTATATTCATGCTGTTGTTTGATTGGTCCTAATATATTTCTCCTCTATCTGTCAGTACTTCTGTCATATTAACCCGTTTTAGCCCAAATTAATGAGGATATTGGGAAAATATTATATTTTATGGTTTCAGATCATGGATTCAAATCATTAATGATGGTGGATGTATAGCCTATTTCTTTGGAGCCCTTACAATATTGAAGGGTTTAATTACCCTTACTATTGATTGCCTCCACTGATCTGGGATATTTGCTGTTGCTATGCATTTATTATGAAGTTTTGCCCAAATTGGAGCCAGGAGATGAGCCGTGTCCTTTAGGTATTCATTGTACAGCATGTCCGGTCCTGCAGCTTTTTCCCTTTTTGTTGATTGAATGATGTTTTGGACCTCAAATGTAGTGAATGGGGACCAATCTGCCGTTTCGTGTCTTGTATGTTCTTGGTTGGTATCTGGGACTCCTTCTGTTCCTTCTTCATTGAGGATGCCTTTGAACTATCTTGTCCACTCCTCCAAGCTTATGTAGTGGGTCTGTGCCTGTTTCCAGGGTCGTATTGCTATGAATGGGCCTTTTCTGGCTTCTTCAGCTATTTTTCTTCCTTCTTCTTCCACGTGTGCCATTTTCTTCTCCCATTTTATAGCTTTGTAGCATCTTTAGGAGTGTATGATTCTCGATGTCCGATTTTAGTCTGTGTAGAGATTGTAGCACCTCTTTCCTTAGAAGGAAGCACTGTTGATTGAACCATGCTTTTGCTCTCCGCACTTTCCTGGGGGTGGCTGCCTGTGTTAACAGTTTCTTCAGTTTATGCACTGCCTCTTGTAGATTTGATTTGTCGATTTGTGACTCAATTTGTTCCCCTCTATTCTATGCATTCTTCCGCTGTCCTGACATCCAAATTCCTTGAGAGTGGGCCCTTTTCTTGTTTCTTCGTTTCCTTCCATTCACTTGGTATAGTGATGCTCATCGGAACTTGTTTTATTATTGGTGTGTGATTAGCGTTCTGAAGTGGCTTGATGTTCCCTTTCATTTTTCCTCTTATTAGGGCGATGTCTATAGTGCTTTTGCCATTGTGACAAATATATGTGGGAAAATTGGAGTAATTTATCAGGATGAAACCTTCTTCTTGCAGTGACTCTATGACAAATTTTGTTTTGTGATTTGGTATGCCCAGCCAACAATTTAAATCCCCAGCAATACCTAGAGGGATGTAATTCTTGCTTCGTGTTATTTGTTGCCCCAATTCGTCTATTATGTCTATGGCCGATTGATTTGGCTGAAAGTAGGTTGCTAAAATTGTGATGCATTTGATCTTTATTAGAATTGAGTGATTCTGTTCTGAGGTCGATATAATTGGTGTTATCCACGGTTTCAGAAGGACTTTTATTCCTCCCTGGGGTCGTCCTCTTTCTCCTTGTCTTGCTAGCATGTGTATCCTATACCATTCCGGGTGTTGCCAATTGTCTGTAAGAAAAGTTTCCGTGAATATAGCTGCATCATGTCCTTCAAGAAAGTCTGTTGGAGTTACGCATGCTGCGCTCTTCAATCCTTCTACGTTCCATAACATTATCTTCATGTTTTATCTCTCTTTGCTTTCTCCAAGTGTAGTAATTTACGAGGGCTTCTGACTTTGACACACTAGTAGTGGTGTGCTATTCTGAGTTTTTTCTCATTCTTTGTTACGTTGTGGTGTTGCTGGTCTTGAACCAACAAACTTTTTTCTGAAGGCGACATGGCTTCTTTTCCTGTTGTTTGTGTTACATCTTCCTCGTCTGAAGGAGACAGCTCTGGCTCATCTTCTGTAGGTAATGGTATTGCTACTTTTTCCTTCTCTTCTATTTTTTCCTTCATCGGGATTATTATGGGTGAGTGTATCTGCTCTTGTGGCTTCTCAAATTTTTCTAGTATTTCTTTGCACAGAATTGTTTTACCATAGTTGCTTCAGTGCAGTCCATGCATTGTGAAATGCTCTCTCTGTGAGCTTGTTGCATCAATGTATGTTACATTGTAGAAGCTCCTGCATAACTTCTTAAATTTCCTATTTGTCCTGATATTTTTTTTATTTACATATGAATCTTCCAGCAAATCGTATCTTTTTGGAATGGTTACAACATATATTTCAGAGTGTGTAATTTTCCCTAGAGTTTGTCGCAGAGCCCTTGTTGCAGTGATACTTTCGTTTCTGTAGACATCGTTTCCTCCCCCAATATCGGGACTGATGACCAGTTTAGTTTGGTCCCTTGAACCCCAAACCAATCAATCCTCCCCCAATAAAGACATATTCCGAAACGTTTGTTATTAATGTTTCCGAGTTTGTTAACACTTCTCTTAAAGGAGCACCAGGCTTGGTGACTCAACTTATTTTTAGGTTGCTTTGCGTATTGGCCATTTTTCCTATGTGTTTTCATTGCTAGTCTTTATTTTTAATCCTAAGGTAACTCGTTAACTGATATGTCAAAATGTAGATCAGATGTGTGAGTTCTTTGCAACAAGTGATGACCGATGCCGAAAGGTTTCATGTAAGTTGTGTGGACCACTGTGCTCGATTCAACACGTCCAGCTGGAGGTAACCGGAGGCTCCAAATCAAGTGGCGCGGAAATCTCCGGCTCTGAAAGTACCGTTCCGTTTCCAGCACTACTTTCCACTATTATCACGTCAAGGAAAGATCTCGTTGCGCCTGACATCTAGTGGCAGCACTACATACTTTGGCGACTCTCTACCATTTACTACACAGCTTTTTTTTAACGAAAAAATTCACTTTTTTTAGACCAACATGCCGAACTAACACTTTAGGCGTTATCTACAGTTTCAAAATCTCTGTGATATGAAGTAGGAAGATACGAAGTTTACAGGTCAGGTCTGTTGTATTTTTTTAGGCTAAACAGCCGCCGCCTAAACCATTTCGTTCCTGTTTCGTTTCTGGCGTTTTGTTTGCATTCTTCTTGCAAGACATGTTGCAAACAGCGACCGTAACAGATATAAGGCCAATTCACACTGTCCATCATGTCAATTTGTATTCACGCTGTCTGTCATGTCAATTTGCTTATCCCAACACACTGTGTCTAAGAAAATAGCTTTCCAGATTTGGAGGCCCCCTCAAGGAGAGGCCAGTGGCATGTCAATCTGTTATGTAGAAAAGCTTAGTTTAATACTGGAATTGAGGAAACAACAACGCTAAATGTCACTGACAGCCAAAGAAACTTTACAATATATGTTTCTGGCAACTTAGTATCGTAAAGTGCTGGGAACTGAAACAACATTTCAAAACAATGACATCTATTTTCACGCAAAAAACTTAACATACAAGCAATATTTATAAGAGCGTAAATAGAGCCTGTTTACTTTATCAATTACGATTTGCCCACTAATTTTTAATACTGTTGTACACAACAGAATTTTTGTCCTTCGTTAGCACTGACTTGTTCATTTCAAATATTATTTACTGAAAATTGCGTGATCAGATTACAATCTCATTCAAATAAACAATTTACTTCGGTCTTTTATGTCACAATATTACAAAAAGTAGAAGAAGGGGGAAAAAACACTTTTCGGTTTCAGATATCCGACCTCGCTTTTGGGTTACTCAATTGAGAAAAATATTTCAGTCATCATGAAACATTTGGAATTTACCGTTTAAACAATGTATAATAGTAAAATATCGATTAATAAGACACATTTGCATATATTCCGTGTAATCGTCCACTACAACATGAAAACCGCGTGACGAAAATAGGTTAACTTCCGATGTTACCAGACAACCGTTCCGTCAAAATATTCTTCTTGTTAAATCTTGCCATGACGTTGACTTGACGTGACGGTCAGGTGAGGGATAGTCTAAATACCGCCATTTGAAATGCATTGTGGAATGTTCTGACGGTCAGTGTGAGTTGGCCTTTACCTCCAGCACTGATAAAAATAAATAAACTTCGAAAAAGAGCTTATTCGCTTTCCATTGCGACTGTAACAAGGAGGTCAGCATCACTGGAGATGCCCTAACCTCCTTGGACTACAGTCGGTACAATGGATTTTATTTTTTTACACCAAGAGATGGCGGGCTCGAGAATTTTGAAGGATATAAACACCTGTCGAAACGCAACGATTGTTGTGTGTAGACCTTCGTACATACATCAGCGCAGACAGATCGCTACATATGGACCAGCAAAAGGATCTGTCTCGCAGCAGTACGCACTTGGATGTTAGGACGTTGAGCTGCTGGACGTTTATGTCACGTGACTGTCCGATATGTAAACACTAGGTTGCAGTCATGGTGGTTAAAATATTTGGCTGCAGTCCTGCTACTAACGGAATTTGTTGTTGAAACTATTAAATTCAGTTTAACAGAAGCTGTGTAGTTCCTCCTTCATATTGTAGTAGTTCATCTACAATAAACAAAACGGCGTAAAAGTTAAGCAATAAGCTGTCATTGCAATTTTCTTAGTTTATATTACATGAGGATGCCAAAAATACTCTATGGAAACGTGTTTGTCTTCTTTTTCCCGGTGATTATCTGGAACTTTTCTTATAATGAAATGTGATTAACGTTTCAAAATAACTATGGCGAAAACGTTGACACTGTACTACACTTTAGCTCAGCTTGCCATAACAGCTTATTTTGCATGCACATCTGTTGTCTTTGCCAATTCAAAATAGCCGTCACTGTTCACCATAACCTGCACTATGGTTGACTGTCAATACATTCACGATTTCAGGTGTAAGCTGTGCACTGTCACATTTGCCCAAAACAGGCAATACCCTTAAGTGATTAAGAAGTACTCGATTAACATTTTTCAGTAATGCCTACAATGGGTAAATTCGTACATGTAGTTATTGAACTTAATGAAGTATAGCAATTTATCTACTGAATACTATAACATTTATATGCTACATAAGTAATTACAGTTCCTTTCTACCACTTTCAAACATAATACTCAGCTTTTCAATATTTCGAGTTATGGGGGTTCTGCTCTCTACAACATTATTCTCCTGGGGTGTCGTGGTAGAAATAAATACTCGATATGTACAATTTTTCACTTCTTGTTTAATTTGAATCAAACTTCTTCTCCACCAAAACATAACAAATTCAAAACAATGCAAGAGAACTTAGTTGGCAGTAATTCCATTTAAAACGCAGACTGACATAGATTCCAGAGCACTTCAGAATTGCCGAAACTCAAACTCCCCCACGCAAGGAAGTGACGCAAATATATAACATTGGCAATAATGACCTTACATTACGCATTGTTCATAACAATTGAATATACTAATTTACAATTACCAAACACACAAGTAAAACATTTCATGTACACAAAATTAATCACAATATAAAATGAAAGTTATACATACAATAATTTTAGATGCCACTATTTTTTTTAAGACGAAATCTCCGGTCTTTCTATTGACAACAAAGTGCGGTGTTAAATGTCAATTAATTTGTTAATGAGTACATCATACATGTTCCTAACATATATTGAACTATCAAATATCTTCACAAATCTGAAAATAGGTTCAAAATCTCACATCAGTCAATATATACAAAGAATGAGAATATTGAATTTCGACTGTTACATTAACACAATTAGCTGGTCAATACAACTTGTTTATGATCCTAACATATATACAATGCTATTTATTTTAATGTCTTTATGTAGATACAAAAGTTTTTACCATTCGTCTGTTTATTTATTGAAATAACATACAAAGACAAAACTATTGTTTATAGAACTGTCTGGAAACGTCTTATACAAATCTCTTAATTAGTGAAATCTATCACTTGTTTTAATCACAGTATCACCGAGACACTGTCCTATACTGATTTCTAGGCTGTCTATTTCGTTTGTAACTTCACACGCAAAATGTATCAATATTGAACCACACGATTCCAGGTCCGACACAGATGGTATCGTACCGTAACATTGAGATGAGAGGGCCAGCAGTATCGTCACAATACACAATCGGGTATAACTGAAGACTGGTATAATATCCATTCAGCTTTGACCCATGGCGTCATCAACATGTCGGAAAACCGTAACACAGGATATCTTAATACATCTGTATTGTAGGCTACATAATAAATAATCTGTAGTTATCCTCGTAAATTATAGCCATCCGTAAATAATTTTGCTGTATGTGTGTGTGCGTGTGTGTGTGTGTGTGTGTGTGTGTGTGTGTGTGTGTGTGTGTGTGTGTGTGTGTGTGTACGTGTGAGTGTGTGTGCGAGCACGCGCGTACGTTAAGTATTTTGACATAATAAACATGACAATTAAACACTGAAAATAGCAGAAAAATTTTTCGTACTTAGTTGTCTATGCACTGCAGCAAAAACAAGACGAATTCCAATACATTATTTATCGTCTTTTATTCATTCATACCAAAGCTATCTACAATAATATCAGTATTTTGTTGTCCGGTACAGTTTCATATCAAGTAAATATATGTCACAGAATTACACGGTAGGATGTTACTGGAATGGAGCATAGTGGGTTAACATTTTATTTGATGGCGTTTTAAGGAACTGCATCTTCATAATGCAATTCTACATTGTGGGCACTTCCTTTTCCATTTTTCGACACACAAATGTTCTCAGATAAATGAACTTTATAGTGAGTGTAGAGATTCTAATGCATATTGAACTCGGGATTGCATTCCTCACACTTTTGGACGTTTTGTGCGAATCACTCGTGTTCACCAAAAGACAGCAACAAAGAAATAACAAAAAACACCAACAACGCAATAAATAAGCAGTAACGAAGTTAAAACGGAGTGCTCAGTGTGCCAGAAAAGATCAGAATGAAATAGGAAGACATCTTGAAACAAATTGACTGTCACGTGAAGTAAACTTTTGACAGCTAAACGTCCGAACAGCCAAGTGTGTACTGCCGCGAGACAGACCCACCAGCCACCAGCCTTTTAGTTACCTGGGGCTACCTCTAAGTCTGTTCAACATATTGACCTAAAGCACTGCTGCTTCTTTGAAAAGTTCATTTGTGAAAATTCTGTTTCCTGTGAAAATAATATTTATTTATGATATTTGTACTTGTGAGTGAACATTATGTTTTGTCATAATTATGATGCCTAATGTGTTGTTTTCCCGATGCTGTTTTATACAGTGAAATGAGATAATGGGTGTAGGAACTTGGCATCTTCTGGACGTTTAAAGAACTGGAAAACAATAAATACTGTATTTTATGCCACATTATTTAATATATAAATTTGTGCATAAATTATTAATGTGATGAAATGAGCGATAAATAAATTATAGAAAGTGTAGTTATCTCATAGAGGACAAACGAACAGAGCTATATGAAAAAAATGTGTTTGTTATAAGATGTAGTACAATATTCACAAACAGTATCAATTATTTTTATGTGTAATTGGTGTCATCGAAGATTATACAGCTAAAGCTCCAGTATTACGTAAGTTATAAAACTTAAATGGTAGTTACCATATGGTATCTTCACAGGTTATTGTTTTAGCACATTAAAATGGTTTTGAATCATACTTAATGACCTTGTGGAATTTTCCGATTTATTACATGTGTTTTATGATGTAAGCTGTTACTAAATACATTTGTGCCTTGATTCAGTGGCAGTTTGTGTTTTATTGGCCTACATTATATACACAGTGCACGGAATATGCTCTATACATTGGACACATTGTTTGTTACACTAACGTGCACAATTGTGTGCAACTGTGATATGGTACTGTACCTACACTACATTTCAGTATTAATCCTATATTTGAAACCTCATTCATGCCAGTTAATTTTGAAAAGATACGTTACACAGCAGATTAGGAAATTTTTGGTGTCCCTTGTCAGAAGTGTAGGCCCTAACTCAGGTAGTTGGTACTAAGTCAAAATTTCTTTTCAATTAGAAAGTGTGTTCAGTGTGTAGATTGTGTGGCACCTGTTGCTATGAAACTGCAAATTTCCATACTAAAACTAGTGGACAAGGTGGTGCATGTATATTCAATTTGGTTTGAAAGGTTGTAGATAAATGGAATGACATTGTTTATTTTAATGCAACACAAATCATTTGATTCTTACTACTTTTCTTGTGACACGATTTGTTGATGTATATTTTTAAGATTTGTGGTTGAATATCATATAATACTTAATTTATAATTTTTGTAAAACGCTCGTTTTATTCCCCATAAATATAATAAGAGAATTATGAAGACCACAGTGATCCTTGTTCTTGATTTACTTAGTCTAACTACTGATTCTTTGACCTATTTAATGGTTCTCAAAGTCTAGTTAATTTTCTCCTTTGATACACAGCAGTGTCTCTCCACATATTATTCTATCTTGGTGCCTGAGATGATTTAAATACTTAATTTTCTTTTGATAGTTCTTTGGTACGGTAACTTACCATGCTGTTTTACATTTATTTGGTAAATTAAAATGCATCTGGCAATTTTCTCCCTTTATTTTTTAACTAGAAATGTATCCTTACTGTACAAAAAATATCAGCTGGTTCTCTGATGTGATACTGTGTCAGACTTGGCTTAAGAAGTGACCTACTTTCAATTTTCCAGGTGTTTAGCACAGATATATATTTCTTCTTTCTGGCTACCATATCTTAAGGACTGAATGGTAGAGTCATTATATTTTGTATCATGTGACTATTTTCTTGCAATTCTTAGGTTCAGCTTTTATCTTCTAGAATAACTGCAGCAGAATATTTTATTGTTCAGAGGTAGTCTTTAAGTCAAAACTTGATCTTACACATAATGCATAGCATTAGTTCAGTTTTCACTGAATTGAAAACTGGGTTATACTCGTACTACATTCCACCCCCCTGCCCTCCCACCCTCCCCACACACACACCACCACCACCACCATCAGACTGTCATCTCTGGATTTTCAAATACAGTGGCCGGAAATGATGGTGTGCATCGGTGAGAGTTGTGTCCAACGAGCTATATAATCTTATATATATAGGTCATTGGTTATGACTATGTGACTGTATAAATGGTTGTGTCTTTTGAACTGATGAAGACTGTGGCCACATGCTAAGTTGTTTTTGTTAATGTTAACGGCTTCATGATCACAATCCAAAATTTATCCAGAAACATTGACACATTACATTTGTTTTTCCCTTAAAGGGAACGACTAAGTTTCTAATGATCTCATATTAATAGCTAAGTCTTCATTGTGATTATGACTGCAATATACAGGTACAACTATAATTCCTAATAATGGAATAAATATGACAATAGAGTAAGAGGAAAATAATTCCACATCTTCATTTTTTCTTCATAAAGGCAGTTTTCTAATAAATTTAGTGTGTGTTCTACGCTACAATGTAACTACTTTATAGCCATCAACACAAAGAATTATAATGACAGGGTACTCAATGTGCATTCTAAAAGAGCACAATAGAGCTTAGCGAAATGTCAAAAGTATTTTTTACTATGACCATGTACAAACTAAATATTTCATTCGCGGGTGACTTAGCTAACTAATTCATGCAGTTTTCAGTTATTGGTACATAATTTGTGACAGTAAGTTTAACCATAGGCACTGTGTTGTATGTCATAATCACTGTCACAAGTGTGTTGTAGCTGATAGTGATTACTCTGCTGAGCGGTAAAGTCATTTTGCTCCTTTTTTCCTTTATTTTTAAGACTATTTAATGAACTTATAAGACATGCCTTCTATTACTCTGAGAATCAATCGCAGTTGTAGCACAGTAAACAGATCTAAGCAAATTTTTCTGCATTTTAATTTATAGACTGCACAGCTTTATTTTATTATCTGCTTGTATATTGTATACATTGGCAAAGATACATAACAATACAGTACATATTAATACAATATTATGGTTCAAGTATACTTATGTTTGGGTTGTTTGGTTCGGATAGGGGGACAAATGACGGAGGTGGGGAGGGGAGGGGAAGGAGTGATGATAAGAAAGGAGGGGATGGGGAAAGGAAATGCAGATGGTATGAACACCAGAAACACTAATGGAAGTGATCAACGGTGGACTGTCTGGTATAAACAGATGAACTACAATGAGAACGGAGCAAAATTAATGAATTCAGTAGAGTTAAGTATGCAGGAGAATTGCTATAAATCTCTCTGAAGTGGCAGCACTTACAAACCGCATCAACAAACTGAAGCTAGTATGCTATCTGACCGAGCACAACTACAAGAAATTCTGTTGTGTAACACAGATTGATGCACTACAATATAGTTATTCACTCAAAAGGCCTTCTTTGGTGTTTAATATTTGACTTAATTTTAAGGCAAATCACCAAAATTGATGTTTAAAAAAACTATTTAATATTGAACTGTATGTCATACGAACAGACCTGGGGCACAAACCTGTTAATCCATTAATCAGTAATTAAGTTAACTTTTTGAGTAATGGATTAACTTTCAAGTTAATTTTTTTAACAATTATTGGACTCTTTCGCATTCGTTAATGTGTCAGAAGTAAGGTAATCCATTATCTTTGTACCTATGTATTATGACAAAAGTGACATCATGCTGTGTAAATTATGCTCTTACTAGTGCAGGTCACGGATGTATGTAGCTATGCCTAGGCTATGGGTTAGAAAACGTTATGGAAGAGCATGAGGTTGATGTTCTGAATGGTGCTGCCAAGATCTGAACAATGGAAATGTGGGACCAAGGGAAACCAACAACTTAGTGTGCCTCCTCTGACAGAGAGAACAGCACAACTCTGTATATACCTGTGGGAAGTTAGTCTATTCATTAATGCGCTGTTCTTGTTGGCAGTATTAGGAAGTTCACATCAATTGCACCTGTTTGCCAATTGAACTATATGAAAACTTCTTCATGGGATCAATAGTTGATGAAAATTCATGGCCACATATAAGTGATTTTGTTGATTTTATGTCCAGATTCAGCGAATGAATAGTTTTCACATGTAAGGCATGCTTACCCAAACATTAAGGTTCACTCTTCGAGCCTAAACAATCTGAAACAGCACACGAGGAGATGCTTCAAATCACACTCTGTACAGTTTGAAGAAAGAGTCAAGGCAGGTTCTGGTTGAGGGCAATCCAAAAGGAAAAGGTATTTTGACTCCCAAATGTATCTCACTATCAGACGATAATTTTAATATGTTAATGTTTCTTGAAGGAAATATAAAGCTAAAGTCAATTGATGTTCAGTGAAGTTAGATATTCTGAGCCTCCAGAAAATTGTTTTATTTCTAAATAATTATTAATACAATCTAAGGTTGAACTATTATTGGTGAGCTGCCTATGACCCTGTGTTGAATGACTTCCAACATAGGCAGTGTAATAGTTCTATTTTGTATATGCTTGGCAATTCACCCTCTAATGAGAACCAAGCTAACAGCTCTTCTTTAAGAGAATTGAATTTTAACTTGCATTTTTCCTTCATGTTTCAAAGTATCAAAATCTTTAAAAATAAGGTCCAGCAATAGCTGTGCCTCAAAACAATATTATTCATTAGTTAAACTTCAGAAAATTCTGTCAAGCTTCTTTTGCTATGTTCTTAATGAGTTAAAGAAAGTCTTTTAAACTTTCAACTCCATATTTATTACTATTCAAGAAGTCATCGTCTTCATATGTACATAGGTATGTGTTATACATCTCATAACAGATTTCAGACTTGGAATGGAATACAAAATCAACAACCACCATAGTAACCATCATGACACACAAATTCTTCCATAGAATACTAAATTTCTTTGGCTGGGTAGACATAATATCTGATACCATTTGCTACTGCCACCACCTCCATAATCTGAAACAAACAGATTCTGGTGGCAGCTACTGTTCCTATCATGCCTAATTAATTTACTAAATAAATTGATAAATATTTGGGTATCTCAAGGTACTGAAGAAGTGGGGAAAAGTGGCTTGTACCACTACAAGTTTTATATATTACTAGGACACTATATCGTGGTACCTGGCCACAAGTGTAAAAAAATGACAAACTTTCTTCTTTACATATAAGATGACAGGTAAGACATTTCCTCCAAATAAAACAATTATTGAGGAGGTGGGTTTACCTTTGTGTACCCTCAGGGCAAACAGCCACGATAGTGTTAGTAATACTAGTTTTCATTTATACTCTGAGCCCTGGTTAAACTTGTCCAACCAAAACATTTTTTTATATTATATAAGATAATATGTTTTATGTAATTGCTTAATTCAATAATACAACACAAATATATAAATTCCAAGGTTGAGGTGAGTTTTCATGTCTGCACAATAGTTTCAAGAGTGAAGGATTAACATTAACTTCCATTAAATTGTGCACAAAGTAACGCTTTAATGATTAATGAAGTTAACTTTTTGGTAATGGATTAACAAAGATAAGTTTTTGATTAATGGTGCCCAGCTCTAAATATGAATAGCAAACAACAATGTTACCACCACAAAATAAATTAGTTTGTTCTGACAGAGGCTTATAAAAGGTCGAGTGCATATGGCCTCACTGGGAGAAGGTGATTGCAAGCAAAATAAATTGGGGCAATGTCTCGAAATACATTTGACAACCTGCGAAAATACATTCATTTTGTAAAGAATGGTGCCGAGAGATCACCAAAATCTTGATAGACTTCAAGAGTTTTTGCATTTATAATTGATTTGAAACAAAAATGTGACAAAAGTAGATACCGATGAACATCTTTGTGTAGATGAAGTAATTATTCCCTTCAAACATGCAATAGTGAAACAAAAACTGCATAAAAGGGTTTGTAATAGAAGCAGCAATGGCATTTTGCATGACTTTAAAATACATGTCGGAAAAGGCATTAGGAGTAATAGCGGCATGGGGATTAGTCATGAGATTGTCTGAGATTATACTTGACCATAAAAACCAAAAACTTTATTTTGGCTCTGAAAGAAAGGGGTAGGTGGGCATATTCCACAGTTAGGCTCAATAGAACGAAAAGTGTATTTTGAGTTAGTCAGCTATTGTCAGAAAATACAGTAAAGTTATGGAGGGCGTTGACCATTGTATATGCTTCTTAACCTGCTCAGTATAAATAATAGGGCAAAAAGATGGTATTTCAGAATTCTCATTAATCTTACAGACATATGTGCTGTCATTGCTTGTGTACAGCACTTGATCAATATCCCACAGATGATAGGAAAATTACACAACCCATCCCAGTGTTGCATAAATAAGATGGGTTGGAAGCGCTGTCAGGATGGAAGGCGGAGCGGTGAAGGCTCGTGGGCGCCTTAGGAAAGGGTGTCTGAATGGCAAATAAAAGATAGGATGCAAGTTAATACTTAGTATATTCTGAAATACGGGATACGTATCGGGGCTCGCCCTGGGTACGGATGTAATGAATGAGTGCCAGTCTAAACGGATTAGAAAACGGAAAAGGTCATGGTTACGGTAATGGTAATGGTTCACACAGTTGGTGGCTAATGCCGAACAGCTGCTAGGCGGGAGCGGACGGCATGTGGCCGTTAGCCCCGCACAGAGACTAGACCTCTGGAGTGCGTCTGTTCTGTACGAGAACTCAAACTGAAGAGAGCGAAGGAATTGAGTCTCGCACATCAGTGTCCTCCAGCAGTGGCACACGTCATCAAACGTGGGTGTCTGCTATTGGCTCCACGGTAGCATAGAAACGTCAGTAGTTTCAGCCCAGAAGCCAGAAGGGTGGCGTGATTTTAGAATCAGCATTCAATACTCGTTCTGGCCGGCTCTGTCCTGCAAGGTGGACAGGCTTGGTCACGTTGTCAAGGCGTATGTCACAGTGGAAGAACACTTGTAAAACTTAGGCGAAGTTTTGAAATAAATTCTTTGAATTATTTCCCTAACCTGTTTTAGACTGGCTGGTCATCCTGTATATTCCCTCCCCTTCCCTAGAAGTGGTGACTCACAAAGTTACATGGACGCCAGACACTCCTGGGAAGAACGGGTTTCCCGAAAGGGGACCAAGTAACTAAGGGAGGATTTTGTTACAATTCCAACTCATTTAGTGTGAATGTCAGGGGACTTACATGTAGTCACATTTGGTTTTCAGGTAAACAACAAAATTAGGAAATGTCATAACTCTTCAGAATTTTGTAGAACACTGACTTCAATAAGGTGAAAATTCGAATCATTTAACATTTGAATGTAGTGTTACATTTGAAATTAAAGCTTGTTTCACATATTATGTGTCATTACTAAATTATGTGAAATCAAAGTGTTGACACTGGCCGAACTTAATCAGCATGGGTCTTCAAATGGCTACAGATGCTCCTAGAAATGTGTAGATGTTTGTGTTGTTTGGCAAATAATAATCTCGTTATTAAACAGTTTAACAAATGTAATAATCGCATAAGGAATTATATAATTATAAGATGATTAATGCATCTGGGTAACAACCATATTAGATCACATTACTGCACAAAATGGATATAAGTTTTCCTTCACTGAATCACGGTGTAAAATACAGTAAAATAAGAGACTTAATGGAATCAATCCAATAGAACCTGACAAATACACACCATTTTAAAATGCTTATACTCAGACAAAGGCTATGCTTTCCATAGATTAACAAGGACTTGCTAATTCAGTATAAATATAAATTAGATTGTAATTGTAATACCAGAAAATAAATCCATTGTAAAGCCATAAAAAGAGGTAATATTGGCTTTAAATTAATTAATTGATCAACTATGTTTAAGTAACAACCTTTTCTAAAACCAGTAACATCACTTATTACATAAAATATTGTGGAAGTGACAAAATACACTAATGCAACTGAAATGTGTGGGATTAAAAGTGTTTGCAACAAAGGGATAGCAGTAAGGAAGTAAAATATGGAAATAAAACAGAGGTTTTATCTACCTTAGTTCTCAGCATAATACACAAGGTCTAAAAATATAAATTGGTAACTAATAATTATTCACTTTGAAATATTGCAAGTTACTTAAAAAGGGAACAATCCTTATATATAGGTCATGTAGAAAAACTACACAATAACATCACTAGATCAAAGTCGCATTTCGAAAGTGATTATTACACAATCGACCTCAAATGTTGCTAACACCAAACTAAATATGGGTGTCTTAAGGGTGTATAAAACACAGCGAAGACTAAATTACTTGATACTCTGACAAGTACAGGAAAAAGGGTACTCTTAAAAATAGTTATAATAATTTCTTGGATAAGAATTAAGGTTTTTCTCCAACATAGCTGCTTTTAATAAGCGTTTACAATCATTAGGCAGAAGAAGGGTTGATAGTGCTTATCACAAAATAAACAAATTCTTACAGAATTTCATAAGGCGTATCACTTGTGAGCCTCAATAGTATTATTTCATGAGTCACCAGTGTTGAGATAGTTCGGGCGTAAATGCAGCTTATGCGGCACGGAAACTGTTTGTAAACAAATACAACTGTCAGACTCGCACATGGTGGTGATAATCAGAAAAGTATAATGGCTGCCCGCGGTAGGCGGCTGGAAAGGAGAGACAAGCCTGGGCCACACGCACGGCGTTAGGGGAGAGAGATGGGGCACACGCTATAGACAGGGTCGGGAGGAAGAGGGGAATAGGAGGGAGCGGCTACAGCTCATTGCAACAGCCTTGAAGGAGGCAGGTGGTCTAACGTCAGGTGACGGCGTATTAGCACGCTCCTTAACAATGCGAGGAAATGAATTCTGGCGGCAATTCGCACAGGTGCACTTAAAATAAAACGGCAGCACAATAACATCGGCTACCAACAGTGGATAAAATGAATAACGTATCAGAGACTTGGAAATGAATTTCGTTCAAATGGATGGAAAGGAGGATAACATCACTTTGACACCTAATGGACAATAGATAAGGCAATTAATAGTACACATTTTAAAATTTCAATACGTCTCGAGGCTTCTATGCGTTGAATTTTAGCAAGCACAAGGTTCCAAAACGTTGGCCATTCGTTTTGAGAATCTGTCATCTGCATAAATATCGTAACATAGTAGCTCTAGGATGACGAAATTGTCGATACAGTCTCTAAATTTGGGGTGAATTGACACTAGTTACAGCCAGAAAACAGGATGTGGATTAAAATTTTATGAAGAAAGACTTGAAGGAACAAGGTGGGTCGGTGGATATTAAGAATTAAATAGCGCGCAATTATTTTTTAATCCTTATAATCACTAACTTCAAATTTGAATTAACAGGCACTAGAAGGTCTCAAAGAAATGAAGGTAGCACAGGAAAGGCAGACCACATCCGAATCACTCTTAACAATTGGAAATGTAAATGATAAATAATGGTTCACAGACAATGGAAGCAAACAGCATAAACTCCATAACATAAGGCTCCACATTATGGATTTGGTAACAAAACGTAATACTTCACAATGGCGAATAAGAAGGGATAAATCGTTAATGGTAGCAAACGTTAACTATCCCTCACTTAGTGACAGTATACGCAAAATTGACAAGGATACTTAAGGTACTCTAAAAATATAAATGTGAACTAGACAGACATACGTCTGAAAAACCTTACACACTAATAAATCTTACGAAAATCTATATTATGAGTGACTGAAGCACATTTTAATTGATACTTCATGCTTAATTATGTGGTACTTTAAAAGAGAACAGGATTTACTAACGTCTGGGTTACTCATCATTGCAAAATAGCACTTGATCTCGCTACACGGAATAAGGACAACATATCTTTACTATTAACACATCATAGCACATTATAAGTACCTCTCTTGGAGTACTGAATACAAATTATTTACACACCAACTTAGGCTGTCTCTGGCCATAACAACTGGAAATAACTTCTCATAGTTCTGATGTGCGTTGTGTTTCACATACATTTATTGCCATGGTACTGATACAGAAAACATGATGGAAACTGTTACGGAAGTTTCAGAATCGGACAAAGAAAAGGCGTGTATGAAGTAAAAACAGGAGGTATATAGCAGAATGGCAGAAATAAGGAAAAAGTGGTTTTTCTTGGTCTTTTCGCTATGTGAAACAGTTTTCTTTATACTCCTCTTAAGGATTTTACGCTCACAGGCAGTACTCTTGACTCACCATTTGCCAACTACATTTAGGCTCCTTTTACATCGGCTAAAACATTACTCAACTTCAGCTGCCCTCTGGAGGGTAACAGCCAGTGGCGTAGCTATGTCACCAAAGGCCCTGGGGCAAAAATGACAAAAATGTTTGTTAAGCTTATGGGACTTAACTACGGGGTCATCAGTCCCTAAACTTACAAACTACTTATGAACTAGCTAAGACTAAGGACAGCACAAATATCCATGCCCGAAGGGGGATTCGAACTCCCGACCGTAGTGGCCGTGCAGACCGTGACTGGCGCGCCTCAGTCTCCTCGGCCACCGCGGCCGGCACAAAAATGACATTGGGGCCCTCTTTACACTAATACTGTACAGATGCAAAACTACTTCATCATCAGTTTCTTACCGCCCACTGGAAGACATAACAAGGCAAACCCAAATACTACTAAGGAAATTATTATGTGTTACGCAGCAGGTAATATTTAATCATACTCTCTAATATAATTGTGAAAGTTAGTTCACTTGTTATGCTTTCATGCAAAAATTACAGTATTAACGCATTTGTGGAAAATAAACATGCTTATTTCCTGGCGCAACGCTTTTGTGGAAAATGCGCACTCTCCAGGTGCGTCTGCGCAGTACGTCATCTGTGATTTATGAGGTGCACTGTGGAAAGGTCGGAATAACTTTGTAAAACACCTTGTAATTTCCTTTTGCGACGTAATGGGGTAGACAGAGTGGGGGCTCGCTTTCTCGCTATTCGTTTTGCAGGCGCACAAAGAACGGCAATGCCTGACCATTCCAGCGGTCTGCCATTTCCCGCACCTTCTGCTCTCCAACCCCCCCCCCCCCCCCCCTTCATCCCTCCTGCTGTCATCTGTCAGATCCACACAACAAATCATATGCCCAATACTCTTCTACTGCACATAAATATGCTGTATACATTTAATATTTTGTCTTAGTCCATTATGTTTAACAACAGATTTACCGATACATCAACAACAAGATCATCTCAATCACAGAATTCAAAGAGGTAGAGACTTTGAGACTACTCCATACAGAAGATGCCGATGCCCCTGAGAAATCTCTCACCGTAGCCACCGAGCTGCATGCAGATAGTGCTCTAGTGAACATGGGAGCAGCAAGTCATAGGTGTACGAATGCTACGGAAGATGAAGAATGAATTTGAACGAGAGCAAGCTGTCAAGAAATGCAAACAAACTACATGGAAATGTAAGAAATTGTGACTCATATTTTTTTGCGATGAGTGTTTCTTCATAAAGCACAGTGCATGCAGGTGTTAGAGATACAAAGTGGAATTACCCAATTTTTTCAGTCGGTTTCATTGTTGTTGCAATTAGAGTTGGAGAAAGTAATTAAAACTGTATGTGATATACAATCTACTGTATAAGTAATAGGTAACACCGAATAATAAATTATAAAAACAAGGAACCTTCTTGTAACACGAATACTATTAGTCCTTAAAAAAATCATAATTATTTTTCGCGCCTCACTGTGTATCACGAACTTAATGAGTGGCGTTTTTCAAGTCGTGGGAATTTCGTTCGTGTTTCGTCACTCACCCAAGTCAGAATGAAAGAATACCTACTGGAGTAATACAATGCTTCGAAGTGTTAGATTGCAGATATTGGGAAAGATATGATTTCTGATCAGTACTTGTCGGTAAGCGTTTTCGTGACTGCAATACATTATAGTAATAATATTGGTACACACTTAAAAAGTAGTCAATTTTATTTTAACAATTATTTTACAATCTTTTCCTGGCTTTGGTTTTTGCAAAATCATCAATAAGGTCTGTTAAATCTAGTCTTGATGCAGCCTTGTTTTCGACTGCTATAAGTGCCAAATGTCCGAGTCGAGCTTGAGGCATACTGTACCTCAGATGCGTTTTGATAATTTTTAATTTGCTGAACGACCTTTCGGCTGCTGCAGAAGAATAAAACTGCGGTAAATACTTCCGTAACCTCACATTCTAATAATGCATATTTTGTTATAATTTCCTTACATAATTGGCGAACTGTCCATGATGGGGGTCAATTTCGGCAGGAGAAATTAAAAGTCGACATACCTTCATTCAACTAAAATATCATATACAGTATAACGTCTATTAGGTGCGCCTCGGTTGCACAGTGGTAGCGTGCCAGACTACAAATACAAAGGTCGCGGGTTCGTCCCCGCCAAGTCCTAGGATTTTTATCTGGCACTTTCAACTCCTTTCACCTCTGGCAGTGTTGCTCATGTGAAAAATACCGAGTAGCACCATGGTTCGGAACCCACGTTAAACTGTAGGTCCCCCTATAACTGGCTGGGCAAGTCAGTTCAAAGGTCGGAGGAAGGCAACGGAATACCACCTCCAGACAGCAGGACAATGCCTCGTAAAGCACTGTGGTGTTCAAACCAATCTTCGGATTGTTGACAGCTTTACCTTTTTTTAACGTCTATTATCCGAAGTAATTTCGGAACGTGGATATTGGGAAAACCTGTTTATTCGGAACTGAACAGTAAATGTATTTCTACTGTATTTGGAGCCGGCCGAGGGGACTGAGGCGCTCCAGTCACGGTCTGCACGGCCACTACGGTCGGGGGTTCGAATCCCCCCTCGGGCATGGATATTTGTGCCGTCCTTAGTCTTAGCTGGTTCATAAGTAGTTTGTAAGTTTAGGAACTGATGACCCCGTAGTTAAGTCCCATAAGCTATACAAACATTTGAACATTTTGTATTTGGAGGAGCGCGATCCTTCTCATTGCGCCGAGCCAGCACGCCGCAACACTTGGAAGGCGCAGCTGTTACTGTGAGCAGCTCTGATGCTGCCGCTACTTCTGCCGACTGAAGTGTGCCGATTGTTGGACACATTGGCTGACAACAGCGCCACATAGTGGCGTCTTGTGAAGGCCCAATTAGAAACATTGTTCCGCCAGCCGGTGACTCAGTGCGGGTACTGTGGGAAACTTGGTTTGAGGGGAAGGGAATATGATTGACGATAGGGTGGGAAGATTAAAAAAATACATAAAAAATTCGACGTTCTACTGTAATTTTTTTCGATCGTCGCTGACGAAGGCCGAGGGGCCCCTGGAGCTCCGGGGCCCCGGGGCACTGCCCCGCCTAGCCCTATGATAGCTACGCCACTGGTAACAGCTTGAAAAAATTTTTACTTGCACGTCACTTAGGGTGCAGTAAGTATTCGGGTATCTCTCAAAGGTTATCTTAACACATCTCAACCAGGCTTCTCTCCGGTAAAACACTTTCGAATCAACAAGATTCACATTTCGTGCCCTGAAGCACACATGCTTTGGCAACCAGTTTGCGAAAACTAACACTTTCACGGAAGGCAAAGATGATATAGAAAGAAATACACAGGAGAAAAAAGAGAAACATACAGAGAGTAGAGGAGGGAGGGGCGAAAGTTTAAATCTGGTGTTTACAATGTAGTTTATCGACACAGCGTTCTAACGATTCCGTCGGTTTCAGACGCTAGTCGTGTGTACGACTGTTCGTGCGGCTGCGGACTTCAGTCTAAACTCGTCAGCAAATCTGATAGACTCAACCACGACTGAAAACTTTTTGTTTGTGGTTTTTCAAATGTTCAAATGTTTGTAGAACTTATGGGACTCAACTACGGGGTCATCAGTCCCTAAGCTTACAAACTACTTATGAACTAGCTAAGACTAAGGACGGCACAAATATCCATGCCCGAGGGGGGGATTCGAACCCCCGACAGTAGTGGCCGTGCAGACCGTGACTGGAGCGCCTCAGTCCCCTCGGCCACCGCGGCCGACTTGTGGTTTTTCTTTTAAGACTTCAACGCTGGTATTGCGCCGGTGTTTGATCTTAAAACAAAAGCACACATCCTTCAAGATTGAGAATTTCACACTTCTCCCTTGTACCAATGATTTTTCAATTTCTGCCAGACGCGAGGGGGTATGCCTTGCTTTAACCCATCACGTCTGTGGAGGGCGGAAATTTACTTTCATTTACGGCACGGAAAATATTGATAGGAAAGATCAAGGAAACAGAGATTGTGACACAAACGAAGTGGAAGAAATACAGTAATTCTGTCGCTGTGGACGCCAGGCTACATATTACTAGCGTTGATGAAAAACTTTGTCAATAATCATAAAACTGTGTCATTCAATAGACATGCTACAAATTAATTAAAAAATTGAAACTTCCATACTTCCGGCAATGCTTAAACGTAGATAATATAAGGAAGAGAGTATTATTCTCTACTATAACTGCAACATTAGCTAATCCAGTCACTCGGGGAAAGAAACAACAATATGCCTTTCTTAGCCTAGGGAAAGTTAATATTCAAATTATTCTATTACTTCAAGACACCTCGGAACAGCAGGAAATAAATGATACAATACAATATCAGTCTGTACTTATCCGTCGGGACGTGGTGTGGCACGGTGAAGTACGACGGTGGTTAGGTGCACAGCCGGCGGGGGCGGCAGGTGGGCGGCGGGCGATGTGTGGTCGCACCCACGGGCATGCGCGTGGCTGCAGCGGGGGCGGCGTGGCAGCAAGCGGACCGCACTGCTACGGGTTGCAGTGGTTACGACCCGGTACAGAGCCATCTTCGCCTGCTTGGCAGGACCGGCAGGAGACGTGGGGCGGCACCTCATCCGCACAGCACTTAAAAGCCCTTTTTAAACGATGAACGAAGGTGAACAAGATAGATGATAGTCTACTGAAGCGCTCCTAGCGTACTAGCCCTGAACTACAAACTCATGCAAGATCTTGTGGCAGTGCGTTTAGACTATAAACGTAATAGAACACTAATACCCGATGTTGAAAGTAAGGTTATAAAAGCCGATTTGTTATGTAGGAAGCCATAGTTTAATACTGGAATTGAGGAAACAACGCTAAATGTTATTGACGGCCAAAGAAAATCTTGCAATCGATGTTTTTGGTCAACTTAGTGTGGTAAAGTTCTGGGTAGTGAAATATCATTTCAAAACATTCACATCTATTTTCAAGCGAAAAAAATAAACTTATGAACACATCAAGCAATATTTATAAGAGCGTAAATAGACCTCCTTTACTTTATCCACTACGATTTGCCCAATGACATTGTTAATAACGCCATGCACAACTGAATTTTTGTCTTCATTTGGACTGACTTTTTCATTTAAAATGTTATTTAATGAAAATTGCATCATCAAATTACAATCTTATTCAAATAAACATTTGGCTTCAGTCTTTTCTGTTACGATATTGCAAATCATAAACCATTTTTCGGTTTCAGATGTACGACATCGCTTTTCAGTGGACAATAATTGAGATAAATATTTAAGTCGTCATGAAACATTTGCAATTTACCGCTAAACCAAAGTATAATAATAAACTAAAGATTAATAAGACAAGTTTGTGTGCAAACCGTGTAATTGTCGACTACAGTATGAAAACGCGTGACGAAAATAGGTTAACTTCCGATGTCAGCAGACGACCGTTCAATCAAAACAATCTTCTTGAGAAAGCTTAACGTGACGTTGACGTTAGGTGGCGGTCTGGTGATGGACAGTGTGAATGCCGACATTAGAAATACATTTTGTAATACGTTCTGATCATAAGCTTTGACATAACGCAAAATATACGTAAATACGAAGGAAAATGGCGGACTAACTGGAGCGGCGACTGCAGCAGACAGCTGCTAGCTCGCGCATGCGCAGTGAACCCACTAGTACCGAATTTAGAACTCGTTCATTTCTTTATCGCTATAATTATCGCGCTTCGATACTAGCGCGATCATACTAGTGCAGCCGTTCAAACGACTGACGGCTGCCATTAACGCAACTTGTTAGCAATCTATTAGAAGTTCGTTGATCGTTTAAAACGGGTTTTACGGACGGGCGGCGCCGGTAGGCGACGTATGTGGGCGGCGGCAGCAGTAGGTGGGCCGCGCCAACCGGGATACGACACTTGCCTTCGGTGGGCCGAAACAGTAGCACGACCGGAGCGCGTAACTTTTTACGCCTCGTGCGCGCAGTTGAGCTGCGCACGTGGAGTAGCGCACGGTAAACTCGGCGGTCAACTGCGGAGGGTGGCGCGTCACGCACATAGCGAACACGTGCGCTGCGGCAGGCAGGCGTACGGCGTTGGACTTCGCACTGGGCACGGAATGTGCAGATGCAGCGGCTACTAGGATTTCACGGCGACTGTGCCGTGGCTCGGCGGGATAGCGGCTGTCGACCCCCCACACAACATAATGTGAACCAAAATTTTGCGGCCACCCTAATGGCCGAAAGGTAGGTTATCGATCGCACTTCGGACGCCAAATTGTACAGAACTTGATCTTTATCCCACGGATGATAGGAAAATTATACAACCGATCCCAGTGCTGCATAAATAGGATGGGTTGGAAGCGTTGTCAGGATAAAAGGCGGAGCAGTGAAGGCTAGTGGGCGCCCTAGGATAGGGTGGCTGAATGGCAAATAAAAGATAGGATGCAAGTTAATACTTAGTATATTCTGAAATACGGGATACGTATCGGGGCTCGCCCTGGGTACGGATGTAATGAATGAGTGCCAGTCTAAACGGATTAGAAAACGGAAAATGTCATGGTAATGGTAATGGTTCACACAGTTGGTGGCTGATGCCGAAAAGCCGCTAGGCGGGAGCGGACGGCATGCGGCCGTTCGCCCCACACAGAGACTAGACCTCTGGAGTGCGTCTGTTCTGTACGAGAACTCAAACTGAAGAGAGCGAAGGAAGTGATCTCGCACCTCAGTGTCCTCCAGCAGTGGCACACGTCATCAAACGTGGGTGTCTGCTATTGGCTGCACAGTAGCATGGAAACGTCAGTAGTTTCAGCCCGGACGCCAGAAGGGTGGCGTGATTTTAGAATCAGCATTCAATACTCGTTCTGGCCGGCTCTGTCCTGCAAGGTGGACAGGCTTGGTCACGTTATCAAGGCGTATGTCACAGTGGAAGAACACTTGTAAAACTTAGGCGAAGTTTTGAAATAAATTTTTTAAATTATTTCCCTAACCTGTTTTAGACTGGCTGGCAGTGGCGTAGCTATCATAGGGCTAGGCGGGGCAGTGCCCCGGGGCCCTCGAGATTAAGGGGCCCCTCGGTCTCCGTGAGCAAAGTTCGGTAAAAGTTACAGTAGAATGTCGTTTTATACTTTCTCACCCTACCGTCCATCAACTCCCTCTCCCGTGAAACTAAGCTTCCCACAGTAGCCGCACTGGGCCACAGGGTGAGGGAACATTGCTTCTAGTGGGGCCTGCTGACAGGCCAAGCCGACAGTCGCTGAGTACAACAGTCGGCACACTCCAGTCGGCAGAAATACAGTAGCGGCAGCATCAAAGCTGTTCACAGCAACATCTGCGCCTTCAAAGTGTTACGGCGTGCCGATCGGCGCAATGTAAAGGATCGCGCGACTCCAAATACTGTATAAATACATTTACTGTACAGAACTTCTAATTGGCAAGTAGAAGTGTACAGTTCGATTATACGAATAATCGGTTTTCCGAACATCCGTGTCCCCCAATTACACTTCAGATAATCGACCTTCAACTGTATATAATATTTTAGCTGAATGAAGGATTTTCGACTTTTAACTTTTTGAACACTGCCAACAAACTTCAAACGCACGAAGTGAATTCCAAAAATTATTCCCATCTTAGAATATGAACATAAAAGGTATTGCTTGTCTGCTAAGACGTGCACCCTGCCACCTGCTGAATTTCTAGCAGTGTGTGACAATACTGTTCATGGTTTGATTCGCGACAGGGGGCCATATTTTCGTGGTTGACTATAACTTCATTGTTGATTTTTACTAGCTTCTGCCTGCGACTTCGTTCATCTAGTATGCAGCAACTTCGAAAACTATTCCATGGTAGTTTTATCTGTATGTCCTACCCAGTTCCAACTCTATCCCTCTCCAAAATTTCATCCAAATCCACCCAGTAGTTTCTGCTTGAAAACATAATTAACTTTCACAGTTATAATTATATTAGAGAGTATGATTAAATATTATCTGCTGCGTGGCACACAGTAATTTACTTAAGACTGTTTAGGTTTGCCTTATAATGTCTTCCAGTAAGAGGTAAAGAACCTGATGAAGTAGTATTGCATCTGTATAGTTCATAGGCGCCGATTACAGGTATGCTCGGTCGCTCAAGCATAGCCCAAAAGCTGGCCGCGGTGGCCGAGGGGACTGAGGAGCTTCAGTCACAGTCTGCAGGACCACTATGGTCGGGGGTTCGAATCCCCCCTCGGGAATGGATATTTGTGCCGTCCTAGTTCGTAAGTAGTTCACAAGTAGTTTGTAAGTTTAGGGACTGATGACCCCGTAGTTAAGTCCCGTAAGATTTACAAACATTTGAACGTAGCCCAAAATTTGATTGGGTATGCTCGGCATACCCCACTGAAAATTTTGGTATTATTTTTTTCTTTACGTTATGTTGTTGTGATCTTCAGTCCGGAGACTGGTTTGATGCAGCTCTCCACAATACCTTATCCTGAGCAAGCCTCTTCATCTCCACATAAGAACGGCAACCCACATCTGTCTGAATCTGCTTACTGTATCCATCTCTTGGTCTTCCTCTGCGGTTTTTACCCCACACACTTCCCTCCAACGCTAAATTCACAATTCCTTGATGTCTAAGAACGTGTCCTACTAATCTCTCCCTTCTTTTAGTCAAGGTATGCCAGAAATTTCTTTTCTTCCCAATTCTATTCAGTACCTCCTCATTAGTTACGCGATCCACCCACCTAATCTTCAGCATTCTTCTGTAGCACCACATTTCAAAAGCCTAAATCCTCTTCCTGTCCGTACTGTTTATCGTCCATGTTTTACTCCCATACAAGGCAACACTCCATACAAATGCCTTCAGAAAGGACTTCCTTAGGCTTAAATCAATATTCGATGTTAACATATTTCTCTTTTTCAAGAACGCTTTTCTACCCATTGCCATTCTGCATTTTATATCCTCTGTACTGCGACCATCATTTGTTATTTTACTGCCCAAGTAACAAAACTCATCTACCTCCTTTATTGCTTCGTTACCTAATCTAATTCCCTCAGCATCACCTGATTTTCTTGGACTGCACTCCATTACCCTAGTTTTACTCTTGTTAATCTTCATCTTATATGCACGCTGTCCATTCCGTTCAATTGCTCTTCCAGGTTCCAGGTCTGACAGAACTACTATGTCATCGGCAAAACGCATGGTCAATGTACAAATTGAATAACAGTGGAGAAAGGCTATAACCCTGTCTTACTCCCTTTCCCACCACTGCATCCCTTTCATGCCCTTCAACTCTGACAACCGGTGTCTGGTTTTTGTACAAGTTGTAAATAACCTTACGCTCCCTATATTTTACTCCTGCTTGCTTCAGAACTTGAAAGAGTTTATTCCACTCAACATTGTCAAAAGCCTTCTCCAAATCTACAAAAGCTAGAAATGTAAGTTTGCCTTTTTTTAATCTATCTTCTAGGATAAGCCGTAAAGTGAGTATTGCCTCCCGTGTTTCTACATTGCTCCTGAACCCAAACTGATCTTTCCCGAGATCGGCTTCTACCAGCTTTTCCATCCTTCTGTAAATAATTCGTGTTAATATTTTGCAACCATTATTTATTAAACTGTTGGTTCTGTGGTTTTCACATCTGTCTGCACCTGCTTGTTTCGAATTAGGTCTTTCAGTGCTCTGTCAAATTCATCTCTCAGTATAGTATGTCCTATTTCATCCTCGTCTACTTTTTCTCCCCTTTCTACAATATTGTCGCTAAGTTCATTTCCTTCATAGAGCCTCTCTATATACTCTTTCCACCTTTCAGCTTTCCCTTCTTTACTGGGAACTGGTTTTCTATCAGTGTCCTTGATATTCATAGAGCTGTTTTTCTTATCTCCAAATGTTTCTTTTATTTTCCTGTAGGCTGTATCTATTTTCCCCTATTTATACGTTCTTCTACATCCTTGCATTTGCCTTCTAGCCACTCCTGCTTAGCCATTTTGCACTTCCTGTCAATCTCATTTGTTAGTCGTCTGTACTCCATTTTGCCTGTTTCATTTACTGCATTTTTATATTTTCTCCTTTCATCGATTAAATTTAGTATCTCCTGCGATATCCAAGGATTTTTGTAGGTCTTGCCTTCCTACCTATTTTGTCCTCTGCTGCCTTCACTATTTCATCTCTCAATGCTACCCATTTCTCCTCTATCGTTTTGTTTTCCCCAGTTCTGTTAATTGTTGCCTAAAGCTCCCTCTGAAATTCTTAAGAACTTCAGGTTCCTTTAATTTACCCAGGTCCCATCTCCTTATTTTCCTACCTTTTTGTAGTTTCTTCAGTTTCAGCCTACAGTTCATAACCAACAAGTTATGGTCAGAGTCTATATCTGCCCCTGGGTATGTTTTACAGTTTAAAACCTGGTTCGAAACCTATGTCTTACCATTATAAAATCTATCTGGTATCTTCCGGTGTCGCCTGGTCTCTTCCACGTATACAACCTTCTTTTGTGATTCTTAAACCAGATGTTTGTTATAACTAAATTATGTTCCGTGCAAAATTCTACCAGGCGGCTTCCTCTTTCATTCCTTTTGCCCAGAACATATTCCCTTCCCTTCCCTGTCCTACTACCGAATTCCAGTCTCCCATAACAATTAAGTTTTCCTCTCCCTTAATTGTCTGAATAATTTCCTTTAGTTCCTCATAGATTTCTTCGATCTCCTCATCATCGGCAGAGCTACTACTGTGGTCGGTGTTGGCTTCGTATCTATCTTGACTACGATAATGCGATCACTTTGTTGCTCATAGTAGATTGCCCGCATTCCTATTTTCTTATTCATTATCAGACGTACTCCTGTAATACCTCAACTGATTTTGTATTTATAATCCTGTACTCGCCTGACCAGAAATCATGTTCCTCTTTCCACCGAACTTCACTAATCCCCACTATATCTAATTTCAAACTATCCATTTCTCTTTTTAAATTTTCTAGCTTCCCTACCAGATTAAGGGATCTAACATTCCACGCTCCGACCCGTAGAATGCCAGTGTTGTCTTTCCTGATGATCACATCCTCCTGAGTAGTCCCCGCCCAGAGATCCGAATGGGGGACTATTTTACCTCCGGAATATTTTACCCGAGAGGATGCCATCATCATATGTTCATACAGTAGAGCTGCATGTCCTCGGGAAAAGTAACGGCTGTAGTTTCCCCTTGCTTTCAGCCGTTCGCAGTAACTCTGTGGCAAAGCCACATTAGCTGATGTTACAAGGCCAGCTCAGTCAATCATCCAGACTGTTGCCCCTGTAACTACTGAAAAGGCTGCTGCCCCTCTTCAGGAACCACACGTTTGTCTGGCCTCTCCACAGATACCCCTCCGCTGTGGTTGCACCTACGGTACGGCTATCTGTATCGTTGAGGCACGCACGCCACCCCACCTCGGTAATGTCTGTGGTTCATGATTTCGTAATTGTAATTAAATTCGACTCTCTCATTCCATTGATGGGCGGCTGCCTTTTTAATACACCGTCGTAAAAAGATTATCTAAAACCAGCAGGTAATTGAATTCGTAGGCATTAGAAATCATGTTGACATATGAATGAAGAGATCATTTTCTAAATAGTCCTAATGTTAATGGAATGCTGCTTGTAAGTTCAATATCGTAAACTGAAGGCGGTAACCTTTAATTGTTGTATTAAATAACTGGAAATGAGGTGGGTTTGGTACGATACGATGAATATGTGTATACTACTAATTTAACGTTTATGTATTCTCTTAGAAGTCAACTGTCTTCAAGGAAACGTGTCAGTGTTAAGTCGTGACATTTTTAGTCCTGTTTACTGAATTGGTGTGTGATGTAGCAATAGGTTATAAACCTATTGGTATCGACATACATGGTATGACAGCAGAAGTGGTTATGGACTATTTTCGTAATACTGTATAGAAAATAAATCTGCAGAAGAAAGAAGGCAGGAAGACCATCCGATGTTAGTTTTTGCGATAATCAACACAGTATTCACAATACAGGCACATCATTATCTGATATGCATGTCTAAGAAGACGAAAACTGGTCGCAATAGCCGCCCAGTAGTTCTGAAACGTGAAATTGAAATTAATGGCTGTTAATTTCTATACTGTATGTTAAAAAAAATTACTTTTCTCCTTTCAGAGATTAAAATAGTCCTAAATTAACACCAGATGAAGCAAAAAAGAAGAAATACTACGAAAATAAAACAAAAGTATTACTTTAGATTAGCACCTGGAATTGGATTTCTTTTTCTTCTTTTTTTTTTTTTAGAAATACCTGTCGGGGGGTGGTTGCAAGCCGGAAACCACCTCCCCCTATCGGAAACGCCACTGAGCATACCCCAAGATTTTCAAAAGTCGGCGCCTGTGGTATAGTTTTAGTTTAGAGAGGGCCCCAACGTCATTTTTGCCCTGGAGCCCTTGGTGTAGTAGCTACGCCACTGCTGGCTGGTCATCTTGTACACTTGGCTTCCTTTTACAAATGACACTATTGACAGCTGGAGCAAAAACCAATGCCTCTGCAACTTTTTCAGCCAGTTAATAATCAAAACATTGCTTCAGAATGATATTGTGGCGACAGTACATCGACAGCATATCGACAGTCGCCAACAAACAAGAACATCTTTGGACTTATGCTCAGTCGTACAAGCCGCTTTCCGGCATTCATGTTGTTTTATCGCCAGTCTGGCTCTGAGTTCTGTAGTATGTGTTTTAATAAATTTATGTTCGTGGGAAAGGTGTTTTCTTAGGACTCAAACTCTGGTAAACCCTTTGGTGGTGACCCCGTACGAAGTTAGAGTACCGCAAAGTGATATTCGCGAAATCCGGGCAACCGTGACAGTATTTTTCAGTTGAAAAACTGCTTCAGTGTAAACGACCGTTACAACGACCATGTCGTCTTCACTCCGCCTGCCAACGAGGAAAGCCGCTTCGCAATCATCACCACGTACTTCTCGTCGTTTCTGCATCGAGTGTTCAAGCGTCAACACCTAGTATTGCCACGCACCAGTTATGGGCCAGACGTATTTTGCTCGTCGCCAAACAACCGCACGAGCTCACAAACAATGGACTCAGGATTTATTTCTCTGAGTGTTTAACAAAATGTGCTTCGCACGAACATTTTTAGTGCTGCAAACAATTCGCACTTTTCGTGACAAGTGCATGTTGTGAACTGTGCAGGTTCTTCAAATTTGAACTCCGGGCCCGCCACAGCGCCGCCATGTTTGCACATGTATCCATCCGCGACACCTCCGCCGGCCTGTGATTTGAATAGTGGGGCGCAAGTGCCGACCTATTTTGCTTCCGCCGCAAGTGTTTGCTCTCAAGAACTTGTGTGCAACTCACCTTCGAGTGCTGTGAACAATTCGGGACCACATGTTACAAACTCTGTGCAACCTTTCATCTACATCTACATCTATATAGATACTCTGCAAATCACATTTAAGTGCCTGGCAGAAGGTTCATTAACCACTTTCATAACTTTTCTCTACCGTTCCATTCTCTAATAGCGCGTGGGAAGAAAGAACACCTAAATCGTTCCGTTTTCGATCTGATTTCTCTTATTTTATTCGGATGGTCATGTCTCCCTAAGTAGGTGGGTACTAGCAAAATATTTTCACATTCAGAAGTAAAAGTCGGTGATTGAAACTTCGCAAACAGATCACGCCGCAATGAATAACGTCTTTCTTTTAATGATTTCCACCCCAATTCGGGCAACATTTCCGTGACGCTTTCCCCCCAGTAACGTGATAAAACAAAACGAGCTGCTCTTCTCTGAACCTTCTCAATATCTTCCGTCAGTCCCACCTGGTGAGGGTCCCACAAGGGGCAACAGTACTCCAGGAGAGGACGCACGCCGGCCGCGGTGGCCGAGGTGACTAAGGTAGTTCATAAGTAGTTTGTAAGTTTAGGGACTGGTGACCCCGTAGTTAAGTCCCATAAGGTTAACAAACATTTGAACATAAACTTTCGGTCGACATTGTATCTCGTTCTGTGTTCCACCATAATTCAAAAACTCACTTCCCTTGTGACTCGCCAAATGCCACGCCGCCTTCTGCCTGTGACAGTGTAGTTAAAAATAGTGAAAATAAAGAGTGTACAGATGTAATAAATAATGTTGACTCTGCCAGTGGCAGTGTAGTTAAAAATAGTGCAATTAAAGAGTGTACAGACGTAATAAATAATGTTGACTCTGTGCCACATTCGTGGGTTGTCAAGCGTCAACAGTCGCTCAACCTTCAAATTGAACAAGCTGACACCAAGCGACGGCATCGAGACACAGAGCCACAGCTGTCAGCTGCTCAACGCCATCTCGCCTCGCTCCGATCGAAGCACAAGGTGAGTCACTGCAATACTACTTCTGGTGTACCTGCGTCAACAAACTGTGTTGAACGGGCTACTACATTTTACCTTCGCCCATCCACCGAACTTATGCAGATGTGTGCAAAGTGCCAGCAGTAGTTAGATCGGCTCACATGCCTCAAAGACCTGTGCTCATGTCGAGCTGTGCTGCCAACTGTGTGTCTCCCAGTAGTGGTTCCCCTGTCTCACACAGTTCAAGATCTCTTCCCTCTAAATGTTCAAATGTTTGTAAAGCTTATGGGACTTAACTACGGGGTCATCAGTCCCTAAACTTACAAACTACTTATGAACTACTTACGAACTAGGATGGCACAAATATCCATGCCCGAGGGGGGATTCGAACCCCCGACCGTAGTGGCCGTGCTGACCGTGACTGGAGCGCCTCAGTCAGCTCGGCCGGCTCTCTTCCCTCTCTCCTGTCACTCAAACGCCCTGATTTGTCAAGGTTTTCACCCAAACCCTCCCCCCCTACTCACGTCCGAGCACAAAATAAACCAGTGAAGCGTGTACGCTTTGTGCTATCCGAGTCCAGCGCGCTTCACAGTTCAGGTGTCTCCCAGCCTGTGGCTCCCTCAGTCCTGCCAACGGCCACTGCTGACAACCATCGAGGCCCCAATCTGCACACGCACTCGGCTTGGCCACCATGTTTGCAACCATGCCCTGTGAGGCCCTTGCGACTGGTGGCAGCTCCTGCAAGTACACCACCTGCCTCAGCTCGGCAGCCATTTTGCGGGAGACCACTGGCGGCGCCCTCCGACACCACTGCACAGCCTACGCCCATCCCACGCCTGCCATCTTTTGCGGGCACGACACCAACGCCGCCCGGTAGCAGCGCAGCCGTGGAGCACACCTCCTGCCCGCCTCACGAGCCGCAGGCACCTCGCGCGGCGACGTCTCCTACTACGAGCCGCTCAGCTCTGGCTCACCAACCATGTTGTACATCCTCAGCAGCGCACCATGCGGACACTGCAGCCACCTAAGTGATTGACAACAGACGTACGCCGTCCGCCTCACCACCAGCCGTAGTGTCGTCTGCGGGCTCGGGCGTGGCTGTTGCCTCTCCCCTCTCCTTCCCCCCCTACCTCCCCGTGTGTGTCAGTGGTCACCAACGGGATGGTTCACAGGTTGCGGCTAACCAATAACATTCCTGTCTGTAGTAGGCCCCGACATTTGTGCGCTGAGAAGTTTGCAGCGGTCAATACTCAGATCGCTGAGCTTCTCGGCGCGGGGATTGTTGTGCCATCGGCCAGCTGCTGGTCCTCTCCCATCACCCTCGTTAGGAAGTCTGATGGTTCCTGGCGAATGTGCTGAGACTACCATCATCTCAAAGCAAAAAAGATCATGGATCGTTATCCTATCCCTCACGTATCCGACTTTACCCATTCCCTATCAGGCGCGCAGATCTTCTCGGTCGTCGACTGTAAGCGGGCCTACCATCAAATTCCGATGGTTGAAGAACGCAACACAAACGTGGCAGAGATTTATTACTGACATTGTGCTTTGCATACCTTGATGATATCCTCATATTCAGCTCCTCCGTTGAAAAAAACAAGCGTCATCTCAACATCCACTGTGACACGTTGGTGAAGAGCAGCTACACATGCCCTCCGTCAAGTTCCTAGGCTACACCTTGTCCGCATCGGGAGTTCCCCCCCCCCTCCAACAAATTTGATTCTGTCCTCTGGCTCCCTCGCCCAAGCACCTTCAAGGAGCCTTGCAGGTTCCTAGGAACCATCAATTACTATCGACGGCATCTGCCCGGTGGCGCCGAAGTACAGGCCCACCTCACTGATGCTCTTGCTTGTAAGAACACATCTGGTTCCCGACCTGTTCCCTGGAACCCTGAAATGTCGAAGGCACTGTCCTCTCTAAAGCAGCTCCTCTCGCATGCTGTCACCATCTCCCACCCCTTCCCAACGCTGATATCTACATCACCACTGATGCCAGCGACTCCGCTATTGGTGCAGTCCTGAGCCAGTTGGTTGATGGCGATGTAACTACTCTCCGATTTTTCTCCAAGAAACTCTCCCCGGCCCAACATAAATACTCTGCCTTCGACCGTGAACTGCTTATGGTTTATGACGCGATCAAGCACTTCCGGTCAGAGTTCAAAGGCCGTCCTTTCCACGTCCTTACTGACCACAAACCCCCTTGCTGCCGCCATCCAAAATCCTATGGCGACCCCCCTCCCCTCCGTTTCCAAAACCTCGACTACATCACCCAGTTCACCACTGATGTAAGATACATCAAGGGTGCGGACAATGTGGTCGTGGACTTACTTCCAGAGTCAACGCCATCCTTCTCTCCTTGACCTATCCAACCTTGCCCTTCTCCAATTCACTGATGATGAGTTCCTCCAACTCGCCTCCGCTCCACTTTCCCAGGTCTTGTAGGCAAGGTAATGTGTGATGAGTCCACCAGCCATCTCACAGCCATCCTTCCCCGCATACTTCAATGTGAAGTCTTCCGGGTGCTGCACAACTTGTCGCACCCAGGAATCCAAGCGTCTACCAAACTCGTCACCATTCACTTTGTGTGGCAGGATCTCAGGCGTGATTGCCAGGCCTGGACTCACGCCTGCCTTCCCTGTCAGCGAAGCAAGATCACGGTCCACACCTCCCCACCCCTTACTCACTTCCCCCCTCCTGTGGCCCGCTTTCAGCACATCCACATCGACCTCGTCGGTCCCCTCCCTCCGGTCGATGGTTTCCGATATGTGCTGTCAGCCTCTATCACCCCTACCTCTCCTTCCAGTCACACTCCTCCTTCAGTCATCCTTCTAAAAGACCTTTCGTCCTGCACCCACGTCATGCTCCGAGACGACACGGTCCGTTCTCCTCTCTCCCCCCCCCTACTCTGGCACCCACCCTGTCCTCCGCCGTTCCCCTAACACCTTCTTACTCCTCATCCATAACAAAACCACCATCGTTTCCATCCACCACATCAAACCCGCTTACATTGAGCCAGCCTCAGAGTCTCAAGCTCCTCTCCCTCCCCTCACTGCCTTCGACCCTCCTCCCTCCCCTGCCACTTCTCTGACCTCTACACCCACCCGCCCTCCTTCTGCCCCCTCTCCTCTGAACACTTCCAGCAGTGTTCCACCTGCCTCTCCCCTTCCCCTCTTGCCTGCTTTCCCTCTTCTGTCTGAGAGCACCCCTCTCTCTCCCCCTTCCCTCCCTCAAACTCCGGTCTTTGAGTATGAGGTTTCTGTTCCTCCTCCTCTCTCCTCTGACTTCTCCATATTAGTATACCACTCCTCTGTATACGTACTTTGTACTGCCATCTCCTCCTTATCTTCCCCCCAGCAGCCCCGCTACAAGCTGTTAAGGTGCATCAGACTGCCTGCACCTGCAGCCACCGAGGCCACACGAGCCTTCTTCCTACCTTCTGGCTCCGTCTGTATCCTCGTTCCACTCTCCAAGTCCTCCCCCCCCCTCTAGGTAACTGTCACGCCCAGTCCGGCAACCACGCCTACTTGGGAGACTTCGATCCAGCCGGCCCGCATATCCTCCAGCCCGCACACTCGTCCCCACTGCCACGTAACTCAGTGGAGTTACCGGTAATACGGCTGTCGCACACACTTTTTCCAGCTGTCGGCCAGCAACCGCTCCCCCCCCCCCCCACCCCACTGTTAAAATAGCTGCTCACAAAAGAAAAAAAAGGGGGTACTCCGTACTAAGGGGGGGGGGGGGGCTGTGTGGCGACAGTACATCGACAACATATCGACAGTCGCCAACAAACAAGAACATCTTTGGACTTATGCTCTTTGTACAAGACGCTTCCCGGCGGCATCCGTGTTGTTTTATCGCCAGTCTGGCTCTGAGTTCTGTAGTATGTGTTTTAATAAATTGTATGTGCGTGAGAAAGGTGTTTTCTTAGGACTCGAACCCTGGTAAACCCTTCAATAACAATGAATAAACAACTTCTGTTTACCTATACACATTGTGTACTATGTGACACAAAGTTCACTTAATGAACATTAAGCATCAGGAATATAAAAACTGCATGCCACCATTTCTAAATAACATGAATATGTGTGTTGCTTTAATGTTGTTTTCCAAATTTTGAAGTGAATTTTGTATTACTTGTTACTTACAGCCTGTTCATCAATTAAGTGAACCATGCTTCTCATTTTACCAATTGGTCCATATGGGCTCATTTAAAAAATCCTGTATCAAAGGTTTCACAAACTAATATTTTTAATGTTTTTGGAAACATCTGAAACCATAAGATATAATTTTTTCCCAATATCCTCATTAATTTGGGCTATAAGGGGTTAATATGACAGAAGTACTGACAGATAGAGGAGAAATATATTAGGACCAATCATACAACAGCATGAATATAGAACATCATTCTCATCAGGAACTGCATAGTCACATGGAAAAAATTACACATGTGGACAGGAAATGTGTATTACATTTCATGAATAACTGTCTCTAATGATTACAGCCAAGTTTACCTTGAAACTCTTCAGTCATTGTCACAGCACACAGATAAAGACAACTTGGTTAACAAAAATAACAAAAGACATGCATGAATTGCATACATGATCAGTCAACTTTCAAAAATGTACTATGCCTTGAGAAACTTCAGGATGAACCAGCCAATAAGTACAAAAACACACACACACATAGAATAACACAAAATAAAGTATGTTTACTGGGTGCGAATTAATTACAAAACTAAGTGCTGAATGTGAAATTCATGGTCATTTGCCAGCCCATTTGTTAGAAGAATAAAATAAACATCCAAAGAGCGCAGGGCAGAGTTCTAGTCATGACAGATTAAAATTTTTAAATACAGTGACTGAAGCATTACAAATTATTACTGCTTGCAAAAGAACAAGTGAGTAAACAAAAAACCTATCTGATAATGCAAATGCACTTATAAATTCAGTAAAATATGTAACACAGTAATTTATCAAGAGTGTGCTGAGCATGCTGTCAGTAATGCAGCTGAAAGGAAGGCTGAGTAGACATAGGAAAATATGAATGGTTGATTTTTTTAACAGTCGTGAAAGAAGTGGTGGTTTGGCTGTGATTATTGATTTGCAACTGCAGGCTTCACTTGTTTTATTTGAAAATTTCAGCTGCCTATAGAGATACAAGTTTCGTCTTCTTTTAGCTGTAACCATAAGCGAGGATGATGGATACGCTCAGTTGCTTAAGCATAGACCTACCCCCAAATTTGATAGGGTATGCACCGCGTACCTCTCAGGAAACTGTAATGGGCGTACCATTTTTTGTAGCATATGACTAGCTTAACACCATCTGATTTGCAGGAGTAGACTGGATGGTCTGTTCCAGTTGTTTCTCCTTAGTATACATTTGCATGGGTGTAGTTTAAATGCTGTCATAATGAAATCTTCCAATACTACTTGCAACCCCCTATTGCACCCCCTAATAGTTGATGTTCCAAAAATACCAAAATATATCTATTTAAAGTCCTGCCCAGGATCCAAGTACAGGTTTTTGTTATTCTGGCTTCAAAATTAAGTTAATAGCAACGTATTTTCAAAATTTTTCTGATCACCTATTTTACTCCCTTAATGGATGAATTTCCAAAAAATACCGAAACACGTGTGTTTTAAATTCCAAACCAGAATCCAAACTTGTAATTTTGTAGTTCTAGATTCAAAATTGCCTAAGTGGCCACGTATTTTCAAAAAAACCTTTCATCTCCTATTAAACCACCTTAGGGACTGAATATCGAAAAATCGCTTTTTAAAGGACGCTTACAGGTTAATATGAACATCCTCTGCAATTTACAAATTTGAATTATCAGTGGTTTGGGCTGTGAGATAATGAGTCAGTCAGTGAGTTAATCAGGACATTCCGTTTTACGTATGGAGATAATATACCAAGTTAATTTGGGAGTAGGATACAATTGGGCATACTGGCACATAAAATTGATAACAAATTAATTAGAGTAATTGCATAATTATAGTAATTGCACAATTGCAATTGCATGTACTTAGAGTAATTGCATAATTGCAATTATGTGTACCTAGAGTAATTACATGTACCAAGAGCTCTTGCAATTACATGTACTTAGGGTAATTGTTTATTTATTTATTGTAATGTTTATTGTTATTGCAATTGCACTTGTTCACTCCTCCACGTCTGGCGAGGAACTGAGCTCACCCCCAAAGCATCACGTGACTATCTATGTCACCCCTACCAGTCACTAGACCACCACTGGCCAATGAGAGCACAGCACAGGACCACCCCAACTGACATTCAGAAGTCATTCAGATGCAGAATGTCAGAGGGGCAGCAGCAGCAGCAGCAGCAGCATAGGAAGGATGCAATTATGGTAATTGCATTTTACTTCCATAGTTGGGAGGTTCCTGGTACAACCACAAATTGGCAGGAAGTCTGATTTCTGGTTGCCCTAGAAGGCTTTTGCCCCGCCGATCCAGTGGAGCACCCTCAGATTTTTTTTTTCTTTATTGTCGTTTCAATTCCCCTAAAAGAGGGGCAGGCCGGCAGCACTCACTGGCGCTCTTCAGCCTACAGAAATAAAATTTGTCAGCGGAGAACATAAAAACACAACGGAGATAAAATTTTGGAGATAATACAGACATAAAACGGAGATTTAAAATGGAGATAAAACAAAGTACATTAAATGGAGGAAACAGTGGTGACATAAAACACTTGGAACGGCGAAAGTGGTGAATAAAAACAGTTGCTCGAATGTCAGTGGCGCACACACACAATTAAAATGAGCATAGGGCAGCGGCCATGGTGAGACCGTCCGCTATTTGGAGTTAAAATAAAAAACACAACACACACTTCGAGAGATACACAAATAAAAGCTGATGGTGTCAGCTGTGGGTTGGCCGTCCAC
The DNA here is from genome assembly GCA_026315105.1 of Locusta migratoria. NCBI lineage: Eukaryota > Metazoa > Arthropoda > Insecta > Orthoptera > Acrididae > Locusta > Locusta migratoria. The sequence goes on along the minus strand of CM048755.1, from coordinate 637,667,202 downwards.
TGTTGTAAAATAAAACAATTTAACTAAAACACACCACACTTGTCGAAGCACAAAGGAGGTTCCGTAGATGGTGGGGCACTGACAGCATTTGAAGATGTGGTGTGGGGGGAAAGGGGTGAAAGGAGATGGAGAGGGTGGGGAGGAGCCACAGAGCCGGTAGGGAAGGGATGGGGGGGATGATGTCCCAGGAAGCCACGAGGAAGAAGGATAGGGGAGGGCGGTAAGAGGAGGAACCGGAGGGACGGAGGAGGGGAGAAGGGACAGGAAGGGAGGGATAGTCGGGGCCCTCAGGGAGAGAAAGGGGAGAGGGAGCAAGGAGAAGGATCAAAGCTGGTATGAAGGGTAGATGTCAGGTTGGAGGGCATCATCCAGGAGGGGGAGGGTACGGAAGTTGCCAAGGGAAAGGATCCGGAGGGTGGACAAGTGGAGAGCAGGGGGAATACAGTGGTGGAGGCGCGGCAATGTACCAGGTGCAGAGAGGAGGGGATGGACTAGAGGATTAGGCGGAACTGATTTGCGGGATATGTAACGGAGGCGGAGATTTTCAATAAAGAGAACGAGTCTGGGGAAAGTAATGAGATCATGGAGGATCCGCGTGGGGGAAGGGGGATAAAGTGGGATACGGAAGGCGAGGCGGAGGGCATGGCGTTCCAGTATCTCCAGAGATTTGTAGAAGGATGGGGGAGCGGAAATCCAGGCAGGATGGGCGACACAGAGGACTGGGCGGATGAGGGATTTGTAGGTATAGAGGATGGTAGAAGGGTTGAGGCCCCATGTTCGGCCAACAAGGAGTTTGAGGAGGCGGAGGCGGGAGTGGGCTTTTTCTTGGATAGCGCGTAGATGGGGAGTCCAGGAGAGGGTGCGATCAATAGTGAGGCCCAGGTACTTTAGGGTAGGGGTGAGACGAATGGGACGGTTATGGAGGGTCAGATAAAAATCTCGGGGACGGAAGGAACGGGTTGTACGACCTACGATGATTGCCTGGGTTTTGGTAGGATTTATAGACAGGAGCCACTGGTTGCACCAAGCGGTAAAGAGGTCAAGGTATTCTTGGAGCAGGCGGTTGGAACGGGCAAGGGTGGGAGCTAAGGCAAGGAACGCGGTGTCGTCAGCATATTGGAAAAGGTGTACGGGAGGGGCAGGCTTAGGCATATCCGAGGTATACAGGAGGTACAAGAGGGGAGAAAGGACAGAGCCTTGGGGCACACCAGCAGAGGGATAAAAAAGACGGGAGTCGGTGTTGTGGACGGTAACATAGGTGGGGCGGTCGGAGAGGAAGGAGGCAATGACCCGGACGAGGTTATGGGAAGAGCATAGGTTTGGAGTTTGAAGAGCAGGCCAGAGTGCCAGACCCGATCGTAGGCCCATTCGAGGTCTAAGGACACAAAGATGGCGGCACGACGGGAATTTAGCTGGAGGGAAAGGAGTTGCGTAAGTCGAAGGAGTTGGTCGTCAGTGGAGAAGGAAGGACGAAAGCCACATTGGGTGTCTGGGAGAAGGCGGTGGAGGTGGAGGTGGTGATGGATGCGACGGAACAGAATGGATTCGAAGACCTTGCTGAACACTGGGGTGAGGCAAATCGGGCGGTAGGAGAAGGCATCAGAGGGGGGTTTGTTGGGTTTTAGGAACATGAGGACTCGGGAGATTTTCCACAGGCGGGGGTAGCAGCCAGTGTAGAGGATGGTGGTATAGAGGGAAGCAAGAGTGATGAGGAAAGGGAGGGGACATTCTTTGAGGTGGCGGTATGTGATGCGATCGTGGCCGGGAGCTGTGTTGCGTTTGGTGCGCAGTATCAATTGTATGTCGTGTACAGTGATGGGGGTGTTAATGTCCGATGGGGGGATGTGGTCCAGGTAATGGAAGCCAGGAGCCAGGGGTGGGATGGAGACATCAGTTTTTTCATGGACATCTGGGAACAAGAAATAATCAAAGTTAGGATTTTCAGGGATGGAGAATACATCAGAGAGGAAAGAGGCAAAATGGTTGGCCTTACTGGCATTATCAGGAAGGGGCTGGTCAAGGTGGAGGAGTGGGTATGTGGGCATAGGTTTCGATCCAGTGAGGCGGTGGAAGGCGTTCCAATACCGAGATGAGTTGATTGGGAGGTGGACATTAAGCCGTGTCACTGTCTGATGCCAGTCCCGGCGTTTTTTGGCAGTCAGGAGGCTGCGCACTTGTCGCTGGAGTTGCCGATGGCGGAGGAGTGTATCCCGGTAACGGGTTCGTAGGAAGGAGCGGTACAGGCGGCGGGATTCCCGCAGAAGAAGGACAGCCTGTGGAGGGAGTGTGGGACGGTGCGGCTGGACAGCTTTGGTAGGGATGTGCGAATGGATAGCATCAGACAAGGTCTGCTGAAGGAAGGAGGCAGCTTGGTCGATATCATCGGGAGAGTGTAGGGGGAGATGGTGGCTTTCGACCTGATGGGTGATGGAGAGGCGAAAGGCATCCCAGTCTGCTCGGGAGTAGTCATGGACGAGTTTAGGAGGTGGAGGTGGGCGAGGATTCTGTGGGCGATGGACATTGTGTGTGAGGGTAAGGAGAACAGGGTCGTGATCACTGCCTATGGGGTCAAGAACGTCGGCGGTGATGCGCCCAAGGAGATTGGGAGAGACAATGACGATATCAGGGGTGGTGTTGCTACAGGGTCAGGTGTGGCGTAGGAGTGGGACAATGTCGCCATTGATGGTAGGAATGAACTGATGCCACCGACGGAGTTCGGCAGGAGAGCGGGAGTGGATATTGAGATCAGCGGCGACCACGTAGGTTGTGAAGGTGCTATCAATGTGAGCAAGGAAGTCATAAGGGATGGGAACATGGGAGCGGATATAAATAGTAGCACAGGTGACAGTGAGGGAAGGGAGGAAGAGGGTGTGGATGAGATGTTCATAAGGGATGTTGAGGAGGGGATGTGGCCGAACTGGGTGGTTCGGAGATGGCCGAAAGCCACTCCACCTTGTGCAGGGGAATGGGGAGAGTCGTGACGGTGTAGGATATAGGGTGTGGTACTGACATGTATGTGAGGGAGGAGGAAGGTTTCGTTGAGGAGAAAGGCATCCACGCGGTGTTGGTTTAAGGTGTTCATCAGGAGGAGCTTATTGGTGGGAAGGGAGCGAATATTGGAGTACAGGATGTTAAATCGTTGCTGCGCCATAATGAGGTTGAAAGGTGGGGAGAGGGAGAGGAAAAGGGAGCGGGTGTGGGGACTAAACTAGGGTGTGAGGACGGTCGGTTCGGGAGAAGGTGAATTGGATGTGATTTTGGGAGGTTGTAGCCTTAAAATCAAGGTTGAAGAGGGAGCGAGCGGCCAGGGAGACTTGGTGGAGGGTGTGAGGGCGCTGGAAAGGGTGGATATTTTGGAGGACAATAGTCAGGAACCGGATGATGTCCTCTGCTGTGGGGGGAGGGCATAAGGAGTTATTAGTGGGGATTGGGGGATCAGTGGGACGGACAGGGACGGTGAGTTCTTCTTTGGTGGGAGGGGGACGGGACTCACATTTGTAAGAGTAGGTGGGGTGTGCCCCACCACAGGTGTTACAGGAGGCGGTGGCGGCGAGGTTAGGGCAGGAGGTTTGGAAGTGTTGGCCTTTGCAGTGGGGGCATACAGGAGGGAGACGGCAATTTTCGGTCAGGTGATCATTATATGTGAGGCAACGGGAGCAGCGGTATGACTGGGGAGGTGCTCGGGAAGGTTCCACCTGGTGCAGGCGGTTGTAAATGAGGGCCCCATTGCGGAGGAGGTGGTTGATGGATGGCGCGTCTTCTGTGAAGACGCGCATGAGGTAGGTGGGGCCCATCGCATTGTTAATTCGACGAGATGAGCGGATGGATAGGCGGGGATCCTGCCGGAGTTCCTCCAGCACCTCTTCCTCTGTGATCCCCGGGTTCAATTTGGTGATCACAGCAGTGAGCGTGGGAGGACGACGGGGAGGAGGGGATTGGCGATTGGAGGCTGGAGGGGGAAGGAGGACAAGGGTGGCACGGGGTCCAAAGTGGACGCGGGGGATCTTGTGGAGGAGCTGTGTGTGGAGGTCGGGGTCAGGTGATTTGAGGAGGACAGAGTCCCTCCGTGGGACGATTTGGGAGATGGGGGCAGAAGGAGCATACTGCCGAAAGAGGGGAGTGAAGGCACGGCAGTCTAGGAGTTGGGGGTCAGGGTTATTCAGGACGAAAGTGTGGAGAGCAGGGGGTTGGGAGGGGAGGAGGGGTGGCGGGGGAGGTGGTGCAGGCTGGGTAGGGGGGAGAGGGGCGGCTTCCATCGGGACCGGTGGGCCAGTGGCGAGAGGGTCGGCGGGCTTTTTCGTCACCGAGGAGGTGGCGTCTGTGGATGCTCGTTTTGTCTTCTTTGGTTTGAGGAGTGCTTGGGAGGCAGGAGTGGGGACAGGGGAGACTGGAAGGTGGCACGGAGCCGGCCCTGCGGCTGCGGCGGCGTCGTCGGGTGGGAGAGGACGGGAGTCGAGTGCGGTCTGCCGGGTGCGAACCGCGGCACGGTCACCGCGGGAGTCGGGCAGGGGAGGGAAGGAATCGAGCGGGGGAACGGGGGAAGGGGATGGAGAGTGTGGGACGAGGGCAGCAGCTTGTGTGGCGGCAGAGGAGAGGGCGACAGCAGAGGGAGTAGTGAGGGTGAGGAGGGAGGGAATTGTGGCAGGAAGAAGAGGGGAGGATGTGCTCCAGGAAATGGTGGTGGGGGCATGGGAGGGCGAAGTAAAAATGATGGTCGAGGACACAGTAGTAGGGGGCAGGGTCGACATGGCAGAGTCGTACAGTCACCTTCGCTGTAGAACACTGCTCCAGGATCAGCGGCGGCGGCAGACGTCCCTCCCGGCGGCCCAGGTGGGGGCGGGAGCGGCGCGGCGCGGCGGCGGCGGTGGGACGCGCTCCGACGGGCTGGCGGCCAGGCAGAGCGCGCTGGGCGGCGACGAACCCGGCGTAAGCTGGAGGAGCACCTTCCGGGGCGGGGGCGGCGGCGGTGGCGGCGGCGAAAACACTGGAGGCGTCGGACGCCGACGGTGCGGCGACACGACGAATACTGCAGTCCGGAGCGGCCGGGCGGTGGGGCCCTGATCGGCAGTCGGCGACAGCGGCGGCACTTAACGGCGACAACAGCCGAAGACGATAGCACACAAACGTAAGAAATAATAACTGTGAAGCACAAAACAAATACCGCACAAGCAAGGTAGTAAGAACGAATGTGCACCCTCAGATTGCACCTGTTTCTATATATAAAATCAAATCAGAGCATTCTGTTCGGTAACATGATAGAAAGAGCCTTAATTAGAGCTCATATTGCATCCAAAATTAGATGTGCATATAGATGAATCATATATAAGATCATCTGTAATGCCATACGTCTGTACTCCCATTACTCTACTAATTATATCGAATTTTCAATCCATAGATATCGAAATCGACTGAAAGCAGCAGTTCCAACCGCTAACAACAGATGGCTCTCCTCCCCTCCCCCACCCAGTGCCTATACAATGAAGCCATGTGTGCAGACGCTCGCCACCTGCATCCTCCTCTGGAGCTGACCAGTCTCTATTGTGTGCCTCAGTCCGCCGGCCGTAGCCGCTGCGACCGCGGAGACGCGACACGCAGGCTGACTACCAACTCACCCAGCTTCAGCCCCCTGATGATCATGTACTTGCGTACATACGCGGAGAACATCTGTAGTGGACTTACGGGTGTGCAGTTCACTGGCGATCGCGTCAGCCGCGGCCGGGAATTAGCCGGGTCCCGCACCTCGCGAAAGAAATGCTGCGGAGCCCGCGCCGAAATAATTATTTAAGGACGTCACCGCCCATCCCCCAGCCGCCCGCTGTAGAACGCAGAAGAGCGAGCTGCCGCGACCTGCATGTGAAGTCTGCACAGAAAAAATTATTATTATTTAACCGCGCCACTGCCTGTCCTTGGCAACGCAGACACAGCGATCTGACTGCCCCGATTATTATTATTTTATTTTGCATTACCATTTTTTTCCTACGGACGTTATAGCTCCTTGTACTGCTTCTACAGCAACATCCGTGAAGTTCTAATTTGCAGTGCAGTCCACCCGCAAGAAAATAATTTGCTGTGTCTCTCCTGGCGAGAAAAGCAGAACTCAGACGGACAATAGCGGCCGTCCTCTCCATTCAACCCCTTGCTGATACCTGCTCTGCCTCAGCCTTTCAAAACAGCGTGCGCGGCCGCATCGCTAGCCGACAGGCGGCGGTGAATTACACACGTGCTCTGGCCGAGCGTTACCTGTAAAGGCTAAGCAAATAGTTCCACTCCACACGCGCGAGGAAGAAGCGCTCGTCACTGTACTCTGTGGACAAACCTTAAAAATTATTAAACGTATATCACTTCTCAGAAGAACAGTGACAGCAACGACCGAATCATATTTTTTTTTATGAACCTCTCTCTCTTTCCTATTCCCCACAAGTAAAACAATCTAACCGAGAATGCGTGAAATATGTTTTTAACGTAATTTATATCGCCCTTTCTCGAACCAGTATTATGTATGGAAAAAAAAAAAAACGCGTCAGGCTTATTGCATACGCCATATTCCAATACACACGCACAACCACATTTATTTACTTATTATTATTATGCACTGCATCCAGGTTGCATGTGTATCCATAGCAGAAACATTAATTGAAAAAAAAAAGAAAGGCTCGCTACTGCCATGAAAGTCACAGATCTTTTAGTGAAATTAAAAACTAATCCCTATTGCGCTACATCGCCTCGGCTGTTAACACTTTGCAGCGAAATTCATCTCGAAATACAGCATTTTTAACTGATATAGTCGGATGCGCGTGTTTTTCAGCGTCTGCCTGAAAACTTTAGTGCACAGCAACCATTCATGAGAATACAACGCGCTAATTTCAATTTCCCTAGATGTTTGTGTTTTACCTTGTCTTCCCAGCGGTCTTGCTGCCAATGCGGGATGTAAGTTTATTCTCTCGATATCACCATCATCGACGAGTATTCCAACTATTTTCCAACTACAGTTGTAAGTAGATTTAGCCATACACTGCGTGAATCGTGCCTACACATAAGATGCTGTATTTTCAAAATAACTCTCACACATCCTTTTGAGACATGTCGATAACAATTCCAGGCGCCAGTTTCAACTTTTAGCTTTACGATATAGCAAATATTAGCCACACTTTGCATCCGCTCTCCAGCGACCATTCCCAATTACAATATAAGAACGTGTTCAGAAACACATCGCTAGTGCACTTTACAAATGGAATACAGCTCTGTGAAGGGGCTAAGACTTCTTTTTTGCTCGCCTACATGTTCGTTAAGCTTATGGGACTTAACTATGGGGTCATCAGTCCCTAAACTTACAAACTACTTACGAACTAGGACGGCACAAATATCCATGCCCGAGGGGGGATTCGAACCCCCGACCGTAGTGGCCGTGCTGGCCGTGACTGGAGCGCCTCAGTCCCCTCGGCCACCGCGGCTGGCTCGCCTACATGTTCTAAACCTTCCACGCTCTCTGTCACCGTATGATACAGTTTTCGATTCTCGAGAAAATAAAGTCGATGACATATAGACTGCCAGACTCCCCACGTAAATTACAGGTATAAGCTTTTCTCAACGGATTTTTAGAACCCTCTCAATCAATTTATTACGCAAGTTAACCAGTACAGTGTAAAAATACCGATCGGTTTTTTAATAGCCTTCGAAATCTAATATGACGCTCAACCCACGTCATCTTGCGTGAACACTATCTGCTCTTCCCACTCTGTGGAATTACTGTAGTTATTCCAGAATTCCTAATCTCTGAAAAACGGTTTCTCCGATGCTAAAAATGTACAACATCCATCCCGCCATTCTTAAACTGCGTGATGTGGTAAAGGATCTTCAGCCAAACGATTTCATCGAGATGTTCTCCAGAGTCTCCTTGCCGACTTTCGAGCCAGTATGCCGCCATGTATCGTCGCATTGTCTCCAAGACGAATTAGTCGAATTTACTACGTATGTATAAGTTAAAAGATCGGAAATAATTTACCATCGCATACAACTCGTTAAATTAAACACCACTAACACGCGATCAAACAGGCAATACTTCGTAACGTACACAGCGCAAAGTTTTAAGAACATAATCCTAAAAGCGATTTCTTTAGAGCTCAACCGCAACACAACTGTAACGCATATTTCAAACACTTTTACTTAATTTCCACACCATCTAGCATACGGCACAACAACCATCTCCAACCCAGCTTTTTTCTACTAAAGTTCTAAACTAACTAACAAACGACAACTCGGTAACTCTACGTCGTTGGTAGATCCTTTCGAACATCTAACCGATTGATCATGCACCTCTTTTGCATTGCATACTCCACCAGACAGTATTTCTGGAACGCCTTCTGTTAGTCAATAGACTACGTACCTCGAGCATTCGAGCACAAACAGTCGCCGTATTCCACCTTCTAACAAATCTATACTCTCGATAAACATCTGTAACACACCCAATCACACCGCCATCCTCGTCTCCCTCGACACTGAGAAGGCCTACGACCGTGTCTGGCATTCTGGTCTCCTTTTCAAGCTCCAAACCTACGCCCTTCCCATTAATTATGTCTGTCTCATTGCTTCCTTCCTCTCCAAACGCCCATCCTATGTCACTGTCAAAAACCAAAACTCCCGTTTGTTCTACCCCTCCACCGGGGGGCCCCAGGGCTCCGTCCTTTCACCCCTCCTCTATCTGTTATATTCAGCAGATATGCCCCGACTGCAGCCTCCTGTCCATCTTCTTCAGTATGCTGATGACACCGCCTTCCTTGCCCTTGCCCCGTCCCTCGCTCGCTCCGAACATCTCCTTCAGTCCCATCTCTCCGAATTTTCCTCCTGGTGTAACCAGTGGCTCCTTACTGTAAACCCTACAAAATCCCCGGCAATCATCATAGGTCACACCACCCCTTCCTTTCGCCACCGAGACCTGTACCTCAACCTCCATGGTCGCCCCATCCCGCAAACGAAGACCGCTACCTCGGATTAACCCTAGACAGAGACCTTTCCTGGAACCCTCACCTCAAAACCGTCTGACAAAAAGCCCTCTCCCGCCTTAAACTGTTAAAATGCCTCTCCAGCCGGACATGGGGACTAAATCGTTCCACCATCCTGTATACCTACCGTTCCCTCATGCGTCCCGTCCTTTGCTGCTTCCATCCCACCTGGATATCCGCTCCCCCCTCCTATTATGAATCCCTCAAAATTCTCGAACGCCACACCCTTCGCCTCACCTACCGCATCTGCCTCCCCTCCCCCACGCGGATCCTTTACGAACTCATCCCATTCCCACACCTGGTCCAATTCCTTCAACACATCCGCCTCAAGTACATCCACCGAAAGATAGAGTCCCATAACCCACTAGTATCTCCTCTCCTCCTGGATCCCAGGCCCCTGCCACGCCTTTACCGCCACATCCCTCCCTCCCTTCACCTCCACACCCTCTACGTCCTCTCCGAGGGTGGCTTCCACCACCTACCTCTCCCTAACGACGTTTTCCAAAACCGTCCCCACATCTATCCCTCCTTCCAACTTTGACCTCTCTCTGTGGATTGCCACCGCCTCCTCCCTCCCCCTCCCCTCCCACTCCCGTCTCCCGCTTGGCTCACCCCCTCCTTTCTCCACCTCCCTGGCAGCTCCTTCCGGTTTCCCCCATTCTCCCCTCCCCCAACTCCTTCCCCTTCCCCCGTGCCTTCTCCATTCTCTCCCCCCCCCCCATGCCCCTGCAGGGCCAGTACAGTGCTGTGTTTTTAAGTGTTCAGTGCTTCGCGTGTATAGTGTTTCATCGCCCAGTGTTTTTTAACGTTGCGTACACCAGTGTTCAGTGTTTTTTACCTCAATGTCGCCGTCTTGTTATGTCTCGTCGTCTGCAGTGAGTGTTTCTTAGCTACCGTGGCAATGTCTTGTTTTAACAACCATATATGTTCTGTCCGCTGTCATATTGTCTTTTAACAATCTCCCAAATTCTCATCTTGTCATTGTAAAAGCGCCATTTTATCACCTTTAATTTTATATTCTGTTTTGTCCATTGTTTACCATTCGCTCGGCTGTAGAGCAGCATCATCAGCTGCTGCCAACCTGCTTGTATTAGGGCATTAAAATTCAATAAAGGAAAAAAAAATCTGAGGGTATTTCACTGGATCGGAGGGGCGAAAGCCTTCTAGGGCAACCAGAAATCGGTCTTCCCGCCAATTTGTGGTTGTACCAGGAACCTCCCAACTACGAAATTAAAATGCAATTACCATAATTGCATCCTTTCTATGCTGCTGCTGTCCCTCTGACACTCTCCATCTGAATGACTGCAGAATGTCGGTTGGGGGTGGTCGTGTGCTGTGCTCTCATGGCCGGTAGTGGTCACATGACTGGTAGGGGTGAGTGACTGGTAGGGGTGACGTAGATAGTCACGTGATGCCTTGGGGTGAGCTCAGTTCCTCGCCAGACGTGGAGGAGTGAACACGTGCAATTGCAATAACAATAAACATTACAATAAATAAATAAACAATTACCCTAAGTACATGTAATTGCAAGTACTCTTGGTACATGTAATTACTCTAGGTACACGTAATTGCAATTACACAATTACTCTAAGTACATGCAATTGCAATTATGCAATTACTCCAATTAATTTGATATCAATTTTATGTGCCAGTATGCCCAATTGTATCCTACTTTTGGGACCATTAACAGTACTGTAATGAAATAGGGGTAATTAGGCCTAAGAGTTTAAAACACTAACATGATGAGCATGCCACAAGTTTTTTCTCAGGTGGCCCCTATAGCTACAAATGAACAGAGGATTTCGAAATAAGATACTAATTAGCGAGAGTCATAACAGTAGAAGTGAGGCTAGCACAGTTACGCTAGCCTCAAATATCTGTTTTGAATATCAACTGTAACTATTTAGAAATAATTACTGACGCATGCAACATCATATACGAAAGACTCAAACAGTTTTATTAAGGTGATTGTGATGAATACAATGTCACTAAAAAGAGTCATTTAATGTGCAGATACACGAAACTGCAGCCACAGTGTGTTTTATAACTTGTGTTTTATAGTGTGTTGGTTAGTTGGTTGAGGCACATCATTATCAAAGGAAAAACAATTTTCACTTTGCGTTTCAATTTCGTTAAATATATGCAAAATTATGACATCATATTCTCTCAATACAAATCACAGGAAAGAGCTGGTGTTTTGTGCAGTATGTTTTATAATACAATGAGGTGTATAAACTATTGGTTTTGATGACATTAACTCCTCAGACTTTAATGTCACGAACAAAATGCATCAAAAGACACGACAGACATGAAATGGAAATTAGAGTTCAACATATTATGAACAGATTTCTTACATTACTGGCACCGGTTACGGTAATATTTGTTTTAGCTGTTTAAAAATTGTTTATTCAGTTACATGTTTCGAGGCTGCGCCTCATCCTCAGGATATTCTGACGTTACGAAAATATTTTACTGTACGTGAATGTTAGTAAAAACTTCGTAATTGCCAAGCATTTTGTTTTGTTCATTATTTTATTTTGTACGATACCACAAGTGTAGGTGGGAAATATATTCTTCTATCATGTGAAATACTCCCTTGTCTAACCACTCCATTTCAGAGAAAATCAGTTGCAATATACAAAAACAATAACAACAAATAGTAATTCCCGCGAGAAAAACAACATACTGCAGCAAAGCGAGTGACCTCTGAAGCGGAGAGGACGCGAACTTCCTCTGATGAGTCGCCCTAAAACCTGCACTAATGTTGTGCTTGAAAGGGACAACCAATGGATCACAAGCCAACATTTGCGAATGCTTTTTGCGTACGACCGAACACCGTGCGCAATGCGTTTACACTTCGTATTGGTCTTCCATTTCTGACTTTTCATTGGTTACTTGGCTGGTGCTCGGGGGTTGTGGAGGGGATAGTGCAAAAGCCTTTGTCGGATGAGGAACCGCCCAACCTTAAAGGGGCCCTCACACATTCAATAACATTGTCAATGCGTCAATATATTGACTGTGTGCCGTAAATATTGACAGAGCAGTATTGATGGGTCCAAAAATATTTTCCGGTTTGACAATATTCGTTATTCAGATGTTAACAGTGTTACGCGAGACAGCCTCAGAGCACTAGCGTCTATCGCATAACTACTGCTTTTTAGGGATGGCGGTTATCGCTGAAACAACCGGTTTTCGGTTATACCGGTTCTTTTCATCTCCAGTTTAACCGCACTGTAAAAATTGCTCAAGATAACCGGTTTTTTAAATAACCGGTTTCCGGTTTTTTATTGCTATTATTTCCAGTAGAGTTCGACCGAAACATATTTTGCGGCCGAAAAGAAACCGTAATCGAATTTCCGGTTCTTCTAGTTTCGGCCAAAACCGAAACTTACGAAATTAGGTACATTTACGTTATACGTTATACGACAAATGACTAGTCTTTCCATATTTTGCAAGATCCCCTATCGATACTGCGCCTTCTTGAGTGTGTGTAAGCCTAGCCAGGAGTCCGTAGAAGACAATATACGAAGCATACAGATTTACTGGCCTAGTATTTTCATCCGGCAGTTGCGAATATTGAGCCAACCACTCTGTAAGTTGAACTTGTGAGCCAGCGCATACGAATTTCTCGCTATATACACAACATATATATAAGTTAGAGTCAGTAAAAGAACTTCAATCAGTGCTGCAGAAGTATTTCGAAAAATAAAGTCACAGTTCCGACTAACAGTATCATTGTTGTCACTGTAAATTTACGTAAATTGAACTAGGAAAGCTGTGTACCACATGATCAAACAATGTTCAAATGGGTGTAAGTTCTTATGAGACCTAACTGCTTAGGTCATCGATCCCAAGACTTAAAAACTATTTAATCTAACTTAAACTAACCTACACTAAGGACAACATACACACCCATGACCGAGGGAGGAGGGAGGAGTCGAACCTCCGACTGGAGCAGCCGCGCAGTCCGTGACATGGAGCCTCAGACCGCACGGATACCTCGCGAGGCACCACATGATCGTTACCTAAACCCATATTGGTTATTAAAAAAGCTCCTCGCTTTCAAGGAATCACATTAATAAAACTTGTTAGCATAACAATATGATAATATTTTAAAAGTTATTATTCCAAGCTTACATAATAGGTGTATGAATCGAATTTACCTTCTCTTCCAAGAAACATTTTGGATGTTTTCTCCTTAAATGACATAGCATGTTTGTAGTACCTCCACCCGATTTCAGCTTTTTAAAGCAAATGGAGCATTGTACCTCACTGCTACCGTACTTCGTGAAGTACTTCCACACTCAGCATGGTGCCATGGAAAACACAACCGATGTCTGGCGACGAAGGCAAGGAACTGCCGCATGACCAGATGGAGGCAAGTCTTATACACTGCCGGTGCACGCGTGTCGTCTAATAGGCCACGCCACACGGCAACAGGTGCATCGATGTCTCAATACCTGCACCAGTTCTTATGCCACGCGTTTGTTCCACGTTTCTGACTGCCGGGATTATTCTTAAATTATCACTGATCGCTTTTCTTAGTTACTGCGATGACCTAATATTTCACAGCAGTGGAAATTTTAGGAATAGCCCTAAATATTAGGGTCTACTAGTTTTAATTTTTTTTAATTATTTACAAAAAACACATTTTGAACCACTACTACAGGAAGTAGTCATACCGGTTTTTACCCGGTTCTTGGCAATAACTAAAAAAACCGGTTACAACCGACACCAAATAAATACCGTAAAAAACCGGTTATTCAAAACTAAAAAACCGGTTTCGGTTTTAACCGGTCGGTTTTTCCCATCCCTACTGTTTTTTAGTGTTTACATTTGCCGGTACTATCTCGCTACGCTTTTTAATGAATCCGAATCGGGCACGAAATATGAGTAAATAAGTAATGGCACAGTTAATCGAATGTTATAGGAGTAACCCAAATCTCTAAACCCAGAATTATGTTCATTACTTGGAAAGAACCATAATGTTTTTAAGCAGTTACTTGAAATGTATCTCCTGCAGTATCGGGAAGGAAAATAGAGGACGTTAAAAATGAAATATGTGATTGCTTTGCATGTTTCAATAAGAATTTTACTAATCGTGTTAACGGACATAACTGCATTGAAATTTAAATGATCTTCTTGTGGCCAACATTCGTAAAGTTACACTCAATCTTTCGTCGGCTGGGATTGCGTGTCTCTTAATTACGTCTTGTTTTCCGATTATCCCGTAACGTAAGTAGTTTATCGTATGGTTCTACGCTCATTCGAAAATATCTTAAGAAATCTTTCAATTGTTGGGATTTCCGTCTGCCGGTCACTTGTGAAAAATCATTCCTTTTGTTTAACCACTCACGAACCTAGTTACCTTCTTCGCCGCTCTCGGTTTTCTCTCCTTTATTTATTTTTTTCTTTTTGCTTGCCAACCCAGTATGATTAAAGCACACACTTTCTCACTGTCCGATATATGTTATTGCCTTCACGAAATCGTATCGCCAGTTGAAAACAATGACAATATTATTGATGGTTTGAGGACTACCGAAATGTATTGAAGGTTTGACAATGTATTATTGACAATATTATTGTCAGTAAGTATTGACCGTGTGAGGGCGCCTTAACGCTTTGTGCAGAAGTAGGACATTTTGAGCTCCCTTGCAAGGGCGACCATACCCGGGGTTAGGGGGAGGGGGCGTGCCCCCCCCCCACCCCTCAGCTCGCCAGAAGAAAAAAAAGAAACACAAGCTGCAGCATGAATTTTTCTGAGAAGAAACGAATAAAAAGTTAGGATTATATAGAAGTGGTTCAACAATAAAATATTATTATATAATGATGTTTACACAACTGCATTCTTCAGTATTATTATTACTTTACATTAGTTGGCGCGGTCTCAAGGTGCGATGTACAGCGATAAAGAATGCGCAAGCGTAATGTCCTTGACGAGTCTCCCCCTCTGCCACGCGGCGATACAACGCTGTGAGTTCACTATTGACATGGCAGAGCATATTTTAAGGTATTTTCACTGGGCGACATTGGAAGGATGATCCAGGGGTTCTGGGGACACTCCCTAGAAAAATTTCAAAATATTGTTGCCTAAAACCGTATTTTGAAGCCTTTTTTTTTATTAAAATCAAAGCCGCTTAATTTTTCCTTAATAGATTTTTATTCATATATGTTTTTAAAGATAAATACTAAATTTGGACTTTGAAGAAATCATGTATGTCTCCTAACTTTGTTAAACTATCTTTCAAATGTTTTTGTTGTCTTTTATTTGTTAAGTAGTTAAATAGAATACAGTACCTGTTTGGTTTGATATGGCTATTAAATGAAAATAGTATTAAATTAAAGTAATATCACTGCTATGATTACTTAAAGTACCTTCCTGTGCACTTTCTGTAAAAGTTAATAAATCATTATTTGTCGTAAAAGCTCATATTACGTTATGGTTCCTCAATTTGTATTTTTGCTATAGAGAATTCTGTAAACCGATGGGAAAGAAACACCATTACAATTTTAAGCTATCTAACATAAGTACTTAATTCTGAAGAAAATGAGTCATGAGATGCTGGTGCTAAAAACGTCTTTAAAGAACGTAAAGGTCCAGTGTAACAGTTTTCTTTCAAAGAGTATTGAACAGTAATTTTGTACCTTAACTTGTAACATTGTAGGTAAAAACAATTCTTTTGCCGTTTTTATAAATGTTTTAATGCACACAAAAAACAATTTTCAAGAAATATTTTAAAATAGGCCTATAACAAAATTTTAAAGGATAATGAAATTACTGGGTTTACAAAATATTTTGATAAAAAAAGTTACAAAGTCCCTAACTAACAGAATCTAAGAACATCAAATTTAAAGGTTACTGTCATTTCCAAAAAAACTTTTTTACAAACTCTTGGTCTTGATAGAGTTCAAAATCGAGCAGCTTCCTTCTCTCTTTCTTCTATAGGAACTTCGCCACGGATGGCCTTGGGTCGAAAAAGGCTGTCCCAACACCGCTGAGAGCGATGCGCATTCTAGAGTTGAGAGCTTCTCGTGACAGGCCAGATTGTTTGTTTGATTTTAAAGTCGTATGTAGTGACACTGCTCTTTCAAAACCTGCACTGTGCGGTGTCAGAGAAATATACGACTGCACCAACTTTCTTAGGATCGAGTGAGGTTGACATACTTTCAAAAAGTAGTACTGCTTTCCAGTAGATGATGTCATACTAGACGGAGCGGGGAGTTTTTCTGCTGCAAACAACCCTACAACGTCATCAGTAAAATCTGATACTTTATCTCTACCAAACAGACCTTCAACGTCTGCACGAACTGCGTTCACAAGCTCAATAGGATTTTTAGAATTTAATAATCTATTAAACCTACTGCAGATTTCCTTCTGGTCTTCGGGAAGCCATTGTAAGATAAACTCTTTGCAGCTCATTACAACCTCTCTTCTCGCTGCAGGCCAGTGTCGCTTTGTGGAAACAAATCGGTTTACTTCACGTCTTCTAGGAAGATCTTCAATATCTGATTCGTCACTTTTAAGTTCTCTTGCATCTTCTCTTTCCAACTTCATATCTACCAGGATAACAGTCTTCTTCCGTCAAAGATAATGAATCAACAAATATTTTTTTAGATACTTCAATATGAGGGATTATAACAAATGACCTCTGTCAATCTTTTTGCAGTTTTTCCAGACGTTTCAGAAGACCTAGCATAAGACTGGTAAGTCACTGTTGTTCGTCACCTGTCTCCCACAAATGTAGAAACTCATGTGCTGGAGCTTTTTCAACTTTTGAGGAATCAGTCTTTCCAATGTTGTTGCATTAATGGAAGGTTGTTCCAAACTGCTTTGGCAAAATTGTTGAAGTGTTCTACGAACCTTACATCAAAGTGTGCTGGAAAATGGTAGACAGTTTTCTTGGTTAACTCAGCCAGTTCTTCAAGTTCTTCAAAGCGTAAAGCCGATGCCCTATAAAACGTTTCCAAGGCTTTCAAATTTGTCTTCCAGTGCTGAACTTCAATGACTGCTGATTCTAAGTCTGGCTAGGTCAGATCGATGAGCCACACACCATATCCAAAGTACTCTTTCATTCGAGCCCATAGGCCACTGGATTTGCCTGTATTAGTACTCTCTCCATCTGCAGTCAATCCTGTCAACTTGTCTTTCGCTGTATCACCAAGGTCTAAATTTTCTAATAAAACGTTGCCCGAATCCATAAGACTTCCTGCCACTTGCAGACTTGGTTTGCTTTCACCTAGAAACACAGATTTCATCTCGTTATTTTCTGTAATGAACCGTGCAGTAATGAACTTGTTGTCAACTCCGTATTTGTCTAAGGAGCCATCAACCTGAATGGAAAAACATTCAGAGTTTTTTAACTGTATGACCACACCTTCCATTATCACTTCCCCTACAAAATCAAGCATCTCGCGATACATTACAGGGTTTCTGTACTGCAATAAAGCTGGAGAAGGAGTGAGGGGAGAAAACTCGTATTCCAAATCATTGTCTTTGTATGACGAAATTTGGGTGTCACTGCGAATCTTTGTTAGTGATCGTGACGACCAAGAATGAGTAGAGTCATTTGACGACTGTCATTATACACATCCAATGCTAGTTCTATCGTTAGTGTTATTTTCTCTGCAGTGTAAGACTTAAGGGTTTTAACCCAAGAGTGATTATCAGATTCTGCCATCCATTTTTCTTCCATTTCATTAAGGTTGACAGCAGCTTTGTAAGCTTCGCTGCTAAAATGATCAATAATTCTTTCCAATTTCTTTTTTCCGTCACATCGGACGCTGTCAGCAATGAGCAAGGTACCATTTCTTGAAAATTTGAGTGCTTCTTGAATATGATTTTACACCAGAAAGCTTGTTCCCAGTTTTACTTTCGCAAGAAAGTCGTAGGTTTTTTAACAGCCAAGACGAATCTAACATGTTACCCTTATACCATTCAACATATGTATCTTTTTTTGGGATTTTCGGTCGTCACTCTTCAGTAGAGTATTATCATAATTGGAAGAATCAGTTTCTTGAAATTCAATTTTTGTATTTGAACTACTGCAACCTGGTTTATTTTCGTCACTTGAGATATTGAATGGGCTTGCAGTTTCATCTTCTTTAATTTCCCGATCTTTTCTGAGCGTTTCTTTTTGATCCAACACAAAAGAAATCCGTTATTGTTGTTCTCTTAACCATGGCGTATTTTCGTATAGTTATCAACTGAAGCCACTGAAAAGTTATTAGCGTGACATACACCTAAAATTAAAAAAAAAGAAGTTAATAGTATTTTGTGTAGTGTTGGTTTTAAAAATAAATTTTATAGCTAAAATTAGGAGTGAAGATTTTTGTTAGGAAAGCACTAACAAAACATCAAAAGCGTCTGCTGCCAGGCTCCCATTTCGAAACAAATGCATTACAGTAATTTTTTATAATTTATATTTATGATATATTTATATATACAGTAAAACTTGCTCAAAGCGGAACGTGTATAATTCGGAAATCTCCTGAGTCCATACAAGCATTTCAGTCCCGATGCATTCAATACAAAAAAGCGGAACGTGGCTAACATAGATGTCAGTGAGCTTCCAGTCACATGGTGAAGCAATAATAAGGCATGGATGGTGAGTGGTCTTATGGAAGAATGGCTAGGCTCTTTCAATGCAAAAATGAACAAAGGAAATCGCCAAGTTTCCCTATTCCTGGAAAATGAAACGTGTCACTCCCACCAGGTTCAACCAGCCTCACACAACCAATGGATCAAGAGGTAATTTACACATTCAAGTCTCATAGACGATTGATTTGATTTGATTTGATTCTTTCAGGAAAGCCAAAACAGTCTTGATCTAACCCGCCACTGCCCGCACCGAAACTAAGTTTATTGTGCGGTATCGCTCCCTGTATGTCTAGTAAAGCCAACCAATGCCCTTGAACAGTGCAAGGAGTCCCTTTACCAGTTCTTTATTAGACACAATTTCTTCGGGTCTGGTTGTCCCAAATGTTGTGTGCCTTTTACTCTCCAATTCAATGCATTCGAAGATCAGATGTGATGCAGTTTCATCACCGTCATCACAGAGCCTACATTTAGGGTCCTCTTCTGTTAATCCCATTGTATGTAGGTGTTTTTTGAAATTCCCATGGCCTGTCAGCAATCCAACCATGAGTCTAATCTCTCTCCTGTTCAGACCCAGGATTGCAGAGCTTCTTTTAAAACAAGGCTTTGGCATCATTACCTTGCCATGTTTTTGTTGATGGACTTTGGTCCAATATTCTACGTTCTGTCTTCTGAGCCAGTTTAATCATTGCTTTGGTGATTGTCAGGACACGTTCCGGTCCAATAAATGGAGCCTCTGCCCCCATCCTGGCTAATCTGTCGGCATGTTCGTTGCCACTGATGCCCGAGTGGCCAGGGACCCACATTAGGTTTACTCTATTGCTTTCCCCTAGCTCCACCAGAACCCTGTGACATTCTGCAACAATTTTAGACCTTGTTGTAGGAGCTGCCAGTGATCTCAGGGATGCCTGGTTGTCTGAATAGATATAGATGCTACGATCTTTGTAGCACCTACGCAAATTCTCCTCCACACATGCCCTGATGGCAGTGATTTCGGCCTGGAATACTGAGGCCAGTTTCCCTAGAGAGATGACGTCCTCCAGTCTTGGCTGCACCCCGTATACCCCGGCCCCAACACTTTGGTCTGATTTCGACCCGTCAGTGAACCAGACAATATCCCCCGTAGGGTGTCGAACTATTTTCTCCCACTGCTCCCTACTTCCAGTTGTTATACTGAAAGGCTTGTAGAAGCAGTATGGGGTTATAATATAGTCGGTTGGCATTTCCCCAACCTTTCCTATATTTACCTCACTCACTATTTTAGTGTGTGATTCTGGATATCCCAAAGAGTTCCAGTTGTTGCCAGATTTGAGTCTGTATGCACCAGCCGCTGCCTCCATCTTGACCCAAAGGTGTAATAGGGGCATATCCAGCATGGTTTCCATCCCAGCAGTTGGTGTGCTGCTAATTCCGCCTGTTATGGCTAAGCAGGCCAGTCTCTGCACCTTACCAAGCTCCTTAGCAGCAACCTGCTGTTCCACTTTCTTCCACCACACGACCGACCCATAGGTGACCCTGGGTCTAATCACCGTGGTGTATATCCAGTGCATACCCTTGGGGCTCAGGCCCCAATTTTTGCCACAAGCTCTCCTGGTACTTACTAAAGTACCTTTTGCCTTGGAGCAAATATTCCTGATGTGAGGGGTCCATGACAGTTTCTCATCTAGGGTAACCCCTAGATATTTCACTGTCCCCTTCATGGTAGCGCTTCATTGAAAAGCTTTAGATTCCAACTTGAGTGTTGGATATGTTTCCTTGTGAATGGTATAACAACAGTCTTCTTAGGACTAACCCCCAGATCCTGTTTTTTGCACCAGTCTTGCACAATGTCCAAAGCACCTTGTGCCATATTCTTCACTGTGTCAGCAAATTTGCCAAGTATTACTATGACAAGATCATCTGCGTATCCTTGGCAAAAGTACTGCCTAGAGTTTAATTCTCCAATGAGATCATTCACCACTAGATTCCACAATAAAGGGGAAAGAACTCCTCCTTGCAGGCAACCCCTAGTGGTGTTGATTACCATTTTTTCATTCATCATGGAAGCATCTACCTTTCTTCCACTGAGCATGGCCCTAGCCCACCTACATATAGTGGTCCCTGGGTCATGCACCTCTGCTGCCCTAACCATGGAATCGAAGGTCGTGTTGCTAAAAGCCCCCTCAATGTCCAGGAAGATACGGAGGGTTATTTCTTGAAAGTGTAGTGCTTTCTCCACCTTCCTAACAAGTTGGTGAAGCGCTGTCTCACATGATTTACCTGGTTGATATGCATGTTGGTTTGAATGTAGAGGAACCCTACTTAACCTCCTTTCTCCAACATGCACATTAACCAGCTTTTCCAATGTCTTAAGAATGAAGGAGGACAGGCTGATTGGTCTCATATCCTTGGCCTTGGTATGATCAATTCTCCCTGGCTTTGGAATGAAGACAACCTTCACTGCCCTCCAGGCATTGGGAATGATTCCTGCTGCTAGGCTAACCCTGAATAACCTGCATAGGAATCTAATAAGATTTTCTCCCGCTTGTTGCAGGAGAGCTGGAAAGATTCCATCAGGGCCAGGTGACTTGAACGGTTCAAATGTTCCCACCGCCCATCGGACCTTACTGAAATCGACACACTCTTTGGCCAGATCCCAGTCCTCTTTGCGAATACCTGAGAACTGTTGTCTCTCAGGAATCACATTCTGGTCTGAGTTATCCCCCCGAGTATATTGAGGAAAGTGAGTCTTGAGGAGCAGTTCCAGCGTTTCACGTGCTGTCTTTGTATACTCCCCATCCTCCTTCCTCAATGTTCCTCCTGGATTAGTTGGTACTCTAGTGAGGATTTTATGAAGTCTCGCTTGAGCAGCCGTGCCCTCCACTTCCTCACAGAATACCTTCCAGGATGCCTCCTTTGCCCGTCTGATGGCAAGGTTGTAATTGACAAGGGCCTCACGATACTTTGCCCATTGTCCTTTGCGCCTCGCAAGGTTAAACAGTCTTCGTACCTGTTTCCTTTGCATTTCCAGGTTATTATTCCACCAAGGCACACTCCTATTTGTGCACTTCTTGGTGATTGAGCAGTTGTCCTGGTATGAGGTCACTATAGCAGAGGTTACGACCTCTGCTACTTCCTCAAACTCTGCTGGATTCCTTATCGAAGTTTTAATTTCCGATAGGCTGAAGTCAAGGTCTCTCCTATATGTCTCCCAGTCTGTTTTCCTGGGATTCCTATAGGCCATAGTCTGTCTGGTTCCCATTTCAACCTTGAATTTAATATACATGTGATCTGATGAGGATGGCTCCAGGACCACATGCCACTGTTTGACGTAACTTCCCATCATCATGGAACCAAAAGTTATGTCAATTACTTCTTCCCTTCTACTATTCCTGAATGTAGGTTCATCACCCCTATTCAGGATCTCCAAGTTGTTAGATAGGAGAAATTCAAGAAGGTGCTCACCTATACTGTTGGTGTCCTTGCTGCCCCACGATAGATTGTGGGCATTGGCATCACATCCCACCAACAGTTCGTCACCTTGCCGGTGGCAGGTTTCCGCCAGTCTCCTCACTTCCAAAGGAGGAGGAGAGCTGTCTTCATAAGGAAGGTATGCTGAGGCCAAAACAATTTCCCTCTTGATGCCGTCCTCACGTTGCTGCATCCTAATGGTCACCAAGTCCCTGGAACAAAAATCCATCATTGGTATGAAAGGTATTCCATTTCTAACATAAATGCATGTTCTGGAGTTTTTTAGATTTCTAGCATAATTCAGTTTACCTCCAGTACCACCAAGGCCCGATACACCCCCTTTGTATAAATAGGGTCTTGTATCAGGGCCACGTCCACTTCCTGTCTCCCCAGGCGACGGCTCAGGGCAGCAGTGGCCCCTTTACTGTGCTGCAGGTTTATCTGCAGCACTTCCAGTCCCTATCTTGCTGCCATTATTGCCTTTAAGGTCTTTGATTACCCTGACGGCGACCTGCAAGAACCCTAAAAACAGTTTCAGGCTTTGCTCTCACATTGCCTTCAGGGACCTCTCTCCAACCTCCGCCACCAGGGTTCTTCCTTCTGGAACGACCTTTTGGTTAATTACCCTCCAATCCTCTGTCAAGACTTTTGGGTTCTGGACCCTTATTTTCTCGAACAGAGTCTTTGAAGGGACATCCTTAAGGATCTTTGGTACCCATATTGATACCTTTGCGGTCTTTAGGAGTTCGGTTGCTGTCTTGACCAGCATCTTCGCGTCCTCCTACGGGGATATCATGGGCACCTTGTCCTTAAGCCATTCTGCTGAGTGCTCCCCCTCGCAGACAAAAATGAGGGCCCCGCGATCTAGATAGATCCACTTGAATTTGGGTCCTGGACCAGCGTCCCCCCTAATCTCTTCAAAGAAGGCCATCTGCACGAGCTGCTCCTGCTGCAAGGTAATGCTCACCAGTGGGTATCCATCTTGGACAACATTCTAAAGACCGAGACTGCAGTACTATAGGTCTGTTTTCCTATTTCATGCCTCAGCCTTTTAGGATCACGCTTGTCTAAAGAGGAGGGAGTCTTAGATTCCTCCCTAACGCTCTTGCCACCTTTCTTTGACGTCGAGGGGGTCTGTGTATCCCCTTTGACCTGAGGCAGTTTCATTTCGGGGTATTGGGCTCAAGCCCATTTGATTCCCTCCACTTATGCTTAGGAAGCCACTCTTTTCCTTCCTTTTGCTTCTGTTCCTTGAGAAGTTTCCTCCTCTGAGCCCCAGACAAGGCCTTAATCCTAATCTGGTCCAACTTCTCTGTTACAGTTCCCACTTCTTGCTCAGGTCTAGACCCTGATTCAGAAGTAGGAGTGCACTCCATCGGTCCTGATCCCGATGTCTGAGTATCTGACATCTCAGATTGCCCCTCAGATTCTTTTAAAATACTTTCTTTCTCCGTGTTCATCTTAGTCCCGCGGGATTTGGGGATTTATATGGTCCACACCACGATAACCCCGCGTGGTGCAAGGCTACTTACTCAGGGAGGTCGCCCGGTATCCCTGAGGCTCCGTTCGAGACACATCCACCCATGTGCCACGCACCCCTCGGCACGGATCGCATCACACCTTGGGTTGGGAAAGAAATTGGGAAAGGACTGGGAGAGGATAAGGAAGACGGGACGTTGTGGGACACTCTTGGTCTGATACATCAGCTGAGGCCTTTCCGGCAGTAGGTTCTCTACCTTCGGTATAGCCCTCTGCTTCACGCGGTTACGCAAGCCTCTCTACCCGCACGGACAGTGCTTCGTCAAGGTGGTGTCCCCCGGAGAGGCTCATAGACGATTACTCACGCAATCACTTATTCTTAGTGTCGAAAAAGCCGAAAATGCGATTGCTCTTGCACGGTCCGTTTCTGACCTGGATGCAGTAAATTGGAATGGCTTTGCAGTGAAGGAAATAAAGCCTGAAACTGTCACCAAGAGCTTCAATAAAGCGGGTTTTGGTGGCCAAGAACAAGATGCTACTGTAACCATCGAAGCTCAGGAAAATGCAGCAGCAATAGCTGAATTAATTAAAATGCGAAAGATTTCGTGCAGATGACTATATTCGAAGTGATGACTTACTGTCAATTCATCCCACTTTCAGTTCAGCAACAGATTTAATAGAAATCCACAACTCAGAGGATGATCAGGAAGAAAGAAAAGAAGATGAGGAGCAAAGTGTTGTGCCTAGAAAAATTAATACGCCTGAAGAAGTCATTGCATGCATAAACGATGTTATGCAGTATGCAACACACACAAATTCTCCAAAGTTCTTAGAACTATAGTATAGTGCCAAAAATTGTGTGGAAAAAACGGTTGTAAACAGGAAATTAAAGACAAGTTTCCCTCCTTGATATATCGCAAAAAAGTGAAGTGTAATGCAAATAAACATGGGATTAATACTGTATTATTATGCACATACAACAATAAATTATTTTAAAGTTGGAGTAAACATGTAGAAACGTTATTTATCCATCAATATAATAGCTCAATGTTCTGTTATACTGTACAATATACAGCAAATAACATCTGCTGTGCTGCAGTGAAGGTATGTAAGTATGTACATAATTAAATTTATACTGTACTTCTGCGCATGGTAACTGAAAATTTATGTGCCCCAGTGAGTTTTGTGTAATATGTAATCTTGTTCAGTTCGGTAAATTATTTTAGTGCCAGGCGATTTCGACTTGAGCAGGTTTTACTGTATTTAGACCATAACCATAGGAAATAGGAATTTTAAGATTATACAGTATTTATAAAGCCACTTACCTTACACGCTGTGTTTGTTGTCCCTAACCTACCCACAACAAATAAAGGAACACTTCTTGTATGAACAACTCGCTAAACTGCATACGGCGAGAGAAGAGCTTTTACTGTTGAGGTGGTCATGTTGCACGTGCCTCTTGCGGTCACGTCGGCCTATCAGGTGCTGAACTTTTGTATAATTTCTTACAAATAAGAAATACGTTACGTTATACGTTACCCTGGCAACCCGCCAGCGTTGCCTTACTGCTAAGCCATCCCGAGCCACCACACCCTCTCCCCGCCACCCAGTCTGTGCCCCACTGCCCTTCCGTGTCAAACACTGGCAACTGCGCTGCTACCAGTCAGAGCTCCTATCTCGCCGTACCGAGTGTATCTATCTTACCTCGCCCCCATGCAACACACACACAGCTTGAATAAACACAGGATATGTTTTAGAATGTCTTTGTCCATTTCTGAAGTGTTTTTCACTTACACCATATTAACTTGCCGATAAAGCTCTGCATTCCATTTCATCCTTTTCGTATCGTCGGAGAGATGTATTTGTGCAACTGTAAAACATTTTGATGACAGATTGCTTACCACCTCGTGTACTTTCGGTTTTTATTTTGCATCAGATGACGTTTTAGTCCGTTTTAACGAAAGGACACGGTAACGAGGATTTATTTTACTTTGCAGAGTAACATCACATCACTTCAGTGCTGCTTCTCTCTACCCATTTAGAAATAGGACTCCTTCTGGAAAAACAAGGAACACAAAAAGAGAAAGATTTTACTCAAAAGTAAAAGAAAAAAACTGTCGAAATGTTGGCGTATCTTGCTAACCTTTTCAGTAAAATTAAGTCCGAGTATTTCATTGCAAGAAAATAGGACTAATATTTTGACACCGCAGGATAAAATTTCAAGTTTCGCCCGTAAACTGGAACTTTACTAACGAAGGATTCAAGTCGGAGATCTACAGTGGCGTAGCTACCATAGGGCTAGGCGGGGCAGTGCCCCGGGGCCCCCGAGCTCAAGGGGCCCCTTGGCCTACGTGAGCGACGTTCGAAAAAGTTACCGTAGATCCTTGAACACTCTTATGTCCGCCAATTACTTCGGATAATCGAAGATCAACTGTATATAATAATTTAGTTGAATGAAGGTTTTCCGACTTAAAACTTTTTTAACCCTGACCAACAAACCTCAAACGCACGAAGTGAAATACAAAAATTATTCGCACCCCAGAATATAAACATAACAAGGTCCTTTGCTTGTCCGCTAAGACGTGAACCCTGCCATCGTCAGCGTATTGTCGGTTGAAGTCGAAGTTGCCGTGCCTGTCAATCTTTGCGAAATAACAGTGAATAGTGCTGAATTACTAGCACAGTGTTTGGCAGTAGACATTGTGACCATATTTGAATATGAAGTCTCTACAATGTATTATTACAGAACGGTATTATTATGGGAACTCAACTGTTTGTGTCGTGAATTCCCCAAGAGTGTGCTCCATAATCGTAGATCCCAATGAAGTGCTGTAACCAATTGCACTCTGAAATTCGTGCAAAAAGAAGAGAAAATATGGTTACTTTGTCACAATAGTAAATTGTGCATTCAAGACACTACTCTGTACCCCACTGCCAGTATAATACGCGAAGATGTCAATTTAGTTATTTTACGTATTACTTTTTCCTGGCCAGACATTAATATACACTTCATGAAGCCTGGTAGGGGCACGGCTCAAACCAAAGTATTCCATCAAACAAAATCCGGCAACTTTCTTTTCTGAAACCATCCTACATGAATATTTCCCTTATTTTCCTTCTTTGATTGGGCTATCAACGAAATCAGACTGATCGGTACGGAGCAATGACATAACAGCGAGGAGTTTAGCGACAGTGAGATGTCGGTACTGACAGCAGTCCGCCTGCTGCCACCGCGGACTTGATTGTTCCCGGTTTGCTTCGCGGCAGGGGGCCATGTTTATTTCTTACTAGATTATGCCTGCGACTTCATTCACCTAGTATGGAGCAACTTCGGAAACTATCCCAAGAGGTCGTTTATCTTTACGAACAAACCAACTTTCACAGTTATATTATATTTGAGAGTACAATTAAATATTATCTGCTGCGTGACACACAATAATTTACTTAATAGTATTTAAGTTTCCCTTATTATGTCTTCCAGTAGGCGGTAAGGAACTGATGAAGTAGTTTTGCATAGTTTTAGTTTCAAGATGGCCCCAATGTCATTTTTGCCCCGGGGCCCTTGGTGACCTAGCTACGCCTCTGGAGATCTATCGATGTTTAAGCAACTGTGTGACCAATGAATAGGCGAGGAAAATAAAAGAATCGTGTTTAAATATCCGTTATTTATCATCTGTCTGCAGTTATAAACTCAATTAAGCAATATTCCTCCGCTATGGATAATCAGCACGTCAACACTTGGATATTGAGACCATTTTCTGTTGAAGAGGAAATTTTCAAAGATGTTTCAGCCAACGTAGAATCGTTCTGATTGCGCGAAGATAGCACATTCAAAATGGAATTTCAAAATTATGACCTTGGTACATTTTGTCGAAAAGCAGAAGCCGAATATCCTGTTATAGCTGACAGAGCTCTAAGAACGTTAAGACAGTTCGGTACCACTTATAGATATGAGTGGCTTCTCAAAGCTACTGACAATAAAAAGTAAGACCAGAAACCGTCTCAATGTGGAACATGACCTGAGATGCGCCTTAAGCAGAAAAAAACCAAACATTAGCAAACTTGCGACTGGTAAACAGTACCCACCTTTTCATTGAATGTAATTGTTTCATTGCTGCATCGAAAGTGTAAAAAATATGTGTCTTATGCTGTGTATTATGATTAACAAAGATTAGTGTTTTCATGTATTGCTTTCTTTGATAATATTTTAATGGGTGATTTTTTTTGGGGGGGTGGGGTAAAATGAGTTTCCCTAGTAGGGCTTAGGGGTAACAAGACTAAAAAGGTTGGGAACCTATGCTCTAAAAGATTTACAAGAGGTTATTTTTTAATTCCCGGTACATTTGATATGTCGTTCAATAAAAATAAGTTGCCGGCACTAGCCATAGCCACTGGGCGACAAAATCTCAGCCCTGGGCGACAAAAGTGTCGCCCAGTTAACATGTTATTTTATGCCCTGTGACACGGGCGATTACTTCATTTCATTAGAAGGAGAAGTGAAATAGGAGTAGAGCCGTGCAGACGTCTTTCAATTTTAGTCGATTTTTTAAATCTTAATCGTAAAAATGAATGAATGCATTGAGTTTGTAATAATTACAGCTTGCATAATTCGAAGAGTACTTAAAAGGCGATCTCTTAGCGACACAGCTCGCATCGTGTCTGTATCGTGTTTTCGAATATTTAATTGTACGGCAGACAGAAGATTTTCTGAACTTGCATATTGGTAGTATAATCTACGAAGGTTTTTAATCTGGGCGAAGAGCACTGATTTTAATTCATTAAATTGTTTCTTGATAATTTAAGTATGCACTTTTCTGTATCCATTTCTTCACTCACCTCACACATTTCTTCTTTCGTCTTAAATTATTCTGCAAGTACTTGCGGAAAGTCTGTAAAATTAACTTGCCCAAGCGACTTGCAGAAGAAAAATTCCGCAAATTTTTGATCTAATGTAAACACTTCAGCAAGTGCTTGATGTTACTTGCTAAACGCTAGTGGACCCAAAACTTCGCAGGAGCAGGCACGCAGTGTACTATGTAAACGATGATAAGATGCCATTTATTACTATTGCTTTATCAGACTTACACAAGGCCTCTGAGCCACACGCAAGTATTATTATTATTATTTGTTTCATCACACAGTTGAATAGCGACGAGCTCTATGGCTCTCTCGTTTCCATATAGTGCATAGTAACAGAACACCTTACAGAATACCTAATAATCGGATTAACAAGTTAGCGAATCGGTTAAGAGACATTGAATATAAAATCGCCACTGAGTGCTTGGATAAATGTTTGTTTTACGTATTTCGTAATGTCGGTGTGTCAGCGATTTAGGTATGGCAAGCTTAGATGTGAGTAAGGGGCAAGGCCGTACCCAGAAAAAAAATTCGGGGGGGGGGGGGGGGAGAGGGGTATGTCACCAGGCTGGGGGTCCGGGGGCCCTCCCTAAAAGAATGTTAAAAATTGTCAAATAACAAATTTCTAGGCAATTTTAAGCTTTTTGCCTTTTTATTAACATAAGTTAGGATTACAATAAAGTATGATTAGACTCGAGAATTTTGTCTAAAAAATAAGAGGATTTTTATATATCAATATGTTCTTGCATTAACATATAATTTCTAGACAATCTGAGAAAAAGAGTTTCAAAGCTTAATAACTTTTAATTTCAATTACGAAAATAATTTTCCCTGTTGCATATTTTCAAATCATACTACATATATTTAGATAATATTTATTTTACTTTGTTCTAAAGTGCAAATAGACCATGTTGCCTAAAATATATAGTTAGTGAAGAAACAATACCGCGTAACTGACATTGTCATTCTCATCTATACGTGAATCTGAGCTAAATCTCTGATGCTTCTAAATTAATTTACAAATTTCTTTACCTAGAATCACAATTGTCCGTATGCAAGAATGCTAAAAGTAATTCAGTTGGCAATGGAAACGACAGTAGCATATTTGTGCTAATCGCGGATCAGAAAATTCGGAAAACTTAACGGGAGATGACGGACGCAAGTTTGTTGAAAGTAAATACTAAGAATATTGCGGTGACTTAGGTGATGGCAGAAAAAGGAAATCTAAAGCTTCCCCTGAAGATTGCGAGAAAAACGCGAACAATATTCTGAGAATGCGTAGCCAAGCGTATGTTGGTTATTTAACAAAACTAAGTGGCAAAAATTTCTAATATGATCAGAAATTTAATAACAGTTTCACGATCCAAATTTAGCAATTCTAAGTCACGTACCGTTTTAAGCATTCTAGATGGTTTCTTGTCTCTCCTGTATAAAGTTCGTGTTTCGTTACTTCCGCGGTATTTTTTCTTCACTGACATGTGGGTTTCGGTCGCCGAAAACGCTCAGAGCTGTCATATTAATTGACAGAATAGCTGCCAGCGAGTTTTTACTTTCATATATGAAGTATTAAAACTGGAAAGTATAGTGATCAAGATTTTTTCGACCTTCGGTTTTTGACAGATCTTTACCTTTCAGTATCCTCTGAAGCCATTCCGACCATTTTCGGAGTGATGTATGTATCTGTGTCTGTGTGTGTATGTGTTTGTGTAAACTCTCTAGCTCAAAAAGACATGAACCGATTTGAATGAAATTTTGCACCCCTGCCTTATATCAAATTCGGAAGATCGTTCAACTTTTGGGCGGAATCGGCCGACCGGAATTGGGTGCCGCTATAAGGCCTAAATCGTTAATCGGATATAACTTAAAAACCATTGGTTTAAAGGAAAAAAAAATATTGTTTCTGAAATGATAAGAATCGCAAGACAAACAACCTTTGTAAACAAGATTTTTCGCTATCTCTAGTGTGGAAGGCCCTAGGGCCGGATGAAGTCTCAAATGAAAATCAGAATAACTCGAAAAGGGCCCAATCTATCAATATGTTTTGAAGACGGAATTACCCATGAAGAAGATCCGAACAACTTTCCCATGAGACAAAATATTGCAGCCATAACCATTTTGGAGACACAAAAGCGCAAATTTCAATAATAGCGCAAATTTTAATAATACAACACAAGGGAAAATGACCTTTCGGTATACAGTATCCCCATAAGGTCGATTATATGAAGGGGGAAAATAATGATAACCCTCATTTATGAAGTACTGAGATATGACGACTTTTATGTTTGAATAATAGTTTCTATTACATGTTTTAATATTTATATTTGCCAACTTCTGCACTTCTTGTACTACTTGAAGAAAATGAAACATTCTGTCGGATATGATTATTTGCATCAAATACTGTACATTAAAAATACAGAAGTTGAGGGTTTTCATTATTTACCCACGAGGTCTTCATATCATTCATTAATGTTATACAGTAATAAGAATAAAACATATAGGGATAAAACTTAACAAGATAAGTCGGTAGTAGAGTATTTGTTATTCACGAAACAACTCTATTACAGCGTAACAGCGCAAAGGCTACTGAAGTCGCGGATTGTTATGTAGCCGATGTTGGCAGAAAAAAAAGAAAGAAAAAGAAAAAAAGCATCGTGAAGTGCGCATTGTAGCTATTGCCGGTTTTCGGCGCTAGGGGCGGTTCGTCAACTTATCGTAAAAACAACTACTAGTGCAGCTCGTCTCCGCTACTCGCGCATGCGCAGTAGCACTCTCGGTTACATATTGTCAGTCCTTCGATGGGAAATAATGAAATATTGACATGTCCGTTTTAAGTTGAATCAGGCACTGTTTTGACACTCTTGGTTATTTGCTTATGAAGATCAATTATAATTTGAAAAAATACCATTCCTATAAGTTTAAAAATAATTATCTTTGGAAAATTTCGGAGTGCGTTTCAACCCCTTTGACCCCCCTCTGGGTACGGCCTAGGTAAGGGGCTAGCAGTGACTGCCGAGCGAACAGAAAGTAGTGGAACCAGGCTCTGTGCAGTGTGGCCGTAGCGCAGCCAGAGCCCGCGACAACGGGCAGGTAGTCTGCGTGACGTCACAAGCTGGCAGCCGCCGCCACAGACAAATATATACAGACGGGAAACCTCCGTAAGGGCCCGGTCCTACGCTCAGGGGTGCAGGGAGGGAGGGTTTCCAGCAGTTCTGTAAGATGTCCCATGATGGCGCTGCGGCCAGATGCAGCTCTTTCAACTGGCCAGAGCAGGCGGCAGGTAGCGGCTGCCCCCACCACCACCTCCCCTCAAACGCCAGCAAGCTGGACGCAGCCGTGGCCTCGTGGCATGCGGCACGAGCTCTCCCCTCACCCTCCCCTCCACGCTACCCTCTGACGTGCGAGAGGCACCCTAAGCCAGCGATCCGCCTGACACCTGCTAGCATCTTACGGAACTACGAGGGGAGCGTAGGACAGTGGTTTAGGGGAGGCTTCTTCTCTGTATATGTTACTCTGTGCCGCCGCCCACCATGTCCAATGGTCTCCCCTGGGACTGACCTGCGGGCAATAAACCACCAGATAAGCTTGCCGCCAGACATCCCGTGTGGGACCCACGAGTTCAGAAAGCTGTTAGCGACCGTGCTAGTGTGAGGAACACCGCCTGCGTGAGAGCTTTCCCTCTGTTCAGTGTTGTGCTTTATATTAAGAAACTCCATAATCTCGACGGACATACTACGTAAGTACAAACATTATTTGCATAATAGTGAGTGCCATTTTTTCATGCTGATACAACCAGGTATTCTGCCGGTTATTCGCATGCAACTGCGACCCGAATAACCGGCTTAATACCCGATTCTTACAGCATGGTAACGCCTAGCTGGGAAACATTGCATGTTTTCATTGCTTTTGAAAACAATGTATTGATTTGTTACTTCTTGTAAGTGGGGCGTGTTCGCCGACTTAATCGCTGCAGCCATCTTCTTCTGCAGGCATATCTTACAAAAGCCACTCAAATTCCTTGGAGATATTGTTAGCAGCTAATGAAGTATGCTAGAGGGCATCTTTAAAATGTGCCTTTTTCTAACAATCTGCTTCGTGTAAACATACAAGAGATAATGATGAGAATTAGAAATAACTTGGTAATTACATAACCGGACGAGGTGTGAAGTAAACCACTGCTGCAGTTCCAGGAATAACGTATCGTTGTGCTTCACCTGTTGATGCTACAATCGCTCTGACGCAACTAAATAATTATTAGAAATGTATCAGCAATTAGATAGCTATAAGCCAGCCCGCCCAATTTAGGCTTAAGGTCCGGCGCACACTTGACGCAGCAGAGGCAGAGGAGAAAGAAAAAGTTCAAATGTTTGTGAAGCTTATGGGACTTAACTGCTGCGTCATTAGTCCCTAAACTTACAAACTACCTTATATTGTGAAGTTGGCACCCCATTTTTCTAAAAATATACGTTTGTCAGAGTTCTAGACAGATACGCAATAGTTCTGGAGTTCTTTGTTCTAAATTTAAATAGTTCTGCAAAATTTCCCAGAGAAATTAAAAAAGAATTAGATTAGCGGAAAAATAGTTCTGATTGCAGCACTAAATAGCTCCCAAAGAGTTCTACAGGAATTCCTCATGACATGTGTGCAGGTTTTACTTTATGAGATAATTGCAATAATGGGGAATCCATTTTCACACTACTCTGAAGTTGGCACCCCTATTTTGTAAAATAGACTTTTTTTTCAGAGTTCCAGGGAGATATGCAATAATTCTGGAACAATTTTTTTCAGAAATAATTATTTTTCTATTAGCGCAAACATAGTTCTGAGGACAGCACTAAATATAGCTCCCAAAGAGTTCTACAAGAAATCTTACTGACATTTCTGTGTGCAGGTTTATGAGATAACTGCAGTAACGTGGAATTAATTTTCACGCTAATGTGAAATTGGCACCACTTTTTCGAGAAATATACATTGCTTTTGGGGTTCTGTGTAGATATTCTATACTTCTAGAGTTCTTTTTACAAAATGGAATAGTTCTCTATAATTGCCCGGAATAAAAATTATGATAGTTGAAAACCTGTGAATTTGGGCCGCTTATTCGAGAAATATACATTTTTTTACTTAGATCTTGATAGATATTCTATCTGCTACACATTCACTTTATTGTTTTTACGGCTGAATAATTCCTGCTTATCGTACATTTTTGTTTAAATAATGAAATGTATCCTGAGTTTCAATTTCGGCGCCTTCCATCCAATCCACGTTTGTCAACAGAGTAGTGTATCTGGAGAGATGCTTCACAGTCCACTAATCGTCTCTACGAATTATTGTTAGTATTTTACACTGTTATACTTCCCACCGTTATTTCTCATCCGGGCTTTGATAAACATTAAACTCTTTTTCAAATGGAAATTTCATCTTCCACTGTAGCAGCTTGGCTATGAGTTCTTCTTAGCATAGTGAGTTTCGAAACGGGGAGTATACGATCCATCTTTTGCATTCATATTTCGTTTCTAAGCGCGCATTCTTTTTCGAGTAGACTGCACATCCTACGCCATATTTAGATTTTTTTGAATTGATCACTTAGAATGAAATTTGGAATGTGCCTTCCAGTAAATCATAGAAGATTATCATCAGAGTGTCTTCCTTTCTTTCTTTCTTTCTTTTTTTTAAATTTATTTATTTATTGTCTCTTAACAGGCTTAAATGACAATTTGCTCATGAACGTTCCCCAACATGTTACAATTTTTTCACAAGTTTTCTTAACAGGCTTAAATGACAATTTTTCACCAACATGAAAAACAAAGGGTTGTGCCATTTGACAGGTTTACACATGGATGTAACTGAGGTAACTAGCATGTTAAAGAGGTCTACTACGCCCATACATGAATTGTAATCAACAGTACATTGCGGCTTCATTACTTTTGTCGTTAGTCTTCGTATTCGTCTTCCTTATTGCATGGATTTCTGGTGTTGCAGGTAGACAACATTAAGACTTCTCTCTTGTCGCACCACTTGATGACTAGCACTGTGTCAGTTTACACAGGCTCGACTCCTCCTCGTTTCAGTCTCTTTTGTAACTTCGGCAAGTTGCGCCTTTTGCTACATTCAGTACCGCATGCTGCTGTCATGTAGTTGTGAATGCAGAGGACGAAATGTGGACTTGTACGTATACCAGTTGCCGATATGCAGAGTATGTCCGCGTTGACAATATGGCTTCATTAGTATTGCTACTATGTGGCCCTATTACCGCAAATTATGCACTTCATTGTCTGTCTGTGAATACGATTTCCAAGACGTATTCAGTTTTACTGTCGCAAAACACAAATGTCTTCATTTCAGAACTACTTCATTTTAAAGGAAAGAATGGTTAAAAACAGATGCGACCTTTGAATAGGAATAGGCTTCCGCTGATGCAGAGTTCTGTTTTACATACGGAGTAAACGCGGTACGCGTAAGAACTCAATCTACTATATTCCCAATTCCCATACGGGAGTTGTGTGCGTGAGAGATGACCTCTACTGTTAAAAGTGGCACGAACTGATGGATAAGGAGGATGTACGAATTGGACGTGTTGGACGTATGAAGAGGGAGTCAGTTACAGTGTCTGACTCAATGGAACATGCAAGTGTAAGGATGCAATGCACCACTTGTCATGGTAACAGGTTTCAATAGTTTCGTCAGTAATTTCGATCACAATACCCCAATGCAATTTTTGAGAAGCTTATAGCTTGTTATATGTTTGACGAGTGGTAGATTGTTTGGCACCTTTGCTGTGGAAAGCTCTTCAGATAGCGATTGTGATTTTTTTTTTCTTTTTTGCTAATTCTTCAGACCTATGGAACTCTTCTAAGAAGAATTCTACAGGACTATTTAAAATTTGTACGTAGAAGTTCTGAACTATTGCATACTTTTCAAGAACTCTGAAAAAATGTGCATTTCGAAAAAAGGGTTTCCAACTTCACAGTACATTGAAATTGATCCCTCGTTAATGCAATTATCTCATAAAGTATAACCTGCATGAAAATTTGTCAGTGGGATTTTCTTAGAATTTCTTGGGAGCTATTCAGAGCTGTAATCAGAACTATGTTTCCACTAATAGGCAAATAATTTTAAAAACTAAAATTCAACTCCAGAACTACTGCATATCTGCCTAGAACACTGAAAAAATCACATTTTTCCAAAAAATGGGGTGCCGACTTCACAGTTTTGTGATAATGGATTCCCCATTATTGCAATTATCTCATAAAGTAAAACCTGCACACAAAATGTCAGTAGAATTTCCTGTAGAACTCTTTGGGAGCTATTTAGAGATGTGATCAGAACTATATTTGCGCTAGTAGGCAAATAATTAATTTGAAAAATCTAAAATTTGTTACAAGTTTTCCTATTGTTTTTTCGCGAAATTTTGCACAACTATTTAAATTTTTTAGAGAGAACTGCAGAACTATTGCATAACTGTGTATTTGTACATTTTCCAAAAAAGGGTGCCAACTTCACAGGACTCACTTCACACAGCATAGGCGCAGCACAGGCAGGGCAAAGTAGCGTGTGCCGGCCGCGGTGGCCGAGGTGACTGAGGCGCTCCAGTCACGGTCACTACGGTCGGGGGTTCGAATCCCCCCTCGGGCATGGATATTTGTGCCGTCCTAGTTCGTAAGTAGTTCATAAGTAGTTTGTAAGTTTAGGGACTGATGACCCCGTAGTTAAGTCCCATAAGCTTAACAAACATTTTACTAAAGTAGCGTGTAGAGCTCTCGTAAGGCAGCATACTGCAAACCTCTCGATGCAGTTAGGCTTAAGTCCAGAGTCTTGTTAAAATCAACGTGTGTGTGTGTGTGTGTGTGTGTATGTCTTCCGGTTAAGTGTGTGAAAGGTCTATGTTGATCAAAAGGGAAAACTGACGAACATATGTAGTCTGTGGAAGTTTCTTATCAGCTATCCAGAGAACGCTTCTGACTAAACAGATTGCAGTTTAAAGGAAGGAAGATTAGTGTTTGACGCCCTGTCGACATTGTAGTCATTAGAGGTGGAGCTTACGCTCGGATTGTTTGGGTAAGTATGGGGAAGGAAATCGGCCATGCCCTTTGAAAGGAACCATCCCGGCATTTGCCTGGAGTGATTTAGGGAAATCACGGAAGATCTAAATCTGGATGGCTGGAGGTGGATTTGAACCACCATCCTCCCGAATGCGTGTCCAGTGTCTTAACACTGCGCACCTCGCTCGGTAGGCAGTTCAAAGAGATTAACATACTAATAGAGAAGCAACGTAACTTGTGAGACGCCATACCTACTAATGTACAATTTGGGATAACTTTTCCGTATCTAATTAAAATCAGATTTAATTTTCTGTAAATTCAATAATTGAATGAAACTTTATACACCTGACATTTTTAATCATGAATGTGGTGCAGTTTGTACGATCTGTTAACACCTTACTTCTCAGTGACACTTACGAGGCTTTTAACACGTCGTTGGTTGAAAGATAAATCGACATGAAAAATGTATGCAAATGAGAGTGTTCTTGCATTTGTACACGAAGAATCCTATTCACTGTCTCTTCATTTATACCTCTTCATTGCTCTACATGGGATACTCTGCAAATCACATTTAAGTGCCTGAGTACCAAATATTGGCGTCTGCTTTTCTTCTTCTTCTTCGGTAACAGCTGTTCTTGTACATCCACTACTTTATTACAGTGAGTCCCTGTTCTGTCTCTGTCATAATTTCTGATGATATCAGAAACCCCACCCCCATGAACCACAGACATTGCCGAGGTGGGGTGGCTTGCGTGACAGGCGACTAGAGCCAGCGTAAGGAGGGCACCCAAGACTTCCCGACCGCCCGATAGATGTCTCTACTATTACGCTACCAGAGCTCTGTGCGAAATGAGAACAACCTATAGCATCACAAGTTGGCGAGAGACAAAAAATTGCATACTGGTGCGGCAGTTTGAACGCATTCTGCCACGGCCTCTTATTGAGGAGGCCGTGATTCTGCCTCTTTCTTATGAAAGTAATGCGAGTATATTCTGCAACATTCGGTGTTTTAGGAAAGTAAGCTTAAATAGCTTCGAGTGAAACGTAGCATATAGAAGGAACAGTCATGTTATTCCTTGCACAAAACGAAACACTGCTCCCGGCCACGACCGCATTACCTACAGGCACCTCCGTGCCTGTCCCCCCTCCTTCCATTCCGCCCTCGCTTCACTGTACAATGTCATCCTCTTCACCGGTTTCTACCCAGACCTCTGGAAAACCTCCCGTATCCTAATGTTCCTTAAACCTGACAAACCGCCCTCCGGAGCCTCCTCCTACCGTCCCATCTGTCTCACCTCAGTGTCCAGCAAAGTCCACGAATCCATTCTCTCACGCCGTATCCACGAACACCTCCGTCTACATCAACTTCTTCCCCTTTCCCAATGTGGCTTCCGGCCATCCTTCTCTGTCGATGACCAGCTCCTTCGCCTTGTTCACCTACTCTCCGTCCTGGTTAATTCCCGTCGCACCG
This sequence comes from Locusta migratoria, assembly GCA_026315105.1. Taxonomy (NCBI): domain Eukaryota; kingdom Metazoa; phylum Arthropoda; class Insecta; order Orthoptera; family Acrididae; genus Locusta; species Locusta migratoria. The sequence continues at coordinate 637,629,315 of CM048755.1, read as the reverse complement.
CCATCCTTGTCTCCCTCGACATTGAGAAGGCCTACGACCGTGTTTGGTATTCTGGTCTCCTTTTCAAGCTCAAAACCTACGCCCTTCCTATTAATTACGTCCGTCTCATTGCTTCCTTCCTCTCCAAACGTCCATCCTATGTCACTGTCAATAACCAAAATTCCCATTTGTTCTACCCCTCTGCCGGGGTGCCCCAGGGCTCCTTCCTTTCGCCCCTCCTCTATCTGTTATATTCAGCAGATATGCCCCGACCTCAGCCTCCTGTCCATCTTCTTCAGTATGCTGATGACACCGCCTTCCTTGCCCTTGCCCTGTCCCTCGCTCGCTCCCAACATCTCCTTCAGTCCCATCTCTCCGAATTTTCCTCCTGGTGTAACCAGTGGCTCCTTACTGTAAACCCTACAAAATCCCAGGCAATCATCATAGGTGACACCACCCTTTCCTTTCACCACCGAGACCTGTACCTCACCCTCCATGGTCGCCCCATCCCGCAAATGAAGACCCTCTGCTACCTCGGATTAACCCTAGACAGAGACCTTTCCTGGAACCCTCACCTCAAAACCGTCCGAAAAAAGCCCTCTCCCGCCTAAACCTCTTAAAAAGCCTCTCCGGCCGGACATGGGGCCTAAATCCTTCCACCATCCTGTATACCTACCGTTCCCTCATGCGTCCCGTCCTTTGCTGCTTCCATCCCGCCTGGATATCCGCTCCCCCCTCCTATTATGAATTCCTCAAAATCCTCGAACGCCACGCCCTTCGCCTCGCCTACCGCACCGCCTCCCCTCCCCCACGCGGATCCTTTACGACCTCATCCCATTCCCACACCTGGTCCAATTCCTTCAACACATCCGCCTCAAGTACATCCATCGAAAGATAGAGTCCCATAACCCACTAGTATCTCCTCTCCTCCTGGATCCCGGGCCCCTGCCACGCCTTTACCGCCACATCCCTCCCTCCCTTCACCTCCACACCCTCTACATCCTCTCCGAGGGTGGCTTCCGCCACCTACCTCTCCCTGACGACGTTCTCCAAAATCGTCCCGTCATCTATCCCTCCTTCCAACTTTGACCCCTCTCTGTGGATTGCCGCCGCCTCCTTCCTCCCCCTCCCCTCCCACTCCCATCCCCCGTTTGGCTCACCCCCTGCTTTCTCCACCTCCCCAGGAGCTCCTTCCGGTTTCTCCCACTCTCCCTTCCCCCACCTCCTTCCCCTTCCCCCGCGCCTTCTCCATCCTCCCCCCGCTTTCCCTGCAGGGCCAGTACAGTGCAGTGTTTTAAGTGTTCAGTGCTTCGTGTGTATAGTGTATCATCGCCCAGTGTTTTTTAACTTTGCGTACACCAGTGTTCAGTGTTTTTTACCTCAATGTTGCCGTCTTTGTCTCGTCGTCTGCAGTGAGTGTTTTTTAGCCACCGTGGCATTGTCTTGTTTTACCGATCATGTATGTTTCTGTCCGCTGTCATAGTTTTTTAACTTTCTCCCAAATTTTTCATCTTGTTATTGTAAAAGCGCCTTTTATCACCTTTCATTTTAATTTCTGTTTTGTCCATTGTGTACGTTCGCTCGGCTGTAGAGCAGCATCATTGGCTGCTGCCAGCCTGCCTTCGGGCATTAAAATTTCAATAAAGGAAAAAAAAAGTTATTCCTTATCACAAATTTTTGTGTCTCTTTCCAGATATGTGACGATTTCCGAGAATGTGGTCAGGTAGGCGAATACGAATTTTATTGCTGCTTTCGGAGCAATTTAAGCTGCCCTCATAATTCCCTGCCCGTCCAGATTTATTTTATTTATTTATTTTCGAGGTCTATGAAATCGTAACGGGAGTGTATCGCCGGGATGTAGAATGTGTCATATTATTGCTATAATAATCATATGTAAATGTCATGCGGCTTACTGACTAAATTGTTTGTAAACAGATGCGCGAAAAGGGCTACACTTTACTTATGAGCTGCAAGGGCTTAGTGTGTTAATGTTGGCAATGAAATTTTCGCTTTACGATGGTAAAGGTTATATGCAAGAACCTGTCAGTCATAGAGCAGGAACAGCATTAATTACTTAATCTCACGTCCAACACAAAAGATTATTCCGCTCATTCTATGTGAGTTTTTATTTTTTTCTTCAGAGAACGTGTAATGTGGTTGCCAACACCAGCACACTACGTCTGTACCATAACGCTTACGTTCTAATTCGCAGAAAAAGTATACAGCCAGTAAGTGATATATGCATGAGAGTGGCATGGTCAGTTCTTACAGTGAAGCTAAAACGTAAACAGGAAGTAACACAGATAATTAATCAACTCCTTTAAAAAATAGATATCTAGAAGTCGAGGGGTTAGTTGCTTTTTGAATTTAGCCATATCATCAGCGACTGATGTAACATAAACTATAGGTTTATTTTATACTTTTCTGCTTGAATAATTTACCGTGTTCCTCATTGTCTCCTGCTAGAATTTTTAATAGAGTACTATATTTGAAGATCGTGTTTACTTCTTGTAATATCAAGTTCACATGCACTCTTAGTTTTGTGAACAGTATGATTATAGCTCAGAGAGCACATAAGTAATAAAATGACCTTGGCGAAGAAAGCCAGCTGTTTCAGTAAATCTCTACGATAGTATCTAGAGTGCACTCTGATAATACTCTCGGAGATCGCTGTATTTCGGAAGCAGACAGCCAAATATATGTGATAAGGAAGAATATTAATATTGTTGCCGCTCGTGAAGCTGTCCTATTGGGTTCCTACCTAAGGGCACACTGTCAAATTATCATAGATTGGGAAATAAACGGCGAAATATTTGCGTCCTTCATTTTCTAATCACAAGGAAATATAAATAATGTAGAACACTGCAAATCATACTTGCCTTATATTAATAAGCAACTCAAAGAATGTGTTTAAATAAAATATTTCAAAAAGTTAAAGGAGGTGTGCAGTTGCGAACTATGATTCTTGTAATGACAATCTAGAACGCTATACATTACACCACATTGACAACGATTGTTTCAAGGCTTTTTATTAAATTCATTACAACATCTTATTGCTGCATTACAGTTTCATATGTAATAACAAGGTACACCTCCTTGTGATACAGTGTCAGTGCACTGTCACTTTGAAATGGAACTGGGCAACCTTAACACAAACAGTTAACATATTATGCCAGAATAAACAATGGCGTCTTCTGCAAAGAGTCAAGGATATACCAGTACGGTAGCTTAACCGTAGAGACATCTATCGGGCGGTCGGGAAGTCTTGGGTGCCCTCCTAAGCTGCCTCTAGTCGCCTGTGCTTGCGTGCCTCAACGATACAGATAGCCGTACCATAGGTGCAACCACAGCAGAGGGGTATATGTGGAGAAGCCAGACAAACGTGTGGTTCCTGAAGAGGGGCAGCAGCCTTTTCAGTAGTTACAGGGGCAACAGTCTGGATGATTGACTGAGCTGGCCTTGTAACATCAGCTAATGTGGCTTTGCCACACAGTTACTGCGAACGGCTGAAAGCAAGGGGAAACTACAGCCGTTACTTTTCCCGAGGACATGCAGCTCTACTGTATGAAATACGATGATGGCATCCTCTTGGACGGATCTCCAGGCGGGGACTACTCAGGAGGATTTTGTCATCAGGAAAGACAATACTGGCATTCTACGGGTCGGAGCGTGGAATGTTAGATCCCTTAATCGGGTAGGAAAATTAGAAAATTTAAAAAGGGAAATGGATAGGTTGAAGTTAGATATAGTGGGGATTAGTGAAGTTCGGTGGCAGGATGAACAGGATTTCTGGTCAGGTGAGTACAGGATTATAAACACAAAATCAGTTGGGGGTATTACAGGAGTAGGACTGATAATGAATAAGAAAATAGGAATTCGGGTAAACTACTATGAGCAGCACAGTGATCGCATTATCAATGTCAAGATAGATACGAAGCCAACACGGACAACAGTAGTACAGGTTTATATGCCAACTAGCTCTGCCGATGATGAGGAGATCGAAGAAATATATGAGGATCTAAAGGAAATTATTCAGACAGTTAAGGGAGAGGAAAACTTAATTGTGATGGGAGGTTGGAATTCGGTAGTAGGAAAAGGAAGAGAAGGAAAAATAGTAGGTGAATATGGACTGGGCAGAAGGAATGAAAGAGGAAGCCGCCTGGTAGAATTTTGCACGGAACATGATTTAATCGTAACAAACACGTGGTTTAAGAATCACAAAAGAAGGTTGTATACGTGGAAGAGACAAGGAAACACAGGAAGGTATCAGATAGATTTTATAATGGTAAAACATAGATTCCGGAACCAGGTGATAAACTGTAAGACATACCCAGGGGCAGATATAGACTCTGACCATAACTTGTTAGTCATGAACTGTAGGCTGAAACTGAAAAAAAACTGCAGAAAGGTAGGAAAATAAGGAGATGGGACTTAGATAAATTGGAACGTGAAGTTCTGGAGAAATTCAGAGGGAGTTTTAGGCATCAATTGACAGAAACAGGGGGAAATAAAACAGTAGAAGAGGAATGGGTAGCATTGAGAGATGAAATAGTGAAGGCAGCAGAGGACAAAATAGGTAGAAAGGCAAGACCTACAAAAAATTCTTGGATATCACAGGAAATACTAAATTTAATTGATGAAAGGAGAAAATATAAAAATGCAGTATATGAAACAGGCAAAATGGTCTACAGACGACTAAGAAATGAGATTGACAGGAAGTGCAAAATGGCTAAGCAGGAGTGGCTAGAAGCCAAATGCAAATCTGTAGAAGAATGTATAAGAAGAGGAAAAGTAGATACCGCCTACAGGAAAATAAAAGAGACATTTGGGGCAAGAAAAGCAATATCATGAACTCAGATGGGAAACCAGTTCTCAGCAAAGAAGGGAAAGCTGAAAGGTGGAAAGAGTACATAGAGCAGCTATACAAAGGAAATGAAGTTAGAGACGATGTTGTAGGAAGGGAAGGGGAAGTAGACCAAGATGAAATAGGAGATACTATACTGAGAGATGAACTTGACCGAGCCCTGAAAGACCTAGGTCGGAACAAGGCTCCAGAAGTAGATGACATACCCTCAGAGCTACTAAAATCTCTGGGAGAGCCAGCCATGAAAAAACTATTTGAAGTGGTGTGTAGGATGTATGAGACAGGCGAAATACACTCAGAATTTAAGAAACATGTAATAATCTCCATTCCAAAGAAATCAGGCGCAGACAGGTGTGAAAGTTACAGAACCATCAGTTTGATAAGTCATGGTTGCAAAATTTTAACACGAATTATCTACAGGAGAATGGAAAAGCTGGTAGAAGCTGACCTCGGGGAAGATCAGTTTGGATTCAGGAGGAACATAGGAACCCGGGAGGCAATACTTACTTTATGTCTTATCTTAGAAGATAGATTATGGAAAGGCAAACCTACATTTTTAGCTTTTGTAGATTTGGAGAAAGCTTTTGACAATGTTGACTGGAATACACTCTTTCAAATTCTGAAGTCAGCAGGGGTAAAATACAGGGAAAGGGGAGTTATTTACAACTTGTACAAAAGCCAGACTGCAGTTATTAGACTCGAAGGGCATGAAAGGGAAGCATCAGTCGGGAAGGGAGTAAGACAGTGTTGTAGCCTTTCTCCGATGCTATTCAATTTGTACATCGAGCAGGCGGTGAAGGAAAGCAAGGAAAATTTTTGAATAGGGATTAAAGTTCATGGGGAAGAAAAAAAGCCGCGGTGGAGCAGCCGAGCGGTAAAAAGCACCTCGCTGCGGAGCGCGCGGTTGCTCGCCATGGAGGTTCGAGTAGTCCCTGGGGCATGGGTGTGTGTGTTTGTCCATAGGTTAGTTTACCTAGGTTTAAGTAGTTTGTAAGCTACGGACTGATGACCATACAGTTTGGTCCGATGGATTTACAGATATTTGAACATTTTTTAGGGGAAAAAAAACATTGCATTTTGCTGATGACATTGTAATTCTGTCAGAGACAGCAAAGGACCTGGAAGAGCAGTTGAATGGAATGGACAGTGTGTTGAAGAGAGCATATAAAATGAACATTAACAAGAGCAAAACAAAAATAATGGAATGCGGTCTTAGAAAATCAGGTGATGCTGAAGGAATTAGATTAAGTAACAAAACGATGAAGGTGGTAGATGAGTTTTGTTACTTGGGTAGTAAAATAACATGTGATGGTCGCAGTACAGAGGATATAAAATGCAGAATGGCAATGGGAAGAAAAGCATTTTTGAAAAAGATAAATTTGCTAACATGGAATATTAATTTAAGTGTAAGGAAGTCTTTTCTGAAGGCATTTGTGTGGAGTGTTGCCTTGTAGGGAAGTGAAATATGAACGATAAGCAGTGCGGACAGGAAGAGGATGGAGGCTTTTGAAATGAGGTGCTACAGAAGAATGCTAAAGATTAGGTGGGTAGATCGCATAACTAATGAAGAGATATTGAACAGACTTGGTGAGAAAAGGAATTTTTGGCATACCCTGACTAAAAGAAGGGATCGCTTGGTAGGACACATTCTTAGACATCGAGGAATCGTAAATTTAGCATTGGAGGGAAGTGTGTGGGGTAAAAATCGCAGAGGGAGACCAAGAGACACGTACAGTAAACAGATTCAAGTGGATGTGGGTTATCGTTCTTATGAGGAGATGAAAAGGCTTGCTCAGGATAGAGTAGGGTGGAGAGCTGCATCAAACCAGTCTCCGGACTGAAGACCATAACAACATCAGAAACCATCGTATTTGTTAACAGTAAAGGTAGGGTAATATTTTTGCAAGTACTGAATTTTGCAAAGTAGTATGAAATTCAGCTTGAGGAGTACTGAGAAGAAACATTACTAGATTTCTAGACCTTTCATTAACTATAGTGTAGCAGCGCTTCGGTAACTGCACGAAGGGGTGGATGTGTATTTCCATAAATGGAAGAAGGCCCCTGATGATAAAGGAAATCGTTGCGCACCCCTCCCTGTTTAGCCGAGCTGATCATTCAGAATTTGGGAATTTTAGCTTATACACTTCTTTTATATCTGTCACAAAGCTTACTGAAACCAGGGACTACGAAAAAATACAGTCAGCATCTTAAGTCGATGACTCTCTGTGTCTTTTCATTTCCGTAAGTTGTTCATTTGCAGCTTAGTCAGTTGGTAGTACACGAAGAAAAGAAACACGAGGCAGCTCCGCACTCGGCACAGAAGGCGGCAATAGCCACGTGTGTGCCGCTTAGCTGCCGACCGCCTCACTACGCGTCAAATGTATCTCACGTACGTATTTTCTCGAGACTGGAAAGAGGTATGGCTCTCCTTCCACCGTTAAAAACAATTTCGATATGTTCACTATATTTCGTACGCAGTAATGTGTAAAATTCACCAAACGCAAAATGGCCAACGACTACATTTTTCACTGCAAACTCTTCAAAATATGCGCGGCATTGTAATTTAGTTTTTATCATAAGAATAACTATGGGCAATAACTACAAGAAAACCAGTCCAATATCATGCAGTGACGTTTGGCTATAAGATACACAAAAATTATTTTTTCTACTGAATGGTTTCTGCAAAATCCGAAAACAGTGTTTTTTTATTATTATTTTTTTTTATTTTTTTTATGGAAAAAGTAAAAGACTTAGAGAGAAACTAAATACAGATAAGGATGAAGCTTATATTCGTCGACATAAAAGAATTTTTTTCGAAGCATATCGGATGACTTGAAATTTCACTTTGCGGCAGAGGTGGAACAGAGGCGCAGGAAAACTGTGCGCCTCGCACAACCGCACAGAGGCCTGACTGAGGAAACGCCTGCCCTCTGCTGCACCTCAGCTGTGTTAAGTGTGAGGCAGGCTGTGTCCTATTGGAAAGCACGGCTTAGAGACGGCTAGCCGCCTCTCCTCTGCCTGTGCTGTGTCAAGTGTGCGCCAAGCCTTAGGGGCTCTTACACATCTCATATTAAGTTTCCTTTTATTTATTTCAGACATGGATATCAGGAATTTCTTTGGACAGAAAGGTGCTTCTGATACACATAAAAGGAACCTCAGTGACTCATTAGAAGTTCCAGATCCAGTACCTTTGAAAGTTCCACAACTATTATGCTCAATACCAGCTCCTGATTTCACTTTGCCACATTGTTCTTCCACCATTAACACCGAGTCTGCTGATATCACTATACCTGATGGTACTCAATTGGATGACGTCAGCCGATCCTCTTCCTGTTTTCACCATTAACAAGCCAGACTTCATTAACACTTAAAGCTTTGATTTAGGTGAATTCATAAATGATTCAGTGTCAGACGAAGTCAAGTATCAGTTACTAACAAACATACGTGCTCGTAATATGTCGCACGATTTCAAAAAGGACATTGATGAGAAAAGAAAATCAAAAAGGCCTTTTCAGAAAACTTGGCTAGAAAAGTATTCATGGCTAGTATATTCGCCGACGTTGAAGGGAGGCCTTTGTAAGTTTTAAGATCTTTTCAAGTCTGTTTTAAAAAGAGGAATATTTGGTGCTTTTGTCATAAAGGCTCACCAAGATTACAAACATTTTCACGAAGATGCTCGAGGCCATGAAAAGAGCAGTTGGCATCTAGAATCTACGCGTATGGCCGAAAGTTTTTGTGCATCTGTAGAAATGAAGAATAAAAATGTATTGAACAGTTAGACAGTGGGATCACGGAGCTTGTAAATACCAACAGAAAAAAACTGAAATCAATTCTTGCTGCCATAATATTCTGTGGCACACGACATATCCGTTAGAGGAAAAAATTCTAACGAAGGAAATTTTCAGGATTTACTTTTATTTAGAGTAAGTACGGGGGACAAAGTGTTGGAGCATCACATGAAAAACCATTGTGGGAAAGCAAATATTTTACAATTAGTATATGTAAACGTATACTTGCATGCACCAGTGAAATTGTCACTTCACAGCAAATAGTTCAGTATATTTGATGTCATAAATAATGATATGCGTCAAGGAAGTGCTTTTACTTAAAATGGTGTGAAAATTACCCCTCCCACAATGATCTAGTGTTTCATTATGAGAACACTTACCGACTTCCAACTAATTTTAAGAATTATATCAGTTATTTTTCAGACCTTTTCTCACTTACCGGATACCTGCTTATCATCCAGAATAATGGAATCAGAATGCTATTATAACTTCTGCATTGCATTGCTAAGAGCCGCTCTATCCTGTGACTCTCTCTCTTGAATCTACTAATCTACTATTTTGTTCAATGGAGAGACCATGGGGCCGCACTCAGCCACAGCAAAATTGAAATATTTGATTACCGTCAACTTTAAGACCCTCAGACAGTTTCAAATTGTAATGTGTGTCTCATCAGGTAATACACAAGATTTTACCAGTTACTGATTAGATTGTGAGAGCATTTAAAAATTTTAAATTCTATCAATGATCACGCGAAATATTGATATGAAATTTTTATTTCCCCTGTTTTGGTAACAAAACAAATTCGTAACAAGGTCAGAATTGGACCTTTTTAAATGGCTAATTTGGAATTCGTTTTCCAAAATATTAAAAATACCCCAATCGATCCACCCCCCCCCCCTTCTTAAATTATTATTTGGGCGCCCATGCACCCTTGTCGGATTTTTCAGCTTCAGACATTGGCAACACAAACAGCCAAGGAGGTTCCTTGCTACGACCTATAAATACCCATGCTTTGGTGCAGTAACCTCTTATAAAGAGGAATGCGATTAATACAGGATGGTCTAGTAAAGTCTTAAGGTTTTTTTATTAATTCCCATGTTGAAGTAGCTGGTAATGTGTAAAACAGCTTTAACTCCGCCTGCAGTTGCCGATAAGATTTACGGAGTAAATCTGCAGCAGCTGTTGCCGGTCCCAAGCCCGGAAGAAAGGAGGAGGGTTGGTGATTTACAGACGCCGTAAAAGCATTTCAAGCAAAGTTTATTTCGTTGTAGAACATTGGTAGCATTCATTCGTAAATGTTCTGTTTAATCCGATTTCGATTATTGTGTGATCATTGTCTATGCTTAAAACAACAGTTAAAAGTTAAAACATACTATTTGTGTACGAAAGTAACCTCCATCATGGAGGTCGACAAGTTTTACGTACCGTATTTTAAATGTTTTAAGTGTTGGTGATTACACAGTGATCGAAAACGTGATCTGAATAAACAAAATTTACGACTAATTACCGTCAATTTTCTATGAAGCAAAACAGTCGTTTAGCACACGAGCCACAAAGGAATCAAATTGGGTTTCTTTAGTTGATAATGTCATCAACTATCTACTTTATTTTCAGTGAAATCTTACGATGCAATTAAAGCAGCTGGCTGACGGCTCAGTAAGTACACTTGTCTAAGTCGTCCAGATTTACTTTTCAATGCTACTTATACTTGCGGTTAACGATATTTTGTAACAATGTACGAATGTGAGCGCCATTACTATTGGCACTTTCCACATTTCGTACTAGGAAAAATTATTTAACAGTTGGTTTTGCTAACCCTTGTCAGGACGAAGTGTTGATATCCTCACTTACCAAATCGAGTAAAAACATTAAGTGAACACATTCTTTGAGAGAGAATTTCCTGCAAGAAAAATGGTGGATACGAATAAAATTTATTTTCGGTTAGCCCCATTTGTCATGGAGGGAATGGTAGGTCTACAAAGCGCCACAAATCCCGATATGTAATGACTGAGATGGGAATTCCTACCTGTTTGTGATGTGTAAACGTGTCTCGCCTACATTTTCAGTCGCACTGTACAAAAGTTACTGAAAGTGACTAACCCATTAATGCCCAGAACTATTTTTTGATTTTGATGAAATTAAGTCAGTGTAGGCCTTCTAAGGGTAGTAGCATGAATCAATAAACATTAATATTTTAATTGTTACATTGTTTTATTTCGTGTATAATAAAACATACGATGGGCATTAACATTTACAAGTCACTAGTGCAGTATCATTTTTTATGTATCAAGAAAACAATGTTGTAACTAATTTTATTAATTAAAACTGATACATTACTACTTTTCAAATACACAAATAAGTCATTAATGGTGTTGGGAAAATAGAAAAAATCTGGATGAAGTCCAACATTGCATTATATGAGCAATATTTTGAACAATCTTTACCTGTGATATTGCATAAAACAAGAATCTTGATGAAGACCAACATTAAATTTTATGCAACGAAATTTGGAGAATTTTCCACAATTTTTATATCTCCTATCAGGTAGAATTTTGTCCACAATGTGTCCAACATTGTCTCTGCGGATATCATTTGGTACACCTTTCCTGGATCTTGGCATGGGTCCTCAAGGTTTATTCATTGTAGGTGATGTCAGTAGAGAGAGTACAACATTTCACTGGAGCTCCAACAAACTCGTGTTACATATTGTAAGGAGTCAAGTTTTCCTCACTCCAATTTCCTACATATTCCAACCTCAAAATCATATTCTAATCGTCAAGATGAATCTCTTGAATATAAACTTGATGGGGTACGGAAATTTTCAATGAATAATTACAGTTTGATATGCAAATTGCGAGATCATGTTGCAAGTTCCATAAGATAATCAAGGCTGAGGCGTACTTCTGAACAAACATTAGTTTTTCTAAGGCGAGGCACCCGTGTGGTGGCCACCGGTGACAATAGGAGGTGGGCAAAACGTTCGTTACGGTACCCCAACTCCCTCGCCTCGGCCAGAAAGCCACTGCCTTCGTGGGGAAATAGGAACGCTTAAAAACCTGTTAAAAGCTACACAATGCCTCACTCAACAAAACATGTTTACTTGGAACTTTTAGGACACAGGTGGAATGCGACTTACAACTGGTGCCACCGAGTCTGGGAGGAAGTTCCCAAATAAGACGTTAGCTTTGTTATCTGATTCACTACAGGCCAACATAACAATCGGAATCATTTCCATCACATTGTGGAAGAAAGACCAAATCCAGGTCATCAGCTCAATCTGTTTCACTGCAGATACTATCATCATAATTGACATTCATGAGTAGTTTTAGAATACTAAAACCATAATCCCAGCATTTATCAGTACAAGCAGTTTCAGTATAAAATAAAATTCTCATCTGTCACTCGTGATCTTGGCGGTTCAAAGATCCACTAAGAGGAAATGGCTAACTGCACAATAATAGTATTGTTATTTCACTGAAAACTGAGATTATTGTGGAGTGGAACTCTGACTATGCACAGAAACAATTGTAAAATAACTACACCATTCTATCTAGTGGCAACAATACAGAATAAAAACACATGTGTGATGTATGACATACCATGGGCATTAATGGGTTAATGAATCACTCCCTCAGACTGACTGCTCTCACCTGAATAAGAGCAAGACCATCTCTTTTGAGTGTGAGATTTTTGTGTTGATTTGCTAGTGTCGTTGATCCACTTCCCGTGCCAACTGTTTTCATTAGGCCTAGCCCAGATGTTAGTATTTATACACAAATGTAAAATTGCTCTTAAAACAAACAGTAGAAAGCCAGCTATGGGTAAATACTTTGTGATTTTATAAGACAGTTCCTGAAATGATGCCTTACTGCCCTCTAAATCACCATCCAGGAGAGAAAGTAACATAGAAGGGCATTGTTCATAACCAAGCAAGGTGGCATAGTTGTAACACAATGGACTCTTATTCAGAAGGAAATCCACCCCCAGCCATCCAGACTAAGGTTTTCCATCATTTTCCTAAATCACTCCAGGAAAATGCTGGGATGGTTCTTTAAGGGAACGGCAGATTTCCTTCCACATCCTTATCCAAAAACCTGAGGGTGAGCTCCATCTCTTATCGCCCACATTGTCAATGGGATGTTAAACCCTAAGCTTCCTTCCATAGTTTGTAGGCAATATTTGAAGTACTCAGTTACAAGTGCTGTATTTTAAAACATTTGCATTCAAACTGTGTAACACAGCTGATCTGATACCTTACGAATCACTTTTTGAGGGGTATAGGAACTGCAGTTGGCTCTTGCTTGTAACAACTTGACGAACTGTCCCCAACGTATTTGCTACGTAGTTATTAATCATGTGCAGGTGTAGGCCTATATTCAAATAGATACGATGGACTCGAACTACGATTGATTAGCTTACATACAACCAATAGTTGTAAATTAGATGGTACAGTTGTGTAAGTATAACACTTGGAAAAAAAACCCATTAAGCTTAGCTGTACAGTTGGTCATAGTACTGAATTCATTACTGCGAAACAGTACACTTGGGTCAGGTAAAATGCCAAATGTATAACTTTTCACAGGTCTGATTTTCATGTGGCAGTGAAAGTAAGAGGATACACATGTTATATACTAACCCTTTTTGTCATTCCTTTATCAACCATGATATTAAATAAAGTGTCTGGAAGTTAATTTACCCCATACAGTTTTAGGATAGATTGCATTATTGTTGTCCTGGTCAAATTACTTAGATGTTTCATAAATTAAACAGGCTTATGTATATTTTTAATAACAATCAAAGAACTATTACTCGAACTTCAGGAATATCAATCACAGTTCATCAGTACAGTATTCAGAAAGGTTAAGATGTACCAGTAACACAGATTTAGATTTGATAATCCATGAAAGGAAAAATAAATATAATTTTGATTAAAAACTTGCAACAATCACATCTTCAGATATCAGTTTGTTTTGTAGCCTATTCCAGCACAGTCATTGTGTACCACAAATTAGTAGTTCAGGGCAGTAAAAGTAATGGTAATGTTCAGCAGCATCACAGCAATCATAAAAAACATCTTATGTGGGCTGTTTATTTTCTAACAGTAAGGTTGTTCATTGTAGTGCCTACTTTTCTCTCATGTTCCTGCTGAAGTTGTTTAAAGTAGGGGCTGTTAAGATCATTAAGTATAAATAAAATAAATAGCCTCATTAATATCACAGTAAGATTGACATACACATTGGGATAAACTGAAATACTGTCATTTTATCCTAACATGTGGTTTGTCGTTTGGCTTTAAATTGTAGCTTTGATTCATTCAAGAATCTCGGCTACTGCATAGTCCAGCTGAACCTCTGACATTTAAAAAATCACTAAAAGTGTGCCTTCCATGATGTATTTTTTATTCAAACATGGAGTAGTCTATAACAATACTGAATGAATATGTGAATCAAAAAGTTGAACCCTTACTTATGATTCCTAGTCAGAAGCCAACACTGCAGCTCTGTATATGCAGGAACAGGGTTGCCCATAGCATCTTCTTCACATCTTAGTCCCACCGAACTTTGTTTGCTCAAAAATCTTGCAATGACATTTTACTTCAGTAGGTCTTTCTAGTTCGATTTATTCCTGGTGGTCTATCATTACTGCTGTGTTACTATTGGCAAGGTCTATAAATATTGTCATCTGTGTAGTAAGTGTCCTCTCAGAGCAGACTCCAATTTATTTTCTACAGCATTTGCTCATTAAATTGAAATGTTTTGTGGAGATAAGATATTCAATTAATTTCACCTATCTCATAGCATTTAATTGTAGTCAATGTTGTCATGATTAGCCCAATTTTAAAATTAATCTTTTAGAAATATAATAATATATTTTAATGCTTACTAAAAACTAGTGTTGTCCTGTGCAAGACTTTTCATCTGCGAATAAGAATGGCAACCTACATCCTTTTGAATGTGGTTACTGTATTCATGTCTCCCTCTATGATTTTTACTCCACACACTTCCTTTTAATGCCAATTTGACAATACCTTGATGTTTCTGTGTCCCATCAGCCTATTCCTTCTCTTAGGATATACCAGAAACACCTTTTCTCCCCAATTCTGTTGAATACATCATCTTTACTTATATGGTCTACCTGTCTAATCTTCACCATTCATCTGTTCACGACATTTTAAAAATCTTCTATAAACTTTTCGTCTAACTCCTTATCACCCACATTTCATTCCCATACAATGCTATACTGCAGACAAATGCTTTCAGAAAGCATTTCCTAACATTTAATATTGGATGTCAAATAATTTCACTCCCCATTTTTTACCCCTTTTACCTTCAGAATTTGAAAGTGCGTATTCCAGTCAACATTGTCAAAAGCTTACTCCAGATATACAAATGCTAAAAATGTAGTTTTGCCTTTCCTCAACATATTTTCTAAGGTAAGTCGTAATGTGAGTATTACCTTCCAGGTTCCAACATTTCTCGTAAATCCACACAAAGGTTCCCAAAGGTCCGATTTCCATTCATTTGTAAGTAATTCATGTTAGTATTTTGCAAATATGACTTACTAAACTGATAGTTCTGTAATTTCACATTTGTCTGCACCTGCTTTGTTTGGAATTGAAATTGTTATATTCTTCTTGAAATCGTGGTATTTTTCCTTTCTGAAACATTATGCTTACCAGGTGGAACAATTTCTTCATGACTGGCTCCCCAAACAATACCAGCAGTTATGACACAATATCATCTACTGCAGGGGCCTTGTTCAGTCTCAAATCTTTCAGTGCTCTGTCCAATTCTTCTCACTGTATCATCACTTGTATCTCATCTTCATCTACTTTCTCTTCCGTGTGTAGAATATTGCCTACAAGTTGATTTCCTTGGTATAGGCTCTATATATATTCCTTCCACCTTTCAGGTTTCCCTTCTTTGCTTAGTGCTGGTTTTCCATGTGAACTCGATATTCATGCAGCTGCTTTTCTTGTCTCCAAATGTTTCCTTTATATTCCTGTAGTTGGTATTTATCTGTTCCCTAGTTACAACTTCTTCTAGGGTCTTGCATTTCTCCTCTAACCACTCATGCTTAGCCAGTCTGCACGTCATGTCAACCTCATTTTTAGCAGTTTTTACACCATTATGACTGCTTCAGTAGATGCATTTACATATTTTCTCCTTTTATCAGTTAATTTCAATATCTCTTCTGTTATCCGAGTATTGCTCCCTCTGAAACTGTGAACCACCTCTGGTTTCTTCTAAGGAGTTGCATCTCCTTAAATTTCTACATTTTTGCAGTCTCATGAAGTTTTAATCTACAGTTCATTAGCATTAAGTTAAGATCATAGTCTCTATCTGCCCCTGGATATTTCCCCAGGGTGCTCAGAACTCTTTGGTGAGTACATGCTTGGCTACCATGGGACCCCAGCCTTTGCAGCACTCCTTCTTTTCCATGTGGCATAACTACTCTCTTACTATCCTTTCCCCCCCCTCTTGGGGACGGAGTGTTGTGCCTCCTCCGGGAAACCAGAGATAAGTAGTCTTGTTGTATTTACCTGTTTTTTTTTTCTTACTCTCTCTGCTTTGGCATTTGAGGTTCATCTTCTTCTCTTCTTTCTTCCTCCCTGTGCATTCCTGAAGGCCACCCAGGTGTGTGACTCCTATAAGGTGACTGTGGTAATGTGTAAGTCCCAGCCCCAGGTTGGGATGTGGGGTTCGTGCGTACACCTTGTTAAGGCTAGGCCCAGGTAGGGGTGACTGCCTGAGCAGTAACCTTCCCGATGTGCCTATTGGTTCTTCCATCTAGAGTTCGGGAGGTGTGGACTATCACCTAAGGTTGGTGTGCTCCTTTAGAAGGGGCCCCCAGTAGGAAGGAGCACGCCATTGAAGACGCTGGAAACCATGGGGGATTTCCTCATAATGGGATCTCAAAAACGGAAGTTTAAGGATGTAAAAGAGTCTCAGGATTCCCAAAATTTGTCTACTCTACCAGCTGCACCTCGATACTTTGTAACGTGTACCGAAGACAGTCAAAGCGTTTCGACAGTTAATCCGTTCATCATCCAAAATGGCGTTATTGTGATCACAGGCCCAGTGAAGTCCTGCAAATGTCTGCGCAATGGTACTTTGATCGTATCACGCAGTGCCTTTCAGGCTCAAAGGTTACTTAAGGCCACCCTTCACAGGGGTTACCCGGTGCAAGTGGAGGCCCGCCATACTCTGAACTATTCTCGTGAGGTTGTACACAGTAATCTACTTGATGGATTGACTAAGGAGGAAAGAGGAAATCGAGGATTACCTCTCCGATCAGGACGTCACAGCGGTGCATAGGGTTATGAATAGGGTCAACAGTTAATTGGTTCCAACCCACACTTTTTTACTTTTGAGCAAGTGACTCTGCCTCCAAAGGTCAAAGCAGGTTATGAGGTCCTCAATGTCCGACCTTTATCCCCAACTCCACCCGCTGCTACCAGTGTCAGCGTTATAATGACACCAGGCAGTCGTGTAAAAACCCAGTTAAATGCGTCACATGCAGCAGGGATGCTCATGAGGGTGATTGTCCACCTCCTTCCCCTCGCTGCCTAAATTGCATGGGTAACCACATCACCATAGAGACAGAGGCTTTCTACACTAGCCCTGTCAAGAGTCTCTATGTTGAATTGCCGCTGTCCTACTGGAGGTAGGTCCTTCTCGGTCATTATGTGAGCCTGTTGTCGTCCATGCATGGCCACCCATCCTATAAACCTTTTTTTTATAATTCACTAAATTGTCAATATGCAGCATTCCGTACTACCCCCCCCCCCCCCCCCCACCGGTGTCCATTTTCGCAAACTTCTTTGGCAACTTGACTTCACGCTCTCGATGGGTGCAAGCTCTTCCCCACCATGGCTTTGTCCAAAGGTCCTTGTCAATGTTGACCTCCATTCGCTTCCCAAAGACTCTACCGCTGACCTCTTCTACTGTAGCATCTTTGTCTCTCGCAGCTTGCAGACAGTATCTTCATCTATACTGATGGTTCAAAGACTGACCATGGTGTTGAGTGTGTCTTTGTGGTTGGTGACGTTTCTTTCCAGTATCGTCTCCCAGACTACTGCTCAATCTTCACGGCAGAGCTCT
Source organism: Locusta migratoria (assembly GCA_026315105.1). Taxonomy (NCBI): domain Eukaryota; kingdom Metazoa; phylum Arthropoda; class Insecta; order Orthoptera; family Acrididae; genus Locusta; species Locusta migratoria. The sequence continues at coordinate 637,611,580 of CM048755.1, read as the reverse complement.
TTGCCATTTACCAGGCCACGCAGTACATCAGGTGACTCAATCATTCTAAATGTGTCATCTGTTCAGACTCCCTGAGGGGCACTCCAGAGCCTGTGTGTGCTATAGTCAGTACACTTCATAGTGCAACAAATCCAACAGTGCATTTAACACTTACTGCCAATGGCGCCACTGTTCTGTTCCTTTTGGTCCCGGGTCATGTTGGTGTGTCAGGAAATGAGGATGCCAATGCTGCCGCAAAGGGTGCAGCCCCCCTCCTTCGTTCTGCTATGTAATCTGTCCCTTCTGATGACCTTCATTCCATCCTTGCTGGACATATGGTCTCACTTTGGCATGCACATTGGTCCTCCCTTCAAGGAAATAAACTTAGGAAGGTTAAGCCTCTCCCTATTGCCTGGTCGACCTCCTCTCAGCCCTCTCGCCATGAGGAGGCCATCTCACCTGGCTGCGCATAGGCCACTGTCAGTTCAGCCACCGATTCAGCCACCTCTCCTATTTGTGGTAACTGTTTCCAACAATTGACTGTATGCCATCTTCTAGTGGAATGAACCAATTTTTTTTTGGTCTATGCCACAGTCTGTTTTTCCCATCAGAGTTGCCTGATGTCTTAGCAGATGACACGCGGTCTGCAGATCGTGTTTTACTTTTTACCCTCCGTAGCAATATGGCAAATGAAACTTAACATTCCCCATCCAGAGAATCCGGTCATGTTTCTACAGTAAATAGAAATTTACTTAGGGACTACGTGGTTTTTAACTTGTTCCTTTTAGAAAATTGACTGAGTACATGGACCCTTCTTTTATTTGACTTTGCCTTTGTCGTCATGCATTTTAGCTTTGTTAGACTTGGGCGCTTAAGACCTCAGCAGTTTTGCACCCTAAAACCACTAAACAAAGCCCCTCGATATGTTTTACAATTTAAAACCTGGTTTCTAAATCTGTCTTACCATTATACAGTCAACCCGGTACCCTCCATTGTCTCCTGGTCTCTTCGATGTATACAACCTTCTTTCAAAGTGTTTGTGCTGGTTCAATTGTGCTCTGCAGAAAATTCTACCAGGCTTTCTCATTCATATCATTTCCCATTCAATATTCACTTACATTTCTTTCTCACTTACATTTATTTCTCTTTCCACGGACTTTTATTGATTATCAGACTAACTCCACCAACTGATGTATTTGTAACCCTGTAAAAACCTGACAAAAAGCCCCCAGGGGGCCCACAGTTCTTTTGTGGGTTTTTGTGTGGCACGCACAGGGTCCCGAGTCGAAGCAGCCTTCCTTCCCGCCCCCAGGCTGCTTCACCCAGAGACAGGGGTCCTGTGTGAATTTAGGTGGTCTCCTGTACCAGCTTTTCTCTTTTCTTCGTTTTTTCTCCTTTAATCTCCGCCTCGGCATTTCAGACTCAATCTCTTCCACTTCGATCTTCTTTCCTTTCTTTCTCTTTGTGCGTTCCTGAAGGCCATCCACACACTCACCATGTAAAAGGTGACCAGGTAATGCACATGTCCCAGCCTCAGCTTGGCATGTAGGGCCCACACGTACCCCCTGGTAAAGGCCAAGCCCAGGGAGCGGTGATTACCCGAGCTGATACCTTCTGACCATGCTGACTGATCCCTCCATCTATTTCTTGTGAGGTGTGGACAATCACCTAAAGTGGGTGAGCCATGCGGGTTACCCATCAGGAAGGAGCAAGCCATCAGATATGCTGGTAATCATGGGGGACAATGGGACAACTTCACAATGACTACTTCTTCCTCTTCTTCTACTTTGACCTTTACCCAGAAAAAGAAACTAGATAAACCCAAGACCAAGAAGGTATTGCATAACATGTCAAAGTTTCTTGTCATTCCACGAACTGATGGCCATGACTTCACATCAGTGAATCCTTTTACAATACAATGGAGTGTCAATGTAATTGCAGGACCTGTCGCCTGTTCCCGCCAACGTAATGGGACACTGATGCTGGAAACCGAAGGTGCCTTCCGAGCTCAAAAGTTGCTTCGCACCACACTGTTGCACACTTTTCCTGTTAAGGTCGAATCTCATCGTACCCTAAACTGATCGCGGGGCGTAGTGTTCTCGCAATCCATTGATGGCCTGTCGGATGAGGAAATACAGGACTACCTTTCCGACCAGGGTGTAACAGCTGTACATTGTGTGATGAAAAGAGTTAACAACAACCTAACATCAACCCGAACTGTGTTTTTGACTTTTGACAAAGTTGACCTTCCTTCCAAGGTAAAAGCAGGCAAGGTTACAAAATCATCTCCATTCGTCCCTATGTTCCTAACTCTACCCGATGTTACTAGTGTCAGCGGTTCAACCATACCTGTCAGTCATGCCTGAATGTAGCCAACTGCATAACCTGTGGTAGGATGCCCATGAGGGTGACTGCCCATCTCCGTCCCCTCACTGCATCTTCTGCATGGGCGACCATGCTGCTAATTATCGAGAATGCCCCGTGTAAAAGATGAGTGTGTCATCCAGAAAATCAGTCAAGGAAAAAGTTTCCGCCTATGCTGCCCAGAAATTATTAGCAACTATAAAGCCTGCTGTGCTCCAAGCAGGTGCCTACAGCAATGTCCTTTCCTCTCCTCAACCAACAAAGGAGATGGGTACACAGACATGTGATTTTTACCTTCAGCGACAAAGTTGTCAGATCAGCCAGCCTAAAGATTGCCCGGCCACATCCCCATTGCCTTTCGTTCACTCGAAACCCCAGTCCACATCAGTTTCACAGAAATCGCAGGCCACTAAGTCGGAAGCCTGGACTTCGAAAAAGATATTGTTTGCAAAGATTTTTTTAAAACTTCATCTTTCCCACCATCAGCCGCTCATTCTTCAAGCTGTGCTGCTTCCAAAAAGGCATATAAAAAGATAAATTCCTCTCCTTCCCCGCCACGGTGTGACTCTTCGGTCACACCATCCAGCAGTAGCCAGCCCCAGCCATCCAGGACATTCTACTGTTTGCTGATCTGCTGGCCTTTCACCAGCGGAGAAAGCTGCCCTTTCCGATCAACCCAGGAAGGAGGCAGAACTGATGTATGAACCCATGGAACACAACTGTTCATCTGTCGTGTGCAGTAGCAGTGCCCCCTCGAAGCCAGGCCATCAGCAGCCATCGAGGTGATCCCCTCTTGCCTTTTCCCCTTTTTTTCTTCTCCTGCTTTCTTCTTGGCACTCCTTCAGTGGAGTGTGTTTTGATTTACCTCCTGTGGAAGTTATTTCTGCCCATGGAGGTGCTATGCTACTCATTTGGAAAGACATCTAGTATCATCCCATCCCACTGCAAACTCCCCTACAGGCAGTTGCCGTTGGTATCACCATCCCCTCATTCACCTTCTCTCTTTGTAATATCTATACCCCATCGTCATCTGCTGTTCTTAGAGCAGACTTACTGCACCTTGTTGCTCAGCTTCCTACACCATTTTTGTTGATTGGCAACTTCAATGCCCACCACTCTTAATGGGGCTCCCCAGCTTCTTGCCAGAGGGGCTCCCTTTCGGCAGACCTTTTCATCCATCATAACCTTGTCTGCCTAAATACCGGCGAACCAACTTTTTTATCCAACACAATGCATACCTATTCCCACTTGAACCTAGCAATATGCACTACTCCACTTGTGCATCATTTCGACTGGTATGTTCTGTCTGATAGGTACTCAAGTGACCATTTCCCCTGTATAATTTCTCTACTACATCATACCACGTCTCCATGTTCCACCAGCTAAAACATCTCCAAACCTGACTGGGGACTTTTCCTTCCATGGCGATTTTTCATGATCAGAATTTCCCCAGCTGTGACAGTCAGGTCAACTACCTCATGGACGTCAATCTCACCGCCACCAAATATTCCCTACCCTGAACTTCCACCTCTCCATGTAGGGTCCCAGTTTCCTGGCGGAATGCAGCATGTAGCGACACTATTTGAGCTTGGCGACATGCTCTATGTATGTTTCAATACCGGCCTACTTTGGAGAATTGTATAAATTACAAAAAGACTATGAGCACAATGCGGACATGACATTAAAGAAAGCAGAAAAGCCTAATGGACTACTTTCACGAGTTCCTTCAACAGATTTACTCCTTCATCGGTCATCTGGGGTAACCTACACTGGTTATCTGGCACTAAGGTCCATTCTCCAATCCCTGCAATCCCTGGCCTGAACATAGCAAATGAAGTCCTAGTTGAACCTGGTGATATTTCCAATGCTTAAGACCGATCTTTCTCTGAAGTGTCAAGCTCAGCTAATTACGACCTTGCCTTCCTCCCCTGAAAATAGGCAGAGGAGGCACGACCGCCTTCTTTTAAATCTCCCAATCGTGAAAGTTATAATGCCATATTCACCATGCAGGAGCTAGAATGTGCCCTTGCCCTGTCCCAGTTATCTGCCCCAGGGCTCGATGCCATCCATTCTCAGATGCTGAAGAACCTCTTTGCTGCAGGTAAATGCTTTCTTCTTTGAACTTATAATTGCGTATGGACTGAAAGTGAAGTTCCCATTTGTTGGCGTGAAGCAATTGTTCCCATACCCAAATCAGGGAAGGGCAAACATCTTCCTTCGAATTATTGCCCCATGTCCCTGACCTGCTGTGTCTGTAAAGTAATGCAGCGTATGGATAATGCTTGGTTGGTTTGGCTACTCGAGTCTCTACGCCTCCTCACAAATGTACAATGTAGGTTTCGAAGGCATCACTCTGCTATTGATCACCAAGTTACCTTGTCAACCTTAGTGATGAATAATTTTTTGAGAAAGTGGCAGATGGTGGCTGTTCTTCAATTTGGAGAAGACTTACGACACTTGTTGGCGAGCATTCTCTACACCATGCAGACATGGGGTATTCGTGGCCTCCTCCCTTTTTAAAAGATCAAATGTTCAGGGTATGAGTGGGCTTTGTTTTGTATGACACCTTTCTCCAGGAGAATGAGGTGCCACCGGGCTCTATCATGAGCGTAGCACTTTTCACCATTGCAATCAACCCAATTATGGATTGCCTCCAAGCTGATGTTTTAGGCTTCCTGTTTGTGGACAACTTCATAATATATTGCAGTGCTCAGAGAATCTGTCTCCTGGAGTGTTATCTTCAGCATTGCCTTTGACAGTCTCTATTCCTGGAGTGTTCGGTTTCTCCCCTGATAAAACGGTCAGCATCAACTTCTGGAGATACAGAGAGTTTCTTCCACCATCTCTCCATCTCGTCTCTGTTGCTCTTCAATTTGTGGGGATGATGACATTTTCAGGGCTATTGTTGGATGGGAAACATAGCTGGTCTCCATGTGTACTGTTGTGCACAACCGTCCATTTTACACCATCTTAACTCGATTCACCATTGAGGGTTATGCTTGGTGATAGGATAATTGTACACTAGCCCTGTTGAAAGCCTCTATGCTGAAGCTGCCGAATTGCCTTTGACCTGTCGGCATGACATATTGCTGTGTCTGTATACAACCAGTCCACTCTCGATGCCCCACCACCCGTCGTATCCATCAGTCTTTAATAACTCCCTTGATAGCCACTACAAGCTGTCCACGACTGCCCTGCTCCCTCCTGGACTCCGTTTTAGTTGTTTGCTTCAGCGGATCGATTTTACCACCACCCCCCACCCCCTCCCGTATTTCAAATAGGAGAGAGCCCAGTGCCACTTTGGCTTCAGGCTAAAGTTCATGTTCATCTTGAACTCAGTTCACTTCTGAAGGAGAGTACTTCATTTGTTGTTTACCACTCGAGATTTCTTGAACTTCGTGCATGGTTCAATAACTCCCTCTTCATCTATACAGATGGCTACAAGACAAATGAAGGTGTTCGGTGTGCTTTTGTCATTGGAGATGACAGTTTACAGTACAGACTTCTTGACCAATGCTCAAATTTCACAGCTGAGCTTTTTGCCATCTATCAGGCTGTACTATATATCTGCCGACACCGTTATTGTTCCTATTTCATCAGCTCTGACTCCCTCAGTGCCATCCAGTCTGAGAGACCCCTATTCGACCCTTCCTGTTGTGCACAAAATCAACCGTTCCCTTCAATTGTTAGCTACCAACGGCCCTCACGTTCACCTCCTGTGGGTACATGGCCACGCAGGTGTGCCTGGTAACAAGGCTGCTGATTCTGCGGCAAAGACTGCAACTTGGACAGCTATGTACTGTGTCCCATCGAATGATTCTCGAGGGGCTCTTTCCCGTTGCGTTTTATCATCATGTCATAATGTGTGGTCCTTGCTTACAAACAATAAGCTTAGAACCATTAAACCGGTGTCTTGGAAGATACCCTCACGCTGCTTGCGATGAGAAGAGGTCATCTTGGCCCGGTTGCTGATTGGACATTGCCGGTTCAGCCACTGCCACTTGTTCACTGGTGACCCCGCACCGTTATGTTTCTGTGGTCACTCTCTGTGCGCCATGTTTTATTGTCGTGTCCAAATTTTACTCCTGTTCGTATTCCACTGAATCTACCAAATACACTGGAAGAAATTTTAAATGATGACACAAGAGCTGCTGCTCGAGTCTTGAATTTTATCAACTTGCCCAATTTGTCAAAGGACATTGAGTTCTTCCTTTTGTTGTATTTTACCCTATGTTTGAGCTGTTTTCACATAGGCTTCTCACCCTTTCATATATCTTAGTTTTGATTCGGGCACCAATGACCTCCGCAGTTGTGCATCCTAAAACTGCAAAAACAAAAAATGTTTATTCTAATGCTGAACTTAACTAATCCCCACCATATCTAACTTTAAACTATCCATTTCTATTTACAAATTTTCTAGCTTACCTACCCAATTAAGGGTTAAAGTATTCCACACCAGATCCGTAGAATGCCTGTTTTGTTTTTCTTGATGACAACATCCTCCTGAGTAGTTCCAGTGTGGAGATCTGAACTGGGGACTATTTTACATCCAGAATATTTTACCCAATAAGGTACCAACATATATTCATACAGCAGAGCTGCATGTTCTCAGGAAAAGTAACGACTGTGGTTTCTCCTTGCTTTCAGTCGTTTGCAGTAACTGCATGGAAAAGCCACATTAGCTGATGTTAAAAGGCTAGCTTAGGTAATGATCTAGTCTTTCTCCTGTAACTACAGAAAAGGCTGCTGCCCTCTTCAGGAACCACAAGTTTGTCTGGTGTCTCCACAGATACCTGCAGTTGTGGTTGCACCTACGGTAGGGCTATATGTGTTGTTAAGGCATGCAAGCCACTCCACTTTGACAATGTCTGTGGTTCTTGGGGATGGACAAACTAAAAATACCCAATAAAATATTTATACGGCACTAAGAAAATTTAATAACTAAACACCAATACTCGATCTTCAAGGATTTAGGAATCCTCACACACTCATGAAAATAGGTATTTATTAACAGGGGTAAATTTATGGGAAACTTTTCATATGAGCTATATAGTCTTCTTCATTATTTAGAATGGAGGTCTATACTGTTTCAATAACCTTTACCAGTTAGCCATTGGATTTCCAGCAGGAGATGGACTTCAGGTCTGCAAATATTTAAAAACTGAGTAAAACCATATCCCATATCCATTAGTTGTACATGTTGTCTCTGTAGGCCAGAGGACTGTGTTCTGGGTTGCCACACAGGAGGCTTGGCTTCGATGCCCGGAGGGGTCAAAGATTATCTCCGCTCAGGGATGTGCGTTATGTTATCAACTTCATCATTATTTCATGTGGCGACAGCTAAGACGACTTGCAACAGGCAGGCCGAACACGGTCCCAGCTGGGGTCTGATGGCCATAAATGACACACAGAATCATCATTACTTCTAAAATTTATTAGAGTACTTGTAGTGAACAGCATAAATTCTGCATAACTCTTGTACTCATTTTAGAGAGTGTTTGCTTTTGCTGTTGTATAGATGTCTGATAATGGTATTTGTAAAGTTACACAAATGCATGTTTCGAAGTGTCATATAATAATAGTAGCTCAGTAGTATATGTGAGCAGTGGCAATTTTTAAAGTACATATTGTTCTCCTATCACACATGTTCACTGTAATCTACAATTAACTCAATAGGCTCTTGGGGCATAATAAATCATGGTAGTCTCTTCTAGTGTCAACAGTCACAGGTGATGAGAAAAACTAGAGATGTCTAATGTTTGTTTCTTTGTTTTATTTGCAACTAGAAAAGTCACACATCAGATCACTAGTTGTCCATATTTTTTAAATTAATAACAAAACAATAATCAACTCATATTGTCAACTGCAGAAACGACATATTCCAACTTTTGCCTGACAGGTGCATATTGTTTTTATTATATCAATTTGGTTTTTAAATCATAACACCATCACTTAAATAAAAAAAAATATTACACCAATGAGCTGCAGATATGCACTGTGCTGCAGTAACAAATAGTGCAACTGCAAACTGTGTTTTTGCAACACCAAGTGATTGGAGATTTATTGTGCAGAACTATATATCCTGTAGTTATTTTCCTATCTTTCCTGTCACCTGCAAAATCTGCAGTACAATTTCTTGTGCTTGTTTTTCTGGTGAATAGAATATTGTACTCCCTGCAATTGAATTCTGGTATCCTTAAGTTCTTTTCATATTGTGGATGTCTGTGTGATTTGGGTTACCCATTGCTCTGCTTTCATAATTTACAGCATATACTGGGCCGAAAATAGTTCTACATGCCAGATACAATAAACTACATACAGCATCAAAATATGGAAATTTTGGTGTTACTTGAATGATTTCTTCAACTTCTCCTTATTGTGAATGTGGAGTAGATACAGTTTTTGATTTTCCATTTTGTACCTTTTCACTACACCATTAGCAAATTTTTCTTGACTGATAAATATACTTGATCTTCTTCTTTTGATTTCAAGTCAGACATAATGTTGATTCTTCAGAATTGCAATAAAATAATTTTTCTTCAGTTTCTGTAGAAAATTGTTCATTTTTTAGATGTCTTCTCCAAACAGAATTCCATCATCCATTTGTACAGCTAGAAACATTTCCTTTTCACTGTCTGATATGTAAACACATTGATCACATTTCAGTTGAATGAATTTTTCACTATTAAGAAACTAGTTCAGGTTTCTATTAAAATGTAAAGGAGCTTGTTACAAACCATATAGTGCCTTACTAAGTACACAAAGTTTCCCAGGTGCTATGTAAGTCTCTGGGACTTTCATGAAAACTTCTTGTTTTAGTTCATCACAGGCTGGTTTGATATCAAATGTACAGAAGTCAGAACCTCTTGTACAGCAAGTGCAAATAGGAATCTCAGTGAATTAGTTTGTACAACAGAAATGAAAATATCTTTAAAATCCAATTTTGCTTTATCATGTTGATATCCTCTTGAACTAGCCTCGCTTTGTATTTTCCATCATTCTTCTTTCTGAAATTATTTCTTTTCCATGAACTATTTTCATGTTCAGTTTTTCTTCATTGATTCATTCTCCTAATTTATAGCCTACATCCAGTTTCCTTGTCTTCACCTCCAATGCATCCTTTATATGTAAGTGTGACAGTCATATTTCTTTGGCCATTTTACTAAACAGCTTGGTCTCTGATATGGTTTTTGATCTTCTTGTTCTTCTCTTCTTTCATCTTTTGGTTCTTTTGTTCCTCCTCCTCCTTGTGCTTCTCTGCCTTCTTCAAAATTTTGGTTTTGAACAATTACATTTATTTCTTCTTATTTGGTTTCCTTTCTTTTGTTTTATACTGATTGGTGAATTCATCATCTCTTGTTAAAAATAAAATTTCCAATATTAGGAATCCGTATGAGATAGCAATTGTATGTGTAACCCACAATAATATCTTTTATATACGGTATTTGTATATACCCAAGTTGTTTTGTGAACACCACAGATCCAAAAATACTCACTATTGACAAATTTGGTCTTCTTTCATACCACACTTGAACTGGAGTCACATCAATTGATGTGACAGGGTTTCTGTTCATGAGATGAGTTGCTCTCAACACTGCTTCACCTCTCTGTTTGTACCGAACAAGGTGGCACAGTGGTAACATACTGAACTCGCATTTGGGAGGACGATGATTAAAATCCACCTCCGGCCATCCAGATTTAGAATTTCCTTGATTTACCTAAATCACTCCAAGCAAATTCTGGGATGGTTTCTTTCAAAGAGCATGGCTGATTTTCTTCCTCATCCTTACCCAAAACTCTGAACTTTACCTCCGTCTTTAATGACCAACCTGTTGATGGGACCCTAAACCCTAAGCTTCCTTCCTCCTTCCTTTCACTACTTGTTTTCATTTTGTGCATCTAAGGACATGACCCTTACTTCCAGGGCCATCTTAATGATACTGGGCAACAGGATGTGAAAAATTAGCTAGCGCCCCCTCCCCATTGCCAGTAAAAGGGGGAAACCATAAAATTTAATTTTTTTGTTCCACTTCTTTTATTTAATACTTGCATAAAAATACAGAAAAATTTTCAACATTGAAATAAGTTTTTATGGATTTTAAATCGTCAATTATTTTTAATCATATGTTTTGAAATCTACTTTTCATTTGATAATTACAATGGTCAAATTTATCAGTGTAACTTGGGTCATGGGTGATTGTAAATAGTTTTTTTATTATTTTCAGTTTGGATAATGACCTTTTGCCTAATGAAACTGTCACAGGAGGTGTTAAATGTATGCGCAAAGATGCTGAAACATTTGGGAACACAGACATTAAATTATTGGAATAAATAAAATTTAACACATGTAGTCTAGGGTGACCAGATTTCCAAAATAAAAATACAGGACACAAATTAGAAGTTGGAATAAAATCACATTTTGTGAAACCTTTCATAAATACTGTATCGGTAAAATAGATCAGAGTTCAAATATTTGGTCCATACTACAGCTGCATACATCACGATACCTAATTAAGACTTGCACGTAAAGTGTAAAAATACGGTGTGTTACTAATGGTGAAAATATTTGTTGTTATCATATGTAAACACACTGTCATTTTATGTAACGACATTTTTCATTAGGGCTGACAGCTATTATTACATGCATAGAGTACTTACTTCGCACAATCTCCACTATATTTTACAGAAGATTGCATGTAATTCAGGAGTATGATAATTTGAAATACAGTTTTGTGAAAATTAAGAGGTTTGGTATTGAAACTGTTAAGGATACAATTAGAATTAAGACTTATGTTTAGGATTTTTCATGGTGTTTCCATCAGCCTATCTCCACAGGGGGCCCACAGCTCTTTTGTGGGTACGTGTGTGGCGCGCGTGGGGCTCCGAGCTGAGGCAGCCTTTTTTCCGCCCCAGGCTGCTTCACTTTTCCTCCCAGTTCATGCCTTCGCCCGGAGACGGGTGTCTTTTGTGAGTCAAGGTGGTTTCCTGTCCTAGTCTTTCTTTTTCCTTGGTTTCTTCCTTTCCTAACCTTTACTTCCGTCTTTCTCTCCTTGCTGTACTTTCCTAGCCTTTCTCTCCACCTCATTAGTCTCCGCTTCGGCATTTGAGACACTTCTTTCTCTTCACTTCCTTTATTCTTCTTCTTTCCTCCCTGTGCGTGTCTGAAGGCCGACCCATGCATTATCATACGTAGCAGGTGACTGGGTAACGCATAATTCCCCGCCCCGGGTAGATAAGTAGGGCACGTACATACCCCCTGGTAAAGGTCAGGCCCAGGGAGGGGTGATTACCCGAGCTGGTACCTTCCGAACATGCTGATTGGTCCCTCTGTCAGTTCTCGGGAGGTGTGACCTGAGGTTTGATCAATCACCTAAGGCGGGTAAGCCCTCAGAGGGGGCCACCATTAGGAAGGAGCGCGCCATCGGAGATGCCGGTAATCGCGGGGGACACTTCCGCAATGACTTCCTTCTCTTCTTCTGTGTCTTTGACCCAGAAACGAAAGATAGATTCGCCTCAGTAAAAGAAAACTTTGCCGAATCTCCCGAAATTCCTAGTTGTCTCTCGAACTGACGGTAATGATTTCAATTCTGTAAATCCTTTCGTCATTCAGAAAGGTGTTGATGCGATTGCTGGCCCTGTTAAGACATGTTCGTGTCAGCGCAATGGTACATTGTTGCTGGAAGCGGACAGTGCCTTCCAGGTGCAAAAACTAATCCGGACTACGTTGCTACACACGTTTCCAGTCCAGGTAGAAGCGCAACCTATATGTCCAATCAGGGTGTAACAGCCGTGCATAGGGTGTTGAAAAAGATAGATAACCAGCTGACACCAACTCGTACTGTGTTTTTGACGTTCAACAGAGTTTAACTCCCGTCGAAGGTCAAAGCAGGGTATGAAGTTATCTTTGTTCGCCCTTAGGAACCAAACCCAACGCGCTGTTTCCAATGCCACAGATACAACCACACCCGTCAATCTTGCCCCAATGCAGCAAAATGTGTCACTTGTGGTAGGGACGCCCTTGAGGGGGATTGCCCACCTCCGTCCCCTCACTGCCTTAATTGCAACGGTGACCATGCAGCTTCCTCTCAGGACTGCCCTGTATATAAGGATGAAAAGGTAATCCAGCAAATTTGGATTGCGGAAAAGGTATCAACATCTGCCACTTGAAAGTTGTTGGCGAGTCGAAAGCCCACTGTCCTCCCAGTGGGCACATACAGTAAGGTCCTCACCTCCACTCGACCTATTAAGGATGCAGATACGCAGACCTGTGATTTCACTTTCGCTGACACAGTTGTGCGATCAGCCAGCCCGAAGATTGCCCGTTCCACGTCCCCGCTTCCTCCTGCTGCTTCTAAAGTTCAGTCTTCGTCAACCTCTAATAAACCGCAGGAACCTAAACAAGATGCCCGGACTTTGAAAAAGGAACCCGTCAACTGCCTCTTCTCACCATCACTCTTCCAGAAGAGCCAACAAGAAAAAGAGTTCCTCTCCTTCCCCGCTGAGGCGTGACCCATCCGTCACGCCGCCCAACGGTAGTCGGCCCCGATCATCTTCCGTCGCGGCGAGACGCATTACTGTTAGCTGGGCAACCAGCATTTTACCGGCGGCGGAAGCTGCCCCTCCTGATAAACTCAGGAAGGTGGCAGATGTATCATTTGAACCTATGGAACATGACACTCTGCCTCCTAGATGGCGACAGTAGTGCTTCCTCGAAGTCCGGTCCTCAGTGGCCGTCAAGGTGACCTAGCTTGCTTGTTCCTCTTTATCTTCTTTTCTTCTCTCATTTTTTATCATGGTGCTCCTTCAATGGAATATTCGCGGCATTCATTCCAACAGAGATGAATTGAGACTTCTACTCAGACTGCACCATCCATTTGTGGTTGGACTTCAAGAAATGAAGTTACGCCCACGCGACAACATAGTTTTTTCCCAATATACCTCCGTGCGTTTTGACCTGCCCCCTGTGGAGAGTATTGCAGCCCATGGAGGGGTTATGTTGCTCGTTAGAGATGACATATACTACCATCCTATTCCACTGCACACTGAACTACAGGCAGTTGCCATCCGCATCATTCTTCCCACCTTTTCCTTCTCCCTTTGTAACATCTATACCCCATCGTCTTCTGCCTTTACTAGGGCAGATGTGCTGCACCTTGTTGCCCAACTTCCTTCCCCCTTTTTATTGATAGGCGATTTCAAAGCCCACCACCCCCTATGGGGTTCTCCGGCCTCTTGCCAGAGAGGCTTCCTTTTAGCGGACATTCTCAACCATCTTAATCTTGTCTGCCTAAACAGCACCAACCTTTCTTTCAGATACAACACATACCTACTCTCACTTGGACCTCTCCATATGTACTGCCCAAATTGCATGTCGTTTTGAGTGGTATGCTCTCTCTGATACATACTCGAGTGACCATTTCCCGTGCATAATTCATCTCCTTCATCATACCCTACCTCAGGGTTCCACTAGTTGGAACATCTCGAAAGCTGACTGGGGGCTGTTCTCCTCACTGGCGGTTTTCCATGATGGGAACTTCCCCAGCTGTGACAGTCAGGTTGAATACCTCACGGAAGTCATTCTCAATGCTGCCGCATATTCCATTCCATGCACTTCGTCTTCTCCACGTCGAGTCCCAGTCTCCTGGTGGACTGCGGCATGTCGCGATGCTGTTAGAGCCCGGAGACGTGCTCTATGCACCTTTCGCCGCCACCCAACGTTGGCGAACTGTATTGACTACAAACGTCTAATAGGGCAATGCCGACGAGTCATCAAGGAAAGCAAATGGGCCTGCTGGATTGCTTTTACTAGTTCATTTAACAGACTTACTCCTTCTATTGTCCTGGGGGGCCTGCGCCTGTTATCTAGCACAAAGGTCCACTCCCGAATTCCTGGCTTGACCGTCACAAATTAAGTCTTCTTAGACGCAGCCGATATATCCAACACTTTGGGTCAATCTTTTGCAGAAGTCTCGAGCTCCACACATTATCACCCCGCCTTTCTCCCTTGAAAACAGACAGAGGAGGCATGGCCACCTTCCTTCCAATCTCTCAATCGGGAAAGTTACAATGCCATCTTCACCATGCAGGGCTTGAACGAGCTCTCTCTGTGTCCCGATCTTCTGCTCCAGGGCCTGATGCAATTCATATACAGATGCTGAAAAACCTTTCTCTTGCAGGTAAATGTTTTCTCCTCCGCACTTATAATCGCATATGGATTGAAGGTCAGGTCCCCACACTATGGCGTGAAGCAATTGTTGTTCCCAGGGAAGGACAAATATCTTCCTTCGAGTTATCACCCCATTTCTCTCACCAGCTGCGTTTGCAAGGTGATGGAACGCATGGTTAATGCTCAGCTGATTTGGCTACTGGAATCTCGCCGTCTCCTTACCAACGTCCAGTGCGGATTTCATAGGCATTGTTCTGCTATCGACCACCTCGTTACATTGTCAACCTATATTATGGATAACTTTTTGCGTAAGCGCCAGATGGTGGCTGTGTTTTTTGATTTGGAGAAGGCTAATGACACCTGTTGGAGGGTGGGTATTCTCCGCACGCTCCATACATGGGGCTTTCGTGGCCGCCTCCCCATCCAAACATTTTTACCAGATCGAAGGTTCCGTGTACAAGTGGGCTCTGTTTTGTTGGACAGCTTCCGCCAGGAGAATGGGGTGCCACAAGGATCTGTGTTGAGCGTGGCACTTTTCGCCATAGCAATTAACCCAATTATGGATTATCTTCCGGCCGACATATGTGGCTCCCTTTTTGTGGACGACTTCACGATTTACTGCAGTGCCCAGAGAACGTGTCTCCTGGAACGCTGTCTTCAGCGTTGTCTCAACCGTCTGTACTCTTGGATTGTCGCCAATGGTTTCCAGTTCTCCAGAGAGAAAACAGTCTGTATAAATTTCTGGAGATACAAAGAGTTACTTCCCCCCGTCTCTCCATCTTGGCCCCATTACTCTGCCTTTCGTGGAGACAACGAAATTTCTAGGGCTAATATTGGACAGGAAACTCGGCTGGTCCCTGCATGTGTCATATCTGGCTGGCCAGTGTTTTCGTTCCCTTAACATCCTGGGTGTTCTTAGTGGTACGTCATGGGGAGCGGATCGAACCATCCTCCTTCATCTGTACCGGTCCACTGTCCACTCAAAATTGGATTACGGAAGCTTAGTTTATTCTTCCGCATGGCCATCCATTTTACGCTGCCTGAACTTGATTCATCATCGGGGGTTACACCTGGCGATAGGAGCTTTCTACACAAGTCCTGTTGACAGCCTCTATGCCGAAGCTGCCGAATTACCTTTACCATATCGCCGGATATATTACTGTGTCGGTATGCATGCCGTTTGCTTTTGATGCCTCACCATCCTTCCCATCCATCATTCTTTAATGACTCCCTCGATAGCCAATATGGGCTGATGGGCTGTCTGCGATTGCCCTGCTCCCTCCTGGAGTCCGTTTTAGTCGCTTGCTTCGGCAGCTCGATTTTACTCTTCCTTCCACATTTCAAATATGTGAGAGCCCAGTGCGACCTTGGCTCCCAGGCTCCAGTTCGCGTTCACCTCGAACTCACCTCACTCCCGAAGGAGAGCACTTTGGATGCTTTATACGGCTCGTGGTTTCTTGAACTTTGTGCACGGCTCGAAAATTCAGTTTTCGTATATACGGATGTCTCAAAGACCAATGACGGTGCCGGATGTGCGTTTGTCATCGGGGATGACTGTTACGAGTACAGGCTTAATGCCCACTGGTCAAATTTCACAGCAGAGCTTTTTGCCCTCTATCAGGCTGTACTCTTCATCCGTCGACACCGTTCTCCTTCTTATGTTATCTGCTCTTACTCCCTCAGCGCCATTCAGAGTCTGAGTGACCCCTTTTCAGCCCATCCTATTGTGCACCAGATCAACCGCTCCCTTCAGTTATTAGCTTCTGACGGCCCTCGCGTTCACCTCCTGTGGGTACCTGGCCACGCAGGCATGCCTGGTAACGAGGCTGCTGATGCTGCTGCCAAGGCTGCAACTCTCTTACTTCGGACAGCTGCGTACTGTGTCCCATCGCATGATATTCAAGGGGCTCTTTCATGGCGCCTTATATCGTCATGGCATAATGTGTGGTCTTCACTTACTAATAATAAGCTCCGGACCATTAAACCGCTTCCGGTGGCTTGGATGACCTCATCACGCCCCTCGCGATGAGAAGAGATCATCTTGGCCTGGTTGCGGATCGGATATTGCCGGTTCAGCCACCGCCACTTGCTCAGTGGTGACCCCGCACCGTTATGTTCCTGTGGCCACCCGCTGTCGGTGTGCCATGTTTTATTGTCGTGTTCAAATTTTACTCCTGTTCGGCTTGCACTACATCTGCCGGACACATTGGAAGAAATTTTAGCTGATGACGTGCGGGCTGTTGCTTGAGTATTGGATTTTATCAATTTGACCAATTTGTCAAAGGACATTTACCTCTTCGCTTTGTTGCTTTTTATTCTATGTTTTTAGCTGTTTTTGTATAGTCTTATTATCCTTGGGTATATCCCAATTTTGATTTGGGCACTAATGACCTTAGTAGTTGTGCGCCCTAAAACCACGGAAAAAAAAAATCCCTTTGTAATATCTATTCGCCATTGTCATCCGCCCTTACCAGGGCAGATGTGCTACACCTCGTTGACCAGCTCCCTCCACCTTTCGCGTCGGTAGGTGACTTCAATGCCCAGCACCCCCTATGGGGCTCTCCGGCACCTTGTCCAAGAGGCTACCTTTTGGTGGACCTTCTCCAACACCTCAATCTTGTCTGCCTCAACACCGGTGCACTGATCTTCCTTTCCGACACAACACACACTTATTCCAATATAGACCTCGCGATATGCACTCCTCAGCTTGCCAGTCAGTTTGAGTGGTGTGCACTTTCTGACACGTACTCGAGAGTGACCATTTTCCTTGTGTCATCCACTTCCTGCATCATTCCCTATCTCCTCGTCCCACCAGTTGGAACATTTCTAAAGCCGACTGGGGGCTTTTTTCTTCCATGGCAGTTTTTCACAATCAGGACTTTTCCAGTCAGGTCGAATACCTCACAGAGGTTATTCTCACAGCTGCCGAACATTCCATACCTTGTACATCCTCTTCTCCACATCGTGTCCTGGTCCCCTGGTGGACTGCAGCCTGCCGTGATGCTCTTAGAGCCCGGCGCTGTGCTTTACGAAGCTTCCGCCGCCACCCAACATTGGAGAATAGTATCAACTATAAACGACTGCGAGCGCAATGTCATCGAGTTATAAACGACAGCAAAAAAGGTTGCTGGATTACTTTTACCAGTTCTTTTAACCGCTTTACTCCCTCCTCGGTTGTTTGGGGTGGCCTATGCCGTTTATCCGGCATAAAGTTCCACTCCCCGATTTCTGGCCTGACCATCGAGAACGCAGTCCTTGTGGACCCTGCTGATGTTTCGAAAGCATTGGGCCGTTTCTTTGCGGAGGCTTCGAGCTCTGCCCGTTACCACCCTGCCTTCCTCCCTCGCAAACAGGTAGAGGAGGCACGACCGCCTTCCTTCCACTCTTATAACCTTCACCATGCAGGAGCTAGACCGTGCTCTCACCCTGTCCCGATCTTCTGCACCCGGGCCCGATTCCATCCATATTGAGATGCTGAAGCGGCTCGATTTTACCGTTCCTTCAACCTTTTGGTTGAGCGACAGCCCATTGCCACCGTGGCATCAGGCCCAGGTTCACACTCACCTTGAACTTAGTTCTCTGCCCAAGGAGAGCACCCCGGATTTGGTATACCGTTTGAGGCTTGTAGAACTCCGTTCGTGTTTTGATAATGCCATATTTATCTACACTGATGGTTCCAAGAGCACTGACGGTGTTGGATCTGCCTTTGTCATCGGGGACAACTGTTTCTAATACAAGCTTCCTGACCGGTGCTCAAATTTCATGGCTGAGCTTTCTGCCCTCCACCAGGCTGTTTTATATACATACCGCCGCCGCCATTCTTTTTATGCCATCTGTTCGGACTCCCTTAGTGCCCTACAGAGTCTTAAGGACCCTCTCTTGACCCGTCCTCTCTTGTATCGGATCCAACGCTCCCTCCAGTTGGTAGCAGATGACAGCTGTCACGTTTTTTTTGTTTTTTTTTTCTGTGCGACCCTGGCCACGTGGGTGTGCCCGGGAATGAGACCGCTGACATAGCAGCCAAGGCAGCAGCTCTTTTGCCTCGCATGGCTACTTTTTGCGTCCCATTGGCTGATGTTCAATGGGCTCTTCGCCGGATTATTGTGTCGTCCTGGCACAGTGCGTGGTTCTCACTCCACGACAATAAATTGAGACCTGCTCGAGTTTTGTGTTTTATCAACATGGCCAATCTATCAAAAGATATTTAACCCTTTTAATTGTTTTTATCTTTCGTTTTTAGCCTTCTTTTGATACTCTATCTGGTAGTTACCAATTTTTTACGAGATCTATTGAATCTGTATTCTTATCTGGGTGCTAATGACCTTAGCAGTTGTGCGCCCTAAAATGACAAAAAAAAACCACCAGCCTATAAACCAATAGCATCAGACACACACAGTGCAAAGGTAATAATGAGCTGAAAATATTTGGAACAAATATCATGACTTGAAATAAGTTGAAAGATGTATTTTTTACCAAGACAGTATTTCTAAATTTATGCTTTACTGACAGCTTCACATACACTTCTTAACATTGTTCACTTAGTACACTCTACTAACTTGCATGGAAATGAAGAATCTTTCTTCAGCAGCTAACACGGAATCATTTCAAATGTTTCAGGAGGGTGGTGGGGGCAGAAATATATTCAACAACGAAGTTGAAAATTTGTGCTGGACCAGGACTCAAACCTGGATTTCCCTCTTTGGGCCAGCAGTCACCTTAACCAATTAGGCTAGCCAGGCATGCTAAAAGTTGAGAATGTGGGTTGGAAGGGAAGCGTCCAGCACAGATTTTCAACTTCGTTGTTGAATTTATTTGAAACCCCAAAATGGTTGAAATGTTTAAATATTTTGATTTTGTAAATTTACAGCCAATACTGTCAACTAATGTTGTCATTTCTTTATGGACATGTCCAAAAGAACAGACACCAATCACCATTGTTGTAATGATTTCCATCCCAGATCCTGTATCATTTTCCATGATACTGTCTCCCCTGTATCATGACAATACAAAACGACCGCCCTCTTTGGACTGTTTCGATGTCTTCCGTCATCATGTAACTAATGATTGTACCATGTCATCTTTACCAAGCTACAAATTAACAATACCTTTCTCTAGAGGAAATAAAGAAGTGTAGAGTAGCAATATACATTAAAGAAAATCAAGATTGTAGAGTAATAGACATCACAATGTAATATGGAGCAACACACAGCACCATGTGCTGCTAAAATAAAGCCTAATTGCAATCCAGATACAGTTGTAGCTGTTTACAAAACACCTTCAGGAAAAATAAGAACCTGCCTGCATCACGTGGACCAGGTTCTGTCAGTGTTACATACCGAATAAAAGGATCCTGTGGTCTTATGTGACTTTAATGTACACTATCTGACTGAAAATAAATAGAAGTAATATCCAAAATATGAGGTCCACTTATAATCTGAATACAGTAGTCACCTTTCCACTAAAATCGCATCACATTGCCAAACTATGATAGCCAATGTTTTTGTACATTTAAGTAGCTATCTCAATATAATTATTGGTAAGGTTATAAATGGTCTCAAAGGCTATCGTGACAGTTGCAGTGCTCTTACTAATGTTAATCCTTAATCCATACAGTAAATTATCTCTGTCATGGAAATCCATAAGAATAATAAGCAGAGGTAAAAGAATATTTTAACCGTAAGTTCAGCAAATGGATTGGTCCTTTATTGATCATGCTAACGACAAATGTAACTGCTTCATAAATGATTTTTCTGCCATTTTTAAGACTGTGTTCCAAATTAATATCAAAGTACTGTTCCCAATTCTGTAAGTAACCTTTGGGTTACAAAAAGTATTAAACAACCATAGTACTAAGGTGGAAATTTATAATGCAGTTGGAGGTAACCTAATGCAAAATGCTAATCCAGAAGCTGAAATTTTTAATACTTTTTACTGCGGCTGACGCTACTCTACATTGAGCACGGATGCTTATAAGCGTCAGCCGCAGTGAAAGTGTTAACAAAAGATTCCTGTCACTTACTCGGCAAATTGGCTGTAGATTTCCTAAGAAAGTGAAGGCTTTCACAACCAGCTGAAATAGTTGCTGTTGAATCTTCAACGTTGTATGGTTGTGGTCGAAGAAACATTTCTGCTCCTGACGTTTTGTCCAGAGATGTGCTAGACATCTTTAGAAGTGCTTATGGTAGCGGTCACCAGCTACATCCTCGGAAGATTCGACAGCAACTCCCTACGAAAGCTTCCTACTCCAACATAATACCAGAAATGTGCTTTAAGCCAGTCTATGTAGAAGAAATTTCAAAGGTAATGTGGTCTCTAAAATGCAAGATTTTTGAAGGGGTGGATAATGTAACTAATATTTTTTTTAAATATTCTTGTACATGGGTACATGATAATCTGTGCCATATTTATGATTCTTCAGTATGGAATTATTCCTGAAAGATTCAAATATGCCTCTGAAGCCCCTTTACAAGAGGTTATAATAGTGAGCTCACAAACTACCAGCCAATTTCATTATTAAGAGGTTTCTCTCAAATACTTGAAAAATTAATGCATGATAGAATTACGGAACATCTCATGCGGAACAGAGTTGTCAGCAAGAGTATTTGGCTTTCAGAAGGGCTGTTCAACTGAAGATACAATCTATGCACTTGCAAATGAAATCCTTGAATTACTAAATGAAATTAAAAAAATTATAAAAATAAAATAAAACAAAAATAGGAATTTGTGTCTTTTGTGACTTGGCAAAACCCCCTTGTTGGTGTAGATCACCACAGTCTCAAGCAGAAAGCCAAGTTAGTTGGTTTTGTGGGGTGTTGCAGGTAAGTGGCTACACTCAAGGGCCAAAGTGGAAAAATGTAGTTTTAAACAGCAAAGTTAAGTTTAGGGTACCTCTCCCCAATCCAAACGGATTCCTATTTGCTGTGGTGTGCCACATGGCTGAATTCTAGGGCTATTGCTGTTTTTGATGTTTGCAAATGTTGTACGGTTGTGCACAACACTGCCCTGTTAGTTTTCTTTATTTGCTGATGATACCACAATCTTTGTGAGTGGAACCTCTGAGCACAATTTTGAGGAGTCCATAAAAATGTACTATCTTAAGTTATTCATTGGTTCACTGCTAATGGACTCTCACTAAACTCAAGTAATAGCAACTCTACAAAAAATTAAAGAAAAGTAAGAGAGAAATATAAGTGAACTGTGGCAAAAAACAAATAGAAAAATGAGGGTGACTAAATTCCTTCTAGTGCATATTGACAGTAAAATAAACTGGACATGCCATATCGAACAGACTGTAAAAAAACTGAGCTCAGCTACAAAAACAGAGTAAAATGTTCCTTTGGAGACATAGCCACTGTAGTCTGCATACTACAAGCATTTTCAGTCCATTCTGTGTTACAGAATAATCATTTAGTGGCAAAAAAAATAAATAAATAAATAAATAAATAAATAAAATATAATATAATATAAAATATAAAATAAAATAAAAAATAAAATAATAAACTGTGCTTTTTAATCAGCAAAATCACTATATTTTACAAGAAATAAAGACAATGTCATCATGAAAGTGATCTTTCCAGTAATTCATTTACAGCTGGTCATTGACTATATAAAGGACCAACGAAGAGTCAAACCCTAATCTGTAGTGGATCAATGTGTGGAGCACAACAGCTTTCTAGCATGATGCACTTCCGCTGGTAATAGCACACATACCCACACACATGACCATACAGACACACTTACTGCACCTTTCTGGGTATTTAATTTTTAATCGATACATTTATTTAATATGTATATGTAACTGTCATTTTTTTCTGTCACAGGTCATTTACAAAATATATTTAATAAATCTGTTGTAATTAGTACATGTGTGTTCAGTGTGCAGTTAGCAAATTTTTACCTCACATGTCTACAGTATTAGTGAAATAATATCATGGTCCATAGCTTATGCAAAAGGTGTTCCCCTTAAGATTTCACCAGCCTGCAGAAGACATTACAAGACACTGGGCATTAAACAGTCAAACCCCGCCCATCCCCCCTTCCTATATGTTATAAACACTGTGGAAAACTAATTTATTCAGTTGTTCATTTAAATTACTCACACAGCATTAACCACAAAGGAGAACCTTTAGGAGTGTGTAACAAGTAAATTAATTCATTAACAGACAGAAGCAACCACCACTAGCTACTCCTGAAAATATTAGATTAATAACTAATATGAATCTACTCAAACTGATCAGCATTGTAATCACTTCCAGATTCTTCCTAGTCCCTTCAATGATTTTGGAAATCCGTATGTCTGCCATCTTCAGTAAAACACTGATGTCAATTTATTTTATTTGTTTTATCAGGTTCTCTTAATCTTTGTTGGTAAGTATATCAGGCAAGATGTGGTATGGGTCAAACATATGAGACAACACACACACACACACACACACACACACACACACACACACACAAATGTAAAATAATAATAATTTTCTTTAAATTGAAAATGTTTTGCTTAGTTATGATTTTAATACAAAACTTAAAAAAATGGATAATACAACAGATTATGTACATGTAAAAGGAAATTTCATTGATTACTTATAGAAATTAGCAGCAGTGCTCTGATTTAATAACTTTTAAGTTGGAAAAATTAAAAGAACATTTCGTTATTTTCAAAGAATTGGTAGTTCTATCTACATGCACATTTCCCCTGTAATTCACAGAATTCTTCTAGTGAGTAGATGTACACATTTAGCAAATATTCCTTTAATTAAATTTTAAATAAAGGTTAATTGTCTCTTAAAGATTTTATTTTATATGGGAGTGAGTTAAAAATTTTGGAGTCAGACCACTTGACATCTTTTTGACCCAGTGTCAAGTTCTTAAGGTCATAATGGAATTTTTCCCTTTCTTTTGTTATAGTTGTGATAGTTTCTATTCAAGTTATACTGAGTAGGATTCTTTATTACAAACCATGTAAGTGAAGTGAATAAATGTATTGGGATACAGTAGTCATTATTCACTGCTTTCTACTCTACACATAACTGTAAGTGGCAGAAAAGAAGTACTTACCTCAACTTTCACATAATTAATCAACTACCAGCTGTTCAAAATGCAAAATGAAGAATGAAGGGTGATATCACAGCCAAATTTATATGCAGGATAGTGTGATGTACACAGATAACATTATTGAATGTACAGCATCATGTCATGCACCTTGACATGGACTCAAAGAAGCTCTGGATATACTGTTGAGGTATAGCAGTTTAAGCTGCTCTCACATATTGCCAGAGTTGACCTGGTGTAGCAGCAGGTGATGTGTTCTGGGCAAGTCATTCAGCAATTATTGTCCAGACATTTTTGATAGACAAAAGATCAAGAAAACGAGGGCTGGGACAGCAATGCAGTCAGATAGGTGCCTATCAGGAGGACATCAGACCCCACATTTCAGAGATATCATGCTGGGTGGTTGGTGTACCAGCAATGCCTACCAGAGGGGTGCGCGACTGGAATTCAATACCACTAAAAACAATAATATGGGGCATGAGACCAGTATGGCAATGCATAAGGCGACAGTTGAACAGTCTCTTTCCATGGTGGAGGCAGATTGAGCATCGGAACTGTACTGTTTTCACTAATGCATCCTGTGCTGGCTGCTCCACCATGATGGTTGGCACAAAGTCTGGAGGCAGCGTAGCGTGGTGAGAGACTGTTGAACTGAGGCAGTATTTTCAGTCATGTGATCATGTACAACATGCTGTCTCCCAGGTAAAGTCTGCTGTGGTATCTCAGGTCCTTCTTGGCATTAAAATTTATATTGCTTGCAGTGTACTTCAGCCTGATGAACAAAATATAAACATCAGAATGGCAGACCATGTTGATGACTTGCTAGCTAACAGAACACAGTATGTCATTATCAATGGAGAAAAGTCTTCCAACATGAAAGTAAATTCTGATGTGTTTAGAGGATGTATTGTAGGATCATTGATTTTCACTGTATGTATAAATGGTGAAATAGATAATATTGGAAGTTAAACAAAGCAATTTCTGGACAATACTGTAGTGTACAGTATATATTTTTTAGGTTTGACGTGATTTCAACAGTTATTTGTGACATTATTTTCTAGATAAGTGATTTATTATTGGATTTACAGTCACCTCAGCTTTGTTGCACCATTATAACAAAAAAAAATGTTAAAATGTTTGTAAAGCTTATGGAAATTAACTGTGGGATCATCAGTCCCTAAACATACAAACTACTTATGAACTAACTTATACTAAAGACAGTACAAACATCCATGCCAGAGGGCGATTCGAACCCTTGATGGGGAATGGCCTTGTGCATCGATGTATAGCACCTCAGTGCACTCAGCCACTTCACCGCGGCCATAACTTGAGGCAGGCTGTTATTTGTGAGTGTGTTTGCATCATGTATCATAGTGTCAGTTATATGCTCTTCCATCGTGAACAGTTGATTTTATCTGTATTGGAGTAGCAGTCTCATGGTTTTGTTATTGTAGTGTCACTCGGTGTGGATGGATGCTGTTAACAGTATTAGCTACTTTATTAGTATAAAGTGAAATTTATGATTACCATATTTAATTAAAAAATTCATTATGTTTTAGTAAAATAACTTAGAAAACATTCATGTCTAGTTTATTTATCCATAACTGTAAAATTTTTTATCATGAATTAGACATGTGGGCAGTGTCATAGGTTAGCAAGTAATTTATCACAGTGTGAAATTTGTACAAACTATTTTCATTGTGTTTAATCCAGCGGAAAAGCCTGTGGGCATTCTAGTGAGAGCCTTGTCTGGACTTCCAGAGTATGTAACAAGAATAAGTTGATAGAGGAGCTGGAGTGTAAGATCTTTAATTGATTCAGGAAATGTATGAAACGGAACTTTATGTAATTTTAAATTCTGTGATGATGGGATAATCCCAAAACCAGTTGTTTAATAAATAAATCTTACATGACAGCTAAGTGTAAAATGCATTTCCTTAACTTACATGGCAGAGGTGTAGCCCAGCAGTAAAAAGAACTGGCAGTAGGTTGAGCACCAGGTCACTAGCATTGTGAAGCCTAATGCAGGGTTGGCTCAGGTAACTGCTAACATATGTGAGTTATGTAGGAATATTTCAGAATTGGATGAGTTAATGATAGTTGCTGGAGCTGGGAGGAGTTTTGATTGGGATGTTGATTATGACATATAAGGAGACCTAGAAAACGTAGCTACTTAAACTGACAGCACAAATGGGCATTAAATTGATGGCACAAATTTGCATTTAGTGCACCTGTTTCAGCATCATGATTAGTCTAATCTTAATACAGCTGTCAGGTGTCATAAGATGAGGCTTCAAGAGACAGTGATGGCAGAGTACATGGCTCACATTGCAGTGGCGCCATTAGAGTCTATCAGTAGGTCAGATTTCACAAGCCACAGCCTGAACTTCAATAGGTGTAGAAGGGGAGGTTGCCAATCTTGTGTGTGACTGTGTGATTGTGGGTGGGGGATCACTGTGGGAAAATTGCTTTAGTTGATGATGTTAGAGCTGCACCAATTTCAGATGAAGACAGGCAACAGGTATTCCTGCTTAAAGGCAGTCTCAATAATACAGCAACCACTTTTGACAATGGTCAGGTATCCATATCATGAGGGACATAGCATATTTCATCAAAATACATGTGATATTAGAGATAACTTGTAGATATCAACTCAGACATTATTGGTATTTCATAACAGTTATTAAATAATCTGATAATCATAGGTTTGGTTTACCACGATACAGGTTAGATTCCTGTTTTTCTCGAAGTTTTCTTACTGTGCTTGGGAGTGCCCCTGTAAATGAGAAACAGAAATCCATTTGAGTAACATTTCAGAACACTGTATATTGTGCAGGTTTAGATGAATTTAGTGGAACTAAGCTTCTCAGTATTATTTATAGGTCCCCTGGCTATGATTTCAAAACATTTTTCTTGAGATAGAGAGGGTTGTAGTGTTGCTTTGTAGGAAGTACAGAAAATTAGATTTATATGTTGATTTAAATTTTATAGAGTGCACAGAAAGAACAGATAGAGGAGGTGGGATTCGTGTAAGAGGACGAGCTGTGGAGGGAGGGTGGGGTGGTGAGGCTGAATGGCTTTGGTGGGGATGTGGACTTGGCCAGCATTAGCCAAGGACTCGTGAAGGAAGGAGGCAGTGTGGTCTATGTCATCAGAGGTATGGAGAGATAGGGGTGGCTGGTGACCTGGGTATCAATGGTATGCTTATAGGCATCCCTGTTGGCATAGCAATAATTGTGTACAAATTATGGGGGAGGAGCAGGGTGAGGGAGGGGGTAGGGCAGTGGTGGTGGTCGAGTGTAAGGAGGGCGAGGCTATGGTCACTGCCTATGAGATCAAGGACTTCCACTGTGATGCATGCAAGGAGGTTGGGAGGAGCTTAGACAGCATCAGGTTTGGTGGTACTTTCAGGGTTGTTGAATTGGGGGAGTGGGATGAGGTCACTCTGATGAGATGCGAAGAATTGATGCCACCACAAGAGCTTATCAGTGGAATGAGTGGTTGAGGTCAGTGGTAACCACATAGGTTGTGTAGGATCAATATGTTAGTGGAAATCATACTGGACAGGGGATGCAGACTGGACTTATACTGTGGCACAGGTATAGGTGAGGGAAGGAAGAAAGAGACTAGGATAAGGTGCTTTGTGTGGTCATTGAGGTGGGGGGTTGGTTTGGCAGGGTGGTGGTGGAGATGTCCAATCGCAACCCTGCTTGTACCAATGGGAGAGGAGCATCGATTCGGCTGAGGCGGTAAGGGGCAGTACTGATGGAATGGCAGCATTGTAGGAAGGTTTGTTTAAGGAAGAAGTCATTTGTGTAGTGGTGGGTAAGTGTGTGCTTAAAATGGTATTTGGTGGTTGGGAGGGAACAGATGTTGTAGTAGAGCAGTGTGTAGGTTGGGTGTGCCATGATTAAAATGGGGGAAGGGGGGCTGGAAAGGTACTAAAATGGAAAAGGAGGGAACTACTTAAATGATCTTCTTGAGGTGGGAGAATTTGAAGTGGGAGTGATTGCAGGAGGAAATGACAAAGGTCTCGAGCTGGAAGATGGAGCACGTGACGAGGGTAATCTGGTGCAGAATATGGTGACATTGGAAAAGATGTATGTTCTGAAGGAAAGTGGTTACTAAACAGATGATATTCTCCATGTTGGAAAGGAGACAAAGGGTGTTATTGAAGTTTATGGAGAATTTGACAGGAAGGACGGCGACAGTCCGTTCGGCATTGATCGGTGGGGTACCAGCTTTACATTTAGTAGCTTGGGTGTTGTTCACCACAGGTATTACAGGTGGAAGAAGAAGTGAGATTTGGGCATTTTTAAGGAAGTGAAGATTTATACAGTGGGGACAGGTCAGTGGGTTATAGAAATTTTCAGTCTGGTACTCATTGTATGTAAGACAACATTGGCAGCCGTAGGATTAGGGATGCGACCTGGAGGGACCATATTATACCTACAGTCGTAGATCATTGCCCCCTCTTTGAGGAGGGGATTGATGGAGAGTGCTGACTTGGTAAAAACACAAATGAGGAATGTAGGAGCATTGATGTTTTGAATTCATTATGTGCATCAGATTTCCAGGTGGGTGTGGGAGTTTCAGTTATTCGAACACCTTACCCTCTGTGATCCATGGACTGAGTATGGTGAGGCAGCAGGGAGGTTTGGGTTGACAGGGCAAGCAGTTGATTTGGAAGGAGTTTGTGAATGGTGTGAAAACCAAAGAAATCTGAAGGACTTCTCAGAGGAGCTCTGTGGGGAAGGTATGTGTGGGCCACTGAATGTGACATCACTGACACTGCTGCACAGCCTTGTTATCCCAGGAGTGCTGAGTGAGTGGCCATGGACCTGAGAGAAAGTGCATGTAGCCATCAGTGGTGGGGGAAGGCTGCAGGCGTAAATACTAAACCAGGTCCACCTGACGATCAGTCTCATGTCTCACCAGATGATGGTTTCGAGCTACACAATAAAAACATTGTGAAAGTATGATACTTATATTTCCCAGAACATGCAAGAACCTGAAATGTCATTAGATGACCGTTTGTTAGAGTTACAAGAATATAGGTAACTATGACGTGTGTGTGCAGTGGATTTCTTTTTAAAAGCAGTAACAAAATGATAGTTGCATAACAGAGATCTTTCTGGGGAGTGAAGTCAAATCAGGCTGCAGGGTTCACAGGGGGACATTGCAGACTTCTCCCCTATTAATGCATGACTTAGAAAAATGGTTATCTGCAACTCATGTAGCTGTGTGAGTGCAAACCAGTTTCCCACCAAAGCATATTTGCAGGTGAGACTTCAAATTTTTTCCGTGCAATTGACTCTCAATTTGATAAGAATGGATAATATACTGACATTGATGAATAGTTGAAGCAGTTCATAAAGCAATGATTAATATATTTTTGTAAGCCTGCTAGCCTCTGAGATGTAGTTATCATTTTCTAAAATTGAAATTCACTAGCTTTTGTTCCATAACACTAGTTCTGGATGGGACAAGCACACACCATATTTCATTTACAGAGTGTTCTTAATGCAAAATTACTGCTGGTTAGCCAGTATTAATTTCTAAATTATTTTTAGTTGCACAATAAATTTTGCTAATACAGTTGGCTGAAACATCCTACTACTAACTTAACAAGAATGTCACAAAGAGCTACTAAAGTGCAGACAGATGGTGTATAGCATATTTTTACAACGTTTCATGTGATTGAAATGTTTTCAGCAATAAAATAATACATGAACTACAAAGCAAGAACATGACCAAGCAAAGAGCATAGGCAGTAGTTTTGCAAGTGCTACAGTAAATTCATAAGTCAGTCGGACCATGTTTTAGGAACAAGATCCTTTAAATGAATGTCAGTAATCATCCATCTAGATCCAGGCAGCCAAATGCTGCACACTGTGCAGAGGTGCAGAAGTGCTGCACAGGTGCACACATGTGAGGCGGTGAACAACAGCGACATCTGTTATTAGAGACGTGTACATAATAAACAGTGATGGCTCCACTTTCTGGTTTAGGTGGTACAAGCAAGAGCACAACACACCCAATCTCGTTTACCCCTGGTTACCCTGTGGGTAGAAAGATACACTACAAGAAAGCAGTTGGCTACGGCATTCACGCCATGACCCAGAATTTTGACATGTGCAGAACCACTGCACGTGTGCAGAATTTCTGGCCAGCCTGATCTAGATATTGGATCTGTACTGCTCTTCATTCAGGGACACTTCAGTGAAGCATGTCAACTGTTGCAAGAGCCTTAAAATTCCCTGTAAAGCATCATTAAATCCACAGCAGTAACAACAGCAAATATATATTTCAAATACATTTTTACTTCCCTGACAAAGCTATAAAATAGTTACATCATTTGTTTTGCCAGTTCCGTTTGGAAAAACAAAGCTCTTTCCTTTTAGTAAGTGTAGGAAAGCAAGCACCTTGTGACTTTATTTCAAGGTGCAAATACATTATCAGTACAATGCAAAGGGAAAGTTTCCAGCAATTGGATGACTTTATTTTTTTCAGTTGACAACTTTTGGCATTATACTTTTATTAGAAGCATGATTTTTGTTTGATTTGAGGTAAGGGTACCAATTAGGACATAATTTTGCCATATAGTTATTACTGTACCACTTTAATTATGCTGTAATGAAATTAACAATCAAAGTTTGAGTATTGTGGCTTCAAATTATTTACACAAGTGGTAGTTATAGACATTATCAACAAAGCTCCAATATTATGTTATTATATTTTGTATTATGAACAAGTAACAATTATATTATCATTGGGTTATCCTACCCATGCTTTACTTCCCATAAGATGACATTGCACATGTTACAATGAAGTTCTCATTAGTCATCTCTGGTCATGTAGAATGAACTTATATGTAGAAGAAAAAGTCTCAGCATCAACAGATGAGCATGGAACTCTGATAGACTTTAAGACAGGATTTGAAAACATTAGGTGCATTAATTTCAATGCCTGCAATGACTAAATTATTTCAGTTTCTTGACTGGATTTTTTTTTCAGTTTAATTTAGCATGGCATGCTAACCAGCAACAATATCAGACCATTTTAATGTATTGCAGTCATAATTTTATGTTTCTCACTTACTGAAGAAGTATTTATCTAATTAAATTGCTTACATAATTATGACATTAATGACTGGTATGCTCGTATGACTGCAATAATGGAGAACTGGGAGGCAGAAATGCTCTTTTGAGGATTGCTGACAAATGCTGACCAGGTATATCACAATTCTGCTACTGTGTTGACTTTGTAGGGGTGTGGGATGGGCCCTAGGGTTCCTTGCGCTCCTGGGAATTCTCGATAGCCTCCATGTGTCATATGTTGGACTGTTTGTTTTCTGTAGGCCAGTGATTACAAGTACAAGCATGAGACAGAACATTCTTTGGGGACTCTCTTTCCACACTTTTTGGCAAAGCTTTGCCTTTGACTTGGATGTGGGGCAGTTCTGAACATCACCAATGAAAAATAAATAGCATAAGAAGGGACACTCAAATAAAACTAATTTATGCAACGAATGAAGGTTTTACACACCACTTATCGGGGGGAGGCAATTGCCCACTCTTTTGTCACCTCCACCCCCAGTGGTGGCCTATGGTTATATCATTATAGATATAGGCAAGCAGTTCAGTCATGTAAGGTTGGTATCGAGGAGAGCCAAATTTGTTTTGTCTGAGGGCTGGCTGGCAGAGCCAGGGCATGACATAATTGCTTGACTGGCCTACATGAATACTAAGCAGTTAGTGAGTTACAGGAATTGAGTACTCCAAGTAGCAGGAGAGCTGAATGACAGTTGCTTGTGAGTGGCAGCTGCTGTATCACTGATTTTGAGGTAGTCTGAAACATGACTAATTGCTTCAGTCATTAACCACAATGTCATAGTAAAGCAAATCCAAATGCATGTGTGATCTCTGAAAAATTAGATGCATTCAATGAAACAATAATATTTTCAATAGCTTAACACTTAATAGTTTGCAGCAGCTGTATATTTCAACAGTAAGTCGGTAATTAACCACTTTTAAATGCGTCATGGAATTTCAAAAAACAATGTCTCAGATGATGGTGAGAAATTCATGGATGGCTGATACAAGCAGAGTCACCACAAAGCTAGCATTTCTAGTAAATCTCTGGTGAGACCACAGATTCCCATTACGTGGGATTTTGGAACTGGAGTAAAACCGTGTGCTCTCACTGTACAAATGGGAAATGAGGGCAAGTATTAAGACAGACTGTACAGACGTCTCCTAATCTCCTATGATTTGACTATTTTCTGCAGGACACGTAGGTTAAGCTAAACTTGAGCTCCCGACAAACATGTATGCAAACACTTTTCTGCGCAGTCTGTTCACTGTCTCATCACTGAGCCACACAGTATTCTTTGTGATGCTCACAGACTTGTGTTACAAGTGGACAAATGTCCGTTGTTCCTTTCCCTGTGCACACAGTACCGTATAACAAGATCAATCACTGGGAGTCTGTTCCCTCTGGGACTAGTGATGCAACACACAAACATTTGCCAACAAATTGCTTATCATGAAGTTCACCACGCTGCAAATAAATATCCTGATAATCAAGTAAATGTCTTTTTGTCACTCTCGTCACCACTGCCAGCTATTAATTATTGTTATAAGTAGCGACGATACACATCCATATGGCTGCTGACCTTGACACTATCGTGGGCAAGGTGAGTGTTAAAACCGTTCTGTCCTGGTGAACAAACAATAGTAAGTTTTCAGTACAACCTACCGCATGAACAATTTTCGGACTTTGAACAGTTTTTTATAATCGTGGATTGTGTGTGTTATTCCTTGTGTCTTGTTATTTTTTGTGTTTGTGTCTCAACTTCAGAGGAAATGTATAGAATGATGGAGGAGCAGCTACTGTGCAACCAGACACTGGGAGTGAGCTACAGACTCCAGTCAAGAAAATAGCCCAAAAAGCACTGTCACACTCAAGCATCACTAAGTCATAAAAGAAACGTCTTATATGAAGGCTGATTCTTTTCTAACAATAAAGTTGCTCATTGTTCTCAGCAGTGCCTTCTTCTTTCTCATGTTTCTGCTGAAGTTGTTTAAAGTAGGGGCTTTTATGATCATTAAGTATAAATAAAATAAATAGCCTTATTAATATCAAAGAAAGACTGACATCCACATTGGGATAAACTGATATACTTTGTCATTTTATCCTAACACATGGTTTGCCATTTTGGCAAGAATATCAGCTACATTTTGCGTAAAGTTTACTAGGATAAGATCAGCGAAATTAAGGCCCATAAAAATGCATACCGGCATTCATTTTTCACTCTTTTTGTATGGGAGTGGAATAAGAAAGCAAGTTAATTAGTAGTGGTACTGAGTACCCTCTCCTGATGCACTTTATTTAAATCTCAATGATAAACATTTGCTCTGTTATTCGCAGTTACGTGTTTTGTATAGAGGTCATGGAGTCACTTCAATTTCTCCCAGGAGTGGAAGGACTTACCTTAAGGGGAAAAAAGGAAAGGTAAACAAGCACACATACACCCACACACATGCACACGCAAACACAACAAGATAGACATTTGTAGGTAAGTCCTTCCACTCCTGGGATTAGAATGACTCCTTAAAACCAATATCCTTCCCTTTCTCCCCTCCTTCCTTCCTCTTTTCTTGAAGAAGCAACCAACAGTTGTGAAAGCTTAAATGTTTGTGTGTTTTTCTTTTTTTTTATGTGTGTGTGTGTGTGTCTATCAGCAAGCCTATGCTTTGGGTAAGTCAAACAATCTATATTTTTATACATAATTAATAACTCAGGAATAAATGATGTCTGTGTTATACAAAGGACATGTATCAATGAAAAATTGGACTGTAAAAATTTACTTTTATGTAATTAAAAAGTACTAATTTTAATAAAATAATTATGACAATCTATTAACTCATCACATTGTCAAGGACATATATATAGAACCAAGTGACTGATGTGCGAGAGCTCGAGTTCAAGTTAGTTCAGGTCGAAATCAGTTGAAGTTAGTTAAGTTGATTTTACTTGAGCTAAATCTAAATTAAAGAATAAATGGAAATAATTGGTGTTTCATTTGTATTCCACTCCTACAAACTTTATGTAAGAATGTTGGTGAATGATTTGTGTGTGGTAAAGAAATTATTTTTTAATTACTTAAACATGCAACTATATTGTAGTTGTTTCAACAATTAACCAAAGTACTGGGATGCTATAATATGAAGCTCTATAAAAACAAGTGTCAAAATCCTTATGTATGAGTTCTAAATAATCTTATGTTACAGTTGTAATACCATACTTTGTATGGAAGTGGGGACAAAAGTTGTTTGCATTTGGAGATTGAAATCTCATGGACAAACATGCAGCAGTAAAAACTGCATTTGGTTTAATATTGGTCCTTTAACTCACACCCTTACCCGCTACCACCTCCAAACTAAAATAAAATGAAAACATCCATCCTACCTTCTAATTCAGTATACTACACAAGCCACTACATTCCTTCAACTTTTTTTATATCCTCTCTGTGTCCTGTCAAGTAATAATTGTTCACTGCTCAGCAATATTGAAGATGTCGAACAACCAACCATAGGGTTGGAAGTCTCCTTAGTAGACTTCTTGAATCTTCTAAGGGTTGTGTCAGTAACACAGCATTTGTTTTCACTTTGCCAAAACATGTATGTTTCCCAGTTATGTTGTTTATAATTGTACCCCATGAATTTCGTTAGATGTATAACCCTCAATTTTGTTTTGCTAATCAATATGTCTGACTGACAAAACTTTGTTAGTACATATGTGGAGAACCAAACACATAGTGATGTTTAGGGTCAATTGTCACAATTAGTGCCATAAAGATATAATTTCAAAAATCATTTTGCATTGGCTTTGCTCTCCTGAGGAGTTTACTAGACAGTAGCAAATCTTGTCACAATATTTCTGAGTGCGATAGAGAGTTTGTAGCTCTCACAGAAATCATAAAATGTTACTCTTGCACCAATTTGGAACAGAGCCACTGCCTCATACTCTTTTTTTAGCTTGCATCGACATTTTCATGGAGCAAGTAAATAGCTGCAGCGTTCATTATGCTGGCCGATGCAGATAATTTTTTAAAGTAGAAAATGAGATTTCTTGTAGTTGCTGCGTGAAATTCATCACCCTTGTCAGTAACCAAATGTTTAAAGTATTTCAT
Source organism: Locusta migratoria (assembly GCA_026315105.1). Taxonomy (NCBI): domain Eukaryota; kingdom Metazoa; phylum Arthropoda; class Insecta; order Orthoptera; family Acrididae; genus Locusta; species Locusta migratoria. The sequence continues at coordinate 637,576,823 of CM048755.1, read as the reverse complement.
TTTATTATAACTGGTGCTGTGGACTATACCGTAATCAGTAAAATGCTGGAAAAGAAAACCTGACCACAACAGTGTGATGCATGTAGAAATTAATTTGTATTGTTGATGGAATTTCTTCAGAGGTTTTTGTATGGTAATTCGGCATGCATTAACCAAGCTGTTATCTATGAGCCTTACTACAAATAACTGAGTTGAGTTTCCAAGAAGACTTAATGTTCAAAGTTTATCTTTGGATTTCATTAAAGAATTTCTCCTGGCAATTCCCAAAGTTATAAAATAGGATTCAAAAAATTTATACGCAAATGTTTCTCAAGAGTAATTTGAACAGACGACTGATGCCATCCTTCCATTGTCCAGTGCCAGCTGCCACCAGTGCCACATCGTTACAGCGCTAAGTATCTGAATTTAATTTGTGTCAAATTTAATTTGCCAGTCTAGTTCATTTTCGGTAGTACTGTTTTAAGAGGTTTACTCCTGCGTACTTGCAGATTTCGTTTGTACTACTGTTTTAATAGTTTATTCTATCGTATTTGATAAATACCGTTGTGTTTAGTCTTCTTCTTTGACCGGTGTATTTCAAAATAAGTCAGAGACCATTACTAAAGTTCGTTATCAGTCAGTCCAGTGCCAGCTGTCACCAGTGTCGCGGCGTTAACAGCGCTAAGCTGCCGGACTCAGTTTTGTTGATTCGACAGTGTAGTTACCACTGACCACAGTTAAGTCAGCAGCCAGCCGCCTTCATTAGAGTACTAGGCTTCTTTAAAGTTGTTAATTGCTGTTAATTGTATCGATAGGATGGATAGGATGTGTGCCTGCTGTGTGCGGACGAAGGAGGAGTTGGCCGCGGTTCGCGAACAGTTGAGCGTGCTGTTGGCTACGGTCAGCCGTCTTCAAGCTGCTGTCTCGGGGTGCAGTGATGGTGGGGAGTCTGGTGCGTCGAGTGGGACACCTCAGGTGTCTCACGCTTCGCTCTCTGTCCCTGCTACCGAGGCACCTTCAGGTGTACCGGACGTCGTCGAGCCACCTTCTCCGCAAGGGGAGTGGCGGGTTGTTCGCGTCGCTCGAGGCAGAAGGCCAATGTGGAGGCTGGACGTCCGTCCGCGCCCGTTCGTCCTGTGAATGAAGGTGTGGCCACTCCTTCAGCAGGGTCCGAGCAGGTGCACGGGGGGAGGGGATTATTAGTTATTGGGAGCTCCAATGTCAGGCGCGTGATGGAGCCCCTTAGGCAGATAGCGTCCAGATCTGGAAGGAATTCCAACGTGCACTCGGTGTGTTTGCCAGGGGGCCTCATCCGAGATGTGGAGGCGGCCTTGCCGGCTGCTATCGAGGGTGCGGGGTGCAGTCGACTGCAAGTCGTGGCTCACGTCGGCACCAATGATGCTTGTTGCTTGGGTTCTGAGGACATCCTCAGGTCCTACGAGCGGCTGGCGGAATTGGTGAAGGCTGCTGCCTTCGCACGCGGGGTGCACGCAGAGCTGTCGATTTGCAGCATTGTTCCCAGGGTTGATCGGGGTCCTTTGGTTTGGAGCCGAGTGGAGGGTCTGAACCAGAGGCTTCGCCGACTCTGTGACAGTCATGGCTGCAGATTTCTGGATCTGCGTTATCGGGTGGGGAATTGTAGGGTGCCCCTAGATAGATCAGGGGTGCACTACACTAAGGAAGCGGCTACTCGGGTAGCAGAGTACTTGTGGAGTGCACATGGGGGTTTTTTAGGCTAGGCGCTAACTCTGATGAGCACTCGCCTGTCAGCATTCAAACAGCAAATTCAGGCCATGTTCGGAACAAAAATTCGAACATAAAAATATTAGCCGCGAACTTACAGAGTATTAGAAACAAAGTTCCCGAATTTGCAGCGCTGCATGGAAGTTATTGCGCTCAGATAGTTTTAGGCACCGAAAGCTGGCTAAATGATGTGGCAAGTTCAGAAATATTTAGCGAAGCGTGGAATGTATATCGGAAAGATAGATCTGATACAACTGGAGGAGGAGTGTTCATCGCCGTGGACAAAGATATTGTTTCTACTGAGATCGAGGTTGAAAGTAACTGTGAAGTTATCTGGGCACGCATAACAGGTCTAAAAGAAGTAAAGTTAATAGTTGGGTGTTTTTACCTGCCCCCCAGTGCTGCTGTAGCAGTTTTAGAATCATTCTAGGAAAGTCTACACCAGGTAGTGCATAGGTATCCGGGCCATGCAATATTAGTCGGAGGTGACTTCAACCTTAAGAGTATAGATTGGGACCTCGCTAGTTACATTTCAGGCGGTACAGACAAGCAGTCTTGCGAGCTACTTTTGGACACATTCTCCGAAAACTGTCTTGAGCAGTTAAACAGGCAACACACGCGCAATGGAAATATTCTAGACCTTATAGCCACAAACAGGCCTGACCTTATTAACGATGTCTGTGTAGAGACAGGAATTAGTGATCATGATATCGTCATAGCGTCGATGGTGACCAAAGTTCATAAACCAGTCAAGAAGGCTAGGAGCGTGTTTTTGTTGGGAAAAGCCGACAAGCAAATGTTACGATCGCACTTAGAAAATGAATGGGCATCGTTTAATTCAAAGCCCACTGTCCAGTCACTAGTTGATCATTCCGGGGCAGTAATAGAAGAAAGCAAACGGAAAGCTGAAGTTCTAAATTTAACCTTTAAGAAATCTTTCATGCAGGAGGACCGCACAAATATACCATCATTTGATCAACGTACTAATTCCGAAATGGGGGACATAGCAATAGGTATTTCCGGTGTAGAGAAGCAGCTGAGAGAGCTAAATACGAAAAAGTCTACTGGTCCGGATGGAATACCAGTTCGGTTTTACAAAGACTATTCTGCGGCATTGGCCCCCTACTTAGCTTGCATTTATAGCGAATCTTTAATTCAGCGGAAAGTTCCTAGTGATTGGAAAAAAGCGCAGGTGACTCCCATGTATAAGAAAGGAAAGAGAACTGACCCATACAATTACAGGCCAATATCGTTGACATCGGTTTCATGTAGAATTTTGGAGCATATTCTCAGTTTGAATATAGTAAATTTCCTTGAAACGGAAAAGCTTCATTCCATGAATCAGCACGGGTTTAGGAAACATCGTTCATGCGAAACTCAGCTTGCCCTTTTCTCACATGACATCTTGCGAGCCATGGACGAAGGGCAACAGGCGGATTGTGTTTTTCTCGACTTCAAAAAGGCATTCGACACGGTGCCACACTGCAGACTGCTAACGAAGATACGAGCTTATGGAATAGGTTCACAGACTTGTGACTGGCTGTAAGACTTCCTAAGTAATAGAACACAGTACGTTGTTCTCGACGGCGAGTGCTCATCAGAGATGAGTGTATCGTCAGGCGTGCCCCAGGGGAGTGTAATAGGACGGCTATTATTTTCTATCTATATAAATGATCTGATGGACAGAGTAAGTTGTAATATGCGACTGTTTGCTGATGATGCTGTGGTGTATGGGAGGGTGTCGTCTGTAACTGACTGTAATAGCATACAGGTTGACTTAGACAGAATTTCTAGTTGGTGCGAAGAATGGCAGCTAGCTCTCAATGTAGGAAAATGTAAGGTGATGCGCATGAGTAGAAAAAACAATCCTATAATGTTCGAATACAGCATCAGTAGTGAGCTTCTTGATGCGGTCGCGTCGTTCAAATATCTAGGCGTAACATTGCAGAGCGATATGAAATGGAACGAGCATGTAAGGACAGTTGTGAGTAAGGCAGACAGCCGACTTCGGTTTATTGGGAGAATTTTGGGAAGATGTACTTCACCTGTAAAGGAGACCGCGTATAAAACGCTTGTACGACCACGTCTTGAGTATTGCTCAAGTATTTGGGACCCGCAGCAGATCGGTTTGAAGGAAGACATAGAGGCGGTTCAGAGGCGAGCAGCTAGATTTGTTACCGGTAGGTTCGACCAATGCGCGAGTGTCACGGAAATGCTCCGGCAACTCAATTGGGGATCGCTGGAAGAAAGACGACGTTCTTTTTGTGAATTACTGTTAAGTAAATTTAGAGGGCCGCAATTTGAAGCTGAGTGTAGTACGATCTTGCTGCCGCCTACTTACATTTCGCGTAAAGATCACAAAGACAAGATAAGAGAAATTAGGGTTCGTACGGAGGCATATAGGCATTCTTTTTTTCCTCGTTCAATTTGGGAGTGGGATAGGAAAGGAAATGCCTAGTAGTGGTACAGTGTACCCTCCGCCACGCATCTTATCGTGAATTGCGGAGTATGTATGTAGATGTAGATGTAGAACCACAGAGCCACATAGACACTGCATGATATTAAGTGCTGTGCCATGCAACACATCACGAAATGTAACAGTTGTTATCACTGACACAAAGGGCAGCATTCCTTGAGTTCAAAAATTAAATTTTCTATTTCAGTATCATATCATAGATAATGATTATACTGTATGAATCATGGAAGCGAAAAAGAATGTCAAATGAATTTAGTGAGCTAGTTCATTACCACTTGCAGAAGTAAATGCACTGTCACAGTGTTGCCAAATATTTGCCACGATGTTACCAATTCTATGCTGAGCTAGGAAGAGCTCTGTAGTGATACGCAATCACCCCGTTTACATGAGCTCCCAAAACCGGATTTCGTAAACTGATTTCCCAATTCCGCTTTTGGTTGGTCATGTAAACACTCCAAAATCGATTCTGGAAATCCACTTCTCTAAAGCGGTTTTCCAGTTCCACAATCAATTTTCGTGCCCATGTAAACGCAACCGTTTTTGAAGCGTTCTTGGCTTGTCAGATTGTGTTTTTTTGGTAAGAATTTTCGGCACATATGGACAGAGCGATATTTTCTAATGTGAAATAAAAGTATTACTATTAGTGTGAGCATGAATCTGTGTATTTAAGTGAAGAAAAATAGTGATTATGGTGACTAAATCAGGGACTGAATCAGCTGTTTTTCAGCTGCCATCTTAAGTGGATTAGGAAATCCGATTCAGGCTGTGCCATGTAAACACGACAGCGAAAAACGGTTTACGAAAATCGGTTTTCGTCTTCCAGAAGATGTGTTACATGTAAACGTAGTGAATGTGAAAGCCATGACCATCTCATGTGAGTCCCACACAGGAGTCCTGGGTTTGGTAAAAAATACTTTATCTGCTAATAGTTCCCAACTTCGCTGTTTAGGCTCTCAATATTTAAGTCATCCAATTAAGCATAATCCAGCATTCCAAATATAATAAACTTTGCAATAATGTTTAATTTTGGTGTATTGATAGCAAATTTAGTCATAATAGAATATTACACAATTTCAGACAAACAGTGGGTAACAGGTAGGTTTTTTTCAAATTAAAACACAGAACGTAGGTATGTTTGAACTTTATTTTGGATGTTCCAGTGTGATACATGTACTTTTGTGAAATTATCATACATTATGAGAATGTATGCTGTTACTGTGTGATTACCCGTTATTACCTCATGACTTCAATAAATGCTCAAAATGATGTCCTTCAACTTCATTGCATTTGGCAATACGCATAACGAAATTTCTCTCAAAAGCGAGTAGCTCGCCTTCAGTAATGTTCTCACATGCAATGACAATGTGCTAATGCATGTTTTCAGGTATTGTTGGTGAATCACGATAACAAATATCCTTCAATTTTCCCCACAGAATGAAATCCAGGGATGTAAGATCCGCTGAACGTGCGGGCCATGGTATGGTGCTTCTGTAACCAATCCACCTGTCATTTAATGTTCCATTTAAGACCATTTCAACTGCATGCGAGCAACGTGCCGGACATCCATCATGTTGAAAATACATTGCCATTCTCTCATGCAGTGAAACAGCTTGTAGTAAAATCGGTAGAACATAACATAAGAAATCATCATAAATTGCACCATTTAGATAATAGGGGCCAATTATTACTTCCTCCCATAATGCCGCACCATACATTAACCCGCCAAGGTTGCTGATGTTCCACTTGTCGCAGCCATTGTAGATTTTTCGTTGCCCAATAGTGCATATTATGCTGGTTTACATTACCTCTGTTTGTGAATGACACTTCATCACTAAGCAGAACGTGTGAAAAAAATCTGTTATCATCCCATAATTTGTTTTGTGCTGAGTGGCAAAACTGTACACGATGTTCAAAGTCTTCACCATGCAAATCCTGGTGCATAGAAATATGGTACGGGTGAAATTTATGTAGATGTAGAATTCTCAACACCGATGTTTTTGAGATTCCTGATTCTCACTCAGTTTGTCTGCTACCGATGTGCGGATTAGCCGCAACTGCATCTTAAACGCCTACTTGGGCATTATCATTTGTTGCTGGTCATGGTTGATGTTTCACTTGTTGCTGAACACTTTCTGTCTCTTTAAATGACGTAACTATCTGATGAAAGGTCCAGACACTTGAATGATGTCTTCCAGGATAATGATTAACATACATAGCACAGGCCCATTGGGCGTTTTGATCACAATAGCCATACATAAATACCATACTGATATTTTCTATGATTGGAAAAAGGTCCATTGTAACACTTGTAATGTATCATAAAGCAAATATTATGTGCACTGGTGAAAATTTACACGATACCCCATACTTATACGTTTGTGACTATTACAGCAATTTACATACTAGACGAATATGTAATAAAAAATGCAGTTGATATCCATTTGAACTTTGGCAGCCCCATCTAGCGGGCCAATCATAGCTCCCTCTGTTTTCCCCCCTTCAAGCTAGAAAAGTTTTGTTCTTTGTAGTTTTTTTGTTTGGTGCTTATTTTGTGAGATATTTGGCACGGTCACTATCAATGGACCACCCTGTATATATGATTGTTTAGTAACATACTTCGACTCAAATCTATCTTAAGGCATGGTGTTAAATCAACTGGAATTAATACAATTTTCGTTTGCTTCACTGGCCTCAGCTTTTCTCTCCCCCTCTCCTCCTATTGTGCTGAACAGAATACAGTGAGATAAACATATGTATTTCCATGTCAAATCAACCAGCAACCTTCCTTTAGGATTCACTGGTAAAGTTGAGCAGTAAAAACGCAACTCAGCAAAGCTATTGTGACTGTAGAAATATAAATAACAATCAAACTAATGCCAAACTAGTGTGTAAGGATGTTTTTCAGATTAAAGAAGATTGTTAACAATTGAATTAACAAATTAAATATGCACTCCATTTTGTTTTTGTGTTTCACAGAGTTTTTTGTGTAATTTTGTTAATGAACTTCACTTGATGAAAGGAAAAAAACCTTAAGCCATACACATCACATGTCCAACAATATCTTAGATATCAATTATCTTTAGTGCAGATCACCAGACGAGCCTGGCACCTTAGAGGTAACATGACGCTGCTGCATTTGTTTCTGCTATAGCTCTTTTGGTAGTTAATGTAGAGTGTAGACAATTCATTATATGCAATACAAAAATGTTATCAATTTAAACATAAAATGATCCTCCTGGGGTGATAAGTTAATATTAATTAAATGTGACCACTACGCAGATTACAGTAGCAATGTTAAAGGGGAATATTACATAAATTTTTCAGAATAGCTCAGCATGATTGATGGAAGTGGGTAAACTATCACATAGTTGCCCAACATCATTAGCAATACTGACAAGTCTCCAGTCTGCTGGCAATAGGAAGATATTATCGAATCATTCAAATCACCTTCACATCTATTCACAGCCATGCTGAGTTGTTGCATGGTCTAATGAGCCATGTGTTGGATTGGGTGACCACGCTCACTGCAGGTTTGAGTCCTGCCTCACACGTGGGTGTATGTGTTGTTGACAATGTAAAAACATTGAAGTGATGTGTAAGTTTATGACCCCATGACCCTGGCAGTTTGGTCCCATAAGCATTTACACACTTTACATTTTGCCTATTCACAGCCTGCTGCAACTGACCCTCAGCCATGCTGTGCTGCTTGTATAAGGGAAGGCCTCTGTCCAACATCACATTACACCATTGAAAAATGCAAATGAACTGCAAAAGTATCATAATCAAGTTGCAGCAGAAGCTCCTTCTAAAATCGAGAAAAAATAGTGAAGAACAATGACTTCCTGAAAATTGTTAAGCAACTGATATTTACTGCACACTCTTGTCCTGAAACAGGTTGTATTCACTTCCAGTTTGGTGTTACATGCCATTCAAATTTTTGGATATGCAAATGCTTTGGATGCCACATCCTGTATTCACAAGAAGATACCAAATAAATGGCTCCAGAAGCAGAAACAGAACACAGGTAGTAGGCAGTTGTGCAGTTACATATGTTTCTCATCTTCCAGTATTGTTTGATATCAAGATGATAAAGATATTACAAATCTGTGTCCCTAACCATTGCTTCCAATATTTTCAGGTAATTTCGTTTTGTTCCTGACGTTTTTTTGGTAGGGAGCTATCTGTTACAAGATTTCTATGAACATATGACATGATGTGATTACTTTCTCGTAGACCAAAATGTGCTGTTAGTAGAAAAATGTCAATATACGCATATAGGAATTACAAGCGATGTGTAATTGTTAAAATACCGTTCTTCATTAGTTAGCATTCTATTCGGGGATAACACAAAATTTCAATTTCAGCCTATTCATCAATGAAGTACTGAATGGATTCCAAATTTACCTCATGGTTGCCTGTCTCACTGATTTTGTGAAGGAAAGTGGACAATTGGTGGTTTTAGGAAGTTCTTTCTGCGACAATTTGGCACTTTCCCTGTTGTTACTGAATTTTCATTGATGTGGGCAATAGCAAAGCTTATGTCACTAAAGAGGATATGGAAGGGGTGGGCCTTTAAACCTTGCACATGATTTGATATGTGGAACCATAAATACATTTATTACACTTATAATACATTCATGCACCTTAAATCACACCAAATCATTAATATTAGGCAGTGTTCCCGGGCATTTGACAATATTAAGTGATATTGTAATAAAAAATTCCTCATAAAAATACAGAAACCATCAATGAATAAGTAACGAGTTGAAATTCTTGAAACAACTCTAGGGTGACCGGTCCCCTCCTTAAGCACAAATTTAAACAGAACAACATAACTATACATGCAAACTTACACCCTTGTAATAAGAAAATCTAAATATATAAGGTTAATTGAACCAAAGGCATACATGTTGCCTGGGTGCAATGGTTCAGGCTTTATAACTCCAATATAAATTAATGATCAGTAAATCTTAATAGGTACATGTGCAGTTCCGAACACCCAGCAGAGACTTACTCCAAAGGAAACTAATAACATCGGTAGTACCAAGCACAAGTTAAAGAATCAAACAATAAATTATTAAATAAGTAAATTAATAAATTCAAAGAAAATAAGAACTGTCCACACTTAGGCTCACTGACAAGAGGGAATCTGCATCTGAGCGGACACTTCCGAGAATTTAATTGACATGAGCATAATAACTAATGAACTTGTACAAACACTTGGCAAAGGCTGAATGTACACGTCCACTAGACTCTAGCAAACATACAATGAACTTTGCACAAGGCGTCCACCCATAGGTTCAAGTACAGTGAACGTGACACGGGTCTCTTAATACGGCCACTAATTTTAATGTCAGTCAGGGGACTGGGCCGAACACGGTACACAAACAAGATAAAAACTCAATCACTACCCAGCTACGGAGTATGCAAAATAAAACAGATAACATGCTGGTCATGGGGTGATGCACAGCACAATCGTCGATGTTCAAATACCAGGAATCTCACCATCAGTCTGAGTCAATTTCCATGCATGAAGTGAAATGTCTCTCCCCACTTAACACAGCCAGCATCTCATGTGCCTGAGGTCTCTCTCTCTCTTTCTGCGTAATTCATACACAATCCAGGAACATGATACGACTGCAGCGCTGGAAGGAACAAACATCAGCTCTTGCCCCCGTCAGCCGCACTGAATGTAAAGAGAGGCCTCGAAATGACAGGCATGACGTCAATCTTCACACTGTCACCTCAAACCACCCGCCAAGCCGACCATGCACCACGCCCCCTCCCGGCAAAGATAAAAACACCACAAGGGAAGGCAAAGTCCTACCGCAAGCCGATTGATCGATATCACACAGTGATCTGGCTCATTCATTGTCTGTAAATATAAAAATTAACCGCATTTATTAACCAATTAACTGAGTCTCCAAAATGGGAAGACCACTCAGTGAAGTATTACGTTTTTATTTAGTTTATATTCTTTTTATTATTATTCACATAGCCAAATGGAATTTCTTAAATTTAGACAACAAAATTTATTATTTTGCCACCAGTGTAGCACTGTAGTGAAGATTTTGCATACAGTGCTTTGTGGGTGTCAGACTGATTTATCCTTCTAAAGTTGTTTGTCTTTTTCTTGTTATTTTGGTGTCATATTTTGAACAACTTCCATTTAAAAATATTGCATGAAATTACTAAACTGAATAAATTTGAGGTCAAGGTGTTCATTTCATACATAAAATACTATTAGTCTCTCTCCTGTTGCGAGCAATTTCCCTCATTCCTGAATAAGGCACTGATATTGTGTTTTCTGAAGTAAGACCTTGTTCTTTTAGTTGTAACATGGAAACTATCCAAAGCTGTAACTGCTTTGAAATCAGTTTCAATTTATTATACTTTCATCACTCCTTTAATTTACTTTCACAATGAAAGTCAAATATGTGTGTAAAGTCCTACTTGACCAAACTGCTAAGGTCATCAGTCCCAAAACTTGCACACTACTTTATTTTTTTAATTGAATTTTTTTGTTCCTTAGGACCCAGTTGAGGAGTGGGACTCCATGCCCATGGAACAAGTCAATACATTAATTGTTACACAAGAATGGTAATAGAAAATTTTTAAGTAGTTCTTTGCACATGACAATCTTAAGACAAAGAGAAAAGAACCAATAAAGAAAAAATGAATTAGCTTAATTGTTTAACTTTTCTAGGAGTTCCTCGACAGAATAAAAGGAGTGAGCCATGAGGTAAATCTTCAATTTAGATTTGAAAGCGTGTGGATAGTGCTAAGATTCTTTAGTTCTTGTGGCAGCTTATTGAAAATGAATGCCGCAGAATACTGTACACCTTTCTGCACAAGTGTCAAGGTGGTGTGATGCAAATGTAGATTCGACTTCTGTCTAGTATTCACCAAGTGAAAGCTACTAACTCGTGGGAATAAGCTAATAATATTAACAACAAACGACATTAAAGCGAAAACGTATTGTGATGCCAGTGTCAAAATTCCCAGACTACTGAAAAGACTAACTTATTCTACAGATGACACACACACACACACACACACACACACACACACACACACACACACACACACACACACACACACCAAGTAAAGAACTCAGAACTTGCAGTGTTTCAAGTCAACCTTACACATGTCTATATGCTACTAACAAGGAAAAGAGATGGATTAGTTTTTGTCATTCCCCAAAATAATAAACACATCCATGTCTCTATGAATGGTGCATTCATAACTACCATTGAACAAGAATGTGATAGTTGAAACCAAATCGTGTGGGATCAACAGTGACAATATGCACCAGGTTGGAATCCCAGGCAGCACAAAATTATTTGTGGTGTTACTTCTAGCTAAACATGCACATCACACTAATGGTGAAGAGACAGTGAATATATTTCCTCTATTGGTATTTATAATACAACAGTGAATGGTTCTGGACTCAAGTTTCTGGCATGGAAAAAAATGAATTGTGCCTCCATTTCAGGTCCCAATATAACTCTATTTGTGAATATATGACATCTAGCTGTGCTTAGTTAACAATTCATACAAGTAGTGTGTTCAGTTTCACAACTTTATGACATTTGACACCTGAGAGTTGTACTTTATTACATAACTTTAGTGGTTATCTCCAAGCAACAATATGAGATTAATGCAATCCCTGCTGCAGTGTTAAATTTATCATATATTGGTCTTTTACAGTGATATTAATGAAAACATTAGTGTTTTACATCTCTTTATAACTAATCGAGTCCCAATCAAACACGTAAGCTTTGATTGGTTAACAGCACATTCAAATTCAGATCACAAACAAAAACTAATCATGTCATAAAATCAGTGTTAGAAAAGATATGACCTGTCAATAACTGAAATGAAATTATATTTACAAGTGTTACTGTCTCATCTCTAATAACGTGTATTCTAATATTTGTTGTATGATGGCATTGGTTTACATCTGGTCTGATTACCATATGGAGCAGTGTTCTGTAGTGTCTCTTGTGGTACCCATTGTGTATAGTCTAGCGGCTGTATGTTACAGTTGTTTGGTTGCATTCAGCAATAAACCACTTTCTACCTGTCAAGTGTACATTGTGGAATCTGTGTTATGGTTTGAATGCAAATTTTAAATCTAGATAATTGAAAACGCCTACTTGTGTAATCAACATGAATTTCTAAACCAGTAACTAGATTGGCTTCTCATGTGTTATAACTCTAGAATTATGGATTTGTTTTCCAAATGGGTATTTTGTTTTCAACTTTCCCTACATTTTTTAATTCAGAAACTAGCAAAACCTGGCCTTGCCTCAGTGTGACTCAGGCTTAATGTAAAATAAATGGGGATCTAAATGTCAGTATTCTATGTGCACACAGACTCACCGACAGAACGACATTCAAATGAATTTGCTGCATGCACTGCTGTGGCTATGTTGAATGAATGGAAAGTTAACAAAAGCAATGTTTTTCCAAAACACCTCTGTTTTTCATTCATACGTTTTCTCATAAACACACACATCAGATGGTGTACTGATGATGAAACATGTGATGTATATTTGGCTATGGCAGAAATGAGAGAAGCAATCATTCTATACATTCTGTCAACCCCCCTCCTACTGCTCTCCATCCATGTCTCCTCCTCTAACCATCTGTTGTCTCTGTCAATCTCTTCCTTGCTTTCCATCTCTTATCTACTTTCTCCTCTTCTCTTTCTCCACCTCACCCTCCTCCTGTGTCCTTCTCATCCTCTGCCCTCTACCTGTCCATCTCCATCCCAACCCCCCCTCTCTGTCTCCTATCCCCACTGCCCCAAAGGCTTCTTCGAAGTTGATGAACTTATTAGATATCTGCTATGCTCACTCAAACTGGATAGGCATGCAGTTCTGTGACAGTCTGGCAGATGTCAATGTAGTCACTCAGCAAGCAATGACCAACCACATTCGAGTTTCTTCCTCCTCATACTAGCATGCAATGTTCGAAATGCACAACTCTGATTGTCATGGCCTAAAAACAGTGGAAGGTGTGTAAGATTATGCCCCATAATTCTATGAATTTACTTTTTGAACAATGTGTTTTGCTTTCCTAGAGAAAAAAGAATGTTATTAGTTTTCATTCACTGAATTCTTTTTGTTCAGCAATAATTCTCAGTCACTTTTGTACAATGTAAGCAGTAAATTCTCTTATTATTTGTTACACATTTTAGTGTGAAATATTAGCTTTCGAATAAATCATTTGCCTTTCTATAATTCATAACAGTCTTTGTGAAATGACTCAATTTTTTCTAACACCTTCTCTTACATTGAAAATCCTGACAGTGTGTAGATTACTAATTGCTATGATTTAGGTTAACCATTACTACAAATGAAATATAGCTAAAACCACAAAACAGTTTTCCAAATCATACTGACACTGACATCTGTAGTTTTTCATAAGTAAAAATGTATTAATGGTGTCACTGTCTCGTTCGCAAGTCAGCAGAATTGGAGTGACTTTAGGTTATAGCATCAAGCACTGAAGGAGACAAACAAATTACTCTAAGTGCAAACTATGGTATTGGAAACTCAAGTGATTTTAATCATCCAATTTTTTATCAGTGGTGACTGACTACAGCCGAGAATCATATTCTTATCGTAGTTCTACCTTATAGCATGGAAAAAATTCTTAACTGTAGTTTATGGTGTTGTAAAAAGAGAACTACCTATCTCCTTTACAATTTTGTGTGACTTTACAGTTTCGTAAATGCCTGTAACGTCAATCAAGATATGCTAAATATCCTAGTATACATCAGCAACTATATAATTTTATTTTTGAGTGGTTAAATCACCCACATATTTCTTTTATTCAGATTATTACTTTAATCCTGCATGTTAAATTGTATGAATGCATATGAATTCATGCCTACAGAAGTTTACAGATACTTTAAATTGAATTTATTTTGGCTAAACTGGATGCAACAGTGAACTGGTCTGGTGGTTTTAACAGATAACACGATCACAAACTTTCAAGTGGTTCCATTACTTTATTTTTATTGGTACAACATGCATGAATAATCATGTATGGCACAGCTGAATGAATATAGTTCTGTCAGCTTGAGGGAATACAGTGTATCAGAATCAGCATCAGCCCTTGGACACACAGCCGCTGTGTCAGCTACAACAGCATAGTGGCATGTGGCACGCCGGTCAGTCTCTGTTCTCCCTGTGTTGATCGAGCACAGCCGAGCTCCGAGCATTCATACAGAAAGAGCCAAGTCCGAGTATGTTGCAATCAACTGAGTATGAGTAAGCATAATCCCCAATATCCAGATCTCAAGAACTTGTCACATACACTGCACACATTTGTGTCTTATTCACTGGTGGTTTACACAGTATATCTCCAGAGAGCTTGTAAAATATACATTGTATTCGGTCCTGTGGACTGATAGCAAATTTGCTGTGCAGCTTTGTTTCCTCACAGCTCAATATTTGACAGCATATCTTGGAAACTGTATGTTGTACAGCTATATTGTAGGTACATTCAGTGATGTATATATACTGTCTGGGAAATCTGCTGGAAAAATAATGACTCCTAAAGAAGTTTTCAATTAAACTTTTATTCATGATGTGGCAGTTTCCCATGCATCTCTGTGTTTACAACATATCACCAGAATTATGTTTCATATAATGATATAATTTTGTAGGTGCATTCAGTGCCATATGCAAAATGTGTCATGAACACAGTTATCAGTTTGAAATTCTAAATTATGTAGTACTGTGGAAGATATACTGTATGATCACTGGCAATGTAGTTAGGGGATTAACAATTTTCCTTTCATTTTTTGGTTTGTTTGCTTTTATTTTCTCTTCTTTGGAGGGGTGGGGTATTGGTTATCTGTAAGCAAATGTTTCAAAAATATTTCAGTTTTGTGTATGATGTGTTGCAAATCACAAATTGCTCTCATTCTTGAATATTAGATTAATAAATCCTGGACATTTGCATGTCATGAGCTACACTACTGGCCATTAAAATTGTTACACCAAGAAGAAATGCAGATGATAAACGGGTATTCATTGAACAAATATAATATACTACAACTGACATGTGATTACATTTTCACACAATTTGGGTGCATAGATCCTGAGAAATCAGTACCCAGAACAACTACATCTGGCCATAATAATGGCCTTGATATGACTGGGCATTGAGTCAAACTGAGCTTCGATGGCGTGTACAGGTAGAGATTCCCATGCAGCTTCAACACGATACCACAGTTCATCAAGAGTAGTGATTGGCGTATTGTGACGAGCCAGTTGCTCGGCCACCATTGACCAGACGTTTTCAATTGGTGAGAGATTTGGAGAATGTGCTGGCCAGGGCACCAGTCGAACATTATCCGTGTCCAGTAAGGCCCTTACAGGACCTGCAACATGCGGTACTGCATTATCCTGCTGAAATATAGGTTTTCGCAGGGATCGAATGAAGGGTAAAGCCACGGGTCGTAACACATCTGAATTGTAACGGCCACTGTTCAAAGTGCCGTTGATGTGAACAAGAGGTTACTGAGACATGTAACCAATGGCACCCTATACCATCACGCCGGGTGACGCGTCTGTATGGCGATGACGAACACGTGCTTCCAATGTGAGTTCACCGCGATGTCACCAAACACGGATACGACCATCATGATACTGTAAACAGAACCTGAACATCTGAAAAAATGACGTTCTGCCATTCGTGCTCCCAGGTTCATTGTTGCGTACACCATCGCAGGCGCTCATGTCTGTGATGCAGCATCAAGGGTAACCACAGCCATGGTCTCTGAGCTGATAGTCCATGCTTCTACAAATGTCATTGAACTGTTCATGCCGATGGCTGTTGTCTTGCAAATGTTCCCATCTGTTGACTCAGGGAGCGATACGTGGCTGCAAGATCTATTACAGCCATGCAGGTAAGATGCCTGTCATTTCGACTGCTAGTAATATGAGGCCATTGGGATCCAGCACGAAATTCCATATTGCCCTACTGAACCCACCGATTCCATATTCTGCTAACATTCATTGGATCGCGACCAACGCGATCAGCAATGTCGTGATTCAATAAACCGCAATCGCGATAGGCTACAATCCAACCTTTAACAAAGTCAGAAAGGTGATGGTATGCATTTCTCCTCCTTACATGAGGTTTCACTACAACATTTCACCAGGCAACACTGGTCAACGGCCATTTGTGTATGAGAAATCGGTTGGAGACTTTCCTCATGTCAGCAAGTTGTAGGTGTCACTACCAGTACCAACATTGTGTGAATACTCTGAAAAGCTAATCATTTCCATTTCATTTCATAGCAGTTTCCTGCTGAAGTGACTTCGATTATGTAAAGTAATGATAAATACAAAAAGTGTACCTGAAGCAAGGCGGTTCTAATAGTCACATTCATGTCTGTCTCAGGCAAGAAGGCTCCGGAATTGAAATAAGGAAATTCTGTAGAAAAACACTCAAGGACGGAATAAATAATTAGTAATATAATACATGTTATACAAAATAAATTATACCGATTTGCAGACTGTATTGATAGACATACAAGTATAGTGCTTAGATGAACTTGTATACTCAGTGGCCTACCATCCCTTTGACAATCCCCTCAAATTACAACATTCATGTTCATTGGTCTCCAACATCATGCAAACACTCAGCTAACAAATGACTTATCACCAAACTGAAATTATTAATACTGTGTGACTAGGGTAACTTTTTAAATATCTATCATAAGGTCCCTTTCACTGACCATTACTCAAATACCTGAATCATGCAGGATATTAGGTAACAGCAGGAATATTATTGAGGGATGATTTAATGTAACAAAATTTGTTATTTGAACCATTATAATAGAGGGCAAGTAGAGGTAAAGGTGACATCTTTCATCTACTGATACCTAATAGAACATATAAAGTTCAACACACCATGGAACACAGTGAAAATAAAAAAAAATAAAATAAAAAATAAAAAAATCTGTGAATACACATATAGTAAATGAAATACCAAGTTACTAAGAAAGACATGCAAACAATAGAAATATTAAAAGATCTCTTACTTGTCTCCAGCAATTCCTGAGTCCAAACATTCACATACTAATAAGTATAATTAATATCTAAAAATGTTTTTTATTTTTTATTTTTTTCAAACTCCAGGCCCACATACGGAACTATACAAATAATTTTTTCTTCCTACCCATATGTTAATGGAAGTGAGTTCCTATCTACACTGACTTGCTCTGTAAAGATGGTCCCTATCACAGTTTTTGCTATTACTGGGAGGACTTTTGTCTTCTTCCTTTATACTGCTTACACAATCCTCCTCAGGGTATCATTGTTAACAGCACTCACCATCAATAGTCCAAGACTAGCATCTACCGTCAGTGCTTTCCATGTGGTCCTGTGTCACTTCTGGTATTTGTTAATATTCCTGAAGGGACTATAATTCAGTAACCACTTTGAGCATTGCTGAAGAATTTTAATAAACATTGTTGTGGTTGATATATCAGTCACTGACACATCTATTGTACATCCCATCTCTAAATGATCCATGAACTAGCATTGATGTGTTGCCTATAGTTCTACCAATACTCTTCAGAAGTGGACGTCAAACTACCACGTGCATCTGAAAAGTTTGGTGAATGTCTCAGGAAATGCAGCAAACAAGAGTTACAAACTAAATACCTTTGCTGGTCTTCAAAGTGATCTCCACTGCCTACAGTACACTTCTGACATTGATTGTACAGCAGTTGGAAACTGTCAGCAAACACTTCTTGTGGAATCACTCAATGCCCTGTCATGTGCTGTTGGATCTCAACAATCATTGCCTATCTTCAACTTGGGTGCTATCATTCTCAAAGACACTCACCAATCATCTGCAAGCATCAGTCACACTCGTTTGATGTTATCTGTGCCTGTGAACATCGACCCAAATGTGGCTCATCCTCAACACTTTCTTTCCCATCTCTGAAGCATTTAAACAACTCAAACACACATCTTTCTTCCTCACTGCTTCAATACTATACACTTGCACCAACATCCCATGGGTCTGTCACAGTTTTACGTTCTTCAATGTTAACGCAATGCTTCATTTTGCACTCCATGTTGCAATGACACGAATTTTCACAATAACCCTGTTAACTGGGTCACTGTCTGTAGCACCGCTTCACTGCAGTGCTTTGCATGATAGGGGGTGCATATTCACATGTCTCTCACTGTGTCTGCACGGGCACCTCAACCTCGCCAGTTCGGTTTGTAAAATATTGGACTACTCAAAGAACTTTTCATATGCACCTTGTATATTGATATCCTTGTTAAAATGATGTCCCTAATAAATTTACATTTAATGGCTTTGTCTATGGACCATATTTCACACATCTAGCTCATAAATTATTTTCTTAATGGGATGGGCTCAAATACTCAGGATACTGGATTGGGTCATTCTTTGTTTGGCAGATAAATACCATACACTGACGAATGCTTGTGAGTTCAAGGGAGTATGAACTTTTACTCAATTCTGAGCACATACTGATGTTCCGCACAGAGGTTCTGTGTTTCGAAGCATTGACAGGAACTCCATACATTATTCCCCCATAAACCTTTATTTATGATATTTTTTGCATTCAAATGGATCAGAATGAATTAGTATAATATTTGTTCCAATGTCTTATGATTGTTGTTGTTTAGATGTGACTAGGTGACTAAACTGTTAGGTCATCAGTCCCCTGTTCCTAGCATAGATGATATAGTGTAATTAGTGCAAGCAAAAGAAAATCTGGCACTGAACACACAGAAGGGAAACCCACAAGAGGTACACATTGACAATGAACATTTCACTGACAACACAAAGAAGAAAACACAAAAGGGATGAACAAATTGTTTAACGGAAATGAAATTTTACAGCACAATAATGTGGCAGACTGATCGTGAGGATAACAAAGGATGAGTCAGCCACTCTGCACATACCTCTATTTAAAAGCAGGACAGACAACACAAAAGTAACGAAAGATTAAAACAGTCGGAGTGGTGGGTGCCTTAAAATGAGGCATATATACCCACCATTAACCCATATGATGAAAACCAGCTGCACAAATAAAATGTGAAACATGCTCAGCCGCAGTGGCATCATCTCCTAGCATAAAAGGAAGTGCAACTGGTAGGTTGAAAGATTGTCAGAAGGCAGCTAAAAGTGGTCTGTCCAACAGGATGTGGACTACTGTCAAACAAGTACCACAGCACCACTGTTGTGGGTCCTATATGTGTGACCAATATGCAGGCTAGAAAGGACAACTGACTCCCTATGGGAAGCCCTTAGTGAGGGACTTCTATGCAGCCACAGAGAGCTTCACTGCACAGAGCTTGTTTGGGGCAGTCGAGTCAGCCCACTGAGAATTCCAAAGCCCAAGTACCTTCTGATTTAACTCCGATCAGAGATCCCTCTTCTGGAGACTAATTTCCAAAGGACTTGAGGTAGTACCATGCTTAGCCGCCTGATCGAAGTGTACGTTTCCAAAAATGCCAATGTGGCTCGGGGTCCAAACGAAGACCACAGAGTGGCCAAACTTGCCAACACTGGAAACAGAGTCCTGAATTGACTGCACCAAAGGTTGCTTCAGAATACACTAATCAAGGGCTTGCAAGCCACTATGGGAATCATTGCAGATAACTATAGATTCCCCAGGGCAGGCTCAGAAATATTGAAGAGCACAAGAAATAGCCGCCAGCTCAGCTGTGAAAATACTACTCCCACAGGCCAATGAATGCTGACAATGGACATAGACACACCCAGCAGGGCCATAGACTAGGGAACTATCTTTGTACACAACTTCCATGCCACAAAATGAATCAAGAACTGCCTGAAACTGGTGACAGATATTCAACAGTGCAATAGTCTCTTGAGTCATGGGACAAGTCTAACCGTAGCTGCAGATGAGGACTGGACCAAAGAGGGATACAGGAAGGGTAGAGAAAGTGGATTGGGGGGGGGGGGGTGGAAAGGGATTCAAGCAACAAAAGAAGGGAACAAATATGAACCGCAATCGGGAGACCCAACCTCGGATGTTGTCCTGCGGAGGGAAGTGCAGCATCTGGGAAAAGAAGCCTGTGATTCAGGTGTGGATGCAAGGCATTAATATGAGCAATGTGTGAGGCTAACACCTGTTGCCTCTGTAATCACAGGAGGTGGGGGGGACCAGCTTCAGCAAGGAGGCTTGCCACTGGACTTGTGAGGATTGGTTCCCAGACCTGCAATGCAGATGGGGCTGCCAAATCGTAAACGAAGCTCTCATAATCCAGGCCTGATTGATTCAGGCTCTTATAGAGCTGCAAAAGAGTTGGATGCACAGCTCATAATCAGTGTGACTGAGGCAGTGAAAAATATTTAGATGGCACCAGCACTTTTGTCACAAGTGACAAAGGTGTGGCACCCAAGTAAGCTGGGCATTCAAAAGCAAGCCTAGGAAGCAATGTGTCTCCTTAACATGGAGGAGTTCATCACCCAGGTACAGCTCTGGATTGAGATGAAGCATCCAACAGCAAAAGAAGTGCATTACTTAGGTCTTAGAGCCCGATAATTGGAAACCATTGGCAAAAGCCCATGACTTTGCCTTTCTAATGGCTTCCTGCAGCTGCTGTTCAGTGATACCAATAATAGTGGAACTGAAAGGGACTCATAAGTCATTGTCAAATAAGGAGTAGGAAACTATGACCCTCCTGCTGCAGCAAGACTGTCGATTGCAATCAGAGAGAGGGGAACATTAACCCTCCGTCGGGCGCCATCAGCCTCACAGGCCAGCAAAACACTTTTTTAATTCCCGTGCTTAACAGTGGTGGCCCAGCGGCCCGCCTCTCCGTTTACTCGCATAACTTTGGGAACCTCACACAGTGCCGATCCGCAGGCTGCCATCGATTTCCACGCGGATCACGGGGAACTCCTTGGGCCTCACAGGCCGTCTGCGCCCGATTACGTTATAGTTTTGAAGGTGAGATTTTTCAAGATATTTTTATTTTATTACTTCGTTTCAGTCAAACTAAGTCTGTCCATTGTGATTTTCACTGTTACCTTCGGAAAAAAAAGAAGACTTTGACGACCCTGGCCCTTCAAACTGAGTGCGCCTGATCGAGTTCTAATTTCAGTTTTCCTTTTTTTCCCTACGTTATCACATCCATATTTTCTGCTGAAATGTCCAGAGAAGTATATTATGCCTCTAAGCCATTGATCTTGTGGAAATAATGCGCCTCCTCGAGGACGAAACTGCTGAAGATTGAGCTGCGCTCGAAGATGTAGTCGATGAGAGAGACACCCCCTCTCAGGATGAGGTAGGAGTAGGGAAGGACGACTCAGCAACTGAACAGGAAGTTTAGGGAACAGCTTGGGAATATGAAGAAGAGAAGAAAATATCTGAGGAGTTTTTATTTTGGAAACGATAAGACGACGAAGTAGTCTAAGTAGATACCTTCTACTATTCATAGTGTGAAGAGTTACATCATCATTACACAACATTCAGTGTAAAAGATATTGCTACAAATGACGCCACCAATTGCAAAACCTTGTGTCAACAACTTCTAACTGGACAATTTAGCCTGTGTATGCTATGAATATATGTGGAATGTCGATTCGGCTGCAAACTCGACTGAAAACATTTTTACCCCACGAGGAACGGGAAAGTTCTCCCACATTACCTCCCAAATGACTAAAATGTCGACCATGCGCGGCTGAAACAAGAGTTAGGAGGTTGAAGAATTAGGAATGTTCAGCTTGTCATCAACCAATCTGCTTGAGCAACGTATACGTTCTGTGCCATACCTGTGTTTCAGCTGTTGATTTGGGATCTATAGCATCGGTTTTTGGCTGCAGATTCTAACGTCCATCACCTCTTTTCGGAATGACTCAAACTGAGCCCTAATATATTCCTGAATCACGGAAATGTTTATTAGTTCTCAGTCTATAACGAAATCATTCCACTGTAGGTGAAGTTGAACTTATCTTATATGCTGGCTCAAGTCCATTGCGTTGTGAGTTATCTTCGGCATTCACTAAAGAATTTGGTTTCACAGGATATTTTCATAAAGTAAATCCATCTTAGTTGATATGGAAACGATTTTTATTTCCACTTAAACATTGCACAATCAAGAAATGCAGCAGCAAGCTAACAAAGCTGCTTACAGGTTTCTGGCCACTCACAAACTGAATAAAACATGGTTTCTCTCCAACATCTTTCTACATGACTGCGTAATAAGATTGATGACAAAGTTTTGTAATTCACAATTAAACAGTATTCTTTTACATTAAATATGACAAAATACAGGAATTAAAACATTACATTTAAGCTTTGACTATTTATGTCGATGTATGTACTTGTTTCATAAATTTTGTATTTAAATGTAGTACACAAATTTAACGTCATCCTTTTGACTAGTGTTTACAGTCGTCAAATTATTTACATTATGTGTGTTTTCGAAATGCACATACATTTGTTTTGCCAATATTGTGTAGGCGTACTATTATTATGACATGGTATTTTAATGTGTTTCGGTTTGCGGTCAAATTATTTATTAATATGGATTTGTATATGGTTGTCGTAGTTTTGTTAATTTCGAAGATAGTTTCTTAGTACGAAATGGATTATTAATTTTAGTGCATGAAAAATTATCATTATTTAATTTAGGATCTAGTGATATATAAAACATGGTCTGCCCTAATTTATTTAAACAAAGGTATATATGAAATCATGTTGTGCAATAGTTTATAACATGTAGCATTGTTGTTTTTATACAAATTAGTATCATATAGTTTCAGCAATTTCCGAAACTAACTGTAATGCATTTTTAGTGTTTGCAGCTATTTTTTTACGAAAGTATAAAGAACTGAGAATTACGTAAAAGGTTAGCCAAAGTTATATTTAAATGAACGTACTATTTCTTAAAAGCATTTTACTAGTAGTGTTAATAGAATTCCAAACAGAAGGCGAAAATGTGAATATCACATGTCCGGTAATGAAGTTTTACTTTAGGTATCAGATATTTCGTGTTTCTATGTTGGCAACTGATTTTTAGGAGTGAGCAACATAGCAGAAACGTTACACACCCCCCTACATAGTGTACCTGAAATGTAATGTAAGGTTCACTGTGTACTATCGTTTCAATATGTTGTGATTTAGGTGTTCATAGTGAGTCTGTATTAGTTTAGGCTAAAAATAAAAAAATTTATGTTGATTGTAGTCTTGCGAATGCTGGTGGTGGTTGATGTTGCATGATGCGCCGACAGTGGTGTATCTGCAAACTGCTGTTGGTGATGTAGTGGCTCACATCTTCAGCTGACTGTAGTTACAGGCATTCAAGAAGGTTCCTACAACAATGGTTGTATCTTTCTCAGAACCACATACTATTTTTCCCTAACTACATACACAAATAAGCATACTGTTATCAGGCTATTGGAAAAAGTAATCAATTTTCTCAATATGGTATTTTAAAACAAAATCAAATTATGGGTTCAAATTAACCCTTAAATGTTACTGAGAATTAATGAGAAATTTCTCTCATTTACTTTAGTTTGAATAATGAAATAGCAAGCTTTTACAACTTTTTTTTTTCAAGAGCATTGATATTCATATTGTAAACAGTTATGTATGGTATTAATTCATATAAAAAAGTATTTTACTCAGAATAATTTTCTATGTATACATGTATGTAAATGCCATTATGTGAGAACTAAGCTCCTAATTCCTCTAGAAAGGGTGTTGTACATTGTAATAACTTCACAATTTATAGTCAATTTACTAAGTGAAAGAATGACATAATTAAATAGTAAAACAATGGATAGAAACAAACTCTCAGTGAGCACATCAAACATTTATCGTTCAAAATTATAGTATAGTTAAAAATTAAAAAACCATATGCATTAATAAAGATTCAAAACTAACCCCCCTGCGAGTAGTTAGCAGTGGCAATGGTTAATCTCATAGCTCAAAATAAGCATGGAAATTTTTCAAGTGTCAGTTATCAACTGATCCACCAAAGTGTCAAATTTTTCCCAAATTGGGGAAAAATTTAAAGAAAAATGAAAAAGTTTTTGTTTTAACTGCCAAAATACACCCACTCTCAAGGCAGTAATTAATAAAAAATGAAAATTAAACCTTGCATCAGCCAAAACTGTGTCATATGTACAATACACTATAATATGGTCATCTTAAACCAGTATTAAATATTTTCCTATTAAGCTGTAAGCTCAAGGATAGAAAATGAATTTTACATTGGTCAACATTTGTGTGGCCTATGTGTCCTCCCATGCTTATAGTCACTTTTGTACTAATTGTTAGCAAGTCCCTCTTGACACATCAACATACAACACAAAAATACTAATGAATGACTAACAAGAGTGAAAAGACTTAAAGAATTTGAATTGTAATGCACTGTGGACGTGATTAATAGAAAAATCACAGTACATAACTGAGGTAAGCATCTTCTCGTATATACAATGACATTTCAAGCCATAAACAAATAATGAACACTTCAACATACCTTTGACTATGCATATGAGGTTAATAAATTAATTATTGTGTGCCATATTCATAAATGTTATCAATACTATCAACAAATACCTTTCTATAGGTTTCAGGGTGAGAGTAAGGTAAACTATTCACAAGACAATTACTTTTCTGTAGGTAGGATTTAAATGCATTAATCTATCTGAGACTGATCAACTGTATGGATCGTGGATAAACAAAACTATAAGCATACAGCTAAGGGTTTCAGTTAACTTCAAGTAATTCAATGCTTATACATTTGGATGAACTTCAACTCGGTTCTTAACAAATGGACTACACACATAGTGAAACATTACTTGGTTTTCAGGTTCAGTTACTAGATTTTTTTTTTAAACTTCCTCAAAATTATTCATGTTACTAGAATCACAACTTAAGTTGACAAACAGAAGGTATACTTTCATACTTGCTTTCACTTAATTCTTTAACTAACACTTCAGTAGATGACTTGACATTTTTATCAGGGTCTGGAGCTAACATTTTCAGTACACTTAACACTATCATTTTGAGATTTCCTTAGCAGTATCAAGCAATTCAACATCTTAGACTTCAAGTAAAGCATCTGTTCAGAGAATACACTAATCTTACATACTACATCAATACTTTTCATTTAAGTATTCATTATTTTCATATTCATTTTCTTTATGCCATATTAATTCTTTCTTTTCAATATACGAAGCATTTTTCACTTCCATTTCAGTACACTTAATAACTATTTGTTCAGTACTTTCACTGACAATTCTTAACCTAATTTCTCATGAACAGCTGTTACTATTTTTCTTAGACTTGTCATATCTTTTGATGACTACACAAAGACTTCCACATTTGCTAGTGGTTCATAAACATCATAACATAAATACTCCAGATTCCTGACAAAACACATTAAATAAACCCCCATCATCTACCTATTTTTTTTTCTGTACTTAAATTCACATAGTATTTTAATTCATAAATCCTCAATGTTTGTTATTCATTGTAACTGTATTAACTGTAAACATGAATTCACTATTCAGTTGAAACTGTATTTCAGTATATTTACTTTTTAGCTCTTAAGTCCATTGGCCTATACACTGGCATAAGTAAAAAATAAAAATCCTTATTGAAAACCCCCAACTAAGATGAAACTGGTGTCTCAGATTAGGTACAGTATTAGTATTTGGTACAAAGTTCTTTTGAACTGATGGTTAACATCCACCTACACATTTTTTGTTCATATTTTCTCAAAAATTCTTATTGGTAATAAAGTTTAGGCTTCACATATTTTAAGTTTCAATAAACATATAGCAAAAATGCATATATCAAAAGGTATGTCTCAGCTGTTTTCATTTGTCAGTGGTAATTAAAACATTTTGTCAAATAATCACAAATATTTACACTGAAGGAAAACTTAAAGCATAGAATTTATTCTGCACTGTGAATATGATTAATAGAAGTACACAGCACACGACTGGGGACCTGAACTGGTGTCAGCAGTTTCATAACTAAAGAGTAATTATGCCCCTAAGGTATTACATCAGTATATAGCCTGATGCATCTCATTTTGTCTGTCATCAGGTAGAATAGGTAATGGTATATTACTACTAGGTCCAAAATTAAATACAAACAACTGGGTCTGGTTTGCCCAAGAACATACTTTACACCTTAGACTTTCCTTAAGCAACATAATTTCTGAAGTGTCATTCAAATCAGATGAAAAACAATCATTGTCCTGTGGCATAAAATAAATAGGACGAAATGTCTTTTTAGGCCTACCAGGTAACTTCACTACTGGTAAAGTAATTACACTATTACATCTAGGAATACTCAAAGTTTCAGCATGTGACCTTTCTTGAATTTCGTCTACACACTGTTGTAATTCTGTGACTGTACAATTACTTTCGAGTTCTTGCTCAGGTTTATCTATAAAACAGTTATGTTCAGTTTCTACTTTCAAATCAGAAATATTAAGTTTGCTATTACATTCTTCAACATCGCGAATCTTTCCAGTTAACTCTGTTTTAGTATCCTGGCTCTGAGAATTTGCGTAACTTGAAGTGTCATCTATTTTTTCAACACTGTCACTCGTCTGTGAATCTTCTGAAGTAGCAGCTACCAAAACAGTTTTTTCTACACAATCGAGTTTTGCACTAAGTTTTGTGTCTAAAATACATTGTTTTAATTCGGTCCCTGCTTCATTTGTTTTACAAATTTCAAATTTAATGGAGTTTGTTTGAGATTTTATGTCAGATATCATGGTTTTCATAGTTTCCATTTGTAATGAAAGTTTGGAGTTCATGGTTTCCATTTGTAATGAAAGTTTGGAGTTCATGGTTTCCATTTGTAATGAAAGTTTGGAGTTCATGGTTTCCATTTGTAATGAAAGTTTGGTTTTCGTTTCTAATAAAAGTTCCAAGATTGATTTTCTCTCTATTTCCGTGATTGCTGCCATATTACTAATCTGTTGTCCAGTCTCTTGTAAATCACTAGAAAAATAGGACCTGCTACTTTCTTGTAATCGGTGTAGAACTCGCGATACTAGAACCTTCTACCCCACTGTCAAAGTCCGAAACTTGAGTACTATCATCACCCTCCTTTCTTACTGTATCCATTTTAAAATAAGTTTTCAGTCCACATAAAACCCCTATCACATAAACAGTCACTATAAAAGATAAAAAAAAAAGTAAGTACTTAGCTCTTCACAAGGATGCGGCGATACAGGCATCTAGTAGTCCAAATTATTGCCATCTTCCTCCATTAAATTTCGACATCGTAGGTGTGGATAGTATTGTAGTCGAATTCTGCACTTTTATGATGGTTTTACTGCACATCCATCATATACATTATTTTCCTTGTATCCTGAAACACATTTTATATTAGCGAATACTCATTAAAATCCTTTGATCACGTCACCACTTTTAACACTTTACATTAGTGAATACGCTTTTAAAATCCTGGTCACACGGCACCACATCTAACGTCCATCACCTCTTTTCGGAATGACTCAAACTGAGCCCTAATATATTCCTGAATCACGGAAATGTTTATTAGTTCTCAGTCTATAACGAAATCATTCCACTGTAGGTGAAGTTGAACTTATCTTATATGCTGGCTGAAGTCCATTGCGTTGTGAGTTATCTTCGGCATTCACTAAAGAATTTGGTTTCACAGGATATTTTCATAAAGTAAATCCATCTTAGTTGATATGGAAACGATTTTTATTTCCACTTAAACATTGCACAATCAAGAAATGCAGCAGCAAGCTAACAAAGCTGCTTACAGGTTTCTGGCCACTCACAAACTGAATAAAACATGGTTTCTCTCCAACATCTTTCTACATGACTGCGTAATAAGATTGATGACAAAGTTTTGTAATTCACAATTAAACAGTATTCTTTTACATTAAATATGACAAAATACAGGAATTAAAACATTACATTTAAGCTTTGACTATTTATGTCGATGTATGTACTTGTTTCATAAATTTTGTATTTAAATGTAGTACACAAATTTAACGTCATCCTTTTGACTAGTGTTTACAGTCGTCAAATTATTTACATTATGTGTGTTTTCGAAATGCACATACATTTGTTTTGCCAATATTGTGTAGGCGTACTATTATTATGACATGGTATTTTAATGTGTTTCGGTTTGCGGTCAAATTATTTATTAATATGGATTTGTATATGGTTGTCGTAGTTTTGTTAATTTCGAAGATAGTTTCTTAGTACGAAATGGATTATTAATTTTAGTGCATGAAAAATTATCATTATTTAATTTAGGATCTAGTGATATATAAAACATGGTCTGCCCTAATTTATTTAAACAAAAGGTATATATGAAATCATGTTGTGCAATAGTTTATAACATGTAGCATTGTTGTTTTTATACAAATTAGTATCATATAGTTTCAGCAATTTCCGAAACTAACTGTAATGCATTTTTAGTGTTTGCAGCTATTTTTTTACGAAAGTATAAAGAACTGAGAATTACGTAAAAGGTTAGCCAAAGTTATATTTCAATGAACGTACTATTTCTTAAAAGCATTTTACTAGTAGTGTTAATAGAATTCCAAACAGAAGGCGAAAATGTGAATATCACATGTCCGGTAATGAAGTTTTACTTTAGGTATCAGATATTTCGTGTTTCTATGTTGGCAACTGATTTTTAGGAGTGAGCAACATAGCAGAAACGTTACAAGATGTGGTGAGAAAAGATGATTCCACATCAGATTAGACTGCCTAATGTCCTTTAAAAATAACTTCATTACTTTTATGGATGTCTGTTCGACCAATTTTTAATGCTCTTTGTGGGAAATTGGTAATTTTGGTTACTTTAGTTTAAGGTGTATTGTGTTCAATAAATCCATTGTTATGCTTTAAGTTTGCTGTAATTCCTTCCTTTAGATCCTCTTCAAGACTAGCCAACACGCATTTTGAATTTGATTTAACATGGCGGAGCTAGGCCGCAAAGTATGTGGATGGCCTCTCAGGCCGGGTGCGCCTGATTTTGTTTCATCTGGAGGTGCGCCCGAAGGAGGGTTAAGAACATATCCCTGCGGGACACCATTCTCCTGGACATGAGTCAAACTGAGAGAGGTGCCAACCCAAACCTGAAGAGAGCAGTGATAGAAAGTTCTGAGGTAAATTGGAAGTGAACCCCATTAGCCCTGTCCGTGAAGTGTTGAGAGAATGTGATGGTGCCAATTGGTATCATACACCTTTCGAAGATGTAAAAAGACTACGACCAGATGCTTATGCCTGATGAAAGCAGTGCAGATAGCTGACTCCAGTGATGTATGGTTGTGTATCGAGGAGCAGAACCTTCAAGGGGCTGAGCATTAATTTGCTGAGTATGGGCTTGGAGAATCTGGGGTCTCTGAACTGGGGACTGGCATGCCTCGCCAGTCCCCTAGACACCATAACCTCTTTTTATTATGTCCTTTCTGTCTCCACACTATTTTAGGTATCAAGTCAGTGACATCCTCTCAGATCGTTTTGAGCAAGAGAATGGTCCTTGTCAGGGTAGTGTTTTTAGTGTGACTTTGTTTGCCATAGCAATTAACAGGCTTACATCTTTTGTTAAAAGTCCTGTCCAGTGTTCATTATTTGTTGATGTCTTCTCTATCTTCTTCTAGCCTTGCAATGACAACTCATCAGTTTAGCTCACTCTTTGATGATTGGATGACTGGGCGAAGAATAGTGGTTTTAAGTTTTCAACCAAGAATCCTGTATGTGTTCTTTTTAACTGTTCCCATTCTATTTTAAACTTACTTGATCTGAGAATGAGGGACAGTGGCCTACATTTTAAAGAAACAGTGTGATTTCTGGGTCTAATTTTTGACTCGAAACTCACATGGTTGCCACACCTCAAGCACCTGAAGAAAAGATGCCTCAAAGCACTGAGTATTTTAAAATGTCTTAGCCACAATTCGTGGGGTGCAGATAGAACCTATCTGCTTTAGTTTCATTGGACCTTTGTGCGATCTCACCTTTATAATTGATGCATGGTGTTTGAGCTTTTATTTGAAGATTTTAGACGTGATGTGCCATGAAGGGATTTGGTTGGCTACTGGGGTCTTAAGAACTAGTTTTGAGACTAGTTCCATTCTGAGCCTCTGTGCTGAGGCTGCTGAGCCGCCATTGTCCATCAGGCGACAACTGCTCATGGGGCACCAGGGATACAAAACGTTGTCAACACCACACGTCCCTGCATACCGTAGTGTAGCTCAGCCATGGGCACACACTAGGGCTGACTGAACACGTGGCAATTTTGTCAGCAGGAATGGCGATGGTGATGCGGCCATGCCATAAGATGTTTTCATGCTCACGATCTGAATGTTTTCATATTTCCTCTTAGCCTCCAAATAAGACAATGTAACCAGGGTTTTATAATCAATAATTTTTCTTTCTTTATGTAGAATTGAGCAGGCTGGGAAGGAATGGGGTGCTGCTGTCCACAGTTAACACAGGTGGGAGGAGGTGCAGGAGGGATGTTTGGGTGTGTTGCACATCCACACTCCCCACAGGTGGAGTTAGTATTACATCAAGAGGACATGTGCCCAAACAAAAACAGTGCATAGGGGGAGGAACTTAGAACTTGAAATCACACTGGTGAATCATCACCTCGCAGGCCAAGATGAGGGCACCGGTAGCAACCCTGTTGTCTTTCAGACCCCTAAAAACATGCCAAATAAAGTGGACTCCTTGCCACTCCAAGTTGTTGTGTAGTTAATCATCTGACTGGAATAGAAGATCTCTATGCAATATAATTCCCTGGACCATGTTCAGGCTCTTGTGGGGAGTGATCATTACGGAAACTTCACCCAGCTTGCCACAGGCAAGCAATGCTTGTGACTGTACTGGGAATGACAATGTAATGAGGACTGAGCCTGATAGCATCTTCGACATACTATCCAATGCTCCGAAATTGTCTTCCAAGTTTTGCACGAAGAACAGAGGCTTTGTGGTCATGAGATATTCACCATCCATCCTGGCACACACTATATACCATGGAGCATACTGCTCTCCTTGGTTTCTCACCGTATGTTCCTTCCACGGCATGGCCAAGGAAGGGAACAGTTGGAGGTCATATATCTCGGCATTAAATACTTCTCATGCTTAGAGACAGAGTTGCATGTCTGACACAGCTATTCTTAGCTTGTTTGATCTCGGTATCACAAGCAGCTAGGGATGTAAAAATTCACCCAGAAAGAGCTCTGCTTGCCTGGATAAGCCTGATGCCACTGAGGTGTGGCAGGTTCCCCAGAAGCTGCTCAGTAGTGACAGTTCCACCTAAACAGCCATGCCTCTCCTTGACACATAGCACACTTTGTGAAGTGGTCACGGCCCGCACAGAGTGTATGGTATGGAGGACAGTTGGTGCGATGGAATCAACAGCTCAGGGACCCCAGGTTTACCAAGCCCATGCCCAGAAAATTAATACTGATCACCCTGAGGTGCAATTTCTTATGTGGGTTGATTAGTATTTCACACTTTAGGAGAAGCTATCCATTGTGTGTAAGTGCAGATTACAGATAACCTTTTACAAAGATTCTGTATCTACCACAGTGTAGTGGTCAAATAACAATTACTAGGTGCAACTATTAGATTTATGTGACACCTATTACTTACTTCATGATAGTACTTTAATGGCAACTTAGTTGCAGTCTGTGCAGTGTAGCAAAAATTGAAATCTCTTGTACTTTCAAAGTGGCCAATCTAATTTTACTTCTTTTGATCATTACAGTATCAGTCATAATACATAGTAACAGATCACAGCCTACCTTGGATTGGAAATTTTCCAGATTGCCTGCAAAGTGCGACATTCACAACTCATACACAATAAATTCAATTTTACATTCCTGGGAATGATGACAGTACTGTGTGTAATATCAGTTATTTTGTGAATTACTTACAAGCAGTGCAGAAGAACTGCAAGAACATCTCCTGACATTGAGGGTGGTAGCACTGATAACAATAAGGACATCATTATAACTGATGAAAAAACTAAAGCGGTGGGTGGCAAATTGAACAAAATAGTGTGACAGAGCCATTCAAAGATTTTCATCATCAGGTGATGCAACTGACAAATACATATAGACACACACATTGATATTGATAGTTGCACAACAGGTTTCCAGGAAAGAGACCATGACATTTAAAATGTAGGATGACCCACTGTTAATGGCTTCATGAGAGAGAGAGAGAGAGAAAATTAATTTAAGAAATCTAACTGTGGTAACGCGCGGCGCGTGTGTTTGAATGGCGTGCCGCCTGTTACCAGGACAGGCCGCTGTGCGGCACTGGCTGCACTACCGCACTGCACACTGCCGGCCGGCCGGCGTTTTGAGAGAGGCACTGAGCCAGCCATAAACCTTGCCTCAGTTATATGCTTACTGTGCTCATGAACGTGTCTCCGGACAATACTACTAACTATGACAAGAGTGGGTGTTTACGGACGTATCTGGTGTGGACTTCGATAGGACAGTTCGAGGTCCTAGCGACACTTTTAGCTGGCATAATGTGCTTAGGTGTGTTAGTAGTCATAACACTAACTATAAAACTTTAGTATTAAAGCATTTTGTGTAATAGGAGCTTTGAATAATGTCTTTTCAAAATCATAATAACAATGAGATGTACTGAATAAATAAAAGTAGTTTTTGTCCTTCTGAAGTCAATATCTTAACATCATAAACCGGATAGTCCCACCTTATACTAACCTCACACAGAAAATCAAATGGTATTGTAACTTACTCTAAATATATGTTGTTCAGTAATACAACAACCAGTAATAATGAGCTGACACTTGTAAGATGGAAATATAAATAACTAATAAAGAATCTAGTGCCAAAATAGCCACCATAGCATGTGCAGGGAAGTAGATTTCAGAAATAATAGCAAAAGGCAATTGAGATCAAATCGAGTATAAACAGTAAAAAGAACTGTTGTAAGAACAGTGTATTAATAAAGGTCTAACACTAATAAATGTTCTGAAATGAGAGACTAGAGAAAGCTAATATATGATATGGAGACAGAAAAGTAAAAAAGGCTTGTTTAGAGTATGTCTATGTGATCAATCTGAGTTTTGTGAGTGCTAGTGTAGTCTGTAGAGTGATAGCGACTTTGTGCTGGAAGGTGTAGTGCTCAGCACAGCTACCTGGATTTAAATCATGCTCCAATTTTCAACTTTTGCAGTGTTATAATTCAGTTGCTCTGGCAGCTAATGCCTGGAATTCCTTTAGTTGTAATTATTAGTTAAAACTTTTATACCTTCTCAAATTTTGCATTAAAATATCTGAACAAACAATATTTTCATTGTTGCCAGTTTCATTTTGGCCTTTAACTTTGACCACATTGTAGAATATTCTTTTCCAAGAATTGCTTCCACCTCAGTGCATTTATAATATTTGCAGTATGCATTGTATTTTAATTTCCTTGTATCTATCTGATTCACTCTTTGAGTCCAGATATCCACTCTTCTTTTATACCTTTTACTTGGTCGCTTAGCTCTCTGGCCTTGAAAATCTGAGATATTCATAGATTATTTCTCCTGTATTGCTCTATTCTTGTCATTTTATGTTTGGTTGTG
This sequence comes from Locusta migratoria, assembly GCA_026315105.1. Taxonomy (NCBI): domain Eukaryota; kingdom Metazoa; phylum Arthropoda; class Insecta; order Orthoptera; family Acrididae; genus Locusta; species Locusta migratoria. The sequence goes on along the minus strand of CM048755.1, from coordinate 637,543,008 downwards.
TAACCCATCTTCTGCAGCCGCTGTTAAAATTAATTGTAAGAAGTATTCTGTCTTGTGCTGACTGCAAATAAGACACTTATTTTACACTAGATGTGTTTTGCTTTTCACTTTAAAGGCATCTTTTGTGGTTCTGTAAATGATACATAGGTTTGTACAGTTTTTTTTGTGAACAGTATATAGAGTTTATAAACAGTTTTTAACTTTTTGTGCACATTAGGCCTGTTTGTTTTAAATTTATATATGGTCTACTCATGATGTTATTGTCTCTTCTTTACATCCTTCTGCTGTTTTCCGATCTTTTGGGTTGCAGTTAGTTGTTTTGTGACATGAGTCTTTTGGATTTATATGGCACTTTTCATTAAGTTTTGTGTTTCTTTTTTATGTTTGATTTGTTACCACTTCACTTATTTTAAACTTTATATAGTTCGCACATCACCTGTTTTAATGGACTGCTGTATAAACCAAAAAATGCACAACACAAACCAACCAACTCCAACCAATACCATAGAAAACCAGTAGTGGGATGTAAACAAGAGACAATAATACCATTAGTAGACTGTGCATCACTTTAAAAACACATAGACCCAATGTGCACAAAAAGTTAAAAACTGTTTTTAATCTATGTATACAAAAAATCATAGAAACGAAAATTATAGAGGGAAACTTTCCCGGTGGGATAAACAAAAATAAAAATAGAAAAGAGATGACTTACCAAAAACACCGGCTCGTCGAGAGAAACAAATAAAATCACACACAAACACACATACAAGCTTTCGCCACCACTGGCAGCTTCTTCAGGAAAAAGAGGAAAGAAGGGGAGGAAAAGGGAAGGATATGGGTTTTAAGGAAGTGGAAAAGGAGTCATTCCAATCCCAGGAGTGGAAGGACTTACCTTAGGGGAAAAAAAGAAAGGTAAACAAATACACACACACTCAGACATATCGAAACGCAAACACACCTAGGCAGACATTTGTGAAAAGCAAAGAAGTTGGACAGAGATACCAATTGAGGCAGAGGCTCTGTCCACAGAACCAAGGCAAAGATGCTAAAGATAGTGGGCGGGAATTTGAGTTAGCGGAGATTGAGACCAGGTGGGCAACGGGAGGAGAGAATAAGCTGAAGGGCAAGTTCCCATCTCCGGAGTTCTGAAAGGTTGGTGTCGGTGGGAAGTATCCAGATAACCCGGACGGTGTAACACTGCGCCAAGATGTGCTGGCCGTGCACCAAGGCATGTTTAGCCACAGGGAGATCCTCATTACCAACAAACACTGTCTGCCTGTGACCGTTCATGCGAATGGACAGTTTGTTGCTGGTCATTCCCACATAGAACGCTTCACAGTGCAGGCATGTTAGTTGGTAAATCACGTGGGTGCTATCGCAAGTGGCTCTGCCCTTGATCGTGTACACCTTCCGGGTTACTGGACAGGAGTAAGTGGTGGTGGAAGGGTGCATAGGGCAGGTTTTACAACGGGGGCGGTTGCATGGGTAGGAGCCAGAGGGTAGGGAAGGTGGTTTGGGGGTTTCATAGGGATGGACTAGGAGGTTACGAAGGTTAGGTGGGCGGCGGAAAGATACTCTCGGAGGAGTGGGGAGGATGTCATTAAGGATGGATCTCATTTCGGGGCAGGATTTAAGGAAGTCGTATCCCTGCTGGAGAGCCACATTCAGAGTCCGCTCCAGTCCCGGAAAGTATCCGGTGACAAAAGGGGCACTTCTGGGATTCTTCGGTGGAAGGTTCTGGATTTGGAGGAATGAGGAGGTGGCTCTGGTAATTTGCTTCTGAACCAGATCAGGAGGATAGCTGCGGGATGTGAAAGCTGTTATTAGGTTATTAGTGTACTGGTTCAGGGATTCGGGACTGGAGCAGACTCTTTTGCCACGAAGACCTAAGGTGTAGGGAAGGGAACGTTTGATATGGAATGGATGGCAGCTGTCATAATGGAGGTACTGTTGTTTGTTGGTAGGTTTGATGTGGACGGATGTGTGAAGTTGGCCGTTGGACAGATGGAGGTCGACATCAAGGAAAGTGGCATGGGATTTGGAGTAGGACCAGGTGAATTTGATGGGACCAAAGGAGTTGAGGTTGGAGAGGAAATTCTGGAGTTCTTCTTCACTGTTGGTCAAGATCATGAAGATGTCGTCAATGAATCTGTACCAATCTTTGGGTTGACAGGCTTGGGTTTCCAGGAAGGCTTCCTCTAAGTGTCCCATAAATAAGTTTGCATACGAGGGGGCCATCCTGGTTCCCATGGCTGTTCCCTTTAGTTGTTGGTATGTCCGGCCCTCAAAGGTGAAGAAGTTGTGGGTTAGGATGAAGCTGGCTAGGGTATTAAGGAAAGAGGTTTTAGGTAGGGAAGTGGGTGGTCAGCGTGAAAGGAAATAAAGGTTTTGTAGGGGGCCTAATTATCTGAGAATTCCATGAATCTCTCCCTGGACATCAATACAATACTACCTACAAAGCCTGTCAAGAAGACCCCATTCCTGATGTCCAGGCAGAGATTCATAGAATTCTCAGATCCTTAGGCCCCCTACAAAACCTTTCACCTGAGTTCATTAAACTCATGACCCCACTGACACCCCGCACCCCTACCTTCTACCTACTTCCTAAGATTCACAAACCTAATCATCCAGGCTGGACAATTGTGGCTGGTTACCAAGCCCCCACAGAACGAATCTCTGCCTACATAGACCAACACCTTCAACCCATCATGTGCAGTCTCCCATCCTTCATCAAAGACACCAACCACTTCCTCGATCGCCTGAAATCCTTACCCAGCCTGTTAACTCCTGAAACCATCCTTGTAACCATTGATGCCACCTCCTTATACACAAATATCCCACATGCCCTGGGCCTCGCTGCGATGGAGTATTTCCTTTCACGCCGACCACCCACTTCCCTACCTAAAACCTCTTTCCTTAATACCCTAGCCAGCTTCATCCTAACCCACAACTTCTTCACCTTTGAGGGCTGGACATACCAACAACTAAAGGGAACAGCCATGGGAACCAGGATGGCCCCCTCGTATGCAAACTTATTTATGGGACGCTTAGAGGAAGCCTTCCTGGAAACCCAAGCCTGTCAACCCAAAGATTGGTACAGATTCATTGACGACATCTTCATGATCTGGACCAACAGTGAAGAAGAACTCCAGAATTTCCTCTCCAACCTCAACTCCTTTGGTCCCATCAAATTCACCTGGTCCTACTCCAAATCCCATGCCACTTTCCTTGATGTCGACCTCCATCTGTCCAAAGGCCAACTTCACACATCCGTCCACATCAAACCTACCAACAAACAACAGTACCTCTATTATGACAGCTGCCATCCATTCCATATCAAACGTTCCCTTCCCTACAGCTTAGGTCTTCGTGGCAAAAGAGTCTGCTCCAGTCCCGAATCCCTGAACCAGTACACCAACGGAGGAGAATTCAACAATGAACAGACAAGGGAGATTCTACAGAAGGAGGGCATAATTCAACGTTTTACTATGCCATACACTCTGCAGCAAAATGGATGCAGCGAAAGGGAAAATCGTACTCTTGTTGAAACTGCCAGGGCTATGATGCATGCTCATGAAAACATTCCTCAGTCATTTTGGACTGAAATGATAAATTCTGCAGCATACATTCTTAATCGAACGGGGCCTTCTAGTATTGAAGGGATGTCTCCATATGAACTATGGTATGGAAAGAAGCCTGGTTTGAAGCATCTGCGTGTAATAGGATCTAAATGTTATGTTCATGTCCCAAAACAGCTAAGGGTGAAAATGGATCAAAAAGCATTAAAAGGGATTCTGATTGGCTATGACCACGATGATGGGTATCGAATCTAGTGTGAAGAAAAACGTCAGCTGATGAGATCACGTGATGTTATTTTTGAAGAGAAAATTATACAAAATGAAACTCCAGTAGTTCCTGTGGACCTTGATTTTTCTCAGCAGAAGTCTCAAGAATCTTTACAAGAAAGTGAGAACAAAATGGTATCAAGTTTTCCAAGAGAAAATGATTTCTGCAGTTATGATGATTTACACAATGAAATTGAAGATGTATTAGAACAATCAGACGCGGAATCAATTAGACCACAGCTGCGTGACCGTTCAACATAAAAATGTCCTAAAAGGTTTCAAGACTATGCACTGCAGATAATGACCTCAGTGGAACCAGAATCATATTGTGAAGCTATGAATTCAAGTGAACAAGATGAATGGAAATCAGCCATGGATCAAGAAATGGCAGCACATCAAGAGAATGGAACTTGGACTTTAGTAGATTTACCTTCTGGAAAGAGAACAATTCCTTGTAAATGGGTTTACAAGTTGAAGACAAATGCTGATGGGTCAGTTGTGAGATTTAAAGCTAGACTGGTTATCAAGGGATTTTCTCAAAAGAAAGGGATTGATTATGAACAAACTTTCAGCCCTGTGGCAAAGATGTCTACTATTTGAACGTTTCTCAGTGTTGCAGCCCAGGAGAAAATGAATATTGCACAAATAGATGTGACTACTGCTTTTCTTTATGGAGACCTGAAGGAAACAATATTTATGACAGAGCCTGAAGGTTATAATGATGGTTCTAGAAAAGTATGTCAGTTAATGAAAAGTCTGTATGGTCTAAAACAGGCACCCTGTTGCTGGAATGAGAGATTCACTAATTATATTTTGAAATTAGGATTTAAGAGAAGTGAAGCTGATCCCTGCCTTTTTACAAGAGAGAAAGGTTCTTCCAAAATTTTCTTTGTACTCTATGTTGATCATGGCTTAATTGCAGCAAACAGTGATAGTGAACTTAAGCAGTTTATTGAAGATCTTGAGAGAGAATTCAAGATTAAATCAAGCCCTGCATCATATTTCTTAGGACTGGAAATTGAGAGAAAAGTAGATGGTTCTATTCAAGTTAGTCAGACTCACTATGTTGAGAAGGTTTTGGAACGTTTTGGCATGAGTGACTGCAGAGCTGTTACAACTCCAATTACCAAGGATGACAATGTGGAAGGGAGTCCTGTCAACACTGAATATCCTTACAGGCAAGCAGTTGGATCCTTGATGTACTTGATGTGTGGGACAAGACCAGACATAGCATATGCTGTTGGAGTAGCATCTAGAAGTCTTGAAAGTCCAACCAAGCAGGATGTAATATGAATGAAAAGAATATTTTGCTATTTGAGAGGCACATACGACTATGGACTTATTTACAAAAGTGGCAAAGACAAATGCATTCTCGAATGCTTCAGTGATGCTGATCATGGAGGTGATTTAAAGACTGGGCGATCTACCTCTGGTGTTCTTTGTTTGTACAGTGGTGCACCTGTCAGTTGGTTGAGTCAGCGACAAATGTCAGTTGCAATTTCTACTACAGAACCTGAAGTTGTAGCAGCAAGTGAAGCGGAACGAGAAATTGTTTGGGTCAAGAGACTTTTAATTGAACTTGGTCAGCTAAAGGAGTCAAAACCTTATCTACGAGTGGACAATGAAGCAGCTGTTCGACTGGCACTCAATCCTGAATTTCATCGACGGACAAAACATATCCGTCTCAGACACTTCTTTGTTCGAGAGCTAGTTGCAGATGGTGAAATAATAATTTCAAGGGTAAACACAGCTGATCAGCTTGCAGAAATATTAACAAAGCCATTATTTGCTGTCCGATTACGACAGTTGTGCAACAATATGAGACTGTGTAAGTTATTAAATAAGGGGGAGTGTTAAAGTTTTGTGTTTTCTATACGATTGTATTTAATAACTTGACTTTAACTCTCTGACACCAGAGATGTGTTGTTCTATAATCTTTGCTGTAAATAAATCACTATTGCGTTGCTAGGCACCAGCCTGTGTTGTTGTGCAATCTTGTGTGTCTTAATGTTATGCTTAAAAATAAATCAATGTTTCTTTTTAATGGTGGAAACCGTGTTATTTGTGATAAATTTTAACAATGAAAGTACAAGAGGGGGGAAAACAGAAAAAAACAATGGCTTACCAAATGTATAACAATATCTTGTACATGGTAAAGGAAATTGTATCTAACAGCAAGAAACAGTAATGACCCAGAAACTGTCAAATATTTTAAAAACTACTGTGCTACATTAAGAGGAGTAATTAGAAAGTCCAAAAGCATGTGTATCATGTCCGAGATTAGTACCTCTAAAAATAAAATTAAAACCTTTTTTAATATTATTGAAAGGGTAACAGGAACCAAAAACACAAGTTGATTGTTTTACCATCAAATTATATGAAAATTTACTAATAAAAATCAGAAGCTGAGAATATTTTTAATGATTATTTTTTAAATGTTGTGGAGAAAATAGGATTTAGAAATTCATTAGAAGAGGGAAGGCTGTTAATATAGGAGGCCATACCTCTGCAATTTGATACAATTTAAATACTTCACCTCTCCCACACTTCCGCACTTGTCCCGTTACTGTCATTTTATAGGTTTTACATTAATTTTCATGTATTTTCACATCCACATTTGTCGATATGTTTGTGATTGTTTTGGTTGACATATTAGATGCAAGTATATACCTCATTGACACCATGTTGGTGGCGTCATTGGTCAAAGCAGATGGGTGGAATCATGTCTTAAAATTATGCTGAAATAGGTGCTTCAAATAATCTGCAAATATCAGCTGTTTCCTCAAACTGGGGTGACAAATGGAAGGGTATTTTATGCTAAATAAGAGGGTGATTAAAAAAGGAAGTTCTGATATCTTACAGCATTGTGAACTTTGTTCCACTGTGAAGCTTTGTTCATTATGCTTCCAGTAGTATAGTCTGACAAAGTCGCAGCCAAATAGCTTTCATGCTGTGAAAAGTGGCCCTTTGTGGAAGAACCCTGCAAATACCATGCAGGGGCATAAAAATCAGTTATCTGTCTAGTGATGAACTGAAGAGTGCAGTGACTTATGTCAGTTTGGTTCATGTGACTTGTTACCAGCATCAGTCAGATCAGTTTGTCTATTTACTGATATATTTGCTTAGATGTGGTGGATAAGTATACTTACGTCACAAAAGGTTCACTGCAGGAAGAAAAAATATTTTCCAAGTAATGAGTGTTAGCTCACCTGTAAGAAGACAACAACTAATGTTAAAGAACCAATTTTGATTCCAACCTCATCAGCCACTTGTTTGATTGTGCTTCACTGAACGTTCATAGTCAATTATATTGGAGGGTGACAAGCATTCAGAAACTAATAGTGGATCTGTTTCTACAGTTTACAAAGTAACAGTCATGTAGTTATGCATAAAATTTACTCAATTATTTCCATTTTTCCATTTCATCAGATGATATGCTTGGAAGCCCAAAGTGTCATTTTGTATGTGACCTTCTGTCAAGCCCTTTTTCCACTCTTCAACCCTTATTTTACACAAGTAACTAAAAGGGAAAAAATAATATTAGAACAAGGTTTACACTCTACAAAATCTCTGCAATATTAGGATATAATCCATTCTGTTCTCTGTTTGTACACTGATGACTACCATTCCTTCGTTAATCAAAATGTTCAGATGTTTGTAAATCTATCAGACCAAACAGCGTGGTCAGCAGTCCGTAGCTTACAAACTACTTAAACCTAAGTAAACTAACCTAAGGACAAACATGCACACCCATGCCCCAGGAAGGACTCGAACCTCCAAGGCGAGCAACCACACGCTCCGCAGCGAGACGCTTTAGACCGCTGGCTACTCCACCGCGGCCCTTCGTTAATGTTAAGTACTCTACAATGACGTATTCTGCATGGAGACAGTAGTCTTCTGTATTCTACATAGTGTTAAATTATTATTAATAAATGGAGAAGCACTGCCCAGGTGTATCTGTAAGAAGGGATAGCACTGACAATGCACTCGCAGAATGGCCATTACAGGATTATGAAACTCTGTAGAAGCACTTTGTGACAGCGTGGTATGTAGAGTGGGAACATATCTGCTTGGACTTAATTTTACAGGTAGACTATAAAACCAAGGTTGTATTTGACCATCTCTCTAATCATACAGGTGTTTAAATGTGAGCAGCAACAGAGGATTCCTAAAAAACTGAGGTATGTGTGAGCAAACAAAAGACACCACCATCTTAAGATTACCAGTGTGTATGGGAATATTATGAGTGACAGTGTCATTAATGACATTGGTGTTGTACATTTTGTGACACACTTTAATATCCATGAGAAAAATGAAGTGCCTGGCCACCTTTTGTGAATGATGAACTTGATGCAAAGTGGCTGAAGTGTTCAGACAATGACTACTGCAACATTCCTGAACTATCAGAATATTTTCCATAGATCAGTCGAGGCATCCTCCACAAAATAGTGACACAAATGTTATAGTATCTCTAGTTTTGTGCACTGAGGGTGCCGAATCCCCTTTCTGAAGCCCACTACAGCACCAGGATGGGAGCAGTAGTGTTGTTTCTCTACCACTGTCAGAATTACGGTGAGTAGTTTCTTGACAAGACTGTCACTAGATAGCACTGTCATAGCATGGCATCATACCAACTCCACTATGAAGCCACAAAAAAATCTGCAAACATTTTGATAGCATGTAGGCCTATCTTGTGGCAAGACAGATGCTTTGTTGGTGGATATCTCTGCACAAGAACCAGCAATAAATGTGTATGCATATTGTAACAGACTAACCAACTGAAGGAAACTATTCAGAACAAATGACATGGCATGTGGAGTTCTAGCATTCCTTTGATGTGTGATGCTGCAGCCACTTACTGCCATTCACACACTGAGTCTCTTGTGTTGGATTTAGTGGGATGTCTTTCCACATCCTATGGTAAGATCTAGACTTGGTCCCTAGTGATACACACATTTTCCCAGATATGAAGAAAAGACTGACTAACTACACTGATTTCAAATGACTTAGCAGTTCAAGGAGAGCATTAAAATGTCGTTACACTCAGAGGCAACAGTGTTTTATGCAGAACAGGTTTTGAAGACTGTGATATGGTATGATAAATATTTGTAAGTAAATAAGAATTTTGACGTCTGTTCTTTTGGGCATGTCTGAAAGAACAGACTTCCTATGAGATCTTCCAGCTGTTTTAAATATATATTTTAACTTTATTTATTTATTTATTTGTTATTTTTTGTTTCAGTCTCAACTTCTAGTAGGTGTTGTAAATTTACAATATGGATATATGAAAATTTGGGGTCAACTGAAGACCAGGATACCACCAGCTGGCTTTTACATATGACGTCGGCTTGTTGTGCAATAATTAAGCTATTTATGTTTACAGGTGTGTGCCATTTTTGGTTGTACTGTCTGTATAGTGCAACATTCTTCATATTCTTGCTTCAAATGTTCAGATGTTTGTAAAGCTTATGGGACTTAACTGTGGGGTCATCAGTACCTAAACTTACAAACTACTTATGAACTACCTCATACAAAAGACAGCACAAACATCCATGCCCGAGGGGGGATTCGAACCCCCAACAGGGAACGGCCTTGCTCATCGCAGCATAGCACTTCCATGCACTTGGCTGCTCCGACACAGCTATTCTTGCTTCTGTTAAAGTTTTTTCTGTTATACGTGCATTACTAAGCAGTTGAGTAGTGTGATTTTTTATCATTTAGTTTGCCTTTCTATAATTTCATGTGCTTTATTGTTCTGTCTTTATTAGGATGGTTGTGATGAACAAGTTTAATTCTTTCTAGCTGCGGGATGCAATGGGGATTGACTGTGTTGGTCATGATAAAATTTCTTCAGCTGATGGTGTTATAACTGATTGTGTTTGGTATACAAAGTGTCAGCAATCAATGAAAGTAACGAAAGTTGTTGTAGTGAGAGTGGGAGTTTTGTGCGTATGGTTTAGTTTTTGCCATGGGTTTTAGCAAGTTGGGGCATATTTTTCATAAGGGTTGGTTGTTTATGTAGTTGAGGATGTTTGCATACCATTCAGACCACTGTAAAGGGGATTTGGATCAATTGAAGCCCACACTATGACCCTTTGGCTTTGACCAATGATGTCATATCTGAGTTAGCACTTTGTATCATAATAAGCTCTATTTCCACGACATCATATAACCTTCTCCACAAGAAAAACATAAGGCCCAGAGATTTTTAAAATAATTATTCAGTGTAGAAACTTTCAGCGATTTCCTCTCCTTTGCTATCCTTTAAGAGATAATGTCTAGGATTCATTCTTTGTACCTTGGCAATAGTATATATCTCCATTGTCCAGTTTGGTAGATATGATTTCTCAAAAGTCTCTAACGTTGCACTTTTGCTTACATGGGTCGAGAATCTTTACTCGAAAGTACACTGTATTTAGGAGTTCATTATCTCAAAGAGTAATGGGTCTCATTTTTATCATACTATTTTGGCTCAGTTATCTTTGCAATTATCTCTTGTAGAATTCGATCCATTTATGCGATCCACAACAATTAAAGCACATCCACATTTGAATTTTAATAGTTCTGTTTAGGTGTTCCACAATACTCGCTTTCAGATGAGTGAATGTTGAGTAGTTGTTTGTACTATGCCGATCCATTACAGTCTTGAAATTCTTATTGTAAAACTTGGTTCTGCGATCTGTTTCAAGGTCGTTAGGGCATTGAATCGTTCCAACTTGTAGGAGCTGCTCAAACACTTGTGCAACATTCTTCTGCAATTTTGTTTTCAGCGGTAATGCCCATGCGAATTTGGAGTATGTGTCAATGATGCTGCAGAGGAGTGGCAGAGTGCATTGAGGTGCTTTGCAGCGATGTGCGAGGCCAAATTCCCCTTCGGGTATGAATGTTTGTGCTGTCTTCAGTATAAGGTAGTTCATAACTAGTTTGTAAGTTTAGGGACTGATGACCCCACAGTTAAGTCCCATAAGCTTTACAAACATTAAACACTGTGTCAATGGTCATTAGAATATAGTTGTGACTATTAACGACATCTGCGATTAGGTCTTCTTCTTCTTGTGGAGGTGAATTTGTTTCCAGATAACTGAGAGTCAGTAACTGATTTAAAGGTTTCTGTTAATGTATGATTCCGGTTCTACTGCCCCAACTTTAACAGTCGCAATTTCTCTCGAACAGCTTTCCTCACCTGGATGACTGTTTGGTCGACATCTCAACATGTACTAAACAGGCTGCAGGGTTGTGTGCTCTCTTATATAGGATCACTCTTCATCATCATCATCTTCTCAATAAGTGCATTCACTTCAATTTTTTTCCTTCTCAAAGACATTAACTTTCATGGCTAGGTCTTCTATTTTCTTATCAAGTCCTTTAATCCCCTCATTTAAGATTCTAATCATGTTATGAACACTTTCATAATATGACACTGTCTCCTTGTGCATATCTTCAACTTTATTCTCATAGAAGGTCAATAGATCCTTGTGTGCCACTCCAACCTCCTGCTCATAAATACAACAATAACTCCTTGCGCAAACTCTCTTCTCTGAATTCATAAAGCTCCACTATTTCCCTATTTCAACTCTATCGTGAATTTTAGCATCCACGTACATATAAATGTTTCGTCTATTCCCGTCATGATGGCTGATGCGTGCGAATTTGTCCATGTTGCTGTGTAGAATGAAGCATGAAGCTCAATGAACGGGCTGTATATACGTTGAAAGTCTTGGACGTTTCGTCTGTATCTACCGTCATTCAGTTTCTGTGTTTTATCAATAACGAGAAACCTGTACTGAGAATGATTCCAACAGTCTGCACAGACCTTTACAAAATCAATATCAGTTCCTACATGTACATTGTAAAAATATTTTAAATTCAAATTGTCTTGTTTGAATTCTGTAATGAGGTTTGCATTTTTTCTTTCTCTTTGGCCATGTTTCTGCACATGCAGGGTCGCCCTTATTAAATTCGGATTTGACGTCTGTTAATATTTACGGTGTGCATGGAGGCCCTTCCTGCCGTCACCTCAAGCTCCCCATGAGGAAATGTGTACCCCAAATTGTAAAGTGTTACTAAATAATTGTGAATCGTGTAACTGAGACTGGACTTGGGGAATATAATGACGTTTGCATTTTCTTTCAGCAACTGGTTTGGGATACAGGAAAACGTTTGACGTAGATAAAATACATCAACCACTTTCACTAAACGTTGCATAGGTGACGCCTTTTATACCTCATTGTATTTCTACTAACGGCTCATGGATCACTGACTGTAGCGCAGCCAGCAGCCTTGGCTGGCTGGCCAGAGCTTTGAGTCACACACAGCGACTGTTTACGCTCGCCAAGAACTACCTGCATGCATTATGACAAAGACCCCCGAATCCCTTTGTCTATTGAAACAGAGACCGGTCCATGATGACTGATGCATTAAGATCTCCTCATGCCAGCAGGCATCGCTACATGCACAAATAGCTAGCCTTAATACCTAGCCATTTACAAAGCTTATATACATAATTTCAATCGTATTCATTACTTAAATCTTGGTTCATTTCTCATTGATGAATAATTTTCTGCATGGAATCCAAGCTGTACATAATAACTTTCTTAAAAAACATAATTAAATGAAATTATGTGTATACATTTAATTCATGATGGTTTCCAAGAAAAATATTCTTTCTGGAAAATTGTTAATACCAACAAGGAAAACCTAGGTTGACACAAATAATAATAAATTGATTCATTTCAATGTTGGTATAGGACTGAGTTTCTGGATGGAATACAAACTGCACATACATACCTAATAAATACATACTAAGGGATATGCAAATTAATCGGAGGCAGACCTTTCGGCGGCAGCGGAAGTAGATGTTGCGGGCAGTGGAGGCGGCTTTCTGGAAGGACGGGGCGGAACTCATGCAAGTGTCCGCTTGTAGAGGCAGCCGTGTATGACATTCCTGTGTTAACTGAAAGTACATTTTCAATGTCAATCATCCTTAAGTGGACTACTGTTCAAGGGTGGCAGCGTGCTTTGATCAGAGGCGAAAGCTACTGTTCTAGGGTGGATGGGGGGGGGGGGGGGTGGTAACGGTACCTGACCATCATAAAAGTAACTTAGACGGTCGCTTCTCAGTGGGTCCGTAGCCCCCCTGCTATACTACTGATAACGAAAACAATGTTCTGTATCTCCGTTGTGTGTTTTTATTGGGTTCTCAAAAGTACGTTATGTGATCATTAACGTTTATATCTCCTTCCATCAGGAAAACATAGCCCATGATTGGTTTGATTCTGTAGTTATTACAGTACGGTACCTACCCTAACTAGAGGCTTTTATATTCCATTATTATCATCCCTGCTTCTTCCTCGATACCATGATCTACCTTTCAGAGCATTGAAGGGTAAGATACGTCAAAGCTATTAAGCGTTGTACTTATCTGTGTAGGATCTAAATGTCTGATCCGTCGATGTAATTTCCTCTTAAACATAAAGACATGGTTAGTTCTTAGAGTCGTACAACCTCGTGATGTGCCTTGATTTAAATGGTTCTTCACCTACAATGTTACACTAAAGCATAATTCACCGAACATTCCGCTGTCTTAACAGAAATGCATTCGAAGGGTTTCATGTGTTATTTCTTTGATCTGTGGGTCTATTTACCCTAAAAAGAGATAGAAGTTGGTCTGTTGTGTTTCTTTAAGTTATCGTAGCTCTGTACATTTCTTGCGATTCATTAGGAACATATAAACAACCTCGACGGAACGCCTATCTAAACCTTACCTTTCATGTGTATAAATTATACATACATACATTACTTGTTGTTTGCTGGAGAACATAATACGAATGGCATTGGTTCTGTTGTGTGAGAGAAATGGTGGAACACGTACGCGTCAGCCAGTATTTTATTGGTATGGAGCTGCATTTTGGTATCTTCCGAATCCTTCTCTACAGCTTACATCCTTGTATTGTAATAGACTAAATGTTTACATCTTCATCTACATCTGCATAAATTCTCTACAAGTCACTTTGAATTGCATGGCAAAGGGTTCATCGAACTGCTTTTATGATGTTTCTCTACAGTTCCATTTTCTAATAGCTCGCGGAAAAAAAGAACATCTAAATCTTTACTTTTTCAATCTGATTTCTCTTATTTTATGTTGATGATCACGTCTTCTTATGTAGGTGGGTGCTAACAAAATATACTCAAATTCGTAAGAGAAAGTTGGTGAAAGAAATTTCGCACATAGATCTCGTCGCAACGCATAACGCCTTTGTTTTAATGATTTACACCTCAACTGGAGCGTCATTTCCGTGACACTCTTTCCCCTACATCGCGATAATACAAAAAGAGCTGGTCTTTGTACTTTCTCTAAATCGTCTCGTCAGTCCAGTCACTTGGTAGAAATCCTATAATGCACAAAAGTACTCCAAAATAGGACGCACAAGTGTGGAGTAGGCAGTTTCTTTATTAAAAATGTTGCATTTTCTACGTGTACTGCCAACGAAACGTGGTCTTTGGTTCGTTTTCCCTGCAATATTTTCTATGTCTTCTTTCCCATTTAAGTTGTTTGTAATTGTTACTCCTAGGTATTTAGTTGAATTTACGGCCTCTAGTTTTGACTGATTTATCGTGTAAATGAAGTTTAATGGAGTTCTTTTAGTGGTCATATGGATGACTGCACACTTCTCATTATTAAGGGTCAATAGCCATTTTTTGCACCATGCAGATATCTAAATCATTTTGCAGTTGCTTTTGAACTTCTGGTGACTACTAATCAATAAGTGACACCATCATCCGCGAACTGTCTAAGGGAGCTACTCATATTGTCTCTTAAATCGTTTATAAAAATAAAGAATAGTAGGGGCCTGATAACACTTCCCTTTGGAACGCCAGATATCACATCTGTTCTACTCGATGACTTTACATCAGTTACAACGCCCTGTGATCTTTCTGACAGGAAATCGCGAATCCAATCGTATAAATGTGTTGGTATTCCATAAGCACGCAGTTTGATTAGAAGACACTTGTGAGGTAGTGTCGAAAACCTTCCGGAAATCTAGAAATAAAGAATCTATTTGACATCACTCAGCCGGCCGCGGTGCCGAGGTGACTGAGGCGCTCCAGTCACGGTCAGCACGGCCACTACGGTCGGGGGTTCGAATCCCCCCTCGGGCATGGATATTTGTGCCGTCCCAGTTCGTAAGTAGTTCATAAGTAGTTTGTAAGTTTAGGGACTGATGAGCCCGTAGTTAAGTCCCATAAGCTTAACAAACATTTGAGACATCACTCATCACATCATGTGAGTCAAGAGTTAGTAGCTGTGTTTCACAAGAATGATACTTTCTGAATCCATGTTGATTATGGTCAATAGGTCATTCTCTTCGAGGTAGTTCATAATATTTGAGGGAAGTATATAATCTAAAATCCTGCTGTGAACCGATGTCAATGATATAGGCCTATAATTTTGCGCATTACTCCTATTGCCTTTCTTGAATATTGGGGTAATCTGTGCAACTTCCCACTCTTTGGTTTGGAACGTTCGTTGAGCGAGCAGTTATAAATGATAACTAGGTATGGGGCTATCGCATCAGTATACTCTGAAAGGAACCTTATTGGTATACAGTGGGGAATGAAGTGATTTAAGTTGCTTTAATGCACCAGAGGTATCAACTTCTAAATTACATTTGCTGGCTACTGTTCTTGATAGCGGTACGAATTCTGGAGTATTTGCTTCGTCTTCTTCTGTGGAGGAATTTCAAAAGGCTGTGTTAAGAAGCAATTCTGCTTTGGCAGAACTGTCATCAGTAGCATCGCCAGGGCCTCTCTCTCTCTCTCTCTCTCTCTCTCTCTCTCTCTCTTTTTTTTTTTTACAAACCGTTTGCGGAATTTGTTTGAAAGTGTCAGCATTCAATCTCGAGGGTTTTTTTTCCGATCTACCTAGATTTCGCCCAGTGAGTGGCCGGTCTCAAAGCCTTTAATATGTGCTTCCATCTAACCGTCATGTTTACAGTTACGTTCAGCATGACGGTATAGATGTAGACATAACTCAAAGCATTGAGAAGACCCACACTGCGCCTGAAATATATGTAGATCTGGAGAATAAAAACAAAAATTACGACTGATTGGTGACAGATTGATACAAAACAGTCCCTGGGCACCAGCTCAGAAATGGAGTCAAACCCTATTCAAGAAATCTAGCTAATTTTAATAAGCCTTGTGAATTTACAAAAATGTTCAAATGTGTGTGGAAATGTTATATTACTGTAGCATACACTGTTCAGGAGATGAAGTCATAAGAATTGATTTTCAGATGTTTGTAGAGTCTATGGGACTTAACTACGGGGTCATCAGTCCCTAAACTTACAAACTACTTACGAACTAGCTTATACTAAGGACGGCACAAATATCCATGCCCGAGGGGGGATTCGAACCCCCGACCGTAGTGGCCGTTCAGACCGTGACTGGCGCGCCTCAGTCCCCTCGGCCACCGCGGCCGGCCTAAGAATTGAGCCACGTGAAATTGAATTTCAGACCGAATTTCACTACAGGCGCAGGTGAAACGGTCAAAGGGTGGGGCTGAAGATAATGGTGAGAGGAAGAATGAGATGGAGTAACATAATAATGCAGTAAATACCAGGGCCGGATCTAGGACATTTGCCAAGGGGGGCAAGCTTAAATTTGCCGCCCCTTCTTTCACCCCTCCCCCCGGTAAGAATTGACTTTTTGACGCTAACTAGGTTACATATTTCTAAATAAATGTCACAATTTCACAACATGAACTTATTTTATTGACAGAACAATTATAATACATACAAAAACATCACAAGATTACTCATCGTACAAAAATCAATTCAAAATTTCGCTTTTCGAACTTTTTTTGCTGCAAAACTGTTTTTGATATCACGTTAGTTTAGAGACGCAGCTCGTTTGTGCTCTACTGATATTATACTCACATTTGTTAAGCAGTCATGCTCCTCAAGTGTATTTAATTAGTTACAGCTTGATGAAACTTCTTTCTCCAGACGAAACAGAAACTAGAATGGTAAGATATATTTTAACGCTATAGTAAGGTTGGGATACCCCTCTACCAATTTATTTTTATAAATTAAACTTAATGTTGATGATGCAGTGAGATCTTGCAAGGCTCTGTTTACTACCAGCGCATGTTGTCTGCAACTTTCAACTTCAAGTTACTCCTCGCTAAGATCTGCCAGTTCCGCTGTTTTGGCCTTCAAGTCCTCCACTTCCATTTCTCGAATTTGAACACCACACAGAAAAGTAATTTTTGCACCAATTTTTTCAAGTGCGGAAACCTGGTACTAAGCTCTGTCAATTATTCCTTATTTTTTCTGTGAATGTTGGATACTTCATCATCACAAAGCTCATCGGCCATTTTCTTCTTTCTTCGAATCCTTTTTTCGGAGAATGCCGTTGATACCTCATTATCTTCTGCTAGCACTTTGGCCTCAGAAATAGCTTCAGAGGTACAAGAATCCCGGGAAGTTTTGAGAAAGCCCATAAGTCCTTGAATGTTACGAACAGTTTTATCAATTGTAAAGTATTGACTTCGCAGAAACTGATTAACATGAGCCATTTATTTTATTATTGCATACCAGAAACAAGTTAAAGTAATGAATTTGAGTTTTCTCATATTTTTTAAATTAGATCTTGACTCTGTTTCTGGTGATGACAATTTATAAGTTTCAGTTTCTTCCAGGGCCTTCAAAACTTTATGAAAATGCTTGTAAACAGCTTCAACCGCATCTACTCTTGCAGATCACCTAGTCTTGCTGAATTTCTGCTGAATTTGCTCCTACTAAATTTAAAGAGTGAGCAGCACATGGTTCGAAATAGGCCAGTTCATACTTCTGAAGTATTCTTGACTGGACCCCTTTGTACTTTCCAGCCCTGTTTGCCCCACTGTCATGAGACTGCCCCCTGAAGTACTTAATGTTCAACCCATCTTGTTCCAATTTTTGCAGTACCTCTTGACTAAGGCCTTCTCCTGTTTTGTCTGTAATTGTAAAAAAGTCAGTAAAACTTTCCACAACCTCTGAGTCATTCGACTTGACATATCGTATTACTTGTGTCATCTGCGCATTGTGGCTGATATCTGGAGTGCAGCCAAACATCAGTGAAAAGTATTTAGCAGCTAAAATATCTTTAATTATATCTTGTTTTATTTTCTCAGCAATCAAGTCGCGGAACTCATCTTGTATATTTTTGTAATAATAGCAAATCTGACCTTTCTTGTGGCGTTCAATACGCAGACGAAGGGGGACACAATAGTATTATATGAAATCAATTGTATTTAGAAATTTGTCGCTATGTGGATCACCAAAATTACCATCTTGTTTTGTTCCTCTAAAAGGTCTTCCTTGCTTAGCTAGAAAAAGGACAGCATCAATAATACAGTGAGATTCCTCCTGTTTTATCTGATCTTGCTGTCCAGTGTGCGATACTTATCAGGTGGGTTTGTCGGAGGACATCGAAAAAGGCGAAAGAAGGGCAGCTCGTTTCGTATTCACCCCGTTTACATGGGCTCCCAAAATCGGATTTCGTAAACCGATTTTCCAGTTCCGCTTTTGGTTGGTCATGTAAACACTCCAAAATCGATTCTGGAAATCCGCTTCTCTAAAGCGCTTTTCCAGTTCCACAATCGATTTTCGTGCCCATGTAAACGCAACCGTTTTTGAAGCGTTCTTGGCTTGTCAGATTGTGTTTTCTTGTTAAGAATTTTCGGCACATATGGAAACAGTGATATTTTCTAATATGAAATAAAAGTATAAATATTACAGTGAACATATATCTGTGTATTTAAATAAAGAAAAACAGCGATTGTGCAGACTAAATAAGGAACTGAATCAGCTGTTTTCCAGCCGCCATTTTAAGTGAGCTACCAAATCCGATTCAGGCTATGCCATGTAAACGCGACAGCGAAAAACGGTTTACGAAAATCGGTTTTCGTCTTCCGGAAGATGTGTTGCATGTAAACGTAGTGATTGTCTCGATACAGGGGAGACAGCGTAACGGAAATGATACAGGATCTGGGATGGGAATCATTACAACAACGGTGTTTATCGCTGCGGTGTGAGCTACTTGCGAAACTCCAATCGCCAACATTCTCCTCCGAATGCGAAAATATATTGTTACCTCCTATTTACATATGTAGAAAAGATCATCTAAATAAATACGTGAAATCAGAAATGTTTTCAAATGTTTGTATAGTCTATGGGACTTAACTACGGGGTCATCAGTCCCTAAACTTACAAACTACTTATGAACTACCTACGAACTACTTACGAACTAGGACGGCACAAACATCCCTGCCCGAGGGGGGATTCGAACCCCCGACCGTAGTGGCCGTGCAGACCGTGACTGAAGCGCCTTTGTCCCCTCGGCCACCCCGGCCGGCGTGAAATCAGAGCTCGAACAGAGAGATTCAGATGTTCTTTCTTTCCGCGCGCTATTCGAGAGTGGAATGGGAGATAACTAGTATAAAAGTGGTCCGATGAACCCTCTTTCAGGCAGTTAAATGTGATTTACAAAGTATCCTGTGTAGATGTCTATCAATTCCACCGCTACCGAGAGAGGACTCTAGATCCTGAATGCTTTTGACTTTCAGTAAGAAGTGTGCGCACCTGAAATAGATTTTTTTTTTTTTTTATGGACTAGAACGTTATTCAAATTCACCTGTTCTGCAAATATTACTTTGATATGAAATATGAATATTCATTTATCTGAAAAACGAAATCTATGCAAATTAATAAACATTGTGCATTTACTTATGCAATGACGCAAACATCGCTCTCATTCTGGCTAATATCTAATAGATTTTTAAAGTTTGATTAGCTGAAGTACCTGTGACAGGGCAACACTGAAGTTAGCAACCAGGAATTTCGGCATTTCTTGCAGTCATTTTACTTTTAATAATTCTGTGTCAGTTAATTTCATTAAATTATACCAGACAGATACATTCTGCAAAAAAAAAAAAAAAAAAAAAAAAAAAAAAAAAAAAAAAAAAAAAAAAATGAAAAAAAGAGTTGGTCAAAATTTGCCGCTCTCTACATTCTGCCGCCCGGGGCAACTGCCCCCTTCCCCCCCCCCCCCCTAGATCCGGCCATGGTAAATACACACCCGGGTATCGACGGCTACTGATGCTAGTCGAAATATATTAACTCACTGCACTGCGGTTATTCATTTCAAAGAACTGACACTCGCCATCTGTCGTAATTTGCATGTGTCAGTTCTGTCGTGTCTGATTATGGAATATGGGGCAACAAATAAGTCATCGCCGTATCACGTCATGTTTCTGCGCATTATTTCTGAAATCTGGAAGGAGAAAAATTCTAACATACAAGTAACATGCATGCGCAATACTATTTCTACGTTATATGAAAAGCACTTATCTATTACATCCCAAGTTGCAAGAAATTCGGACTCAGAAATTCTTCTGTTCTTAGGTAACGCAATGAAAGTGCTTCTGACCAATCTTGACTCCCTCGGCCAACTAACCGAAACGAATTCTGTAGTTTTCGTTGTAGCGAGCGGAACAATGAACAATACCTATTGCCTGGAAATTCGAAGTGGTGACGCGGCAGTGCCAGGAACTAGGTCACGTGACGAGGTACAGCGAGGCTACGGTTAAAGTAGCGCCCAAGAAGAAGACGCAAGAAGCTCACAATATGTATGCGACCGATGATATGGATAAATGTATTATCAGGCAGCAATTTCTATAGCATTACGAACAATAGAAACAAGTACGAACTTTGCGAAAACTGCACAACTTTTGTCAAACGGTAATGAGCTTCAAAGCTAGCAAGGAAACCCTTACAAGCAATGTTGTTTTGCGCGGACGAGAGGGCATTGTTGCTAAAAGACCATACTTTCTCAGGTTTTAATCAGAATCAAAGCGATCAGTAGTTTACTTAGATCAAACATTCATACCATTATACGGTAAATAAATGTTGGCAAAGTGAAAGTGTGAGAGTTGTATTGTCAAACAAAAATGCCGGTCAGAGTTTAATTTTTCTTCATCAAGGCGGAGGCAGGTGTTTAATGGCTCAAAAACTAAAACGTCAGACTATCACTTAGAAACAGATAGCAAAAATTTTCAAAAATACGTAAAAACCCAACTTACGCAAGGCTTAATAACAACGTCTTTATCCTTTGTAATTACTCGCAGCGTATTTACCCATTTGGAATACTTCTAGCGGTTGTAGATGTTGCAAATGTTTGACTGTAGTAATGTTCAACAATTAAAAAAAAAAAAAAAAAAAAGGCGTGAAACACTCGGAAACTGCCATTGAAGGACTTAGAAAAATTGCTTCAGGCTTAATATGTGACCGCAGTACCGAACATTGCATTCGAATTTCCAAATTAGATTTCGTCTTCTGAAAAATTAGTTGTGAGTAAACGCACGGCGCGTAACAGGCTGGCAGCGCTCCACTCGTACGAATACTGGCGTGTACGCCAGACTGCTTCAAAAAATGTTCAAATGTTTGTAATTCTATCGGACCAAACTGCGTGGTCATCAGTCCGTAGCTTACAAACTACTTAAACCTAGGTAAACTAACCTACGGACAAACACACACACCCATGCCCCAGGGAGGACTCGAACCTCCACGGCGAGCAACCGCGCGCTCCGCAGCGAGACGTTTTAGACCGCTCGGCTACTCCACCGCGGCCAGACTGCTTCCCCCTCCGGCGTAAACACGACGGCCCTGCAACACTGGAGAGGGAGAAATTAGTCGTCCTCCCCCCCCCCCCCCCCCCCCCACTGACGGCTGATAGTCGAGGCGCCATGTCACAGTTCCAGACGCCCTCCGAGGTTTGGTTTCGAATCCCCTCTTGGGTATGAATGTTGAGTTTGTCCTAAAAAGTAAGGGGGGAGGGATCGGTAGATTTGCCGCCCCTCGGAAAGTGCCGCCCCATGCGGCCGCACGTTTGGCACGTGTCTTGCGCCTGCCCTGAGCATCGCCGTTACTTATCATGTTGTGAAGGTATTGATTTTCTGTTACCGCTCGTATACTTTACATACGACCAGAATTTCTTAGGTTCTCTACCAAATTACGTGACAGGATTTCGTTATGGAATTTATTATAAGCTTCTCGCATTGAAGTTCGAGCTAAATTTCGATTATCTGTAAAAGACTGCCAGTCTTGAGGATTATGTGTACATTTAAATTTGGCATGATTTTTTTTCTATGCTTTTGGAAGAGTGACAAAAAAAATGTTCAAATGTTTGTACAGTCTATGGGACTTACCTACGGGGTCATCAGTCCCTAAACTTACAAACTACTTATGAACTACTTACGAACTAGGACGGCACAAATATCCATGCCCGTGGGGGGATTCGAAGCCCCGACTGTAGGGGCCTTGCAGACCGTGACTGGAGCGCCTTAGTCTCCTCGGCCACCGCGGCCGGCGGAAGAGTGACCTAACCTGTTTTGTCTACGACGGCGGGTCAGACACCCCCCCCCCCTCCAGGGGACCCACAGCTCTTTTGTGGGTACGTGTGTGGCGTGCACGGGGCCCCGAGCCGAAGTAGCCTTTCTTCTTCCCCAGGCTGCTTCACACTCCCCCCCCCCCCCCCCCGGTTTGTGCCTTTGCCCGGAGACGGATGTCTGAGTAACTGCAGGTCATCTCCTTTTCTACGCTTTCCTTTTCCTAAGGTCCTTCCTTCCTCTCACTCACTTTTTCCGCTCCTTCTTCTTACTCTGTTGTTCCTACCTGCTAGCCATCCATACCATCTCCGCTTCGGCGTTTGAGATTCTCACTTTTCTATCTCCCTCTTCCCATCCTCTATTCTTCTTCCTTCCTCCCTGTGCGTGTCTGAAGGCCGTCCCACGCATCCCCATGCGTAGCAGCTGACGGGGTAACACGTAATTCCCCGCCTCGGGTAGACAAGTAGGGCACGTACATACCCCCTGGTAAAGGCCAGGCGCAGGGAGGGGTGATTACCCGAGCTGTAACCTTCCGACCGTGCCGATTGGTCCCTCCGTCCGTTTCTCGGGAGGTGTGACCTGAGGTGTGGACAATCACCTAAGGCGGGTGAGCCCTCAGTGAGGGTTCCCCATTAGGAAGGAGCGCGCCATCGGAGACGCCGGTAATCATGGGGGACACTTCCGTAATGACCTCTCTCTCTTTCCTTCTGACTTCGACCCAAAAACGAAAGCTGGATGCTCCTCAAACTAAAAAAATACTACCTAACGTTCCTAAGTTTCTCATTGTTACCCGTACTGATGGTCATGATTTCTCCAAGGTCAATCCTTTCATAATTCAGAAGGGTGTAGATGCTATTGCAGGTCCATTGAAGAAATGTTCTCGTCAACGTAATGGGAGTTTGCTGTTGGAAACAGATAATGCCTTTCAGGCTCAAAAACTGATCCGAGCCACGCTTTTGCACACCTTCCCGGTAAAAGTCGAAGCCCACCATACCCTTAACTCACCACGTGGGGTGGTCTATTCTCAATCCCTCGATGGGTTATCGGACGAAGAGATAAAGTACTATCTGACTGATCAGGGCATCATAGCTGTCCATAGAGTTATGAAAAAGGCTGATACAGGTTTGATACCAACCCAAACTGTATTTTTTACTTTTGACAAGGTGGATCTCCCTTCCACAATCAAAGCAGGCTACGAAATTATATCAGTTCGCCTCTATATCCCAAATCCCATACGTTGTTACCAGTGCCACAGATATAATCATACCCGTGAGTCTTGCCCTCATGCAGCCAAATGCGTCACCTGCGGCAAGGATGCTCATGAGGGGGACTGTCCGCTTCCATCCCCTCACTGCATTAACTGCATGGGCGACCATGCTGCTTCATCTAGAGACTGCCCTGTTTACAAGGAGGAGCGGGTCATCCAAGAAATAAGAGTATGTGAAAATGTTTCGACGTCTGCTGCGCGGAAGATACTAGCTAGTCGAAAGCCCGCCGAGCTCCCAGTGGGTAAATAGAGCGCTGTCCTTGCCTCCCCTCGTCCTACTAAGGAGTAGTGACACGGTTGTCAGATCGGCCAGTCCAAAGATTGCCCGATCAACCTCTCCACTCACTTCCTCTCACCAAAAAACACAGCCATCAGCAGCTCCTCCCAAATCACGGGTGTCTAAATCGGATGCCCGGACTTCCAAGAAAGAGCCTGTCTGTGAAGATTTTTTGAGATCTGAGCCTGCACAACCTACGTCTGCGCACACAACTCATCGTCATTCTTCCAAGAAGGCACACAGGAAAAAGAGTTCCTCTCCTTCCCCGCCACGGCGTGACTCGACTGTCACGCCATCTAGCAGTGGCACCACTCGGTCTTCCTCTGGCTCTCCGGGGCGCGCTACTGCTGGCCGATCATCTGGCCCTTGACTGGCGGATGAAGCTGCCCCTGCCATTAAATCCAGGCAGGCGGCTGAAACTCCCGATGAAGCGATGGAACATGACCTTTTACCTACAAATTCCAGTAGCAGCGTTCCCTTGAAGTCAGACCCTCAGTGGCCACCGAGGTGATCTCCCCTCGCTTTTCTTCTCTATCTTCTCACCTTATGGATCTCCTTCAATGGAATATTCGCGGCATTCATTCCAACAGAGATGAATTGAAACTCCTACTCAGACTGCACCGTCCATTTGTGGTCGGACTTCAAGAAACGAAGTTACGCCCATGCGACAACATAGTTTTTTCCCAGTATACCTCCATGCGTTTTGACCTGCCCCCTGTGGAGGGTATTGCAGCCCATGGAGGGGTTATATTGCTAATTAGAGATGACATATACTATCATCCTATTCCACTGCACACTCAACTACAGGCAGTTGCCGTCCGCATCATTCTTCCAACCTTTTCCTTTTCTCTTTGTAACATCTATACCCCATCGTCTTCTGCCTTTACTAGGGCAGATGTGCTGCACCTTGTTGCCCAACTTTCTTCCCCCTTTTTGTTGATAGGCGATTTCAACGCCCATCACCCCCTATGGGGTTCTCCGGCCTCTTGCCAGAGAGGCTCCCTTTTAGCGGACATTCTCAACCATCTTAATCTTGTCTGCCTAAACACAGGTGCACCAACCTTTCTTTCAGATACGACGCATCCTACTCTCACTTGGACATCTCGATATGTACTGCTCAATTTGTGCGGCGGTTTGAGTGGTATGCTCTCTCTGATACATACTCGAGCGACCATGTCCCCTGCATAACTCATCTCCTTCATCATACCCTACCTCCAGGTTCCACTAGTTGGAACATCTCGAAAGCTGACTGGGGGCTGTTCTCCTCACTGGCGGTTTTCCATGATGGGAACTTCCCCAGCTGTGACAGTCAGGTTGAATACCTCACGGAAGTCATTCTCAATGCTGCCGCATATTCCAATCCACGCACTTCATTTTCTCCATGTTGAGTCCCAGTCCCCTGGTGGACTGCGGCATGTCGCGATGCTGTTAGAGCCCGGAGACGTGCTCTACGCACCTTTCGCCGCCACCCAACATTGGCGAACTGTATCAATTACAAACGTCTACGAGCGCAATGCCGTCGAGTCATCAGGGAAAGCAAACGGGCCTGCTGGATTGCTTTTACTAGTTCATTTAACAGACTTACTCCTTCTTCTGTTGTCTGGAGAGGACTGCGTCGGTTATCTGGCACAAAGGTCCACTCCTCAATTCCTGGCTTGACCGTTGCAAATGAAGTCCTCGTAGACCCAGCCGCTATATGCAACACCTTAGGTCAATCTTTTGCAGCAGTCTCGAGCTCAACACACTATCACCCCGCCTTTCTCCCTCGAAAACAGGCAGAAGAGGCACGGCCACCTTCCGTCCAATCTCTCAATTGGGAAAGTTACAATGCCATCTTCACCATGCAGGAGCTTGAACGTGCTCTCTCTGCTCCAGGGCATGATACAATTCATATACAGATGCTGAAAAACCTTTCTCTTGCGGGTAAATGTTTTCTCCTCCGCACTTATAATCGCATATGGATTGAAGGTCAGGTCCCCACACGCCAGCGTGAAGCAATTGTAGTTCCCATACCAAAACCAGGGAAGGACAAACACCTTCCTTCGAGTTATCGCCCCATTTCTCTTACCAGCTGCGTTTGCAAGGTGATGGAATGCATGGTCAATGCTCGGCTGATTTGGCTACTCGAATCTCGCTGTCTCCTTACCAATGTCCAATACGGATTTCGTAGGCATCGTTCAGCTATCGACCACCTCGTTACCTTGTCGACCTATATTATGGATAACTATTTGCGTAAGCGCCAGACGGTGGCTGTGTTTTTTGATTTGGAGAAGGCTTATGACACCTGTTGGAGGGCGGGAATTCTCCGCACGCTCCATACATGGGGCTTTCGTGGCCGCCTCCCCATTTTTATCCAAGCATTTTTACTAGATCGAAGGTTCCGTGTACGAGTGGGCTCTGTTCTGTCGGACACTTTCCGCCAGGAGAATGGGGTGCCACAAGGATCTGTGTTGAGCGTGGCACTTTTCGCCATAGCAATTAACCCAATTATGGATTGTCTTCCTGCCGACGTCTCTGGCTCCGTTTTTGTGGACGACTTCACGATTTACTGCAGTGCCCAGAGAACGTGTCTCCTGGAACGCTGCCTTCAGCGTTGTCTTGACCGTCTCTATTCTTGGAGTGTCGCCATTGGCTTCCGGTTCTCCAGTGAGAAGACAGTCTGTATAAATTTCTGGAGATACAAAGAGTTTCCTCCACCGTCTCTCCAACTTGGCCCCGTTACTCTGTCCTTCGTAGAGACGACGAAATTTTTAGGGCTTATATTGGACAGGATACTCTGCTGGTCCCCGCATGTGTCCTATCTGACTGGCCGGTGTATTCGTTCCCTTAACGTCCTCCGTGTTCTTAGCGGCACGTCATGGGAAGCGGATCGAACCGTCCTACTTCCCCTCTACCAGTCCACTGTCCGCTCGAAATTGGATTACGGAAGCTTCATTTACTCTTCCGTACGGCCATCCATTTTACGCCGCCTAAACTCAATTCACCATCGACGGTTACGCCTGGCGATAGGAGCTTTTTACACAAGCCCTGTTGACAGCCTCTATGCCGAAGCTGCCGAATTACTTTTAACCTATTGACGTGACATATTACTGTGTCGGTATGCATGCCGTTTGCTTTCGATGCCTCACCATCCTTCCCTTCCATCGTTCTTTAACGATTCCCTCGATAGCCAATATGGGCTGTCTGCGATTGCCCTGCTCCCTCCTGGAGTCCGATTTCGACGCTTGCTTCGGCAGCTCGATTTTACTCTCCCTTCCACATTTCAAATAGGTGAGAGCCCAGTGCCACCTTGGCTTCAGGCTCAAGTTCGCGTTCACCTCGAACTCGCCTCACTCCCGAGGTAGAGCACTTTGGACGCTTTATACTGCTCGCGGTTCCTTGAACTTTGTGCACGGCTCGAAAACTCAGTTTTCATATATACGGATGGCTCAAAGAGCAATGACGGTGTCGGATGTGCGTTTGTCGTGGGGGATGATTGTTACCAGTACAGGCTTAATGCCCACTGCTCGAATTTCACAACTGAGCTTTTTTGCTCTCTATCAGGCTGTACTCTTCACCCGTCGACACTGTTCTAGTTCTTATGGTATCTGCTCTGACTCCCTCAGCGCCATCCAAAGTCTGAGCGACCCCTTTTCAGCCCATCCTATTGTGCACCGAATCAACCGCTCCCTTCAGTTATTAGCTTCTGACGGATTCGCGTTCACCTCCTGTGGTTACCTGGCCACGCAGGCGTGCCTGGTAACGAGGCTGCTGATGCCGCTGCCAAGGCTGCAACTTTCTTACGTCGGACAGCTACATACTGTGTCCCATAGCACGACATTCAAGGTGCTCTTTTGCGGCGCCTTATATCGTCATGGCATAATGTGTGGTCTTCACTTACTACTAATAAGCTCCGCACCATTAAACCGCTCCCGGTGGCTAGGATGACCTCATCACGCCGCTCGCGACGAGAAGAGATCATCTTGGCCCGGTTGCGGATTGGACACTGCTGGTTCAGCCACCGCCACTTGCTCAGTGGTGACCCCGCACCGTTATGTACCTGTGGCCACCCGCTGTCGGTGCACCATGTTTTATTGTGGTGTTCAAATTTTACTCCTGTTCGGCTTGCACTACATCTGCCGGACACATTGGAAGACATTTTAGCTGATGACGTGAGGGCTGTTGCTCGAGCATTGGATTTTATCAATTTGACCAATTTGTCGAGGGACATTTAGCTCTTCACTCTGTTGTTTTTTATTCTATGTTTTTAGCTGTTTTTATATAGTCTTATTATTCTTGGGTATATCCCCGGTTTGATTCGGGCGCTAATGACCTTAGTAGTTGTGCGCCCTGAAACCACAAAAAAAAAAAAAAAAAAAGGGGGGGTCAGACCCCTCTTTTGTAAATTTGTGTGGGATAAATCTGTCAATGGTTATCGATATTATTTCTTTGAATGTAAACCACATTTGATCTACACTAACACTGTTAGTTTTGGAAGACTAGAGATTCTCACTCAGGAAAGCGTTAATCGAATTTTTATCTGCTTTTTTGAGTAGATATATTTTTCGTTTATTTTTGGTATATTTGGGAAATCCGATATTCAATTTCGCCACAACAATTCTGTGTTCACTACTCTCTGTGTCTGTTTTGATGATCTTTATTAGCTCAGGAATATTTGTTGCTAAGAGGTCAAGTAGTAGGGCCTAGTGGGTTCATGAACTAATTGCTCGAGATATTTGTCGCAGAATGCGTTCAGTACAATTTCGAACGATGTTTTATGCTTGCTTCTAGTTTTAAAAATGTATTTTTCCCGACATATGGAGGGTAAGTTAAAGTCACCACCAATTACAATATTATGCTTGCAGATCTTTTTGAAATTTAGTCCAGGCTTTCTTTGAATATTTGTGCAATCGAATCATTTGAGTTAGGGGATCGGTAAAAAGAGCCAATGATTAATCCATTCTTGTTGTCATGTATAACCTCTACCCATACGAATTCACAGGAACTATCTACTTCAATTGCCCTACAAGATAAACCACTTATGATACCAATAAATATGCCAGCTCCTGTTTTATTAAATCTATCCTTTCTGAACACCATTTGCCCCTTAGTAAAAATTTCAGCTGAACTTATCTCCGGCTTTAGCCAGCTTTCGTTACCTATAGTGATTTGTGATTCTTTAGTTTCTATTAGAACTTGGAGCTCTGGAACTTTCATCCTTCCCACCTGGTTATAGGCAATGCCTATAGCTTTCACTTATACGGCTTTTGCTTGCAGGTAACGAGTCGCCTCTCTGCTGGGTCCAGATCAGACCGTTTCGTCGTGTGGACGCCGCCGCTCCCGCTGCTACGCCGCTGGCTCGCCGCAGACCCTGCTGCAGTTCCTGCCGGACGACGCTACTCCGTTCACTGCTGGATCGCCGTCCCCTCTCTGGGCAGGCCGCCAACGCTGCTGGGCGCTGCCCAGCCCTCCTCGTTACAGCGGCCAACCGGGCCGCCTTCCGGCTTCCCTGCAACTTCCTGCTGCTGACGCTGCAGCTCGCTGTCCCCAGTTCGCCGCCTGCCGATGCCAGTCGGCCGAGGACCGCCGACAATTTTTCTTTCCGCGAACAATACGTGACTGGAATAGGAGGGAGAACCAATAGTGGTACTGAAGGTACCACTCCGCCACACACCGTCAGGTGGCTTGCTGAGTATGGATGTAGATGTAGATGTAGATGTAGATGTAGACCACCAGCAGAGGGTCGGAGCCCTCCACTTCACCAGCACACCCACTGTCGCCAACCTCGAGATCTTGAAGACCTTCCGCTGACCGGCCTCTTTGGACACTTCTCCCTTACCCTCACTCCTGTGGCCACCACTACCAACGTACTGTATACAACCCCCTCACAAGTCCCAAGTCCTCTCCCGCCCCAACCCCAAATTCTTAGACAATCGCACCCTCTCCCTTGAGATCTGTAAGTACGTCCTGTCCACCCCCACCCTACAGCTCATCCCACACAAGGACTCCGTCATTATCAAGTCCTCCTCCACCACCTTCCACTCTGACCTCCTCCACAGGATCTCCTCAGTCCTCTTTGGTCCTCATGCATTCCCCACACCATACATCACTTTCTCCACCATCCCCAACCCCAAGCTCCCCACTGACCGCCCACCGTCACCGCCGTGATTACCGAGCTTAGCCCAGTGATCATGAAGCCTCGCCTACAACGATCACCTCACAGAAAAATGCCGCAACCCACCCACCTGTCTTCGCTGCAAGTCCAACCACTTCCTAAAGCAATGTCCCAACCTCGTTTCCACTCCACCTGCAACACCTGTGGTGGCCCTCATAGCCACCTATTCCTATAAGTGTCAGGGTCACCCTGCCCCAATCAATCCTGAGCTGACATTCCCATCCATCCCACTGATCCTCCCATTCACTCC
This sequence comes from Locusta migratoria, assembly GCA_026315105.1. NCBI lineage: Eukaryota > Metazoa > Arthropoda > Insecta > Orthoptera > Acrididae > Locusta > Locusta migratoria. The sequence goes on along the minus strand of CM048755.1, from coordinate 637,512,785 downwards.
AACAATTCCCTCTGCCCCCTCCTACCATGGAGGACATCATCTGTTTTGTTACCACAGTCCTTCAGAACATCTATCCCTGTCAACGTCCTCACACCTCAACTCGGTCTTCCAGTTTGAATACATAGCCACAATCTCCCATAACCACTCCCACTTCACCTTCTCCCGTAACGTTACCCTTGTATAGAGCACACTCTTAACCCGTTTCCCATCACCCCTTCATCTCATCCCACAGCTACCCATGGCACGCCCCTCCTGTACCCTCCTTTACCACAACATCCGTTCCTTACCTACCAACAAACCCGTCTATGCATCTCCTCTCCCACCACCACGTGGACGGCTTCCTCCTCAATGAAACCTTCCTCCAACCCCAACACTCCATCAGCACCACTCCCTATACTCTCTACCACACAGATAGACCACCTCCCCTTGCCCAAGATGGAGTGGCGATCGGTCACCTCCACCACCACCCAGTCCGGCCTCAACCTCAGCAATTCTACTGAACACCATATCCTCAGCCTCTTTCTCCCCTCTCTCACAATACCCTCACCACCGTTTATGTCTGCAGTACCACACCCCTGCCCTATGATTTCCCATCCCACATAGACTGATCCTAAACAATCGAAGTGGTTGCTGCCAACCTGAAGCTTTCTTCCCATTATGCCACAAAACTGCGGTGCTGGCGTCAGTTTCTCTTCCAGCTCCATGGTGACTCCATTTTCCTCCCGCAACCCTCTCACCTGCAGAGTAATACCAGCCCCGATATCGTTCTGGGCTCTTGTAACCTCCTGGGCTGCCTGGAGGCGGACGTCCTCGACCTCATTGGCAGTGACTATACCTCAGTACTCCCCACCCTAGATTTCCACGACCGTCAGGCTCTTGCTCCCTGTCCCGAGCCATGATTACACCCACACTGATTGGGATGCCTACTGTCGCTCCATAGACAAGCAAGTCACCCGCCACCCCCTGCCCCTCCACACCTCTGCCATGAAAAGACGCCGGGACTGTCACCAGACATGCACCCGTCTCAAAGTCTCTCTGCAACACAACTCCTCCAAGTACTGACATGCCTTCCACCACCATACTGGCAGACACTTCTCCCCTCACTACCCGCTTCTCCATAATGACCTTCCTTTACCTGACAACGCCAGTAAGGCAGACCACTTCACCACTTACCTTAATGAGACCTTCTCCATCCCTGACAATCCCAGGTTTGATTACTCCATCTTCCCGGACGTCCAGCACTTCTATCCTGCCACTCACTCCCGCTTTCAGTACTTGGACAGTATCCCTCCCACAGAACTCAATGCTCCGATCACAGCCCTCGACATTGAAACAACACTCTGCACGAAAAGCAACATGGCTCCCAGCCACGACAGTCTGACCTAAAGGCACCTTCAGGCCTGCCCCCATTCTTTGCACACAGCCCTTGCTTATGTCTATACCGCCATCCTATACACTGTCTTCTTCACCCCGAGCTGTGGAAAACCTCCCATATCCTCATGTTTCTTAAACCCAGCAAGCTGCCCTCTGCCACCTCTTCCTATTATACCATCAGCCTCACCTCAGTGTTTAGTAAGGCCCTGGGAACAATCCTGTCTCGACGCATCCACCAAATTCTCCGTCAACACCAGCTCTCTCAATGTGACTTCCGACGATCCTACTCTGTCGATGACCAACTTCTGTACCTTACCCACCTCATTTCCGTCCAGATGAACTCCCATCGCACTGCTATCCTCGTTTCCCTTGACATCGAGAAAGCCTATGACCGCGTATGGCACTCCAGTCTCCTTTGCAAACTCTAGCTCTATGCCCTTCCCATTAATTATGTCCGCTTCATCGCTTCCTCGCTCGCCCATCGCCCATGTCACTGTCACTGTCAATAACTCCAACTCCCGTTTGTTTTTCCCCTCTGCTGGGGTGCCCCAGGGCTCCGTCCTCTCCCCCCTCCTCTACCTTATCTATTCAGCTGATATGCCACAACCCCAGCCTCCTGTCCTTCTCTTCCACTGACTGTCACTGCCTTCCTTGCCATTGCCCCATCCCTTGCCCACTCCCAACACCGCCTTCAATCCCATCTCTCCGAATTCTCCACCTGCTGTAATCAGTGGCTCCTCACCGTTAACCCCACTAAATCCCAGGCAATCATCATAGGTCACACCACCTCATCCTTCCATCACCGCAACCTCTACCTTACACTCCATGACTGTCCCATCCCGTAAACCAAAACCCTCAAATACCTAGGCCTTACCCTCGACCGCTCCCTGTCCTGGAAACCCCACCTTCAAACAGTCTGTGATAAAGTCCTCTCCTGCCTCAACCTCCTCAAACTCCTTTCTGGCCGGACATGGGCCTCAATCCTTTCACTATCCTCTTCACCTGCCATTCCATCATGCCTCCTATCGTATGCTGCTTCCACCCTGCTTGGGTTTCCTCTCCTCCTACCCACTACCACTCCCTCTAGGTCCTTGAATGCCACACCCTCTGCCTCGCCTACCGTATCCGTCTCCCTTCCCCATGCGGATCCTTTATAATCTTATTCCTTTCCCACACCTGCTCAAGTTCCTCGAACACCTTTGCCTCTGTTATGTAACCCACAAGCTTGACTCCCAGCTTCCGTTTGTGGTAAAGGTTTTATACATGTAGGCATAATTTCTCCATACTTAATTATGACATACCTTACATTAAAATACGTGTTTTGCAAATGTCTTTCAAGCGCTGTTGCATTTAATCTCCCCACTTTCGTAGTATTGAAATATAAATACAAAATACGGCACATCTGCTTCCGATTGCCTGAATTGAAGGCTACGCAACGTGATGTTTATTTGTTGTAGAACACATGATTATGTTGTTAGCGAATCACAGCGCAACCTTACTGCCGCGGCAACATGAAAATAATTTTTGACGTTGGAAATTAAATATGTGGTAATGTTTTTATACACGAAAGCATGCAATGTTTACAAGATGTGAAAATGAACGTGCTAACATGAAGTTTCAATTACTTTATTTTCGAAATCACTTGATTACTCTTTCATACAGATGATAAAATAAATAAAACATACTATACCTGCTCTATGGTTGACAGGATCAAGTGATTCTAAATCTTCATTTTACGAGGCCAATTACTTTTACTGATCAGACAAGGGTACATACAAGAATCTGTCAATGAACATGGAGTTGCATAGCCTTATATTCAGGCGCTCAGTAGCAAATGTGCCATATTTGGCGGATTTTGTATTTATACTTCAATATTACGAAAGTGGGCAGATTAAATGCAACGGCACTTGAAAGACATTTGCAAAACACATATTTTAAGGTGGGGTATGTAATTAAGTACGGAGAAATTATGCCTACACGTATAAAACCTTTACCTTATGTACCAGCTGCTCTTTTCGCTGGCATATAAATAGCTAATGTACAAGTCTAATTATGAAATTTGTATTCCATTAATGGCAGATTTGGCACTCGGTTCGACATCAACTATATGAAGATCTATGGTACAGTAAGGGTAACAATAGTAGAACACAGCAACTCACATCAGAAACTATGCAAATAATTGGCATAATAATCGCATTTAAAATAGTAAATGCCGGATCCCATTGTGCAAAAAATATATAAAATCCCAATTGGTAGCAGAAATTACTGTATAAACTAATACACTGCCGACATTACAGAACAGTGAAAATAAATACTTAAATAGTAATTCATCCATGAGGCGAGGCCGCTTTCGCTGCTTTAAGAGTGCATCATATTTTCATTGTGTGAAGGAAGTCATTTACGAAATATTTTCTCATAAGCTTCGCATGATAAACAAAACATGTGGAAATAAAGATTGTAGACACAAGTTTCCATTTCTATGTCACAGTCTGCATGTAACAAATACACAGCAGACTAGTACACAGCTTGGTATACAGTATACTTGATTTAAAAATCACAACATTAGTATTTAGTATTTACTTCCGCTGCTCAGAGCTCAGTGTCTTGGACGACCGAAAAAATCAGCAAGTCAATACATATACCGACGGTCGAAAGCGGCGGCATGCACGTCACGATGGTGCATTCGCATTGTGTCTGTAGCTTCTCCCTAGTGGAGCACTCCAAGAAAGAGTCAGTCTTTACTGAGTATACACTTGTGTTTGCAATAAACGTGTACCAAGTGTAAAGTGTTGTGCTATATTAACGTCCGGCCTTTGAATTTCGGACCACCCGCAATTTTCAACGTGAAACTTCCTGGTGGAATCGCTGGGTATAATCCTGCAATACATCTGTGTCATTGTGGCTCCGATTAGGCAGCGTAAGACCCGTTGCCTACACGGACAAGAACCAGAATACAAAGGGTATACTGATTATCTCTGTACGAAGGTCCGTGTCATAAAAAAAAAACGTGGATCCCAAAACAGTGGTAAGCCAGTTGCACATCAGACACCCATCGATGTTCTCGGGAGACATTGTACAGGAGGAAAATAAATGGCTACAAGGATTCGAACGAGTCGCCAAGTATAATAGGTGGGATCACATTATGTGCTTGGCAAACGTATATTTCTACCTGAACTGGACAGCACAGCAGTGGTTTGAAAATAATGAGGACAAGCTCGATAGGTGGAAAAAATTCCAGACAGAACTTAAGGCCCCTACACATGCTCCAATTTATCGTACGACCAACAAGATGTCCAAACGAACCAACAAATTGGTAACAGACTACACATGTTCCGACCAACTGCACGCTGTGCCACCCTGTTCTGGTGTCAGTTTGTCGCACTGTTTTTGTTTTAGTGTGTTCGCTGTGCAAACGACCTCAGGCATGGAAGTTGATCTGGAAGCGGTAAGTACCGTACAATTTGTCAGCTGAAGAGGTGGGGAAATCGGAGATTGGTGGTCACCCACAACCATCCGGCCAACAAGGAAAGTTGGTCGGGTAGTGCCTAAAACCGCCCATTTTATCGGGTGACCAACGAATTGGTCCAATAAATCGCATCGTGTGTAGGGCCACCAGTAGCAAGTCCGTTTATCAGAAGAGCAATTGAAGAACAGGGCCCAGTGACATGGTGAGACAACACAGTCGTATATACAGAGTGGTTTGGCACTCTGTCAAATAGTTAACCAGATATGATGGAGGCCGATAAAGTTTCATACCTGCGAAGGGCATTGTGGAAAACATGTATCAAGCTCTTCTGTTAAAAGACGTTTCGATGACACAAGAATTATTCAATGGTTCCAGAAAATTGAAGAGATGCAACAGAGGACGGTTGGATGAAAGAAGCATAACAGACTCCAGAATATTGTCCCTATGGCCGTTGTGGAAGACCAGCATGACTTTGCTTCTCTCATATGACAAATTATGAGAGAAGAATTATAACAGTTTATGGCAGCCAGGACTGTTGGACCAAGCGAGCTGCAGATTATGGCCATGGACGTCAATCCTGAATGTCATGAGGGAACCGATTCAGCTGAGGAAGAGGTATTTGAAATATTAGCGCCTGTCAGCCCCACCAGTCAAACCCGATGTGAAGAATGGCCTTGCCCTACTATGACTTACGCCGCAGCCGCCAAAAGGCAGCTTAGGAACAAACCGACACGACCACAACCAAATCCTCTGGTAACTGTGAAGCTTAAAAGTCGACCACTGTACGAAACAAGAGCATTATGTTACCACTAAAATTAGCAAATAAGGTCCGTGTGAACTGTTACTCCCTGCTACAAAGCCTTGTTCCCTGGTCCAAACTGAAAACTGACTCGTTTCAAATTACATCAATAACAGGAAGTGGTCAATATACATAGCAGCTCACACGTTATTACACACAGACATTAATAGGCAAGCCACCACAATTAAAGTTACCTTAGAAAGGTGGCTAAGAAAACATTTATGGCGCAACGGAATTTAGACATGAGAAAAATTGCATCTGAGCTTGTTCTCAGCACTTGTGAAGAACAATATTAAATAAAAGAGGAAAGGTGCTCTAAAACTACAATTTATAGGCAACTTACGGATTATGCTGAACTTAGACTTGTTTATTCAGATAGAAAACAAGCAAATGGGGGAACCAATTTTGTTAATACAATAAAAATGTATCTCTTACATGGATTAATGCGGACGGTGCCCAGCCTAAATTATTCATGATTTAACGCTACTGGGGGGAAGGATTCACAAACAACACTCATTCTCTCTCTCACACACACACACACACACACACATATATAATGCCACAGCGTACTGAGACGAGGCGGAAGCAGGAGCCGTTATCATAGGCGAAATTCAGCAATTCGGAGGTAGCACAAAACACAATATACGAAAACACTTTGAAGCTGGCTCTGGTCTGTCGTGGTGCATGTGTATAGCCAAATTACATCTGAATTGGACTGCGAGCAAACACGCTAACGGCGACGCACGGCTACGTAACATGAACGCACTCCACTGAAGGTGAAGTGGTCGAAAATCGGATTCATTATACAAAATCACGGTGAATTCTTAAGTTGCAGTCTGTTAGAAATCGATTTAGGTACTGGTTTTATATGAGAAATGGCGTGAATTCAGGCGACTAGCTGCAAACCCCGGAAGTTGTAACTCCGACCCACGTGGTTCCGAAAACCAATAAAATCGAATAAATTCAGTTTCTGAAAAAAAGAAAATTAACTACAGCATGCAACCCATAGAAATGCTTAGAATTGTATCAGGAAGCACATGAAATACAGCTACTCGCGATAGGGTGCGATTACAGAGACGGATGAGGTCCTTTCTCAGAAAACCACAAAAATGAAATAATTACAAAGTCGGAAAACTAAAAATACGAATTATGGCATGCAACCCCTAGAAATGCTTAGAATTACATGAAGAAGCGATCGAAATGCAGCTACACGCGATAGCGAGCGATTACAGAGATGGATGAAGTCCAGTTCCAAAACTCGTAAAAGTGAAATAATTACAAAACGGAAAAATAAGGTTAATAATTACAGTATGCAACCTACAGAAATGTTTAGAATTACATAAGGAAGCTATTGAAGGAGGTTGTACAAGGCTCAGAGAGAATTACTGACAAAGGCAGAGTGTGTACTACAAGTCGGAGAAGAAACAGCAAAATAAAATAGGCATGGAGAGAAGATTGCGAAATATTAGTGGAAATCAGAAGGATACCCGCATAGTTACTTGCCTGATGGGCATGGAACAAACAAGAGTGGAAGCTGAAGACTTGGTTCTATGAACCAACCATGTGGAACACATGTCACATACGAAAGGAAACAATGAGAAGATTTTTACATGCACTGTACAAAAATGAACATATCACCTATTAGAATTCGGGCCCCACAAAGCTAGAAAGTATTTACAGAGTTCATACATCGCCACATGATCACAAAAGGTTTTAACGTACTAGGCCGTTATCAAACTGCAACTAGAATCACACACCACTTTTATCTATTTGGAAATCACTGAACTGAAAAACAAGAACACATTTCCGCACAAGATTGGAGAAAATATATATATATATATAAAAAAAATAAAAAAAAAAGTTCACGAATCTAAGTTAAATGTGTAAGTCAATGAAACGCTATCATCTCCAGAAACAAGATCAGAACCAACCTTACCTCACCAGACGACCAGCCCAGAAACTGATCTGAGCAGCCACCGGGGTGCGGGAAGCCACCGGAAGCCGGAAAATCCAAGATGAGCGGTGGTGGGGACGGAGAGCGAGTAGACTCACGCTGGAGAGGGCTCGCCGACTAGGTTGTAACCAAAGGGTGTAGAAACCTCTTTGGTAGTATCAGCAGCTATCGACACTGAGCCAGAGAGAACGATGTAAAGTGGGCTACTCCTACCCACATTCAGACAGCCATAGATTCTCGCACCCACTTAAAAGTAAAACAACTGCACATCCTCACAGGGACAGTGGCCTAGCGGAGAAGCTGTACTTATGCCACATTAATTTATGTAATAATAAATTATTAACATAACAAAATAAGAAAAACCTAGCAATATTAACTAATATTTTAACACATGAAATAAAAATGCTAATCCTCAAGCCTTGAAAAGAGTAGGGTTGAAGTTTTAACAAAATGATGATCTAGCGACATTAAATAAATCATAACTTTACAGAACTATACAAAAAGATATGGAAGACACAGACGGTTATCTTTCATCACCCTTCGTTAATAGAAAAATTTGATGTAGGCTGAGGTAATTATATTACATCATATACAGCAAACTTTTCTAAGCTAACATGTGGTTGCCTTATGGGTGACATAGACAGCTGGGGCACGTCACACTAAAACAGCAAATACAACAACAATAAAAAACACATTGAAAAATAATAATTGCCATAAAACTAAAACAATGGAGATGCAGATGTGGCTGGTGAGACCATGGGATTGGGACAACATGTATAACAATGCAAAATTTACACGTAAACATAGATAGATAAATCATAAATATAAAATATACATGAGGTTGAAACACAAAAATAAATAAATAAGCTCACAATTTTGAATGTGTCCTGTTATGCTAAAACAGTTCCTCAATAGAAAAACGGATAAAATATTTTTAAAATCACTCCAAATTAGGAAAAAGAAGTGCAGTAAGTAACACAGTATGTTCGTGACAGATTTTTAAAGTTGCTGAGGGCGACCAGGCTCGTTACAGGGAAAGGTCCTCTTAGCAGGTGAATCGTATTTCGCACTCTCAAAGCGTTCACTGTTTCTACTACTGACACCACTTTTCAACCTTATGCTGTCCTTCACATTGTCGTCCACTCAACACTGGTTTTCAAGTGAATAAACACTGTTCACTTTAGTTCGAACTGTCGACTAGGGTCTTTGAAGAGGGAGGGAGAAAATCTTCTAGAAGGTAATGGGGGGAAGCTAAAACCCACACACATAAGAAGATACTTTTACTCGTGTGTCTCTTCCTCATCTATTCAACTGCATCCGACGTGAGTAGGAGGGTGTGGTTAGTGCACCTGTGTGCAAGGCCTGGTGTCCCTTGTACCCGTGACAGGCGGCCTGACAAGTGCGGGGCGTCCGCGAGAGTCTCGCCACCAGAAGAGATTAACGAACCAGCGACCGGGATCAGGACGGCGCAGCTTGTGTGTTGCTGCTAATCACCCAACTCTTTTGTGAGCGCCGAGGGTCGGCAGCATTGTGTATCCGGCTGGAACCGCTCGACCGGACTCAGCAGTTTTGTCAGGGTGGCCGCTCGTCTTCCGTCTTGGCCTCAGACACCCTCATATATCTGCCAACGTTTTGGTGCACCGTGTTACCACAGAACATATTGAACTTCTGAGGAACTCCATCGTGTCACAAACGTGGAGTGCCTTCTTATTTAACACAAAACCTCGATTAAGGTTCATACAAAAACATGTTAAAATTAAAACACTCATTACAAAAAATTCACTTAAATTAGCCATATGGTGAACATAACGCCTAGGCCTTTAGTACTTAATAAATATTTTAACATTAAGGATAAAATGTTCATATATATATATATAATTCTACTGCCCATCAATTGAAGGGCAAAACACAAAAAATTGACATATTACATTGAAATAACACATAATAATAGGAGCATAATAGTTTATTCTCTAACTTAATATCACATTGAGCATAATATATTTATAATAAGTCAGGGTTAGTGTAAGTGAAACAAAGCTACTTTTACTCATGCAGCGCTATGCAAAAAATATACAACGCTGCGCAAACTAACTACTGCATAACTACCTACTCCCCAGGCGCATCCTACCTAACTAACTACAGTGTGAAGGGGGGAGGGAGTTTTCTTGAGCCGTCGGTCTGGTTCCAACGCCGCAAATTTGTGTTTAGGGTCTGGAAACAGTCTCACGCAAATCGCTCACGCAGAGGTGAGATGAAACCATGACACATATTTAAAAAAAATAATAATACAACTTGGAAATAAAAAAGGACAAAACATTATCAAGTGTGCAAGCACATAAAATAAACACTACAAATTTACACATGACAAACAATCCTACACAAAGAGAAACAGACGATCAAATGTAAAAACACATAAAATAAACACTACAAATCCACAGAAGTTAAACAATCCTACGTTAATAAAATAATCTAAGGTAAAATTGACTTACAAAGTAACCTATTCTTCCCACAATTATGCTGCAAAACAAGAAATGGAGATTAGAGTTTTACCTTCCTATCGAAGTGTCCTCATGGTACATGTAGGGCGGACAGTTCCTTGACGTGGATCTTGCCTTTGTTCAGCTCCTTTATTTTTGTTTGTATTTCCTCACATCTGTGATTCTGCCCTCTTCTGAGTGTGAGTCTGGCCTCTCCTACAGATCACGCTCCGTCCTTTAATTTACAAAATTGCGCTGCAAAACGTATCTGAAAAATATAAGTTGGTACTATTAATAAGCCAGGGTGTATATTGTCAATGAAATTTTGATGAACCCCTTTGTTAGTGCTCTGCTGCGTCCGTCAAATATTCAAATGTTTGTTAAGCTTATGGGACTTAACTACGGGGTCATCAGTCCCTAAACTTACAAACTACTTATGAACTACTTACGAACTAGGACGGCACAAATATCAATGCCCGACGGGGGGATTCGAACCCCCGGCCGTAGTGGCTGTGCTGACCGTGACTGGAGCGCCTCAGTCACCTCGGCCACCGCGGGGGCGCTGCGTCCGTCTTCCGGTCGAATCGCACAATTCCTGATATTCAAACGGACGATCCCTAGACCAAATTATCTAGACCCCTGAGCATCAACACCACAGTGCATCTACGCGCAACTAAAAATCTTATGAATTACTGCGTTGGTGCCTATCACAGTGTCTTACAAACATGCTACCTAACGGGGAGATTGCCGATATAAAATTTACAGTAAAGGTGGCAACTAAAGCACTTGCTAAACATGGTTAGTTTCACGCACAGTGAAGAAGAGCACACACACTTAAAACGATATACAGGGACACAAATTACCATAAACAAGACATACACAAAATATACACACTAACATACTTAACGATGCAATCAAAAAGATAAAAGCATGAAAAAAGAAGGGGGGACTGTGTGACACAGGCAGCCTTATAGCTAACAGAGACACTTGAACATGTCACACTAATAATTTTTTAGGTAACATACGTCGAACATCCAACCAGATGGAACTGGCAATTTGCTGTTATCCACCACAATACAGGCGTAGACCTTATAGTACATAAAACACACATACAACATGACGGTGCGTTATGGCGAAATGAAATCGCACAACAAACATATACATATACAAAGGACACATATAACAAAATACACTTCTAAAAAAACCATTTAAAGAAAACACTACAAAAGACATACAAAAAACAGCATAAATTTACAAACACGAATGACGTTGGTGGTAAGAATATCGCTTAAATTTACCTTAGCAAACAGAAAATTACACAAAAAGGGGGGAAAACTTCTTGGTAAGCGAATGACGCTTGCTCGAGAGTCGTCGCGAGCGTACTAGGACCTTCTGGCCCACTTCAAACACACCACGCGACTGACTTTGTCTTGCCGTGTTCTCCCCTCTGTGGCATCTCTAATATTTGACAAGGCGCGTTCGATAACGTCGCGGTGTCTCAGACGCACCGGCGGATCGAGAGGCTCAGTTTCACGCACCTTGTTCTCCGGGTGCTGGTTTTTAAGTACCAGCACTGGGGCCATACAGGTGGAGCTGTTTGGGAGGTCGTTCAGGACGTGCTGAAACCCTTATATATACCAATCCCTATGACGACGGTAGCAGTAAAGGCAGCACAGCTTCCCAGTTCTTTCATCACCCGCTCACAAGGATTTGATGCATGGTGATAAACAGATATGAAAACCGGCCTCATGCGTCTCCTCCACAGCATTTCTTTCCAGATGGGGGAACGGAACTGAGAACCGTTGTCCGCAATGACTTTCTCTACAGGCCCGACTTGTCATAAGAAATCTTTGATGGCCTGAGCAACAGACCGTCTGGTCGCTCTCCTTAAAGAAGTCAAGGTAACAAATTTTGACGTTAGCTTCATTGCCACAAAGATGTAAGAATAGCCATTCATTGTGTGTGGTAGCGGTCCAAAAGAGATCAATCGCAGCTAACTCACGAAGCCGAAAAGGGATTATAGGAAAAAGGGGAGCTTGGTGTGTAACCGTGGGAGGTTTAGAATTTTGACAAAGCTTACAAGTGGCCAGCACTTTCCGGATCATTTTTTCCATATTTAGGAAGTAACAGGTATCACGGAGTTTCTGGTAACACTTGCAGGGTCCATAGTGCACGTAGCTTAGGTGAGTAAACCAGATGAGTCTGATCACGCCATTTGGCCTTCACATCTCTCTAAACCTCATCCTTATCTTGTTCCCGCGCTATGTCCTGAAGGGAGGCGGTAATAAAGTTCTCGAAAGCAACTCGACGGAGATATAAGACACTGAAGTTATTTTCATTCAATTCATCATTGGTCCCTTACGTCAAAACAACCGGAGAGCGAGAAAGAGCGTCAGACACCACATTCTCGCTTCCGGGCATGTGAACCACGATAAAACGAAATTCCTGGAGAAACAACGCCCACCTGGCCAACCTACTGTGTGTCAACTTAGCCGACATTAGAAATTCTAATGCGCGGTGATCGGTATATACTTTGGTCGTCCTCCCAAACAAATACCCTCTGAACTTAAGGAAACCAAAGACGACGGCAAGAGCTTCAAGTTCAGTCATGGAGTAATTGCGCTAACACTTATTCAGTACTCGATCGCGAAGGCAATCGTCTTTCGCTTTACCACCCCATTTTCCTCAATTTCTTGAAATAGCTCTGTAGCTATTCCGACCTTAGAGCTGTCCGTTCCTAAACAGAAATCCTTCGATAGGTCAGGGTGGGCTAACAGGGGCGCAGCTAACAAGGCGTGTTTCACGTCGTCCAATTCCTTTTGTGCACTCGCAGTCCACTTCCCAGCCTTATTCTTGCTCGTAAGCCCACAAAGAGTTGGTATGGCTATTCTCTCTAGTGATAGAAATCGTTTATAAAAATTTATAAGCCCTAAGTAGGCTCTGACCTGTTTCTTCGTTGAGGGGACCGGAAACTCTCTAATTGCATCTAGTTTGGTCGGGTCTGGTAGGATACCATCCCCCAATATAATGTGGCCAAGGAAGTTCACTTCCTGGCCGCCGAATTCTGATTTCATTAGGTTAACAGTCACTCCCGACTGTCCGAACACCTGAAGTAACCGCTTAAGAACATCATTATGGTCTTCCCACGAATTCTCGGCTATTAGTACATTGTCCATGTACTTGGTTACCCGTTTCTGTAAGATAAATGCAGCAAAACTGATGTTGAGTCTGAAAGGCAACTTACGGAATTGGTAGCAGGTTCCGAAACATAGGAAGGCAGTGTAAGGTCGGCAGCACGGGTCAAGTTCAAGTTGCCAGTAACTGGAGCGCAGGTCTATGGAGGAAAGCACACGCACGCCGTGAAATTGCTGCAGCAATTCATCCAACGTCTGTGGTCGGTCCGTCTCCAGTTTTATCACCGTGTTAATTTGTCTCGAATCGAGAACAAGCCGAATCGAGTTATCTCGTTTCGGAACAACCAGCAGCGGGTTGTTGTATGAACTTACAGCTTGTTCAATAACTCTTTCCGCCAGCATGCGCTTAATTTCCTCCTCGACTTGCTCTTCATACACTCACGGAATTGGGTACGGCTGAACAAAGAATTTCCTATGTTCCCAGACCTTGAAACGGTAGACAAATCCCTTTATAGTTCCTGGAGTCTCAGAGAACACACAGGATTGCTCATGGAGGATTTGGGACAGCTCGGATTTCGCAGTACCTGACGCATCGTCTATAATAAGCTGGACTTTCTTAGCAATCTCTTTCGATAGCGCGTAGTCGTCGTCAGTACCGCAGTAGAGTACGACCATGTCCTCTCCGCAGGAACTAAAAGAACTGGTAGCATTTGGCGGGCAGAAGTCATACAAGAACTGGCAGTAGCGGTCGGCAGAGTCCATACTCATCGAATTTCAAGGTGATGATGGCGTTCCCCTTGCATAATCGCACTACCCCTTCACTAAAATCGGACAGGGCGTTATGTGCGAGGAGGAATTCTACGCCTAGGAGGACATCTACCGTCAATGAGGGTACGATAATAAACTTCACGCAGAATTCGTGACCCTGACACTCAAATAAACTTCCGCTTGCCTTTTGACATCAACTCTGCGCCCGACTAATTTGACCTTTACCTTTGTCCTCTGCAAAGGAAGTACAGGCCATGTCCCCACTGTCTGACAACGGCCTAATGCGAAATCGCTCATGACCGAAACGACAATGCCAGTGTCAAGTACGCATTTCAGAACTAAGTCCAGTTCCAAAACTCGTAAACTTTAAATAATTACTAAGTTAGAAAAATAAGATTAAGAATTACCGCATAGAAATGTTTAGAATTGCATAAGGAAGATATTGAAGGAGGTTGTAGAAGGCTCAGAGAGAATTACTGACAAAGGCAGAGTGCGTACTACAAGTCAGAGAAGAAACAGCAAAATAAAATAGGCGGGGAGAGAATATCGCGAAATATTATTGGAAATCAGAAGGATACCCGCTTAGTTACTTGCCTGATGGGCATGGAACAAACTAGAGTGGAACCTGAAGGCTTTGTTCTATGAACCAACCATGTGGAAGACATATCACTCGCGGAAGGAAAGAATGAGAAGATTTTTACATGCACTGTACAAAAATGAACATATGACCTACTAGAAATCGGGCCCCACAAAGCTAGAAAGTATTTACACAGAGTTCATACACCGCAAAATGATCACAAAACGTTTTAACATACCAGGCCATTATCAAAATGCAACTAGAATCACACACACCGCGTTTATCTATCGGAAATCCCTGAATTGAAAAACAAGAGCACATTTCCGCACACGTTCGGAGTAAATATTCGAAAAAAGAAAAAAAAAAGATTCTAAGTTCACGAATCTAAGTTAAAGGTGCTAGAGAATTAAATGCTACCATCTCGAAACACAAGAGCAGAACCAACCTTACCTTACCAGAAGACCAGCACAGAATGGCCAGCCGGCCGTGGTGGCCGAGGAGACTGAGGCGCTCCAGTCACGGTCTGCACGGCCACAACGGTCGGGGGTTCGAATCCCCCTTCGGGCATGGATATTGGTGCCGTCATTAGTCTTAGCTATTTCATAAGTAGTTTGTAAGCTTAGGGACTGATGACCCCGTAGTTAAGTCCCATAAGTGATACAAACATTTTATAAAAAAAAATAAAAAATAAAATAAAATAAAAATAATAAACAGAATGGCCAGACCGAGTGGCAATGAGACACGGGAAGCAACCGGAAGCCGGAAAATCCAAGATCAGCAGTGGTGGGAATGGAGAGCAAGTAGACTCACGCTGGAGAGGGCTCGCCGATTAGGTTGTAACCAAAGGGTGTAGAAACCTCTTTGGTAGTATCAGCAGCTATCGACACTGAGCCAGAGAGAACGATGCAAAGCGGGCTACTCCTACCCACATTCAGACAGCCATAGATTCTCGCATCCACTTAAAAGTAAAGCAACTGCACATTCTCACAGGGACATTGTGGTAGCGAAGAAGCTGTACTTATACCACATTAATTAATGTAATAATAAATTATTAACATAACAAAACAAGAATAACCTAGCAATATTAACTAATATTTTAACACATGAAATAAAAATGCTAATCCTCAAACTTTGAAAAGAGTAGGGTTCAAGTTTTAACAAAATGATGATCTAGCGACATTAAATAAATTATAACTTTACAGAAATATACAAAAAATATATGGAAGACGACAGACGGTCATCATTCAAGCTTCGCAGGAGGACATATATCTGGAGGACAGAAGACAACACGCCAATTATGTTTTCACTGTGGCCTTCCCCGACATGCCATACACTACTGTAGGGAGAGAAATGAGTATTTGACAATTATTATACTGCAAGACGCCAACCATCAGAGCAGTCCTTCCAATGGCAGTCAACTGCAGAAGATTACTGTGGACCTATGGGACGAAGCCCGTCGTCGTATCCTGGACGTTGTTGCTCTCCAACATGCTGCCGCCAATCACCGACATCATACAGAGATACCAGCTGCTCACCTAGCTGCCATGTTGAGGAAAACTAGGTGAGGCGACTATCTGTGGAAGTGAGACCACAACAGCTGAAAATCCTCCATAGACT
Organism: Locusta migratoria; assembly: GCA_026315105.1. Lineage (NCBI taxonomy): Eukaryota > Metazoa > Arthropoda > Insecta > Orthoptera > Acrididae > Locusta > Locusta migratoria. Next base: position 637,496,619 of record CM048755.1, on the reverse strand, counting down.
ACAGTCTGGTGTTGTAACCATGAATGTTTTCTCTACAGTTTGTCCCTGGTAACTTCTTTTTTGTGAAAAGTAAAACATGGTTTATGTACAGGTTTATTAAAGTCATGATTTTTAGTTCACAGAACAAAGGTTTACAGAGTGCTTTATATGTATCACCAGAAATTATCCTAATAGTTATCATCTGCAGTATCAGGATGTCATGCACAAAACTTGAGTCTCCGCATAAAATAAAGGAATATGTCAGTATACTTTTTAAGAAAGAAAAATATGATATTCTAACATACTTTTCAGATTCACAGTTCACAAGTTGCCTTAAGAAATAAATCATTCTGGACAACTTACCAATTATATATTGTATATGTTGGCACCAAGACAATTTGTTTTCCAGTATACCCCCAAAAACCCCACAAACTTAACATAAGTTGGATCATCTGATGGAAGCTTGTCTTTTAAACTAATAACTATTTGTTAGTTTTGTCATTATTCAGTAGTAAGCCATTTGCCTTAAACCAATAGAATGCTTGATACAGTGTCTCTGTGGCACAAGTTTTGAGCTTACTGAGGTCATTACCACAGTGGAGGAAAGTGCTGTTGTCTGTGTATAACATGGTAGTAGAGTTGATAAATTATGCCAGATCATTACTCATGATTAGGAACAGAAAAGTGCCTCATACAGACCCTCGTGGAACACCTATCTTTACTTGTTCTATACTGGACATTTCTTTGCCGACACATACTATTTGCTTTCGGTTCTGTAGGTATGATTCTACTAATTTAAGGCTGTTATGTCTCTTGTCAGATATTTCCATTTTTTTCTAAGAGTGCTTTATGTTCTACACTTAAGTCACAAAAAGTGACTTGAGCAAATCCTTTATTCTCAAGAACTTGATAAATGTATTTAGCTACTGAGTCTACAGCATCAACAGTTGACAACTTTTTTTTCTAAAATCATATGGTGACTTGCTAATTATTTCTGCATTTTCAAAATAAGCACATACTTATTGTTCGATTACATATTCAAATACTTTAGAAAGAACTGGGACTATGGAAATTGGCCTGTAACAAGAAGGGGAGTCAATATCACCTTTTTATATATCGGAACTACCCTGGATAGACTACTTTCAGCCCATCAGGAAAATCTCCTTCAGTTATACACTTGTTAATACAGTATGTTAAAGGATACACAATACTATATATTACTTTCCTGAAAATAGTGCAAAAAAGTCATATATATATATATATATATATATATATATATATATATATATATATATATATATACACTGTCAGATGATTTCACCTGTTATACTATTATCACGACAAGACTAGGCAGTGGCTGCCCTATCATGTATCGTATGGGTGGGGCAGATTGTAAAATGGGTGGGTCCAAACTCAAGTTCACATGGATAAATATGAAGGATATAATGTAGTTTAAAATATGAAGTTATTGACCTTAGACAATGTTGCTAATACATTCATTATAATACATAAGTGCCATATTTGTTTTGCAATTCAGATTAAATTTATGTCTCTTTACTGAGTATTTATAGTAACTGTATTCAATTCTGTTCATTTATGTATATGAATCAATGAGATAATATTTTGTAGAGTGATATCTTCAGCGGATTGAATTTCTATCTGCCTTTTTCTTCTGGTTCGTCACGCCTGCTAGGAATAGAACATTATCACCGAGTTTTCATTTTACAACTGTTGTAATCGTTTTTCTACCTCCATTTCATTATTGGCGAACACAATTTCTTCTGCTTCACTTTCTGGATTGTGAATTTCTGCACTTACACATGTAGACGGAATGATTTCCTCATGTTATTAAATATTTTTGTTTGCTGCCAACTGAAGAATTCTGATATGCCAAGTCTTTTGCAATGTTACTGCGTTCACTTTGGATTAAAAAAAACCATGAGCAATTCATACAAAAGCATAACTTACTGGACATGATAAAAAGTATGATTTTATTGTTTACTGTTAAATGCAAGCATAAAGGCCAATTCACACTGTCCGTCACGTCACGTCACGTTACGTCAAGTCAAATTCACACTGTCCGTCACGTCAACGTCACGTCACGGAACCGTCACGTCAAGTTGTATTCACACTGTCCGTCCGTGTCCGTCACGTCAATTCGTCCATCTCAATACGCGATGTTGAAAGTGAGGTTATGAGTGGCGGTCTGTTATGTAGAAAGTCATAGTTTAATACTAGAAAGGGGGAACAACAACGCTAAATGTTATTAACGGCCAAAGAAAACTTTACAGTGTATGTTTTTGGCCAACTTACTGGGAACTGAAACAACATTTCAAAACATCGACATCTATTTTCAAGCGAAAAAATAAACATATGAAGACATCAAACCATACTTGTAAGAGCATAAATAGCGCCTGTATACTTTAACCATTACGATTTGCATGCTGACATTGTTAATACGTCGTAAACAACTGAATTTTCGTCTTTCATTAGAACTGACATTTTCATTTAAAGTGTTATTTAATGAAAAATTCGTAATCAAATTACAATCTTATTCAGATAAACAGTTTGCTTCAGTCGTTTCTGTTACATTGTTACGTAACATAAACCATTTTTTGGTTTCAGATATTCGACCTCGATTTTAGGGGGTCAAGGCCAATTCACACTGTCCGTCACGTCAACGTCACGTCACGGAACCGTCACGTCAAGTTGTATTCACACTGTCCGTCACGTCAATTCGTCCATCTCAATACGCGATGTTGAAATTGAGGTTATTAGTGGCGATCTGTTATGTTGAAAGTCATAGTTTAATACTAGAAAGGGGGAACAACAACGCTAAATGTTATTAACGGCCAAAGAAAACTTTACAGTGTGTGTTTTTGGCCAACTTACTGGGAACTGAAACAACATTTCAAAACATCGACATCTATTTTCAAACGAAAAAATAAAAAAAATATGAAGACATCAAACCATACTTGTAAGAGCACAAATAGCGCCTATATACTTTAACCATTACGATTTGCTCGCCGACATTGTTAATACCGTCGTAAACAACTGAATTTTTGTCTTTCATTAGAACTGACATTTTCATTTAAAGTGTTATTTAATGAAAAATGCATAATCAAATTACAATCTTATTCAAATAAGCAGTTTGCTTCAGTCGTTTCTGTTACAATGTTACGTAACATAAACCATTGTTTGGTTTCAGATATCTGACCTCGATTTTAGGGGGACACTCAATTGACACAAATATATAAGTCGTCATGAAACATTTGAGATTTACCCCTAAAACGAGGTACAACAACAACACAAAGATGAATAAGACACATTTGCATATAAACAGTGCAATTGGCGACTGCTACACGTAATTCGCGTGACGAAAATAGGTTAACTTCCTATGTTAGCAGACGGCCGTTCCGTCAAAACATTCTTCTCGAGAAAGCTTGACGGACGTTGACGTGACGTGACGGTCCGGTGACGGACAGTGTGAATGCCGCCATTAGAAATACATTGCGGAATGTTCTGACGGACGGTGACGTGACGTGACGTGACGGACAGTGTGAATTGGCCTTCACTCAATTGACAAAAATATTTAAGTCGCCATGAAACATTTGAGATTTACCCCTAAAACGAGGTACAACAACAACACAAAGATGAATAAGACACATTTGCATATAAACAGTGCAATCGTCGACTGCAACATGTAATTCGCGTGACGAAAATAGGTTAACTTCCGATGTTAGCAGACGGCCGTTCCGTCAAAACATTCTTCTCGAGAAAGCTTGATGGACGTTGACGTGACGTGACGGTCCGGTGACGGACAGTGTGAATGCCGCCATTAGAAATACATTGCGGAATGTTCTGACGGACGGTGACGTGACGTGACGTGACGGACAGTGTGAATTGGCCTTCACCGTCCGTCAGAACATTCCACAGTGTATTTCTAATGGCGGCATTCACACTGTCCGTCACGGACCGTCACGTCCATAGACTTACTAAATGTCACGTCACGTCAAGCTTTCTCGCAAAGAATGTTTTGACGGAACGGTCGTCTGCTAACACGGAAGCTAACCTATTTTCGTCACGTGAATTAAATGTTGCAGTCGACGATTGCACTGTTTATATGCAAATAAGTCTTATTCGCCTTTATTTTGTTGTTATACTTCGTTTTAGGGGTAAATCTCAAATGTTTCATGACGACTTAAATGTTTTTGTCGATTGAGTGTCCCCCTAAAATCGAGGTCGGATATCTGAAACCAAAAAATGGTTAATGTTACTTAAAATTATAACAGAAAAGACTGAAGCAAACTGTTTATTAGAATAAGATTGTAATCTGATTACGCATTTCTCATTAAATAACATTTTAAATGAAAAAGTCAGTTCTAATGAAAAACAAAAATTCAGTTGTTTACGACTGTATTAACAATGTCAACGGGCAAATTGTAATGGATAAAATAAACAGGCGCTATTTATGCTCTAATAAGTGTTGTTTGATGTATTCATATGTTTATTTTTTCGCTTGAAAATAGATGTCGATGTTTTGAAATGTTGTTTCAGTTCCCAGTAAGTTGGCCAAAAACATACACTGTAAAGTTTTATTTGGCTGTCAATAACATTTAGCGTTGTTGTTCCTTCAATTCTAGTATTAAACTATGACCTTCTACATAACAGATCGCCACTCATAACCTCACTTTCAACATCGTGTATTGAGATAGACGAATTGACGTGACGGACACGGACGGACAGTGTGAATACAACTTGACATGACGGTTCCGTGACGTGACATTGACGTGACGGACAGTGTGAATTGGCCATAAACGGGGAAGAACCATTTATTCGATATATTGATCGACTACTTCGTTTGCTTCTATGGATCAATAATTAACTCCTTGTTAACTTCGTCATCATAAGATCCGCTTCGACTATATTTGTTTTATTTAATGGCTTCATTATAGAACAGATTAATAGAGTAGGTCATAGTATGTCTGTAACTGTACACTAGTTACTTAATCTTATAATATAAAGTTGGACTTCGATTCTGAAATTTAGGTGACTTATTCGGATGAGCCAAGCACCCTTGGCGCCGCCTATTGGATATTGACTCCTATTAGTCGTCTCAAGAGATTTAAAGTCACTTATTTGGAAATTAAATACGTGTACTCCATATTACCAGGAACACAGACAATAAGCTATTTATTCATGGAAGCTACTACAAAAGAGTTAAAAATCCAAATATATAAATCAACTCAGAATAAAGAACTGTCACACAGTGTTTCTGTCAGCACAAAATAAAAAATAACACATTTGTTCCCAACACCCCCACAAGTTCGCAAGATGTCAATTTGTGAACTCAGAAAGACCCACAGCTTGGCTACACCACTGATGTTTGTCTTTAGGGACTGCTTTTGTCAAAAAATCAGCTTCTTGCTTGTCAGTACTAATTGACTTTGCAGTGAGCTTACCTGCTTTAATAGGGACTGATGACCCCATAGTTAAGTCCCATAAGCTTGACAAACATTTGAACATTTGAACCTGCTTTAATCAACTCACGAATGTAGTGGTGTCTTACATCAATATGTTTAGTGCGAGCATGATACACACCATTGTGACTGAGTGCAACAGCGCCTCTATTATCACAGAATACACTCACTGGCTTCTCACTGTGCTTAACACATAATTCACTGAGTAATCCTTGAATGTACATTGCTTCTTGTGCTGCAGTTGATAGAGCCATGTACTCAGCCTCTGTTGTTGACAGAGCCACTGTTTGTTGCAACTTTGTGTTCCACGACACTGCTGCTCCCGCTAGCTTAAAAATGCAGACCGTCGTCGATCGCCTTTGATCGAGCTCTGAAGCATAATCTGCATCACAGAACCCTTCAACTTTTGTTGATCCAGTTCTTTTGAAGATCAGTCCTGTATTGATTGTACCTTTAACCCAGATAGAACGGACTTGGTCAATTTTTTCTCAGAAGCTATAAAATACCTTCATATGACTGCACCACATCGTTATTAGTTTTGTGTTTGTGTTGTCTTTAATTACTTTGTATATTTAAGGACTGATGAACTCGCAGTTAAGTGTCATAAGGTACACTTTCTTTTCCACAATCCCGCCATTAGTTTTGTCATATTGCCCTTCTTTCTCGATGAAAGTCAAAGTGAATGTTATATAATTTGAATCTGGTGAATCAAATTGTTATTAAACTATCATTTAAATGTAATATATACATGTCGCAAAATTAAAGAATGTTCAAGAAATACAAACACAACTACGAGGAAGTCTTTAATAAATTCAACTTCTAAGCCGTATACAGCCACTTCGCTATCAACAATAGAAGTTAAGACTGATCTGCAATGGAGCAGGCTACTCAGAGAAGTAAACTATGACAGTATGACGAATTCGTAAATACAAGAATGATAACGTAAGTTGCAGTTCTCGTCCTTCTGGAAGGACGTAAGTCCTATCGAAGTTAATATATCTCAGAATTCGTTTTACAGCCTCCCAGTGGATTTTTCTATAACTGGAGTTAAATCTGCTTACAACTCCCACGGCATAAGCAATGCCTGGTCTTGTGCCTTGAGACAAATACAGAAGAGAACCAACAGCTTGTTGATATGTAATGCGGTTTAATGCCAATTCTTCTTCTTCTGTCAGTTTTTCTTCACATTTTTGTAGTTTCAAACCGGGTTCAATTGGATATGCAACTGGATTACAATCTTCCATTCCAAATTTCTTGAGTATATTTGCTGCATATTTACTTTGATCAATGGTAATTGTGCCCTGTTTTCTGTCTCGTTTTACTCTCATGCCAAGACACCAACTTAGCTCGCCAAGATCTCTCATCTTAAAGCGATTCATCAGTTCTGTCTTCAGTTCTTGTTTGTATTTATTACTTCTGTTTGAAAAAATGATGAGATCATCTACGTAAACAGCTACAATGAGTACATTTTCTTTCTCAGTTCTGTAGTAGATGCACTGCTCATATTCAGACTTTTTTAAATTCATTGTAAGTAGCGTTGTATCTAACTTCTGATACCAAACGCGTGCAGCCTGTTTGAGACCATAGATTGCTTTTTTTAGTTCGCAAACCTTCGCCTCCTCCCCCTTCTTCACGTAGCCTTCAGGTAGACGATAGTAAATTTCTTCATTTAGATCTCCATACAAAAATGCAGTTCGAATATCCATATGTTCAATGTCGAAATCAAGTTTAGCTGCTAAAGCCAACAGTGTGGGAAGTGAATAATGACGAACAACAGGTGAAAATGTCTCATCAAAATCTACTCCTGGTATTTGAGAATAGCCTTTTGATACAAAACGAGCTTTATAACGCTCAGTGTCACCGTTTGCTGTTTCTTTGACTTTGAAAACCCATTTAGAATTGATTGTCTTTCTGCCTGGAGGTAAATCAGTTAAAGCCCATGTCTCATTTTCAAGTAAAGACTTATATTCTTCATCTAATGCTTCTTTCCACTTTTCCCAATCGTCACGTGTCATTGCTTCCGTAAACGATTTTGGCTCAGGAATTCTAGCAACACAAACAAAATCATCATTGAAGTATTTGGGGTTTAAACATTTTTGGCATGTTGGTTTTCTAGTTTCTGGTTGCATGGGAATTGTTTCTTGTTGATCAGTATCTTGATCTAAGTTACAGTTAACTGCTTGCTCTTTGCGTCATTTCAAACTGAACTAAATGTTTATCATCAGTCGGTTGTGTTGGTTCAACTGTCATATCAACAATATTAGGTACAGCTGCTGGCTGTATGATATCTGTACAATTATCATTAATTAAGTCCAAAGGGCCATTATTTATATGCTTGTCACCTGTAGACTTAATGTTCTTCATACAGTCATTGCCACATTGACATTTTGAGTTTTCAATAAACTGCACATCACGAGCTTTCACAACTTTTGTTGGTGAATTTGGGTCAATTAGGCGGTATGCTTTACTGTCTTCGCAATATCCAACAAAAATAAGTTCCTTCGACTTATCTTCTAATTTTGTTCGCTTTTCTTTTGGAACATGGACAAATGCTCGAGACCCAAAGATTCGCAAGTGACTGAGATTTATTCGACGACCACTCCACAATTCTTCAGGAGTAACATTCTTGACAGCTTTCGTAGGAGATCGATATTTCAGATAAATCGCAGTATTAACTGCTTCAGCCCAATATTCTTTGCGTAGTCCTGAATCTGTCAGCATCGATCTTGCCTTCTCAATGATTGTCCTATTCAGACGCTCAGCAACACCATTTTGTTGCGGTGTATAAGGAACTGTTGTTTCATGTCGAATACCATTTGCTTTTAAGAATGTCTTCATACGCTCATTTATATATTCCTTTCCATTGACCGTGCGAAGTATTCGAATCTTTCGACCAGTTTCATTTTCAACTCGTACTTTGAATTCAATAAAAATATCATAAACTTCTTTTGTTGATTTTAACATATAACCAAATGACTTTCGTGACATATCATCTGTAAACGTGAGAAGATAACGTGCTCCTCCCCACAAAGCCATACTCATGGGTCCACATACATCGGAATATACAATATCAAGCAGACCTTCAGCTCTCCTACTTGATGTTTTTGGAAAAGATTGGCGAGATTGTTTGCCTTTAATGCAAGAGATACATGGATCTAAATTTAGCCGACCGCTGTGGCCGAGGGGACTGAGGCGCTTCAGTCACGGTCTGCACGACCACTACGGTCGGGGGTTCGAATCCCCCCTCGGGCATGAATATTTGTGCTGTCCTAGTTCGTAAGTAGTTCATAAGTAGTTTGTAAGTTTAGGGACTGATGACCCTGTAGTTAAGTCCCATAAGCTTTAGAAACATTTGAACATTTTTTTTTATCTAAATTTATGTTAGTCCAATTAAGTCCATCAGCCATTTTTTCCTTTAGTAAACGCATGCTTACACGATTCAGATGTCCCAATCTTCGGTGCCACAAATCATAATTATCAGTGTTTACAGCATTTGCACAATGTCGAATTTCATTCAATCGATACATGCCACCTACCTGAGTTGCAGTCGCTACAGGTGTTCCACAAATGAATACATCTTTCTTGTTATATATCCCGCACTGTACGTCATTAAATAACACACACAAACCATGGCTTGTCGTTTGACTCACTGACAGTAAATTGTATGCAAGGCCTGGAACATATGCAACATCTTTAATCGTTACTGGTTTATTTGCTTCATCACTAGCGAGCTCAAGACGAACACTGCCGTCTGCAATCGCCTGGAGATTGCTGTTATCTGATACTGTAACATTTGTAGCTGTGGTCGATTCGAAATTATTAAGCCAGTCGTCTTTATTCGTCATGTGCCTTGTACATCCTGAATCAACATACCAACCGTCACTATACGACGAAGATGTAGTAAGGGCCATTAAAACATTTTCGTCTTCCGATTTCACAGAGTTTGCAGAACTTTTTGAAATATTTGATTTCTTCCTAGTTTGACACTCATTCGCCTTATGTCCAATTCTCTGACATTTATAGCATTTTATAGCTTTCATATTTTTAGTACCACGATTGCTATTTGATTTTTGTTGTGTATATCTCTGTTTTCCAGCTGCTAGCGCCGAATCTTGATTTCCATTCGTCGAAGCAAATTGACGTTTTGTTGATTCTTGAATAAGCCGCTGACTTACAAAATCGCTAGTAATACTAACACTTGAATTTTCAATCACCATAATTAAAGGCTGGAAATCTGAAGGTAGTCCACTGAGCATAATTGCTGCTACAAAATCATCATCTATTTTCTTGCCAATACTTCGAATTTGTTGAGCAAGCGACATAATTTTTGATAAATATGTTTCCATATCTTTTTCAGAATTGAGTCGCACATTCATCAGACACTGTAGCAGTCCGCAGGGCCGGCGCAAGGCCGAGTGCCGCCCCGTGCGAGCTGCTAAATTTGCCCCCCCCCCACCAACCATTTTTTTATTTTATTTTATTTTATTTTATTTTTTATTTTTTTTACAGAAGTTTATGGAATTTTACTTAAACAAATTTGTATGAAATGTCAGCAATGAATCCCAATTTTTATTTTTACTTTTCAGATCTAACTCTAGGTTTCGGCCACTGAATGGCCAGTCTCAAAGCTTTTAATACGTGCTTCCATCTACCGTCATGCTGAACGTAACTGTCAACATGACGGTATAGATGTAAACATAAAACATTGAGAATAGCCACACTGTGCTCGAAATCCATGTAGATCTGGAAAATAAAAACTAAAATTGCGACTGATTGGTGACATTCTTTACGGATTTGTACAAAACAGACGCTGGGCACCAGCTCAAAAATGGAGTCAAACCTGATTGAAGAAATCTAGCTAATTTTAATAATCCTTGTGAATTTACAAAAATGTTCAAATGTGTGTGAAATATTATTGTAGGATACGCTGTTCAGGAGGTGAATTCATAAGAATTGAGCTGCGTGAAATTGAATTTCAAGCCGAATTTCACTACACACGCAGGTGAAACGGTCAAAGAGTGGGGCGGAAGACAATGGAGAGAGGAAGAATAAGAAGATGGGGTAATATAATAATTCCATAAATACACAGCCGGGCACATATGGGTATTAATGCTAGTCGAAATATATTAACATCACTGCACTGCGGTTGTTCATTTCAAAGATCTGACACTCGACATCTGTCGTAATTTCCATGTGTCAGTTCTTTCGTGTCTGATTATGGAATAAGGGGCGACAAATTAGTCATTGCCGTATCACTTCACATTTCTTCGCTTCATCTTCATTCTAGCTATTGGGAGGACGCGTACTTATTTGCCGACTTGGCAATTTTTGAAGTGACAGACCATAAGAAAAATAAATTTTCCTATTCTGCAATCCTTAAGGAAAAAAATTCTCACTTATGAGTAACATGCATGCGTAATACTACTTGTACGTTATATGAAAAGTACTAACCTATTACATCCCAAGCTGCAAGAAATTCGGACGCACCAATACATCTGTTCTTACGAAACGCAATGAAAGTGCTTCTGGCCAAGTTTGACTCCCTCGGCCAACTACCGAAACGAATTCTGCAGTTTTCGTTGTAGTGAACGCAACAATACCTATTGCCTGGAAAGGCGAATGGTGACGCGGCAGTGCAGGAACTAGGTCACTTGATAAGGTACAGCGAGGCTATGGGTAAACTAACGTCCAAGAATAACAAGCAAGAAGCTCACAATAAGTATGTGAGTGATGATATGGATAAATGTATTATCAGGCAGCAATTTCTATGGCATTACGAACAATAGAAGGAAATACGAACTTTGCGAAAACTGCACAAATTTTTTTTTCAAATAGAAATGAGTTTCAAAGCTAGCAACTGCACAATTTTTTTCAAACAGAAATGAGCTTCAAAGCTAGCAAGGAAACCCTTAGAAGCAATGTTCTATCTATGGATATTTGTTTTAGAAGTTGTCAAAATTAACGTTTTGTTTTGTGCGGACGAGAGGGCATTGTTGCTAAAAGACCATACTTTCTCAGGTTTTCATCAGAATCAAAGCGACCAGTATTATACTTAGATGAAATATGGCTTCACACGCATTATACAGTAAATAAATGTTGGCAAAGTGATAGTATGCGAGTAGTATTGTCAAACAAAAGTGCCGATAATAGTTTAATTGTTGTTCGTGCAGGCTGAGAAAGGTGTTTCATGGCTCAAAAACCAAAAAGTCCGACTATCACTCAGAAACGGAGAGCAAAAATTTCCAAAAATACGTCGGAACCTAACTTATGCTATGCTTACTAGCAATGTCTTTATCGCTTGTAACAGCATATTAACCCATTCGGAATACTTCTAACAAATCAAATGTTCAAATGTTTGTAAAGCTTAGGGGACTTAACTACGGAGTCATCAGTCCCTAAACTTACAAATTACTATGAACTACCTTATACTAAACATCCATGCCCGAAGGGAGATTCGAACCCCCGACGGCGGACGGCCGCGCGCACCGCAACACGGCACTCCAGTATGCGCCGCTAATCCGCCGAGGCATATTTCTAGCCAATTTAGGTGTGGGACTTGTTTGACTGTAGTAATGTTCAACCATTTTTTTTTCCCATAATGCGGGAGGAATGAAACACTCCAAAACTGCCATTGAAGGGCTTAGCAAAATTGCTTCAACCTTAACATGTAACCGCAGTATCTAACATTGCATTCGAATTTCCAAATTAGATTTCGTCTTTTGCAAAATTTGTTGTGAGTAAACGCACGGCGCGTAACAGGCCGGCAGCGCTCCACTCATAAAAATACTGGCGAGTACGCCAGCTGCTTCCTCCTCTCTTTCCTCTGGCGTAAACAAGGCGGTGCTGCCACAGTGGCGAGGAAGAAATAAGTCCTCCTCCCTCCCCTTGTTCAACAGGCAGGTAGTCAGGAGCCATGCCACAGTTCCCTCCGAGGGTTGGTTTCGAATCCCCTCTTGGGCATGAATGTTGAGATTGTCGTAACACAAAAGGGGGGGGGGGCGGCACGTGCCTTGCGCCGGCCCTGGCAGTCAGATATAACTAGATAAACTTTTATCTTCGAATGTTGACTGTAAATTCTCCCATGCTTGTTTAGCAGTCGTAGCTCCACGACATTTTGGATAAGCAGATGAACTTACAAATAAACATATTTTGGACAATGCTTTCTGTACATTATTGGAATCAGTATCAGTACCGGTAATTGTATTCCACAGTCCTTCATGTTTTAGATACATTTCGATTGTAAATTTCAAATCATTATAATTCGACATTCCAGTCAACTTTTCAAAATTAAAAAGTGATTGTCCAGCCAAAGCCATTTTAGATACGTTCAGGGAATATTTACTGCAGTTTTCTTGAACTGAACAAACGCAAAAAAATTTACGATACAGTAGTAGTAGCAACGCAAAACTTTCTCGACGCACTACTGCCGATCGTGATGTTTTGCAACACTTTACTGGTATAAAAACTTCACAAATCTCTTGTAAATTGTTCCTGGGCCCATAACCTATTGGATATTGACTCCTATTAGTCGTCTCAAGAGATTTAAAGTCACTTATTTGGAAATAAAATATGTGTACACCATATTACCAGGAACATAGACAATAAACTATGTATTCATGGAAGCTACTACAAAAGAGTTAAAAATTCAAAGATATAAATCAACTCAGAATAAAGAACTGTCACACAGTGTTTCTGTCAGCACAAAATAAAAAATAACACATTTGTTCCCAACACCGCCCCTGAGACTAGGAGACACCTCAGAGAAGGAAACATACTTGTATTTGCTTGTGGTTTAGAGAAATTTTTTGAAAGAACCTGTCATAAAGTAATATCAGGTTTGATGATAGCATTTCCTGCTTCTTCTACTGAATTAATAACACTTTGTACAAAAAAGGGAACATTTTGAGCACCCTGTTGGGACTTTTCAGCTTCAGACGTTGTCAGCAGAAGCAACCAAGGATGTTCCTTGCTACGACCTATATATATATCTGTTTGGTACTGGTTTCCTTTGTGAGAAGCTATGAGATACACTGCGTAGGAAATGATCATATTAGAAGTTGTCTAGTTATTTCCTTTCATTGTAAATTTTAAAGTAACTAGATTTGTGTTAAAATGCTTCAACTCCGCCTGCAGTTGCTGCTAGATTTAGTGAGTAAATCTGCAGTAGCTGTTGCCGGTCCCAAGCCCGGAAAAGGAGGAGGGTTGGCGATTTACAGGCGCCGTAAAAGAATCTGAAGCTCTGTTTATTTAGTTGCAAAGAATTGTTAGCAGTCATTAATATAGTGTTTATTCAGATCTAGATTTCGATCACTGTGTGATCATTAAAATTTGCTTAAAATAAACAGTTGAAACAAAATTCTACAACCGCCATGTTGGAGGTTACGTTCAGGCATGTTTTAACTGTTATGCCGATGATTACACAGTGACCGTGATCTGAATAAACCAAATTTTCGATTTATTGACGTCAATTTTCTGCAAAGCAAAACAGTCGTTTAGGACATGCGCCATTGGAATCAAGCCTGGTTTATTTAGCCGTAACAAGTCGATTGCCAAACCCCTATATTTTCATTGAAATCTCGTAATGCAATTAAAGCAAATGGCTCACGGCTACGTAAGTACAGTAGTTTAATCCGTCCAAATTTACTTCTCAATACCATTAATACAAGGCGTTGCTAACAATATTGTATAACGATATACAAATGTGAAATTACTATTATTCGCGCTTTTCACAACAGTTCCTACTAGGAATAATTATTTAATAGTGTCCTTTGCTAACTCTTGTCAGGATGAAGTGTTGATATCCTTACTTTCCAAATTGAGAAAAAATTAAGGAGGGTAGGATAAGATATATATTGGTAATCATGTAGTACATATGTGGTACATTCTGGTGTAGTTACAAAATAATATTATAGAAGATGAATTAAATTTACATTTTTAAAACAAAAAATACAAAATTGAAACAAGTAGTAAGTTATACATTATTTATAAAACACATGGGGTTAGAACACATCACTAGGGCACACTCAAAAATTCTAGTGAATTTTCTGAAGGAACAGTGGTGATTAAAATATGCCTTTGTAGCTGACTTGAACTTTGACAAGTCATTTATTGTTTTTTTTTTTTTTGCGAGAGAATTTCTTGCATGACGAACACTGGATATGAATAAAATTTATTTTTGTGTCATTTCCAGTACAAATGAAAAATTTGTGCCTCGTGGAGGGAATAACAGCTCTACAAAGTGCCACTGGGTGGTATCCCAGTCTTTGGTTAGACCATAACAGCTAGACAATCTTTTTTAGTTTGAATTTTTTCTGTGTTGATTTGCTAGTGTTGTTGGGCACTTGTTGATACACCTTATGTGCCAACTGTTTTCATTAGGACTAGTGCAAAAGTTAGTACTTAAACAGGACTGTAACATTGATGTAAAAAAACAGTAGAAAGTCAGCTACCATACGGTATAATAAATTGTGTGATTATATAAGACGCAGTTCCAACATTGATGCCTTGCAGCCCTCTATGTCTATCAAAATCTTCTTGGAGAGAACATACTGTACAAAGGCATAGTTCATAGGCAATATTTGAAGTACTCAGTTTCAAATGATGTATTTTAAAACTTATGTATTCAAACTGAGTACCACAGCTGAGCTGAAGTTGCCATATGACCAGGAAGAGATGATTTAAAAAAAAATTGCTACATACCAGTATTTTATGAACCTCTATTTGAGGGTTATAGAAATTGCAGTTGCTTCTTGCTTGTAACACCATGACGAACTTTCCCCAACATTTTTGCCACAAAGTTACTGGTAATAACTTGTGTGCAGATGTATTGTGAAGAAGTTGATAATACCTACATTCAAATAGATATGATGGAGCTGCATTAAGATTGATTCTTTTACATGTGTAGAGAAAGGAAAGTACAAAAAAAAAAAAAAAAAAAAAAAAATATCCTGTACTAATACTTCACAATTACATGGTAGCTCAAGTTACACAGTTAGGAAAACATCAAAGCATAGCTATATAGTTCATCATAGTATTGAGGCAAACACTTTGAACGTGAATTCATTACTGTGAAACGGTACACTTTGGCCAGGTAAAATACCAAATGTAAAACTTTTCATAGGTCTAATTTTCATGTGGCAGAGAGTTTAAGAAGATACACATGTGACATAATTACCCTTTTTTATGTCATAATTCCTTTATCAACCATGATTTTCAATTAATTTTCCATAAATTATTTACCTCGTTCAGTTGTAGGATAAATGTTGTTCAAATGTTTGTCAAGCTTAAGGGACGTAACTGTGGGGCAGTGTCGGATACAGAGGAGGGTGAACATGTCGTTACGGGCTTTGTGAGACTAATTTTAAAACACACACACAGAAACATATATATCAGTTATTGTCACATATAACTGCTATAGGAAACACACAAAACATTTCCACAGTCTCTTCTCGGAAGTAAAACTTTTTAATACACTTCCGTCTAACTATCAATGCACTATTAGTTTTTGCACACTATGATGTCATTTTCAAATGCCTACCCCCCTCCCCCCCCCCCCCCGGGAGCTCACGGTTCTTTCACGAGTATGTGCATGGCGAGCACGGGACCCTAAGCTAATGCAGTCTTCCTTCCTTCTTTCCTTCCCGGACTGCATTTCCTTCCCCCCTCCCCTCCTTTCCTATCCTCAGTCCTTCCCCTACCTACTGGGGTACTAATAACCTCAGAAGTTTAGTCCCCCTATCCCAACCAAACAATTCAACCCTACTCAAATGCCTATGATCACAAAAATATTATGAAGATTCAATCACATTAAACTGTGTACATTTTCTAAATTTAGCAGAAAATAATAGTAATAATAATAAAACAGAATTTAGCGTGTGACTGCCCTGTGTTCGGCTGTGGGCACACGCGTTTCATCGTTCATTATCATAAAGAATGAAACACTTGCCAACAACTGAACATGGCATTCAGACTCTGAATTTAATTCCATATTTAACTGTTTCTGAGCGCTAGATGGGTATACGCGAATGCCTATACAGGGAAAGACATGTGAAATTGCTATAGGTTTCTCTAAATAAATTGTTGTTGTCTTCAGTCCGCAGACTGGTTTAATGCAGCTCTCCGCACTACTCTGTTCTGTGCAAGTATCTTCGTCTGAGAATGTATTTGGCAACCTACATCCTTTTGAATCTGCTTACTGCATTCGTCCCTCGATCTCCCTCTACAATTTTTACCCGACATAATTCCTTCTGATGCTAAGTTGACAATTCCTTGATGTCTCAGAATGTGTCCCACCAATCTATCCTTTCTATTAGTCAGAATATGCCAAAAACTCCTATTCTCCCCAATTCGGTAAAATACCTCCTCATTAGTCACGTGATCTACCCATCTAATTTTCATCATTTGTCTGTAACACCACAATTCAAAAGCTTCTATCATCTTTTTGGCTAAACTCCTTATTGTCCATGTTTCACTCCCATACAATGCTACACTCCAGACAAAAGCTTTCAGAAAGGACTTCCTAACATTTAAATTAATATTGGGTGTTAACAAGTTTCGCTTCTTCAGAAACGCTTTTCTTCCCATAGCCATTCTGCATTTTATATCTTCTTTACTTCAGCCATCAGAAGTTATCTTGCTACCCGCATAACAAAACGCATCTACTACTTTTATTGTCTAATTACCTAATCTAATTCCATCAGCATCGCCTGATTTTCTGACACATTCCATTACCCATGTTTTACTCTTGTTAATGTTCATCTTATATCTTCCTTTCAAGACACTGTCCATTCCATTCAATTGCTCTTCCAGATCCTTCACAGTCTTTGACAAAATTACTATGTCATTGGCAAACTGCAAAGTTTTTATTTCTTCTCCTTGAACTTTAATTCCCTCTCCAAATTTTCCTGGCATTCCTTCACTGCGTGCTCTATAGGCTGAATATAACACTTTGCTCCCTATAATTTACCGTTGCTGCCTTCAGAATATGGAAGAGTGTACTCCAGTCGACATCGTCAAAAGCCTTTTCCAAATCTACAAGCCTAAAAGTAGGTTTGCCTTTCCTTAGAATATCTTCTGAGATAAGTCGTAATGTGAGTATTGTCTCATGTGTTCCTACATTTCTCCTGAATCCAAACTGAATTTCCCCAAGGTTGGATTACACAAGTTTTTCCATACGTCTGTAAATAATTCGTGTTAGTATTTTGCAACCGTTACTTATTACACTGATAGTTCTGTAATTTTCACATTTGACTGCACTTGCCTTCTTTGGGATTGGAATTACTATATTCTTCTTGATGTCGGAGGGTATTTCCCCTGTCTCATACAATTTGCATACCATGTGGAACAATTTCTTCATGACTGGCTCTCCTAACAATATCAGCAGTTCAAACAGAATATCATCTATTCCAGGGGCCTTGGTTTGACTCAAATCTTTCAGTGCTCTGTCAAATTCTTCTCACAGTATCGTATCTCCTACCTTCTCCTCCTCCACTTCGTCTTCCATATCTAGAACACTACCTTGAAGTTCATTTCCTTTTTGCAGGCCCTCTGTATATTTCTTCCACATTTCAGCTTTCCCCTCTTTGCTTAGCACTGGTTTTCCATCTAAGTTCTTGATATTCATACAGCTGCTTTTCTTGTCTCCAAACATCTCTCTTATTTACCTGTAGGCAGTATCTATCTTTCCCCTACTTATACATTCTTCTATGGTTCTGCATCTGTCCTCTAGCCACTCCTGTTTAGCCAGTCTGCACTTACTGTCAATCACATTTTTTCAGATGTTTGTACTTCCTTTTGCCTGCTTCACTTGCTGAATTTTTATATTTTCTTATCTCATCAATTAAGTTAAGTGTCTCCTTTGTTATCCCGGGATTCCTATTAGGCCTTGTCCTTCTGCCTAAATGATCCTCTGTGGCCTTAAGTACACTATCTCTCAGAGCTACCCATTCTTCTTCTACTGTATTACTTTCTCCCGTTTCAGCCAATCCTTGCCCAATGCTCCTTCTGAAACGCTCAGGCAATTATGTTTCCTTCAATTTGTCCAGGTTCTATCTCCTAACTTTTCAACCTTTCTGCAGTGTCTTAAGTTTTAATCTGCAGTTCATAACCAATAAGTTATGATCAAAGTCTATATTTGCCCCTGGATATGTCTTACAGTCGACTGGCTTATCGTTAAAGGGTTCAGGACATCATTGTTGGATTTGTTACTGAGACGACGATGCTGATTAGACGACGTTGGAAGTGATTATGGCTGATCAGACAGTGTAGCTGAAAAGTTCTATCTTCCTAAATCTATTCTTTACCATTATAAAGTCAGTCTGGTACCTTCCAGTGTCTGCTGGTCTATTCCATGTATACAGCCTTCTTTCATGATGATTAAACCAAGTGTTGGTGATCATTAAATTGTGCTCTGTGCAAAATTCTACCAAATGATCTGCTCTTTCATTCCTTTTTCCCAGTCCATATTCACCTACTACATTTTCTTCTCTTCCCTTTCATACTACTGAGTTCCAGTCCCACATCACAATCAAGTTTTCGTCTCCCTTAACTTCTGAAAGATTTCCTTTATCTCCTCATACATTTCTTCAATATCCTCATCATGTCATGCTAGTTGGCATATAAACTTGCACTATTGTGGTCACTGTTAGTTTTGTGACTATCTTTGCTATGATAATGCATTCAGTATGCTGTTCATAATAACTTACCCGCATTCCTATTTTCTTATTCATTACCAGGCCTACTCCTGCATTACCACCAACTGATTTTGTATTTATAACTCTGTACTCACCTGACCAGAAATGCTGTTCCTCCTGCCACTGAACTTTTCTAATCCCTACCATATTTAACTTTAACCTGTCCATTTCTCTTTTCAAATTTTCTAATGTACCTACGCAATTAAGGGTTAGAACATTCCACTATCTGATCCGTAGAATGGCTTTTTGGTTTTTCTTGATGATGACATCCTCCTGAGTAGTCCCAACCCGGAGATCCATGTGGGAGACTATTTTACCTCCGGAATATTTTACCCAAGAGGATGCCATCATCATATATTCATACAGTAGAGCTGATTTCCTCAGGAAAATTAACTACTGTAGTTTCCCCTTGCTTTCAGGCATTCACAGTAACTGCATGGCAAAGCCATGTTAGCTGATGTTACAAGGCCAGCTCAGTTAATCATCCGGACTGTTGCCCCTGCATTACTGAAAAGGCTGCTGCCCCTCTTCAGGAACCACACATTTGTCTGGCCTCTCCACAGATATCCCCCCTCTGTGGTTGTACCTACAGTACGACTATCTGCATCATTGAGGCATGCAAGCCACCACACCTTATCAATGTCTGTTGTTCATGGAGGTGGCTCTAAATAGAACATACAATGTTGGAATAATTGGACTATAAGACTGACCAGTTGAAAATTCAAACAATTGTACAATATGGTCAAAAAATGTTTTGTGCATATTAAATTAGCTAAATGGTGACTGTACAAAAACATAGGGTATATTGTTAAAAAAAGTTCAAATGTTTGTAATCCAAAGGGACCAAAACTGCTAAGGTCATTGGTCCTTTGTCTTACAATCTATGCTAATTTATCCTAAGGACAACACACACACCCATGCTCGTGAGAGGACTCGAACCTCTGGTCAGAGTGGTCGCGTACTCCGCGATGTTGCGCTGAAGATCACAAAGCCATTCCCACGCAGCACACATGGTTTGATGAATTATTAAACTTCTCACTGTTTAATGTGGTTGAATCATTGTAATATATATATTTTTTTAATCATAGGAACTTGAGAATAATGCCATATCGCACCAAAACTAGTAGTGCATTGGTAATTAGATGGAAGTTTGACAAGTCAGGGCGACTTTACCTGCTGATGCCAGCAGCAGAAACCATGTGCACTACTTGAAGGACATCCAATTATTTCGGATTCAGAAAGGTTCACATGTAGAACAGATTTAAATTTAATAATCCATTTAAGAAAAAAAATTAAAGTTCAATTGAAAAGTTGCAGCAATCATATAATTCAGACATCACAAAGTTTCTTATTTTGTAGCTTCAGCATATTCACTGTGTATCGCAAATTACACTGCTGACACCTTACCCAGTAGTCTCCATCTTTTGAATATGAATGTACTTCAGTGCAGTAGGAGTAATGGTAATGTTGAAAGCATCACAGCAATCATTAAAAACATCTTATATGGGCTGTTTCTTTTCTAACAGTAAAGTTGCTCAGTCTTTTTTGTGCCTTCTATCTAATGTTTCTGCTGAAGTAGTTTAAAGTAGGGGCTGTTATGATCATTAAGTATAATCAAATAAATAAATTAAATAGCCTCATTAATATCAAGGTTAGACTGACATCCACATTGGGATACACTGTGTCATTTTATCCTAACATATGGTTTGTCATATTGGTTTTAATGTGTATCTTTGATTCATTCAAGAATCTCAGCTATTGCATAGCCCAGCTGCACCACCCTTCGTAAATATTACTAAAAGTATGCCTTGCATGATGTATACTTTTCTCAAACATGCAGTAAGGCAACACTACCGAATGAATATGTCTGACTCAAAAGTTTAAGCCTTAAGATTTCTAGTCCAGTTCTGTACATGTGGGAACAGGGTTGCCCACAGTATCTTCTCCACAACTTAGTCCTACCAAACTAGTTTGTTCCAAAATCTTGCAATGTCATTTTTGTAACTGTGTCATTTTAGGTTGATTTATCCCTGGGGGTGTACCAGTAATGCTGCGTTACCATTGCTAAGGTCTGTAAATATTCTGTCATCTGTGTAGAAATTTTGCCATAAGTGTCCTATCAGAGGAGACTGTAATTTATTTTCTGCATCATTTGCTCATAAAATTGAAATTATTTGTCAAGATACAATATTCATTTAATTTCATCTATCTCATACCATTTAAATGTAGTCAGTGTTGTCATCATTACCCCATTTTGAAATAATCTTTAAGAAACATCATCATATATTTTGTAATGCTTACTACAAACCATTATGTAGTTGTCTTCAGACTGGTTTGATACAGCTCTCCACACTACTCTGTCTTGTTCAAGCTTTTTCATCTGTGAATAAGAATGGCAGCTTAGATCTTTTTGAACCTGGTTACTTATTCATCTTTTGGTCTCTGTCTACAATTTTTACCTCAAACATTTCCTTCTAATGCTATGTTGATCATACATTGATGTCTCTGTGTCCCACCTACCTATCCCTTTTCTTAGTCAGGATATGCCAGAAACATCTTTTCTCCCCATTTCTGTTGAGCGCCTCATTAGTTACGTGATCTACCCATCTAATCTTAATCATTTTATTGTAGTGCCACATCATCTTTTTATCTAAACTTCTTATCATCCAATTTTCACACTCATACAATTCTACATCCCAAACAAATCCTTTCAGAAAGCATTTCCTAACATTTAAATTAATATTGGATGTCAACAAATTTTGGTGCTTCTGAAATGCTTTTCTTCCCATAGCCATTCTGCATTTTATGTCATCTTTACTCTGGCCATTGGATATTATTTTGAAACTCAAACAACAAAAGTAATTTACTACTTTTATTGTCTCATTACCTAATCTAATTCCTTCAGCATCACCTGATTTTCTGACACTAAATGCCATTAGCCTCGTTTTACTCAGTGTTCATCATATACACTCCTTTCACGTTACTATCAATTCCTTTCAATTGTCCTTCTAGGCCCATTGCTGTCTCTGACACAATTACTATGTCATTGGCAAACCACAAAGTTTTTATTTCTTCTCCCTGAACTTTAATAATCACTTCTCAAAATGTCTCCTAGCATTCCTTCACAGCTTGTTCAGTGTAAAGATTGAACAACATTGGGGAAAGGCTACAACCCTGCCTTGCTCCCTTCCCAACCACTGCAACCCTTCCAGGCCCTTCAGCTTTAATAACTGCTGTCTGGATTTTTTACACAGTGAACACAGCTCTTCACTCCCTATATTTTACCCCTGCTACCTTCGGTATTGGAAAGAGTGTATGCCAGTCAACATTGTCAAAAGCTTTCTCCAGATATATAAATGCTAAAAACGTAGGTTTTGCCTTTCCTTAACATACCTTCTAAGATAAGTCATAATGTGAGTATTGCCTCCTGTGTTCCTACATTTCTCTTAAATCCAAACTGATCTTCCCCAAAGTCAGATTTCCATTCATCTGTAAATAATTCATGCTAGTATTTTGCAACTATGACTTATTAAATTGATAGTTCTTTTATTGTCACATTTGTCTGAACCTGCATTTTTTAAACTGGAATTATTATATTCTTCTTTCAATTGAAGGGTATTTACCCTGTCTATACATCTTGCATACCATGTGGAACAATTTCTTCATGACTTGATCCCCTAATGATATCGGCATTTCAGATGCAATACCATCTACTCCAGGGGTCTTGTTTCGACTCAAATCTTTCAGTGCTCTGTCAAATTCTTCTCACTGTATCGTCTCTCCTATCTCATCTTCCTCTACTTTCTCTTCCATTTGTAGAATACTGCCAAAGTTGATTTCCTTGGTATAAGCCCTCTATATATTCCTTCCACCTTTCAGCTTTCCATTCTTTCTTTAGTGCTGGGTTTCCAAATGATCTCTTGATATTCATGCAGCTCCTTTCCTTGTCTCCAGATGTTTCTTGCTACCCAATCTTCCACTGTTTTACTTTCCCATGTTTTGGTCAATCCTCGCACAATGCTCCCCCTGAAACTCTTAACCATCTCTGGTTCCCTGTATTTTAAGGGGTTCCATCTCCTTAATTTTCTACATTTTTGCAGCCCCTAAGTTTTAGTCTACAGTTCACAACCAATATGTTCTGGTCAGAGTATATATCTAACTTTGGATATATCTTACAATTTAAAACCTGGTTTCTGAACCCACATCTTACCATTATACAGTCAACCTGGTACCCCCCCCCCCTCCCCTCCCCCAGTGTCTCCTGGTCTCTTCAATGTATACAACCTTATTTCACAGTGATTAAACAAAGAGTTTGTGCTGGATAAATTGTGCTGTGCAGAAAATTCTACCAGGCTTTCTCATTCATACCTAGCATTGAGAGATGAAATAGTGAAGGCAGCAGAGGAAAAAATAGGTAGAAGAAAACCATTTTTGAAAAAAAGAAATTTGTTAATATCAAACATTAACTTGCACAAGCAAGTTCTTTCCAAAGGCATTTGTGTGAGTGTTACCTTGTATGGGAGTGAAGCATGGACGATAAACCATGTGGCCAAGAAGAGGATAGAGGCTTTTGAAATGTGGTGTCACAGAAGAATATTTAATATTAGGTGGGTGGATCGCATAACTAATGAAGAGTTATGGAACAGAATTAGGGAGAAAAAGAATTTTTGCCATACCTTGACTAAAAGAAGGGATTGATTGGTAGGACACATTCTTAGACATCAAGAAATCATTAATTTACTGTTGGAGGGAAGTGTGTGGGGGAAAAAGTCACAGAGCGATCAAGAGATGAATACAGTAAGCAGATTCAGATGGATGTAGGTTGCAGGTCTTATGAGGAGATGAAGAGGCTTGGTCAGGATAGTGTAGGGTGGAGAGCTGCATCAAACCAGTCCCCAGATTGAAGACCACAACAACAACACCTTTTCCCCAGTCCATATTCACATACTACATTTCTTTTTCTTTCTTTTCCTACCACCAAGTGCCAGTCCCCTTTCACAATCAAGTTTTCATCCCCCTTAACTGTCTGAATAATATCTTTTATGTCCTCATACATTACTTTCGTCTCATCACCATCGGTAGATGTAGTTGGCATATGAACTTGTACTATTGTGGTCGGTATTGGGTTTCTGTCTATCTTTGCTTCGATAATGTGTTCACTATGCTGTTGATAATAACTTTCCCACATTCCTATTTTCTTATGCATTATCAGATATACTCCTCCATTACCACCACAGATTTTGTATTTGTAACCTCGTAATCACCTGATGGAAATCCTGTTTATCCTGATACTAAACTTCACTAATCCCTACCATATCTAACTTTAACCTTTTCTTTTTTTATTTTATTTATTTTTTTATTTTTATCTATTTATTTATTTTTTAAATCCTGTTTTTCCCCAACTTTATTTTTCCTTTTTTCCTAATTTTATTTTTCCTATTTTTATTATTCCTTATAAATCTTACCACTTCAAATCTCCCCCACTCCAACCCTTTTATCCTTTCCCGCCTCCTTCCCCTCACTGTATGCATTGCCGCAATTCAAATTCCCACCTGTCAGAGCTTTAAATTCCTTTGTGCAATGCGCAACTTTCCATCCCCACCTTTACCCAGCATCCTTAACCCTCCACTCCCCGCATCACTCACAGTCTTGCTTGTGTCACTGGAGTGGCCAGACATGATAGTTGAATACATGTATAGTTGTCTGAGTGATTGCGGGAATGTATGTGTTTCTTTTTCTGATGAAGGCCATGGCCAAAGATTTAAGTTGTGTGAATGTGTTTATATATTTTTGTGTTTGTCAGCAGCTCAGTTAGCCTCTTTACAGTGAGTAGTTACCTATCCTCCATTACTGATATAACATTAACCTTACCATGTCTCTTTTCAAATTTTCTACCTTACCTACATGATTAAGGGTAAAACATTCCACACCTGATGCGTAGAATGCCTGTTTTGTTTTTCTTGATGAGGACATCTTCCTGAGTAGTTCCTGTCCGGAGATTTATATGGCAGACTATTTTACTTCCAGAATATTTTACCCAAGAAGGCCCCATAATCATATATTCATACAGTAGAGCTGCATGTCATCAGGAAAAGTAATGACTGTAGTTACCCCTTGCTTTTAATTGTTCACATTAACTGAATGGCAAAGCCACATTGGCTGATGATACAAAGCCAATTTAGTCAATCATGTATACTATTACTCTTGTAACAGCAGAAAAGACTGCTACCCATCTCTAGGAACGACATTTGTCTAGCCTCACCACAGATATCCCGTCATTGCGTTGCACATGTGGTAGGGCTATTTCGACTATTGAGGCATGCAAGCCACTTCACCTCGGCAATGTCTGTGTTTCCTGGGGGAGGGGGACACAAAGTAAAATATATGCAATAAAATAAAAGATATGTATACTTTACTGAGAAAATTTAATAACCAAACACAAAAACTCAATCTTCTATAGGGACCTACGAATCCTCACACTCTCGTGAAAATAGGTTCACCCCCTAGTTGTATTTGTTATTAACAGGGCTGAATTCATGGTAAACTTTTCATGTTGTTGTTATGGTACTCCAGACTGGTTTGATGCAGCTCTCCACGCTACCCTGTCCTGTGTGAGCCTCTTCATCTGAGGATAAGTTCGGCAACCTACATCCTTTTGAATCTGCTTACTGTATTCGTCCCTCGGTGTCCCTCTACGATTTTCACCCCCCACACTTCCTTCTAATGCTAAGTTGACAATTCCTTGATGTCTCAGAATGTGTCCAACCAATCTATCCCTTCTCTTAGTCAGGATATGCCAGAAACTTGTTTTCTCCCTAATTCGGTTAAGCACCTCCTCATTAGTTACATGATTTAGCCATCTAATTAATTTTTTCATAGCTAAAATATAAAAATGAATATTTGTGTGTTCGTATTTTATGTGCGGCCATACCGTTCAACCAATTGTGATGACACTTTGTCAACATATTTCTTGCACTTTTGCAATGGTCATAGGCACCATTAAATGATTGGATGACGAATAGTTCAAGAAATATGACATAATAAACAATGAAATGTGCGGAAAAGCGCTGCATCATGCGATGACAGCTTCTAAACCACTGTATCAATTTTAACCAAATGTGGTACACATATTGCTTCCATAAGGTAACAATTGACGTAGGGGTAAGAACTGCTTATGATATATAGTTCAGGAGACACAACATCATAAAGAGTTATATGGTTGAAAAACTGTGGCATCATGCGACATGAGAATAAGGACACTTTATTCATCCTAAAATCTTCATGACATTTTGAACACTTGACCTTCAAAACAGGAGGAAGGTCTGTCACACAAAATTTTGGATGGTGCATGGCAGAGAATACTTTACATATGAACTTCGTCAGTCTACAATTGTATTCCGATCCTGATGAAATTTTTAAATATGATTGAACAATTTAGTTTATCACTGTAGTATTAATATATTCAGATTACCTACAATCATTTCAATTAATTAATTTTCAGTTTTGGCAAAGTTTAGAATGAAATAAAATTTCTGAAAATTCTAGCAGCTCTTTCTGGAAGTTACATTACATTTTTCAGGGTGATAATCATCAAAGAAACACTTGAAACAATTTAAAGTATGAATATTTTTAATATGCTTCAACGGAAAGCATAATTCAGATTTTTAAATGATGCTATTTTGGCTGTCAGCTTTGATGCATACCAAGTGTATCGAATCGTTAGGTGAAAACCACCAGCAGAAGGAATCTGTTGTTACCAATGTATAGTTTGAGTACAGATTTGAAAATAAATCTAATATATAAAAATTATTGTTTGTTTGTCCCTTTGTGTGTATTTTATGCACGGCCATACCGTACATTCGATTATGATAGAACTTTGTTAACTCATTGCTTGCATTCGCACGAAGGTTGTAGGCATCTTGAAATTAATTTCGTATGGTGCATGGTGGAGGGTGCTTTACAACAAACATCCAAATTGTTTGAATGGTCACCATGAAAGTCAGCACATAAATGTATGCGTATTTTTATAATATGCAATCCAGTGAATTTAGCATGGTGGGGGATACCTTGTGATTTTGATACCATTTAACCAGTCACCATGAAACATGATGCATATATGTATGTTTTCGTATATAGGAGGGAGAGGAGTAGGTGGAGGAGGAGACAGACAGAAAAGAGGTGGGTGAGACAGACAGAGAGAGGGTAGAGGACAGAGGGGAGATGGCAGCAAACAGGTGATAGGAGAACAACAGATGGTGGGGAGGAGGAAATGGACAGAGAAATTGACAGTAAGAGACGGGACCAGGAGCAGGTGAACAGAGAAAAGAGAAAGTACGAGACGGACAGAGAATGTGGACACAGAGAGGGAAGGGAAGGAGAGATGGGCTAATTTAAGACTGAAATTTGGGTAAGGAGAGAGGGAAGGAAATTGGCAGTGCCCTTTCAAAGTAACCATACCAGCATTTTCTTGGAGTGATTTAGGTAAATCATGGAAAACGTAAATCAGGATGGCCGGTGGAGGATTTAAACCACCATCCTCTGGAATGCAAGTCTGTACTGTTAATTCTATTGCTATGAAATTTCTCAACATATTGCTTGGACATTTGTGAAGGATTAGTTTGCATAATACTGAAGTGATATTGAAGCTTCATAATGGTAAATTTGAATAACTACACCTAATTCATCCACCAATCCTCATGAAATTTTACGCACTTGACTGAAAACAAGAGTAAGGTCACAGTCAACATAAAATTTCGTATTGTATGTCGCAATGGACTTGGGCAAAATCTACATTTTTATTCCAATCTTGATTGCACACTTGAGCTTCAAACTGTGAGGAAGGTCACTGTGTGCATAATATTTTGTATGGTGTATGGCAGAGGGTACTTTACTTACGGACTTTGACAAAACCTAAAGTTTTATTCCAACCTAGATGACAGTAATATATTAATCACAGATAATTCACAAACTAAACTTAATTAGAAAGCTGAGGATACACTCATGCATGTAAGTAAGTGGTTAGAACAAACAAATTTACCCTCAACATAAAAAAACAGCATCAACTTCCACATAAACAGAAAATCTTGCACTAACTTTCTAAATCTTAAGGATGAAAATATTGAATGTGTACCAGCAACAAAATTTCTTGGAATGCACAATGATTCACAATTAAAGTGGACCGAACACATTACTGTTCTTGGGAAGAAAATAGCCTCAGCTTGCTATGCACTGAGAATAATAAATTCAGTGTGTAGCAATTCTTGTATGAGGACAGCATATTTTGCGAATATACATGCGTTAATTATTTACAGCATTTTCTTTTGGGGAACAAATGAACAAAATAGCAGGCAATATTCAATCTACACAAAAGGGC
Source organism: Locusta migratoria (assembly GCA_026315105.1). NCBI lineage: Eukaryota > Metazoa > Arthropoda > Insecta > Orthoptera > Acrididae > Locusta > Locusta migratoria. The sequence continues at coordinate 637,468,096 of CM048755.1, read as the reverse complement.
TGTACGGATCATGACAAACAGTAGTTCGAGGGCCCACTGTACAGAATTATTCAAATATATGGGAATACTAACTGTCCCATTTGAACACATTTTACAGTCAGTCATCTGCATAAAGAAAACATCAGCCAGTACTCACCAAACAGCACCATACAAGAACATGAAACCAAATCCAGCCACCACTTACATCTCGATAGAAAAAAACACAGCAAAAACCCAAAATAATATAATATATAATGGAATAAAAATATATAACAGACTTCCTCAGGATATAAAAAAATAAAAATAAAATACAGGACTTCAGAAATTCCCTTAAAAAATCTATTAGAGAAATGCTACTATACTGTCCAGGACTACCTAAATTAAGATGCAAATATATGTTTGTCAATTATCGTCAGCAGTGTCATATGGACATGTAAATTTACTAAATAATATTTTTATTTGTCTGTAAGTGTAGATGATGTACTTAAGATTTTATGTTTGTATTGTATACAAATATGACAACATCCATACAATTTTTATTATATACATATGGATAAACAAATAAATAAATAAAATAAAGTAAAAAATGGACTTAACATCCCCAAATATTTATGAATGGAGTAAAACAATATCACATAATGACTAGTTCTACAGTCCATCTCAGTAGTCCAGTGGACAATGTGGTGTGCTAGGTAGGCGGCTTGGTTCGATTCCCAGTCAGGTCGAAGATTTTCTCCGCTCGGGGACTGGGTGTTGTGTTGTCCTCATCGTCATTTCTTCATCATCAACAGGCAAGTCACCCATGTGGCGTCAGCTAAGACGACTTGCACCAGGTAGGCCAAACATGACCCGAGCTGCATCTAACAGCCATAAATGACACACAGAATAATAATAATCATCATCATCATTACTTCTACAGTTTATCAGAATACTTCTAGTGAATAAGATAAATTGTGAATAATTCTTGTAGTCGTTTTAGAAAGAGTTTGGTTTTGCCACTATATAGATGTCTGATAGTGGTATTTGTAAAATTACATAAATATGTGTTTCAAAGTATCGTATAATAATAGTAGCTTAGTAGTGTATGTGAGCAGTGGCTATTTTAAAAGTACCTGTTGTTCTCCTGTCACGCATATTCACTGTAATCTACAATTAACTTCATAGGCTTTTGTGGCATAATAAATCATGGTAGTCTCATCTGGTCTCAAAACTCACAGATGTTAAGAAAAACTAAAGATTTCTAACGATTGTTTCTTCATTTTATTTGTAACTAGGAAACACGTACATCTGATCACCGGTGACCCCCACGGGGACCACAGCTCTTTTTTGGGTACGTGTGTGTTGCACACGAGCCCCGAGCCAAAGTAGCCTTCCTTCTCTCTCAGGCTGCTTCACTCTCCTCCCCGGTTCATGTCCTTGACTGGAGACAGGTGTCTGAATTAATTGTGGTCATTTTCTTTTCCAAGCTTTCTTCTTTCACTGGTCCTTCCCTTCTGTAACTCAATCTTTCAGGTCACTTTCCTTGCTCTATTCTTCCTGCCTTTGACTCATCTTTTTAAACCCCTTCTTGTCGTTTGAGTTTCTCCCTCTTCTATCCTTCTCTGTCCGTCCTCTATTCTTCTTCTTTCCTCCCTGTGTGTGTCTGAAGACTGACCTGTGCATTCTCATGCATAGTCGGTACTGTGGTAAAGAATAATTTCCCTTCCCCGGGTAGACAAGTAGGGCACGTGCGTACCCCCTGGTATAGGCCAGGCCAAGGGAGGGGTGATTGCCCAAGCTGTTACCTTCTGACTATGTTAGTTGGTCTCCCCATCCGTTTCTCAGGAGATGCAGATCAATTGCTTTCCTTCCATATGCTGGAAGTGTGTCTTCAAAAATAGGAAGGATCTTAAAAAAGTTTAATATCAAAAGTGTGTTTCGACCACCTGCTAAGACTAGGGCTCTTCTTGGCTTAGTTAAAGATGATTTTGGGCTGAGAAAGCCTGGTGTTTATCAGATTCCTTACCATTGTGGGAGAGCATATATAGGACAAACGATTCGCACCATTAATGATTGATGCACCGAGCAGCACAGACATACACGGTTCTTGCAACCTGATAAGTCTGCAGTAGCGGAGAATTTTCTAACTGAAGTACACAGAATGAAGTAGGACAAAACACATGTACATGCTTCTGCGTCTCACTATTGGGAATGCATTTTAAAGGAATCGATCCAGATTAATTTGGCAGACAATTTAATAAATCGAGACAAGGGTTTCCCTCTAAGTAACATGTGGAATCCGCTTTTGTCTAATCTTAAAAAACAGCACACTCTTTTCTCCATTTGTGACAACTAGCACATGTAAGTGATACATCGTTCCTGCCAGTTTTCTCCACTGAGGCACTGCACTGGCTACTTGCTGCAGAGGACGCAGCCACGACACTCTGGCGCAGGCGCCGTTAGTACTTCGCGGCGTATATAAGGCCACCGATCACGGCAAGACTTCAGTTTCCAATGAGAGTCAGCAGCATCCATATCACCTGAAAATGGCGACCAGGTAGTCCACAGAAATATTGTGTCTCAACATGAATATCAACAATTAATACGCTGGGAAACTCTACTTAATCATATCATTATGTTATTCCATTGTCTGCGTACTAATAATTGTCTTTCTGATCTCGTGCATGTACACTAACAAAATTGTGACTGTTACTATTGTGGAAATAATTGTTGGAGAAAAATCAACTACTGATTTGGATCATAATTTTGATAGCCAAAATTGTGACAAAAAATTAAAAAAAGAGGGACAGATAAAAGGCAAGGTAAGACCAGGCCTGCACATCTGTTAGCCGCTTTTGACTTCCTTTTACTATTGTTTACTTGCAGAATACCAATTTTCACTTTTCAGTATTTTTCCAAATTTTTCATTATTAGTTACTGCATCAACAACAGAACTTTCTACAATATCACAAGATGGCTGCTGTACTCATCTTGTAGCCTTGATCCTCATCTTTTTCACATTATCTGTGTTTGCAGCTGCAGTGCCATGTTGATAGCATCTTTGAGTGTTGGTAAACAAACAATGTTAGCTCATGATATCAGTACTTATATTCAGTGTATACTTGTTTTGACATGGTTAGGACACGAAGACTAGCTATTAACATGGATACCATGCAACCAAATAACACTGTAGGAAAATATATCTCGCCTGCTACGGACGTAAGTGACATGTCTGTGGCAGATGAAGGTACATCTACCATAGCTTAGCACTTAGATAGTGATTCATCTACATCATGGTTTTTTTTTTTTTTAATTTGAGTTCATATTTCAAAATTTAATGCAGCATGTCTCCATGATTAGCCAACAAATGATGACAAAGCAGGAACTTAACGACAAACTTGATGAACACTATCAATCCACAAAACCGGACTTAGATAATAAATTTCAAGCACAACAAAATGTTGTAACATGCCTAGAACAGCAACAAAAGGAAATTGCAGAACAAACGGAAACGAGGGAAGAAATCGAGAACCGATTTAAACAACTCGAGGAAGCACAGCAAAACTTACCAGCTTTCATTCATACAATTAAATACACAGATAGGCAGACTTGAAGAACAGGTAGCTTTGAAATCTGCAGATGCAGAAGGGAAAGTTAACAGTAATGAAGGGGTCTCTAACATTGCTTCACAGCTTGATAACGCAACGGCCAAAGTTTTGACAACCATTGAAAATATTACACAGGACTTGCCAGCAGTCAGAGTTGAGCAGAATAATTTAAAAACTACTTTAATGCACATAACCTCTCAGGCAGAAGCCATACTCAGTCACAATCAGGCAAGAATACAAACCTTTTTGGAGTAGACTGAGGTGTAAATTAATGATAAGCTAGAAGGTAACTTAAACACTGTCATTCGTGATGTTGCTGCAAAAGTGTATGAGGAGCACAGCATCACTGTAAAGTCTTGCAGGAGGATTGTCAAACAGAAAGGCTAGTATACAAAAGGAATTCGTACAGCCCAGTGTAAACCAAAAGTATGTATTGACAAAACATTGCATGAATAAACAAACATTCCACATCACTAAGAAGTGTCGTATTCATGATCTAGGGAACAAGTATTAATCTAATCTAATCTAATCTAATCTAAACAGTCTTCCACAGACTGCGACTTCAGACACACATGTGAGACACGCATCACCAGAGACGTCATCTCCAGACAGGTACCACAATCTTGACCATGACGCAAGGCAGACTCACATAGGTGATGAGTGGATTGATGGTGACAGACATGCAGCTATGCAACACTCACAATCTCCCCATCCTAGTGTTACCTCAATCCTGATGGAGTAAAGTCCCCTCAAACACCACCAGTTTCCCACCTTCATACCTGAAAATAAATCCATGCATACTGTCATCTTTATACAGTCCTTCCAAGAATTGCTTCTCACCACCTGGAGTGAGTACAGGAAAATTAGAAATGTAATGGGCTATATTCAAGAAGAAGGGATTATCTGGACTGCAGGAGTATACCGCTACTGTGCCACCATCCAAGAGTTCGAAAATGCTTTAATTAACAAGTACCATTTGGTGGGAATTCAGGAGCGCATGAAGACTGAAATACATAACCCTCCACCCTTTAATGAGCGAAAAGGCAGCTTAACAAAATACTTTGAAAAATATCTGAACAAAGCACACTTCTTTCATGAACCAATGTCATATCGAGACGTACTCAGAGTATTGATACGATGACTGCCAACACACCTCAGTTGCAACTGATACATATTCCTATATGTAATCTGGAAGACTTCTTGGTGATGGTTGACAAGACTGATGTAAATTTTGAAGTTGACCGAGCTAGGAACGGACGTACTAACCACAACTACTATGCTAACCCCAGTCAGTATGGCAACAGTAATGGAACAAATGGTATGTGTGTGGTGCGCATGGGGCCCCAAGCCGAAGTGGCCTTTCTTCTGTCCCAGGCCGCTTCCCAATTTCCCCCCAGTTTGTGCCTTCGCCCAGAGATGGGGACGTTTTCATTCAGTCAATAGTTTTTTTTTTTTCTCTTACTCCGAGACTTCTCTTTATTTTGGTACTCTTCCTTTCCTGTTCTTTCGCCTTCGCCTCTTGCTCCTTTCTCCTTGTCCTCAACCCACCCTTTTAATCTCCAGCTCGGCGTTTGAGATTCTCCCTCCTTCATCCCGTTCTCTCCTTCCTCTCTTCTTTCCTCCCTGTGCATGTCTGAAGGTCAACCCACGCTCTGCGTAGCCAGTGACGGGGTAAGGTATAACTTCCCGTTCCGGGTAGACATGTAGGGCCATGTAGATACCCCCTGGTAAAGGCCGGGCCCAGGGAGGGGTGATTACCTGAGCCGGTACCTTCTGAACATGCCGATTGGTCCCTGCGTCCGTTGTCGGGAGGTGTGATCTGAGGTGCGAACAGTCACCTAAAGCGGGTGTGCCCTCAGTGAGGACCCCCACAAGGAAGGAGCGCATCATTGGAGACACTGGTAGTCATGGGGGACACTTCTGCTATGAAACCTTCCAAATCTACTATAACCCTGACACAAAAACGGAAACATTACGAATCTCAGTCAATGAAAGTCTTGCCTTAACATTTCCAAGTTCCTTGTAGTATCTCGTACTGATGATCAGGATTTTTCTTCTGTAAATCCTTTTCTTATTCAGAAGGGTGTCGATGCAATTGCAGGTCCCTTGAAGACCTGCTCCAGACAGCGCAATGGGACCTTGTTGCTTGAAATTGAGAATGCCTTTCAGGCACAGAAATTACTCCGGGCTACGCTTGTGCATACTTTTCCTGTGAAAGTGGAGGCTCACTGCACCCTCAACTCCTCATGGGGGGGGTAGTCTTCACAAGATCTCTGGATGGGTTATCAGATAAGGATATACTCAACTATATGTCTGATCAGTGAATTACGGCTGTTCGTCGCGCTATGAAAAAAGTTGACAATGATCTCGTGCCAACTCGTACTGTCTTTTTGACTTTCGACAAGGTTGACCTACTATCTAAGGTGAAAGTGGGCTAAGAAGTCATTTCCATTCTCCCGTATATAGCCAATCCTACGCACTGCTACCATTGCCAGAGATTTAATCACACTAGAAAATCTTGTCCTAATGCAGCCAAATGTGCCACCTGTGGCAGGGACGCCCATGAGGGTGCATTAATTGCATGGGTGACCATGCATTCTATAAATTTTTTGTGACAGTTTGGTCCTCTATAAACAACAGGCACTTTATAATGTCCATTTATATACTTAATATAACAACAGGAACCATATAGTTCATGTTTTTGATATTTCATTGAATATTAATTTTCTGGATTCAGTTGACAATTATCCATCTTCAATAGTTAGCTTTCAAAGTCAGCACAAATAAAAATGGAACTTTCTTTGTATGTTGATAATTTTTAAAACGTATATATGAACCTAGTTATGGCATTTGCACTTTTAATGGTTTGTTAACTAGACAGTTTTTGGTATAGTTATCTAACTTTCCTTTACTATTAAAATGTATTAAACACAAATCACAAATACATTTCGATTCTTTATGTTTTGATATTTGAGCTGAAATAAGTAGACATAAATCTTTAACCCAACAATAACATGGGTTTCCATTATTTTTAAAATATGATAAATTTACGTTTTTCTTTCTTACTTTTTGTAATTTTCAATGGATGTACTTGCTATTTTTCGTCAAATGAGTAAACATTAATAGATATAGTGAATTTAGTTTCAATTTTTGCAATATAATCAATTTCAGCAGGAAATGAAATATTAGGTAATTTTTCTTCACGTTCTTTCACAAAATCATTATAATTACTTGTCTAAGTGGATTTTTACATTTTTGTCAGTCTACTGGATTTAATGCAGAAGCTATAGACCACAGAAAGCATATTTGATTATTATTTTTCACATTAATATAAGCTTGCTTTTCTTTTACTTATTGGTGGTAATTCAATGTACAACGATCCTCTTAATGGAATATATTTATTAATTCCAAATTGTAAATCAGTAATCCTGTTGTTGTTGTTGTTGGGTTTTGGTTTTTGTTGTGGTTATCAGTCCCTTTCAGTAATCCTGTTTAGTGTCCAATAGGCTTGCATGTAATAGTTCGCAATCGGGAGTGCTCACTTTAGTTCGCAGCTCTGCCGCGAACTAGTTCGTTCTTTTAGTTCGTCCAGTACCAGTGACAGCTGAGCAGCATAGTCTGTGCATGCAGGTGGAGGGAGAAGTTCCTCCACCTGCTTCATGTGCTTGCTGCGTGAGCCACTAACGATATCACGCAAATCAAAAGAAACAGTTTGTGGATAATTTCTTGCATTTAAGTTTAGAGTTATCTCTATATCTTGGCATTATGGAATTTATTAGTCAGATAATATAGAGAGCAGAATAGTTAAAAACAAAAATCTACGTAATCTTGCAGGCAGACGCTCACCTCGAAATGGCTCTTTTCAGCAGAAGGCAAACACGTGATTTTTAATTCTGCTGTGTGCCCTCTCACTATTGCCCGTCGGTCTTTGCAAAAGAATCCAACAAACTAAGAAGCGATATATGTTTGGCATAATAGTTCGCGACCGGTAACGCATGTTTTAGTTCGCAACCGATCACGCATATTTTAGTTCGCAACCGATCGTGCATGTCTTAGTTCGCGACCAGTAGCTCTCCTTTTAGTTCGCAGCTCGGCCGCGAAGTAGGTCGCTCTTTTTAGTTCATCTGCTCTATTTGATCTTTGTTACCAGTACTAAAGGAGCTCTTTCTCTTGTTATGATAGCTTTTTTATATAATAATCAGTGTTGCCCAAGCGTGTGATATTACCTGTATTTTTTGGCAATTAGACATCAATACTTAAGCAAATAAATCAGTTATTTACATGAATGGGTGATACAATGATATTTAACTACTGTGCATATAGAGTACTCACAGTATTTTATTGTTAAATTGGATTTCTTTATTTATTTAATAGGTCATTGAAGGAACATTACCTACAAATCACACGATGCAGTGCGCTCTCGCATCCTCTCACTGTTCCCCGTCAGTCTTCGGAAAAGGAGCGGACAAAGTAAGAGGCGAGGGATCTGCAAACTTGTTCGCATAGTTTGCCTGTGGGAGTGCTCTTCCAAACTAGATCGTTCGCGAACTACACAAGACTAGTGTCCAACCTGAAACTCTAGCTTGAAAATTAGACATTTTTGTTAAAATTTCCACACTCTATTATTATAACTTTTGGTTGCAGGGCTTTAAAAAAAATGATTAGGTTGAACAGGATTTATATTATTTACAAAATTTATTGTTTGTAATCTATCTTTAAATGTTTTATGAAGTCGATTATGTCTAACAATTTGTCTGTCTTTTTGTTTTCCAAATACATTTGTAGAAAATGGAAATATATCTTTCAGTGGTTTGGAATCTTCATTTTGAAAGATTTCATCATCACATTTGTAAAAATAGTTTTCATTTGGTACTTGTTTAGTTATTGGTTTTGGTTGATGAAATATATCATTAGGAATGGAGATTCCTAGTGTAGTGCGTAACCTGTCAGTCCCACCTATACTGGAGGCGGATTTTATCTGTAAAGTGGGTCTGGTACCTCAATGGAGTCAGGGTAAGTTTTACTTCGAGTTTGCGAAGGAAAATCCTTACAAGTTCTGTAAAAATAGGGTATATTGACAGATTAAGGGGGCCAGGCATATGATTAATGCTGTGGAAGAGGAGGGCTTTGTGTATGACCTGGATCACTTGTAACCAGAGCAGAGACAGCAGATTATTGGGCTGTGTACAGGATTCAGGGAAGTACTAACGGGTAAGATAGGTGTGGTGAGAGATGCCGAGTATAAAATTGAATTAACGGATAACATTCGCGAGAGGCGCCCTCCATACGTGTTATCACCGTCCCGTATGAAAGCATTGAGGGAGGCAATTCAGGAAATGCTACGTGACGGAGTTATTAGACCCTCTAAATCTCCGTACTCTTCACCTATATTCGTGGTGCCCAAACTACCGGGTGGGGTACGTCCCATGATGGACTATGAGGCACTTAATAAAAATGTTGTACTACAGTCTATACCACTTCCTGATTTGCATTTGTGTTTTTCCTGGTTCCATAAGGGAAAGGTTTTCACCACCTTCAATTTGAACCAGGCATACTATCAAGTGCCCCTTGCTGAGGAGTCAAAATCCCTGACTGCCTTCGCGACAGATTGGTCACTTTACGAGTTTAATAGATTTCCGTTTGGGCTGTCAACAGGAGCAGCTGTATTGTCTGGTATTCTAAATCGTGTCTTTTCGGACATTACGTTCGAGTACGTGTATCATTATTTGGATGATTTGGTGATTTTTAGTGAGAATTTTGAAGAGCATATTGTCTATATTAGAGAGGTGCTTAAACAGTTGGGTAAAGCGGGATTTACTGTTAAACATTCTAAAGTTAAATTCGCGTAGCTACAAATGTCGTTCCTGGGGGATGTTGTTTCTCAGGATGGAGTGAGAATTGACAAAGTCATAATGTGTCGGTTTATTCATTCACTGTTCCTAAAAATGTCAAGGATGTGGCGCGTTTCATTGGAATAATCAATTTTTTTCGTAAATATATCCCAAAATTCGCGCAGTTAGCTGCTCCTTTGAACAAATTCCGGAACAAGGGTAGGAAATTTGAAGGGGGTCCTTCACAGCAGGCATCATTCGAAGCTTTAAAGAAAGCACTGGCTGCTGCTCCAGTGTTGGCAATGGCCGATTTCAACAAGGAGTTTATAGTCCAGACTGGTGCCTCTATGTTGGGTGTGGCGTCAGTCCTGATGCAAGAGGCAGAGTCAGAAAGACGCTCTATAGCTTACGTCTGTCGCATTGTCTGTCCCCCTTGGAAGCTAAGTATTCGGTATATGAACTTGAGGCCTTGGCAGTCCTGTTCGCGCTAGAAAAATTTAAGTTGTATTTGGAGCATCAGCCGTTTCTGTTGGAAGCAGATAATCAGGCGCTTAGTTGGATATTGGCAAGACCTAGGCGAACAGGCAGATTAGTGAGGTGGGCAGTTCGCATTTTGGCATTCCAGTTCAGTGTTAAACACATTAGGGCCTCAGAAAACGGTATCACTGACAGCTTAAGCCGAATGTTCGAACCGGAGCTAGAGGACGATCAGGATGAGGAGGGAGGTCCGGTAGAAGCCAGTGATCAGCATAATTGTAACACTGTCATCCTGAGTGAGGATGTGCATGAGTAACAACTGAATTTCCACAGTTGTGCTATAATGCGTGGGTTGCCACTGCTATTCAAGGATGTCGCGCAACAGCAGGATGAAGACTAGGAGCTGAACAGGATTAAGGAGAGGATACGGAACGGGGAAAGTGTTAGGCCACACTGGTTAAAGGGGAATGTCTTGTGCTGCATGACACTTGGTAAGGGGGGCCCGAAGACCGTGTTGCCGCGACCTTGATCCCCATGGTCTTTAAATATTACCACGAAACACCCATTGGCGGACATTTGTGTATTTTTAAGAGTCGAATGAAAATTAAAGAGCATTTTACATGGAAGGGGGATAGAGCAGCAAATTAAGAAAATGGTATTGGGGTGTAAATCATGTAGCATTCGCAAGCCAGCCAGGATTGCCAAGCAAGGGTTTCTATCTTCAGAAGATGCGAGTGATCCTATGGAGTGGTTGTATTGTGATTACGTTGGTCCACTTCCGCGTTCTAGAGTTGATAACCGCTATATATTTGTTTGTGTGGATGCATTCACGCGGTTTTGCTGGCTAACACCTACCCGCAATGTCACCTCGCAGGTCTCCACGTGGTGCTTACAGAATATATTTGGTGTGTCTGGGCCATGCTGCATGTTGGTCTGTGACAACGCTACCTCCTTTAAATCTACAGCCTTCTGTATTTTTTGTTTTGAGGTGGGAATCGCTCATACTACCACCACACCCTATTATCCGAACCCGTTCATGGCAGACCGAATGAACCTGGAACTTGAGGGCAGCGCTGATCACATTCCACCACAACACTCAGACTCGTTGGAACAGTTCTGTGTCTTGGCTGGCATATGCCTTCAATTTGGCCACCTATGAGGCCCACGAGGCCACTCCCGTCAGCTTAATGTTTGCTTTCAAACCCAATTTTCCGTTGGCAAATTTATGGTCTCTAAACGATTTGCTATTGGAAAAGGTGGACAGTGCACAGATCCGGACCAACTGGCATCGCAAGATTTACGGAAGAGCCTCGTGCAGACGGAAAGGCATTACCAAGCTGGTAGATGGCCGATCTCACTAAAGACGGGCAACTAGGTGTGGGTGAAAAATTTTGGTGTGGTGAGTCGGGCGGCCGACAAAGTAACCGCAAAGTTATTGCCCCGATTTGTATGGCCCGTAAAAATCCTCCGCTTCACCCCAATCACCTTGCTGTTAAGAAACCCCAGAAGTAAATTGATTTTTCGGGTCCACATTTCACAGGTTAAACAGTATGCTGTGTCAGATGTATGCAAATGAAAGAATTAAGTATGAGTGCTATGAACTGTAACCTATGAATGTGGGATACAATTAGTCTAATATTTTGTTCTGCTGATTATGTGTTGGGACAGGAAATTTGACTATCATTATATTGTTAATTATAAGTAAGGTTCACTCCTGAGGTGTGGTCGGACATGATACTCTTGTCAGTATTTGTCATCCTAGACTGTCAATCATTAGGAATCACGCCCCCTTTGTCGGAAACTAGTGACTTACACGCCGAGTGCGTGCTCTAATGCTCACCACCGTGTGGTGAGTTCTACGGTGTGTGATTTACGGGACACGTCCTCCGCCAATTTATCAGCTTGTATCAATCAAGATGAATCTGTTCTATTCCAGTAATTTTCACCTCATGTTTTGGTGTACACACTTTTACTGGAATGTCACCTCCCTTTTATTTTCATTAACGGAAATGTTAGTATTTTTTAAATTAAGCTTCTAATAGTATGATGTAAGATTCTAAATGTATATTATTTTTTATCTGTGGCTTTACCCAAGTCACAGTAGTTAATCAATAAGCAATAGTAAACAGATTTAACCTGCAAATCTGTTTATTCTAAAGGAGGGGGGTGCTGCTGATTTCACTTTTTTTTCTGGGCCTGTTGTACAACGGTATCATGTTGTTAGGTTTTGTGAGCAAATCACACACAGGTGGTTTTTTTTTTTTTTTTTTTTTTTTTTTTTTTTTTTTTTTTTTTTTGTTGCAAGTATGGACACGTTAGGCCATTACCGTAGTTTCATCACCGCCAGCTTTAGCTACATAACATCTGAGTTTATGTAGATCGTCTAATGTTTATAAGAGAATATTAAAATAAGTCTGTTGTTTCATATAAAGAAAATAAAGATTGAGTTTCTGTCTATTTGCTCCAGTGTATAGTGATGTGTAACATGGTGCTATACTGAATTAGTTTTACATCTGTTGATACATAACACTATTTATTTTGATTCTGGTATTGTTTGTGTTTCTTAATTTTCCCTGTGTACTATTGTGACTAGATTTACACAATGCTAAAACTTTATACAGGATGTAATTTAAGAGGATCAAAAAATCAAAGTTGACTATGCTTTATTTTGTCAAGAATGAATGTTTTCATGAATGTGAGAGGTTTGTATAATTTCCAAGATTATTTGCCCAAATGTCCTTAAATTCCTCCAGATAGTTTTTATGTTTGTTGGTGGTATAGGAAATTGGCATTCATTAGTGGTTGGATCGATACTTCCTAGGACAAAAGCTACCTCTTGTCTGTTCTTGTTGTTTTGGGATTTTTTTAAGGGGACTAAACAGCAGGTCATCAGTCCCCTGTTCCTAACTGAGCCACAATTCAGCAAAAGACTTAACTCAGAACCCAAAGGAGAAGCAGTCTGTACAGTAACATATTTTTCAAACCATTACAAAGTTGATTGATTCCATTTTAATTAATGCTCCCTATTTAGCTTTTGAACTTACCCAATGAAGGTTATGAAAAACGCTGTACTAACTGTCTCCTTGCATTTAAAAAAATCAAAAGGATAAGCATAGACTGAAGATAGTTGTGCAAGGTTGTCATTTGCTTTAAGAATTTCTTTACTTTTTCCGTGGCTATGAGTGTCTTCGAAACATAATTAATTCGAGCAGACATCCGTATAACAGCTGTAGAAAACAAAAAGAATATAGTTGCCTGTCAAGCTCCATTCCGTCATGGGGGGGGGGGGGGGGTATTAAAATTTCAGTTCTCATGAAAAAGAATCACTCTCTCGATCTTTGCGTGTGTAAACCAACTTCATCCAATGAATATAATTTTTAAGATGTCTATTAAAATGTATACGTAGTTTTACTACAGTTCTGCAAGATATCTGCATGTTATAACGAATTAATAACGCTTGAAATACGCTTAGAGCTATATGGCCTGCAGCGCCGTTGCCGTATCACTTGACTTTAGTGCAGATATTTCGGTGAGAATTTTCGTTTCGCACATTCGACTGCTATACGCTTAGTTCATCTGATTGTGTGTTTACTGAGTAAAACAGCAGTACGAAAACAATGGACGTCATAATCGTAACGTATGTTGAAACATATTTTTCAAAAAATAAGTACAATGGGCAGTAGCCAATCTAGAAGCTACACAAGCGAACACAAAAGTAGAATACTACGCCTTACATGTTAACCTAGTTCATATGCACGCGCGTGAAACACATCGCCTTCCCATTGACTTTCCAAGAACGCCATATCATTGGTCGCTTGGTTGGAGCTGAGACGATGTAGTGGGGAGACTGCTAAACCCCTGGTCGTTTCCGTATTCACCCATTCGTGGCTGATCCAATGGATCATTGCCCACACTGTGAGCACCCACTCGCTCTCTACTTCTTAACAAGTATTTACTGTTATTTTCGCTAGCCATTTTACTGATTTTGCTACTACTCTTAATCACTTACTTTTACAACACTCACTCTAAAAGCCAATTTAAGGCCAATTCACACTGTCCGTCACGTCACGTCACGTCACCGTCCGTCAGAACATTCTGCAATGTATTTCTAATGGCCGCATTCACACTGTCCATCACCGGACCGTCACGTCACGTCAACGTCCGTCAAGCTTTCTCGAGAAAAATGTTTTGACGGAACGGCCGTCTGCTAACATCGGAAGTTAACCAATTTCCGTCACGCGAATTACATGTTGCAGTCGACGATTGCACTGTTTATATGCAAATGTGTCTTATTCATCTTTGTGTTGTTGTTGTACCTCGTTTTAGGGGTAAATCTCAAATGTTTCATGACGACTTAAATATTTTTGTCAGAGTGTCCCCCTAAAATCGAGGTCGGATATCTGAAACCAAAAAATGGTTTATGTTACGTAACATTGTAACAGAAACGACTGAAGCAAACTGTTTATTTGCATAAGATTGTAATTCGATTACGCATTTTTCATTAAATAACACTTTAAATGAAAAAGTCAGTTCTAACGAAAGACAAAAATTCAGTTGTTTACGACGGTATTAAAAATGTCAGCGAGCAAATCATAATGGGTAAAGTATACAGGCGCTATTTGTGCTCTTACAAGTATGGTTTGATGTCTTCATATGTTTATTTTTTCGCTTGAAAATAGATGTCGATGTTTTGAAATGTTGTTTCAGTTCCCAGTAAGTTCGCCAAAAACACACACTGTAAAGTTTTCTTTGGCCGTTGATAACATTTAGCGTTGTTGTTTCCTCTTTCTAGTAGTAAACTATGACTTTTTATATAACAGATCGCCACTCATAACCTCACTTTCAACATCGCGTATTGAGATGGACGAATTGACGTGACGGACACGGATGGACAGTGTGAATACAACTTGACGTGATGGTTCCGTGACGTGACGTTGACGTGACGGACAGTGTGAATTGGCGTTAACTTATCTTCCGTTGCGTGTGTGCAGCCAACGTTTCTCGTGAGCGTTGCTGTATATCGTTGTACTGCTGGTGCACTCCCTGTTGCTTTCGATGTCAGCTACGTATTGCTCTGCTAACTGCTCCGTGACCACTGCTCTTTGTTGATTTGGGCGATCGCTGGCCTCTGCCTGCTGCTGTTAAGGCCAATTCACACTGTCCGTCACGTCACGGAACCGTCACGTCAAGTTGTATTCACACTGTCCATCCGTGTCCGTCACGTCAATTCGTCCATCTCAATACGCAACGTTGAAAGTGAGGTTATGAGTGGCGATCTGTTATGTAGAAAGTCATAGTTTAATACTAGAAAGGGGGAACAACACCGCTAATTGTTATTAATGGCCAAAGAAAACTTTACAGTGTATGTTTTTGGCCAACTTACTGGGAACTGAAACAACATTTCAAAACATCGACATCTATTTTCAAGCGAAAAAATAAACATATGAAGACATCAAACCATACTTGTAAGAGCACAAATAGCGCCTGTATACTTTAACCATTACGATTTGCTCGCCGACATTGTTAATACCGCCGTAAACAACTGAATTTTTGTCTTTCATTAGAACTGACATTTTCATTTAAAGTGTTATTTAATGAAAAATGCGTAATGAAATTACAATCTTATTCAAATAAACAGTTTTCTTCAGACATTTCTGTTACAATGTTACGTAACATAAACCATTTTTTGGTTTCAGATATCCGACCTCGATTTTAGGGGGACACTCAATTGACAAAAATATTTAAGTCGTCATGAAACATTTGAGATTACCCCTAAAACGAGGTACAACAACAACACAAAGATGAATAAGACACATTTGCATATAAACAGTGCAATCGTCGACTGCAACATGTAATTCGCGTGACGAAGATAGGTTAACTTCCAATGTTAGCAGACGGCCCTTCCGTCAAAACATTCTTCTCGAGAAAGCTTGACGGACGTTGACATGACGTGACGGTCCGGTGATGGACAGTGTGAATGCGGCCATTAGAAATACATTGCAGAATGTTCTGACGGACGGTGACGTGACGTGACGTGATGGACAGTGTGAATTGGCCTTTATTCGGCCGCTCCTCGTAGACACCGCACACTTGTTGTTTTGTAGCCGAGGTGTGCCACTGCAGCTGTGCTGGACAGGTTAGCTGCTCCTCTGTCGCGCCACACGCTGCCCCATTCGCCTTGGTGTGTGCAGTCGCCTCCTCTCTGCTCCAGTTGTTATAGCTACGTACTCGCTGTGTTACACCTTACTGCTGTCTACTGGCTCGCGCACCGACGTAACGTAATCCAGTGGCTGCGCACGTCCTACATCTGATTTCACACGAAACACTTTAACGTCGTGTAAGACGCTCACTTTTTCATCGATTCACTATTCACAGTTCTCTCTAATTTCAGGCCTCTTTTATTCAGTGTACCTACTGTAAGTGTACATTCCCCGCAAGGGGTGCCATGTACAACAGGAAAATATCTTATAGGGTGGTGTATTAACCGGTCCTATATCATTTTCTATACACCTCCTTGTTGCCACGGATGACACACAACAGTTTGCGTTCTTACCGCAATGACAGTGTACGAGACGGCTGTAGCAACTCCCCACTGCACTGTGTGAAGAGTAGAAACTCTTTTAAAAGTTCACCAACCTGACGTCTTCTATAGATGTCTACATGCAGATGATAGCACGCAGGTCGGATTTCTTGAAGAGGCTGTAATTCTTAAACTATTGGCGGCAGGGTCGGCGCAAGGCACGTGCGAAACGTGCGGCCGCACAGGGCAGCACTTTCCGAGGGGCGGCAAATCTGCCACTCCCGTTTGTTTTATTTTTTCAGGACAAACTCAACATTCATGCGCAAGAGGGGGATTCGAAACCAAATCTCGAAGAGAGCGGCTTCGGAAACGGTGGCTTGGCGCCTCGACTACCTGCTGGCCGCCCCTGTTGAACAATGGGAGGGAGGGGGACTGATTTCTTTCTCACCACGATAGCAGCACCGTCGTGGTTACGGCAGAGGAACAGATAGGGCGATACACGCCAGTATATTTATGAGTGGAACGCTGCCTGTCTGTTACGCGCCGTGCGTTTACTCACAACTAATTTTGCAGAAGACGGAATCTAATTAGGAAATTCGAATGCAGTGTTCGATACTGCGATTATGTGTTAAGCCTGAAGTAATTTTTCTAAGGCCTTCAATGGCAGTTTCTGAGTGTTTTAATCTTCCCGCATTATGGATAAAAAGCGTTGAATATTGCTACAGTCAAAATGTCCAACACCTACAATGGCTAGAAGTATTCCGAATGGGTAAATACTCTGCGAGTAATTATAAGGGATTAAAGACATTGGTAGTAAGCCTGCTATTAGTTGGGTTTCGACGAACTGTTCAAAATTTTTGCTATCCGGTTCTGAGTGATAGTCGGACGTTTTGGTTTTTGAATAACGAAACATCTGTCTGCGCACTTTTGTTTGACAATACTACTCACACACTATCACTTTGCCAACATTTATTTACTGTATACTGTTTTCCGTTGAATACATTATCTGTTCACAACCATTGTTTTGTGTCCCAGCCTCGCCGCCGCTTTTGTGTCTCGTTTCCGTCGTAGGTGTCGGTGGCCGAGTAGAAAGACCGACACAGGAATAAAGGATGCACGCTTGTGCAGGTAGGAGGTGACCAGCCAGTGTGACAGCAGAAACTAGAAACACTAGAGTAAATTAGAACGAGATATATATTTCTTAGAGACTGAGGCGCTCCAGTCACGGTCTGCACGGCCACTACGGTCGGGGGTTCGAATCCCCCTCGGGCATGGATATTTGTGCCGTCCTAGTTCGTAAGTAGTTCATAAGTAGTTTGTAAGTTTAGGGACTGATGACCCCATAGTTAAGTCCCACAGACTATACAAACATTTGAACATTTTTATATTTCTTAGAGACTTAGTAATACTTAACTTTTACATAGTTCTTGACTGCAAAATGCTGATACATAGTTTAGATATAGGCCTGCCTAGTGCCTATCCGATAGCCAAGTCTTCACTGGTGCCTATCTGATTCTGAAGTGTTGACTGGTTCCTATCTCAGTCCCAAGTGGCCGATGCAGTTCAGTGGTGGCCACGAGCGGAGTTGCAGCAGAGGGCGCTCGTGGCTGACGTCGTAAGAACGCCGCGCCGTGCGTGCATGGCGGCGCGCGGCGAAAGTACGTGGCGCGCACTTTATACTTGTGCTACACCACAGTTAGCAGATACTAAAACCCTTGAGACTGGTCGCTCGGTGGTCGGAACATACGTAGATCTGTAAAGGGGAAAAATGTGATTGATTGCTGACATTTCCTACAGATGTGTTTAAATAAAATTCCACAAAAGCTTTGTAAAATTTTTTTTTTTTTTTTTTTAACGGGGGGGGGGGGGGGTGGGGGCTGCAATTTAGCAGCTCGCACGGGGCGGCACTTGGCCGTGCGCCGGCCCTGATTGGCGGGAACAGTGGCGTAACTAGGACTTGGCTTTGGGGTGGGGGGGGGGGAGATAGATCTGCTTAACGAGCAAAATTTGTCAGTTTCCAGACAGACTACCATCTACCAATTCCGTTGAAGAAACTAATTCACGCCCATCCAATGAAAGCTTATGGTAAAACACCCCACGTTTCCAATCTTTACCTTTACCATATTGCTTCTTTTTTTCTGGTTCTTGGGGTGGGGGGGTTCTATCCCCCTCATCCCCCATAGTTTTGCCACTGGGCGGGAACTCATATAATTTCGGATGCGATCTGATTTATTTAAAGAAAGCAGAAAACCAGCAAATCGCATAACAACATGCACTTGACACACATTGTCTTAACTGAACGTAAATATAAAGTCATTTCCCTTGTTCTAAGATGATTAAACAATTTCTTATGACCGCCTATGTATGTGACATGTTACTCCTCCGAGTGCGTGTTCTGAACTCAAAATGATAAATATGTCTTATGACTGCCTACATATACAACATGTTACTCCTCCAAGTGTGTGTTCTGAATTGGAGTGTGGCGGCTTGATGCAAGGCTGCCTTTGCTGCACAGTTTGGTGGATAAACATGGCTGCCGTGCATCGTCGGTCTTAAATTAATTTTTGTATATAAATATTGCAATAGTTAATGTGTTATTTAGTCAAGACATAGCTTGACTTTTAGAGGATTCCTGACTTGGATTTCGCATGGAATAAATAAATAGTTTATTAGGTATTAACAAAAATATGATCACGTTTTGGCGCGTGACCGCCTGTGCTACAGCCAATCGGCGTCCAGTAATGCCGCTCGGGGACTTCCCTCAAATTCGAGGAGACTTGCTTTTGTGTCCCTGCCTTGTCGCCGCTTTTGTGTCTCGTTTCCGTCGTAGGTGTCGATGGCCAAGTAGAAAGAGACCGACACAAGAATAAAGGATGCACGCTTGTGCAGGTAGGAGGTGACCAGCTAGTGGAACAGCAGAAACTAGAAAAACTAGAGTAAATAAGAACGAGATATATATTTCTTAGAGACTTAGTAATACTTAACTTTTACATAGCTCAGTACTGCAGAATGCTGATATATAGTTGAGCTAGAGGCCTGCCTAGTGCCTATCCGATAGCCAAGTCTTCACTGGTGCCTATCTGATTCCGAAGTGTTAACTCGTTCCTATCTCAGTTCCAAGTGAACGATGTCGTTCAGTGGTGGCCACGAGCGGAGTTGTCGCAGAGGGCACTCGTGGCTGACGTCGTAAGAACGCCGCGCCGTGCGTGCATGGCGGCGCGCGGCGAAAGTAGGTGGCGCGCACGTTATACTTGTGCGACACCACACTTGCCAGTGCTCTTTCCCATGAGAACCCGACCTATTGTACCACCTGTCGTGGTTGTCACCAGCTTTTACTATCCGTCGCCTACTGGTCCTAACTGGCGGCAATGAAGCAATACTCCGTTCTTGCCGGCCGGCAGGAACGCCTGCAGAACCGCGGCGTGCCGTGTGGAGCGGCAGGCAGAGGCTCACCGCCGGCCGCGGGGACTGAGACGCTTCACTGCACGGCCACTACGGTCGGGGGGTTCGAATCCCCCCTCGGGCTTGGATATGTGTGCCGTCCTTAGTCTTAAGCCCGTTTTAAAAGATGAACGAACTTGTAATAGATTGCTAACAAGTTGCGTTAATGGCGGCCTTCAGTCGTTTGAACGGCTGTACTAGTATGATCGCGCTAGTATCGAAGCGCGATAATTATAGCGATAAAGAAATAGGACGAGTTCTAAATTCGGTACTAGTGGGTTCACTGCGCATGCGCGAGCTAGCAGCTGTCTGCTGCAGTCGCCGCTCCAGTTAGTCCGCCATTTTCCTTCGTATTTACGTATATTTTGCGTCATGTCGAAGTTTATGATCAGAATGTATTACAAAATGTATTTCTAATGACGGCATTCACACTGTCCGTCACCAGACCGTCACCTAACGTCAACGTCACGTTAAGCTTTCTCAAGAAGATTGTTTTGATTGAAAGGTCATCTGCTGACATCGGAAGCTAACCTATTTTCGTCACGCGATTTTCATACTGTAGTCGACAATTACACGATTTGCACGCAAACTTGTCTTATTAATCTTTTGTTTAACGGTAAATTGCAAATGTTTCATGACGACTTAAATATTTATCTCAATTATTGTCCACCGAAAAGCGAGGTCGTACATCTGAAACCGAAAAATGGTTTATGATTTGCAATATCGTAACAAAAAAGACTGAAGCCAATTGTTTATTTGAATAAGATTGTAATTTGATGATGCAATTTTCATTAAATAACATTTTAAATGAAAAAGTCAGTCCAAATGAAAGACAAAAATTCAGTTGTGCATGACGTTATTAAAAATGTCATTGGGCAAATCGTAGTGGATAAAGTAAAGGAGGTCTATTTATGCTCTTATAAATATTGCTTGATGTGTTCATAAGTTTATTTTTTTCGCTTGAAAATAGATGTGACTGTTTTAAAATGTTGTTTCACTACCCAGAAGTTAACCACACTAAGTTGACCAAAAACATCGATTGCAAGGTTTTCTTTGGCCGTCAATAACATTTAGCGTTGTTTCCTCATAAACTATGACTTCCTACATAACAAATCGGCTTTTATAACCTCACTTTCAACACCGGGTATTACTGTTCTATTACGTTTATCGTCTAATCACGCTGCCACAAGAACTTGCTTGAGTTTGTAGTTCAGGGCTAGTACGCTAGGAGCGCTTCAGTAGACTATTATCTATCTTGTTCACCTTCGTTCATCGTTTAAAAAGGGCTTTAGTTAGTTCATAAGTGGTTTGTAAGTTTAGGGACTGATGACCCCGTAGTTAAGTCCCTTAAGCTATACAAACATTTGAAGAGGGTCACCGCTCGCCGCGCAGGAGCGCCACGCCTGGCGTTTCGGACGCGCCCAAAAGTTCTGCGCGGCGCGGCGTCAGGGCTGCACGTAGCAACTGCAGAGAAACCGTATCCGTGCGATCGCCGCATCTGGCACTTATAATGAACCGAAAGAAATCAAAGTGCCGTGTCTGGGTGAAAGAATACAGGCACCGATATAGTCATTTGCCTTTAATTAGTGAACTGCGCTATAATTTCCCCGATGGTTTTAAAAACTATTTACGGATGGATTCTGTCTCGTCTAACATTTTCCTGGATTTTGATTAAGCACAAAATTACCGAGACAGATACAGTGATGATAAAAAGCCTTTGACCAGAAGAACGCCTAACAGCGACACTCAGGTTTTTAGCAACTGGTTGCTCTTTTGAGGACTTAAAATTCAGCACACGAATTTCAGCACCATCACTATGTGCTGTTATTCCAGAGACAGATGCAAAGCACTATACGACGTTCTGAAACCAAACTACATGAAAGTAAGTGTATACAACTATCATAATTACCAGTTAAGAAATTAGATTAATACTTCCTCCATACATCATGAATACATTTGTTAAGGATGTAGAACGTGTCAGTTATCTACCGAGTCATTCAGAAATTCTTTTAATTTCTCTTTAAATGTTCGTTCGCTGTCAAACTTCTGACGCTATTTGGTTAAGTGACCAAACACTTTTGTGGCAGCATAATTCACCTCTTTTTGTGCCAAAGTTAGATTTAAACATACATTGTGCCGATCATACTTTCTCATTAAGTACTGTAATCTCATAACGTATATTTTTGCCTTCCTTTATTGCGTCTGTGATTACATCTTGTGAAAAATAGAACAATTTAACAGTAACCTGTTCATTTCCTTCGGTACTTTGCTGCTCCTCAATTACAAAAACCTCTTCTGCGGCGATACTGTCATCGAGATGCTCATCATTTACGGCACACTTATCAGCGTCACCCACAAGTCTTTCATATTCTCCATCCATATTCGATATGCTTGACGAAGTAAGCTCCTGATCCGTTATGAATGTTAGAAGGTCATAATACCATAGATTGGGCACATAAACTTACTTCATCACTCGACCTACCAGATCGATTGCTGTCCAAAACCTTTTTCATTTCTTTTCGGAACGAAGCAAGTTAACCTTGAAAAAAAAATTATTATTATTTTTTTTTTTCCAACAAATTCCCTATCAGCATTATGAAAAATTCGTTTACATAAAGTTACCAGTCTATCGTACGACTCGTTTTTTAGGTCTTTATTTGTGTATTCCTTACTGCGAATTCGCCACAAACAAGGCTGTTGCCGGTATAATTCAATAAATTCACACACGAATTCCTTTGTCCAATAGCGCGAGTCTGCTACGGTTCTATATATACATGTGGCGTCTGTTCGAGAGAACAGACGTCACTTCTGATCCTGCAGTTGTTATTATTCAACATTCATAGAATATATGACATCAACTGCGATTGGGAAAAGCTGAAAATGTGTACCCAGCCGGGATTCGAACCCGGGTCTCCTGCTTTCTAGGCAGTTGCGCTGACCCCTACACCACTGGGGACACAGTGATCACCGCACCTGCAAGGACTACCTAAGCACGCCTCCCGTCAGATACAAATTCCCAGCTTCGCCCTGCCCACAGTACTCAAACTCGTAGTTATGAATTAATTCCCGTAAGAGTAAGGGCTTCAAACTTTGCCGACCCCTCCCCACTAACGATAGGATCATTGCCCGTCACCGGCATATTATATATATACATGTGGCGTCTGTTCGAGAGAACAGACGTCACTTCTGATCCTGCAGTTGTTATTATTCAACATTCATAGAATATATTACATCAACTGCGATTGGGCAAAGCTGAAAATGTGTATCCAGCCGGGATTCGAACCCGGGTCTCCTGCTTTCTAGGCAGTTGCGCTGACCCCTACACCACTGGGGACACAGTGATCACCGCATCTGCAAGGATTACCTAAGCACGCATTCAGCATGAATGTTGAATAATAACTGCAGGATCAGAAGTGACATCTGTTCTCTCGAACAGACGCCACATGTATATATATATATATATGTAATATGCCGGTGACGGGCAATGATCCTATCGTTAGTGGGGAGGGGTGGGCAAAGTTTGAAGCCCTTACTCTTACGGGAATTAGTTCATAACTACGAGTTTGAGTACTGTGGGCAGGGCGAAGCTGGGAATTTGTATCTGACGGGAGGCGTGCTTAGGTAGTCCTTGCAGGTGCGGTGATCACTGTGTCCCCAGTGGTGTAGGGGTCAGCGCAACTGCCTAGAAAGCAGGAGACCCGGGTTCGTATCCCGGCTGGGTACACATTTTCAGCTTTGCCCAATCGCAGTTGATGTCATATATTCTATGAATGTTGCTACGGTTCTGTACTGCAAGCGCGGCTGTGTAAGGCCCGGCGCACATTTGACGCAGCAGAGGCAGAGGCGAGGCCTCCGTCCGTCTGTAACGCATGCTTTCTAATGGGGCAGCGCACACTTAACGCAGCCGAGGCGAAGGGCAGGCGTTTCCTCGGTCACGCCTCTGTCCGGTTGTCCGAGGCGCACTGTTTTCCTGCGCCTCTGTTACACCTCTGTCGCAAAGTGAATTGCAAGTCATCCGATATGCTTCGAAAAAAAAAAAAAAAAAAAAAAAAAAAAACCCTGTTTTATGTAGACGAATATAAGCTTCATCCTTCTCTGTATTTAGTTTCTTTGTAACACTTTTACTTTCTTCGCGAAAAAAATTAAAAACACCATTTTCCGATTTGTGTGTGTTTTGCGCTAACGCAGCTTCCACAATCGATTTTTCAGAAACTAATCGCTAGAAAAAAATTATTTTTCTGCATCGTATAGGCAAACGCCGCCGCATGACGTTGGGGAGGTTTTCTTTTCGTTATTGTACATAGTTATTGTTATAATAAAAAATAAAGTGCACTGTACAACAAAACTACATTCACGAATTCCGAATCAGAGTCGGAATCTAAGTCTAACTGCATAGATAAACTCGCAGTGGACATAGCTGCGTGCTCTGTGCTCGGCCAGCGGTGAGCCAGTACTGAGCTCTCCCAGTGTTGCCAACTATCAGTCAGAGAAAATGGCAAAACAGTCCAACAAAAATGGCAGGAAATGGCTAAATTATAATTTATATATTTTATGCATAAAAATTAAAATGTAAAAAACACTCACCTAGGAAAAATAAATATCATCGTCCTCATCCTTATTTTCTTTGCTACTGCGGCTGCAGATTTCACCGGTCTCCCTCGTGTATGTAGCATTCGTACCAACAAGCTTCGGTATTTCTTCTGGGCTTTCATATGAAAAACAACACTTATGTTCGCGTTTCAATTCATACCTTACACTCAGAATAGCAGAGAGTGTATTCGTTTTAAGTCTGTTTCTGAGTTTGTTTTTCACCAAGTTAACTTGGCTAAAATTCTCTCGACTTGTCTGTTGAAACTGGCTGTACCCATTCCTTGAAGTCAGACATGTTATCCTATTCCTTCCTGTAAGTTTGTGTATATTGCGGTTTCGGCATGGCTCACAAATCATTGGTACAGCACAAGGTAATCGTCCAACACTCAATGTTAACACAAGTAAAAAAAGAAACTTCACGCCACACTATTGTACAGCGTTTCCAAGCAAGTGCAACTACATAGTGTTGGCCATTGTTTGTATGTTTCCAAAACAATGAATCAATATGCGGAAGTGTTCCACTGTCTCGAAAACTTCCAAGTATCACTGTTTCGATACAGTGGTGTTTCATTTGTCATACTTTGGAGGAACATTAAAAATAATAAGTCAATAAATAAATTTCTATTCATAATAAAAACTTCAGAGTTTTGCATTTTTGTTGTGAAAATTATCGAATAATAAAAATGCCTGGAAATGGCTGTATAATATCACCAAAATGGCTAGGAATGCCAGCAGTAGCTTTTTTTTTTTTCAAAAACAGTGGCTAGACGCCACTTCAAAATGGCCAGATCTAGCCATAAAATGGCTAAGTTGGCATCTCTGAGCTCTCCTCTGCCTGTGCTGCGTTAAGTGTGCGCTGACCTGCAGAGGCCCTGCGCCTCGCCTCTGCCTCTCCTCTGCCTGTGCTGCGTCAAGTGTGCGCTGACCTGCAGAGGCCCTGCGCCTCGCCTCTGCCTCTCCTCTGCCTGTGCTGCGTCAAGTGTGCGCTGACCTGCAGAGGCCCTGCGCCTCGCCTCTGCCTCTCCTCTACCTGTGCTGCGTCAAGTGTGCACCGGGCCTAAATGTGACGACGTTCGGCGTGCCCGTTCTGCGCGAGGGACGGAGTGGGCAAATCCCCCCGGGACCGGCTCAGCCCGAGTCGGTACCTGCGTGGCGCCATCACAACTGTCCGTGTAAAGGCCGCTATTGTCACAGACAAATATATACAGACGGGAAACCTCCGTAAGGGCCCGGTCCCGCGCTCAGGGGTGCGGGGCGGGGGTTTTCTGCAGTTCCGTAAGATGTCCCAAAAGTCCCATGATGGCGCTGCGGTCAGAAGCAGCTCTTTAAACTGGCCAGAGCAGGCGGCAGGTAGCGGCTGTCCCCCACCACCACCTCCCCTCAAACGCCGGCACGCCGGACACAGCTGTGGCCTCGTGGCAGGCGGCACGAGCTCTCCCCTCAGCCTCCATGGTCACAATTGTTTGTTATAACAATTACAGTTTACTGTAGGTTTTGCAACTCGTTTAGACCATGTACTTGCATTAAAATCAATACAAACATTTTGAAAGCTGCAAATTAGTTGTTAATGTAAACCTTAGCTAAGTGTTATACTTCGAACAGAAACTGTGTTAATGCCAGGTTTGTGATATTTCATTACCACATTTTTAGGAAATATACTACCAGACTCGTCAACTCGCAGCTTCGATAAAATCTGTTGGAACTTTATGCGCATCCGTATTCAATACTCACTTTTTATTAAAAACGTGGAACTATAGATTGATAAAATTCTCGAGTGGGTGTGGCATACGATCTGTCAGCCGATACCCCAAATAACATGGCGGACGCCAGTTCACTTTGCCTCAAACGCTACTTTATGAAATTTAAGCTCGTAGCCTTGTGCTATTGGGTGGTGGGTTTCCGGGTTCCGCTGAATAGGTCAGGAGCATGTCAGGAGTCCACTATACGCAGGAAGCAGCTACACGGGTAGCGGGGGCTGTGTGGCGTTACAGACAAATATATACAGACGGGAAACCTCCGTAAGGGCTCGGTCCTACGCTCAGGGGTGCAGGGCGGGGGGGGGGGGGGGGGGTGCTGAAGCAGTTCCGTAAGATGTCCCATGATGGCGCTGTGGTCAGAAGCAGCCCTTTAAACTGGCCAGAGCAGGCGGCAGGTAGCGGCTGCCCCCACCACCACCTCCCCTCAAACACCGGCACGCCGGACACAGCCGTGGCCTCGTGGCAGGCGGCACGAACTCTCCCCTCAGCCTCCCCTCCACACTACCCTCAGAAGCGCCTCTAGTGTGGTCTTCCGGTACTAAGCCAGGGAACCGCCCGACACATGCTAGCATCTTACGGAACTACGAGGGGAGCGTAGGACAGTGGTTTAGGGATGGCTGCTTCTCTGTATATATTACTCTGTGCTATAGTACAACCTGTCGTGGTTCCCACCGGCATTTCCCAACCGTCGCCTACTGGTCCTAACTGGCTGCACTGAAGCAATACTCCGTTCTTCATATGATGGCTTTAAGCCAGAAATACTACACAATCTGAAATAAAAGGATGTCCTTCAGGTAGTGCAGATGCTGGCATCACTAAGTAAAGTCAATATACTTCCATCTAATTCAAATCAAATGTTTGTGTAGCTTATGGGACTTAACTACGGGGTCATCAGTCCCTAAACTTACAAACTAATTATCGACTACCTTATACTAAGGAGGGGGGGTTTCGAACCCCCGACCGTAGTGGGCGTGCGACCATGACTGGAGCGCCTCGGTCCTCTCGGCCACCGCGGCCGGCGAGGTTTGAGTCCTCCCTCGGGCGTGTGTATGCGTGCGTGTGTGTGTGTGTGTGTGTGTGTGTGTGTGTGTGTGTGTGTGTGTGTGTGTGTGTGTGTGTGTGTGTTTTGTACTTAGAATCAGTTAAATTAGACTGTAAGACTACGGACCGATGACCTTAGCCGTTTGGTCCCTTCGAATTACAAACATTTGAACTTTTTTTGAAGCAATATGTCCTGTTTTTGTACAGTCACCATTAAGTCATTTAGCTCATTTAATATGTACAAAACTTTGTCGACCACATTATAAATTGTTTGAATTTTCAAGTGGTCATTGCTATAGTCCAATCATTCCACAGTTGTAAATATGTAGAGAAACCTATGCAAAGTTTGCAAGGCTTCCTCTGTATAGGGATTCGCATACACCCACCTTGCAAAGCTCAGAAGCAGTTACATATTGAATTAAATTCAGAGCCTGAATGCCCAGTGTTCAGCTGTTGGCAAGTGTTTCATCCTTTATGATGATGAATATACGTGTGTGTGTTTTTAAAAAGTCCTTAAGGACATGTTCACCCCCCCCCCCCCCCCCCAGAAAAAAGTCTGTATCCGCCACTGATTGACTGTAATAGCATACAGGATAACTTGGACAAAATTTCTAGTTGGTGTGAAAAATGGCAGCTAGCTCTCAATGTTGAAAAACGTAAGGTGATGTGCATGAGCAGGAAAATCACGCCCATAATGTTCGAATACAGCATTAGTAGTGAGCTTCTTGATGCAGTCACGTCGTTCAAATATCTAGGCGTAACATTGCAGAGCGATATGAAGTGGAACGAACTTGTAAGGACAGTTGTAAGGCGGACAGCCGACATTGGTTTATTGGGAGAATTTTGGGAAGATGTACTTCATCTGTGAAGGAGACCATGTATAAAACGCTTGTATGACCATGTCTTGACTATTGATCAAGTGTTTGGGACCTGCATCAGATCAGTTTTAAAGGAAGATATATAAGCAGTTCAGAGGCGAGCAGTTAGATTCGTTTCTGGTGGGTTTGACCAATGCGTGAGTGTTTTAGGAAATGCTCCGGGAATTGTAATGGGGATCACTGGAGGGAAGACAACGTTCTTTCCGAGAAATTCGGTTGAAGTTTAGAGGGCCGGAATTTGAAGCTGAGTGTAGAACGATCATCCTGCCACCTACTTACATTTCGTGTAATGATCACAAAGACAAGATAAGAGAAATTAGGGCTTGTACGGAGGCATATAGACATTCTTTTTTTCCTTGTTCTGCTTAGTGGTGGAATAGGAAAGAAAATGCCTAGTAGTGGTACAGTGTACCTTCCGCCATGCACTTTACTGTGGATTGTGGAGTATATATGTAGATGTAGAAAATAGTGACTGTCTTGTTGCACTCCACAGTCTTTCTTATGGACAGGAGGAGGACACCAAACTGTCACAAATTATCCATTCCATGAATTGATCAGAAGAGAATTTGAGATAATTAATGGATTTTTTGCAAGAAAAACGTGAAACCCTTTGGAAAGGGGGCAGCCACCAGCGATTCCTACACAAATGTGCTTAGATGTTCTCCAAAAATTCCTTCTTGCACCTGAGGCTGCTCATCTAGGGTCTATAAAAACTTCGGACAGAATTTGCAACAGTTTTCCTAACTAGAATTAAATGTTCATCACTGTGTATTGCACAGCCGAGAGTGTCAGAAGAAATGAAGTTTCTCGGAAACCACCATAACAACTCATACCAATTCGGCCAGCACAGACATTTCCCATGTATTGGACTTAATTTACATGCACAATTTCCAACTTCTACAAGCTGATTACCTAGCCTGACATGCTGTTACAAAAGCTGCGAAAACAGCCAATGAACCTGAGGTAGCCAAATTCATCGTGGAATACATTGTATTGAATCATGGAGCACCAAGATCTATAATAAAAAGGTCACGGAAAGATTTTCAATCGAGATTTGTAGCAGAGAAACAGTGCAACATTACACATCACTTGACAACTGCTTACCATCCTCAAACTGTTGGGGTCAATGAACATCGTAATAAGACTTGAGCAGACATGTTGTCCATGTATGTCAATTTCAAGCACAGCAACTGGAATGAGGTGTTGTCTTTCTTAATGTTTCCTTACAACATTGCCAAACAAGATGTCATTCTTCTTGGTGTATGGTCGTGAAGCAACAACAATTACGAACACTGTCTTTAAAATTCAAGCTCACTACATGGAAAACAATTACATTGGTTAATTATTAACCAGGACTGAGGAACCTCGGCAGTTAGCTCAACTCTGTATGCTATAGTCTCGGGATAAAGACTGTCAAAGTTACGATGCGAGCCATTGTTTTCTTTTGTTCCAGTCTGGTGACATCTAGATTTTCACTCCTGTTTGGAAAGTTGAGCTGTCTGAGAAGCTATTCATACATTAGTTTGGGCTACATATGGTCACGGGACAGCTATCCACAATACTTAATAAGTCCAAGATCACAACCCCAACATGAAATGATGGGAGATTAGGTACATAGTCCATGTCCTGTGAATGAAGCCATATGGAGATCCCACAGCTCAGGACAAATTAAAAGTTCCGGTATGTCTGAACACTGCAAAAGGCAATGAAAGTGGCAATGTCAATGTCAGTCCATCGAGGTCCATGCCCAAAATGAGCACCAGCCATCAGGAGCTGCATTATGCAGGGCTGATGACTCATTCTCGTAGCAAGATGTTGTGAAAATCAAGGCGCTGTTCTCCATAGGAAGGAGCACTGTCGCAAATGAAGAGGTGGAAGGTGGCAAACATGTGGTGTAGTGGTTTGAAGTGTTGAACTTTAAAGCAAGGGATCCTGAGTTCGAGACCCACTGTGGTTGTACATTTTTATTTGAATATAGTGTCCTAGTACCTTCTAGGTGTATGAAGAAATATAGTTCCAGTGGTTTTGGTTAGTGTATATATACTGTTTAAATCTCCAGCGGTTAGTTCATTCTGTGAACAGTGCAAGGTGGCACAGTGGTAACACACTGGACTCACATTCAGGAGGATGGTGTTTCAAATACAGCTCTGGCCATCCAGATTTAGTTCTTCCATGATTTTCCTAGACCACTGCAATCAAATGCTGGGATGGTTCCTTACAAATTGGTACAGCTGATTTCCTTTCCCTGAGCATGAGCTCCATCTCTAATGACCACACTGTCATAGGGACATTAAACTCTAAGCTTCCTTCATTCATTGATTCCATGCTCTTGTATGTGTGTGACAAGTGGTAAATAAACACCGCTGAGTTTCAACCAATGTTTGTTGATCAATGAGCTATATCCTATGACACCACTTCATGACACTATCACATAATGTGAATATTGTGTACAATCCAACTTCTGTACAAGTCTTGTACAATAATGCAATCACTGGAAATAAGTGTTATAAAATTTTATTTCATTTTTATCATGTATGGCTATAGTAGCCTAAGAATTATCATCTACATCCAATAATATCCAACATTTAATATTTGGCAACTCATTTTGTGTCCTTTTAAATTTAAATATTCTTAAAATTTTGTTTTATGGACCAATACCACATCTACAACAGCAATTTCATTTATGATATGTGGAAGTTACACTGGCATATCTGTTTTGATGTTGTTTTAGGTATCTATCACACACTCTTGTTTTGTGATATGTTCTACATCCAAGAAGAGCTGCTCACTATTGGAATGAGAAGTACAAATGTTCAAATATTAGTAAATCTTCAGTCATTAGGCTTACAAACTACTTAAACCAACTTAAGGACCACACACACACACACACACACACACACACACACACACACATACATTACTGAGCGTTTACTCAAATCTCTGATGGAGCCAACTACGCGTTCCACAGCAAGACGCCTTAGAGCGCTCGGCTATTCCAGCATGAACATCTAACCTAATCTTTGCATTTGTTACACCACAACAGCACAACTCACCAACATTTAAAAAAAAATGAAAGAACTGTTAACAGTCATATGATGATTTTGAATCTGAACTAGTGTTCTGGAATGCATGTGTTGCAATGTTTCTGGATACATTACTCATGACACCAGCACAGTCTAGTCAAGATAGAAATACCTAATTATGCACTTGTCTCACCTTACCTTTGTTTTTATTCTGCTGATGTGATGCACCCCAAAAATAGTTTTCATGGTTCCACCAGTTTTCTCCGTTGTGTAGCTTATGATTTAACATCACATTGACAGTGTGGTCATTAGAGGAGGAACCTCACACTTGACACTTTGAGGAAGGAAAGTAGCTGTACCATTTCAATGGAACCATCCCAGCATTTGCCTGGAGTGATTTAGGGAAATCACAGAAAACCTGGATGGCCGGAGGTGGATTTGAGCCACGATGTCCTAAAAGCAAGTCCAGTGTGTTACCACTGTGCTACCTCATTTGCTGTGAGCTCCAATTCATGAAACATGCAAAAATTGTTCAAATCTACATTGTATTTCCCAGTGTGAGGGAAGCTTCACACAGCAATGCATGGGTTAGTCTCCTATACAGGTCAGAATCATGAGGTGTCACACATGTGGAAAGAGAAATCCCAATAACTAATTTCGTGTCAAAGGTTGATATAATTGGGACTGGATACAAATAATACTTTTTTTCTGAGCTTCAAAATGGCTTTTGCATTGCTAGAGTACATTAGCAAGCTTTTAGGATTGGGGAGGGTGGCCGTTCCCACAACTGAAATAAAATTCATGAGTAGCTACTCAGTCTCCACAAATTGTCGTAATTTATACACTATGAAGACATACGTGTGACTAGCTGGCATTTAAAGAGTGCTCTGGAATGAGGAATGCAACTGTACATTGCAGCGTTAACAAGCGATTTGGACCTTTCATGGAAGCAAATTTTCCTCTAAATGATGATAAAAATGCTGGTGTCTGCCTTATCTAGCATAAAATTGAACAAGTGTTTGTGCAGTTCATTTGCCAGCAGAATTGGGTACCAGTGAAAAATTAAGACATACACCATGTTTAGGTTTTCATGGGGTGTGATGGTACCAGGTATATCAAGGTGTTGTCTAGAGGGTAATGCCAGAGACTTGGTAGGATCTGTCAATATAGCACCACTTCATAATTTGCTAAGGGAACACAAGTGGCCAAATACATTAAACTAAAATGTTGTTGTTGTTGTGGTCATCAGTCCGCAGACTGGTTTGATGCAGCTCTCCACGCTACCCTGTCCTGTGCAAGTCTATTCATCCGAGAATACGTTCGGCAACCTACATCCTTTTGAATCTGCTTACTATATTCATCCCTCTATGATTTTTACCCCACACGCTTCATTCTAATGCTAAGTTGACAATTCCTTGATGTCTCAGAATAAGTCCAACCAATCTATCCCTTCTCTTAGTCAGGATATACCAGAAACTCCTTTCCTCCCCAATTCGGTTAAGCACCTCCTCATTAGTTACGTGATCTACCCATCTAATTTTCATCATTCGTCTGTAGCACCACTGACAAATACTTTCAGAAAGGACTTCCGAACATTTAAATTAATATTGGATGTTAACAAGTTTCGCTTCTTTAGAAACGCTTTTCTTCCCATAGCCATTCTGCTTTTTATATCTTCTTTACTTCGGCCATCAGGAGTTATCTTGCTACCAAAATAACAAAATTCATCTACTACTTTTATTGTCTCATTACCTAATCTAATTCCTTCAGCATCGCCTGATTTTCTGACATTACATTCCATTACCTTCGTTTTACTGTTGTTAATGTTCATCTTATATCTTCCTTTCAAGACACTGTATATCCCATTCAATTGCTCTTCCAGATCTTTTTGCATTCTCTGACAGAATTGCTATGTCATCAGCAAACCGCAATGTTTTTATTTCTTCTCCTTGCACTTTAATGCCCTCTCCAATTTCTCCTTCCATTCCTTCACTGCCTGCTCAATATACAGATTGAACCAAATTGGGGAAAGGCTACAACCCTGTCTTACTCCCTTCCCAATCTCTGCGTCCCTTTCTTGCCCTTCGACTCTAATAACCACTGTCTGGTTTTTGTATAGGTTGAATGTAACTCTTCGCTCCCTATATTTTACCCCTGCTACCTTCAGAATTTGGCAAAAGCTTTCCCTTTCCTTAGCCTACCTTTTAAGATAAGTCGTAATGTGAGTATTGCCTCCCGTGTTCCTACATTTCTCCTAAATCCAAACTGATCTTCCCGAGGTTGGATTCCACACATTTTTCCAGTCGTCTGTAAATAATTCGTGTTAGTATTTTGCATCCGTGACTTATTAAACTGATAGTTCTGTAATTTTCACACTTGTCTGAACTTGCTTTCTTTGGAATTGGAATTACAATATTCTTCTTGAAGTCGGGGGGTATTTCCCCTGTCTCATATATCTTGCATATCTGGTGATACAATTTTTTCATGACTGGCTCTCCTAACGACATCAGCAGTTCAGACGGAATATCATCTACACCAGGGGCCTCGTTTCGACTCAAGTCCTTCAGCGCTCTGTCAAATTCTTCTCGCAGTATCATATCTCCTATGTCATCTTCCTCCTCTTCATCTTCCATTTCTAGAATACTGCTTTCAATTTTATTTCCTTTGTATAGGGCCTCTATATATTCCTTCCACAGTTCAGCCTTTCCATCTTTGCTTAGTACTGGCTTTCTGTGTGAGTTCTTGATATTCATACAGCTGCTTTTCTTGTCTCCAAATATCTCTCTTATTTTCCTGTAGGCAGTATCTATCTTTCCCCTAGTTATGCATTCTTCTACAGTTCTACATTTGTCCAGTAGCCAGTCCTGTTTAGCCAGACTGCACTTCCTGTCAATCTCATTTTTCAGACGTTTGTACTTCCTTTTTCCTGTTTCACTTGCTGAATTTTTATATTTTCTCCTCTCATCAATTAAGTTCAGTATATCCTGTGTTATCCAGGGATTTCTATTAGGCCTTGTCCTTCTGCCTATATGGTCCTCTGCAGCCTTCACTACACTATCTCACAGAGATAACCATTCTTCTTCTACTGTATTACTGTCAACCACCTCTGGTTTTTTCAATTTTTCCAGGTTCCATCTCCTAACATTCCTACCTTTCTGCAGTTTCTTAAGTTTTAATCTGCAGTTCATAACCAATAAGTTATGGTCAGAGTCTATATCTACCCTGGATATGTCTTACAGTTCAGAACCTGGTTTCTAAATCTATTCCTTACCATTATAAAGTCAATCTGGTACCTTCCAGTGTCTCCTGGTCTCTTCCACGTATACAACCTTCTTTCATGATGATTAAACCAAGTTTTGCTGATCATTAAATTGTGCTCTGTGCAAAATTCTACCAAGCGATCTCCTCTTTCATTCCTTTTTCCCAGTCCATATTCACCTACTACATTTTCTTCTCTTCCCTTTCCTACTACTGAGTTCCAGTTCCCCATCACAATCAAGTTTTCGTCTCCCTGAACTTTCTGAATGATTTATTTTATCTCCTCATAAATTTTTTGATATTCTCATCATCAGCCGTGCTAGTTGGCACATAAACTTGCACTACTGTGGTCGGTGTTGGCTTCGTGTCTATCTTTACTAAGATAATGCGTTCACTATGCTGTTCATAGTAACTTACCCACATTCCTATTTTCTTATTCATTATCAGACCTACTCTTGCGTTACCACCAACTGATTTTATATTTATAACCCTGTACTCACCTGACCACACATCCTGTTCATCCTGCCACCGAACTTCACTAATCCCTACCATATCTAACTTTAACCTATCCATTTCTCTTTTCAAATTTTCTAGCTTACCTACGTGATTAAGGGTTAGAACATTCCACGCTCTGACCCGTAGAATGCCTGTTTTTTTTTTTTTTTTTGTTTTTTTTTTTATGACGACATCCTCCTGAGTAGTCCCCGCCCGGAGATCCGAATGGGGGACTATTTTACCCAAGAAGACGCCATCATCGTATAGTCATACAGTAGAGCTGCATGTCCTCGGGAGAAGTAATGACTGTAGTTCCCCTTGCTTTCAGCCATTCACAGTAACTGCACAGCAAAGCCATGTTAGCCGATGTTACAAGGCCAGCTCAGTCAATCATCCTGACTGTTGCCCCTGTAACTACTGAAAAGGCTGCTGCCCCTCTTCAGGAACCACACAGTTGTCTGGCCTCTCCACAGATACCCCTCCACTGTGGTTGCACCTATGGTACGGCTATCTTTATCATTGAGGCATGCAAGCCACCCCACCTCACCAATGTCTGTGGTTCATGGGGTGACATATATATAAAAAATAGATGAAGTTTACTTACCAGACGAATGAGCACTGGTAGTGATAGCAAATATAAATAAAGAAAACACACACACACACACACAAAAGCAAGCTTTCGCAACCAAGTTGCTTCTTCAGGCAAAGTAGGGAAGGAGAGGGAAAAGGAAAGGATGAGGGTTTTAAGGGAGTGGGTAAGGAGTCATTCCAATCCCAGGAGAGGAAAGACTTACCTTGGGGGGGGGGGGGGGGGAGAAAGAAAGGTAAACACACACACACACACACACACACACACACACACACACACACACACCTAGGCAGACATATTGTAGAAAGCAAAGAAGTTCGACAGAGATACCACTTGAGGCAGAGGCTCTCTTCAGAGAACTGAGGCAAAAATGTTAAAGATGGTGGGTGGGAATTTGAATTTAGCAGAGGTTGAGACCAGGTAGGCAACAGGAAGAGAGAATATGATGAAGGGCAAGTTCCCATATCCGGAGTTCTGAAAGATTGGTGTCAGTGGGAAGTATCCAGATAACCCGGACGGTGTAACACTGTGCCAAGATGTGCTGCCCTTGCACCGAGGCATGTTTAGCGACAGGGTGATCCACATTACCAACAAACACTGTCTACCTGTGACCATTCACGCAAATGGACAGTTTGTTGCTGGTCATTTCCACATATTATGCTTCACAGTGCAGGCATGTCAGTTGGTAAATCACATGGGTGCTATTGCAAGTGGCTCTGCTCTTGATCTTTTACACCTTCCTGGTTATGGGACTGTAGTAAGTGGTAGTGGAAGGGTGCATAGGGCAGGTTTTACAACAGGGGCAGTTACAAGGGTAGGAGCCAGAAGGTGGGAAGGTGGTTTGGAGATTTCATAGGGATGGACTAGGAGGTTACGGAGGTTAGGCGGGCGGCGGAAAGATACTCTCGGTGGAGTGGGACGGATATCCTGAAGGATGGATCTTATTTCAGGGCAGGATTTAAGGAAGTCGTATCCTTGCTGGAGAGCCACATTCAGAGTCCGCTCCAGTCCCGGAAAGTATCTGGTGACTAGAGTGGCACTTCTGGGATTCTTCTGTTAAAGATTCTGAATTTGGGGGTATGAGGAAGTGGCTCTGGCAATTTGCTTCTGTACCAGATCAGCAGGATAGCTCCGGGATATGAAAGCTGTTATTAGATTATTGGTGTACTGCTTCAGAGATTCGGGACCTGAGCAGACTCATTTGCCACGAAGACCTAAGCTGTAGGGAAGGTAACATTTGATGTGTAATGGATGGCAGCTGTCATAATGGAGGTACTGTTGTTTATTGGTAGGTTTGATGTGGACGGATGTGTGAAGTTGGCCATTGGACAGATGGAGGTCGACATCGAGGAAGGTGGCATGGGATTTGGAATAGGACCAGGTGAAGTTGATGGGACCAAAGGAGTTGAGATTGAAGAGGAAATTCTGGAGTTCTTCTTCACTGTGAGTCCAGATCATGAAGATGTCATCAATGAATCTGTACCAAACTTTGGGTTGACAGGCTTGGGTATCCAGAAAGGCTTCCTTTAAGCGTCCCATAAATAAGTTTGCATATGAGTGGGCCATCCTGGTTCCCATGGCTGTTCCCTTTAGTTGTTGGTATACATACATGTCTGACCCTCAAAAGTGAAATAGTTGTG
This sequence comes from Locusta migratoria, assembly GCA_026315105.1. Lineage (NCBI taxonomy): Eukaryota > Metazoa > Arthropoda > Insecta > Orthoptera > Acrididae > Locusta > Locusta migratoria. The sequence continues at coordinate 637,430,990 of CM048755.1, read as the reverse complement.
GGTTAGGTTGAAGCTGGCTAGGGTATTAAGGAAAGAGGTTTTAGGTAGGGAAGTGGGTGGTTGGTGTGAAAGGAAATACTCCATCAAAGCGAGGCCCTGTGCATGTGAGATATTTGTGTATAAGGAAGTGGTATCAATGGGTACAAGGATGCTTTCTGGAGGTAACAGGCTGGGTAAGGATTTCAGGCGATCGAGGAAGTGGTTGGTGTCTTTGATGAAGGATGTGAGATTGCACATGATGGGTTGAAGGTGTTGGTCTATGTAGGCAGAGATTCGTTCCGTAGGGGTTTGGTAACCGGCCACAATGGAGTGGCCAGGATGATTGAGTTTGTGAATGTTGGGAAGTAGGTAGAATGTGAGGGTGTGGGGTGTGGGTGGGGTCATGAGGTTAATGGAGTCAGTTGAAAGGTTTTGTAGGGGGCCTAAGGTTTTGAGGATTCCTTGAAGCTCTGCCTGGACATCAGGAATGGTATTGGCTTGACAAACTTTATATGTGGTACTATCTGAAAGCTGGCGTAGTCCCTCACCCACATACTCCCGCCGATTAAGTACCACGGTCATGAATCCCTTGTCAGCTGGGAGAATGATGATGGAATGGTCGGCTTTCAGATCACAGATAGCTGGGGATTCAGCTGCGGTAATGTTGGGAGTAGGATTAAGGTTTCTCAGGAAATACAGAGGCAAGGTTGGAAGTAAGGAATTCCTGGAAGATTTGAAGAGGGTGATTTTGAAGAAGAGCAGGTGGGTCTCGCTGTGACGGAGGATGGAACTGTTCCAGGCTGGGTTCAATTTGAATGGTGTCTTGGGGAGCTGGATCATTATGAGTAGGATTAGTTTTCTTCATGGCAAAATGGTATCTCCAGCAAAGACTATGAGTATAGGACAGTAAATCTTTAACAAGGGCTGTTTGACTGAACTTGGGAGTGGGGCTAAAGGTGAGGCCTTTGGATTGTGTGGATCGGAATGTTGAGGTTGGGTGGTGGGGGGGGGGGGGGAGAGGAGTTGGGAGAGGGAGATTGAGTAGATGGGAGAGACTGGGTTTGTGTGCAATAAGAGTAGGTTGAGGTTTGTTGGAGAGGTTATTGAGGGAGAGAGTATTGCCTTTCTGGAGGTGGGTAACCAGGAGATTGGATAGTTTTTTTGAGGTGGATAGTGGCATGTTGTTCTAATTTGCGGTTGACCTGAAGGAGGATGTTCTGAACTGCAGGTGTGGATCTGTGATAGGAAAGGTTGAGGATTTTTGATTAGGGATAAGAGTTGACAGGTGTGTTCATTGGCAGAGTTGATGTGTAGGTTAAGGATTAGGCGGGTGAGGGCTGTGGATTGTTCAGTTTGGAATTGGTATAGGGTGGGATGAAAGGATGGGTTACAACCAGAGATGGGAACTTTTAGTGTGAGGCCCTTGGGGGTGATGCCAAATGTCAGACAAGCCTGAGTAAATAAAATGTGGGAACGTAATCTGGCTAGGGAGAAAGCATGTTTATGGAGAGAATGTAAATAAAATTGGATGGGGTTGTTGTAGGGATGTTGTGAGGGAGACATATGGATGAAGGAAAAGTGAAAAATTGGACTATGTAACAGACGGCAATGAACAAATATTAAAATATATATATATATATATATATAACGTGAACAGACAGCAAACGTAATTCAGATATGAGTTGTTTGTTGATACTGTGGTCACCTTTAGTTATTCAACAACATAGTGTCCAAGGGTTGGGTGGTGGTATTAGTGTGCAAAAAGGGTTTAAGGATGGAGAAAATCGGAAAAAGTACGAGAAAACCGCGTGAAAATGCAAGGAAAGCATCAAATTAGGATTGGTTATGTGGTAGCAGATTACGATTTTGAGGCTGACAATAGTCTGACGAAGGAATAGTGGAATCAAAACCTACGGAAAGCTGCTGAAATGATTGGAAAAGTAGGAAACAAACGGAAATGTGGAAAAACAGGAATGGAAACAATCGCGAGATAACTCAGAAATGCCAAAAATGGTTATAAACAATGTTAAATAAGATACTATGGTTGTGAAGTAGTGTTTACATAATTGGCCCCTACCCTTGTAACCGCCCCCATTGTAAAACCTGCCCTATACACTGTTCCACGTCCACTTACTCCAGTCCTGTAACCAGGAAGGTGTACACGATCAAGGGCAGAGCCACTTACGATAGCATCCACGTGATTTACCAACTGACATGCCTGCACTGTGAAGCATTTTGTGTGAATGACCAGCAACAAATTATCCATTCACATGAATGGTCACAGGCAGACAGTGTTTGTTGGTAATGTGGATCACCCTGTCGCTAAACATGCCTTGGTGCACAGCCAACACATCTTGGCACGGTGTTACACCGTCCGGGTTATCTGGATACTTCCCACCGACACCAATCTTTCAGAACTCCAGAGATGGGAACTTGCCCTTTAGCATATTCTCTCTTCCTGTTGCCTACCTGGTCTCAACCTCTGCTAAATTCAAATTCCCGCCCACCATCTTTAACATCTTTGCCTCAATTCTCTGAACGGAGCCTCTGCCTCAAGTGGTATCTCTGTCCAACTTCTTTCCTTTCTACAATATGTCTGCCTAGGTGTATTTGCGCGCGCTGTGTGTGTGTGTGTGTGTGTGTGTGTGTGTGTGTGTGTGTGTGTGTGTGTGTTTTTGTTTACCTTCCTTTCCCCCCCCCCCCCCCACGGTAAGTCTTTCCTCTCGTGGGATTGGAATGACTCCTTACCCACTCCCTTAAAACCCTCATCCTTTCTTTTCCCTCTCCTTCCCTACTTTGCCTGAAGAAGCAACTAGGTTGCGAAAGCTTGTTTTTGTGTGTGTGTTTTCTTTATTTATGTTTGCTGTCACTACCAGTGGTCCTTCGCCTGATAAGTAAACTTAAATTTTATATACATTTCTTGCTAGGGACATTTCCTCTATAATATATATATTCACAGGTGGAAAGAGGCTTTTGCAATTTTTTTTAGGTTCAAAAATTTAGATCTTTTCTATCATGTTACCACATGGTTGAATGCACAGGCGGCAACCTTCTATACAAAAACTTGTGCCACATTATGACAAGCGCCTACAAAATTTCAAAAGCTATGTAGAAAAGCAGTTTACCAGTTGTAGATTTTTGTACAATAAATATTTTTTCTGTATCTGTACATGTTTCTCTTATGTAACCAAACAGAACTTACTTTGTGGACATACCTCGTATATTCAGTCCACATGGATAAACAATGGCAGCGACTGCATTACAAATGATCTTAATTATGTTGAAAACAAGCATCAAACAGCTCTATTCAATACTTCCCACGCTTCCAGCACATTAAGTAAATTGGAGGGTTATCTGTGAGTACGAGTACATTGAAAAAAGAACATTTGCTACACCAAGTTACCATATGAAAAAAAGCATCCAAAAATCATCATTTCAGACTGCTTATGCCTTACCACATCAGTCTAGAGTGTAGCCCTCTTGACACAAATCCTCCATGATCCTCTATTTAAAACTAACACTGATGTCTCATCTGAGGTTATGCCTGTTACTTCAAAGTAATTCTCGACCAAATACAAGAATTTTTTCCTCGGTCTTCCTCGACTCCTCTTACCCTCTACTGTCGAACCCATGAGTCTCATGAGCAACCTTGCTTTCTTTCATGCAACATGACCCCAGTGTTCATTCATATTTTTTTTATTTCCTCATTATGGAAACCCTCCTACCATTGTTCCCCTCTGTTAGTACCTTCCATCATCCTTGCCACTTTCATACCTCTAACCTCAACCTTATTAATAAAATACCCTGTATCCACCCAATTTTCATTCTCATACAATGAAGTTGGTCAAAAGATTTAATAGTACAGTGATAACTAATGTCTTGCTACCGACTTCTTTCTTGTAGAAGAGAGTAGATTGTAGACATGTGCTCATTGTATTAGTTTTGCTACACCTTAATTCCAGTTCTTTCACTATGTTGTCATCCTTTGAGAAAATACATCCCAGGTACTTGAAACTGTCTACCTGCTCTAACTTTGTTCCTCCTATTTGGCACTCAATCTATTTCTCTCTCTTTCCCACAGACATTACTTTCAGTTTGGAGATGATTATCTTCATACCATAATCCTTACATCTATTATCCAGCTCTGAAGTATTACTTTTCAGACTTTCAATCAAATTTGACATTACAAGTCAGTCATTCTAATATTCAAGAAAGTTTATTTTATTTTCACCTATTCTAATATGACCCCGCCAATCCACTGTTTTCAACATATGATCCATGAAAAATATGAACACTGATGCATAAACCCTGAAACTACCCTGAACCATGAACTCATTTTAGTGTCAACAATAACTGCTGGCAACTATCTACATAAAAACCTTTAATTGCCTACAGTAGTTCGCCTTAGACTCCAGGACTATAACTTTCTCCTAGGAATATCATCATAAGCCTTGTCTAGATCTATAAAACATAGATAAAATTTCCTGTTCCTTTCATAGCACTTCTTCATTATTTGCCATAAGCTAAATCTCTGGCCTTAAGAGGCCACTAAGAGGCCGAAACCCACACTCACTTTCATCCAACCTATCTTTAACTTTAGTCCAACTCTCCTTTCAACAATAGCCGAGATTATTTTGCCCAAAACTTCTGTAGTTCACTGAATGAAACTTTCACTCTGCAGCGGAGTGTGTGCTGATATGAAACTTCCTGGCAGATTAAAATTGTGTGCCGGAACTGGGACTCGAACCTGGGACCTTTGCCTTTCACGGGCAAGCACTCTACCGACTGAGCTATCCCGACAACTCACAATGCTGCCTCACAACTTTACTTCCGCCAGTACCTCGCCTCATACTTTCCAAACTTCACAGAAGATCTCCTGTGAAATATGCAAGACTAGCACTCCTGGAAGAAAGGATATGGTGGAGACATGGTTTAGCCACAGCCTAAGGGATTTTTCCAGAATGAAAACAGCCCTTAGGCTGTGGCTAAGCCATGTCTCCCACTGCACACCGAAATCCGTCCGTCTGCCTAAGGCAGTCATGGCTTTTCTGATCTGTTCAAAACACTTGTAAATTCCTTTTCCCCTCCCTTTTGAAGACTGCCAATTACACTCTAGAAAGATTTATCAGTGGCTTGACCCAAAGTTTGCAACCTATTTCCAGAGTCTTCCACAATTTCTGCTTGGATGTTGCAAATATCTGTTTAGTTTTGTTTATTTCTTCAACATAACTTTGTTTGCCTGGGAAATCCCTCCTTTTTTCTTTAAAAGGCTGTTCCACCAAGATGTCTGCTTATTCCTACCTTTACACACTACTGTTCCAATACATTTTCTAGCCACTTCTAGTACTGTGTCCTTGTACCTTGTCCATTATTTTTCCAATTGATGGAACATACTTTTAAATGGGTGGTAAATCCCAGGTGCAATTGTATTGCTTGAAAACTGAAGAGAAATTAAGAAACACCCAAGCACTATGAAAAATAACCAAAATTATACAAAGTGGTTCTTATGGGCCATTTTATATGATTCTCAGATATTCAACAATCCCTCCATTCATTGCGTACTAATCAGGCTATACATTTTGACATTATAATTTTGTGAGCTTAATATAGAAAATTCAGCTGCTGACATTTTTTCCTTCTGGTGACACCAAACTTCAAAATAGACCTGGCAGCTACTTTGACATATATGAACTATGAGGTAGTGCAAAAATGTTGAAAATTAAACAAATATTTTGTTCTAAGTGAATTTATTAGATTTTTTGATAGACAAAGTCGACAACAGAGCAAAATGCCTCTCTTCACTGTAATCCTTACAGACTGCATTTCACATGTGGAGCAAATTTGACAGTATTTATGGTTTTGAATTGGGGGTACCAGATAAATAAATAATAATATTAAAAAAAACAACAAAGAATCAGTTTTTAAAAATTACCAAACTGCTTTTATGTATAATTTACAAGTATTTTTTTACAATATACACAAACCAGCAGAGTTTGAATTGGGGAAATGCTGGTACACACAAACATTGAGCAATGTTGTCTGCACACACATTTTTATATGATACCCATTCTCTCTCCATTTTCATATACACACAATGTAAAAATGTTTGTCATATTAGTAAAAATAAATTATTTCAAAATCTTAATAGCATTTTGTTGTTCAGGAAAGAAATTTCAGAACTATACAGGTAACAACTGTCAAAATTGGGAGGAGGAGAGAAAAACAGGATTGGCAGTTTAGATCACAGTTTCGTATCAGCAAAATGTTCACTGCTGAACACCTGCTGTTCACATACAAAAACAAAAAACAAATCATGTACAATTATCACATTTTTTAAATATTTGTGTCTACACAAAAAAAAAATATAAAATTAAATCTCTTACAGCACTGAAGCTATATTTTACTGCACTTGGATCAACCTCTGAATAGATGCCTCTTACACCTTATTATTACTCCCTTCATGTCATTTCACAAAGTCTACTACTCTTTCACTTTAACTTACTACTACTCACTTCGTCTCAGCTCACAATGTCTATGAATCTTTTGTTTTACTGAACTCCCATCGTGTCAGTTCATGAATTCACGAAGTGTACGACTCACTTCTTTTATTACTACTGCCCACTGTCAGATCACAAAGTTCTCAGCTTCATGCAATGGCCACTGAAAGTATCTGACATGACAACAGATATGCAAGTCGTCCATGTCCATGCCTGCCTCTCTCTCTCTCTCTCTCTCTCTCTCTCTCTCTCTCTCTCTCTCTCTCTCTCTCTCTCTCTTTCTCTCTCTCACACACACACACACACACACACACACACACACACACACACACACTATGTGCCCATGTGTGTGCACAGTAGCTGGTCCCTAAGAACAATATATTGCTTCATTTATTTCTTTCACTATTTTCAATCTGTTTAGCATCTTTGTAAGGAGATCTTTTCCTAAGGGTGTTGATGTGTACCACACAGGACTGTCCGGAACACAGGATCGCTCGGGCTGTAGGTAGAAAAGATCACTACGCGTCTTCACACTGTCAGGGCTGAAAGGGAAAAGAACAGGGTACATTTAACTGAAAGAATTATACATCATATCTCTGCTTTATTTTTAAACTATACTATGTTAAACAAATTAATGAACCACATATCACACATGAAAAGTAATTTAGTTTTTACATGTAAAAATTAATCTTGAAGACCGACATATCTAGTAAAATCATCCACGGCAACAAAACAGGATACAATGTCTATACAATCCTGTGCATTTTTCAGTTCTGAGGAATAATAATTTAATTTCTGTACAAAATAGCTTCTAAAATCAACTTGTTATAATCTTCACCTGAAGTTCATCAGCATTAATTTTTTTTTTTTTTTTTTTTGAGAGATGGAATCCATGTTCCATTTTGCCTCATTCATATATTTTTAAATTACTATATTTTATAAGCTAATGAAAGCTCTAATTAGTCAAATTTAGGAACAATGCCACCAGTTCCTAAAGTTGCATCATAGAATACTTGCAAAGTCATCCCTTTCCTGCAAGATGACAATCACCCTTAACAGGGTAATGGGGGAGGGAGAGAGAGAGAGAGAGAGAGAGAGAGAGAGAGAGAGAGAGAGAGAGAGAGAGAGAGAGAGAGAGAGAGAGAGAGAGTACAAAGCTTTTTTTACACCTACTGGTAACATATCTATCAATTTTCAAAATTTAAAAATAAAGAGATCCAGATTGAAAAATGAGGATATTCCCCAAAAATTCAGGAGATTGAACTGTCAAAAAGTACAGCTCATTTAGTATAAACCTTAAGATAACTGATTTTAGCATTTTCCTTTGATCTCACAACACTATATGATGGTTACAAAAGAAGAAAAAGAAAAGAGTCAACTTTCAGTAAGCAAATGTTGGAAACAGTCCTTATTTGTAGCCGGTCCAGTAATTCAATAATTTCTTAATTAAAACAAAAGTATTTTTTTGTACTATACTGCTATCTGGGAACATTTTGCAGAACAAGTGACCCACATAGTCATCAAATTTAATTGGTACATGGTGCTTTAAAATCAATCATGTAAATAAACAATGTGCATGTATCACATGATCACTTTCACTTTTATCAGCAAATTCAAGTTTTGTATTGTTACACACTTCTTATTTTCTCTTTGTTTCTTTGTTTGCACATGTTTGTATAATACATTGATTTTTCCACCCTGAAATATGGAAATATCACATCAACAAACAGTACAAAATACAAATAATGGACCTCTTCTGGATTTCATACTGCACAGAAATTGTTCAAAAAGAGGGAAAAATGCATAATGAAACAGTTATATTTTTTGCCATAGCATACCACATACCACCATCTCAAAATCCCACAGTCTCATAAAATACCTGTATGCATGGAAGTTACCTTTCTGCAATTCATGTAAGCAACTAACATGCCTAACAATCCACTCAAGAGGTTTCCAATGATTAAAAAACCACTCAAGCAACTTCACCCGTTCAACAACAAAGCATTATATTCCAAAAGAGCACAACACCAAAACAAAACATCCGTATCTGCAAATGCGTAAGAAAGAGCAGAAATTATTTATATCAAAGTTGCTTGTGACTCATGAATTTCAATACATCTTTCCACTATTGACCAAAAAATTTCAGTTTTTTTTTAAAACAAATCTTATTATTTCAGTATAAAAGCTAAAACTCGAGAGAAATAATAGCAAAATCGAGAGGCAGGAGAAGAAGTAAATAATCAGGAGACTCCCACCTAAATCGGGAGAGTTGGCAGATGTCTGGGTTGGCAGCTGTCAATCAACCCACTCTTCAGCCAAAAGTCTTTACGTTTCACATGTGGAATAAAAAGTATAACACCCAAATATTTATAAATGAACTTTCAAGACTTTAAAAGATGACATTAATGGAAGAATTATGTAGACTTGTTTTGAACTATATGTCAAAATACTTATGTAGGTAGAGCAGGGTGAAATAAGCAGATACCGTATAGGAAGGAGGGTGTCTTACTGCTGCATTGAGCCGGTAGAGGATGCTGACGACACGACTGTCGTGTATAAAAATACTTCATTACCTGAATGCATCATTTCCCGCACAGATCGCGAGCAGCACACATCTTTTACAAATGCGGAGCTCGCCAACATGCATTACATGTATGGGACTGCATACAATATTGCATTATCTGCTCAAAGAAAGTACAGGAAGCGATTCTCTGATAAGAATTAACTGAATTACTAAACATTCGAGTGTCTTCAGTGGACATTAACATATGTGTGGATTGTTTTCCTGGAGTGTTACTGACATTGGAATATATCTTAGAACTACTGCAGGGGAAGAAAGACAGTAGAGGATAATCCTTCAACAAGCTCAAGACCTGCAGGAAGTGTGTTGGGTGTGAGCTATCAAAGATGGACAGAATGCATGTAGATGAAACGCATCCGTATCATTTATAACTATTGGTGGCCACTCTTTTGAGCACCACCTGTAAACTACTAATAAATACCATTTCTCCTTACATGACTTTTCAGTTTCCTGTGATTCACACTGCTGTACAAGCTAGTGCTGTAATGAGTCATTACTGCACACACTTTCTATATGAAATCTGCTGCTTTAGGTCCCCTTTACTCTCCTTTACAGTTTGGAGACACAATTTAGCACCACCAAATCCACGATTGGAGGGGGGGGGGGCACATACTTCTTTATCAAGTACGTACGCCTTCTGGTTTGACTAGAAAAGATGTAAAGACCGAGCACTTGGCAAAAGCCTGTGTGTGAACTAGATGAGAACAACAAATAGTTAAAAAGATATTGTGAAGTCATGTCAAGGTACAGAGAAGCTATAAAATTCTTTATTATAGTAACAGCATCAGCATCATCAGAGGTGTTTCATCCCAGTAGAAACTATAACACCATTTCTTGGTGTCAACAGCAGGAATAGCAATGCAGCAATGAAGTTTGTCGTGGGTCTCAAGTAACTCTCCAAAATTCTAGTGCCTTTTTTGGTGTCTTTGTGACAGTAATTTAAATTGCCCAGACTTGCTGGTTATAACAACTAACAAAATGCTCTAACACTTGAGATTTGACATTATAGATAGAGGGGGGAAAAAGTCTAAGACTTGGTGTCTCTCTGCTTTGGCACCAGACACTGTGGTAATTTGAGGTGAGCTTTTTCAAACAGTTCTAACCAGGAGAGGTCATGGGATGGGTCTCAACAATTTTGCTTAAATTGTGTGAGGAGATGCAGCTAGAGATACCTTTCATATTCCTAACGTATATCACTCAAGTGGGGCCATAGGCAAAGAGAAAATGCATTGAAACACTTTTGCTGCGATTTTATGTGCCAAAAAGGTGTGTGTAAGAACAGCTCAGTAGGTTAGTGCATGATATTCTAATTTTGTTGGTCAATCACTGCTGCTCCCAATTTCTTTTCTTTTCTTTTCTTTTCTTTTTAATTCTTCGTAATGCTCAATTCTTAAATATAATTACACAGTTCTGTTTATGAATGCAGTATTAATTTATTGAGACTAATAACAATCTTTTCAATTAATTACTGTTTAATGAGATTGTTTTAAATAATGTATTTCTTACAGCAGTTTGCGATTTTAATCGGTCTAAAGAGAAACATTCTTTTTTCCATAAAAACATTGTTTTATTGAAAACTGGAAACCCAACAAGGATTTTTAATAGTGAATTGCCAGAACAATGAACAATGGCCTAGTACAGGTGAAGCAGGATGGGATGATCCACTCCCCATGATGTGCCACTGAGGACACGAAGAACATTAAGGGATCGGACACAACGGGCAGCCAGGTAGGAAATGTGTGGGGACCAGCAAAGTTTCCGATCCAACATTAGCCCCAAGAATTTTGTTGTGTCCACGAATGGGAGAGCAACGGGGCCGAGACATAGAGATGGTGGAAGAAATCCTTTTATCTCCAGAAGTTTATACAAACCGTTTTCTCAGTGGAGAAGCGGAAGCTGTTCGCAATGCTCCAGGAATATAGGCGGTCAAGACAGCGTTGAAGACAACGCTCCAAGAGACACGTCCACTGGGCGCTGCAATAAATTGCAAAATCATCTACAAAAAGGGATCCGGAAATGTCGGCTGAAAGGCAATCTACAATCGGATCGATTGCAATGGCAAACAAAGCCACGCTTAAGACAGAGCCCTGTGGCACCAAATTCTCCTGGCGAAAGTTATCTGACAAAACAGAGCCCACCCACACCCGGAACTTGCGGTCCACCAAAAATAAAGAGAGGGACACGGCCACGAAGGCTCCACGTGTGCAATGTGCGGAGAATGCCCGCTCTCCAACAGGTATTGTAAGTCTTCTCCAAGTCTAAGAACACTGCTACCGTTTGACGCTTCCTTAGAAAGTTTTTCATAATGAAGGTCGACAAGATGATGAGGTGATCAGCAGCAGAGCGGTGTCTACGAAAACCACATTGAACATTCGTCAGGAGGTGTCAAGATTTGAGGAGCCAGACCAACCGAGCGTTAACCATGCGTTCCATCGCCTTACAGACGCAACTAGTAATTGAAATGGAGTGATAACTGGATGGAAGATGTTTGTCCTTCCCTCGTTTGGGGACAACAATGGCTTCACGCCAACTTGTGGGATTACAGGTGCTAATAAGGAAATGCTTGCCCACAGGAGAAAGGTTCTTCAGCATTTCAATATGGATAGAATCGGGGCCAGGAGCAGAAGATCGGGACAGGGCGAGAGCACGGTCTAGCTCCTGCATGGTAAAGGAGACATTATAACTTTCACGATTAAAGGAGTGGAAAGAAGGCAGCCGTGCCTCCTCTACCTGTTTGCGAGGGAGGAAGGCAGGGTGGTAATGGGCAGAGATCGAAACCTCCACAAAGGAACGGCCCAATGCGTTGGAAACATCAGCGTTCTTGACGGTCAGGCCAGAAATCGGGGAGTGGACCTTGATGCCGGATAAACGGCGTAGGCCACCCCAGACAGCCGAGGAGGGAGTAAAGCGGTTAAAAGAACTGGTAAAAGCAATCCAGCAAGCTCTTTTGCTGTCGTTTATAACACGACGACATTGCGCTCGCAGTCGTTTATAGTTGATACTATTCTCCAATGTTGGGTGGCGGCGCAAGGTGTGTAAAGCAGGGCGCTGGGCTCTAACTGCGTCGTGGCAGGCTGCAGTCCACCAAGGGACCGGGACACGACATGGAGAAGAGGATGTACGAGGTATGGAATGTTTGGCAGTGGTGAGAATAACCTCTGTGAGGTATGTGACCTGACTTTCAAAACTGGAAAAATTCTGATCGTGGAAAACAGCCATGGAAGAATAAAGCCCCCAGTCAGCTTTAGAGATGTTCCAACTGGTGGGACGAGGAGATGGGGAATGATGCAGGAAGTGGATGACACAAGAGAAATGGACACCTAAGATGATGAGGCTTCAGACCGAATGGTGGTGCCATACCTCATCCAAAAGTCCTGCTTACTCTTCTGGATCAGTTGTTGAGCACAAGCTTAGAGATGCTTAAAGGCAATCAGGTGTTCAATGGAACAGTGATGCCAGTGGTACTGGAGTGCTGGCCGATGTTCCCGGATGGCCTCAGTGATCTCCAAAGTCCACCAAGGGACTGATTTACATCTCCATGAGCCACGAGAACTTGGGTTAGTGGCCTCGGTGGCAGAAACATTGGTTGCAGTTACCTGGTGATATGATGGTTCAACATCAGCGGGAAGTGCAACAGGTACCACAACGGCCAAGGTGTAAGCTGGCCAAACTGCAATGCTGAGGGGCAAGGAAGGGGGGGGGGGCAGTATGTAGGTTGAAAGTGAGGCAGAGAGAGAAGAATGGGGAAAGTGGTCACTACTACATAGCTCATCATGTACCCTGCAGCTTAGTTGGGGGAGGAGGGTCAGGCAGCAAATGGAGAGGTCGATAGCCAAGTATGTACCGTGTGCCATGCTGAAATGCGTGGGTGCACCTGTATTTGAAACGCAAATATCCTGCTGTGCCAAGAGAGTCTCAACTTCCGTACCACAGTGGTAGATCTTAGTTCCACCTCACAAAGTGTGGTGGGCACTGAAGTCCCCCTAAGGAGGAATGGTGTGGGAAGTTGAGTGACCAAGGCAGCAAGGTCAGCGGGAGAGAGAACCTCATTAGAGAGAGAGAGAGAGAGAGAGAGAGAGAGAGAGAGAGAGAGAGAGAGAGCAGATGGTAATTGCCTGTGTTGCCCGGATTTTGATGGCCACTGTCTCGAGAGCTGTGCAGAGAGGCACAGGGGCACTGGGGATAGTGACATGGATGTAAACAGAGACACCACGAGATACCTGATTGTAGTCATTACGGTCTTTATAGTAGGCCCGATAGCCATGAAGGGCAGGAGCCCACTGTGTAGCAAACCAACTTCCCTGTAGTGCTACAAAAAAGGTTGGAAAGCGGCACAACAATTGCTGCAATTCTGACAAGTGGCAGAAAAAGCCGCCACAGTTCCACTGCAGAACCATAATGTCTCCTGACTGCAAAGGCATGCTGATGTCAAATGTGCAGTGGGGTTTACAGAATCGTCTGCTGTCGCTGACTGCAGAGGCAGAGCGTCGACGTCCATGGCTTCCAAGGACTTGGCAATAGCCAAGCTCTCAGGGGACATGAGGATCTCCACCTAGTCCTCAGAAGCAGATGTTTGTTGTTGTGACATGGTAGCCACCAAGAATTCTTTCTTCTTGGTCTTTTTCTTTATCCTGTCATGCTGGTCCTTTGGTTTCTCTTGCTGGGAGGGCTTTGCTGACTGAGGATACTCTTGAGGCCCTACATTTATGGTAGAGTGGCTAAGCACATTGAGGTGCTATGCTCTCCGATGCGTGAGGCCGTTCTCTGTCGGGGGTTTGAATCCGCCCTCAGGCAAAGATGTTTGTGCTGTCTTCAGTATAAGTTAGTTTATGAGTAGTTTGTACGTTTAAGGACTGATGACTCCACAGTTAAGTCCCATAAGCTGGACAAACATTTTAAATTTTTTTTAGTACCTGTGACCAGCAGTTGGTTGTCCCTTCAACCACTCACTGGTGTAAACTGTACCATTGAAGGAAGGGTTCTGAGGGATCCTTTCCTTGCGAGAGAAGCCAGAGAAGGCTGGTGTGAGTCTGGCTCTGGGGTGGGGACTGGTGGCTCTTGAAGAGTTATTGCTCCCAAGGAAGAGTGTTTGGGAGCAATAGGAGGGGAGTTGCCCCTAACCGTCAAGTATGCAGGTGGAGATGATCAGGCCCGTGGACCTACAGAGATTTGCTTCACAGATGTGGAACGTTTAGCCAGTGATAGTGATGGCAAAACTCTTATGGCATGTCACCAGCCTCACAGGATACAAGGTTTTGTATTCCATGATTTTTCATTCCTTCTATAGGGCTGTGTAAGCAGGCGAGCAGGGGGATTGGACTGACTACAGTTAATGCAAATTAGAAGAGGGGCACAAGGAACATCTGGGTCTGATGCACATCCACACTCCTGACAAGTGGGGTTGGCTCCACATCGGGAGGACATGTGCCCAAACCTCCATTACTTAAAGCAGTGCCTAGGAGGAGGAACGTAGGGTTTGACGTTGCACCAGCAAATCACAACCTTGACATCCTCAGATAATGTGTCACACTTAAAATTAAAAATGAAGGCTATGGTGGCAACACACTTGTCTGTTGGACCCCTATAGATGCAACTGATGAAGTGAACACTTCACCACTCCAAATTCTCGTGGAACTCATCATCATATTGCAACAGCAAGTTGAGGCTTTTATGTTGAGGCTATTATGAGGTGTGATTGAAACAGAAACGTCACCCAGCTTATCACAGGTGAGCAATGCCTGTAACTGGGCTGTGGATAAGGACATTATCAAAATGGAACCACACCTCATTTTTGACATACCCTCCACCTCTCCATAGGGAAGGGAATGTTAGGAGGTTGTATGTAGCTGCATTGAACTCAGTTCATCCTCACTTAAGAGATGGCGGTTGTACGTCTGCCAAAACTATTCTTTGCTCATTTCATCTTGTTCACACGAGCAGCTAGAGAAGTAAGGGTACACCTAGACAGAGCACCACTTGCCTGGATAAGCCTAACACAACTGAGGTGTAGTAGGTTCCCCAGAGGTTGCTCACTAGTGACTGTTCCACCTCAATGGCCATCCATCTCCTCAGCACGTAGCACATCTTGAGGTTTTTTTTAAATAGAGGCTCGTACTACCCTCGGGACCCGGGCGATTAAGCCAAGATCCCCTGGCTCTGTAACATACAACATTCCACCATTGTGCCATATGGTGGTCACTGAGGCACACAAAGAGCTTATGGTGTGGAGGGCTGTTAGCGTGACACATTCCCTAGTTTGCGGCCCCAGGTTCGGCAAGGATGGATGGATAAGATGATGTGGGACACAACAGCAAGGTCTTTAGCACCATTTCAAGATAATCTGGTGATGAGTATGACCTGAGGAAAAAGTGAACTAAGAAAAACTGGCAACAGGAAGGTAAGTACCCAAACTAGCCAAACTGAATGGGAGACCAAACAAACACACAAACTAATACTGCATGTCAACCATGTAGGTTGGCTCACTTAAGTACATGATCGTAAGAGTACTCTTAAAGCAGTTCCAGGGTATCTTGAATTGATCACTGGTAGAAAAGGGATGTGCCAGCCATTATTTAACACACTAAAACCTCCAGCCTAAAAGCTTAGGGCACAGTCGAGAAAGTTTAGAACATTTTAAAACCTTCGCAACACTTGCCTCATTATCAGCTAAAACAGAGGGCAGAGCACCACTCAGATTTACTGCTGCCCTCTGAGCATGATATTACATTCAATTAAAATGTGGCGTACAGCGATTTGCATGCCACAGGCACCACAAAATGGGGAATCCTCTCGACAGAGTAAATAGCTATGCTTCAATGGGCAGTGTCCGATTCAGAGGTGTGTCAAAGCTATCCCATTGTGCCTCAATGCCTGACAGGAGATACACCACACCCACCCACAAATGAAGGGACCTTCCCCGCACCACAGATAGGATGTCCTGCAGGCCACCTTGGCAGCCTGAACAGCTATTTCGTTGCCACAAATTCCGACATGTCCTGTTATGCAACATAATGACACTTGCTTTCCCCACTGCTGGAGGAAGTATAGTCTGCCATGTATGAGCTGGACTATCTTCTCAGATGGATACAAATTTTGTAAAGATTGTAGCGCACAGAGAGAGTTGGAGCATAGAAGAAACTGTCACCTGTGGTGTCGCACAAGTCCAAAGTGCCCGCCACCTACTTTCGCCGCACCCTGCCATGCACGCACGGCGGGGCGTTCTTACGACATCAGCCACGAGCGCCCTCTGCTACAACTCCACTCATGGCCACCACTGAACGACATCGTTCACTTGGGACTGAGATAGGAACCAGTAAAGACTTCAGAATCAGATAGGCACCAGTGAAGACTTGGTTATCAGTTAGGCACTAGGCAGGACTCTAGCTCAACTATGTATCAACATTCTGCAGTACTGACCAATGTAAAAGTTAAGTATTGTATAAATTCTGTTCAATATATATCTCGTTCTAATTTACTCTAGTGTTTCTAGTTTCTGGCTGCTTCCCTCCGTACCTGCACCAGCGTGCTATCTTTATTCCTGTGTCGGTCTCATTCCACTCGGCCACCGACACCTACGACAGAAACGAGACACAAAAGCGGTGACGAGGAGTGATAGACGAACCTTGGACCAGCAGCAGTCGGAGCACGCAGAAATTGCTCCTGCCCACCCGCCCTTATTATAAGATTTTTGGGGGAACATCTTCTGTTACGTGTTTTGTGGACTTTTTTGTTGCAGAGCGTCCTCTTTTCATATTGCATTTGTGTTTTGTTATAAGTTACTTGTATACGCGGCGCCTAATCGGTCAGCATGGCCACTACCCCGAACCCAAACTTAATGGAAATTATTCAGTTACAGATGGCGCAAATCACACAACTTCTCCAGGCAGTGGCACAGTTGACGGCAACTCAACAACAGCTGTCGCTTCATCAGCCCACACCTGCCGCCGCAACGCTTCCTACGTTTCGCCAGAACAACGAACGTGAGGAAGAATGGAGCGACTATTTCGCACAGTTTCAAGAACTCGTCGCGGCTCATCAACTTACAGGTCAGACTGTTAAGCATCTTTTATTGTCCGTGGTGGGCCCCAAAACCTTCGTATTAATGCAGAAACTATTCCCGCAAGCATCTCCTCATGATGTAGACTTTGAACAAATAGTAGAGGCACTAAATGCTCATTATGAGAGAAAAGTTCTCGTAGCTGCGGCACGGTACCGATTTTTCAGACTTGAAAAATTACCGCAGCAGTCACACCAAGAGTGGATTACGGAATTGAAGGGCTTAACCCGCAAATGTAAATTTACTTGCTCTTGTGGACTTTCGTATAGTGACGTGATGTTGAGGGCTGCGATTACGCAGAACATTCAGGATCCCATAATTAGGGCAGCAATTCTAAAACAGTCAGATCCTTCATTAGACAGTGTACTGCAGCTTATAGAAGCGCATGATACTTTTGACTTAGCAGATGTAGAAATGCAAAGCCACAGTGTTAATTCAGTGCGCCGAAACGGATGCTTTCCAAGCCATAGTTCTCAGTGTAGCACTAGTGATTCTTACAATAGTACAGGCCGTGCTGAACAGACAGTGGACAGTAGCCAGTGTAAAAGTGCGACACAAAGGTCGCCCCGTCGTGTTAGAAACAGTAACGGGCGCCAACGCTCATTTCAGAAATATGTACGTAAATCTTGCCCCCAGTGTGTGTCTCGCCACAGGCGTGCTCATTGCCCTGGTCGCAACGCAGCCTGTTATCAATGTGGCAAATCGGGACATGTGCAGTCTGTGTGTATGCAAATTAAAAACTCAAAGAACAGTAACGTTAGAAACAGTGCTTCGCAAAGTGCGAGAGCAGTGCATACAGTCAATGTCATAGACGCTGTAGAATTGAACAGTGCTTTACTTGGTTCTCAATTGCAAGGAAATTCTTCTGCACCTATTGCAAAACTATGTATTGAGCCACGCCGCAAGCTCCGACGAGCGCGTACATCTGTGCAACGGAAAAGGGTTCGGGACATGCAAAGTGACAATGTACAGTGCAATCCTGTAGTGAACCTAGTGCCTTCTGCAACTTCTTATTGTAAAAGTGCCCAGTACTGTGTAGCTAGTGACAGTAGACATCAAGTAGCTGCTCAGGAGTGTAGTGCAGTAGTTAGTGACTCTGTAGTAGCCTCACATTGCGCGGACGCCGATCCGGCGGTAGTGCCATCTAGTGACAGTGTTGTTAATCCCCTGCGTGCAGAGTCTGCGCCGCTTCCTTCACTACGCAGCCCGCGCAAGCGTAGTAAACAAGTTCTATCATACGTTGCCCACCTTCGCGCACCTGTCGAGCGCCACAAGCAAAAGCTTTTTGTGAATCTTTGCATAGAAAATAAGACTGTGCCATTTCAGCTCGATACTGGTTCCGCTGTTACTTTAATGAATAAAGACAGTTATGAACTGCTGGGTTCGCCAATATTGTCGCCGTCTCAACATGTGCTAACGGCATATACAGGTCAAAATATTCCCGTGCTAGGAACGTGTAGCCTGCCCGCCTCTTTTCAAGGTGTAACAAAAACAGTTGCTTTTGTAGTTCTTCAGGCCAAATCTACGCAGAATATTTTTGGACTAGATGCATTCGATTTATTTGGTTTATCAATTCAAAGATATGTGCTTCAAATTTCGTCAATAGTGCCTCAGGATACAATCAATGCATTGTGTGACAAATATAGTGACTTGTTTTCACCGGAACTAGGTTGTGCAAAAGACTTCATGGCACATGTAACTTTGAAAGAATCTGCAGTTCCAAAATTTCGTAAAGCTAGACTGGTGCCTTTCGCAATGCGTGATACAGTTGCCGAAGAACTTAAACGTTGGCAAGATAGTGGGGTGATTTCTCCTGTTTCTGCGAGTCAGTGGGCCTCGCCTTTAGTACTTATACCCAAGCTATCAGGAAAACTTCATCTCTGTGCGGACTTCACATCAACAGTGAACAGTCAAACAATTGTAGACAATTACCCCCTGCCCCGACCTGACGAACTGATGGACAAATTAGGACAGTCTCGCTTCTTTTCCAAGATTGATTTAGCAGAGGCATACTTACAGATTCCACTGGATGACGCATCAAAAATGTTTTTTGTCATTAATACTCACATGGGCCTTTTTCAATTTCAACGCCTACCATTTGGCAGTTCTTCCGCCCCCCGCTATTTTTCAGCACTTTTTGGAACAGCTGACCAGTTTCTGTACCGTGCTGTTCGAACTATTTAGATGATATTGTGGTATCCGGACGTACAGTTGAAGAACATTTAGTAAACGTGGAGTGCCTTTTCAAAGTTTTGACTGCAGCAGGTCTATGTTGTAATAAAGCAAAGTGTTCGTTTTTTCAGACTGAAATAGAATACCTTGGCCATGTGATTAATGCCCAAGGAATCCATCCTTTACAGTCACATCTTAGAGCAATCAAAGACTTGCCTCCTCATAAGAATGTGCATGAGTTGCAAGCAGTAATGGGAAAGCTTAATTATTATTTCAGATATATTCCCAATGCCTCTCAGATTGCAGCTCCACTACATCACTTACGTAGGAAGAATGTTCCTTTTCTATGTTCTAAAGATTGTCAGGTTGCCTTTGACAAACTAAAGTCTGCATTACTCAGTGATGCATGTTTGATTCCCTTTGACCCACAGAAGCCTGTAGTGTTAGCAGTTGACGCCTCGTCATACGGTGGGTGCCGTTTTGTCGCATCGTATTGGATGTCACGATCGTCCTATTGCCTTTGCATTCAAGCTACTGATGCCGACGCAACAGAATTACAGTCAGATAGAAAAGGAGGCCTTAGCAATCATTTACGGCATCACAAAGTTTCATCATTATCTCTATGGCAGAAAATTCTGTTTGTTGACAGACCACAAGCCTCTCACGTCGTCGTTCTCACCCACAAAGCCAATTCCGCCACGAACGGCACAAAAGCTTCAGAGATGGTCCTTAATAGTGTCTAATTATCAGTATGAGATTTTGTACCGACCTACCACTAAACATGCCAACGTGGACACACTTTCTCGACTTCCGGTTGGCCAGGATGTGTCATTTGATTCTTCCGAAATGGCATGTTGCCAGATAGACTTCAGAGATGCTTCCGCTGTCGCAGACTTCCCTTTGAACTCTTGTCGGGTTGCACACGAAACAGCTGCGGATGCGGACCTAAGTGTGGTGGCACATTTTGTTTGCTTTGGTTGGCCTGCCAGAGCCAAAGACATTGAGCGGCCTCTGGTTCGATGTTATTTTGCACAACGTCATGCATTGTCTTTAAGTCAGGGTGTTCTGTTGTTGCATACCGACAATGACCAAGCAAGAGTGATTGTTCCTCGTTCCCTGCAACGAGAAGTGTTACGTCTCCTGCATCAAGGACATTGGAGTATTGTTAGGACAAAGCAACTGGCCAGACGCCATTGTACCTGGGTTGGTATGGATGCTCAGATAGAGCACATGACGTCACAGTGTACAGTTTGTGCAGAGCATCAGGTGGCTCCTCCGCAACGTTTCTCAGACTGGCCACGCCCCAAGAGACCATGACAATGTTTACACATTGACTTTGCCGGACCAATTGCGCCTGCACAGGCCGCGCGATCCTGTCTCGGGTTTCTTGATTCCAGATCCAGTTCACCGCCAGGGAGCACAGCCACATCGTTCGCCCCCGGACTACGAGATCCCTATGGACGTCGACGCACCTCCGACGCAGTCGTCGCCGCCGCTGTCGCCGCCGCAGATGACAGTGTCACCGAGAGGGACTCCGGGACCGTGCGGGCCCTCCCATCTTGGGCCACGCACCTCAGAAGAAGATGACCTGCTCCCTCTGGGCGGGGGTGTGCGCCCTTCCCCAGGTTTCGGCGGGTTTCCTGGAGGATCGCAAGGCGGATGCCGAGGCGAGGACGGTGTCTTGATCCCAGCCTCAGCTACGACGCCCGTCCCACCAATAACGCCCCCGCCCAGGCCCTCCTCCCAGTGCCGTCACTGTGGCCCTCAGCCCTACGCCATGACGGCGCGGCGGTTTGGGGGGGGAGGGGTGAGGTGTCGCACAAGTCCAAAGTGCGCGCCACCTACTTTGAACGCGCGCAGCCATGCGCACACGGCGCGGCGTTCTTACGACATCAGCCACGAGCGCCCTCTGCTACAACTCCGCTCGTGGCCACTACTGAACGACATCGTTCACTTGGGACTGAGATAGGAACCAGTAAAGACTTCGGAATCAGATAGGCACCAGTGAAGACTTTGCTATCAGTTAGGCACTAAGCAGGACTCTAGCTCAACTATGTATCAACATTCTGCAGTACTGACCAATGTAAAAGTTAAGTATTGTATCAATTCTGTGCAATATATATCTCGTTCTAATTTACCCTAGTGTTTCTAGTTTCTGGCTGCTTCCCTCCGTACCTGCACCAGCGTGCTATCTTTATTCCTGTGTCGGTCTCATTCCACTCGGCCACCGACGCCTACGACGGAAACGAGACAAAATCACGAACATGCTGCATTTGTTCCATCGACTGCAGGATCGCGTGTAGTTCTGCTGAGAAAACAGAGTATGCAGTGACGAGGTGAATCCTGATGGTGTGGTTGGGGAACACTTCAAAGAAGCAACCTATGGAGTTACCCTGTTTGGACCCATTTGTGTAAACCACCGTAAAATCATGATATATATTACACACACAAATATTATAGAGGAAAAATTCCCAGCAGGAAAAATATATATAAAAAGTAGATGATTACTTACCTGGCGAAGGAGCACAGGTAGTGATAGTCACACACACACACACACACACACACACACACACACACACACACACACAAACGCTAGCTTTTGCAGCCTAGCTGCTTCTTCAGGCAGAAGGGAAGGAGAGCAAAAAGGAAATGATTAGGCTTGTAAGGGAGTGGGTAAGGAGCCATTCCAATCCCGGGAGAGGAAAGACTTACCTTGGGGGTAAAAGAAGAGGGTAAACAAATAAAAATACACACACACACACACACACACACACACACACACACACTGTGTTTGCATTTGTGTGTGTGTGTGCGCGCGCGCGCGCGTGCATGTGTGTATATTTGTTTACACTCCTCTTTTCCCCCAAGGTAAGTCTTTCCTCTTCCGGGATTGGAATGGATCCTTACCCACTCCCTTACAAGTGTGAAAGGACAGTTATAATCATGATGACTGGTAGAACTGGAGTCCATATTACCCCCCTCTCAGCAAACACTCTGTGGCGCTGAAATGCTGGACCCTGACTGGTAGAGGCTGTAACATTGGGCAAATAGATACCCATGGACTGGGAAATGTCTCATGGGCTGCTTTGCAGAATGCCATTCCCCATTAAAGCAGCCACTGGACACCTACCTCCTTTCCCAGAAATCCTCCTTATGGTCTCTCATACTGTGGATCTTTTAGTGGAATGGGTACTGGTACTGAGGAACTGTTGCCAAGATCTCTCTTGTCTCTCTCTTATTATTTGGTGACATTTTGCCCTCGCCAACTGAAAGGCTGCAAGGTTGTCCACAATTGGCCAGCTCAAACCTATGCAGAGCTGCACACCTGGCCACAATTGCAGAGCAACACTCAGCAGTCCACCAAGGGACAGGCTGCTGTTTTGGTTGTCTTAACGACAGTGGCATAGGTGCTTCAGCAGCACTGTGGATCATTTGCGTCATACAATCCACCCATTCCTAGACTCTGACACGAGTTTCCAGCTCAGCAAGTTGGCTGAACAGTGTCCAGTTGACTTTATCACCCATTGCGGTGGTTTGCATTCGGGCTCTACTCTGCCTGGCAGGTGAATCCAGATGGAGAAGTGGTCACTGCCATGTCGATCATTGACCACTTCCCATCGAGTACTTGGGGGGGGGGGGGGGAGGGCTGGCGAGCAAAATGAAACATCTATGGTGGAGAATGATCCTGTTGCAGTACAAAAGTGTGTGGACTATCCTGTGCTTAATAAATGTGTGCTTGAGCCCCTCAATTGCTCGACCCCTGGGACAGATACTGACAAAGCCCCAAAGCACACTGTGTGCGTTAAAATCACCACAAAGGAGGTATGGTTGCGGGGAGCTGTGTAATCAGGTCTTCGAGGGCTTCTATACCAAATATGTCATGAGGGGCCATACAGGGAGCACACCATCAAATGGTTATGCACATACACAGATACTGCAATGGCTTGTAAAGGTGTGGTGAGAGAGAGGGATTCAGAGTGATAGGCTGTATTAGTAAAAGTAGACACCCCGCCTCTAGCTTTCTCTCCACACAGGTTGTCCTCCTTATGGAGAATATAGCCACGTAGCTCAAGTTTGTCTGAAGACACTGTCTCTTGTAGACATATACAGATACCCTCAGTCAGTAAACGTAATTCATGAACCTGTAACTGTGCAAGTTCCACTGCAGTATTGGGGCCATCTATCACGGAGGTTGGATGTTGACTCACTCTTTCTTTTTAACTGGAGACACTGACTATGGTGGAGGTTCAGTATTGGGGCGAGATGTTGGGGCCAGTGGGAGGTCAGTCTGGGAGCGAGATGATTGCCCCATATCCACCTCCAACTCCGCGAGCTCTGGAGTGAAATCAGTAGAAGAGTTTGATACAATAACAGTGATGGGTACTTAAGGCTTACTTTCCAGTTTCACCTTTATCTGCAACTTTTCAGTTGCTTTTTTGGCCTTAGATAGCTTGGCAGTTGGGGCAGTAGAAGTAGTAGCAGCCACTGTAGGTGTTTTGGAACCAGGGGTTCCACAATAGTGGTATCCATAGCTTTTTCGGATGACGATGGTGGTGCAAGCCCTGAAGCTACCGCTACCTGGCAGGTACACTAAAAGTGCAGGTGTTGGTGCTAAAACTAATAGCCTCCATCTGAGTAGAGGCCTCAACTTTAGCGACGGTTTTTGGAGGACTGACGAGAAAAGGCTGAAAATACAGGTTGTTGCGCAGCCTTGAAGATTTTTTTAGCTTCAGCATATGAGTTGCACCTTGATGTCTTGATTTCCTGGACCACCACCACCTCCTCCTCCTCCTCCTCAAGATACACTGTACAGTCCCTACTCCAGACAGGGTGGTCCCCAGAGCAGTTTATGCACTTGGCAGGTGGAGTACATTTACTTCCTTCATGGGCAGTGTTACCACATTTTCCACATATTGCCTCACCCTTACAACCAAAAGTGCTGGCATTTAAAATAGCACATTGGATTTTGGAAACATGGTCCGACTTTCAGGTGCAGGAACTCCCCATCCACCCTTTTTGTGATGTTTTGCACATCGACAATGCCCTCAGACACCCACTCACTCTTCAATTCCTCTTTTGGGATATCTACCAGATCCCTGCACATTGCTGTTGTGGCGTAAAGTCAGCACCACATGCCAAACATAAGAGAGCGATCGTGGAGAAGGCAGCGATCGACCAAAAGCCAATCGCAAGTAGGCGTAGTGCATCCTGGAGGGAGTAACCGAAGATGCGAGTCCTCTGCAAGTGGCTGTATCTAGGCCGACATATGTCTGGACAGCCCAACAGTTACTAGGCAGAACTCTGCTACAAACCAAGCAGTCACTAGGTCCCAGCACAGCTAGCATCATACGGATGACGACGAGAGAAGAAAGAAGAAACAGACATGTGTTCTAAAGTTGATTACTATAATTTTCAGGCAATAAAACTTTTATTATTAATCTGAATAGTTGTTACAGTTGACAGTGATTCATACACCAGTATCTTTCCTGACAACTAGACCGGGACGAGTATGATACAACAAAAGGCAACGAGGTGGAAACAGTTATGACACTTTTGCTGTAGTTTAAGGTGGAGTGCAACTTGGTCTCAATGGCAAATTCACTGAGAACTTTCACTGTCTGCAGGTTAGCTGCCTCCTGGGAACCTGATGTCTCAATCAGTAACATACCATTGCACAGCCATTTTACAGATTTTAAACTTCCAGTGATTCCCTCCAAACCCTTCTGAATATAAAATGGCAAAACATTTTTAAAAGGAGCCCTCTTTCCTTTTAATAATTAAAAACACATTCTGCAGAGCAGCATGTACTCTGTTACAATACACTACACTTTGTGTTAATGAATCCGGAAGGACTGGTAACCTAAGCCCTCTTATGTGATTGGGTGTTGTTACCACCAAGTGGTACACCCATCCCAGGAGGTTTAAAATTTCTCGAAGGGTCCATCTCTGTCCAATGAGGGAACTAAATGTCCACCTACACTGAGCTCCTCATGCCTAGGTAAGCCTTCTCCAACTGAGGCTCGGCAGTATCCCCAGAGGTCGCTCACTAGCGACTGTACCACCTCAACAGCCATGCATCCCATCAGCACATAGCACACCTTAGAATTAAGGTTAAAAAACACAAATTGAGGTAATTCCTTCCTCAGGACCAGGGTGGTCAAGCCAAGATCCCCATTCCCTTGAAAATATGTTCCACCGCCGTGCCACACGGCAGTCGCTGAAGCATGCCGAGTGGTTACAGTGTCAAAGCACTTATCAGTCTCGAGCTCAGGACCCCAAGTTCCCGAAGCCTGTACCCAGCAAATTAATGCTGAGGCCCTGAGAGGGGTGGTGTTATTGTTGTTTGGATGTTTTGGTGAGGACAAAACTGTGAAGGTCATCAGTCCCTCATTCCATCACTGGGCATCACAAGAAGCAGCATAAATGTAGAAAAGACCCCAGAGTTTAAAATAGCAAAGGGGAGGAATATCTCCCCCCCCCCCGTCCCCAAGGTAAGTAAAAGGACAACAAAGTCGACAAGAGACAACACAAAATAAGAATCACACAGAAACACTGATCAACGACAAGAAATGGAACGAAAAAGCCGATAGCTGTGGTTGACCAACCATTATATTACAAAGAGGAAGGGTCAACCATGTGATTAACACAAGGGAACTTCCAAACGGAGGACACAAGACAAAAGGAACATAGACAATGGACTGAAGCAAAGCTTTATAGAGTGTTAAAAACCACCATCACAAATAAAACTCAAAACCCGAATCAGCCATTGTGGCATTGTCACTTAAAACATCTGATAAAACTGGAGGAAAATTAAAACCACGTCACAGGGCGGCTAAAATAGGGCAGTCCAGCAAGATGTGGGCTACTGTCAAGCGAGAGACACAGTGACACTTCGGCGGGTCCTGACCACCGAGGAAATGGCCATGTGTCAGCCAAGTATGGCCAATGCAGAGCCGGCACAGGACTACAGAGTTCCAGTGAGATGCCCACATGGAGGAATGCCACACAGCCGTCGTCTCCTTTACAACCCGAAGTTGGTTGAGCACGGTCAGCGTACGCCACTCAGTATCCCAAAGCTTAGAAATCCGATGATGCAAAACCGACTGGAGATCAGAAGGCGATAGCCCGATATCCAACACAGACTTGTCAACAGCCCGTTGAGCAAACCCGTCGGCACATTCATTGCCTGGGATACCAATGTGATCTGGAGACCACACAAACACCAGTGATGAACTGGACTGGTCTATGGCAGAAAGTGTCTCTTGTATGTTTAACACCAGTGGAGACTAGGGTAGTACTGGTCCAGAGCATGAAGGCTGCTCAGGAAGTGGCTGCAGATAACTAAAGACTCACCTGAGCAGGACCGTACATGCTGGAGAGCCTGGTAAATGGCCACCAGATCTGTGGTGTAAACACTGCAGCCTTCTGGCAAGGAGCGCTGTATGGTGTGGTTGCTGTGGAAGTAAGCAAAGCCAATGCAGCCCTAAACCATTGAACCATCCATGAAAATCAGGTTGTGTCCAGGGAATGAGGCAATGATAGCAAGGAACTGACATCGCAGAGCCTTGGGGGGACAGTCTTTGGGTCCACGGGCCAAGTCTAGCCAAGTACGCAGCCTCGGCATGCAGCACGGAGATGCACGTGCATGGGCCCAATATGGAGATGGAACAGAAAAGACTAGTTCCAACATAAGGGACTGGACGTGGACGGCAATTGTGTGACCTGAATGGGGTTGCCATTGTTGGGGACGAACGACCATGCCTGAGAAAAGCAGATGATGGTTTTGATGGCTT
Organism: Locusta migratoria; assembly: GCA_026315105.1. Classification (NCBI taxonomy): domain Eukaryota; kingdom Metazoa; phylum Arthropoda; class Insecta; order Orthoptera; family Acrididae; genus Locusta; species Locusta migratoria. The sequence goes on along the minus strand of CM048755.1, from coordinate 637,403,912 downwards.
GACGAGCTATGCACATGGGCTGCTTAGGTAGCAAGCAATAGTTGGTGGTGGACTCGCAAAGGCAGGACCCCAGCCTCCACAAGTAGACTTAACGGGGCTGGTACGAAAGGTACCTGACTCAATTCGAACCCCACAGTACTGATTGGGGTCCAGCAGGTGATGCCAAACCATAGGCAAGGCACCCAAATTCAAGCTGCGACTGTGCTGTGTAAAGCCGCACAGTGTGCAGCAATCAGCACCTCAGGTGGTGGCCCAGGTGTCTAAGAACATTGAGATGGCTGTGTCGATTGCAGCCTCGAGGTACATCAGATTATCGGTGGTAGAATGACCCTAGCAGAAACCACCCTGGCTTGCAGCCAGTAAGCCCCAATTCTCGAGGATCCAGCACAAACGCCAACTACCATACGCTGCAACAGTTTACACAGTACATTGGTCAGGTTTATGGGCTGGTAGCTATCCACATCAGCAGGGTGTTAGCCATGTTTGATCACCGGGATTATTATACTCTCGCGCCACTATGATAGGAAAATCCCGTCGCAGCAGATGCAGTTGGAGAGAGGAAAGAAAATTAACCTGGCTTTCTACTAAGGGGCGAGTCAGCATTTCAGTATGGATGCTATCAGGTCCAGGGCCCATGTTGGGACATTGTGCAAGAGCACTGAGTAACTCCCACTCACTGAATGGACCGTTATAAGTGTCAATGCGGTGAGCAGTAAAGGAGATGGGCTGGCGTTCTACCCATTCCTTTAATGTACCGAAGGCCAGTTGGTGGGTAGTTCACAGAGGCAGAGGCGTGAGCAAACATCTCTGCTGGGTCCATACATACAACTCGTGGAGATACCAGGGATTCCTGCTGGTGTCGGTTATCCCTTCAAACACCTGACCTTACTCCAGAACTGGGAGGTGGAGGTATCTGACCCGATAGTGGAGACATACCTCTCCCAACCCTCCTGTTTCCATCTTCTAATTAATTGGAAAGCATGAGCACAGAGCCGTTTTTAAGTGATGAGGTGCTCCAGAGAGGGGTGCTAATTGTATCGCTGTAAAGCATGCCTGCGATCTTTAACAGCCTCAGCGACTTTCGGCGACCATCACGGAACTGTCTTTCGCCGTGTGCACCCTAACGATTGAGAAATTGTAGCTTTACATCACTTTCAGGGTAAGGAGAACACAGGAGATTACTGTCTGCAGTCTCTACCTCCCTCCAAATGGTGATGTCTCTGAATGTTTTGCGTGCAACTCCCCCCCCCCCCTTTCCTGATATTGGGTTACTTTAATGCCCATAATACCTTGTGGGGTGGTTCCACGATTTCTGGCCATGGCAGAGTTGTTGAGGACTCAACATCTGCCTCTTACACACGTGTGCCCCCACATATTTTAGTGTGGTGCATGGCAAGTTCTATGTCAATCTGCAGCCACAGCCTTCTGCCATCCATCCACTGGAGAGCTCATGATGACTTTTATGGCAGTGTTCATTTTTTGGCTTGCTGGTCACACTACATTACATTTAGCCACATGATTTCACTCTCAACACAGCTGACACTAAGCCAGATGGCGATCAAAACAAAGGATTGCTTCAACTGGTTTAGTATTGATATTTCGATGTCTACCACTTTGAGTGTCTTCTTTGTCTTCTGGTGGTCTTGCTGTTACTTAATAGGCTACATTTGTGGCATTATGGTGTGTTTCGCCACATTAACAATTTGAAGAGAATAAATATATCTTACAGATTTACAGCCTAGAGGTATAAAGTTCTCTGGATAGAGAAAAACTTTATAAATTTAAAAGCTCTTATTTCACATTGAAATTGAAAAGCTTCTAGGGAATTGGGAAATCTGTAACTATTTTGATGGTGTAGGAATAGAGTTGTAAGATATATTTATTCCATTTAAATTGCAAATGTGGCAAAACACACCATAATGCCACAAATCTATTCTATTAAGTAACAGCAAGACCACCAGAAGACAAAGAAGACACTCCAAGTGGTTCTCGATGCTAAACATCAATATATTGATACTAAACCAGTCGAAGCAATCATTTGTTTTGACCGCCATCTTTTTTTTTTTTTTGTGGTTTTAGGGCGCACAACTGCTGTGGTCATTAGCGCCCAACACTGCCCAAAGTAAAAAAGAACCGGGGTTAGAAATTAAATGGCTTTCGCCATATTTGCACGATGTATAAAAAGTAAAACTCTGTTAACCGATTGCGGGTCATCAGCTAAAATGTCAGACAATTCAAATGGGAAACACAGTTCATGACGGAGACGGTTAAAAAATGGACATTGCACTAAAAGATGGTTCACAGTAAAAGGTGCATCACAGTGCTCACATAAGGGAGCAGGACCACCACGTAATAAATGCTGGTGGCTAAAACGGCAGTGGCCAATACGAAGCCGGGCTAGAACAATCTCCTCTCGGCGGGAGGGTCGAGATGACGTTGACCAGATATCAGGCACAGGTTTAATGGCTCGCAATTTGTTCCCTGACAGGGATGACCAATGTAGATACCAACGGGAGATAATACGCTGGGAGATACCAGCGCGAAGGTCACCAGAGCTGGTGGAAAAGGTAGATAGCCGAGGAAGGAGAACTGCTTCCTTGGCAGCCATATCCGCAGCCTCATTCCCCAACACTCCCACATGGCCAGGGACCCACAGAAACGTCACCGTAGTTCCACTCGTTGAAAGAGAAGTAAGGCAATTGCGGATGCTTTGTACCAGGGGATGGGCCGGATATAGGATGCGAAGGCTCAACAAAGCACTCATAGAGTCCGAGCAAATGACAGTCTTACTGAGCGAGTGGCGCCGGACGTATTGTGTGGCTTGGTATAATGCATACAGCTCAGCTGTAAAAATGGAACTCCACTCAGGAAGACGATATTTAAAAGAGACGTTGCCAAGTACAAAAGCACACCCAACACCCTGGTCTGTCTTTGAGCCATCAGTGTAAATGAACAAATTGTCATCAAATTTAAACCGGAGTGCGTGAAATTCTCTCTGGTAGACGAAACGAGGTGTGGAGTCCTTTGGAAGAGAATGAAGATCAAAGTTAACACGGACTTCGGGGCTTCGCCACGGTGGAGAGGTGCTCTCTCCAGTCGAGAAGATAGCAGGCATTGTAACGCCAAGCTGGCCGAGTAGCGAACGCAAGCGTACTCCCGGTGGTAGCAGAGCAGACGGGCGCAGAGTGAAGAGACTGTCAAGTGAGTCGTTAAAAAAAACTGCGTACGTCGGGTGTCCTCGCATGGACGACAAACGACTAGCGTAACGGCTAAGCAGGAGTTCCCGACGGTAAGAAAGGGGTAGTTCGGCGGCCTCGGCATAGAGGCTCTCAACGGGGCTAGTATAAAACGCTCCTGTCGCCAGACGGAGACCATGGTGGTGGATTGTATTAAGGCGGCGCAGTATGGACGGTCGAGCCGAAGAATAAACGATGCTACCATAGTCCAGTTTGGACCGAACTATGGTGCGATACAGATGGAGGAGAGTAGACCTGTCAGCTCCCCACGAGGTGCCACTTAACACCCGCAGCACATTGAGAGAGCGGGTACAGCGAGCTGCCAAACGGGATATGTGGGGAGACCAACTTAACTTCCTGTCGAGAACAAGTCCCAAGAACGTCGTGGTATCCACAAATGGAAGTACTATGGGGCCCAGACGAAGGGACGGGGGAACGAACTCCTTCCGCCACCAGAAGTTCATGCAGACTGTCTTGTCGGCTGAGAATCGAAAGCCAGTGTCCATACTCCACGCGTGGAGATTGTCTAGGCACCGCTGGAGGCGCCGCTCCAGGAGACCTGTTTGCTCAGAGCTGCTGTAGATCGCGAAGTCGTCAACAAATAGGGACGCCGACACTCCCAGTGGAAGGTGATCGGCTATAGAATTGATTGCCACTGCAAATAAAACAACGCTCAGGACCGAGCCCTGGGGGACTCCGTTCTCCTGATTAAAAGTGCTCGATAAAACCGAACCAACACGCACTTTAAAAACACGGTCTGTTAAAAATTCGCAGATAAAAATTGGCAGGCGACCCCAAAAACCCCATGTATGCAGAGTGCGGACGATGCCCATCCTCCAGCAGGTGTCGTATGCCTTTTCCAGATCAAAGAACACCGCTACTGTCTGGCGCTTCCGTAAAAAGTTATTCATTACTGAGGTAGATAGGGCAACAAGATGATCCACCGCAGAACGGTGCTTGCGAAACCCACATTGGACATTAGACAGGAGATGTCGCGTTTCAAGCCACCATACCAGGCGCCCGTGAATCATGCGTTCCATCACCTTGCATATGCTACTGGTGAGGGAAATGGGGCGGTAGCTGGAAGGGAGACATTTGTCCTTCCCAGGCTTTGGTATGGGAATGACTATGGCTTCACGCCAGCGTCGCGGAAAGGTGCCTTCTATTCATATGCGGTTGTAGGTGGCCAGTAGGAAGTGCAAGCTCGTTGGTGAAAGGTGTTGCAGCATCGCCACGTGAATGCCATCTGGTCCTGGAGCGGAGGACCGCGAAGACGAGAGTGCGTGGTGAAGCTCTCGTACAGTAAACTCGGTATTGTAGCATTCACGGTTCTGAGAGGTAAAGGGCAATGGAGTCTCCTCCACCGTCCGTTTCCTAGCTAGGAAAGCGTCAGTGTAATGTGAAGAGCTAGAGACCTCTGCAAAATGTCGACCCAGTGCGTTGGCTATTTGTGGAGGATCGACGACGGTGTCAGTTGCGACACACAGACCGGGAATTGGGGAATGAGCCATAGTGCCCGAAATTTTTCGAAGGTTACCCCAAATGATGGAGGAAGGGGTAGACCTATTAAAAGAGCTCGTGAATGAGCACCAACTGGCGCGTTTACAGTCGCGAAAGAGGCGACGACAATAGGCCCGCAGCCGTTTGTATCTGATGCAGTTGTCGAGCGTGGGCCGTTGTTTGAAGATTCTAAGGGCACGTCGCCGTGCTCGCAGAGCGTCACGGCATTCCGCGGTCCACCACGGGACAAGGGAACGACGTGCGTGGGAAGTCTTGCAGGGGATGGAACATTCTGCGGCTGTCAGAATAACTGTGGTAATGTGTTCCACTTGGTCGTCTATACTAGGATAATGGTAAGTACCAAAATCCGCCAGTGACGTGTAGAGCTCCCAGTCCGCTTTCGTTAACTGCCAGCGGTGTCGATGCTCAAGGGTGTCAGGCATCATTAGGTGAATTACACACGGAAAATGATCGCTCGAATGTGTGTCTGAGAGAGCAGACCATTCAAGACGCCGTGCCAGCTGAGCAGTGCAGATAGCTAGATCTATATGGCTGAAAGTATTTGTGGTGTCCGAAAGATAAGTTGGTTCACCAGTGTTAAGGCAGATGAGCTGAAGGTGGTTCAGTATATCTGCCAGGAGGGAGCCCCGTGGACATGGTCGTGGGGAGCCCCAAAGGGGGTGGTGGGCATTGAAATCTCCCACCAACAAAAACGGACGCGGAAGCTGGTCAATAAGATCTAGGAGATCTGATCTAGTGACGGGAAAAGAGGAAGGAGCGTAAATATTGCACAGTGTGAAGACAAATCCAGGAAGGTATATCCGGACAGCAACAGCTTGTATTGGAGTACACAAAGGGACCGGTGTACTGTGTACGTCATCCCGAATAAGCAACATTACGCCCCCGTGGGCTGGAATTCCTGCCACTGGAGGAAGGTCAAAGCGAACGGTAGTGTAGCGTGGGAAAGTAATTCGAGTACCAGGGAGCAATTTTGTCTCCTGTAGAGAGAAGATGATTGGATGATATGTTCGCGTTAAAAGCTGCAGTTCTGTCCAATTCGACCGGATACCACGAATGTTCCATTGAAGAATATCCATAATGGGATAAAATGAGATGAAGATGGACATCAGCCCGACGAAGGCGGCGGGCCACAGTGCGAATGTTCGCAACTGGTGGTGTCTGAGACAGGAGGGTCTTGCTCCATATTCTCAGAGGTTACCACAGCAGCTGCGTGAGTGTGGTCGGCAGCCCCATCTTTGGCTGATGCACCTGGAGAGACTATAGGCTTCCAGGGGATGCCATCGTCACATTGTGAGGTAGGAGGGGGGAGAGTTTTCCCCCTATTTGATTTCTTGGAGCCCTGGTGAAGCTCTTTGGTTGGCTCAGATGTTTTGGTAGGGGTGCGGAGGAAATCCTCGCGCGAATGCTCTTTCTTAGACTTTCGCGTCTCTATCTGTGGTTTCACAGCTGAAGATGAAGATGAAGACTTGGAAGAGGTACTCACACTTTTCGTTGAACGTGACGCCGTTGTCGATGTAGACTGTTCGACAACTACTGTCGTAAACTGTAGGTCACAAGTCTGTGTGGCCATATCCCGTGTTGTTGGAGGCGTTGCAACTACAGTACTGTAGTTACCACGCGGCGGGGTCTTGGGCTTACGACTGGCGTACATCTTACGTGCAACTGGTATGGGAACCTTTTCCTTTACACGGATTTCCTGGATGGCTCGTTCATCGGCAAACACGGGACATTCCCGGGAGGAAGCAGCATGATTCCCGTTACAATTGATGCAATGAGGGGACGGTGGTGGATAAATCCCCTCATGGGCCTCTTTACCACAGGTGACACATATGACTGGGTTCTTGCAAGACTGGCTTGTGTGGTTAAATCGATGGCACTGATAACACCGAGTAGGGTTAGGGATATAAGGTCGTACTGTGATGACCTCATACCCTGCCTTGATCTTCGGCGGCAGAGCCACTCGGTCGAAGGTCAGAAACACTGTGCGAGTGGGCACTACAACATTGTTCTCTTTTTTTGTCACCCTGTGTACTGCGACGACGCCTTGAGCTGCCAGATATTCTTTCAGTTCATCCTCAGTCAGACCGTCCAAACTGGCCGAGAAGACTACCCCTCGGGAATAATTGAGGGTCGGATGGAGCTCAACACGAACCGGGTAGCTGTGGAGCAGAGTAGCCTTAAGCAGCCGCTGTGCCTGGGAGCCACTTTCTGTTTCTAACAGTAGTGTTCCATTACGTAGGCGGTTGCAGGTCTTAACTGGGCCGGCAATGGCATCAACCCCTTTTTGAATAATAAATGGGTTCACCGACGAAAAGGATTGTCCTTCCTCAGTACGGGTCACCACAAGGAACTTTGATGTCTGTAAATTTTTCTGTTCAGACACACTATTGTCTAGTACATCAATTTCTAAAGACTCTTTACATTTTCTTTTTTTTAGAACCATCGCGGTTGTATCCCCCACGATTGCCAGTGTCTCCGATGGCACGCTCCTTCCTGCTGGGGGCCCCCAATGGAAGCACACCCGCCTTGGGTGATTGTTCACACCCCAGGTCACACCTCCCGATCTACAGACGGAGGGACCAATCGGCGAATCGGGAAGGTATCAGCGCAGGCAATCGCCCCTCCCCTGGCCTGGCCTTAACCAGGGGGTACGCACGCACCCTACATGCCAGCCCGGGGCTGGGACTTACGCATTACCCAGTCACCCATATGGGTGGCCTTCAAGTGCGTACAGGGAGGAGGAAGAGAGAAATAGTAGGAGGAGAAGCCTCAAACGCTGACGCGGAGGCAAAGAAAGAGGTGAAAGAAGACTGTAAAGCCAAAAAGGTCAGAACTTCGGTTCCCCGAAGGATGCACAGACTCGGTCCCCAAGAGAGGGGAAAAGGACAGTAGAAGAAGCGTCATGTAGCACGGAAAGGAAAGAGTGCTACAAAGGCTGGGGCCCCGTGCTCGCCACGCACGTACTCACCACAGAGCGGTGAGTCCCCTGAGGGGGCCCCCATCTTGTTTAGTATCAGCTGATTGACAGTGAAATCGTGTGGTTAAATGTTATGTGGTGTGACCAGCAAGCCAAAAAGTGCTACAATTGTGCCTCCAAGCAGCAGAAGAAGGAGGCTACATCACATAAAGGTCTTGAGTTAATAATATAAACTTTCATAATCAAACGAAATTTCAGGACACGGAGACATCATCTCAAAAATTCTTATTTGTGTTTTCACAGGTCCATTGCAACAGACCACAAGAATGTAATATAGTATTCCTGTGACCTTTGCCAAGGAATGGCTGAATGAGTTGCAAGACAACAGAGCCAGAAATTCCCAGTGTTTTATCAAATACACTCAGCCGTGTTGATGCACCTGTATAAATTATGAAGTGTAAGATATAGTCCATTTTGACATCGGCTCTCACAAAAAATTTACATCAAATCTACATCTTTTCATCTTTATATACTGTTTGAAGGACAAACGTCCTTTGAAAAGCACTAAAGACTCATCTATGCAAAGATTCTTAAAAGGATAAAAATTTTTGCTACACAATTTTCTAATGTCATTCTACACCACGAGTATCTTATACAGTCTATTATTTGGTTCTTGTTGCTCATTATAACAGAAATGCAGGAGCTTAAGTAGCAACAAATAGCGGTCTCTCAGCATTGTCTCGCCAAAAATTGGAGTGTGCAGTAATTTATCGGTAGACCAACAGTGGTTCAGGCTCAGCTTTTTATTCCTAGAAATTAGCATTGTTACTGCTAAAAACAAGAAATCAAGTACTGAAAATACCTGTTCGTCTCTAAAGCTATTTTACCTGTAAGTTCTGGAGTAACAAAACATTCGAAATCTATTATTTCATATGTGTCACTTACACAGCAAAAAAGGCTTTGAAACCAGAACTCTTTTCACTAAATTTATGGGCTTTTGGATGAAACTCACTGTTTACCCAGTGAAAGATTTCATCTGTTTGTTCCGTGGGCGGCAATGGCGCACTGTGGCGGGCAGCATTGGTAGCGTCTGAATTGTCACGTACATGTGCATTATCACAACAAAAATGGGCTGGAGTTTTATCACCACTTATATCACTGTCTATGTAACTGAAACTAGGATCTTCATCTTCACTGTCCAAGGTGCTGAATAACTCGTTTAAAGCCGAACATAAGACGAAGATGCCATTCTATACACTGTAGCAAGTGAACAACACAGAATAACACAGTACAACAACTCCTTTGTTGAGATTAGAGTTATAACCAGTCCCAACAGAGAGTGGTACATATAAAGGCAAAGAAATACAGAAAACAGTTTAAAAACGGGGGGGGGGGGGGGGGGGGGACATTCGAAAATGAAAGGGTGCCCGTATACAAACAGGCGCCGCACCTGATGTGTAGCAATTACCACCCGTATATATACGGGCATAGCAGTGAAAGGGTTAAAGAACAGCTGAACTATGTTTTTTCTTGAGATTATACCATGCATCATCAAAAAGTGTCAGGATTTTTTATTTTTGTTTATTTATTTATTTTCCCTTTTTCATTTTGCAGGTTTTATGCAGCCTTAATTTCATTTTGCTGTCTTTGTTACTAGACATGTTCCTTATATGTGTTTCCATTTTTATCTGTATTGCATATTTAGATTATTTCTGATAGTAAAAAAGAAAGGCTACCCAAGCATGAGTGCATGATAAAAACCAAGCAAGATGGCTCATAGAAGTCACATTACATTTTTCCTTGAAATATGGAATAGAATAAGATGATCACAAATACATCAAATGACCTAGCACATTAATTACTGACAATAATGTAGAAGAGGTAAAGAAAACTGAAATCACTACACTCCATACTTGCATGGCACTGGCACAGCAACCATAATGAATATTTTGGTAAAAACACTCACTCTTGGTTGCACAGATATGATGTTTTCTTATGAATAAGTGATGTGTTTTGCCTCTTCAAGGCCTCATCAGACATCCTGGGAAAATTACAAACTGGTGTAATTACCAGAAATTGACTTAAAATATGTAGAATTGTCCTTATGTAAGATATACCGATAATAGGAAAGATGGAAGCTAGTTAAACTACAGGTCACATGACCACATTCTCATTTGAGGTAGAGGTGTGAGGTAAATACCACTGAACACTGTGGCTTACCAAGTAAAATACTTGATAGGTAGCAACGCATCAGACTTATTAAAATTCAAATAAAATTGTTATGACTACTAACACTATTATACAATATATCCCGGCTAACACTGTTGCCAGGGCCCTGAGCAGTCCGATCAAAGTCACAATAGATATGTTCGTTAGCGCACACAGTACGCAACTGAGGCGAGGTCTCGGCTGTCCCCGTGCCTCTCTCAAACGCCGCGCGGCCGGCAGGGTGCAGCACGGTAGTGCCGCCAGCGCCGCACACCAGCGCCGCACAGTGGCCAGTTCTGGTAACGCGCGGCGCGCCGTCTAAACACACGCGCCGCGCGTTACCACAAAAATATATGTGGCAGCTACTGCTTGAGAGTACGGAGGGCAGCGAAGTCACAGCTAAAACCTAACCAGACTTAACCACATGATGTTTACTTACTTACTCACGAGCTGCTCCCTGGCAACAACTGTGGTCTGTTTAAGCGTTCTTGCCAGCAACTGAACAACCCAGCACCCATGTAGATGCATGAAAAGCTCACAGATGGCACTTTTGTGTGTAAAATGAACCACGTGTGAGTAAGGAAAGCATCATATTTGTGCAACCAAGACTTTTTTTAACCAAAAAAGGATGTAAAGAATATGGTTTTTGAAATATCACCAAACTGCCACCAGAGAGGTCGCTAATGATGGCTCATTTCAAGCAAATTTTTGTTTTGTTTTGGGCACAAAACAAATAGCAGGAAAGTTTGTTCATCAATTGTTGAATTGTGACCAAAAAAGACATCACGTAGATATCGCTCAGGAAATACCAACTGAAGTTGTCAATGGTCCAGAACTTTGAAAGAAGAAAGTTGAATAATTATTCAATAGGTGATGAACACTTGGTTTACAACATCAAAGCCAGGGCCTTATGCCAATGAAACAGTCTTAAGAACCAAAACTAAAAAATTTAAAGAAGTTTGATCACATGTGATTGCTATTTGTGAAAACTACTGACTAACTGCTCTTATAAAGATGACTTCCATTATGTAACATGTGAAAATTCATTCTGGACTGGAACTCGAACCTCCACATCTCGCTTTTTGCGAGCGGTCACCTTAATCTCTTGGCCATCCGAGCAAGCTGGCCGGACAAACCGAAACTACTTCTCATTGTTTTCTTCCATTGCGATGGGATAGCACATCATGAGTTCCTGCCTTACGGTCATACTATCGAGAAGGATTACTACAGGGAAGTTGTGCACTGTTTGCATGAAACAATCTGAAGAAAATGTCCAGAGTTGTGTCAACATTTTTAATGAAAATTGCATCATGATAAAGCAACTGGCTAACACCTCAATGCTTGTTTAAGATTTATTAATTATTTATTGCAAATAACAAAACTGTTATGTTGTCAGACGTGGCCCCCTGCAACTTCTCTCTGTTCTCAAGGCTGAAGGAAAGAATGTCATTTTTCTACCAGTGACGAGATATCCAAATGCACTCCCCTGAGTGGAAGAACACTGACAGAACTGCATTATATCTTATCTGAGGTAGATTACTTTGAATGGGACAAAGTAGTAGTTGTCGAATAAATGATGATTAAGGAAAACAAAAACTCCCATAACATTCTGATGACACCTTGTTCTAAAGAAAATTTAAGACTTTGTACTGTACCATGGATAAAAACACACATGTATTATTCATTAGCATAACAAATGTTTGGAAAGAAAGTTAAGAAATAACATACCATTTCGATAAGTAAAATTCATATAACTTCACAGGACACCTTAGTGGATTTTCTTCATTTTCTTGCTGCTCATACTTTTTTTTCTTCTTGTTCTTTGGTTTTCCATCTGCAGGTGAGGAAATTTTGATTACATCGTAAGATTACTGCTCAACAATAGTAAGAAAGATTGAAGGTAGCTGGCATATCTAATCAATACCTGTCATTGATGATGGAGGATAAAACCGTAGAAGTGCAGAAGTTGTGCCTCCACTTGCTTGGCCTGGCCTTTTCCAGTGTTTCATTATATGAGCAAAAGATAATTGCATATGGTCATCAGCCGTCTGTTGGGGTAGAAAAGAAACATTCATGCTATAAACAAATAAACATACAAATACCTCTCGGTGAACAAATATGTCCTTAAACAATTAGCTTTTAGTTTGTTGATACAATCACTAACACACTTTTACTCTCATGTTAAGAAAAAAACACACCACCATGAAATTTTAGAGTGGAAGTTCATATTCACAGAATAGTACAACGGGGACAAAAAGATTACCTGCCCCAACTAATAATAAGTCCAAGAACAGAGTACTGTGCATGCCCAAGTTTGTAAGTGTGAGTGTTGCCAACTCCAGTGTCTGTGCAGCTTCAGCTTGCTGTTTACATCAAATAGAAGCAATGTATGTCAAGATACAGTGCACTTTAACTCGCATATCATTTATTTTGCAAAAAAATTATTTGAGCATTTAGAAACAGTAGAGGTATAAGAATTCCATTTGGGTACATTTACTACTACCTGAACCGCTTCTCAAATGTGTTTCATAGGATGATAGATAGGTTGGCAGTTTATGAATGCAATGAATGCAACGTTCAAAGCCCACTGGATTCAATTTATTTTTTATTTTTTTAGACCTCTTGCAGGTAACATTTTAAATATTAATTCACTAAAAATTGTGCCGTTGTCAGCTTTTATAGTTTTTTAGAAGACTATTTTATAATAATCTAATCTTTAATGAGACTGGAAACAACAGATAATGGAAGTACAGCCACCCACTTGCATAAACCACACTTAAGAACTTAGGCATAATTTTGCTATCTGCTAATACATTTATCTTCTCTTAACATTATAGATTCACCATGTGCAGTCAAAGTAATTACAAATATGTACATCCATTTTCAACATTTTTACTATGGCTATCATTTCTCTCATTGTTTAAAGCTTAGGCTATTATAAAATGGAATATGTTTAAAAATGTGGAATCTAGAAACTCCTATAATTGCACAACTCATAGGGAATTAATGTTAAAAATATCACCTGCCCAGGTCTAAAAGCACAAAGGTTGACTGCACTGGTACTCTAATTCGTGTTCGTATACCGTCAGCCTATCCACTCGGCCAACGAAACGTGTGTGAAGCGGTTCATTGTAGTAAATCAACCAAAGTGGAGTTTTTATACCTCAACCGATTCTACATGCCTGAATAAGGTTTTCCAAAATAAATGATATGCGAGTTACGCTGCTATGAATCTCGACATATACTGTATCATAACTCCTGTATTTGCTGGCATATAAGACACCCTTTTTTCTCTACAAAAATTGGTCCAAAAACTGGATGTGTTTTACACGCCAGTTGCCAGTTAAGGTAGGTACCTACAAGTTCCATTTCTTTCCAAGGAATTAAAAAAAAAAAAAAAAAAATGGTGTCAAATGCAGGAAATAATGTTTTAAGTGGGGAAATTTGCTTTAAGGTTCTATCTTACATTTTTGATATAGTAGTAAGGACAGTTTACAAATCACAACAAAGACGTGATGTCAAGCTGCAACAGGTACATAAAAAAGACATGCACATACAACTTTTCAGCTATTGCCCGTGGCCTTCTTCAGAAAATAGCAGATTCACGCAATCACACAGTCACACAATTGTCAACTCCAGGTGCCGCACTTCGAATCACGCTATACGTGTGGAAACGGGTAAGAGGAGGGGGGATAGGTTTATTTATTTATTTACCTCCTCCCATCACCCACCTTCCCACTCCATTCCTAAGCTGAATCACTCCTCCCATCTAATTTGCACATGCTCTGCAAGGCTGTGCTGTATCCATCCACACCACCATGACACAACCTTCCTACCCCCCCCCCCTCCCCTCTCCTCTATTTCCACACCGTAGAGTGTGAATCGAACTGCAGCAGCCGGAGCTGATAGTTCGGTGTCAGAGTGATTGCGTGAATGTCCTATTTTCTGAAGAAGGCCAAGGCCGATAGCTGAAATGCTGTGTGTGTGTGTGTTTTATGTATCTGTCACAGCTCGATGTCACGTCTTTGCGGTGAGTTGTAAACTGTCCTCATTACTATATCATTAGTTGATCGATTGTAAATCTACAAGACCAAACTGCATGGTCATCAGTCTGTTATCGTTAATTCCAACCTGGACTTTCCATTATTAGATATCTAACATTTTCGTAGTTTGTATTTAATATATGTACATAATGTGCAGCAAAATACCCATCAGAAACTTTCTTATGTAGTAAAGGTTTTCTGCATTTTGTACTATTTTTAGTGCCAAGCGCAACGAACTGTAACTTCATAGAAAGAAGGAACTATCAATGTAATTGATCATAATTGATATTTTCAGTAATCCTGTAACAGTGTCATTCATTATTTGAATAATGAAAACACTGCTCACATATTTGTACACGTCTTGCCCGATGATATTTGAGAATTGATTCGCATTCTCAAGCGCAAATATGTATGCCAGTGTTTTTTGTGATGTTTGCAGAGTGTCTGCGTTTCACAGTAGTTGTCTTTATGAGGTTATAACATGCTGTGCCCCTTACAGGGCACTGACCAATACACAGACGCATACCATCCATCATTCTCACAGTTGATGGAACATCACAAAAAATACTTACATAAATATTCGCACTTCACAAAAAATTCTCAAAACACTTCATTTTAAACACGAAAACCCCTTACTTTACATGCAAACCGATACCCAGCACTGTGGCTGATGGGATCAGTCTTAACCAGTGCCACTTCGGTGACAATGTAAGGACTTTATGGCATGACAGCTGATAAGTGTCATAGTCGGCACGTACTGTAAACAGCAAAAGGTGAAATATCCGTTGGAATAAATGCAAACTGTCAAGTAACTTGACTGCGTAAAGTTTATGAACACTACTTGAAGGCAGTGCCTTAAATATTTGATGTACATAAACATACTTATTATAATAATATTGCAATAGATGTATTAGGTGTGACCCATTCCCCCCCCCCCCCCCCCCCTTAAAAATTTGTCTTAAAAGTGGGGTGCTTTTATACACTTATGTGTCTTATATGCTGGCACATCAATCCTAAGCGCAACCACCTTTACAGCGTTTGACTTGACGACAATAGTAGCTGTGGTGCCCGCTTAGCAGGCTACCCGACGTCTGCACTAAATTTAATACGGGTTGGCGTGCATGTTATCTCTGACATACATAACACTTTTAGAATTAATTCTGGCGTAATTTTGTGGTGTAAGAGGCAGCAAGTGGATGTGGTTGGGAGCTTTTTTTCTGCTCCACTGCGAGGCCTTTGTTTGTGTCGCATTCTTGTGAAAGTAGAACATGTTTCTCAGCCGACACAGTACTGAGTGTTGTGTGACAGTGTTTATAGGAAAATGGTGAAAATCACTTATTCTATTCTACAATTCATACGTGCACACAGGAACAGTGTGTGAGCTACAGATACTATTTCATGAGAAATTTCCTAATGTTCTGATTCTTATTGGAGTCCAATTCATAAATTGGTGGCCACCTTTCGCGAAACGGGAACTGTTCTAGATAGAAAACAAACACATCCAGTTCACATAGACGAAACATTGGATAACTTTTGACAAGCTCTGGAAAGGTCTCCTAAAATATCAATTCGATGCCTTTCTCAAGAGATTGGAATTTCCTATGGCTCTCCTCAGATAGCTACGAAGCTACTGAAGTTACAACCATTTAAATTAACTGCAGTAAAAGAACTTAAACTGGGTGACACTGCAAAAAAGTTGCGGTTTTCTGAATGGATTCTGAAAAAGTGCACGACGGAGAAATTGACCCGAACGTAACTTTCTTTTCGGAAGAATGAGTTTGGAAAAGCCTAACTTAATTCATGAGCAGCCCCTGCACGATCAAAAAATAGGCGTGTGGTGCACTATTAGTGGCGAGACAATAATAGGCCCTATATTTTTTCAGGAAACAATTAATAGTGACAAATATGTCAAAAACATATTGCAGCCTTTTTTTTTTTTTGCCCAATTAACTGAAAGAGAATGTGCTTTTATGACATTTCAGCAAGACTGCCACAGCACATACAGCCAACTTATCATTAAGGGAAATTGGTAATATGTTCGGTGAAAGAATTATCACTAAGAATATTTGGCCACCTAGTTCTCCCAATTTAACCCTGTGATTTTTATCTGTGGGGAGCATTAAAAGAGAGTGTACAAATCAAATCCCCACACTTTAGATGAACTAAAAACAAAGATTCGTCATGAAATCACTGCAGTTTCTGAGAGGGAACTTCAGAGTTTAACTTCCTCAGCAGGTGTCAGGAATGCTCGAACAACAAAGGGAGGCAGTTCCAGCACCTCCTTGCGTAATATAGGTGAGTAAAAAACCTTTCTAAGTGTTTGTGTTATGTATGACAGAAACAACTTGTGTGACAACCCGTATTAAATTTAGTGCGGACGTCAGGTGGCCCGCTAAGAAGGCACCACAGCTGCCATCGCTGGCAAGTCGCACGCCGCAAAGGCGGTTGCACTGAGGATTCATCACCCTGCATTATACTGCTTCTATTTGACGATGTAAACACCAAAGACCACTAGAGTTGGCTACATTCACACTTCGCAACTAGGGCATGTGAAATGCTCTGTTCTTGGACTTTAAATTATTCGGAGTGGGTAATTCTTTTGTTCCCGCATTGTACATTAGTATGTTCAGCAGCAATGACTGCCATTTGAAATGTATCCGCCTGCGGCTTCAACATAAACACTGATTTTGTCACAACAGCACCTACTGCTAAAATGGGCCTGTGGCTCTTGTAACTAAGAACTAATCGCAGTTCAGTCCAACTTGAGAGCGCGCACACAGACTGCAGCACACATATATACATCAACTACACCAACAAATTGGCTAATATGAAATAGGGTGTATTATCGGCAAGGGAGTATGTGACCCATCCATCCATGAAACGGCTGCCCACGTGGGACGAATTGTTTTGGCAGTGCAACAGGTGTGTGCAGAATCATTCATAGAGGGCAATAACACATGACGAGATTGGTCAGGTTGCAACACGCAGACCATCCTCCACCTCTACCTCCACAGTAAACAACTCCTCATCTGAATGGCATTGCTGGATGTATCAGCATTGTCTTCTGCTCTAGTGGAACAGTAGAACACATTGCTAACTAACAGGCACATTTCTTACTGCACGGGTTGTGTGTACATCGTCCACTTATCCAGCTACCTGCGACTAACATGTAGAAACATGCTACATAGCAATGGTGTATGGAACATAAATGGGTACAGGAATAGCGTAAGCTAGTGTTTTTGGATGACTTCCGGTTCTGTTTGTTCGAAATTGATGGTCGCATTTTGGTTCACTACATACAAAGAGAGCGGCATCATGGTGACATACGGCACTACTTAGTGGCCTTAAAGTGTGGGGGTTCTCTTGCATACAACCTCAACTCACTCTTGGTGTGTCCAGGGCACTTTGTCCAGTTTGACCTACATGAATGACATCCTGTAACCATAGCCATACACTTTCTGCACAACACCCCAGCACCATTTTTCAGCAAGACTATGCACGACCACACGTGTCTGCACTAACGTGCCTTGTTGTTGTTGTTGTTGTTGTTGTTGTTGTCGTCATTGTTGTTGTTTTCAAAGGGGACTAAACAGCTGGGTTATCAGTCCCCTGTTCCCAGAAAAGAGATCACATCATGTGATTTATGGTTTAAGACGAAGCACTCCACAGCCAGTACAAGAGAAGTACAGGAAGATAGTGTGTGCTAAAATGACAAAAGGAAAAGGGAAACCACAAAAGTAGTGGACCAGATAGTCAACTGTGCTAAAATATCACAGCACAAGAGTGTGGCCGGCTGATCACTAGGATAATAATGGATGAGCCAGTCATCCTGCACACACTAAAGCTGCCAGTTGGAAATATGACTGGCAAGACAAAAGGAACAACAGATTTAAACTGTAAGTGGTGGGCGCCTGAAAGATTGGGCTTAGGTCCCAACATTAAATCATACAATAAAAACCAGCTGTGCTAATAAAACCTAAAACACGGTCAACCATAGAGGCATCGCCAGCTAAAAGCAAAGGAAGCACAGAAGGCAGGTTAAATGACTGCCGCAATGTAGCTGAAAGTGGACAGTCCAACAAGATGTGGACCACAGTCAACAGAGCGCTACAACGGCAGTTTGGTGGGTCCTGTCGACGCAAGAGGTGGCCGTGCGTGAGCCATGTATGGCCTATACACAGCTGACAGAGGACAACCGAGTCCCTTCGAGAAGACCGAAGAAAAGTCTTCCAAGCTGCTGTCTAAGGTTTGATCACACGGAGCTTATTGGGCATACTCAATGTCAACCACTCTGAGTTCCTGGCCATGGATATCATGCGGTGCAGACTCAAGCGAATACACCTTTCTGAGAGGCGATGGCCTGCTTGGCCAGCTGATCAGCTTGTTCATTCCCTGAAATGCTGATGTGGCCCAGGGTCCAGATGAAAGCCACAGAACGGCCAGACACACCAAGACTGAACACAGAGTCTTGGATGGATTGCACCAGATAGTGTTTGGGGAGAGCTTACAAGCCACTCAGGCAGTCACTGCAAATGACATACGACTTCCTGGGATATGTACAAAGGTGATCTAGAGCATAAATGACAGCGATCAGCTCTGCCCTAAAGATGGTACAGCCAGGAAGCAGGGAGCTTGTTTCAATGTGGTTGCCATGAACATAGGCGTAACCAATCTTTGCTTTCTACCTGGGAACCATCAGTGTCCGACTTCTGCAACATGGAACATGCCAAGGATGTCCAGAAACGGTTGATGAAGTGTATGTGGTGAAACAAACGCCTTTGGATCGCAGGACAATTGCAGGTGGAGTTGTAGGCGAGGGATGGACCAAGGAGGGATATGAGATTGGCAGGAGAATGCAGAAGGGAGCGGTAGGGACTCGAGTGAGGAAAGGAGAGTACGTACCCGAACCGCGACTGGAAGACCTGATCTGGGTCGACGTTGTGGAGAGGGAAGGACAGTGTTTGGAAACAAAATCCTGCAATTTGGATGGTGACATGCAATGTGAATGTGGGCGACACATGAAGCCAATAACTGTTGCTGGCGAAACCTCAGGGGAGGGATGCCAGCTTCAGCGACACGGCTTCGCACAGGGCTGGTGCGTAAAGCCCCCGTTGCGAGACGAACACCACCATGAAGAATGGGATCGAAGATCCGCAATGCTGAAGGTGATGTAGAGTCATACATCTGGCTTCCATAATCCAGACATGATAATATTAGGGCCTTAAAGAGTTGCACGAGAGTGACAGCCACCTCCCCAGGCAGTGTGGCCAAGACAGTGCAGTATATTTACATGCCGCCAGCACTTTTGCTTCAGCAAACAAAAGTGTGGCTCCCAAGTCAGTCGGTTGTCAAACAGCGTGCCGAGAAACCGATGCGTTGCTGCGACATGAAGCTGTTTGTCAGCAAGGAAGAGTTCTATGTCAGGATGAATGACCCGACGACGACAAAAGTGCATCACTCAGGATTTGGATGCTGAGAACGTGAAGCTTTGCGCTAGGCCCATGTTTCTGCCTTTTGAATGGCTCCTTGCAGATGCCTTTCATTGACACCAATGTTAGCAGAATTGTAATATAAACAAAAGTCATTGGTAAACAAGGACGAATGGAACGATGACCCTACAGCCTCCGCAAGTCCGTTTATGTCAACTAAAAATAGAGGTACACAGGAACGGAGCCCTGGGGGAAACCATTCTCTTGGATGTGACGGGAGCCGAGAGAAGTACCGACTCTAACCCGTAAAGTACAGAGTGAGAGGAAGTTCTTTATTAACATTGGTAGGGGACCATGTAGGCCCCAGTCATACAGCGTAGCCAATATATGGTGGCGTCTTACACCTTGCGAAGATCAAAGACGACCACAACCATGTGCTCACGCCTGGTGAAAGCAGTGCGGATAGCCGACTCCAACGACACTAGATTGTCTATTGCAGAGCGGGCATGGTGGAAGCCCCCTTCTTGAGGGGTGAGGAGTCCCTGGTCTTCAAGAACCCACATGAGCTGCCGACTTGCCATACATTCGAAGATCTTGCACAGAACATTGGTGAGGCTTATTGGGCGGTAGCTCTCGGCCACCTGCAGATCGGCACCAGGTTTCATCACTAGGATAATGATGCTAGCCTGCCATTGGGACAGGAAAGCACCTTTCACCCAGAATGGTTGTACAGGGCATCATTGAAGTCATCATTGAAAATCCGCAGGGATGTGATGAAGTAACTGGCTGTGAACACTGTCCGGTACTAGGGAGGTGTCAGGACATGCAGCTAGGGCACTCTCAAACTCCCACTCACTGAACAGCGCATTGTATTTTTCCTGGCAGCGTGTGTGAAAGAAAAGTTGCCACTGTTCAACACACTCTTTGAGCGTGCAGAAGTCAGCACTGTAAGATGCTGATGCCGAGCTACGAGCATAATGTTCTGCCTTGTACTGCGCAATTGCAGCTGGGTCTGTGGAGAGAGTACCCCAAATGTGGAGACTGGGGATTCCTGCCAGTGGACAATGTCTGACAAGGCGCCTAACCTGCTTCCACACCTCAGTTGGAGAGGCCCGAGAGCCAATAGTGGTTACATACCTCTCCCAGCTATCTCACTTGCTTTGTTGTATCAGCCGACGAGCTTCGGCACAGAGCTGTTTAAAAGCAATCAGGTGCTCCAAAGAAGGATGGCGGCGATGGGCTGGAGCACCTCACAACAATCCATCAGGGTACCGACTTACAATGGAGCAAACCAAAGGATTTCGGGACTGTAGCTTCAGCAGCTGAAACAATGGCCCCAGTGACATGATCAACAGCCAAATCAATGTCATCTGGGAGCGGAGATGTTACTGTAGCAGCCGAGGTGTAGGCCGGCCAGTTTGCCCAACGGAGTGACCATTGGGGCAGGCTACCTGTAGGTGGTGACTGTGGGAGCGACAGGATGATAGGGAAATGGTTGCTTCCACAAAAATTGTCATGGAACTTCCAAATAAGCTCGGCCTGAAAAGGGACAGATCTATGGCTGAATAGGTGCCATGGGCCAAGCTGAAGTGTGTGGTGGCTCCATTGTTAAGAAGGTACTCCATGTCTCTACCATGGGCTGTAGTCTCAGTTACACCCCACAAGGAGATGTGGGCATTAAAGTCCCCAAACAGGAGGTACGGTGGGGGAAGTTGAGTAACCAAAGCAGCTAGTTCTGCAGAAGACAATGCCTTGTCCGGAGGAAGGTACAGAGAGTACATAGTGATCTCCTGCCCTGTCGGAATCCTCACAGCAACTGCCTCGAGTGCAGTGTAGAGTGGAAACGATGCACTGGGACATTGGTGAGGACAAAGATGCAAACAGCTCTGGAAATCCTGTCATAGGCTGCACGGTTTTTATAACAGCCCCAGTAAGCACGAAGGGCAGGGGTCCACTGAACAGAAAACCAAGTTTCCTGCAGGGCTACATAGAGAACAGGGAATTGGCACAGTAAATGGCGCAATTCAGCTAGACGGTGGAAATAACCACCACAGTTCCACAGAAGAATATTGCTGTTAGCGTACTGGGATGCCACGAGCGTCGCAAACATTGAATTTACACCTCAGTATCACCTTCTGCTGCCAACTTAGTACTTGAGGCATCAATACCCATCGACTCTGGGAGGTCGGTGAGTGCTAGGCCCTCAGTGGACACTAGCATCTCCAACCCATCCTCAGAATCTGAAGTTTGAGAGACCGATGGCGGGAGTGCCATCGGAAGAGATTTTCTCTTAGATCTCTTTTTCTTTTGCATGTCATCCCACTGTTCTTTTGGCTTAGACCACTGGGAGGGCTTCTCTGAAGTTTCAGGAGCCGATGAGGATTGGGAAGCCCTTCGACCAGTGGTGTACGCATCTCCCAGCAAACAGCTTGGGTCCTCTGGTCCACTCTTCGAAACTAGAGAAGGGAGTGTCCCAACAGACTTCTCCCTAGTGCGAAAAGCTGGGGAAGGCTGCTGCTTCTCCGGCTGGGGATGGGGACTTGTGTCCCCGATGGTGGGGGTTAGGTAGCCAGCCCCCATTGATGGTAGTGGTGGGGCAATGAATGGAGGCCCCCCCAACCTTCAAGGAGGCAGAATGAGTTCGATGGCCCTTTAGGGCCCACAGAAGATGGTTGTACTGTTGGTGCCACCGTCGCCAGAGCAGAGTAGTTGGCAATGACGTAACTGTCACATAGGTAGTTGTCAGCAGACCAGTGTGGAGTCTTTCATATTTTTTCCTTGCCTCAGAGTTTGTCAGTCTGTGCAGGGTCTCAATTTCCATGATTTTACACTCTTGGCGGAGAATGGTACAGTCTAGTGAACAGGGTGGATGGTGCTGCCCACAGTTGACACATATGGGAGGGGGAGTACATGGAGTGTCTGGATGGGATTGACACCCGCATTCCCTACATGTGGGGTTGCAGCGGGATGACATATGCCCAAATTTGCAACATTTGAAGTATCACATAGGGGAAGGGATGTAAGGCTATATGTCACACCGGTAAATCATGACCTTGACCTTTTAGGGCAATGTATCACTATCAAAGGACCAAGATGAAAGCACTGGTGACAACCCTACAATCCTTTGGACCCCTATATATGCGCCAGACGAAGTGGATGCTCTGTCACTCTAAGTTGGCACATAACACGTCATCAGACAGTAGGAGGAGGTCTCTGTGGTAAATCAGACCCTGGACTAAGTTCAGTGATTTGTGGGGTGTTATGCTTACAGGGACATCACCCAGCTTGTAGCAAGGAAGCAATGCTTTTGACTGAGCAGGTGATGCAAATTCTATCAGCACTCGACCGCTCCTCATCTTCGACACTCCCGCGACTTCACCTTACTTATCCTCCAGATTTTCTATGAAGAAAAGAGGTTTTGTTGTCATGAAACTTTCCCCATGTGTTCTGCTGCATACGAGATATTTTGGAGAGTATAACTCATCCCTATCTTTAGCCTGATGTTCCTCCCATGATTTACCAAAGGAAGAGGGGGAGGGCGGTCACATTTAGTGGCATTGAAATTTGATCTTCCTCATTTAGAGACGCAATTGGCATAGTTTATAGCTGGTTTCATCTTGGTCCCACGAGCAGCTAGGTGTATAAAAGGTCCACCCAGATAGAGACCCGCTTGCCTGGGTAAGCCTTATACAACTGAGGTGCGACAGGTTTCTAGGAGGTTGCTCGCCAGCAACTGATCAACCTCAACAGGCATGCATCTCCTCGGCATGTAGCACACCTTGAGATTGAGGGGTTTCTTTCTTTTTTTTTTAAATAAAGGTTTGTACTATTCTCACGAACCCGGGCAATTAAGCCAAGATCCCCAGGCTCTGAAACATACAACGTTCCACCGTCATGCCGAACAATTGTCGTTTAAGCACGCACAGAGCTTACGGTATAGCGGACTGTTGGCATGACACAGCCCATGGTTCAGGATCCCAGGTTCGCCAAGCCCATACTCAGCAAATTAATGCTGAGCCCCTGAGGGGATGTGCCTTCTTTGTGATGTAGAATGACAGCCTTTCGCCCTGAACCACCAGACTTGTCGATGACTGAAAACGTTTGGGATATGGTGAAACAACAGACTCAGCAATATGAACCAATGCCAGTTACCACAGATGACCTTTGGAGACTATACCAGAGAACACTACATGCACATTATACATATCAATGGCATCACGCATGAACCAAGTTAACAGGGCCCATGAACGACTGTGTCTACTAGGCAACAGGACATGTGCTGAACCAAAGTGACCGCAATTCTAATCGTTTCTACAGAAAACACTAACAAATATGCCCTGTGAATATGAACTAATGTTTCACGGTGTTCTGTTTTAACTGAACATGACTGTAATTTTTGTTGTTGTGGTCTTCAGTCCGCAGACTGGTTTGATGCAGCTCTCCACGCTACGCTGCCTTGTGCAAGTCTCTTCATCTGAGAAAACGTTCGGCAACCTACATCCTTTTGAATCAGATAGCCGTACCGTAGGTGCAACCACAGCGGAGGGGTATCTGTGGAGAGGCCAGACAAACATGTGGTTCCTGAAGAGGGGCAGCAGCCTTTTCAGTAGTTATAGGGGCAACAGTCTGGATGATTGACTGAGCTGGCCTTGTAACATCAGCTAATGCGGCTTTGCCACACAGCTACTGCGAACAGCTGAAAACCACAGCTGTTACTTTTCCCGAGGACATGCAGCTCTACTGTATGAACATATGATGATGGCATCCTCTCGGGTAAAATATTACGGAGGTAAAATAGTCCCCCATTCAGATCTCCGGGCGGGGACTACTCAGGAGGATGTGATCATCAGGAAAGACGATAGTGGCATTCTACGGATCGGAGCGTGGAATGTTAGCTCCCTTAATCGGGTAGGAAAATTAGAAAATTTAAAAAGGGAAATGGATAGGTTGAAGTTAGATATAGTGGGGACTAGTGAAGTTCGGTGGCAGGATGAACAGGATTTCTGGTCAGGTGAGTACAGGATTATAAATACAAAATCAGTTGGGGGTATCACAGGAGTAGGACTGATAATGACTAAGAAAATAGGAATGCAGGTAAACTACTACGAGTAGCACAGTGATCACATTATCATTGTCAAGATAGATACTAAGCCAACACCGACCACAGTAGTACAGCTTTATATGCCAACTAGCTCTGCCGATGATGAGGAGATCGAAGAAATATATGAGGAGCTAAAGGAAATTATTCAGACAGTTAAGGGAGAGGAAAACTTAATTGTGATGGGAGACTGGAATTCGGTAGTAGGAAAAGGAAGAGAAGGAAACATAGTAGGTGAATATGGACTGGGCAGAAGGAATGAAAGAGGAAGTCGCCTGGTAGAAATTTGCACGGAACATGGTTTAATCGTAACAAACACGTGGTTTAAGAATCACAAAAGAAGGTTGTATACGTGGAAGAGACCAGGAGACACTGGAAGGTATCAGATAGATTTTATAATGGTAAGACATAGATTCCGGAACCAGGTTATAAACTGCAGGACATACCCAGGGGCAGATATAGACTCTAACCATAACTTGTTAGTCATGAACTGTAGGCTGAAGCTGAAAAAACTGCAGAAAGGTAGGAAAAGGAGATGGGACATAGATAAATTGAAGGAACGTGAGGTTCTGGAGAATTTCAGAGGGAGATTTGGGCATAAATTAACAGAAACAGGGGGAAATAAAACGGTAGAAGAGGAATGGGTAACATTGAGAGATGAAATAGTGAAGGCAGCAGAGGACAAAATAGGTAGAAAGGCAAGACCTCCAAAAACAATCCTTGGATATCACAGGAAATACTAAATTTAATTGATGAAAGAAGAAAATATAAAAATGCAGTAAATGAAACAGGCAAAATGGAGTACAGACGACTAAGAAATGAGATTGACAGGAAGTGCAAATTGGCTAAGCAGGAGTGGCTAGAAGCCAAATGCAAATCTGTAGAAGAATGTATAACAAGGGGAAAAGTAGATACCACCTGCAGGAAAATAAGAGAGACATTTGGGGACAATAAAAGCAACTCTACGAATATCAAGAACTCAGATGGGAAACCAGTTCTCAGCAAAGAAGGGAAAGCTGAAAGGTGGAAAGAGTACATAGAGCAGCTCTACAAAGGAAATGTACTTAGAGACAATGTTGTAGGAAGGGAAGAGGAAATAGATCAACATGAAATAGGAGGTACTATACTGAGAGATGAATTTGACAGAGCCTTGAAAGACCTAGGTCGGAACAAGGCCCCAGGAGTAGATGACATACCCTCAGAGCTACGAAAGTCTCTGGGAGAACCAGCCATGACAAAACTATTTGAACTGGTGTGTAGGATGTATGAGACAGGCGAAATACCCTCAGACTTTAAGAAAAATGTAATAATCCACATTCCAAGGAAATCAGGTGCAGACAGGTGTGAAAATTACAGAACCATCAGTTTGATAAGTCATGGTTGCAAAATTTTAACACGAATTATCTACAGGAGAATGGAAAAGCTGGTAGAAGCTGACCTCGGGGAAGATCAGTTTGGATTCAGGAGGCAATACTCACTTTATGTCTTATCTTAGAAGATAGATTAAGGAAAGGCAAACCTACATTTTTAGCTTTTGTAGATTTGGAGAAAGCGTTTGACAATGTTGACTGGACTACACTCTTCCAAATTCTGAAGTCAGCAGGGGTGAAATACAGGGAAAGGAGAATTATTTACAACTTGTACAAACGCCAGACCGCAGTTATTAGACTCGAAGGGCATGAAAGGGAAGCATCAGTTGGGAAGGGAGTAAGACAGGGTTGTAGCCTTTCTCCGATGTTATTCAATTTGTACATCAAGCAGGCGGTGAAGGAAAGCAAGGAAAAATTTGGAATAGGGATTAAAGTTCAGGGGGAACAAATAAAAACATTGTGTTTTGCTGATGACATTGTAATTCTGTCAGAGACAGCAAAGGACCTGGAAGAGCAGTTGAATGGAATGGACAGTGTGTTGAAGAGAGCGTATAAAATGAACATTACTAAGAGCAAAACAAAAATAATGGAATGCGGTCTTAGAAAGTCGGGCGATGCTGAAGGAATTAGATTAGGTAACGAAACAATGAAGGTGGCAGATGAGTTTTGTTACTTGGGTAGTAAAATAACATGCGATGGTTGCAGTATAGAGGATATAAAATGTAGAATGGCAATGGGAAGAAAAGCATTTTAGAAAAAGAGAAATTTGCTAACATCGAATATTAATTTAAGGGTAAGGAAGTCTTTTCTGAAGACATTTGTGTTGAGTGTTGCCTTGTACAGGAGTGAAACATGGACGATAAGCAGTGCGGATAGGAAGAGAATAGAGGCTTTTGAATGTGGTGCTACAGAAGAATGCTGAAGATTAGGTGGGTAGATGGCATAACTAAGGAAGAGGTACTGAACAGAATTGGTGAGAAAAGGAATTTTTGGCGTACCCTGACTAAAATAAGGGATCGCTTGGTAGGACACATTCTTAGACATCGGGGAATCGTAAATTGAGCATTGGAGGGAAGTGTGTGGGGTAAAAATCGCAGACGGAGACCAAGAGACGCGTATAGTAAGCAGATTCAAGTGGATGTGGGTTGCCGTTCTTATGAGGAGATGAAAAGGCTTGCTCAGGATAGAGTAGGGTGGAGAGCTGCATCAAACAAGTCTCCAGACTGAAGACCATAACAACAACATAGTCCATGTTTCACTCCCATACAATGCTACACTCCAGACAAATGCTTTCAGATAGGACTTCCTAACATTTAAATTAATATTGGATGTTAACAAGTTTCACTTTTTTAGAAACGCCTTTCTTCCCATAGCCATTCTGCATTTCATATCTTCTTTACTTCGGCCATCAGTAGTTATCTTGCTACCCAAATAACAAAATTCATCTACTACTTTTATTGTCTCATTACCTAATCTAATTCCTTCAGCATCACCTGATTTTCTGACATTGCATTCCATTACCTTCGTTTTACTGTTGTTAATGCTCATCTTATATCTTCCTTTCAAGACACTGTCCATCCCATTCAAATTCTCTTCCAAATCCTTTGCAGTCTCTGACAGAATTACTATGTCATCAGCAAACCACAATGTTTTTATTTCTTCTCCTTGCACTTTAATGCCCTCTCCAAATTTCTCCTTCCATTCCTTCACTGCCTGCTCAATGTACAGATTGAACAACAGTGGGGAAAGGCTACAACCCTGTCTTACTCCCTTCCCAACCTCTGCGTCCCTTTCTTGCCCTTCGACTCTAATAACCACTGTCTGGTTTTTGTATAGGTTGAATATAACTCTTCGCTCCCTATATTTTACCCCTGCTACCTTCAGGAGAGTCAATATGGAGATTGATCAACTGCTTAGGGCGGCTACTCTGTCGGACATAGGTTTGGTTCCTGTTGATGCTATTGATAGGTAGGATTTCACTAGGCTTGCATCTCAATAGGAAAGGGAAGAGGAAACTAGCTGGGTTGATAGCAAAATCCTTAAGGGGGGACACTGGAATTCATGGAAGTACTTCTTTTTTAGGCTAAGATCAGTGTCCAGTGAGAAGCTCATTCAGGCAGGTGCTAAAAATATTGAAAAATCAAATGTTTCTCAGAAAAGTAAAGTAAACAATAATGTTAGCATTTTTCACCAGAATATTGGGGGACTAAAGAATAAAATAGATGTGCTTTTAGTTTGTTTAGATGATATAGAAACTGATAATGTGATAGATATACTATGCCTGTCTGAGCATCACATTGTCACCGGTATGGAAAATGTGAATGTCTGTGGATATAAATTAGTCTCAAATGTAAGTAGAGATAATAAGATAAGAGGAGTTGCCATATATGCCAAAAGCTATCACAGTGTAAAAAATTTAGAAACAAAAAAGTTTTCTGTAGAGCAGCATATTGAAGCATGTGCCTGCCAGCTTGAACTCAATGATGATTATCTTATAATTGCAACAGTATATAGGTCCCCTTCAGGGAACTTTCAGTTATTACTGGAAAACTTGGATGCCTTGTTGTGCTATCTGTCAGATAGGGGGAAGCAAATTATTATTTGTGGTGATTTCAATGTAGATTCACTGAAAGAGTGTAATAGGAAGAAAGACCTGCAAGTCTGTCTTGGCTCATTTAATCTGACATCCGTTATTGATTTTCCTACTCTGATAGTAAAGGACAGCAGTACATTGATTGATAACTTTTTTATAGACCAAGTTAGTTTAACAACATAAATGCTTGTACTGTTGAGAATGGTCTTTCTGATCATGGTGGACAGCTAGTAACAGTATATGAGATAGCTCCGTTCAGTAATTCGAAATAGTCCACCAGAATTGTGCGCTCAATTAATGACTTAACAACTAGAAATTTCAAAGAAAATCTACAGCAGTTATACTGGGATGAGGTTTACAAGGAACATGATGTTACTTTAAAATATAATTTATTTCACGATATATTTGTAAGGGTATTTGATAACTGTTTCCCCAAGAAATTAGTAAAATTTAATTCTAAGAAACCATGCAAAAAACCATGGCTTACTAAAGGAATAAAAATATCGTGTAACCAAAAAAGGGAACTATATCTGTCTGCAAGAAAGAGTAATAACCCAGAAACAATAAAATATTATAAAAGCTACTGTGCTACATTAAGAAAAGTTATTAAAAAATCAAGAAGCATGTGCATCATGTCTGAGATTAGCGCCTCTGATAATAAAATTAAAACAATTTGGAATTTTATTAAAAGGGAGACAGGGCAACCAAGAGCAGAGGAAGAGGGTATTACTATCAAAACAAATGGAAACTTTATTAACAAAAAGTCAGAAGTTGAAAACATTTTTCATGATTACTTTTTAAATGTTGTAGAGAAAATAGGATCTAAATGTTCATTAGAAGCAGCAAGGCGATAAATGTAAGAGGCCATACCGACACAATTTGTTACAATTGAAATTTCACCCACCTCACCTTCAGAAATTAGGAAAATAATAAACTCTCCTAAGAGTAAACGGTCATATGGAATTGATGGCATTTCCAGCAGGGTATTAAAAACTTGTTCCCAGGAGATAAGTAGGATTCTCAGTCACATTTGTAATAGCTCATTAAAGCAGGGTATTTTCCCAGATAGACTGAAATATGCAATCGTTAAACCTTTGCATAAAAAAGGGGATACATACGATGTCAACAACTACCGGCCCATCTCACTTCTGACAGCTTTATCAAAGATTTTTGAAAAAGTTATGTATTCTCGAATTTCTTCACATATTAGTAAAAATAAAGTTCTAACAAAATGTCAGTTTGGTTTTCAAAAAAGCTTTTCAACTGAAAACGCTATATATACCTTCACTGATGAAATATTAAATGCTTTGAATAATCAGACATCACCAGTTGGGATTTTTTGTGATCTCTCAAAGGCTTTTGATTGTGTAAATCATGGGATTCTTCTAGATAAGCTTAAGTATTGTGGTAAGATTGGGACAGTGCACAAATGGTTTAAATCATACTTAACTGGAAGAGTGCAGAAAGTTGAAATAAGCAGTTCACATGATGTAGATGAAACAATTAATTCTACTAAGTGGGGAGTTATCAAAAATGGGGTCCCAAAAGGTTCAGTCTTGGGTCCTTTGCTGTTCTTAATATATATTAATGACTTGCCATTCTACATTCACGAAGATGCTAAGCTAGTACTTTTTGCTGATGATACAAGTATAGCTATCACACCTGACAAACAGGAATTAACTGATGAAATTGTAAATGATATCTTCCAGAAAGTTATAAAGTGTTTCTCTACAAATGGACTCTCATTAAACTACGATAAAACCCAGTATATACAGTTTCATACAATAAATGGCACGACACCATTAATAAATTTAGACTTTGAACATAAATCTGTAGCTAAGGTAGAATATTCAAAATTTTTAGGTGTTTGCATTGACGAGGGACTGAATTGGAAGAAACATATTGAAGATCTCCTTAAACGTCTGAGTTCAGCTACTTACGCTATCAGAGTCATTGCAAAATTTGGTGATATACATCTCAGTAAATGAGCTTACTACGCCTATTTTCATTCACTGCTTTCATATGATATATTCTGGGGCAATTCAACATTGAGTAAAGTATTCATTGCACAAAAGCGTGTAATCAGAATAATTGCTGGGGCCCACTTAAGAGCATCCTGCAGACATTTATTTAGGGATCTAGGGATCCTCACTGTAGCTTCCCAATATATATATACACTCATGAAATTTGTTATTAACAATCCGACCCAATAATAATAGCAGTGTGCATAGCTACAACACTAGGAGAAAGGATGATATTCACTATTCAAGGTTAAATCTAACTTTGGCTCAGAAAGGGGTGAATTATGCTGCCGCAAAAGTCTTTTGTCACTTACCAAGTAACATCAAAAGTCTGACAGATAGCCACCTAGTATTTAAAAAGAAAAAGGAACTTATGATTGACAACTCCTCCTACAATGTAGATGAATTTTTAGATAAAACTTAAAAATAAAAACAAATCCTTAAAATATTGATTGTCAACTATAGACAACATTTACTAAACTGACCTGTTCCACATCATTATGAAATGTCGTATATATGGTCTATGGAACAAGTATTAATCTAATCTAAAGAATTTGGAAGAGTGAATTCCAGTCGACATTGTCAAAAGCTTTCTCGAAATCGACAAATGCTAAAACCGTAGGTTTCCCTTTCCTTAGCCTACCTTTTAAGATAAGTCGTAATGTGAGTATTACCTCCCGTGTTCCTTCATTTCTCCTAAATCCAAACTGATCTTCCCGAGGTTTGATTCCACACATTTTTCCAGTCGTCTGTAAATAATTCGTGTTAGTATTTTGCATCCGTGACTTATTAAACTGATAGTTCTGTAATTTTCACACTTGTCTGAACTTGCTTTCTTTGGAATGGGAATTACAATATTCTTCTTGAAGTCGGGGGGTATTTCCCCTGTCTCATATATCTTGCATATCAGGTGATACAATTTTTTCATGACTGGCTCTCCTAACGACATCAGCAGTTCAGACGGAATATCATCTACACCAGGGGCCTCGTTTCGACTCAAGTCCTTCAGCGCTCTGTCAAATTCTTCTCGCAGTATCATATCTCCTATGTCATCTTCCTCCTCTTCATCTTCCATTTCTAGAATACTGCTTTCAATTTTATTTCCTTTGTATAGGGCCTCTATATATTCCTTCCACAGTTCAGCCTTTCCATCTTTGCTTAGTACTGGCTTTCTGTGTGAGTTCTTGATATTCATACAGCTGCTTTTCTTGTCTCCAAATATCTCTCTTATTTTCCTGTAGGCAGTATCTATCTTTCCCCTAGTTATGCATTCTTCTACAGTTCTACATTTGTCCAGTAGCCAGTCCTGTTTAGCCAGACTGCACTTCCTGTCAATCTCATTTTTCAGACGTTTGTACTTCCTTTTTCCTGTTTCACTTGCTGAATTTTTATATTTTCTCCTCTCATCAATTAAGTTCAGTATATCCTGTGTTATCCAGGGATTTCTATTAGGCCTTGTCCTTCTGCCTATATGGTCCTCTGCAGCCTTCACTACCCTATCTCTCAGAGATAACCATTCTTCTTCTACTGTATTACTTTCTCCAGTTTCAGCCAGTCCTTGCCTAATGCTCCCTCTTAAACTCTCAACCACCTCTGGTTCCTTCAATCTGTCCAGGTTCCATCTCCTAACCTTCCTACCTTTCTGCAGTGTCTTAAGTTTTAATCTGTAGTTCATAACCAATAAGTTATGGTCAGAGTCTATATCTGCACCTGGATATGTCTCACAGTTTAGAACCTGGTTTCTATACCTTTGCCTTACCATTATAATGTCAATTTGGTACCTTCCAGTGTCTCCTGGTCTCTTCAATCTTTTATGATGATTAAAACAAGTTTTGGTGATCATTAAATTGTGCTCTGCGCATAATTCTACCAAGCGATCTCCTCTTTCATTCCTTTTTCCCAGTCCATACAGTCCATATTCACCTACTACATTTTCTTCTCTTCCCTTTCCTACTACCGAGTTCCAGTTCCCCATCAAAATCAAGTTTTCGTCTCCCTTAACTTTCTGAATGATTTCTTTTATCTCCTCATACATTTTCTCGATATCATCATCAGCTGTGCTAGTAGGCATATAAACTTGCACTACTGTAGTCGGTGTTGGCTTTATGTCTATCTTTACTACGACAGTCTGTTCACTATGCTGTTCACAGTAACTTACCTGCAGTCCTATTTTCTTATTCATTATCAAACCTACTCCTGCATTACCACCAACTCATTTTGTATTGATAACCCTGTACTCACCTGACCAGAAATCCTGTTCATCCTGCCACCGAACTTCAC
Organism: Locusta migratoria; assembly: GCA_026315105.1. NCBI lineage: Eukaryota > Metazoa > Arthropoda > Insecta > Orthoptera > Acrididae > Locusta > Locusta migratoria. Next base: position 637,371,196 of record CM048755.1, on the reverse strand, counting down.
TAATCCCTACCATATCTAACTTTAAACTATCCATTTCTCTTTTCCAATCTTCTAGCTTACACACGCGATTAAGAGTTAGAACATTCCATGTGTAATTAGAAGTGATTAATCAAGAGTATCTGAAGTGACAGTAATACAAATAGCCTGAATTTACAAATCAGTCTCAAAATAATAGTATACGAATTAGTATATAAATAAGAATAAAAACAATCTTGGAAGTACTTATCTGTCAAAGGAATAACAAAATGCATTTATACATAAAGAATACTACAGTATTTAACACGAACAGATTTTTGTCTCTCTACAAGTGCTAATACAGCGGAATGAAAGGGAACTAATAAATGTATTGCAAAACTTAAAACACATTCCTCGTACAAATGCATGTGACAGCAGATAATAATGAAGCTTTTGAATTTAACATCTAATAGATGATGTGATTCAGATGTTTTACATGCCAGGAGCTACAGAAAAGAGAGACTGCAGGAAATATTTCTTTATAACCTTTACAATGTGAGAAACTAACATTCAAAATTTCCTTATCTACTTTATTTCATTAGTGTAAATGTCAACAACCACATTCTGACATACATTTGTCCCAACTTACCACAAGGTTAAAGTATTTAGTATTGAAAAACATGAGAGTTGTAAGGAGTACATCGGGTGAATGGGCACCAAGCTGCTTGCTTTCCCACAGGTGTTCCTCCATCACCCGGGTGGCAATTTCATCTGCAAACATTATTGCAATACCATAAATCCTCTGCCTGTTTAATTAACAAAGATAAGAAGTTATTACTCTGCTAAACAAGAATGAAAGAATTAAATTTGTTATTAAATGAATACTAATGCATCAAGACAAAAATTTTCATTTAAAAACCAACTTTTCACTAACATTTCATGGAAATATTACACCACCTGTAAAGTACTCCACGATTACCCATTCAATAAGTTTCTACATCAGTTTTAACACATCAGTAATACAGAATGAAACTTCTCACTCTGCAGCAGAGTGTGCGCTGATATGAAACTTCCTGGCAGATTAAAATTGTGTGCTGGAACCAGGACTCAAATCTCAGACATTTGCCTTTTGCGGGCAAGCGCTCTACTGACTGAGCTATCCCGACATGACTCATGATGCCGCCTCACAACTTTACTTCCGCCAGTACCTTGCCTCCCTTGCCCGCGAAAGGCAAAGGTCCCAGGTTCGAGTCCCGGTTCCGGCACACAATTTTAATCTACCGCGAAGTTTTATTTACCATGTAAACTGACTGCCAGTGTGGCGCAGGTGATAGCGTCACCGACTGTGGGGCTGAAGGTTGCCGGTTCAATCCCGCCCACCGGCAAAAATTTATTACTTTGTAATAAACAATTCAAGAATGTTTAACATCTTTCTTATGTTCACTTGTAAATTCTATTTGTTTCTTATGTTAACTAATCTTCTAATTTCTGGTACATTCTGTCTGTGTATAAATAGCAGAGCACTCTGCCGGAGAGGCAGTAAGTGCTGACCAATGGAGAGTTCCAACTTATAAGCAGAACATTGGATAAGAGCAACTATGATCCACTGGGCCCCAAATAGCTACTGGTCATTCCAGCTCATCTCCAGCCAGCTATTCTCAAATATTTACACGATGCTCCAATATCCGGTCATCTGGGATTTGTGAAGACCCTAGACAGAATCAGACGCAGGTATTACTGGAAAGGTCTTTACCGATCTGTCAAGCACTATGTGAGTCACTAATGTGCCACAATTACCTCCAGGGCATCTCGTACCGATTCCACCGGCAGCAGCTCAATTCCACCAAGTTGGGATCGATCTTTTAGGAAGGTTCTCAAAGTTGACAACCGGTAACTGCACTGTCCGCACTGACTACCTCATCCATTACGCTGTGACCAAACCTGTGCCAACTGCAGAAGCTCCAGAGATCACAAAATTCCTTGTAGAAGACATTACTTTGAAGCGTGGAGCACCACGTGTCATGATATCTAATCGTGGAAAAGTATTCCACTCAAAACTAGTTTCAGAGGTAATGTCACGTTGTGACATTGTCCACAAAATGACAACCGCGTACCATCCTCAGACAAATGGTCTTACTGAACATTTTAATAAGACATTAGCCATATGCTGTTGATGTACGTCAGTGTTGAACAGAAGAATTGGGATATAATTCTGCCAGTCGTGAAATTTGCTTACAATACCACAAGACAAGACACCACAGGCTTCACTTCGTTTTTCCTGCTCCATGGTCGTGAAGCTGAGACGACAATGGATACGCTGTTCCCGTTCCAACCGGAAGACACTCAGGAAGACTATGTTAAACAGCTCATCACCAGGGTCAAAGAAGCAAGCCAGCTGGCTAGTATACGCACACTGGACATCCAGGAGAAGGACCGTCAGCGGTATAGCGACAAGCACCGACCTGTTGTGTACAGCCCAGGAGATCTCGTATGGATTTTTACCCCTGTACAGAAGGTTGGACTATCAGAAAAGTTGTTGGTCCGTATTGTCTCATACACTGCGTGTCTGTCATCAGATATGAAGTTGAGGATTATGAGCCGTCGTTGTAATGACAAAAACGAAGAGACATTGTCACGTTCCACGCATGAAGCATTACTACGATCCTGAAGAGCAGGTAGGCGACACTGGCTTCTTGTTCAAGGACTCTAAGGATGGTAATGTTACTGATGAACCGACGACAGGAACTTCTGTCATCGATAATCGTGGAGAAGGGAAGGATTCTCTAGAATTGTCATACAGAGGACCCCTGACAAGGTCAAGATACAGGACAATGCAGCTGGCTCCACAGGGAACATAACAGTGGGTTGCTGTTTTTCCAGGAGAGGGAGCAATGCCACGAGAGACCATGTAAACCGACTGCCGGCGTGCCGCAGGGTATAGCATCACTGACTGCGGTTCTGAAGGTCACCGGTTGAATCCCATTCATCGGCAAAAATTTATTTCTTTGTAATTTGCAATTCTAGAATGTTCTACACCTTTCTTATGTTGACTTGTAAATTCTACTTGTTTCTTATGTTAACTGTTGTTCTAATTTCTGGTAAATTCTGTCTGTGTATAAATAGCAGAGCACTCTGCCCAAAAGGCAGTTAGTACTGTGTGTAAGTTAAGTTCGTAGTAAACCTGCTTTCAGGATAAGTGCTGTGTTCAGTTGCCTTTGAAGTCAAGCTTGCTTCCATTTCAAAGCAACAAAATTTCAAAGATTTTCCCGCTCAACCGTAACGATTTTCGAAGAAATTTTATATGAACATTTGTGAAGTTTAACAATCATCGAAATATTTTTTTTTTTTTTTTTTTTTTTTTTTTTTTTTTTTTTTTTTTTTTACTTCGTGCCCATCACTGTGGAGAATGAGTATGAAGTTTTGCTCCTCTCTCTTGGGCACTATTGTGAAAAAATAAATGCAATTTGGTGTCTTTTACAACAGTATGCATTATCTTAAAAATAACAAAGAAAAGCATTTTATTAGTCATATTCAGCCAGAAAATGTTTGGCGAAGTTGCCAGAAAAAAGTCAGAGTCCAAAAAAAATCTTCAAGTTCAAGGACTAGAAGCAAGATGACCGTGAAACTTAGCATGTAACCTAATAACACAAGGTCCTCAAATATTAAGTTTCATGTATGTGCCTTCTTCTCATACCGAGTTAATGAGGTGCAAATTTGTGCATCAAGTCATACAAGCAACAATCGCTCAGTCAGTATGTTTTGATGATTGTTTAACATTCCTAATGTTCATACCTTCCGAATATATTTTCCATCCTTTTTAATCTGGGCTTTGGACTGTTACTGGTGGAAGTTAAAAATATATGGTTTTTGTTTTCATTTTATGTTGCATACAAATTTTTACTTTCTTTTTTAATATATTTTTTTTATTTCCTTTTTGTTGTCATTTATTTTTGAAACATTATGAATGTCACATCTTCTTTTCTGAGTGATTATAGACTGTTAATAATTTTTTAGTATGTGAGACCTCAGAACATAGCACCACACACAGCTCTAAATTCATATTTCTTTCTCGGCACACTTTCTGCTTGAAGCAGATTGCAAAACAACAGACTGGCATAAGTTTTGTTGAGTCTTATATCCCATTGCACTTTGGAAAATGCCTCCCAGTAAATCTTAGATGTCTTCAGAGTAAATGGAGTCAATATCCAGTAAAAGCAAACACAAAAACAACACTCAAACAGCAGCAAACAATCGAGAGGCTTCAACTTTGCAGGCAGAACACGGAACAGCTAATAGTTTCACGGAACGAATATATGGCTGGGCGTGTTATGTGGACCTGGATGTGAAAATGACTGGAAAATAAATAAATAAAGAAGAATAAATAAACAAAAGAAAAAATAAATAAATGAAAAAAATAAATAAATAAAAATTGCCTCTGCCAGAAAGAAAAATTTCTCCCGTTTCCAAATACATATGGTTTATTTAGTTTTAAATAGTTTTTATAGTCATAAATGCTTATTGAACAAATGTCTGCACACTTGCCATGCTTATGCTTCAGGCAGGGAATGTCACCATAAACATTCTATGCCTGCCACAGTCATGAAAACAAAAAAGCCAATATACAGGGACCTTGCAAATAAAAAAATTTCTTAACATATGTCTACATGGCTATTCACAAAACCATAATGAGAGTTTCAACGGCTGTGTGTGGCAACGAGTACGCAAAACAGTGTTTGTTGGGTGGACAGTACTATAAATAGGTGTGATTTGATGCTGTTATCTGTTTCAATGATGGTGTAATTATCAGAACTAAAGTAATGGGCAAATTATGCATACAGCCAGAAAATATGGTAATATTATAGCTGCTCCGACTGCCATAGATCGTCAGTGACTAGTTGAAGCTGAAAGGGCTGCAGAAGCCACCACTAAAGAGTCCAGAGTAAGGAAAAGACTCCGCAGAAGATGAAGCAGCTGGCTAGCAACATTATGCCCCTGCAATGTTCTGAAAGGCGCATACGGTGAGTCAAAATCACTCAACATTCTTTACTCATTTTCTCAAAACTACATTTTCAGAATAGGTACATATATATCTTCATAATGGTTTCAGCTATGTTCAACAAATTTCTCCCAATTGAAGAATGGGACAGTATCTTTGTATCATGCCTAATACTTTGCAGAAGTGATCTATGTTTGTCATTCTGTATGTAATTTTAACTGTAATATTTAGACAATAAAAGTAATGAAATGTAATAAGGGTTTTTCTATTTCCTCAGATATACTCCAAACTACAAAACAAGAGGCATAATGTGTTCTTACGAATGTTGACAGCAGCCTGCCACAATCTAAATGCTATTAGACTGATGATGCTTCAGAAAATTGTTTCAGGATGCGAACATGTATTATAAAAACATCTATTAGACAAGAGATTGTAATTCTTTAACTATAATAAATAATAAATTTTCTATTAAAACTTGAGTTAATGTCATTGGTACAACTTTCTCTCATTGTAGATCAAGAGTAATGTGCACTGAAAGCAAGGTATGAAGATGCAGCCCGTTCGTGTCCATCTACCCTTAACACAGCCAGAGCACAGAAAGGAATAAGTAGTAAAGAGCCTAAGCACATCAGGCGCACACAGGTGCCGTTAAGTTGGCGCAAGTAAACATGTCCAAAGCAGCACGTAGAAGGTACGGCACTGGCATCAATACATCCCGAGCATACTGTGACAGTTTCAAAAGGCACATGTTAACACCTCCACAGCAGTTAAAATGTTACTTAATTTGTTCATGTTTGGGATTGGCAATCATCTTTTGAATTCACAAAAACAATATACCAAGACTGCAAAAAAAATAAAAAAAATAAAAAATTAAAAAAGAAGAAAAACCACACACACGAATTTATTTGCCTTGACGACTGGTTTTGGCACACCAAGGAACCAACTTTTGGTCTCGTCTGGTATAATATGTTTAATTTCATAATGCTTTTTGGATAGGATTTGGATACACAGCCTGCTCTTCTCATCTCTGCATCCTCTATGCCCTTGTACCCCTCTTCGTTCATCACCTCTTCACCCCTCCGCTCACCATGCATCTATTTTGTCCCCCTCTCCTCCTCCTTGTCCATATGATCCGCCTCCTGCGCATCTCCACCTCCTCCCTTCCCCCTGCCCATCTCCTTCCCAGCCTCTCCCTGTCCCTCTTCTTCCCCCTTTCTATGTCAGTTTCCTCCACCTCCTCCATATTCTCTTACACCTCTGTCTAACCTACAGCCTCTATCAGTGATACATTCTTAATCTTGTATCTATGAAAGTTTTAGAGCAAATGCTTTGAGATTTTCATATAACATTGTATTAGAATATGAATTTGTTTATATGTACCTTATTTTGTAACATAACTCATATGAATTTCAGGAAATTTTATAATGAAAAACCATTGTTTATAAAAATTACATATTACCATTGAACATAGTATTAAAACTTCAAAGCAACTGTCAATAATTTTTGAAGAACAACAATTTTGATAAACAGTTAAATTTTCATTTATATTTATTCTCCGAGTGTTCCAATTCTTAAGTGCGAAACTTACAAGTACAGTTAAGACACGTAAAATAATTATGATTGGTTGGTTTGATTTTTAAAGGGACTAAACGGCTATGGTTGTCAGTCCCTTGTTCCAACCGTAGAGAGTAGAATAAAAAACACTACAATGTAGTAGAAAACGATGTGTTAAAACTCACCAAGCAAAGAGTGTAACACGTTAAGAAGCAAAAGAATCAAAGTAAAAATTGATAAAAGAAGAGAAAGGTGGAAAGACGATATCAGAGCGTCCTGGCCAAGTGACCACAAACAAGATAGTAGGGCATCTGCCCACTTTTGCACATTAAAACCACCTGCCAGAAGCAGTAGGTGAGCGAAGAAGAAATACGTAATGAACACAGTGCTAAAAATCAAATAGATCGGTACAATCCACTCACACGGATAAAATTTATAACAGCGTTCGCCATAGAGGCATTGTCAGCTAAAACAAGTTTTACATCGTCAGGGAGATTAAAATTCCTTCTCTGAGTGGCTAAATCTGGGCATTTCAAGATGATGTGGACCACTGTCAGACGCGCACCACATTGACACTCTGGAGGATCCTCTCGACGGAGAAGGTGGCCGTGCGTAAGCCAAGTATGGCCGATACGCAGCCGGCGACAGAGAACAACAGAGTCCATGCGAGGAGTCCGTATAGAGGACCTCCACATGTGCGTGGTCTCCTTAATCGCCCGCAACTTGTTGGGTGTTTGGAGGGAGCGCCATTCTGCGTTCCACAGTCCAAGAACTCGGCTGTGCAATTGCGAACGGAGGTCATGAACCGCGATACCTAGAGCCAAGGTAGGTTTATGGAGAGCCTCCTTTGCTAACCTATCAGCTAGCTCGTTCCCGTTGATCCCAACATGTCCTGGAGCCCAGATAAAGACCACTGACAGCCCATGTCGCTCGATGGCATGCAGGGATTTTTGGATGGCCTGAAGGAAAGTATGGCGAGGAAAGCACTGATCGAGTGCCTGTAAACTTCTCAGGAAGTCACTGCAAATGAGGAACGACTCCCCAGGGCAGGCAGAAATATGCTCGAGTGCACAAAGTATGGCCACCAGCTCTGCTGTGAACACACTGCAGCCCTTCGGTAAGGAGCGCTGTTCGTTGTGTCCTGCATGTACAGAGGCGAAGCCAACAAGACCTTCTGCCATCAAACCATCAGTGTAGATGACCGTGAAGCCCCGGTACCTGTCAAGAAGTGACAGAAATTGGTGGCGAAGGATCTCAGGGTGGACAGAGTGTTTGGAGCCCTGCGAGAAATCCAGTCGAATAACAGGTCTAGGAATACACCATGGTGGGGTACGTGACTGGAATTTGATCAGAGATGGCAGAGGAAAAGACCCTAGGTCACTCAGGAGAGACTGGACACGGGCACTGTAAAACCTGACCTCGGCCGCCCTTGTGGGATATGGAGTACGGCGTTTGGAAAAAGAAGGCGGTAGTTGGGATGACTGGGGATACCATACACATGGGCTGCGTAATTCGCCAGCAGGTGTTGCCGCCTGATTCGCAATGGAGGCACCCCAGCCTCCACAAGGAGACGTAAAATAATTATCTTGAAGTCACTATCCAGGTGAGAAATTAATGTTGAAAGCAGTACAAAGTCTAGAATGAGGACTGTGTGCATTTATTCCTTAGCAAATAACTGCTTACCAAATTGACATTTATTGCATGATCTTAAAAAAAAAACAATATGTAATTATCTTTGATGTGTTCACAAGGGGGTTTGACAAAGTTTGTAAATGGTTGTTGAAGATTAAGCATTACTACACAAATTTGCTAATACGTATTTAATGTTTCCGAGAGGTTATAGTTCCTTTCAAAAACAAGAAATATGTAGAAAAAAGTTTTGTGATAGGAATTATCCTAACAACACAGTTTTTGCAGCATCATTATCAAATAAATGCTTCACAGAGTTCTTACCAAGCCTGATTGCATAAAAAAAACACACTAATGTTCATGGGCACAATTTATAAATCAGAATCAATCCATCCAAAATATTAATCAGTATGGATGTGGTCTCCTTGTTAACAGAAGCATTTGTTGTAAAATAGATTTAAGATATAGGCAGATTACTTCCCTTCCCGAAACTATCAAATTGTTTGGCAGCACTTAGACAACTACATATTTATTGTATAGTTGTAAATTTGATGAACTTAAAGACAGAGTAGCCTTGCGATCTGTTGTCTCTGGCATGACCAGTTTCTTTATGAACTATTTTGAACATGACTGCCACTAAATCTATGTTGCTACTTTTCCTATGCTGACAGCATATTTATGATTTGGCTACATGGAACCTAAGTGCTTTCTCTCTCCAACAATTACATGAAGAGTATACTCCGTTTTATCAACTTAGCACCGAGATGGAAAGTGAAGGAAAAGTACAATTTTTCAATGCCCTACTAAAATGAAAATCGTATGATTAGAAGGGCAGGGCATTTTGTTTACTGAAAATCAACATAGTGACCTGTGACAAAGCTTTTATCATACAGCCCAAAACAAAGCAGTTTTAAATATGGTGAGGCACAGACTTACAACTTTCCATGACAAGGGACACACACATTCCACGATCAAATATCTAGAAATGTATTCCAGAATATCATTATTGCTTTAGCCTTTCTCAAATTAAATATCATTAAAAAACAAAAACAGAGCAAGACTCAATCATAAGGAGAACAGCTTATTCCATCCATTTCTTTCGCCAGCGCAAAAGCAAACAGTAGGCAGGGTTCTAAGCAAACAAGATATTAAATTAGTTTTCCAACTATTGGCAAAAATTAAAGACAACCTTCATCTTAATGTCCTTGAAGTTCATAAAATATGTTCATGTGATTACAGAAAAATTCCGAACAGATTCAAGCCAAGCAAAAACTGATCGGTGAGCCATCCAATCGCACTGCATGGAGCTGATACTGGCCTTCAACAACAGAAGTGGAGCAAAGACTCACTGTTATGGAAACAAAGATGCTCTGGTGAACATCTGTAAAAACACTGCATGGCCACATCACATCACAAATTATGAAATTTACAGGTTATATGGAGTAGCACCAATAGCAGAAAATTTAAGAGGAAGCTGCATATTTCGTTATGGGCATGACCTTAGAGTAGAAGAAAGAACAGTGGCAAAGTCTGATTTCAGCTTGAACGTAAATGGAAATGGTCAGTAACATGATCAAGGCAGCAATGGCTTGACACCCTGTATGAAAACCTGAAGACCACGGGCCTCTCCCTCAAGTGGCAACATTGAGCCAAAACAGCGTACCCCCACCAGCATGGAGGGGCAAACAATGAGGAGGAAGAAGAAGAATAGGGAGGAGGAGGAGGAGGAGGAGGAGGAGGAGGAGGAGAAGATATGTGAATAGCACTAATTACAGTTGTCAGTCAATACCAGAAAATTTCAGAGAACAAACACAACATTATATATCGCAATTTTGAGAAATCTACTGTTCTTGAACAAAGACTGCTGAATAGACATAATTATGTTTGAAGAAAAAGCCTTATCTGCATTATCCACAAAGTTTATAAAAATGGGACAGCACTGAGTGAAAGCAGGCAAAGTATTCTAACAATCTTGTCTACAGGTCTACATAATAGGTGAGACCTTGACGTGGAAAGAACGTACAACTGAGCTTTTTCAGCACGTTATCCACTTGCAGGTTCCATCTTAGCCTTTCCCTTTAATTCGAGTCTGTGATCACAAAAAGCTTTCAGACCATCTTCAGATCTGCAAAAGAACGGAAAAAAAAACCAACCAATGGTCACTCCATATTGTGAAAACAATTATGACAATGAATACATTTTACTTTCATACACATAGAATACATGAGCTTGAAATACTGATGAATTATACGTGCGCGAAACAAATCCTAATGTCATAAAGCCATAGAGGCATTTATTTAATTATATACCAAGTAGCACCATGGTTTGGAGCCCACATCCCCCTATAACTTTTTTTTTTTTTTTTTTTGTGGTTTTAGGGCGCACAACTTCTATGGTCATTAGCGCCCAGCCAAGAACATAGATTCGCTATGATCTCAAAGAAAAAAGGTGACTGTCACAACATAAACAACAGGCTAAAAACGAAAGATAAAAGACAATTAAAAGGGTTAAATATCCTTGGATAGGTTGGCCAAGTTGATAAAACGCAAAACTCGAGCAGCTGCTCGTGTGTCATCAGCTAAAATTTCCTCCAGAGTAGACGGAAAGTGAAGGGCTACACGGAGATGATTAAAATTAACACAAGTCAGTAGAACATGTCGCACTGTCAGCAGTTCACCGCAGGAGCATGGCGGTGCAGGTTCGGCGGATAGCAAGTGACGGTGGCTGAAACGGCAGTGACCGATCCGCAACCGGGCCAGGATGACCTCCTCCTGCCGAGAGGAGCATGAGGAGGTCCCCCAAGCGGTCGGGATCGGTTTGACAGTTCGCAATTTATTGTTGTACAGTGAAAACCACGCACTGTGCCATTGCAACACGATACTCCGGCGAAGAGCCGTTGAACATCGTCCGATGGGACGCAAAAGGCAGCCATGCGAGGCAAAAGAGCTGCTGCCCTGGCTGCTATGTCGGCGGCCTCATTCGCGGGCACACCCACATGGCCAGGGACCCACAGGAAAGAAACGTGACAGCTGTCATCTGCTAGCAACTGGAGGGAGTGTTGGATCCGGTACACGAGAGGATGGTTCGAGAAAGGGTCCTTAAGACTCTGCAGGGCACTAAGGGAGTCAGAACATATGGCATAGAAAGGTTCGCAGTGGCGGCAGGTATACAAAACGGCCTGGTGGAGGGCAAAAAGCTCAGCCGTGAAGTTCGAGCACCGGTCAGGGAGCTTGTATTGGAAACGGTTGTCCCCGACGACGAAGGCAGATCCGACACCGGCAGTGCTCTTGGAACCATCAGTGTAAATAAATATGGCGTTATCGAACCGCGAACGGAGTTCGACAAGCCTCGAGCGGTATACCAAATCCGGAGTGCTCTCCTTGGGGAGCGAACTAAGTTCAAGGTGTGTGTGAACCTGGGCCTGATGCCATGGTGGCAATGGGCTTTCTCTCAACCGAAGGGTGGAAGGAAGGGTAAAATCGAGCCGCTGTAGCAGGCGGCGAAACTGAACTCCAGGTGGAAGCAAGGCAATCACAGACAACTGATATTGGCGATCGAGTGAGTCGTCAAAAAATAATCTGCAAGATGGATGGTTGGGCATCGACTGTAGGCGACATGCGTCAAGGGTAATACAGCAGCCTCGGCATACAGACTTTCAACAGGGCTGGTGTAAAATGCACCGGTCGCCAGACGTAATCCCCAATGGTGGATAGAGTTGAGACGGCGGAGAATCGACGGCCGTGCTGAAGAGTATACAAGGCTTCCGTAGTCGAGCTTCGACTGAACAATGGCCTGGCAAAGGTGAAGCAGGACGGTACGATGCACTCCCCATGACGTGCCACTGAGGACACGAAGAACGTTAAGGGATCGGGCACAACGGGCAGCCAGGTAGGACACGTGTGTGGACCAGCAAAGTTTCCGATGCAACATGAGTCCCAAGAATTTCGTAGTCTCCACGAAAGGGAGAGCAACAGGGCCGAGATGTAGAGAAGGTGGAAGAAATTCCTTGTATCTCCAGAAATTGATACATACAGTTTTCTCAGTAGAGAATCTGAAGCCGTTTGCAATGCTCCAGGAATATAGACGGTCAAGACAGCATTGGAGAGAATGCTCCAAGAGACACGTCCGCTGGGCGCTGCAATAAATTGCGAAATCGTCAACAAAAAGAGATCCGGAGACGTCGGCTGAAAGGCAATCTACGATCGGATTGATTTCAATGGCAAAGAGCGCCACACTCAAGACGGAGCCCTGTGGTACCCCATTCTCCTGGCGAAAGGTATCTGACAAAACAGAGCCCACCCGTACCCGGAACTTGCGATCTGCCAAAAACTCTTGAATGAAAAGAGGAAGGCGGCCCCGAAGGCCCCATGTGTGCAATGTGCGGAGAATGCCCGCTCTCCAACAGGTATCGTATGCCTTCTCCAAGTCGAAGAACACTGCTACTGTTTGTCGCTTCTTTAGAAAGTTGTTCATAATGAAGGTCGACAACGTAACGAGGTGATCAGCAGCAGAGCGGTGTCGACGAAAACCGCATTGGATATTAGTCAGGAGGCGGCGAGATTCAAGGAGCCAGACCAACCGAGCATTAACCATGTGTTCCAACACCTTACAGACGCAGCTCGTCAGAGAAATAGGGGGATAACTGGAAGGAAGGTGTTTGTCCTTCCCTGGTTTGGGGATGGGGACAACAATGGCTTCACGCCAACTTGTGGGAACATGACGTTCAGTCCATATACGATTGTAGGTACTAAGAAGAAAGCACTTGCCCGCAGGAGAGAGGTTCTTCAGCATCTCAATATGAATGGAATCGGGCCCGGGAGCAGAAGACCGGGACAGGGCGAGAGCACGGTCTAGCTCCTGCATGGTGAAGGCGACGTTATAATTTTCACGATTAAAAGAGTGGAAGTAAGGCGGCCGTGCCTCCTATACCTGTTTGCGAGGGAGAAAGGCAGGGTGGTAATGGGCAGAGCTCGAAACCTCCGCAAAGAAACGGCCCAATGCGTTTGAAATATCAGCGGGGTCCACGACGACTGCGTTCTCCACGGTCAGGCCGGGAATCGGGGAGTGGACCTTGATGCCGGATAAACGGCGTAGGCCACCCCAGACAACCGTGGAGGGAGTAAAACGGTTAAAAGAACTAGTAAAAGCAGTCCAGCAAGCTTTCTTGCTGTCGTTTATGATACGACGGCACTGCGCTCTCATACGTTTGTAATTGATGCAATTCTCCAAAGTTGGGTGGCGGCGGAAGGTGCGTAAAGCACGGCGCCGGGCTCTAAGCGCGGCGCGGCAGGCTGCAGTCCACCAAGCGACCTGGACACGACGTGGAGAAGAGGATGTACGAGGTATGGAACGTTCAGCAGCGGTGAGAATAACCTCTGTGAGGTAGTCGACCTGACTGTCACAGTTGGGAAAATGCTGATCGTGAAAAACAGCCACGGAAGAATAAAGCCCCCAGTCGGCTTGAGAAATGTTCCAACTGCTGGGACGAGGAGATGGGGAATGATGCAGGAAGTGGATGATACAAGGGAAATGGTCACTTGAGTAAGTGTCAGAAAGTGCATACCACTCAAACCGACCGGCAAGCTGAGGAGTGCATATTGCGAGTTCTATATGGGAGTAAGTGTGTGTTGTGTCTGAAAGGAAGGTCGAAGCACCGGTGTTGAGGCAGACAAGATCGAGGTGTTGGAGAAGGTCCACCAAAAGGGAGCCTCTCGGACAAGGTGCCGGAGAGCCCCATAGGGAGTGGTGGGCATTAAATTCACCTACCAACACGAAAGGTGAAGGGAGCTGGTCAACAAGGTGTAGCACATCTGCCCTAGTAAGGGCAGATGACGATGGCGAATAGATATTACAGAGGGAGAAGGTAAATGTGGATAAAGTGATGCGGACAGCAAATGCCTGTAGGTGATTGTGCAAGGAAATGGGATGGAAATAGACATCGTCTCGAAGGAGCATCAGAACCCCTCCATGGGCTGGGACACCTTCCATGGGTGGCAGGTCGAACCGCACAGAGGTGTAGTGTGGAAAGTCTGCACGATCACGTGGACGCAACTTAGTTTCCTGGAGGCAGACTAGAAGCGGGCAGTGCAATCAAAGGAGTAGTTTTAACTCCTCCCGATTAGAACGAATGCCGCGAATATTCCATTGAAGGAGCACCATGATAAAAATGAGAGAAGAAATAAGGATAAAAACCAACTAGCAAGCGGGGTCACCTCGACGGCCGCTGAGGACCGGATTTCGAGGGAGCACTGCTATCACTGTCCAGGGGCAAAGGGTCGTGGTCTATAGGTTCGACCGACGCGCCTGCCACCTCCCGGAGTTGATCAGGAGGGGCAGTTTCCACCGCCGGTAGAGGGCCGGGTGCCCGGCAGACGGAGCAACCCGGTGGAACAGAAGACGGCCGAGGCCGGCAACTGTTGGACGGCGTGACAGATGGGTCACGCCTCGGTGGGGAAGGAGAGGAACTCTTTTTCTTGTCAGCTCTTCTGGAAGAGTGACGGCGAGAAGAGGCAGTTGACGGTTGGGAAGCCTGAGAACGCAGAAAATCCTCACGGACGGGTTCCTTTTTCAAGGTCCGGGCATCTTGTTTAGGTGCCCGCTGCTTACTAGAGGTTGACGAAGACTGTACCTTAGAAGCAGCAGGAGGAAGCGGGGACGTGGAACGGGCAATCTTCGGGCTGGCGGATCGCACAACTGTGTCAGCGAAAGTGAAGTCACAAGTCTGGGTACTGGAATCCTTGGTAGGTCGAGTTGAGGTGAGGACGTTACTGTATGTACCCGCTGGGAGGACAGGGGGCTTTTGACTCGCCAACAACTTTCGAGCGGCAGATGTCGATACCCTCTCCGTAACCCGAATTTGCTGGATTACCTTCTCATCCTTGTATACAGGGCAGTTGCGAGAGGAAGCCGCATGGTCATCGTTGCAGTTTAGGCAGTGAGGGGACGGAGGTGGGCAATCCCTACCACAAATGACACACTTTGCTGCATTTGGGCAATGTTCACGGGTATGGTTGTACCTGTGGCATTGAAAACAGCGCGTTGGGTTAGGCACATAAGGGCGGACAGAGATGACTTCATACCCTGCTTTGACCTTCGACGGGAGGTCAACTCTGTCGAACATCAAAAACACAGTACGAGTCGGTGTCAGTTGGTTATCGACCTTTTTCATTACCCTATGGACGGCTGTCACACCCTGGTCGGACATATACGATTGGATGTCTTCATCAGACAACCCGTCAAGGGATCTCGTGAAGACTACCCCCCATGACGAGTTGAGTGTGCGATGTGCTTCCACCTTGACAGGAAACGTGTGCAACAACGTAGTACGTATCAGTTTTTGGGCTTGGAAGGCACTGTCCACTTCCAGCAACAATGTGCCATTGCGCTGACGTGAACAGGTTTTAACAGGGCCAGCAATTGCATCTACACCTTTCTGTATAACGAAAGGATTGACAGAATTGAAATCCTTTCCGTCGGTGCGAGAGACGACAAGAAATTTAGGTACATTAGGCAGAGTCTTTTTTTGCCGAGGCGAGTCTAACTTACGTTTCTGGGTCAACGTCACTAAAGAAGATAAGGAAGTCATCGCGGAAGTGTCCCCCGTGATTACCGGCGTCTCCGATGGCGCGCTCCTTCCTAGTGGGGGCCCTCTCCGAGGGCTTACCCGCCTTAGGTGATTGTTCACACCTCAGGTCACACCTCCCGAGGACTGACGGAGGGACCAATCGGCACGTTCGGAAGGTACCAGCTCGGGTAATCACCCCTCCCTGGGCCTGGCCTTTACCAGGGGGTACGTACGTGCCCTACTTGTCTACCCGGGGCGGGGAATTACACGTTATCCCGTCACCTGCTACGCATGATAATGCGTGGGTCGGCTTTCAGACACGCACAGGGAGGAAAGAAGAAGAATAGAGGAAGAGAAGAGAAAGAAGGAAAGAAGTGTCTCAAACGCCGAGGCGGAGACTAAAGAGGAGGAGAAGAAGAAGGCTAGGAGAGTACAAGGAGAGAAAGACAGAAACAAAGGGTAAGAAAGGAAGGAACGAAGGAAGAAAAACAACAACAAGAACCACCGTAGCTCACAAAATATGCCCGTCTCCGGGCGAAGGCATAAACCGGGAGGGAAAGTGAAGCAGCCTGGGGCAGAAGAAAGACTGCTCCGGCTCGGGGCTCCGTGCGCGCCACACATGTACCCACAAAAGAACTGTGGGCCCCCTGGGGGGATCCCCCTATAACTGGTGGGTAAGTCAGTTCGAAGGAAGACAACGGCATACCACCTCCAAACAGGACCATGCCTAGTAAAGCACTGTGGTGTTCAAACCAATCTTCGGATTGTTGACTGCCAAAAATCTTTATTTGTATCCAGTCTACATGGTATTTCTCATTACTGTGATACCTTTGCAACATGACGTACTTCACTTACCCATCCCCTTATAATACACTGTCCATCAGAATTTAAGGGTTCTGTTTGCAAACTCCATAATTACCTCCAATTGTTTTAAATTTGCCTGTAACATGCCTACAAATGTCCTCTGTAATAGTGCAAAACCATGATCCCATAGCGCCCCCCCCCCCCCCCTCCACACACACACATTTTTTACATGTAACTGCAGCTTCATCCAGGCGTGATTAAGACAGCTAGAGATTGGTAGCTAAATGAATGAAGGGCCAAATATTAAATAGTACTTTTGGTATATGTGCATTGGAATCTGTTCCGTATATGTGCATTGGAATCTGTTCCAACACATACACAATCTACTTGAAACCATATGGTAACCTATCACATTGGATATTTATTTATTTGCTTCATTATCGGAAACACGAACAAAAGAGATACTGCTTTAATGGTCCATGTGTGTACTGCTGGTTCATAGAGTCCAACGACACAATATTTCAGTGATCAGAGACATTTTCATCGTCAGGTGCGCTAAAGAACTGATGTCCTTAGGGCAGACGGCTTTCTTACATCCCAATCCTCCATGACATCCTCAATCTGTGGTCCGCACCCGTGGGTGCTGAATGTCCTCTTCTCAATTAGAGCCAGTGCTGGGCAGTGCTCTACAAATGCTGACTTGTTAGGATACTTTAGTCCAGTCTGCCTCTAATGTTCACGACAATTATCTTCGATGGTGTGCACTGTCTGTCCAATGTAAGTCTTTCCACGCTGACACAGACTCTGGTATATGCCATCCTTCAGCAAACAAGTGATCATCTTTGACACTTCCCAATAAGGTTCATGTTTCATTGGACAGGCAAAAAGACAGTATTTGCTATTTTTCCAGATAGTGACCCAGTGTATGTTATGATGGCTGTGGCTACCTTTTTCTTCACGACTTCTATGTCTCCACAGGCTTTACTGTAGGGCATCAAATCTGCCATTCTGAGCACCTGTTTTCTTCTAATACTGTTCTGAGGTGTTCCAGCTCCTGGGGCAGACATTCTGCATCTGAGATAGGGACGCATACTATGTGCCAGTGTTTTTAGCACCCCCATTGCTCTGCAAAGGGTGATAGCAGCTGTCTGATTCAAATACAGGTCAGTGCATGTTTTCGTCCAGTAAACACTATAGCTCAGAGTACCATAAGCTCTTCTCTCAACCATGACGTCCAGAAATGGTAATCTTCGATCACCAAATTCCCTATGGAGACCAAAACAGATTAGACCAGACTCCAACACCAGCATCTTTGCAACCACCGACAAACACCTGTGGGCACGGACTCAGGACCTCAGTTCATCAGCACACCTGGCAATGGTGACATGTCTGATCGCTGAAATATTGTGCCCATTGGACACTGTAAACCGGCATTACACTCATGGACGGTTCGAGCAAGAAATATGCCAAGAGAAACTGAAGTATCACAAAAGAGATACTACAATGTGAAAACTAAAATGTATACACTCTCCAAAGTCCTCAATGAACACCATACACTTGAATTTATGGTAATGAATACAAAATATAGATGATAAAATATGTTGTCAATGCAATGGAAGGTCAGTTATATCAATAGTTCAGACTTAACAATTATGTGGATCTAAAAATATGCACTAAAACTTGTGTTCACTAGAATTCTTATTACTTGCCTGAAGCCATCTGTTTAGCCATGAAGCTCTGTACAATTTTGTCCAGGCAATCTGTAAATTTTATGTAGTATGGATCAGTGAAAATGTTATCCACTCGTCCACATTCATATAGATAATACTGGATGCCTGCAAAGAGGAAGAACAAGAATTACAATATGACCAAGCTGTTTGAAAGTAACTTCCTTCAAATATTTCTTTAAAATCACAAAATTAAAATGCTATAAAAACTGGAGATCTGAGTTTTGTTTGCAATTAATAGAAACTTCCATTGGTGGTATTTTTGACCTTATTATGATAAATAATCTCGTCTCCTGCAGAATATACAACAATCAAGCATGACACAATTGTAAAACTACAGCACTCCTTTACAGATAGAAAGTAACAATGCTAGGGAAAAAAAGTAACTCCACACCCCCTTCCAAGGAGATCATTTTACTGACAAGTGAGGTGACAGGTTGTTCAAGAGTGTAGGAGTACACAATAATAAAGTCAGGCCAAATGCAAAACTAATCACAGTAAAGGGTACCCAAACAGTCATCATCAAACAGTATAATTATTCCCACCATTGGTGGCAAACCAAGCAAGAGTCAAAGGTAACATATATAGGTAGATGGATAGGTGTGGTGTCTGTTCTTTGAGACACGTTTAACACCACACCTGGTTTGCAACCATATTGCATTTGCAAATATTTTAATAAAGAGAGGCAGGAAAGGAATAACTTTAAGCTGAATTGGAGCACACGCCACATAACTTGGTGGGTGGACTGGCTCTTCTGCGCAGGTAGCTGTGTAGTGGTGGGGGAAGCTACTGTTGCAGTGTAGCTGGACTGTGCGTTAGCTGTGCTCCGTTCCATTCCACAGTCAGCTGTTGAGCTGACTGCCGCTTATCTTTAACGTTACGGCCGCATACAAACGCAAGGAAATGTCAAACTGCGAGTCTTGAACACACACGGCTGTATAAAAAGTGTAATGCAGAAAAACAATGCTCGTTTGATTGTTGGGAAAACTGTGACGCAATTCCGAGTATTTATGAGTGTCTTTCTCTTATACCTATCATGTTTACATGGCAGGGCATAATTTTCTGAGCGGCACAGAAATTCATTTCATAGCTCAGTCGATTAACACGAAATAATCTCTCCCAGCTTTCTTGTTTATGGATTTTTATCAATTGACAAACCTTGGCACAAAGTTACTTGAAGGTGATGAGGTTCACCAGAGATGGGTGCCATTTATGACGCTGAAGAGCCTGCCTATGTTCCCTAACTGCCTCAGTGATTTCTGGCGACCACCAGGGCACAGTCTTCCGCTGGAAGCAACCTGAAGAGCAAGGGATTGCAGAATTAGCTTCAGAAACAATAACTTGTGTAAAATT
The DNA here is from genome assembly GCA_026315105.1 of Locusta migratoria. Classification (NCBI taxonomy): domain Eukaryota; kingdom Metazoa; phylum Arthropoda; class Insecta; order Orthoptera; family Acrididae; genus Locusta; species Locusta migratoria. Next base: position 637,351,614 of record CM048755.1, on the reverse strand, counting down.
GACGACCACCACATTAATGTTACCATCTGGCTGAGATGCAACAGTGGCAGTCGTTTTGAATGCAACCCAGTCAGCCTGGTTAAGAGCCCAACAGGGCAAACAGTTAGGGCAATGATGCCGGAGCAGTGACAGAAAAATCGGGAAGTGGTCACTACAGCACAAGTCGTCATGCACTTGCTTGTGAAGAGATGGTAGAAAGCCAGTGCTGCAAATTGATAGATCTATGGCCGAGTAGGTGCCATGCGCCACACTGAAATGTGTAGGAGCACCTGTATTTAAGATACGAAGGTCAGCTGAGAGACAAGGTGTTCAACTTACCTACCTTGGCCAGTGGTCATGTTTCCACCCCACAAAGGGTTATGGGCTTTGAAATCACCCATGATTAGGAAAGGTGGGGGCAGCAGAGAAAGCAGTGCAGCTAACACATGGCGGGGTACATCACCATCCAGAAGAAAATATATACTGCAAACAGTTATAGCCAGTGGTGTCCTCATCCCAACAGCCACAGCCTCCAAAGGTGTTTGAATGGGCAAAGCTTCACTATAGACAGAGTTAAGGACATGAATGGAAACTCCAGCAGATGCTCTGTCACAAGCAAGACTATTCTTGTAAAATCCCTGATAGCCACGAAGACCTGGTGGTTTGCATTGCTGGAAGCCAGGTTTCCTGAAGGTCAATGCATAGTACAGGTGAAGTACTTAAAGGTTGTTTAAACTCTGCCAGGTGGTGTACATAACTGCCGCAATTCCATATCCAATGCGTCCAGGTTGTCAGTGATGGCCAGGTCCTCTCTGAAGACGCAAGGATTTCTACCTTATCTTTGGAAGCAGAACTGGTAGCAGATGGCAGCAAGGAAGCTGCCGTTACCACCAGCTCTTTTAATCTTTTGTCACATCCTCCTTTTTCTTCCTGTCCCGCTTGGGTTTGGTCTTTGATGCCTATGGGGGGGGGGGGGGGGGGGACTTCCCAAAAGTCCCGTCAGATGTTGACGCAGACTGGGAGGCCTGGCTATCAGTGGGTGCATAGATCGTTAGCTACTGGCTGACATCTGGTTGTGTCGAAGCTGGAACTATGGAAGGGGTCACCCCAAGAGACCTTTTCTGTGTGAGAGGCCCCTTCCCTGAAGGAAGGGCCAGAGAATGGAGACATTTCTCTGGTGAAGAGATGAGGTTCATTGACCCCCATAAGAGGGGAGGCAAAAGCCCCACAGAAGAGGAGGTGCCCCAGGCTTCTGGGGAGCTGAGACTGACTGAAGGCAGAAAAGGGCACACAAAAGCGGTTAAAATGGGTTGGTCAGCCACACCCAATGGAGGCGATGCCACCATGGCTACAGCATTTGTGGACAACAGAGAAACGGGATGAATTTTCTCATATTTTCTATTGGCCTCAGAGTAAGTTAGGCGATCCAGGGTCTTGTACTCTACTATTTTCTGCTCTTTGTGGAACATGGGACAGTCCGGTGAACAAGGCGAATGTTGGCTCTTTCAGACCCCGAAAAACACGACAACAAAAAATGGTTACTACATCGTTGCAAGTTTGCTCACAACTCCTCATCAGACTGCAGTAAAATGTCTCGGTAGAAAATAACACCCTGGACAAGGTTCAAGGTCTTGTATGCTGTTATAGATACAGGCACCATGCCAAGCTTATTGGATGCGCGCAGAGCCAATGACTGGGCAAGGGACTGTCTGTATTGGAATCGATCCATTGTGCATTTCTGATATAACCACAACCTCACCAAACTTGTCCTCAATATGATCGATAAAAAACATGGGCTTGGATGTCTGGAAATACTTTCCATCTGTCCTAGAACAAACTAGAAATTTATATAATAATGGAAAGTCCAGGTTGGAATTAATAATATAGTAAGGACAGCTTACAACTCACCGCAAAGACGTGGCTATGAGCTGCGACAGGCACATACGAAAAACACACACATACACACTTTCAGCTATCGGCCATGGCCTTCTTTAGAAAATAGAACACTCACGCAATCTCCCAGACACACAACACAGTCGTAAAACCATTACCTCTGGCTGCGGCACTTCGAAGTGCGGCAGCCAGAGGTGATGGTTGTATGACTGTGTTGTGTGCCCGTGTGATTGCGTGAATGTTCTATTTCCTGAAGAAGGCCATGGCCGATAGCTGAACGTGTTGTATGTGTGTGTCTTTTTTTATTTGCCTGTCGCAGCTCGTCGGCACGTCTATGTGGTGTGTTGTAAACTAGAAATTTTGGGACATATGGCTCTTTCTTTGTAGCCCCACTGTCCCCCCAAGAGGAAGTCAGTAGAGGAAGTGACGAGGGGGTCACAGGTAGCAGCATTACACTTACCACACTTTGAGACACCTGTTTTACCAGGATTTTGCAGTGTAAATTTATTTCACTTCATAGCGAATCTTCCACCCTGATGCCACCCACTCCGAATATGGAAGGAAAGAAGGAATCTTAAGAGTTTTACGTCCCTTTGACAGCGTGGTCATTAGAGACGGAGCTTATGCTCAGATTTTTAGGTAAGGATGAGGGAAGGAAATCGGCCGTGCCCTTTGAAAGGAACCATCCCGGCATTTGCCTAGAGTGATTTACGGAAATCACGGAAAGCCTAAATCTGGATGGCCGGAGGTGGATTTGAACCACGGTGAGGGTGGTGAACATAAGGGACCAAACAACGAGGTCATCAGTCCCTTCAACCTCAAATTGTATACGCCACGGAACCCAACGAAAAATAGGTGAAAGCCAAAAGACCATTACACTAGGAATTAAAATCGTCTCACCAACAAGACTAAGACCAGCCCAGGGTAGCAAATGCTACAGTGTCCGCTCCCACAGCTCCAGAAGCGACCACTACCCTAAACCACAACGTGGTCAACGTATCACAGCTCCAGAGCAGGGAGAAATAAAACTGCGTTAAAATGTAAAAGAGTGGGGGACTGGTGGGGATAAGGCTCTAAACCCCACAAACAGCCAAGAATAACAAACCCACTCACCCCGACCAAATGAGTCCTATAGCTGACAATAAAATCTACTTTCACGGAGGAAGGCAAGGACACGATCAACAATCCATGGGTCATCCGCCAAAACTAGAGGCAACGAAGGTGGTAGGCCATAGTCGCCACAAAGTGTCAAATGGAGAGGACATTCAGTCAGAATATGAGACACGGATTGTACAGCCCCACAATCACAATGTGGTGGATTGTCATTTCGTAAAAGAAATCCATGAGTCAGCCTGCAGTGTCCAAGACGGAGGCGACAGAGGACAATTGATTCTCTCCGGGACGGGCGTAAAGATTAACTCCAAGCTGCAGTCGTATCTTTGATGGTGCGGAGTTTATTGGAAGGGGCAGTAGCTTTCCAACTGCTATCCCATGAGGAGTGAAGCAAAAATCTGATCTACACCCGCAGATCCGCACCCGGAATTAGAAAGGGAGGTGGGCAGCGAGTAATTGCCGATCTAGCCAACCGGTCAGCCTCTTCATTCCCTGTAATACCAACATGGCTTGGCACCCAGAGAAAGGTAACGGAGCAGGCAGCACGATGAAGGTCAGCAAGGAGATCATGGATGGAAATAACTAAATGATGGGAGGGGAAACATCGATCAATGGCCTGCAGACTGCTCATGGAGTCAGAGTTCCACGGCCGTCTGTTTAAGAAAACAGAGGGCTCTATAAATCGCCATCAGCTCTGCCGTGAAAACACTGCATGCCTCTGGCAGAGAATGGCATTCCGCCACAACAGGAGATGTAAAAGCATATCCGGAGTGGCCCGCAGTTTTCGAGCCATCAGTGTAGAAGATAGAGGCTCCCTGAAACTCTTCTAGTACTGGGCGCACCAAACGCCGAAAGACCATGGGGGAAATTAAAGCTTTTGGGCCCTGGAAGAGATCCGCCCGAATTAGTGGTCGTGGCACCATCCACGGAGTGAAATGGGAGGCGCAATCTAGGGAAGGGAAATGGGAATCTCAGCGAAGAGAGGCAAGCCGCAGTCCGACAGGAAATCCCGCCCGCAGCCGGGTATCAGGCGGTCGAAGCCCTTCATATGCAAAAAGAACCTGGTAAGCGGGATGATCAGGATATTGCCGGATGGTGATGGCATAAGTCGCCAGAAGCTGATGCTGCCTGACCTGAAGAGGGCAGATTCCCACCTCAACAAGGAGACTGTCGACCGGGCTAGTCGGGAACGCACCTGTAGCCAAGCGGACACCATAATGGTGAACCGGATCTAATAATTTCAGGGCAGAAGGAGCTGCCAAGCCATAAACTTGACACCCATAGTCCAATCAGGACAAGATTAGAGCCCGATAGATACGGAGGATAGTTCTTCGGTCTGCACCCCAAGATGAATGAGCAAGGAAACGTAGGGCATTAAGTTTCCTCATACAACTAATCTTTAGGTGGCGAATATGGGGCACCCAAGTCAATTTTTTTTCAAAGAGAAGACTCAGGAAACGATGCTGTGCTACAACTTCCAGGCGCTGATAACCTAGGAACAGTTCTGGATCAGGGTGAACTGTAGTACGACGACAAAAATGCATCACCCTCGTTTTTGACAAGGAAAACTGGAAACTATGGGACGTAGCCCACATTGAAGCCCGCCGAATGGCGCTCTGGAGCTGACGTTCAATAAAGGCTACTGAGTAGGAGCTGTACCATATGCAAAAGTCATAGACATACAATGCTGGGGTTACCAGCGACCCAACAGAGCTCACCAACCCATTGATGGTGATTAGAAAAAGTATAACACTCAACACTGAGCCTTGGGGGACACCGTTCTCCTGTATTCGAGGGGAGCTAAAGGAAGAGCCAACTCTGACACGGAACAGGTGGTGGGATAGAAACTGATGAATAAAAATTGGTAAGGAGCCTCTGAGGCCCCAGTCATGAAGAGAACGTAAAATATGATGATTCCAAGCAGTGTCGTACGCCTTATGAAGATTAAAGAAGACTGCTACCAGATGATGACGTTTAGGGAAGGCCTGTCTGATCCCAGTCTCCAGTCGAAGTAAATGGTCAATAGGGGATCATCCCTCCCGGAACCCACACTGGTAAGGTGAGAGAAGTCCCCGGGATTCAAGAACCCAGCGTAATCTGCGGGCTACCATCCTTTCAAGTACTTCACAGGGGACACTTACTTGTCAGGCTTATTGGTCGATAACTGTCCAGCGCCGATGGGTCCTTGCCAGGCTTGAGAGCAGGGACCACAATACTCCCCCTCCACTGGGAGAGGAAGACCCCTTGAAGCCAAATACGGTTAAAAACTTTTAGGAGAAATTGTCGTTGTGAGGGGTTGAGGTTTTTCAGCAATTGATTATGGATATCGTCAGGGCCAGGTGCTGAATCACGAGAAGAGGAGAGGGCCAGCGACAGCTCCCAGTCAGTAAAAGGTTCGTTATATGGTTCCACCTGGTGAGAAGTAAAGCCTAATTTGAAGGTTTCGGCCTGGTGTTTCTTAAGGAGAAAGATCGCCGGAAATGAAGTTGTCGCTGATACATTGGCGAAGTGAGTTTCAAGATGTTATGCAACAACAGATGGCTCTGTGCAGGCAGGGCAAGACCAGGGATGGAAGACGGCCGCCAGCTACCTTGGATAGATCGGAGCATAGCCCACACTCTTGTCAGAGGGACAGAATAGCCCAACGAGGAGATAAAATGCTCCCTGCATGTCCGCTTACTTTGTTTGATTAAGTAACGAGCTCTGGCATGCAGATGTTTGAAATTTATGATACCAGCGAGGGATGGGTGGTGCTTAAGATGTTGCAAGGCCCTACAGCGCTTGCGAATGGCTGCGGCAATAGTTTCATTCCACCAAGGGACGGGCCGGCAAGTAGGAGGGCCTGTCGACCGGGGAACAGCGGCGTTGGCAGCTTGGGTAATCATGTTGGTCATTTGGCTTATAGTATCATCTATACAGCCCGAGGGGGAAGATGGAAAAACAACCTGGGATGTATATAGCGGCCAATTAGCACGATGGAAAACCCAGCGGGGTACCCTGGCTCGTTGTAGGTGTGAGGAAAGTGAAAGGATCAACGGAAAGTGGTCGCTATCGCAGAGGTCGTCATACGCCGACCAATGAAATAAAGGAAGGAGAGAAGGAGAATTGAGAGAAAGGTCTATGGCAGAAAAGGTGCCGTGAGCGGCACTAAAATGAGTTGGGGAACCATTGTTGAGATGGCTCAGATTGTGGTCAGCAAGAAACTGGTCTATGAGGCGGCCCCGGCTAGACATATAAGTACTGCCTCACAAAGGATGGTGGGCATTGAAGTCCCCAAGGATGAGGTAAGGAGGGGGAAGTTGCTGAAGGAGGGCAACTAGGGACGCGAGTCTAGGTGGCCTGTCAGGGGGAAGGTAGATGTTGCAAATGGTTAACGGAGTGTCCAAGTGAACCCGGACAGCAACCACTTCCAATGGAGTTTGGAGAGGAATCCAGGTACTGACAAGATCTGTCCGGACCAAAGTACAAACCCCACCAGACACCTGGAGGGGACCAACCCGGTTCCGACAAAAAGCACGGAACCCACGGAGGGTCGGTGAATGTGCATCCATAAACCTCGATTCCTGCAGGACGACACAGGCCGCAGAAGAAAGCGAGATTAGCTGTTTAATCTCCAAGAGGTGACGGTAGTAGCCATTACAGTTCCATTGGATGATCACATCACGAGGATCTAGGCAGGAAGCGAATGGGGTAACGTCTGTCACGCTGCTTTGTCAGCATCCGTCACCAAAGAAAAAGGGACAACATCCATAAACAGCTGATCAGCCTCAGGCTCAATGTGATGAGCGAGTTGCGAAAGTACAGTCGGCACTTCCAGTGGTACCGGAGGGGCTTTATCTTTTAACTTTGGTTTCTTCTTCTTCTTATCCTTCTCTCTCTCTCTCTCTCTCTCTCTCTCTCTCTCTCTCTCTCTCTCTCTCTCTCTCTCTCTCTCTCTCTCTCTCTCTCTCTCTCTCTCTCTCTCTCTCTCTCTCTCTCTTTCTCTTTCTCTTTCGTGGGACGGAGAGGATCCGCCCCAGAGGGAGGACTTTTGTCAGTTAGGTCTGGTACTGACGAAGATCGGGCGACCTTTGAACTCACTGACTGGGAGTCCGATGGCCGACTGGAGGTCGAAGATCTCCGATCTGGGAAACGCCGGGACGGAAGGCTCGGAGTTGGGGCACTGTCACCGGCAGGCGACGGAGAAGGGGTGCACTTCTCCGGCTGGGATGGTGTGGGACACAAAGGGAGGGCTACAGGAGCTACAGGAGAGAGAGATGTGATGGAGGGGTGGGAACGGGGTGTAGGAGGGAGATGGGAGTGGGAAGGGGAGGGTGAAAGGCTTAGAGATAACGTCGTAGCGAAGGTCGTCGCCATCTGCACAGGATGCAGACGTTCATATTTACTGCAGGCCTCAGGGTACGTCAAACGCTCCAGGGATTTGTACTCTTGTATTTTCTTTTCTTTCTTGAACAGAGGGCAATCTGGTGACCGTGAAGAGTGGTGGTGATGACAGTTGACGCACACCGGCGGAGGAACACAAGGGCTCCCCTCATGTAGTGGGCGTTCACAATCACCGCATACTGGGACTGCTGTACAGCGAGAGGACATATGACCAAACCTCATACATCGAAAACATTGCATGGGAGGTGGAATGTAGGGCTTCACTTCACATCCTTATATCATTATCCTGACCTTCTCTGGGAGTGTGTCCCTCTCGAAGGCTAAGATAAAGGCCCCAGTATCGACGCGGTTGTCTTTAGGTCCCCTCTGAATGCGGTGAACAAAATGTACACCACGCTGCTCGAGATAGGCCCTAAGCTCCTCATCAGTTTGAAGGAGGTGGTCCCGGTGGAATCACACCCTGTACCATATTCAAGGATATGTGCAGGAGTATTGTTACTGGAATGTCGCCAAGGGTGGTGCAGGTGAGCAAAGCTTCAGACTGGGCTGCCGAGACCGTTTTAATGAGCAATGAGCCAGATCTAAGTTTACTCATAGATTCCACTTCACCAAACTTGTCCTCTATGGTCTCAACAAAGAACAGTGGTTTAGTGATAGTAAAAGTTCCTCCATCAGTCCTTGTGCAAACCAGGTAGCGAGGAAAGGGTTTTGCTCCTAACCGGCGAGCCTAGCCTTCCTCCCAAGGGAAACATCCTCGTATCCGCAGTAGCAGCATTAAAAGATCTCTTCCTGTCTTGAGAGATGGCCGATGCACAACCATTTTGGAGTCTAACTCTTTTCATAGTGCTAGACGTCCGCCCTGGTGTCGCCCACTCCGAAACAGGGGCTCTCTTCATGGGCGCCACATAGCCTCAGCAAAGGCCACCTGCCACGATGGCCATTGCCGGGAGTTCTGATACCCCTGAGGACAGGCATCAACTCCTTGGCTTGCATGGAGAGGTTGCAGCTCAGACACCAGTAGTCTGATCCCTGTGGCGTCAGGGGGCTCAGCCAAAAGGTACATAACAGCCCCCCCACACGGACTGGCTACACATGCTGGGGACCTAGGGGGGATGGGGGCTACAGCGAGGAAAGGAAGTGGAAAGGAAAGGATAGGACACGCGCCGTAGAGGCTAGGTCGGGAGTTCTTCCCCAATTGGCTCACACGTTATCAGACAATTTTGTTATGGAAGGTCAAACCCTGAGGGGGGACCAAACTGGGCCAAAAACCGGTGTACACAGCAGACAAAACCAAAGTGCAGGACAATCGGTACCATGGGATAGCCAAGCCGTCATCTAGAGTAACACCGAGAGACGGGGTTGGAGAGGGTGGGAAGGAGCAATTGGGATGGGAAGGAGGGGGAACTAGGAGGGGTAATGCAGCCTGGGGAAAGCAGGAAAAAAGGCTGCAATGGCTCGGGGACCCGTGCGCGCCACACACGTACCCTCAAAAGAGCTGTGGGCCCCCTGGGGGAGGATTTGAACCACCATCCGAACAGGGGCTCTCCTCACGTGCACAGCCCAGCTGCAGCAAGAGTCACCTGGCAGGATACCATTGCTGAGAGTCCTGATGCACTCCAGATACAAGCATCTACTCCTTGGCCTGCAAGAGGAGTTCGCAGCTCTGTCATCGGAAATGCGTTCCCTGTCAAGTCAGGGGGCTACAACCAGAAGGGTACATGATATCCCACCACAATGGGCTGGCTACCATGTTGGATTTCTGATGCTAACACAACCATTATGTTAATGGTGCACGAGATGACTGTGCTCAATGGGCGCAACTCTCACATCTTAGCCTGTCCACACCCTTGCATCCAATCAGGGGCTAAAGAGGCCATGGTTACAAGCCCATTCCATAATGGATGCCTAAGTTTGAACTGCACAGGAAATACATCTTGCATCAAGAAAGGAGTCCTTACCCAAATGGCTCACACTGCAGAGAAATTTAGAAATTGTGGAGGTCAAACCCGCATGGCGTGGTGGGGGGGGCCGCAGTTAGTGGCCGAAATGTGTGTGGACTACTTTCAGTCACCTCTTACAACAGGCAGGAATATTGTGGGCCTATTCTTACCCCCCCCCCCCCCCCAACTCCGAACCCGCAGGGGGGGAACAACAGAATGAAAGAGGAGATACAGTAATAGGTTTTTGTAAGAGTTGTGGGTTTTGGATTGCCAACACCTGGTTCAAAAATTATACAAAGAATGTCATGGAAAGTCCTGGTGATGAAGCCAGGTTCCAAATAGATTACATTCTAACCAATCAAAGCTTTAAAAACAGAATCCAGATGTCTAAAACATTCCCTGGAGCAGATGCCAATATAGATCACAATTTGCTCGTAGCAGAGATAAGAAATATATAAAAAAGAAACAAATTTTAAAAAAGTGGACTCTGTCAAAACTGAAATATGAAGATGGTAGGCCCTTTACAAATAGTACTGAAGAGAGATTTGGAGAGGTAAGACCAAGATTGGACATAAAAAAAGCATCAATTGCCTTCAGTGATGCAATTCTTTAGAGAAAGAAGCTGGAAAAGTGGAAAAGAGGAGGAATAAACAGCAGAATGTATTAGACAAAAATGGATGAATGGAGAAAATGTAAAGAAAGGATGTGACAGTATAAGAAGTTGAACAATGAACTGAGAAGGTCTACTGACGAAGCAAGGGAAGACTGGATGAAAGAACAATGTGAGGAAATAGAACATTTGAAATGACAAGGAAGAATAGATGAAATGTACAGAGCTGTAAAGTATATAAAAATGAAAGAAATGCGTAAAATTAGCAAGAAAGGAATGTTAAACAGGTAGGGAAAGCTAACAAATAATACTGAAGGAAGCAAAGATTTTTGGAAGGCATGCACAGATGATGTATATGATTATGCACCAGATCATGAAGGATTGATCTTAGAGGAGGAACAAAAATGTGACAAAAATCAATGATGACCAATAATCAAAAATGGGAGGTGGAGAAGGTGATTCAGGATCTCAAGGATGGGTTGTGATCAAACACCAGCAAAAGCACTGAAGGAGTCAGAATGCGGCTATAAGCAGAATTACAAATCTGATCTTCTAAAGACAATACGGGTCCCATTATCAAAGAAATGCAATGCCAAAGAACAAAGATTATAGGACAATTTGCATATAAAACTATGTTACCAAAGCTGTGACCAGACTTGTGCTGAGAAGAATAGATAGCAAAATAGAGGAGAATATAGGAGAAGATCAGTTTGGATTAAAAAAAAAGGTAGTGGGACCAGAGATGCAATTGGGAAACTGAATATGTTAGCAGAAAGGCTTTTAGAAGTAAACAGAGAAGTATGTCTGTTTTGTCAACTATCTGGCTGGCAGGCCCAGAGAAGCTGCGGTCCCGAAGATGCTGGCCAGCAAATTAAAACACACAGACTTGGTTGTTGGAACTCTGCATGTCTTATCTTGCTGACTAGCATCTTTGAGGCCACAGATTCTCTGGGCCTGCTGGCCATGTTTTCCGCAGTCTGGTTCTGTACTTTTAGATGATGATAATAACATGCATTTCTGGATTCTGGACTGATATAATGCAGCTTGCCACAAGTTAATTGTTGTTTCAATAAACAAAAGACATAGATATAAAACATTTTACAACAAAAATAAGTAAAACAAACTATTACAATAGTAATGAATGTGTTCGTATTTTAATTGTGTATGTTGAAAATACTGCAACAGCACACAGTGAACCATATTTTTTTTTAAATCCCATTTCAGAAATCAGCTTTATTACACATGGATGGATGTTGCATGAAAACTACATTAATTTATGTTGTAACAAATATTGCCATTATGCAAAATCAATTAGTTTTTTTACTGAAGTTCATTATACAATTTTCAGAATTATTAATTACATTTCAAAATTAATTCCTCTAGAGCAAATAAACTGAACTACCCTTTGTGTTATGTTTTACCCTATAAAGTGAAATTTGGTGAAAACGAAAATAATGTGTATTGGATTACTTTCTACTTCACAACATGGCAGCCAAGTTTCATCAATATCACCTACACCTGGGAATAGTCTATTGTAAGCAATACCTCAATTTATTATTAACACTGACATAGACCACTTTGTAACTGGGCCTAAAAATCATTCTTATGCACACAATGGTTGTTGGTGTTACTGTTTATCATATGTTACAGTTGCAGTTTCACACACAATTTAGAACACATTTCAGTCAGGTAATTATACGCAAGCATGGCGGTTATTAAAAATTACAATAAATAACACAACCTAGACATCAACACAAATAACTGTGTGTACATACCCAAACAGAAATAGAACACAACATCTGGAGGATAATCAGTTCCACTAGGTTTCTTGGCTTCGGTGACAAAGAGGCAAAGAGCATAATTCAGCTCTTCAGCTGTAAGTTCTAGAATATCAGGCTTGATGAATCTTGGTTTGTAGTTAGCTCCAGCAGCAATTTCCAAGTCTTTATTCTTATCCTTCACCCAAACGTGCCAAGCCTTTAAGCACAGTGTATACTGTGGTGGAAAAGCAATACTTTAATCAATTATGTTTTCACTAGTAAAACCTTTATTAATTTAAGACACTTTATTTCTTATTCAAATTATTGCACAACACTAAGAATTTCATTGCCTTTGCCTTTCTTTAGTTAAGGGACGAAATAAGCAAATTAATATTTTCTCTTTTTTCTTCTTTCCCTTAAATATCTATTATACAGTGTTGTCATAGATTCTTCAGTGACTGACTAACTTCTGTAAAATAAAACAAACTTGCCTCCAGTCGCAAAAATCATGTTTCATTTTATCTTAATATATTTGTGCACAAATAAAACATGACTTTTGTGTCTGAAGGTGATTTTGTTTTATTTTATATATTATTTTAATACCGATCTTGGAACTGTTTCAATGAAGAAAGATTCACACAGAATAACAGCCATATATTTTTGCTGGAAAATTTGCAGCACAATAACTCAAGTGTGTGGGCTCAATCGATTTTTAGATAGCCACAAACAAATAGTATGTTACTTAAATTTCATGAAATAAAATGTTGAGGAAGCTTGTTTCTATAGGGAATGAATGTAGAAGGATGATTAGAGTTTAATGTGCTGTGCATGATTATGCCATTTCAGTACAAGCAGATTCAGCATATTCTACGAATGAATAAGGACAGAGAAAGATCTAGGTTACATCCTTTCCGAAGTAGTTAAAATGGCAATCACCTTAAGAAATTTAAGTGGCCATAAAAAAAAGACTCCCCCTCCCCACACACACACACATCTGAATGACCAGACAGCTCACATGAGGGAGAGTATTATAGTGTTTACACACTATTCATGTTAACAGTTAAATAAGGCTTGTTTTTATTCTATGATGATTATTTGTAATAAAGTTCATGAACTGTTATGCAGCATCCTGAAACAAAATAAATTTCCAAATTTATGATTTGATAGAAATCTGGGCGAGGAAACCCATTTCTCAGAAGGAATCACTATGAGATGTATTTTTATAAAATACCATCATTGGCCACACTGTTGTGTATGGCAATTTGCCCATTCCACTAACTTAAATCTTCACTTTGATGCTCAACCTTGACTTGGTACCAAGTGAGGTGGTGCACTGGTTTCCACAATGGTCTCTCATTTGGGAGGACAATGGTTCAAACTCAGTTCTAGCTAACCAGGTTTAGGTTTCCAAGATTTCCCTAAAACACCAAAATCCCAAGATGGTTCCTTTGAAAGGGCATGGCCCATTTCATTACAGAGGCTAGTCAAAAACAGTTCGAGCTATGCTCTGTCTCTAATGACCACATTGACAATGAGACGATAAGCACTAATCTACCTTCCTTCCTTGAATTGGCAGCATTCAAAAATGAAGCTCCCAATGAATGCTCTTGCCAAGTACAAATTTACAGAAATATATAGACAGTTGTGCATATATGTCAAAAATATTTGTATCTGATGTAGAAAATTTACAGCCGGATGTACTGGAATTTACAACAAAGAAAAGAGCGTGACTTTCTCATCGTATATTGAAGCCTGCCCAACACACAAATCGTGCATATGATAAGAAAATCACTCATAATGCTATCTGTATTATGGTTCCTGAGGTTTCCTGAAGCACCAGTAACAAGGTTCTAATGGTGAAGATGAACTATCAGGAGGTGTGTGTGTGTTGCAGCCAGCTTGCTGTACCTATAATGATATGAGATTCTGTACATTCTGTTAGCACTTCGAGCTCTGGAACTTTCCCCACACAGCTACGACAATTTACAACATTTAGCCCAATGGTTTTTCAATCTATGTTCATTCTATTGGTTGTCATTGTTGCATCTGTCACATCGATTTTGAATGCATCTACCTTTCTTTCCTTCACTTTCATTTCTGTCTGTGTCCGATTCTCTTAGATGCTGCATCAGACACTTCATCTGGTAACCTTCGGTACAGCACAGTGTGTGGTGACCCTAGCATACATTGCAAATACCTGCATCACCTAGTATCGCACCTTCATAGCTTACAGTGTAATCGACAATGGCACTTGGTTTACACTTTTCGGTAAATAGCATCTCAAATTAATAGAAACTCAACCACAGATGCTATTGCAGCTTGTGCTAACTTCCTTGTCAGATGGCATTGAAAGATAACTAAGTTTAATGCTACTGAGCTCTCCTGGTTGACCCATTCTGGTGTTGCTATTCATCTAACAACACAGTACTGCCCAACAACTTTGATACTAGCAGATAAATAACCAAATTCAATTTTTATAGTCCAAACTGAAACATTCTCTTGTAATTCTCCATTCTTATTTTCGTTATTTATAAATTCATGATTGTGCGATTATGCATATCAGTAACTTGAAGATACAATAAAATAAACTCTTAGACAGTGCTTCATCTACAACCAGTCCCCAATTGAGGCACCCCCCCCCCCCCTCACTTGCTTGTTAGGAGCATGTCACTTTGAGTCCATTTGATGCCCCTCTGTGACTGTTGCCTTTGCCAGGCACCCCAATTTGCTCCCCCCCCCCCCCCCCCCCTTCCAGGGCTGCTATGGTATGCTCTTATGGTCCTCCACACAGTTTGCTGGGTTCTAAGCCAATAGTGAAATATCTGCAACTTGGAGTGACATTTTCTTCATATCTGCATTTAAGGAGTAAGTTTTGCAAGATTTCAAGGAAATTTACTACTTCACTTATCCTTGCAAGTACAGATTGAATTGCATCAACATAAAAACTCCACAAACTACTAGCCTAATATCAAACCTGGAAATCTGACCTAATGGTTGAAATTTAGTTAGCAGTCGATCCTGAAGGAAGTATTGCACTCTTTTCATTGGCGAAGTCTGTTTTTTTTTTTTTTTTTTTTTTCCAAAAATTGACGTAAATGTGATAAATTGCACATTTAATTTGACTACTCACATCAGAAGTGGACACCTACATAAAAGCTTGATATCAAATTCAGACACTTGTTCAATGAAGCAGTGTGCACCAATTGGAACACAGTATATGATCACATGACCTCGAAAATCAGACATGGCGACAGCATGTACCAAGTACTAAGATGTATTAGCCAGTACTTAATTTTTCAGTAATTTTTTATAGTATTATTACTAACAATCATCTTAAAGCGAGTGAAATGGAACATAGAATATCACCAGCGTCCAAAGGAAAAGCTAGGAAATGGTTGAGACAACCTGAAAAGTGGAACATAAACACTGAAAAGAAACAAAGGTAAGACCAACTTGTAAACTACACTGTTCTATTGTAAGGTGTGTGGTACAAAATTATTACTTGTTGGAAAGAAGTTCGATGTCAGAAATAATGTGAGGATGTTTAAGGAAAAAATTGTCGACAGTTTCAACAGACTGTATGCTAATAATTTTAGAGATTCAGTGCCGTGATATTTCATTTTGTATATAAAATTAAAAAGATTATTATTATTATTATTATTATTATTATTATTATTATTATTGAAGTTATTCATTTTTCCAATACGTAATAGAGTTCAGAATTTAATATTTTCCACTTTATGTTGATATTCCTACAATTTCCCATATTATACACTTGTAAAAGATTCTTATCAGCAGCAAGTGAATCTCTGTGTATCAAAAATGGACATCTGAAAGCGTGTTCACATCAAAAGCAGACACCTTCACGTTTTGGTTTCAAAGACGGACATCTGTATTTTCGAACAAAATTTGAAGGTACTTGAGTAATCAAATTGACATTAGCTACTTCCAGGTATAAATCCTCAAGTATTAAAGTTGATAATGCTCAACTCAGCTTATAACTATATTATCTCTACGTTTTGCAATAATAATGATGTTTATCTTAGTTTCTGGCAAACGACAGTTGACCATCATTGATAATACCATTCAGAATTCCACCAATAAGTGTAAAGCTGCATGGAAACTAATTAACAGTGTAGCTAAACATGAAAGAAACAAGATAATTAATGTAAGTCCCCAGAAATTCAATGATTTTTTTATTAAATCTGTACAAGAAGTAGGAAATGCAATCATTAAACCTAATATAACCTCATTACAGATCCTTTCAGAAAATATCTCTAAACCACCAGCAAATACAAATATGTTTTCCTTTTCTGAGGTGTCTCCTAGTCATGTCCTAAGAATAGTAAAAAAACTGAAATCATCAGAAAGTGTAGATATATATGACATTTCTTGCACTATTTTAAGGAAAGTAATAGATAGTATTGTGTACCCTTTAACATTCTGTGTAAACAAGTGTATAACTGAAGGATATTTTCCAGATGAGCTGAAAGTATCCAGAGTAGTTCCGATATACAAAAAAGGAGATGTTGACTCCCCTTCTAGTTACAGGCCAATTTCCATAGTCCCAGCTCTTTCTAAAGTATTTGAATGTGTAATCTATCAACAATTATGTGCTTATTTTGAAAATGCAGAAATAATTAGCAAGTCATAGTATGGTTTTAGAAAAAACCTGTCAACTCTTGACGCTATAGACTCAGTAGTCAAATACCTTCATCAAGTTCTTGAGAATAAGGGCTTCGCTCAGGTCACCTTTTGTGACTTAAGTAAAGCATTCGACTGTGTAGAGCATAAAGCACTCTTAGAAAAAATGGAATTATATGGCATTAGAGGTAACAGTCTTAAATTATTAGAATCATACCTACAGAACCGAAAGCAGGTAGTTTGTGTCGGAAAAGAAATGTCCAGTATGCAACAAGTAAAGATAGGTGTTCCACAAGGATCTGTATTAGGCCCATTTCTGTTCCTAATTATGATCAATGATCTGCCATCATTTATCAAGTCTCCTACCGTTTTATACGCAGACGATACAACTTTTCTCCACTGTAGCAATGAGTTCAGTAACCTCAAAACCTGTGTTGCACAGACAATGGAACAAGCATCCTATTGGTTTAAGGCAAATGGCTTCCTACTTAATAATGACAAAACACAACAAATGGTTGTTAGTTTAAAAGACAAGCTTCCCTCAGACAATCCAACCTACGTTAAGTTTTTGGGTGTATATTTGGATAATAAATTGTCTTGGGCTCAACATATAGAATATATAAGTGTTAAGTTATCAAGAGTGATCTATTTGTTAAGGCAACTTATGAACTGTGTACCTGAAAAGTATGTTAGAACATCCTATTATTCTTTCTTCCAAAGCATACTAACATATGGCATCATTTTATGGGGAAACTCAAGTTCTGTGCATGACATCCTCATACTGCAGAAGAAAGCTATGAGGGTAATTTCTGGTGCTACATATAAGGCACACTGTAAACCTCTGTTCCGTGAACTAAAAATCATGACTGTAATAAACCTCTACATATACTATGTTTTACTTTACACAAAAAAGAAGTTACCGGAGACAAAATGTAGAGAAAACGTTCATGGTTACAACACCAGAAGGACCAGATGTATTTATACCCCATACCACAGACTGTCGAAAAATATTAATAGTTATGAACTCATGGGACACAAATTATTTAACAAACTTCCACAATCTGTGCAAGAGTTACCTGAACAGGCATACAAACAAACACTGTATGACTGGCTGGTTGCCCATCCATTCTATAAAGTAAATGAATATCTCAACTGTAATATGACACTGTAATACTATTAGCAAAACTGTTTCTGTTGAATTATCAATTGTACTTAATTTATGTGTGACTTTGTCTCCTATTAGCTAAACTGTAATATATATATATATATATATATATATATATATGTCTTTGTCTCCTATAAGCAAAACTGTTTCTCTTGAATTTCAGTTGTATGTAATAATTGTATGACTTTGTCTATTGCTGTTATGGCTGAATGACAATAAAATTATTATTATTATTATTAATAATAATAATAGGCTACTCATATGTTCTTCCCTTTGTTGTTCTGACACCAAATAAAATGCAGGAAAAATTATGAGCTATATGGCACAATACTGGTTAGTTTCTCTTATTTTGTTCTCTCAACCCTCCTTTGAAATACATAATACACAAAGTTAAAAACTTTAACAATAAGTGCCTCCTTTATTTATTTTGCTTTACAGTTCTCATTGTAAACAAACATACATCTCTCTCTCTCTCTCTCTCTCTCTCTCTCTCTCTCTCTCTCTCTCTCTCTCTCTCTCTCTTTCTCTCAAGTCCTTGGGCAACTATACATGAACTGGACCAAGCTGTATTCTGAAATTTCTCTTTTTAATTCTTTTCATCTCCCCTTTAATACAGCTTGGTGAGCACTGAGTCAGTCAGACAATACTCAAGGAATAGGAACAGTTGTCTCCTATGTAGCATTCTTTACAGTTGCACTAAATTTTCATAGTTATACCAACAATATGCCACACATTTGTTCCTCCTACAATTGACAAGTTGATTTCTCTTATTTCTCCACAAAACTGTGCCCAGATATTTAATTGTTGTAACTAAATTGGTGGCAGGTAACTGCCCCTCTCCCTTATTCATGTGCATTGTCCCTCTCTTTTCACCTACTCTCAACGCACACTTTAGGATATTTTTGAGATTCAATATTTCTCAGCATTTAATCAAGAAATCACATTTCCCATATGTGTCATTAGAGAACATTAATTTAAAACACAGATTACTCTATGATGTTTACGATACCCAGATATTAGTAGATACATGGGGGAGATATATATAGAATTGCTAAAGATTCACAAATGACATTCTTTGTATATCCAGCTTGGTTATAAGGATGTTGGGACGACTGCGTTGTGTTAATTTAACAAATAAAATCCTTCAGCCATTAATTTTTGGCCTTTTACTGAACAGTTTTGAGAATACATTATTCTTTTGTTCAGACACTGTATCAGACAATAACAATAGTTAACAACAACATAGATGTATGGTATAAAATATTTACTAACAACCTGACACCAGTTGATTGTAATGAAATACCTATGAAATATTAATATTGGTCAAAGAGTGGGTAAAAACTTTTATAATACAGGCATTAATTGCACAGTGAAAATAAAAGTAACAATGTCAAATAATTGTCATTACAGTTGACTTGAGTACTGTATCTATGATAGCATTCCAGATAACTGAACTAAATGCTTATAAAATTTACAGAGTAATATAACATACCAGTATATGTAACAAATGTCATGGTTAAGGTTAATGTAGAATGGTTATAGCAGAAGGTGCCTTTACTGTCTTATTATCAACGTATACTTAATCATTACACCATACCGAATTTCCACTAAAAATATAGTCACCAGTAATAATCACACAGGTACTAGGATTTCTGTTAAGCAGGTGATTGGGAAGCCAAGTGTATAAAAAAACTATGGTACTGAAGTTGTTTTATGTTCAAGCACAAAAAATACATATATTTGCGAAATTAAAACAGGATTAGGGATATTACTTCCAAGCCCTTAATCCACTTGTCATATTTGGAACTATATATATTAGTCCATCCTCCTCCCCCCCCCCCCCCCCCACACACACACACACACACACACACACACACACACACACACAACCCTTAACCCCCATTTTGTTTTAATTACACAAATATGTTTATCTTTTGTGCTTTAACATTAGACAGGTTCATCATCATAGTTTTTTATATCCTTGGCTTCCCAATCACCTGCTTAACAAAAATCCTAGTACCTGTATGATTATTACAAGTGACTATATTTTTAGTGGAAATTCAGTCTGGTGTAATACGTAACTATACATAATACAGTCAAGGCACTTTCTCCTATAACAATTCCTATACAGATTACAGTTAATTATTTATTTTATAAGCATTTACTTCAGTTATCTGGAATACTATCATAGTTACAGCCACTCAATCAATTGTAATCACGATTATTTAAGATTGTTACTTTCATATTCACCGTGCAATTAATGCTTGTATTATAAAGAATTTTACCCACACTTTGAACAATATTAATATTTCAAAGTTATTTCATTACAATCAACTGGTGTCATTTTGTTACTTAATATTTTACACCATACTTCTACATCATTGTTAACTATTGTTATTGTCTGACACAGGGCCTGAAGAAGAGAATAATGTATTCTCAAAACTATTAATTAAAAAGTCCAAAAATAACTGTTTTTCATTTGTTAAATTAATGACATCAATGGTTGTAAATAGAAAGACTAACTACCCAATACAGTGTCCACAAACAATCAGAATGTATGACAGTATTCAGGATGCTGTCTCTAACCCAAATAAATATAAAATAAAGAGACACACACTACTGAGTGAAGTTTTGTTTGTGACTGTCTGCAAGCAGACTGTTAGGTCCCTATGAACCTTGCAGAAAGGACAAATTTATAAGAGAGATGATGTTATCACTATAATTACAACCACCACCACCACCACCACCACCACCACCACCACAAATGCTGGAAAATAATTTATTTTCTTGATGATGTTTCATCTACTGTGTATTTCCTGTGGTGTGGTTCCAACTGTTTGTTGATTATTATTGTTTTTGTTATCGTTGTTATATTGTTCCACTACACCTCTTTTAGTTCTTGATCTAGCGTCTTCCCCTCATTTTTCATAGAGTTTAAGTATTAAAATTATATTTCTGTTACGCCTTTCCTTTTTCACTCACATCCTAACAAACAGTATCTCCTTTGCCCTTAAAATCTCTGTGACGTTCCTACTCAACCCCCAAATCCGTTGCTCTTTCTCCTGAGGAAAGAATCTCTGGTATAAGATTTTGAACTCTTGTCAGCTGCATTGTCATAAATATACATACAGTTAATTATAGTTTACTTAAAGAGAACTTTTTCAATATCCAAATTTGTAGACTTTTGCATCTGCCAATTATTTACTATACTATTGTTTATTTCTGTCATTTTGTTTCTAATACTCTTAAATCCAGCAACCAAAGATGAAGCAAAAACAGTGAGTTACCTTTAACGTTAAATGAGCATCAGGTTTTCCTCGAGCTCCTGACTTCGATTTCAAGGGCACTGTAAATTCACCAGGTTCAGGTACTGTTACTGAAGATTTACGAGTTCGTCTTTGGGTACTTTCATTTTTTTCTGTAATTTCACTGTCTTTTTGTGCTACCTGATTGGATTCCATCATTGGAACAGCAGCACTTTCATCTCCTAAAAAATGTAACATTTTAATCATAAAATAATTAAAAAAATCTTCATAATTATGTACCAGACAGCAAGAAACTTTTATTATTACTATTATTATTATTATAGTAAAAAAGATCCAAATTATTTATTGGATGAGCTTGACATAAAAAGAAATCAAGGGTGCTAATAACTGCTTACCTCCTGCAATTTCAGTAATTTCATCATCACCACTGTGGTTTCCACCACCTGGTCCTTTATTGCCTTCTGTTTCTTCACTGGCAACCATTTCAGCCATTGTCAATAACTCAGCTTCAGCGGGATTTTCTGGTAGCTTTTCTCTGATATTCTGAATTAAAAAAGAAGAAAAATATGTTTATCAGAGTTATTAGTCTAAAGGTGGTCATTAATACGTGTGATATCAGAAAATAAAGTCTGAAGTATATATTTGTAGTCAGTACAATTACTAGGACAATCCGTCACCTTTTTTTTTTTTTTTTTTTTTTTTTTTTTAACTAACAACATACCGCTTATCAGTTTTTTAAACCTGGTAACATATTTGACAGTGGTCTTTTTCCTCAGTCCTCCTTGTGACATGATAAGAAATGGTGACAGAAAGCAGGGACATGATTTTTTTTTCCTTTTATGAGTTTGGTGCCCTGGAGTAAAAATCATGATACAGTGCCAGCATTCACACAAGTTCAAATCTTATGTGCATGGGCACTGCTGTCTTTGTGCACTAATACCATTTCTGCCTGGACAGGATACTAGTCATGTGTAAGAGTTATGTTGGTGTGAATGTAAGAAAAGTTTTACTTTTTGTGAAGGATGTAGTCTGAAAATTGAACAATTGGTGCATTTTGTATTGTTTTTAACAGGTGATATTACACAGATTTCAGCAATATTTTGAAAATCACATTTACACTCAGTTTTATCACTTCAAATATTTTATTCCCCCAATGGTTTCAGTCAGTTAGCATCATCTAGCAGAGGTTTTTGTCATGATATATGTCATACATACATACATACATACATACATACATAAAGCACTTTTTTTTCTCTTTAGGGCTCAAAACTACTCATGTCATATGCAACAATGTCAAACTTAAGAAAACCAACTATGAAGTACAAAGATAGGGATGAGAAAAAGCTACACCCAGTCATCTTTAACAGAGTAGCAGCAAAACGCAAAGCTCTCCCTTTGGGTCACATTTCTTGAAAATCATCATGGAGATGCTTGAGGTCCCCGCGGTCAATCAAATTTCTTTCACCACATTACTGCAATAGATAAAGACAAAAACAGACTGCATGTCGTATGCTAGAACATTTCACAACTCAGACGGCAAATGTAGAAGTAAATGGTTAAAAATAAATAAATAAAAGGGCACTGAATATAAAAATGGTACACCATCACAGGTTGAGAGTAGTGGGCACAATGTGGTATGGGATGGCTACCTAATAAATGGGTGAGACTAAAAACATTGTGTACTATACACAGCAGAGCTAAAATGATGAAAAAGTTGACAGCAAGTAAATTGAGCAGTTTGGAGAGTTCCCTGGAGAAAAAAGGCCAATGTGCACGCCAAGTGATACTACTTGCTGACAGTGACATTATAATCATCCAAGGGAACAGAATAACTACTAAGCCAAAGGAGCAGCATCAGCAACCACATTCTCTGACAAGCGAATACAACCAGGAATGCACATCAATGCCAAAAATGGCTTCCGACACAGTTAGAAGCTTAATTGGATTAATCGTACTAAGAGGTGGACTGCGTACAGCACACAAAGGTTCTGAAGAGCACCAAGATAGTCGAGCATATGACAATTAGAGCACTCATGTTGCCTTATGTATTTGATGGTTTAATGAAGGGCGTAGAGCTATGCAACAAAAATTGAGCACTGTTTAAGCAGCCGATATCAAAAAGTTTGTCGCAAGTACAAATGCCCATCCAACACTACAGTACCACCATTACAGATAATACTACCCCAAGCTCCTTGCAAAAGTGCAAGAAACTTGCTTCAATAGACCTGGTTGGGACCAGTGTCCTACGGGACATCAATGAAGTCCAAAATGAACATGGACCTCAGAAAGAAGAGCTCACACCCATTGCGAATTTCACAAGTAGTGAAAAATAGCTACTGAAGCAGAAAACAAAGAAAAACTCAGATAACAGAGATGATGTATGTAACCCGGACATGTCTTCAAGAGAATTGTGAAACAAAGGTACATAGGAAAGGTGACCAGACATTAAAGACAAACAACTTGCATAATGACTGAGGAGGACTTCCCATCAATAAGATTATGGTAATTTGGCAACTTCATCATAAAGGCTCTCAATGGGGTTAATATCGGAAGCACCAGTGGCTAACCAAATGGTGGATTGTGTTAAAAGACGATATAAGATGGACGGTCAGATGGGTAGATAAACAATACATCGACAGTCCAGTTTCAAATGGAGGAAGAGGCCTGATCTGATCCCCAAGCAGTATCACTTAAAGACATACAAAACAATGGAATGAGTACAACGAACTGCCAAGTAAGACATGTGGGGGGGGGGGGGGGGGGGGGGCCAACTAAGTTTCCTATCAAACCTGATTTGCAAGAATGTCATTGTTTCAACAAAAAGCTGATTAACTGGGCTGAAATGTATGGATGAGGGAGAAACGTTTTTGCTGCCGAAAGCTCACACAGAGTGTGGATATTCTACTGGCTGAATAAATTCCCACAATTTTTCTGGATTATATAAAAATAAATAAAGCAGTCAAGAATCTGAAGATTGGATTGCAAACCACGGTACAACTCGTCATTTTTCACATTAACAAGATTTCCAGGGGTGAATTACATACTCTTCCAACAAATCTTATTCAAACAAAAAAATTACTTCAGTTAAAATACATATAGGGTAGTGTAATGTAATTATTACTCTGTATCATGTATTCAATTTTTTTTAAAAACAAGACTGTCAGTAACTGGAAAGGTAAAATTTAAGACATTTGGTCATTTGTAAACCATCTAAATTTAATCTATCCTGAAAGTCAGTCACAGTTGCAAAATTTTCTTTATTTCAATGAAGTGTTTCCTCCTTTTAAGGCTTCATCAGATAATGTAAGCAATATAAGGTGAGCTATCTGTCATCATTGCAGAATAAACTATTTATGATGGAAACCTGTCATCATAATCATTTAAAATTTAGGCATTAGGTAAAATCTAACATGTCATGTTGAGCACAGCACAGAGTGGCCAGACAGAATGCGGCCGGTGACAGCTTCCAACCTCAATGCGAGCCAAAACAGACATGCTGTGTGCAACATGACATTTTGGTTTTGCCTAACAACTAAATTTTAAATGACTATGATGACAGACAGCTCACCTTATAACGTTTACATTATGTGATGATGCCTCAACAGGGGAAAATGCATCATTGAGATAAAGAAACTTTTGCAACTGAGACTGACTTTCAGGATAAATTCATAACCTGTTGCTGTACCATCCACCAGTACGGAATGAAACCAGGTAAATTTAATATCTTGTTTGTTAAAAACAAGTCACCAGTTTTGAGTATGTGTTTTGGTAGAACCCAAATAAGTGACTAAATTGCTGCAAGAGAAATGAAAAGCAATCACATTCAAATTCTTGCTTGTAAAAAAAAAAAAAAAAAAAAAAAAAAAAAAAAAAAAATCTGGGTGTTAGTTATTATTATTGTGTACCTACTTGGCAGTATAGCGATAAAAATTGATAGCCTCATTCATGATCAACTTCACAACTATACATCATCACAATTGTGTCAATTCCTGAAAAAAGTAGTGAGAAATGTACTCAACCCTCTGTTGCCTTACACTGTTGTTCCCATTCTGGTACAGTTAGGATGTCCATTAAATATTTTAGTTTTATTTACAAAAAAACAAGACATGTATCATAAACAAGTGAGGCTTGCCCCCTACACAGCTCCTCACTCCGTCAATGTGCAGACTGGTCTGCACTACCCCTTCCTGAAATCAGCCAACATTTTAGCATTTCACTGTGAAAGGCTGGTGTACTGTATTTACCCAAATCCAACCAGCAATTTTTTCCTATTTTGGTAGTCCAACACATGGGCCTGTAAATTGGAATTCGGAGTAAAGCAGAAGTTCTGAAAACTGAGCTAGGAACCAGAAATAACAGCTACCTACTTTTCCAGTTGAATATTAACAGCACTATGGATGCTTTGCATGCACAAAGATAAATGCTAGCACCAGTAAATATACAAATAAAAAAGGTAGAAGACGTGTGTTTTTTCTAGAGATATGCTCACGAAATTTTAGTACATCATTTACTAAAGGAAATCTTCGAATGCAGCAGCCATTGAAATATTCATGGCAACAAAAACGAACTTTTTTTACACAAATATCAATGAACTAAAAGGATGTAGCATTCTTGTACGAGTTACTAAGCTGTGAATACGTCATGATTTTTGAATATGTGGTTCAGAAGGAACCTAGCAATAAAATATATCACAAATATTCTGATGTGTGTGTGGGTTTTTTTTTTTTTTTTTTTTTTTTTTAACCAATAGGAGGTGAGAAAAAAGGAGAATTTATAGCATCAAAATTGAAGTGACTTATGTCAAGTCTTTAGCAGTGTATATTTACAACTGTGTTGTACTATCGAGTGATTTTGGTGACAATAAATATTAATCCACTTATGTACACCCATCCACATACCTAGCAGCATGATGTAAGTACAAACCACAAGCTTGGTGAAGTGCTATACCAGAGCAAAGTTCCCTAGCTACATGATCAAACACTCATAGTTCACCATATTTTTCTCAAACACATGGTATGTCTCCTGTCTCATTCTGTACATACAACAAATGGCTGATGCATCTACTTTACAGCCTGTCAGAAATATTTGTGTGTGTTTCTATGAATATTTCATGATTTTAAAGTTTGTGGTTGGACAAAACATAATAGCTGAGTAAAAGCAGAACAAAAATGCAGATGTTTTTACATACAGAGAGTCTCAAAAACAACATTTCCATTGTCTGTCTGCACCCATTTCATGGCTGGTCATTCATGCTTCCAGTTATCATACCCTCAGAAACATCTACACATTAAACAGAAAACTACAACAACTAATGTGCATTTTTGCCAAAATAACCTAGTGTTAGCTCAAATGCTAAGCCTCCATATTGTAGCTGTACATTCAAACTAATTTTTATATCATGTTAGGATCAACCAACGTTTTGTTTTTAAGTTGGGCATACAACTTTTTTCCCCTTAAATTTCCAGTCATTTTTCGGGTACAGTGTAAGATCCGGGTACTTAATTTTTCTTGTATTTTGAATCGTTTCTTGGGTGCAATTTAGATTCAAGTAAATACAGTAAATGGCCTGCCACCTAGTGGCAGAACGGGTGCAGGTACAATTTTAGTATCCAGCAGCAAGAAATAGGTGGTGTTGTATTCTGCTGTTGATCCACAAATGCACAGTGGAGGAGGTGAATATACCCAATGCTCAGAACCGAGTATTTTGAGCTCATTTCTAACAGGCAACACTAGTGGTGCAGCTTCAACATTTTAGCTTATTATGTAAAGTATCTGTAAATATGACTTTACAACTGCGCACAATTTTTAAAGCTACTAACTAAAATTCCTGGAATCTGCACAAAATCCCTGATTTTTCCAAGTACCTTAAAATATCCACTTAATTGCTGATTGCTAGGTTGAGTGACCACTCTGATACAGACTGTCTTTTCAGCAGACTATTAGAAGTCTGCCATTAACACACCATAAGTAAAGATGATCAAAACATTGCTGGAAATGCCACTAAAGTACAAAGGTCTCTTGAGAGCTGCAATAGACTGCAAATTCATCAATGGAAATAGAGCCCGAGATGCCTGGAAGGAGAATATTTACAATAGGGATAATTGCTATGGCAAAGACCACCGAGTCCACACTGTTCTCTTGAATAAAAATATTTGACAGGACTGAGGCCACCTGTAGCTTAGAAAACATGGTCTTTTAATAATTTCTGAATAATGAGGGACAAATTACCTAGGGAGCCACATTTGTACATATTACGGAAGCTACCCGTCCTCCAGATAGGTATCACAGGCTTTCTCAAAATCAAAATACACAGCTACCAACTGGCACTTCCACAGGAAGTTGTTCATAATGTGTGTCGACAAGGTGACTAGGTCATCCTCAACAGAGGAGTGCCTAAGAAATCTGAATTGTACAATGGTTAGGAGAGTCCAAGATATGAGCCACCATATCAGCTGACCATTAATCATATGTTCTATCACCTTACAAATGCTACTGTTAAGGGAAACCGGGTGGTAGCTGGAAGGATAGTGTTTGTCCTTACTAAGATTAGGTATGGGAATGACAGTAGCCTCACACCAGCAACTGGGAAACATACCTTCTATCCAAATGTGTTGTATGCACGAAGGACAAAGTGCTGTCCCGCAACCAATAGGAGCTGCAATATATGAATGTGAATGCCATCAGGTCTTGGTGCAGAGGACCATGATGAAGTCAGAGCTTGTTGAAGCTCCTTCATAGTAGAAGCTGTATTGTAGCATTCACGGTTCTGAAAGGAGGAAGATATTGTCATGGCATCTGTCACCCGTTTCTGGGGGGAGGAGGGCAGAACAGTTGTACGTGGAACTAGAAATGTAGTAGTAAAATTGTTAAAGGAGCTGTTAAGTGAGCTAGTGAAGGATCTGTAGCTAGTTGTTTTGCAATCCCTGATAATCAAAGACACTGCACACTGTTCATAAAAACAACCTGTTTAAAAAGGACGAGAGCATGTCTTCACTCTCCGATTGTATTGTGACATTCACCAAGGGACTGAGGTATATTGTGGCGAGGAAAAGGTATGATGAATATACAGCTAAAAATATCAACAGCCCTACAAGTATTGATTTATTATTAGATATTCTATACATTACAAGCTAGCAGTCTGCCTATTCCCCTTACAGCAAGAATTTAAAGAAAAACATTAACGTGAAAATTTGTAAGTAAATAATGAGACTTTGTGCATATAAAAAGCTTGTATTACAATATTTTTGGTTGACTATTGTGTTGTTAACTAACAACTGTGTACATGGAGCAGTGTCATGAAATATATCATTTCATCTACCCTCTAATACCTGAATTTCTTAATTTATCATTAGCTACATCTGTCAATAAACCATTTTTCACACTGATGTTGCAAATTCAAAATAGTGTACACAGTTCAAACATTGCAAAAAAAAAAATTTTGCTTGCTCCATCGAGTATCTTTACATCTGGAATCTGGAAAGTAAATTTGCTTTTTCAGCCTACTGATCCTAGGTTTCAAAATCACATTTGGTAGCTGTTATCACAGACTCTTCTTTCTTAAATTTGTTTTCTAGTCCAACCTTAACTCACATTTATAGACAATCAGTTATTGTGTAAGTAAAGCACAAAAGCAATGCCACAACTATACTGATCCTTCACAATTAGGTCTGTTGATATTTTTAACATGTTCAATGTGACAACATTGCGCTGTTGTAAAAATAGACACTCGGCTTACCAGAATACATGTCCTGTTCCACGTTAAAAAGATACCTGTTTACTTGGTAGAAAGGACATACACTCGAGAATGAATCACTACCATTCTTCAAAGCCACTGCTTACTGTGTCTACTTTATCATTAATCTCAAAATGTACTGTGTTAAGACTGTTAGTGCAGTAATGTTTGCTAAGTGTAAAATCAAAAGCTAAATAAAATGTAAACTTCCAATTATTATATCATCATTGGTTAAAGTTTCACATTTGTTGCCAGATTTGGTGTTGCTGGTATTTGAACTAAAACTCTTTGAGCTCTTCTCCAGGACAACTGTACCAGTGACATTACTGCTAGCTTTTGTTTCAGTTTTGTTGATCTTGGTAGCTTTAAAAGAATGCACAGTGATATTTGCTCTTTATATGTGCCTCTAGATTTGTTGTGTTTCCACTAGTTTTCTATACCTTTCCACATAAATTGCGAAAATGCTTCTAGAGATCATCATCTTGAAAATCTTGCATACGACAGACGAATGCCCTGCATACGACATGGTTACCATTTTGGTAAAATTGCCACAATAAAATACAGCCAATGGGTCCATTGTTCAGGTTCAGCAGAGACTGGATTTGTCCAGAACACTTCACATTGACTTCCTGATTTTTCATTGCTGCTAAAGCAGTGACTTTGCAGTTTGTTTGGATTTTCATTATTCTGGTTACATAGCACTAAATTTCATCATTGTGGCCAGAAATTTGTTGGCGAGTTGGGCAACTGTAGGAGTGGAAGACGAGTGTGCGGCGGCTACCTCGGGGATGGGAGATTTCACAACTGCAGCACTGAATTTAAGGTTGAAAGTCAACATTGTCATTTTTTTAAAAAGGTCAGGGTACAACTAGAGCTGTGCTATCTTGAGCTTTCAGCTGCTCATCTTTTTCAAGGGGCAGTATGGATACTCTTTCCTTAACCCTAATTTACTGGATGCCTCACTCTTAGAGATAAATAGGACATTCTCAGGAGGTAGTAGGATGGTTGTCCGCGAGATGATAAGAGGTGGTCAGTCACCCTCATTAACATCCCTTCCCCACATATATACACAGCTGTATTTTTACATGACTGGTGAGTGTGGTCGTATCGCGGACATTGGTAGCAGTGCATTAGATTTGGGATGAATGCTCTGACTGTAATAACTTCATCTGCCCCCCCCCCCCCCATAAGCCAGCTCCAATTATTAAAATGACAGCAAAACTTCACAGGAATTGCGACTGCATCAATGCCCCTTTGAATAATAAATGGATTGACTGTTGAAAAATATTTTACCCTTTTCCACACGCAACACCAAGATATTGAAGTGCAGCAGGGAGAGTCTTCAATTGCCTGTTTTCCTTCAATTACATTTTATGAGATGAGGTACTCATCACTAGGAAAACTCCCACGATTGCCATAGTTTCCAATGAGCCATTCCGTCTAGCTGGGGTCCTCAGGCGGAAGTTCAATCACCTTATGTGATAGGTCACACCTCTCCGACTCCAGACAGAGGTACAAAAAAGCATTTGGGAAGGCAACAGCTCACACAGTCATCCGTCCCTGGGCCTGGTCTTTACCAATGGGTACGTGTGCACCCTACCTGCTGACCTGGGACTGGGTATTACACATTACCCAGTCAACCTTTCAAATATCAAACATGTGGGTCAGCCTTCAGGAACACACAGGGAGGAAGAAAGAAAGGAAAAGAGCCTTAAACACCAAAGAAGGGGAAGTGTAAAAAGAGAGAGAGCAAAGAAAGGGGTAGAGAACAACTCTGGACTAGCAGAAGATGTTCAAAAAACTTCAGTCTCCTAAAGAAGGCACAAGACTCAGAGGAGTAGAAAAGAATAGCAGGAGGATAGATAGACAGCACGGAAAGTGAAGTAGTGCTGAAAAGGCTGAGGCGTTGTGGTAGCCAAGCACTTACTCACCGAAGAGTGGTTGAGTGGTTGGCATTGAATAACATCTGTAAGTTGCAAATATATGCGCTGAAAATCATTGTATGACTTACTTGGTGCACAACAAGAAAAAGCAATTTCTCAAAGTAAATCGAACAACATTATTAACTGCATATATTGCCAACTATTTCAGCTGTTATCTACTGGCATTATATTTGTATGGCACCTATTGTGATGAAACCTACACCAGGCAATGAAACTGGCAGTGAAATAAAACATTTGAAGTGATACGGCTGTGTGTAAATGATTGTCCAAGAATCCTGTTGTTTAAGAGTGATCAAGTGGTTGTCACAGACAGATTCCCATCACACACAAAACCATGGAAACAAACTGCCAAACTGCTGCTAAGATTACTTTTTGTGTGGCGTGGTTTAGAAGCTGCTACAAAAACTTATCAAATCAATAACTACTTTGAGATTATAGCTTGGTGTTATGATGAATATATTCAAATACTGGATGTGTAATACCTTTTATTTAATTGCAATAAGCAACCAAGTCAATTGAACACAGATGGGACTTCTGTATGGCAACACTTAATGCCATTATTCCTATTCAGGTCACTTTGGTTCAAAATGTACAAACCCATATGTAGACCATAAGTATTCATTTTAATATTTTTCCATTTATCTCTCATAGTTACTCATTTTGTTACACAGTTTTATTGATGGTCAATAATTACTGGGAAAGTCACGATAAATGTGTTTTCAAAGAATTTCTAGATAAAAGTAACACAAAATAGAACACATCTGGGTGTAATGCACCCATTGGGAATACCTACAACCTACAGATTGGTGGCAATGGCATAATCTCTCTGTTGAGAGTCAACAGGTGAAGCAATGTTGTCACCTATTCAGCAGTGAACAACTAGCAGCTAGACCCTTAATCCCTTGACTAGCAGATAACAAGGAATAAGCTTCTACCAGTGTAATTATTCCAGTTCCTTTGAGTGTTTGCTTGCAGCATAATCAAACATGTTTCATTGTGCTTTTATCGAATTAAGTGACTGTTGCAATAGTACCTTGCCAACAATTCAATGCTTTTGCAGCAGCAATGTGTATAGTAAAAATAAGGACATATTTTATTTGATAGTCTCGAAGGATGTGGCTGTGCTTTGTAGGAATAACGTTGTGAACAAATAATACAGTCTCAATTGTTGGTTGGTAGCTACATGTAAACACACAAAATGTTCAGAATATACATAATTTTCATCGATTATCATCGATAATGACCTATCATCAAAGACAAATGTGAAAATATTAAATGATCCCTTGCAGCTGATATTAAACTCTGAATACATTTTGTAGGGCTTTCACTATTTTGGCAACTGCGAGCAGTGTTTGTAAAGCACACACCATACTGCCATCAGATAGTCAAAACTCTGTAGGCATAGCAAAGTTGAGGAGTTACAATCCTCCAATTTAGTGATTGAATTCTGATCTTAGCATACTTGCAGTACCCAATTCAGTGAGGTGCCCTACAGAGAAGACACCCAAGAAGGCCACTAAGTAAATCAAGACTGAGATACTTTGATGTGAATTCAGAACCAAGACAACAATGAAAAGTAAGATCAGTTCCACAGCCTGGTGATATCATGACTGACTGACAAGGCAATGGTCAGACTTGTCATGCTGAAAAGAGGAATATCATTGCACGGTTTTGGTGGAAAGGGGAAACGAATATTCGTTTCTGTGGCATGCACTTCCTTTTCATTTCTGTTAAGTACTTCGAAACATACCGCCCTGAAACTGGTTGGATGTGTGAAATATATTCTGTACATCTACATCTATACTCCGCAAGCCACTTTACGGTGAACATTCAATCTCCCCTCAAAGGTGATGGCAAACCCTGTAAACGTTTTGCTGCTTGCCATACCACAGACGCCAAATGAAGCAATCAATAGAAAACACGCGTGAAGACTATGTGATGTGCAACATGGTAGTTAAACTTCTAGACGAGCATGTAAATAGCTCAGACATGTGGCTAGAAATGACAAACACTCAATATTGCAGACTGTGAATCTACAGACGGCGAAGAAACGCCAGATCGCCAGTTGTTGTGCATCTTACGTTTACAATGCAGATCAGGTTTTCAAAAAGAAACGCATGCGAAAAGAACACTGTCATTCAAAGGGGAAAAACATATTGACACAATTGCACAGTCCACGACTGCACTCACCCATTATACAGTATAATGGCCATAATTAGTCTGGATGGTTCATTGCTGCCTAAACTATGTCTGTGTCTTCAAGAACCAAATGGACATTTTGGACCATGTGTCAAACAGTGTTCTATGCAGACAATCTTGTGGTATACGCATTGAAGCCTGGAAAAATTGGAAATGATAACGTTACACTTCTTATGCGTCACAGTTATGCTTTTCTTCTCCTTCTAGATTCATGGTCAGGTCATAAAAATTCTGATTCATTAAAAGCTGTATTTCGACCTCACCCTGACAAAGAAGTAGAGATACTTCAGATTCTACCCGGCACAACAAACGTAATTCAACCGTTAGACAGAATTTTTCCGACAGTGGAAGGCATTTTACAGAAAACTAACAGAAACTTATTGTCTGCAAATCACTGCAGTTTCCTGTCTATCACCGTGACAATATTCTCACGTTGCAATCAGCCGTACATTATCAGTTTTCCTCCCAATGATTTCAAAATGTGATTAAATATGCATGGCACACCTCGAAATATACTGATATTAGGCCCGATTCCTTCCTAACACTGCCGAGTTTTGTCTACAGACGTCTAACATCTGTGATTCGCAGGGCTGTCATATGTCGTCTTTGCTTGTATATTCTTGGTGCACAAAAAACCTATGTTTTGAACATTGTATCAATATTTCGCATTTGTGCGGTAATTACAAGAAATAAGAGTTTGACGTGTTCTAAACCGTATATGCATTTGTGTCTATTTCATAGCTATTTGGAAAGAATGTTGTAGATAACATATCAGCTACATTTGTCAACGAATTTATTATTATTGTATTTATTAATTATCGTACAATTGCTTTCACTCAGTGAATCAGTTCTCTCACTGCTGTGGCAGGAAAGCGGCGCGTAGCTAACGCCACCTTGTCCCTAGATGGCGTTGGTATAACGTAGCGAGAGGGATCAGACTTGTACAACAGGCAGTTATAAGCGCGGAAACCATGCGACAATAATGTCATACTTCATAAAAGTTTATACAGACTTCCAGGTTATGTCAGCAGCTACCCGTCTGCATACAGACTTCCTTCAATGTTAACTCACAGTGGCAAAAATAGCAACACAGGTTTAAACATGACAAGTCTGACCATTTCCTTGTGAGACTGACTGACTGAGTCGCTAAGATGTGAGTTTTATAGGGTTGCCATGAGTGTTGATAGGCCTGAAGGTCTAGTGTGGCTCCATACACACTGCTGTAGCGACAATATCAACTTTTGTAGATTTTAGCAGTTCCATCTAGTGGCTTTTATTAATTGAAAAAGTTACACCAAGTTATCCAACAATTTAGAAATCTTCAACTTTATCCATTAATATATGAATATTGTTAACAGTTAAATGTTATTCTCTCCTTTACATATGATGTAAATTATTATTCTGCCTTAACGGTATGGTGAAGATATAAGGAAAGGACATGGGTATTTTCACATCCTAACACTTCTTTTTTCAGTTAGTCAGCTTTAGTTTTGTTTTAAAGCATTTTTTGCTTATCCTATTAAAGAATAATCAGTGCAAGTAAGTCATCAAGTGCAGTGTATAATCTACGAGATATCCTACACACTCACTCCACCTATTAAAACTGTGCAATGTTACTGTTATAAACAGAAATTAGGCAACATTACCTTTTCTGTTCTGCTTTTACTTTAAACTACACTGTATGCTAAAAATACTCCCCAGTGATACTTTAATTTCTTTGTACATTGTAGGACGTTATAATGACACCACTGGATGCAAGCAAATAACTTTCAAGTAACTATAGTTTTCAAAACCAAAGCATTTTGTACCTTGGTCACCTCAAAAAGAAAGAAGAAAAAATGAAAAAATAAAATAAAAAATTTCTTCAGAGTTGCTGCTGTAGAAATGCATTAAGTTAGACCTCATGTGTCATTATCTTGTCTCGTGTAGAAAAGTTATGAAAAATGCTGATTAACTGCAAGCCTTGTGCTTCGCTACCATAGTTACTTATAACTTTAAAGTGCAACATATATTTGAAGCCCATTTCAGGTATCTGATAGCTCCAGGCACCATTTCCATGAAAACAGCAATTCACACTACTGACGAACCAAACATTAACAAAATTCATATGAAATTTATACCCAAGTACCTATATTAATTTCATAATAATCAAAATTTTCTTCACAAACCTTATTATTTATGTATCTGCAAAATATTATTCTGTGACAAGGTGAGCTAAATGTTACTTTTTGTAATGTAATACTGTAAAAGATAAATTTTTGAATAACTAAAACAACACATATAATAATTGCTATTACATTTATTCACAACACCCTATGCATATTTGGGCTTACCTTTATCTCATTTATTAATTCCTCTAATGTATTCTTTGTAGTGGGTATTATGGTTGGAACAGGAATAGGAAGTGGAAATGGCATAGGTATTGGAAAAAGTGAAGTAAACATATGCATTGGGCATGGGACATATATTGGAATTGGTATTGGTACAGGTATAAAAGGCAGTTTTGTCAGCGACAGATCTGAAAACATAGAACAATATTTTTAGAAGATTCCAA
Organism: Locusta migratoria; assembly: GCA_026315105.1. Taxonomy (NCBI): domain Eukaryota; kingdom Metazoa; phylum Arthropoda; class Insecta; order Orthoptera; family Acrididae; genus Locusta; species Locusta migratoria. The sequence continues at coordinate 637,316,433 of CM048755.1, read as the reverse complement.
CCAAATAAAATAGAAAATAAAGTACTGCTACAAAATACTGGCAGAAGTAATGTCCACATTTGCAGTATGTTGACTAATGAGATGTGTGCTGATCAATTTCAGTTAACACCACCAACTACCTATGATTTGTTGCTTATATTTACAATACACAGTACAATCGTGTGATCCAGGCATAAATTTATTTTATTGCTCTTAAAAATGTAGTTGTTTATTTCCGCCACACCTGTATAAAGTGTTGCTTTTTAAAATTCCAGATATCTTAAAAACTGAAAATAACTGTCTTGTTGCCTGTTTAAAAAATAGTATTTCAATAGTTCCAGTTTTCTTCTTATCTACATTAAATGAATAATAAAGAAATGTGCAAGTCCTTAGGCTTAAAAAGTTATGTATGTCTACAAGAAATAAGGTATTGAACACACATACGGTATGACAATTACTGAAAGTGGGCAAAATAAATGCAATCAATCGGAGGAGTCAAATACCAAACAATTTTCACTTATGGTGACAGCACAGTTCCTTTCCATAATTTCTTATAAAAAAATTTAAATAAGACAGACAGAAATTGACTATGATCCTTCACTCCAACCACACAAGTTTTCTTTTACTGCTCCAACAAATTGTATTTACTTTTCTGAAATCATAAGAATCTTGAAACCATCTGACAGGAGCCAAAATATGGTCCACAAAGGAGACTGTTCTTAATATGTATAAGGCCTGGTCTTAGTTAGATCTGGTGGTGCAAGAAATGAAGTGTTTGAATGACAAAGGCATTCATGAGAATAAGCAGATGAATAAGGAAAGTTAACGTACTTCCACTCTCTCTCTCTCATTTCATATGTGCTTTTGATATAAAGGTCCCAAATTGGCCTAGTGTGATCTTTTATTTAATTGAATTTATGAACAAGGTTATTAAGAACATGAAAAATAACCAGGAAAGTATCTGCAACCAAGCAGAAATGCTCAATGATGAAGTACTAGTTATATTTTATACTTTGCCGTTCCTTTCAAGACATAACTTTAAACCAAACCTTACTCCAAGCTACTTTGAATTTTTTTTACAAACATTATATTGCACTCAAAGAGTATTTTGTTTGTAATTGACTCCATTCACGAAATATTGCAGAAACACCAGAGAAGTGAAACTCTTGCCTCTCAAACATACAAATTCTTGCATGTGGACATGGTATTTTACTGTGTAGGGGGAAATAAAGAGACTATGGTTTCAATATTCAAGGTTGCGTATTTACTTTCTAACAGTCACTTTAAACCAACTACTTACCATAACATGTTATTTTTTAGAAGAAATAAAATACACAATTTATACTAAACTGCCACTTCAATTCAGAAATAGGTCACTTCACCACGGGTATGCATATGTACAAATTTCTTATCTCTTGTCTTGCTCTGTCTTCATGATCCTTGTGTGTGAACTCTGTTGGTGGCAGTAAAAGTTATCTGCAGTCTGTTGTGTATGACAGATCGACAGCTATATCCTGTTCCATGGTACATTAAAAGTAATTTACCAGTGCCACCTGACATTACCAGCACCTTTATAATATCATTTATGGTCTCTGAGCCCTCTGCTGTCTAATGTGTTCTATACTTGTCGTTTGCTGTTAATTTTATTGTTTTGGGTGTCACTCCGCAACTTGATAAAGCGTGTTTCCTTGTGTTTGCAGTTAGAACACAAGTCGTGCCATCAAATGTTGCATATGCGTGTATTTCACATCCTATGGTTTTTCTACCATTTGGCACTTCCTTTATACCAAAGCAGCAGTGACAGCATCAGCATATAAACAAGATAGAAATGTTGTTAGCCATGTCGCTGCCTTAAACTTGCCTGCCAGTTTTTCACTCCCCACTGTTCACTCCATATAATGGATCAGCTTAAGGCTGCTCCACCAACATTTTGTGGTGTACCAGGTGACTAATTTTCTTATTGTGGATGTGTTGTATATCACAAAGTGAAGTATGTCTTTATTTTGACAATAATTGTAGGTTGCTTTGCATTTTGAATTCTACTATTATTGCAAACGGTTCAAATGTTTGTAGAGCTTATGGGACTTAAATATGGGGTCATCAGTCCCTAAACTTACAAACTACTTATGAACTAGCTTATACTAAAGACGGCACAAACATCCATGCCAGAGGGGGGTATTCGAACCCCGACCGCAGCGGCCGTGCAGACTGTGACTGGCACACCGCAGACCGCTCGGCCACTGCGGCTGGCTTGCATACAGCCACAGCAATCTTACAGATCTTGGGTGGCAAAGCTTCATGACCCTAGCTGTGTCAGTTCCTCGTGGTTATGTCTCTAGTCTTATCCAGACACCATGATCAGGGCCACAATAATTTGTTAGCCTCCAGATAAGGAGGTGGTCAACATGTCCTTCAGATGTAAGACAGCAGAATACATTTTGAATATTGCACTGACATTTGAGATACCCATCAATTAGTAGCTCGAAATGAAGTAGTAGTAGTAGTAGTAGTAGTAGTAGTAGAGGAGGAATGGTAGCAAAAGTAGTAGTTGTTGCTGTTGTTGACAGCAGGCCAACCTGGTGCACAGAGCTTTTTGCATTAAGGAAAGAGCAGGTTTTTGCTGTACAACTGAGTTGACTGTACTGAGATAGACAAGCAGAGACGGTATATGACACATACAATGTGCCCCTCTTGTTTTGTGTAGCATTAACTGGCTGCCTGTTCCCAAATCAGATTGTCTCTTGTCATGTCAGAAAGGCCACATAGCATCAGTATGAAGAACACTACTTCCACAATGACCAATGCAACTATCAACAGACTTTGATACTCCTACAGTTTCATTGTCATCTCCACTCTTCTCAGCAAGTGAGAGCAAACTTTTCATTGAAGTGTGGGTGCTGGAGAAACCAGTGTTAAGTTGTGCAAACAATTTAAGGCACAAATCACTCTCCCAAACCGTCTGCCTTCTGCCTACACTCTCTCCCTCTCTTCTTCCTCCCCCCCCCCCCCCCCCCCCTCTTAGAGTGCTACTAGTGACAGCTGATGATTACCTTCAGAACCCATTAATGACACATCAAAATTGTTACTTGTGGTTAATATGTCATTCAACCCGTATCAGTATTAACAGCTAATGCTTGGGGTTCCAGTGCATCCACCATTTTTCAACATTTTTAGAATAGGTCTATGAAGAATGTCCTCATTGCGTTAACCATCATGATGATATGGTTGTAACGTGTGTTGCCACAGATGGTCACCTTCACAACTTATTTCTTACATTGTGTTCTACACATTGCAGACCTGAAATGTACTCTCTCTAATGTTATGTCCTATGTGAACAATAGAAGCATGCAACAGTGTGCAACAGTTCAGGCGACAAAAGATGACCACAGGTGTCGTTACAGAAGTGTCCTTTGAGAGTGATGTCCACCACGTCACTTATCACCCACTAAAACTTGCAATGTTTGAATCTCTTAGCACACATCATGTGACAGCTAGCAGTGACAGCGCTGAACCATGAACAATACAAGGATATTTATCAATCCATTTTACTATAACTAAATGGTGAAAAATAGTTCCCCCCCCCCCCCCTTACAGATCAATATTTTCACTCTCTAAAGATCTGAATATATTTTCATGATTCATCATAGTTACCGTGTTGCACTGTAGTAAGTAAAATCCTAAATGATTTTTTTTTAATTTACAGAGGTAAGAACTCAATGGGTATACAGTAGTTGATTAGCTCACAGGTTGCTAGGTATTAAATGCATTCAACATATTGAAGTTCTGTATGAAGTTAAGAGTAGAGCGATATCTTGCTTAGTTACTGACATTTTCAATCTTATATCTGGCAGACAGGTCATGCTGAAATCTGTCACAGGAACCAACAATCATATGGTTCTATTTCATGAACAGTTGAATAAAAAGAATTGACATTTTTTCCAAATGATAGCCTGTGATTAACTCTCTAAATATTTTGGTAAAATGCTTCGCCAAGTGGAAATCCCTATAAATAACAAAATTTGATATTGTTCATAGATTGGAAAATTGATAAATTGGCTATCAAATTAAGCAGTATGAGTGGTGCTTTAATGTTACCAGGTAATTAAGGAGAAATTAGTCATTTGACAGGAAACAGGAATACTTCATGCTGCTGGTAGCTATGTACACAAAGTGCCAAGACGTTCACCCCTGTAAAGCTTAGTATTTCGTTCAGTATCTGAATACTAAATTGAGGGAAGTTTGACTGGAAGAGAGGACCTTAAAATTACTTTGCAGTGCTGTGTAAAGGACATACATGAAACTTTGTACACACAACAGGGGAAAGGATTGTAGTTGAGGGAAAGTACAAGATGCAAATTTATTCAAACCAGTAACCGCAAATGATTGAAAGTGGTAGCCCATGATGCAACCTGTGTACCACACTGGTAATCACAAAACTCTGTTGTGTGAAGGGATGATGTGTGTTCTTCCCACAAGACTCATTCTTTAGTAATTACTGATTGCTGATAGTTTTAGTCATGACAAGAGAACTTATCTTTAATTCATAAATGACATAGTTAAAAGTATTTGTGCTCATAATATTTTCGAAGAATTTGCCTTCTGATCTTAAATATACATTCATTCTTGACATTATAAATGAAATACTCCATGAAGGTAACTGTGTAAATTTCATGCAATGGCTCCTTCCTCTCTCTATAAAAACTCAATTGCCTCACTCTTGAGCTGTTAACATTTTACAGTTTATCTACATCTACATGGGATACTCTGCAAATCACATTTAAGTGCCTGGCAGAAAATTTTAGAAATTACTGGTCAGTTCTAGTATTCATCTTTTAGCGAGAAGTCGTAATGTACACTCAGGACACACAGACCCATCACGCAATGTCACTGCTCATAGCTGGAGTGTTGCATATTGGATGTTGCATTCTGTCACTCACTCTTGTTGCTTGCATAGGACATGGCCTTAGTGTCAATTTTTCCAAGCTTCCATTGTTCGTTTGGATAATGAAATTTCCCAAGTGGTAATTCATCTTAATTGAAAAAATATGTTGCTGCAATTATGTCATTACACAATACACCTAAGAAATAGAAATTCAAGCACTTTTAAGCAAAGTGCCATTGCCAACCCCACGCATCTGTTGCTTTAGAAGAGGGCTCCTTTTGTTTGGTGAGCCTGTGAACATGCTTTTATATAGTTTACACAGTCTTCAGTCTGTGGTAAGTTTGCAACATTTCAACCCAGAAAATCTGTAGACCTGGGCAACAACATGTCGCAGCATGGAGTGTGGGAGGTCCTGAACCACTGCCAATTCTAAGGGCATCAAAAACACTCCACTCAGCTCAGTGAATAAGTCTGAACTGGAAAATTAAGCTCTTGATACTGACAAAGCTTAAAGATTTCATGTGTTCCTTTACAGTAGCAAATTTTTTTTTAACTTTGTACTGTAAGACCTTTCTTTCCTTGTTTAGAAGGAAGGTGCTCTTGCTAGACGAGACCATCTACTGTACTGGTATAATCAAGAGATTCATTTTCATCTCAAGTCACAATATGTGACTGCAAATGCTCTGTCCTGGCTCCCTGTGTGATCTCAACTCTTGTTTGACCGACAGGAGATACCTGTTCTTCATTTTCAACTGTATTAAAAGTTGAGGTATCCTCTGGGTAGTATTATTGCCCCTGTCAACAGAAGGGTGTACATCCTGGACTGTGGTTCAAACAGCTCTATCGTGGGAGAACATCCGTTTATTACATCAGGATCACTGGGACATTTCCCATGCAGAACGACTGACATGATGCCACATGTTTTGCCCAGGCAGCAATTGGTAGCTCAAGCATCTTGTTGCAACCTGTGCAGTCAATGAATCTTTGCTACACTTAACATCAGTATAGCCCACAGAACAAATGTCTTATATGTGATATTGTGGTTGGCATTGTGGTAAGGGTGACAGCAGGTGTTCTCCCTTCCCTTTATTGTTTAAATTAATATAACAAACCACAGTGTGAGTCAGAGTGCATATAAGGATCACTCTTACCAAGTTGGCACACAGTCCGAGATGATGTTGAGTGTAACCTCATATGAGGAATTCATATTTACATATATACCAAGGAATACAATAATTGTGCTGTAACTAAAATTTTGTAATACTCTCTCATACTTTACACTTTATTTTGAATACTTTTATTAAAGTTGAATAATATTTGAACATATACAACTTGCCTGTCTGCGTTAACCGTGACTGCAGATGTGGGCGACATGATATGCCTTTACTGTGTAAAATTGGTTTAGTTAAAACACTGGCATTTTTCATTTCTGGTGGCTCCTCTGGTTCAATACAAACAACCTCCTTCACGAGTACCCTCATTACTGTTGCATCCGATTCCTGCAATATTTTATTCTATGAAACATTCATTACAGAAATACAGAAAATATTTTATTTTGAAAAGAAATACCATTTGACAAACAAAAATAGCAGTGGGCTATCAGAGTTATTACCGCTGATGACTCCACTTTCCCACTTTCTTCAGTAGTTGTGGTTCCAGTTCCTGAACTTGCTGTACCAGCTGATGAATTCTCTGGAAATTCTTCTGATGACACCTGCCATTGTTGAGAAGTTGATTTTTGTGTAGCAGCTTTTGTACTAGCATCGGTTTGTACACCAGTTGCAAGGGCTAGAGCAGTCTCCACAGAAAAGATTTCACCAACTGATGATGGTTTCGATAAAAACTTTTCTGGAACCATTGAAATAGATTGAGTTTTTTGTGCACCTACTGAAACATCTGGTCCCTCTCCACTATCGGGTAACACAGCATCAACAGGTGATGTACTTCCAAGGAATGCATTTGATATAGCTGCTAATGATGAGGAACCTGCAGCAGATACTGTTGAATTTGTTGTAGCTGTTGCAGCAGCAGCAGCAGCAGCAGCAGTAACAGGCAACACAGCAGCTGAAGTGGTTTCTGAAAATTTATCTAATACCACAGGTAAAACTTGTGGACTTGAGGTAGCAAGTTTCGTTGTATCAATTTTATTTATTTCTGTGGAAACAAAATCACTCACAGGCACTGGTAGACTAATTGGCACAGGCGGTTTTGTTTCTAAATCACTCACAACGGCAGAAACTTTTGTCATCACCGAGTCACTGGACACTGGCGTTACTACTTGTCCTTTTGTGTTTGACTGTATACTAGGGCTTATATTTACACTTGAAGATTCCCTTTTAGTGACAGGGCCTACAGTTGTCTGTTCACCAGATTCTGCTCCACTACCAGCAGGCACACCAGAGCTTGCTAATGAAGTTACTGAAGAAATTACTGGCATTGCACCCTTTGTTGATGCTGAAAAAAGAAAAGCATTATTTCACAGAACACAATTTGAATAAAATAAAATATCACAAATCAAGAGAGAGGAAATGCAGTAGTAATAGCAGTAAACAGAACAGGTTAGATTCTAACTTGTTAAGAAATTATATCAGTCAACAATTTTCTCCACAATCAGCATTTTTTTTTCTTATAAATTGATTTGCCCATTATGAAAGAGTAAAATGTGTATGATATTTCTTATAAATTAGGAATACTTAAAAAGGAAAGTGAATCTTCTATTTGTATGTACAATATTTTACAATTATATCCTTACAAGGTAACCGCTAAGCCATTTAAGCTAACTCTCAGAAACTCTTGCTAAAATCGAATTTGAAGTACTTTTAGGCCCTATTACTTATAATATCAGCAAAGCTAAATGGCTCATTGTAAATTCATAATCATGAAATCAGACTCAACAGTTTGACTTGCCAGTCTTTTATTATTTCTTTATTGTATTCCAGTACCTACATCATTCAAATACTTGATTTATCAAATATATGGCTTTCAACACATATATAATTGTATTAGTAATTAAATATGCAAGTCTTGTTTACTCCTGATTTTCATTATTTCATAAAAGGTCATAAATAATGATGGTTCCAATAAAATAAACCACCTGTATAGGCACCTGTTTATCACAGAGCACAAAATCACAAAATTTTACAAAAACTGCTGAAAACACAAAACTACAACTTTACAGTAGGGGAAAAAAAAAAAAAAAATAAATAAAAATAAAAATAAAAAAAAAATAAAAGGTCGGATTATCCAAAAAATCTAATACTTATCACAAAAAATATAAAGACATTTAGTACAAAAATTAAACGATTTAATAACTAAAAGACGTCTACAGCAATATAAAAAGATGTTTTCTAAACAGTGTCAAACAATATCTTAACTAGAAAAAAACATCTAAACATTCTATAATATGTATTGGTCTTAAAAGGTAAAACTATAAACAAATTACAGTACTGTACTATACTGTACTAACTGTAGAAACAAATCGGATACCATGATGAGTTTTCCAATGATCAATCCAGCCTTCACTGGCAGGAAATTTACTTTTGGCTTCCAGTTTTTTGTGCAAAACTATCACATTTTCTTTGAGAATTGGCCAAGATAATGGAGTTCCTTTCCTTCTTTCTTGACAAAACCATATCTATAGTGTGTTATCAAGCAGTTCAAGTTTAGGCTTTTTTAATGTTTTGTGATTCTTCAGAGTATTTTCACCATCAATTTTAACTGTATAGGATTCAATGTCTTCCCGATTCTTCCTACAATCCTCAATTCATTCAGTTCCTTTGCCATTTTTTCGCACCTATTCTGCTTTTTCAAGTCTTTGTAGCATTGCTAATTTTTCCATTTAGTGAAAAAGTTTCTTGTTTATGTTTCAATCGAGACATGTTGAAAAACAGACAACTGTACACACAATGAATGTAATAAGCACTGAGGAGAACATGGAATAAAGAAAACGATGACATTTTTTAATCCCAACAAAGGATAAAACTGCACAATAAGTTAATAACGTAGAGTATAACAACATGCACAATGATAGACACCGCATTAATGGCCCGCAGGTGTCCAGACAGTGACATGACGGCACAGGCTCGCGAGCCTGAGCATGGTCAGGCTAACAGGAGTGACGGACCATCCGACGTCAGATTAGACGGGTTCTACTGTATGCAAAATTGCAAAATAATCAACGAAATTTTGTTGTAATGCATAATCTGAATAAAGCAACAAAAATTCGGTTCAGTTGCAGCAATATAATCCAAATATGGATTACAATCAATTCTACACCATTTCAATATCGGCCTATCGTTATCTTCTATCTTATTGCTAACTGTGTTTACTGTGTGTCCATTCAATAATATCCTATGTATTCTATGACCTAGGAGTGTATTGCTTGTTGGAAATTATATCTGATTGCCCGGAGCATTTACCCTTACATTTTGTAATTGTGCTGCCGCTTATTAATATGGTACAGAGATTTTTATATCAAGAGAAAGAATTTTCATCAAAAAGATTTTTCATGTTTGACAAAATTAGGATACTTCCATGTGCAAATCGAGTGGAACGAAAGGAAATGTGCCCAGGACAACAACAACAATGAAAACAATGATGACAATAATAATCTTAAGAAGTAGAAGAAGAAAACACAGAAAAAACTAATGATGACAGGTACCAAAAGGCGAGCTACTCTCAGACAACAGTGCAGTGGCAAAATGAGTGAAATCAACAAACGACAGTTCATTTTATCATCTCGAGCTTCTATGGATAAACATCATCAGCCAAAGCTGAGAAAGTTGCTTTAAAAATACCAACCACATAAGGTAAGTGAAGTTACTGTGACAATTTTCCTAGTGTCTAGTGGTAAAAAAAAAAAAAAAAAAAAAAAGCCAGACGTGGCTCAATGTAAGTGAAATTCTTCATTCTTGCCTAAAACCCACCATCCCACCTAAAGTAAAATTCAGACTCCAGTGTTGGAAACTGTCACACACCAAGAGTATTAGAGTGTATAAATAGATAGTGCTCTAATCAGCCTAAGCAAGGCAACACACTACTAACATGTGCACGAGTTTGCCGCAACTACACACTAATCATTGCTCAGTGGCTATGTTTGCAATGTGAAGCCACACAATTTTATCTCTCATTATCACTTAATGCATTTAAATGGGAAATCTAATCTAATCTGACTGCACTTTCCATATGCATACAAAGTGCTTCAATGTTTAAGATTTTGCTTTAATTATTGTTCTGATAGAACTTTAATGACTTTTACAGGTACAGATGCCCATGCAGTTTCAACATGATAGTCCAGTTCATCAAGAGTAGTGACTGGCGTATTGCAATGAGCCAGTTGCTCAGTCACCATTGACCACAGATTTTAAATTGGCGAGAGATCTGGAGAATGTGCTGGCCGGGGCAGCAGTAAAACATTTTACGTATCCAGAATGCCCGTACAGAACCTGCAACATGCGGTCGTGCATTATCCTGCTGAAATAAAGGGTTTTGCTGGGATCGAATGAAGGGTAAAGCCATCGGTCGTATCACATCCGAAATGTAACGGCCACTGTTCAAGTGCCGTCTATGCGAACAAGAGGTGACCGAGATGTGTAACCAATGACACCCCATACCATCACACTGGGTGATACGCCAGTACGGTGATGACGAATACACGCTTCCAATGTGCGTTCACTGCGATGTCACCAAACACAGATGTGACCATCATGATGCTGTAAACAGAACCTGGATTCATCCATAAAAATGACGTTTTCCCATTCATGCACCCAGGTTCATTGTTGCATACAGCATTGCAGGTGCTCCTGTCTGTGATGCAGCGTCAAGGTAACCACAGCCATGGTCTCCGAGCTGATAGTCCATGCTGCTGCAAACAGCGGCGAACTCTTTGTGCAGATGGTTGTCGTCTTGTAAACGTCCCCATTTATTGATTCAGAAATCGAGACGTGGCTGTACGATCCGTTACAGCCATGCAGATAAGATGCCTATCATCTCGACTGCTAGTGATACGAGGCCATTGGGATCCAGCATGGCATACTATATTACACACCGATTCCATATTCTGTTAACAGTCATTGGATTGCAACCAACACGAGCAGCAATGTAGCGATATGATAAACCGCAATTGCGATAGGCTACAATCTGACCTTTATCAAAGTTGGAAACATTTCTCCTCCTTACACAAGGCATCACAACAACATTTCACCAGGCAACGCCAGTCAACTGCTGTTTGTGTATGAGAAATAGGTTGGAAACTTTCCTCATGTCAGCATGTTGTAGGTGTCACCACTGGCTCCAACCTTGCGTGAATACTCTGAAAAGCTAATTATTTGCAAATCACAGCATCATCTTCGTGTCGGTTAAATTTCGCATATGTTGCACGTCATCTTTGTGGTGTAGCAATTTTAATGGCCAGGAGTGTATAAAGAGTAATGAGCTGAAATCTAGGAACATTGCCAAAGAGTAAAAATAAAATGTAGCGAAATTTTTGTTGAAATGAAACAAAAATTGGAAAAAATTTAACAAAATAGCTTTTTTAAATGATGAAATGAGAGACAAATTTTCACCATAAACCGGTACCTCTATCTGTAAGTCCCAGCAGAAGTGGAGAAAGAGTTTCATGAAGAAGATTTTTTTTTTAAATTGTCTAAGTAGCTGAAGACAGCAAAGTAAAACAAGAGGGTGGGAAAAAAAAACAAGCAATGGCAGGATGCAAACCACCGGCGCTAAAATTTTCATGCTTGTCAATGTTACCGTGAGCCACAGCTACTGATTGAAATTCTTACACTCTGACATATAATTAAAAGTTTTCAAGAAACTTTACAGTCAATTCTCTCAAGAATTTTTAAGTTTTGTGCTGAATGACTTTGGACAATTGCCTTTGGAGTTCTGAACTACACACACCACAAATATTAATCTGATATCCTTGTTAATGGAGAAATGAAACTGCACTATTTAAAACATATAAATATGAACATGTGATGTCTACTGAATATTTTCTTAGATCAGGACTTCAACCCAGCTTTCTTGGTTAATGTGAGGAAGCACCTTAACCATTTGGCTGTTTCACTGTCTTATGTTTTTCTCCTCCTCCCTCCCCCCCCCCACCACCACCACCACCACCACCACCACCACCACCACCACCACCACTTCCGAACATATACAGCTCCCCAGTCAAGATATTTCGTGTCTCAGAATCTTCACAGATTTCCTCCTGATTATATCCATTTATTTTATGCAAGTGAATCTATACTAATATATATCCCATTATATCCATTTTTACTTTGAAGACGGCTGTAATGTGATATTTGTTGTTTACATTTTTTACTCACTATCTGGTGACTGGTTGACTTTATTTTTATTTATCATGTGCAGCAGCATCGAATTGAGGAGCAAGCCTCCATGGTCACGGAACAAGTCAGTACATCGGACTGTGACAAAGTAGTAGTAATTGATAAAATCAAATGTATAGCAGTTGTAAGCTCATGAAAGATCTAAGCATAAATAAAAAGAAGTAACAGCGTAAGACAGAAATTCGCTTAATTTTTCCAGGAATTCCTAGGCAGAATACAGAGTGTCAGCCACGAGGAAACTTTCCAATGCATCCTTGAAATTGCATGGCTTATGATTACACTCTTTGAATTCTTGTAGAAGCTTATTAAAAATGGATGCAGCAGAATACTGCACACCTTTCTGCACAAGGGTCAAGGTGGTGTGACCCAAACGCAAATTTAACCCTATCCAGCCCAAATTTTATTAATTTGTGAACAAAAGTATTTATTTGCATATTTTTATTCATAATGATTGAAATGATTTACTTTTTTAATTTTAGAGATTTTTTTAGTTTTTCGAGGGAAATTGGGTATGACTACATATGGCCTCAATGGGCAGGATATGTTTCCTTTACTGCACCTGACACCTTTTTTGAAACTGTTTACTACTAATGTAGACATTTTGCAGTAATTTATTAATTCTTTAATTTTCAATTTTTTTTTTTTTTTTTTGCCTTGGTATAATATTTTGCTGTTTGTACTCTAACTTAGACATTATGTACTGCTGCTTATTTTGCTTCTCTGTTTCCTTGAAGTAATGGTAGCCAAGTTACCCACATGAATTTTGGAAAGTTCTGTAGTGTTATTTAAAATCTTTGGTGAAATGGTTGGGCCGAGAGTAACAGATATGGCATCATTGGACTGAGAAGAGTTCATTTCTGTCTTAGTATTAACCAAATGAAAGCAGCCAACTCTTAGGAATATTAACAACAAATGACATTAAAGAAAATATGTATTGAGAGGTCAATGTTACAATTCCCAGGCCACTCAATGGGTCAGTAAAAGAAACACGAGCTTATCCTGGCGTATTGCTCAAACAGTCCATTTCTGTGCAGTAAAAAACATTGTGGCTTACGGCACAAGCCAATGAAAATTTTCATGTTAAACTATCACTTATTTCAGAAACAGTCCTAATGTAAGCAACACGGCAGTCAGTTTTTGAACGAGACCTTAACATGGGATTTCCATGACAGTTTAGTAGCTATCTGAAGGTCTAGAAATCTGAACTGTCCAGTCTCAATTATCATGTGCCCATTCAGTGTAATCAAAATGTTTTAGTTGAAATGTGTGTTAGAAACTGTGAATGAGTCTCACTATGATATAGCATCAATTTATTTTCTACAAGGCAGGAATGTTTTCTTTAACTGAGTATCAGCAACATCTTTCACTGCCAACTAGTGTTACCAGCAGAGAGAAATATCTTAGAACTACCTGTTATACTTACAGGCATATCTTTTATATAAATGACAAACAAAAGTGACCCCAGAACAGAACAGAACAGTATCTTATGATAAACACAATCAAACCCTTTTGTTGAATCAAAGAATACACCTAACTTTTGCAGTTTTTTATTTATTTAATCCATTAAGTGGCTTGCAGAGAAAAGATAATGTAATATTATCACTTGTTAAACCACTTCTGAAACCAAATTGTACAGTTGACAGCAAATATGGGAACTGAAATGATGAATTAACCTCCAATATACAGCCTTTTCAATAACTAGCAAAAACTGATGGCGTAAAAATAGGTCTAAAGTTATCCCTTTCTCCCTTTTATAAAGTGGTTTCACTACTGAGTATTTCAATCCATCAAGAAACTGACTATTCCATAAGGAAAAATTACTAGTATGGCTAATCACTGAGATAACAGGGGCAGAATAATACTAAAGTGTTCTGCTAGATACCCCATCGTATCCATATTGGTCCTTAGTCTTTAGTGATTTAAATATTTACTCAATCTTTCCTTTGTCAGTATCATGGAGGACTAATTCAGCTAACAGTCTCAGAATGCTATTTTCTAAGAGTGATACGATTATCTGTAGCTAACATTCTGTTTAATTCACCTGCTATATACAGAAAGTGATTATTTAATAATGTACATATATCTCACTTGTCAGTAACAGGTACATCTCCATAATTCACTGATTATATATCCTGAACACTGTGCTGCTGACCAGGTACTTCCTTCATGACTGACCATATAGTTTTAATTTTATCCTGAGATTTAACTATTCTTTCTGCATACCTTACAATACTGTTGTGATAGAAGCAGTCTGAATCAAGTTGCAGTAGCCTAACACTTTGATATTCCACTTCATTCTACACAATACTCTTATTCCTGTTGTCAGCCACAGAGGCCGCCTGTTAGAAGTAATAACTTGTTTTGAGTGTTCTAATGGAAAACATCTTTCAAAGAGTATGAGAAATGTATAAAGGAAAGCATTATATTTATCGTCTACAGTGTCAGTACTATCAACACCCTGCCAATCCATCAACTGTACATAACACAGCATTTTGTAGAAGTTTAACGGACCATTATTAACACTTTTTATGCTGCTTAAATAGTCCCAATTCTTGTCTCTTACATCTATTTTCAACCACTCTGAACAGGTTGTATTTAATTACCTCAGATTCCAGAATGTTTCTAGTAAGTGTGATTTTGAAGCAATCACTAGATTTATCACTCAAAAACACACAGGTTGCCTTTTAACTTTTAACGCGTTTTGTTCCAATACATCATGATTTTTCATAGATGCATATTTTAAAACATGTTCATAGCCTGAAGTTCATTGTTGATATTATACACAATTTAAAAAATACATATATACAAAAATTTACATACCAAGATCATTAGCAGGGGTTGGGGTAGAGCCTTTATTGTTAACTGCTTTCTTTGGGCCACCTATAACAAATAAACTGAGTAAATGAAACATACTGAAACTGAGTTACATAAATGTTGTACTCTGAAGTCAATCTTGAGAGTTAATGAATACTTTACAGACACTACCCTCTGTGTCAGAAAAATCACTTTAGTTTCTTAACCTATTAATACATTACTTTGACAATGGTTAGCAGTGGGGGACAGAATTAAAAGGGGGCAGCAGTGGTACACAGTGAAGCTCAGAATGATATGAACATGAAGCAACACCTACGGTTTATGTAGTGAGACAGAGAAATGTGTATGGGAAGGCAATGCAGGCGGGATGATGAGCAGTGGCGTAGCTATCATAGGGCTAGGCGGGGCAGTGCCCCGGGGCCCCCGAGCTCAAGGGGCCCCTTGGCCTCCATGAACGACGTTCGAAAAAGTTACAGTAGAGTGTGGAGCGTTAATTCTAGTTTTTTACTCTCCCTCCCTACCATTCATCATCTTCCTCTCCCAATAAACCATGATTCCTTCAACAGCGGCAATAAGATTATTTCTAATGGGCCCTTCACAATGCCATTCGGTGGCGCTGCTGACCGGCCAAGCCACTAGTTGCTGTGTACAACAATCTGCACACTTCAGTCGGCGTAGCAGCACAAGTAGCGGCAGCCTCAAAGTTGCTCGCGGCAACAGCTGCGGCTTCCAGGTGTTGCGTCGTGCCGCTTAGCGCATTGTGAAGGATCACACGCCCCGAATACTGTATAAATACATTTAGTGTACAGTACTTCTTATTGGCAAATATAATTGCACAGTTCGATTATCCGAATAATCGGTTTTCCGAACATCCATGTCCCCCAGTTACATCGTATAATGTACGTTCTGCCTCAAACGCAAGAAGTGAAATCCCAAAATTATTCCCACCTCAGAAATAAACATAACAAGGTCTATTTCCTTGTCCGCTAAGCCGTGGACCCTGCACCGTTAGTGTATTGTCGGTTGAAGTCGGAGTTGCCATGGCTCACGATCTTTGCGAAATAACAGTGAATACCGCTGAATTACTAGCAGTGTGTTTGACAATACACGGTGTGACCACATTTGAATATGATGACTCTACATGTATTATTACAAAATGGTATTATTATGGTAACTCATCTTTTTGTGTAGTGAATTCCTACAAGGGAGTGCACATTAATCATAGATCCCAAGCCGCGGCGGAGTGGCCGAGCGCATTGAAGCGCTACATTGCGATGCGCGAGGCCGTTGCCCGGCGGGGGTTCGAATCCCCCTTGGGCATTGATG
Organism: Locusta migratoria; assembly: GCA_026315105.1. Taxonomy (NCBI): domain Eukaryota; kingdom Metazoa; phylum Arthropoda; class Insecta; order Orthoptera; family Acrididae; genus Locusta; species Locusta migratoria. The sequence continues at coordinate 637,300,083 of CM048755.1, read as the reverse complement.
TTTGTGCTGTCTTTAGTATAAGTTAGTTCATAAGAAGTTTAGGGATTGATGACCACGCAGTTAAGTCCCATAAGCTTTACAAATATTTGAACATTTGAATAGATCTCTATGCACTCTGGAATTAGTGCAAGAAGAAGAGAAAATATGTTTTTTTGTCACGATAGTGAAGTGTACATATTCTGTACGCTGCCTTCTACCCCACTGTGACGATAATAAGCGAATATGTCGACTTAAGTTATTGGGTACGGCTCAATCCAAAGTGTTTCATCAACATTCCGGCAACTTCCTTTGGCTGGAATCATCATCCACGAATATTTCCCCTGTTTTTCTTCTTTGACTGGGCTATCAACGAAGTTTCTCCGATTGGTACGGAGCAATGAGCTAACAGTGCAGTAGTTTCGCGAGAGTGAGTTGTCGGCACTGATAACAGTCCGTCTGCTGTCACCGCGGACGCCTTAGTCCTGACTTGACTGTTCCCGGTTTGCTTCGCGGGAGGGGGGCATGTTTTCGTGTTTGAGTAATACTTTTTTTTTCTTTTTCTTTTTACTAACTTTCGCCTGCGACTTCATTCACCTTTTATGGGGCAACTTCGGGAACTATCCGATGGGGTCGTTTTACTTGTTTGTCCTACCCAGGTCCAACTCTATCCCTCTACAAAATTTCATCCAAATCCACCCAGTAATTTTTGCGTTAAAGCATAACAAACAAAGAAACTTTCACAGTTATTATATTAGAGAATAAGATTAAATGTTATGTGCTGCGTGACACACAACAATTTACTTAATAGTATTTAGGTTTGCCTTATTATATCTTCCAGTGGGCTGTAAGGAGCTAATGATGTAGTTTTGCATCTGTATATTTTCAGTTTAAAGAGGGCCCCAACGTCATTCTTGCCCTGGGGCTCTTGGTGACATAGCTACACCACTGATGATGAGTACCAGCTGAGGGCAGGTGGAGGAGGGATGAGGGAAATATAAGGGGGGGGGGGTTGTAATGCTGCTATAAGGGTGGTTGAAGTGGTTGGAGTTCATGAGAGGGGTTGGGGGCTAAAAGTGAGGGAACAATGGGGTGGATATGGCATTTGGAGGATGCAAGGGGAGGAAGGACAATGGTTATAGTGGTGCAGGGTAAGTGATTGTGGTGGGGTGGGGGAAATGGCAATATTGGTGTGGGTGGATGGATGGATGGATGGATGGATGGATGGATGGAGGGATGTGGTGGTGGTGGTGCTCGTTGTGGATGGAGGAATGATTGTGATAAGTGGTGGAGGTGAGAAGACAAGCAGTTGTTTGTTGCATGTTGCAGAATGCAGTGATGAGGGCAGGAAGAAAGCTGGATGGATTATTGGGACATGAGTGGAGGAACAATGGCAATTGGTAGGGGGGCAGATCGCAGAGAGGAGGGGACTGGGGTGGATCGCAGAGGGGAGGGGGTGTGATGGCCAACTACATGGGGAGGGAGATAGGGTGGTTTCCTCACTTTTATAAATTTTAATGTGTTTTCTGTATTCTCAGTTTGTTCTTGATACAAAGCAATGCCATGTTTTATTCCTCTTTGTATTTCAGTCCTTGCTCCTCTTGTGCATAGGGAGGGGCAATAACAAAGTCAGCAAAATAAATCTGATTTAATCGGTAACAACATACGAAAGGTAAACAGTGTTTTGATCCCCGTATCATTCATTACATACTTTTGTGCTCATGTAATTATGAAACCTGGATATCAAAGGAGGGAGATTACACACACACACACACACACACACACACACACACACACAGGGATAGGTACAAGGGCTGGCTCACGCCTTTGTTGTAACGGGCACTGCTTTGGCCCCGCTCCCTCCCTACTTCCCCACTCCCATGAAGTCACCAGGTTACAGAAGCAGGTGGACCGTGGCTGCCGAGTGGCTGAGCTGAGCGCTGATTTGTGTTGTGTTTGGCACCCTTTTTTCTGCACACATGTTTCGCAAGTGTTCCGTGTAGTGTGGTGTCATTGAGTTATAGCATTTACAATGGTTAACTGTTGTATAGCGACGTGTAAAGATGATTCACGAAAAACGATTGAGGATTTTTACCACAGGTTCCCTAGTGATCCTTCCATGATTTCCATATGGCAAGTTAAAAGTAAATGAGCGGATCAAATAAATATAAAAAGAAATGCTAGAATTTGCTGTGATCACTTTATTGCCAGTGATTATGAAGATGACATGAAAAACAGAATTCACGATTTACCTCAGAAAAACCTCAAAAAACTTGCAGTTCCATCTGTTAACATTGCTAATGTGAGTACTGATAATTCCTACATAGGCCTAAGAAATGAAAGGCACACCAGAAAGATTGTTACAAAGAGAGTGATGGTACATCTTAAAATAATAAGTCCTAAAAAATTAAGATTATCCGAAAGTTTTGTACGAAACACTGAGGAAAATATAAGTGATGCAAATATGGCAAACAATGAACATCGTGATGCAGCTACAGGCTGTGGTGAAGAACACTCACCTAACTGTTTGAGTTGCTTTAAAAAGCAAAAGAAAATAGAATCACCTAAAAGGTCAATACGAGCTATCAGATATGAACTACAAATAGCTAGAAGGAAAATTAAAGCAACAGCTAAAGAATCTTAAGCGGAATTTAAGAAGTATGACTAATTTAAAAATTGTCCTCAGTAAACAGTTACAAACACGAAATGTCGTAAACAACGTTACATATTTCTCAACCATGCCAAAACGTTGTTTACGTAGAACCAGATTAAAGCTATTATTAACAGAAAAAGGCTAATGAAATGGAATTCTGATGACATTTCGAAAGCCATAATTTTGAGAGATTTAAATAATAATTAAAAAAAAATTATGAATTTTTGCCGAAAAAAATTTGTTTTCCGCTTCCTTCTCCATCGACTCTAAAAAGGTGGTGCATGACGTTCCAATGTAACCCTGGCATTTTAACGAACATTTTAATGTTAATATCTAAAAAGTGTAGAAACTATGTGTGAACTTGAACGAATGTGTATTCTTAGCTTCGATGAGATGCACATTGATTCAAAGATAAGCTATCCCACTGTTCTAGATCAAGCAATTCTCGAAAGTCCAGGTAGTTTGACTAGAGGATTAGTCTCGCCATGGAAGCAGCTGGTATATTATTCCTTTTATATGACAATGACCAAAGCTGTTATGTTTCATATCATAAAACAGCTGGACCTACATAATTTAATAGTTGTGGCAGTTGTGTCTGATTTAGGAGGCTGTAATACGTTGTACAAAGAATTGGGTGTAAGCGTAGAAAATAGTTCCTTCACAAACCTATGCAATGGTACTAGAAATATCTATGTATTCACAGACATGCCTCACTATTTTAAACTGTTGAGGAACCACTTTCTAGACAGTGGCCTAATTTTTCTAGATGGTACCAAACTGAATGGTAGCATTTTAATAAACGTTATGCCGAAAGATTCATCACAAATTGAAGCCAGAGTTTCTCAATCTAAAAGGAAATGCAATGCAAAAAGATGGTCCTGCAAAAGCAATTTTTTCTAGCACAGTCTCAAAAGTAATATCAGTTTTATATGGAAATAATGAAGCAGCATATTTTTTGAACTTATGAACTAGTTTTTCGATGTAATGAATTATGTATATAACGTGTACACGTTTTGTACAAATTTGTTGAAATATGACGATATTGTTATTTTCACAGGCCCCGGTTCTTTAACTCAAGAACTAATGAACGTATCGTGATGTGGTTTCTTTTAAATTATAAAGTTCTTATAGATATAAATAAAAGCCCCTAGAAAATATGTCCAACTTTTATAGATTTCCCACAATAACTATTTATGTAGTCTGAAGCCATCTGGTGTCAGTGCCTTCGCGCACGCACGCACGCACGCACGCGCGCACGCCCACACACACACACACACACACACACACACACACACACAGCTTACTACTGATATATAACAAAATGCACATAATATTATAAATACAAATGCAGTGTAATTATTGAAGCATTGAAAAAAAGAATAAGGGAAGCAATTTTCTTAATTTTTTGAACAAATACTGAATATTCTGTGATTGAATTAGTAAATCATTACCAATTTCAAGCACAACTTCTGCAATAGAAACTGCATAAGAATATCAGACACCTCCCAAATGTAAATTTTACTAAATAAAATAATTATGGGTCCAAGTTGAGATCAACAAGGAAATTCATGAATAGAATTTTATTCAGCTTTACTCCAACTACACTGATTTGTGTGTTCATTTCCCCTGCACATTGGATCATCTTTATATATGTTTCTGGACGATTGTATTAACATGCTATAACTGTAACAACAAACATCAAATGTTTACGTAAAACAAAATCAATAATAACTATTCTTTCATTATGTCTGAACCTTAAACAAATCTATTCTTAAAAGCCAACAAATTTTATAGTTTACAAGGAATTCATTGTACCCTCGTCACAATTCTGACAGTTGTTAATTTGTGTTCACAACAAACACTACATACGAAATTTATCAATTTCTTCTGTTTGGTGTTCCTAATTGAAACATGCCACCAACACAGTTTCACCACAAATGCACTTTTAACCATATTATGCAAATAAGTAGTTGATGGTAGTACTGTATTACCTGTTGGGACAGGAGTACCAGCTCCCAATGCTTCACCAGAGGTATTTTTGAACTGATCTTGAAACTTCATGACACAAGCATAACTGCAGAAATTACGAATGGTTGAATCCGACATGGCCAGGTGGTACTGCATTCGAGTGAATACTGCACACATGTCACACAACAACCTGCAGACAAATATTTAATAGTAGTAATACTTCAATCATTAAAATAATACCTATTATATCTACATTGAGTTTAAGGGGAGACTGTGGTAGTAATCAAGATTTTGGGGGGGGGGGGGGAGAAAGAAAAAAAATACATTTTATTAGCTTATCTGAAAGTAAATAACTGACTAGAGTGCAAACTTGCTATTTATTCTCAACTACTTTTGACACATAGGTGGATCACCTGCAGAACGCTTTGCTCCAGAGATGGTGCAGAGTGGAGCAGGAGCTATGGTTCCTCCATGTGCAGTGACAACACCTGGAGGAATCATAGCTTGTGCTGTGCTCCACACAATCTCTGAAGCAACACATCCTGAAGATGACCCACTCGTGCACCAAAACTAGTTGAAAATAAATAGTAGTATGTGAAAAAAAAATAATAATAAGGAAAAAATGTATGTGTGCATTTCCCAAAAAGGGGGAAAATTTAATTTAAAAAAATAAATAAATAAATACAATTGAGATTATTATCCCAAATTTTTCATTAAAATTTGAACTGCCAAAGGTATAAAAATTAAAACCATAACCAGGGTAATGCACCATGCCCAATTTTCAAGGCATCCAGTGGTGGAAAAATTTGCTGCTCAATTTTGACTGTGAACCTGGATAATTTAGCTTTATAAGGCTGTGATTTTTTGTATACAACACAACAGTGTTTTATAGAAGGATGTGGAGCTTTGTAAACACATTTTGTGGCATTTAGTGGAATTTCAGTGATGTTAGACCTGCTGAAGGATTTAGAAAATATATCCAGATTTATTTATTATCAGGCTGTCTAACCAAGCACATATCACTGTTTAATTCTCACTATCACCACACACATTTTGCTTCCTCCTCCAAAAAGCCTTTATTCCCTCAGACTGTCTCTCCTCCATTGAATTACTAGTCACACATTTCACTTTCTTTTCAACTAAAACTTTCATGCTGTTGAGGTGTTCTGTGTAACCATCCCTACCTTCACAGCTCTCATTTGTGATTCCAAGTTGTCTTAGTTCTTCATCTTCTTGGTATAACAATTGCCCATCCCAAGTCACCGGCGTGCGCACAATTGAGGGAAACAGAGTCAGTTTTTACTGAGCGGTCTAACATAATGGTGTCACCATGTTTTAGAAACAGGAATGTGGATTTGGATCAAGATTGAATGTGCCAGAGGTCATACAGCACGACAGTGTCGTCAAGGTCTTCAAGAGGCGTGCAGGGAATCGGCATTGCCATAGAGAACAGTGGCATGGCAATGTGCAGAAGCATACAGCACAAGCTGTGCCTACTCTGTTCAAGTGATGGGATTGTGAAGTGTTAATGGCATTTGCTTCAGAAATTTCCAGGGATATGACAGGCAGTAGACTGCTCCATTCACGTCCTTAATAGAAGAGCTCTGCTGACGGTATACTACATCTTCCCACATCACTGGCAACAGGTTCCACACAACACTGGTGACTACTTTGAAGGACAGTAACAAGTGCTAACATGTAACGGTTTTGTATTGGTTCTGAATAAATAGTGGCCCTCATATATATAACTTCTGAAACTCTGTTTATTTGTTCTTCGAGGATTCATTCTAATCATGTGGCTGTAGAATTTCAGTTGTCTCTTTCCTAGCTGCTCATATATTTCCTTGTTTAATCTCAATTTGTAGTTTCTATTTACTATTCTTGGACCGTAGCTTCTTCGTAATAGCTTCCTCTCGGTTTTCAGAAGTTTTGCGGGCTTGTTAAGGTTGCAGTTTCTGTTCCATAAAGTACCACTGGCTTTACCACAACATTATAGTGCTTTATTTTTGGACTGATGGACAACTTATTTTTGTTGTAGATGTTTTCAGTGATGAAATTTAGTTTCTCCAGTTTCAGTCTTATTTTCTATTTATCAAATCCATTGTTGCTGATAATTTCTCCAACATATTTGAACTGTTTTGTGCCTTAAATCTGCCCATACTTTTCTTCATACAATTTTTATGGATCGTCATTATTTCGATTTTCTGGAAGGAGATACAGAGTCCAGCTTTCACAGCTATTTCCTCGAGGTCACCGATTTGTGTTACAGTTTCTTGTTCAGTCTTCTCTAAGTGTGTCAGGTTCTCTGCAAATGCCAATCATTTGTTATCTTGCCAGAATTTCTTAATTATATTATCCAAAACAACATTAAATAGTACTGCTGAAAGGCCATCATGATCTCTTAACCCTATCCTCACATGAAATGGTTTGCCAATCTCTTCCTGAAATATTACTTTTGCTACAGTGTTTGTGAATATTAATTTGATCAGATTTAACATTTTTTTGATCAACTCCATATTCTCTTGGCACCTTAACTGGTGTTTCTCTGTCTAGTGAGTCACAGGCCTTTTTAAAGTCAATGAAAGATATGAAAATGTCCTTAGTTTGTGTGGTGTAATGCTGGATGATAATTTTCAGGCTCAGTATTATTATTATTATTATTATTATTATTATTATTATTATTATTATTATTATTATTTAATTTTATTTATTTTAGGCACGAGTTCTCTCCTACAGCATCCTTGATATTCTCCATATTTTTAATCAAGTTGAGGTTCAAACCTATTTAGTAGTATTTAGAGATGATTTTGTATGTAACAGATAGGAGTGACAATTTGATAGTTGTTCTCATCTGTTTCTGGTCTGTTTTAGGCAATCTGTGTATGAATGCCACTAGTCAATCCTCTTATCTTTTAATCAAAATATCCGCAGGTGTACTGCCGGTCTATAGTGTTCAACGGGCACAATATTTTGGCGATCATACATGTCGGCACCATCAGGTGAACTGACGGACTGAGCTCCTGGAAACGCGCCGGCACGGAGATCCGCATGCTACGGCTGCTCGAAAGGAACTGGGTTCTAGCCGGTAGCAGGCGATTTAAATACCCTCGGCTCGTGGAGCAACCCCTCCGCAGTCCGCGCCCCGCGGCCACACAGTCATCTCAGACACCGTCGCAATTGGTTCCACTGCGCGGCCGCGGCGCGGGTTGCGGACTGTGGAGCGGTTGCACCGCAGGCCGAGGGTATTTAAATCACCCGCTACCGGGCTAGAACCCAGTTCCCTTCGAGCAGCCGTAGCGTGCAGATCTCTGTGCCAGCGCATTTCCAGGAGCTCAGTCCGTCAGTTCACCTGATGATAGCGACATATATGATCACTGAAATATTGTGCCCGTTGGACACTATAGACCGGCAGTACACCCATGGATATTTTGATTATCAAATACGCTGGGAGAAACTGAAGAATCACCTCTTATCTTTTCTTCTTTCCAAATTTCTTGAAAAAGTTTTATTGTTTTAGTGATAAAAGCATCATTGGCCAGTACAGCTAATATTCCATCTTTCCCAAAGGCTTTGTTGTTGTTCACTAAATTTTTTGCCTTTCTTACTTCTGCTTCATCTGGTGGTTCAGAATTTGGATTTTGTCATGCATTAATTTTTATTTTTAGTTTTTGCTAAAGTGTTTCTCAGTTGACGACTTCTTCTAAGTGATTGGTAGGAATCTCATAGTTGCCTTTATTATTAAGAGCCAAAATTCCATACTTTGTCTTGAAATTGAGGCTGGGTGCTGTGAAACCCTTTATTTTGTTCTTGAAGGATATGTAAAATAAACTGGTGTTATTCTTCTTGAAATTTTGTTCCATGTCTACAATTTGATTTCCATTATATATGCTTCTTACTTTCCTCAAAATTTGATGTGTCTTTACAGCTGTATTCATCAAGAAAAGTAGGAAGAGCTTATTTAGCAAAAGCTCAAAAAAGGGTCAGATTTTAGAGTACTTGACTGCTCAACATGACAGATTCATCTCTCGCACTGACAGTATTGCGTTACTGTGGAGAAAGTGTACCTTACAATACAATTTACACAATTATCTACATCAACACACATATTCAGCAGGAACAGCTATCAGTTTTCAATTCGATTTCTCTAATTTTATTGCGATGATCATGTCTCCCTATGTAGGTGGGTGCTAACAAAATATGTTTGCATTTGGAAGATAAAGTTTGTGAAACAAATTTGTTAAAATAATCTTTCCGCAATGAATAATGTCTTTCTTTTAATGATTTCCACCCCAAATTATGCACAATTTCCATGACACACTCACCCCTACATCGTGTTAATACGAAATGAGCTTCCCTTCTCTGAACATTGTCTAAATCATTTGTCAGGCACACTTGGTGGGGATCCACAATGGGCAGCAATGCTCCAAAATTGGATGCAAAAGTGATATGTAGGCAGTTTCTTTAGTAGAACTGTTGCATGTTCAAAGTATTCTGCCAATGAAACATAGTGTTTGGTTTGCCTTCCCAATTTTCTGTGTGTTCTGTCCAATTTAAGTTGTTCATAATTGTTATTCCTACATATTTAGCTGAATTTACTGCCTGTAGATTTGACTTATTTATGGTGTAAATGAAGTTTAGCAGATCTTTTTATGCCCATATGGATAACTTCAAGATTTTCATTATTCAAGGCCAGTTGCCATTTTTGCACCATGTAGATACCTTACCTAAATCATTTTGAAGTTCCAGAATGAAACGTTCACTCTGCAGCGGAGTGTGCACTGATATGAAACTTCCTGGCAGATTAAAATTGTGTGCCGGAACCAGGACGCGAACCTGGGACCTTTGCCTTTCGCGGGCAAGCGCACTACTGACTGTGCTATCCCGACACGACTCACAATGCCGCCTCACAACCTTACTTCCGCCAGTACCTCGCCTCCTACTTTCCAAACTATAGGCCTATATCCATAACATCAGTCAGTTGCAGAATTTTGGAACATATTTTATGTTCGAATATTATTTCATTTCTGAAGACGGGAAATCTAATTTGTAGGAATCAATATGGTTTCTGAAAGCAATGTTCATGGATGGATGGTTTGATTTTGAAAGGGACCAAACAACAAAGGTTATCAGTCCCTTGTTGTAAGTATAAAGTGTACAGGAATTATTGCTAAAAAGGTGTATAAAAGAATGTGATAAAATTCACCAAGCAAAGGGTTTAACACGTCCAGAAATAAAAGAAGAAAATAAAGAACACTAAGAAAGGAGAGAAAGATTTAAAGGTGATACCAGAGCATCTTGATTGGGTGATCACAGTAATAAAAGGAGAATATCTGGCCACTCCGTTACACATTAAAATCGCCGACCTAAAAGTGCTAGGTAAGTGGAGAATAGATAGATACTGAACACTCAATAAAATTCAGATAGCATGATATAATCCACTCGCACAAATAAGATTTAAAACTCTTCATAGAGGCATTGTCTCCTAAAAGCAAGTTCAGGGTATCAGTGAGGTCAAAACTCCACCTCTGGGCGGCGAGGTTAGTGCAATCCAATATTAAGTGGGCAAGTGGGCGACTGATAAATCGGCGACACTGAGGTGGGCCCTGGCAATGGAGAAGGTAATCATGTGTCAGCCAAGTACGGCCAATGCGGAGCCAACAGAGGATGCCAACTTGCCGGCAAGTAGTGCTATTTGTTATGCCCTGCATGCTTTTAAGTGTAGCCAACATGACCACCCACCATCGAGCCATTGGTGCAGATCACTTCTGATCACCATGAAATGTCAAGGAGTGAACGAATGACAGTGAATGGCCTCTAGAACTGACGTTTTGCAGTGCTGTGACAATTCCAACCAAAGGCGTGGCCAATGGATACAACATGGTGGATTACGCGATTGGAACTGGAATATAGGAGGTAATGGAAAAGATTCCAGTTCACTAAGAAGAAAACGGACACGGACGCCAACTGTCATCCCTGATCTCGGCAGCCATTGTGGAGTCTGAAGTGGCCTGACTGGAAAAAAGAGACGGTGGTTGGGGTGATGAGGCAAGCTGCAAACATGAACAATGTAAATGCAAAGCAGTGGTTGACGCCTGATTCATAAACGCGTAACTCCAGATTCTGCAAGGAGACTATTAAAGGGGCTACTTCTGAAAGCTCCTGTCACCAGCCGAACCCCACAATGGTGGACTCGATCCAGCACCTGCAGGGCAGAAGGCAATGCTGAACCATAGGCAATGCTCCCATAGTCCAATCGTGACAAAACAAGAGTCTCATAACAATGTATCAGAGTACCCCAGTCTGCTCCCCTAGTAGTATTGCTAAGCAAGCGGAGATGATTGAGATGATTAAGGTGCTGCCAGCACTTCTGTTTAAGCTGACGAATGTGAGGGAGCCATATCAGCTGGGCGCCAAACACTAGTCCCAAGAAACGATGTGTTTCCACCACATTGAGCAAGTGCAATGTTCATGTGAAACACAAATTGCACTATTGATTTTCATACATGTGGGCACACCTCAGGCTTAACACTGTTATCATAGCCAGTTCGCGACATTGACAGCAGTGTTCAATAGCTATGAACTGCCATGCAGTTTGTCGAGCACTCCGACATGGTACAAAGGGACTTCGGGACACCCCCACCAAAGAGAAAGAGCGTCAGACTTTATTAGTCAGCAACAAGTTATGTAACTTTTGTTATTAAAAATATTTCAACTAAGAAGTGTCTATTAATTTTCAAATCCTGAACCTGTGTGTCCAAATTTACCAGCTCCAAAGTATAAACCCCTTGCGTTCCTTCTAGTATCAAAAGGGAAAGGGCTCAATTTCTGTAAATATTATTGCAGGCTTTTTCAAAGAAGTGCTATACGCAAGTAAGCCTTTTACATAGTTGACAATAGCATAGGCAGGTTTTCAGTGGTAGGATATCTCATCTGCCATGAATACAATGAAGAAGTCTTCTGCATTTGACAAGATGAAGTGACAATCAAGTGTACATTCTAAAGTGTGTCCAGAGCAGCTGATGAAGCAAACAGTATGGCAGCTACTAAGGAGTATGTAGGTCTTTTCAAATATAATTAAGGGAGTGGTATATGAGTGATCTCTCTCATATTACACTAAATATATTTAAGCCGGCAGTAGTCCATTCTAGGTGTTAAGTGAACCCCTGGAAAAAAAAGTTGTAAGTGCAGATTATACATATTTATAATTATATTTATAATTAATCCTTTGTTTCTATGTAACTTTAGATTGAGTTATCTGCGTTTTCAAGGTAATTTTATCCTACAAAGAACTAAGTCATTCAGTTAACACAAATAAATGACAAAGGAATGCGTAGGCACTGGTTGATGTTTAATTTCGTTTTTGAACAACTGTAAGCAAGCTTTTTGTTATTTCTACAGCTGGGAGTGGCAACAGCAATTTCACTGGTTTTATGGGCATTTACACTAGTGGAAGACCCCAACATAATCAGACTGATAGAAACCCATTATTGTGAGACTGTTTAAAGTGCAGAAAAAGTCTAGGGGGCTAAAAATAACAGGAGTTTTACTAACATTAACAACAGATTCACACCAGTTATGAGTATATCTAAATCACTTTCAAAATTACGAGGTATCACCACAAAGTAAATTCTGTTTGGTCATATAAAACAAACATGTTCAGAGCAGAAAAAATATTTTTTGTACAAAAATCCACAGAACTTTTTTTTACATAGCTTCCAAATAAAATTTTAGGCACTAGTCATAGCATGTCAAATGTTTTTGTGTGCCTTCTTCATAGAAGGTTGTCACCTGTGTATACAACCATGTGGTAACATGTTCTTTCAGCTGGTCGTAATCATTGAAGTGTTTACCACCAAGGACAGATTTTAGGTGTAAGAAGGGAGGAAAGTCGTTAGGCGCAAGGTCCAGGCTGTACAGAGGATGATCAAACACATCCCAGTGAAATTCGCACACAAATTGTTTGGCCACATTCACCGTGTGACGTCATTATCATGGGGGGGGGGGGGAACTTTTGACAGTAATCCTAGGTGCTTTTTCTGTATTGTGTCATGCAATTTGACCGATTGGCCTCGTGGTAAGAAATTCATCAGCAAAATGCCTTATCTGTCTCAAAAACAGTGCAAGTAACTTTTTGAGGTGTCAAGATTTGCCTTAGGCTTAACCTTCATTAGGGATTAAGTGTGCCTCAATTCCACTGATTGCATTTTGTTTCAGAGGTGTCATATGATACCGAAGTTTCATCACCGTGAGTATCCACGAAAGAAAACCATTACCTTCTTCATTGTAGCACGTCAAAAATTGTAGTCCACTGCCCATCCACTGTTTTTCATGTTGTTCAGTAAGAATTTTAGGTACTTAAAGTGAGCAAAGTTTTCAAAATTTCAGTTTTTCAATAGCAATTTCACGAATTAATGTTCACGAGATTTGCAGAACTTCCATAGCAAGGGCACCAAGTTTAAACTTATAGTTGTGCTTAATCTTCTCTTCAATTGTGTGGATCAGTTCATCAGTAACCACAGATAGGCATCCACTTCGTTCTTCATTGGGCACTTTATCACGTCCATTGAACAGTCTGACCCATCTACTAACCATTGAATCACTCGTAGCATTTTGTCCATAAACCTCGCAGATTTGCTGATGAATTTACTTCGGTTTAACTTTATTTGCATTTAGAAAACGAATCACAGATAGAAACAGAACTTACTTTGTGGACGTCACTCATATTTGTATTATCAGCAGAACTTCTGTCAGAGTTTAATGAAACATTGTTCAGCGCACTTTTCTGTCTTACATTTACTCTAAAATGTTTCCATTGTTCATATTTGTTGTGATGTTAGCTGAAAACTTTAGGTCTCTGGTCATTCTTGGAATCTTTGCAGCACATTGCATGAAAATATCTGAAAATTTCTGACGGCGGCGGTGGTGGACATGAGGGACCAAACAACGAGGTCATCAGTCCCTTCAACCTCAAATTGTATACGCCACGGATCTCGACAAAAAATAGGTGAAAGCCAAAATACCATTACACTAGGAAGTAAAATCGACTCGTCAACAAGACTAAGACCATCCCAGGGCAGCAAATGCTACAGTGTCCGCTCCCACAGCTCCGGAAGCGACCTCTACCCTAAACCACAAGTTACTAATGTCACAGTAGTCAACGTATCACAGCTCCAGAGCAGGGAGAGATAAAGCTACATTAAAAAGTAAAAAGCCAAGAATCACAAACCCACTCTCACCCCGACCAAGTGAGTCCTAGAGCTGACAATAAAATCGACTTTCACGGAGGAAGGCAAGGACACGATCAACCATCCGTGGGTCATCCGCCAAAACTAAAGGCAATGCAGGCAGTAGGCCATAGTCACCACGAAGTGTCGAATGGAGAGGACATTCAGTCAGAATATGAGACACAGATTGTACGGCTCCACAATCACAATGTGGTGGACTGTCATTTCGTAAAAGAAATCCAGCCTGCAGTGTCCAAGACGGAGGCGACAGAGGACAATTGATTCTCTCCGGGAAGGGCGTAAAGATGAACTCCAAGCTGCAGTCGTATCTTTGATGGTGCGGAGTTTATTGGAAGGGGCAGTAGCTTTCCAACTGCTATCCCATGAGGAGTGAAGCAGAGATCTGACCTGCACCCGCAGATCCGCACCCGGAATTCGAAAGGGAGATGGGCAGCGAGTAATTGCCGATCTAGCCAACCGGTCAGCCTCTTCATTCCCTGTAATACCAACATGGCTTGGCACCCAGAGAAAGGTAACGGAGCAGGCAGCACGATGAAGGTCAGCAAGGAGATCATGGATGGAAATAACTAAAGGATGGGAGGGGAAACAACGATCAATGGCCTGCAGACTGCTCATGGAGTCAGCACAGATTAAACCACGTTCCACAGCAGAATGTTTAATAAAACAGAGGGCTCTATAAATCGCCATCAGCTCTGTCGTAAACACACTGCATGCCTCTGGCAGAGAATGGCATTCCGCCCCAACAGGAGATGTAAAAGCATATCCGGAGTGGCCCACTGTTTTCGAGCCATCAGTGTAGAAGATAGAGGCTCCCTGAAACTCTTCTAGTACTGGGCGCACCAAATGCCGAAAGACCATGGGGGAAATTAATACTTTTGGGCCCTGGAAGAGATCCGCCCGAATTAGTGGTTGCGGCACCATCCACGGAGATGTGCGTGCAGTGAAATGGGGGGCGCAATCTAGCGAAGGGAAATGGAAATCCCGGCAAAGAGAGGCAAGCCGCAGTCCGACGGGAAGGCCCACCCGTGGCCGGGTATCAGGGGGTCGAAGCCCTTCATATGCAAAAAGAACCTAGTAAGCGGGATGATCAGGATATTGCCGGATGGCGATGGCATAAGATGCCAGAAGCTGATGCCGCCTGACCTGAAGAGGGCAGATTCCCGCCTCAACAAGGAGACTGTCGACCGGGCTAGTCGGGAATGCACCTGTAGCCAAGCGGACACCATAATGGTGAACCGGGTCTAATAATTTCAGGGCAGAAGGAGCTGCCGAGCCATAAACTTGACACCCATAGTCCAATCAGGACAAGATTAGAGCCCGATAGATACGGAGGATAGTTCTTCGGTCTGCACCCCAAGATGAATGAGCAAGGAAACATAGGGCATTAAGTTTCCTCATACAACTAATCTTTAGGTGGCAAATATGGGGCACCCAAGTCAATTTTTTTTCAAAGAGAAGACTCAGGAAACGATGCTGTGCTACAACTTCCAGGCGCTGATTACCCAAGAACAGTTCTGGATCAGGGTGAACTGTAGTACGACGACAAAAGTGCACCACCCTCGTTTTTGATGAGGAAAACTGGAAACCATGGGACGTAGCCCACACTGAAGCCCACCGAATGGCGCTCTGGAGCTGACGTTCAATAGAGGCTACTGAGTAGGAGCTGTACCATATGCAAAAGTCGTCGACATACAACGCCGGGGTTACCAGTGACCCAACAGAGCTGACCAACCCATTGATGGTGATTAGAAAAAGTATAACACTCAACACTGAGCCTTGGGGGACGCCGTTCTCCTGTATTCGAGGGGAGCTAAAGGAAGAGCCAACTCTGACACGGAACAGGCGGTGGGATAAAAACTGATGGATAAAAATTGGTAAGGAGCCTCTGAGGCCCCAGTCATGAAGAGAACGTAAAATATGATGACGCCAAGCAGTGTCGTATGCCTTATGAAGATCGAAGAAGACTGCTACCAGATGATGTCTTTTAGAGAAGGCCTGTCTGATTGCAGTCTCCAGTCGAAGTAAATGGTCAATAGGGGATCATCCCTCCCGGAACCCACACTGGTAAGGTGAGAGAAGTCCCCGGGATTCAAGAACCCAGCATAATCTGCGGGCTACCATCCGTTCAAGTAGTTTACAGGGGACACTTGTCAGGCTTATTGGTCGATAACTGTCCAGCGCCGACGGGTCCTTTCCAGGCTTGAGGGCAGGGACCACAATAGTCTCCCTCCACTGGGAGGGGAACACCCTTTGAAGCCAAATACGGTAAAAAACTTTTAGGAGAAATTGTCGTTGTGAGGGGTTGAGGTGTTTCAGCAATTGATTATGGATATCGTCAGGGCCAGGTACTGAATCACGAGAAGAGGAGAGGGCCAGCGATAGCTCCCAGTCAGTAAAAGGTTCGTTATATGGTTCCACCTGGTGAGAAGTAAAGCCTAATTTGAAGGTTTCGGCCTGGTGTTTTTTAAGGAGAAAGGTCGCCGGATATGAGGTTGTCGCTTATACAGTGGCGAAGTGAGTTGCAAGATGTTATGCAACAACAGATGGCTCTGTGCAGGCAGGGCAAGACCAGGGACAGAAGACGGCCGCCAGCTACCTTGGATAGATCGGGGCATAGCCCACACTCTTGTCAAAGGGACAGAAGAGGCCAACGAGGAGACAAAATGCTCCCAGCATGTCCGCTTACTTTGTTTGATTAAGTAACGAGCTCTGGCACACAGCCGTTTGAAATTTATGAGACCAGCGAGGGAAGGGTGGCGCTTAAGATGTTGCAAGGCCCTATGGCGCTTGCGAATGGCTGCGGCAACAGTTTCATTCCACCAAGGGACGGGCCGGCGAGTAGGAGGGCCTGTTGATCGGGGAACAGCGGCGTTGGCAGCTTGGGTAATCATGTTGGTCATTTGGCTTATTATATCATCTATACAGCCTGAGGGGGAAGATGGGAAAACAACCTGGGATGTATATAGCGACCAATTAGCACGACGGAAAACCCAGCGGGGTACCCTGGCTCGTGGTAGGTGTGAGGGAAGTGAAAGGATCAACGGAAAGTGGTCGCTATCGCAGAGGTCGTCATACGCCGACCAGTGAAATAAAGGAAGGAGAGAAGGAGAAGTGAGACAGAGGTCTATGGCAGAAAAGGTGCCGTGAGCGGCACTAAAATGAGTTGGGGAACCATCGTTGAGAAGGCCCAGATTGTGGTCAGCAATAAACTGGTCTATGAGGCGGCCCCGGCTAGATGTATAAGCACTGCCCCAAAAAGGATGGTGGGCATTGAAGTCCCCAAGGATGAGGTAAGGAGGGGGAGTTGCTGAAGGAGGGCAACTAGGGACGCGAGTCTAGGTGGCCTGTCAGGGGGAAGGTAGAGGTTGCAAATGGTTAATGGAGTGTCCAAGTGAACCCGGACACCAACCACTTCCAATGGAGTTTGGAGAGGAATCCAGGTATTGACAATATCTGTCCGGACCAAAGTACAAACCCCACCAGACGCCTGGAGGGGACCAACCCGGTTCCGACAAAAAGCACGGAACCCACGGAGGGTCGGTGAATGTGCATCCATAAACCTCGATTCCTGCAGGACGACACAGGCCGCAGAAGAAAGCGAGATTAGCTGTTTAATCTCCAAGAGGTGACGGTAGTAGCCATTACAGTTCCATTGGATGATCACATCACGAGGATCTAGGCAGGAAGCGAATGGGGTAACGTCTGTCACGCCGCTTTGTCAGCGTCCGTCACCAAAGAAGAAGGGACAACATCCATAAACAGCTGATCAGCCTCAGGCTCAATGGGATGAGCGAGTTGCGAAAGCGCAGTCGGCACCTCCGCTGGTACCGGAGGGGCTTTTTCTTGTAACTTTGGTTTCTTCTTCTTCTTCTTCTTCTCCTTCTCTTTCTCCTTCTCTTTCTCTCGTGTGGGGCAGGCAGGACCCGCCCCAGAGAGAGGACTTTTGTCAGTTAGGTCTGGTACTGACGAAGATCGGGCGACCTTTGAACTCACTGACTGGGAGACCGATGGCCGACTCGAGGTCGAAGATCTCCGATCTGGGGAACGCCGGGACGGAAGGCCCTGAGATGGGGCACTGTCACCGGCAGGCGACGGAGAAGGGGTGCACTTCTCCGGCTGGGAAGGGGTGGGACACAAAGGAAGGGCTACAGGAGAGGGAGATGTGAGGGAGGGGTGGGGACGGGGTGTAGGAGGGAGATGGGAGTGGGAAGGGGAGGGTGAAATGCTAGAAGATAATGTCGTAGCGAAGGTCGTCGCCATCTGCACGGGATGCAGACGTTCATATTTACTGCGGGCCTCAGGGTACGTCAAACACTCCAGGGATTTATACTCTTGTATCTTCTTTTCTTTCTTAAACATAGGGCATTCTGGCGACCGTGAAGAGTGGTGTTGATGGCAGTTGACGCACACCGGCGGAGGAACACAGGGGCTCCCCTCATGTAGTGGGCGTCCACAATCACCGCATACTGGGACTGCTGTACAGCGAGAGGACATATGACCAAACCTCATACATCGAAAACACCGCATGGGAGGTGGAATGTAGGGCTTCACTTCACATCGATATATCATTATCTTGACCTTCTCTGGGAGTGTGTCCCCCTCGAAGGCCAAGATAAAGGCCCCAGTATCGACGCGGTTATCTTTAGGTCCCCTCTGAACGCGGCGAACAAAATGTACACCACGCCGCTCGAGATAGGCCCTAAGCTCCTCATCAGTTTGAAGGAGGTGGTCCCGGTGGAATATCACACCCTGTACCATATTCAAGGATTTGTGTGGGAGTATTGTTACGGGAATGTCGCCAAGGGTGGTGCAGGGGAGCAAAGCTTCAGACTGGGCTGCCGAGACCGTTTTAATGAGCAATGAGCCAGATCTAAGTTTACTCATAGATTCCACTTCACCAAACTTGTCCTCTATGGTCTCGACAAAGAACAGCGGTTTGGTGGTAGTAAAAGTTCCTCCATCAGTCCTCGAGCAAACCAGGTAGCGAGGAAAGGGTTTTGCTCCTAACCGGCGAGCCTGGCCTTCCTCCCAAGGGGTAGCGAGGGAGGGAAACATCCTCGTATCCACAGTAGCAGCATTGAACGATCTCTTCCTGTCTTCAGAGACGGCCGATGCACGACCATTTTGGAGTCTCTTTTCATGGTGCTAGACGTCCGCCCTGGTGTCACCCACTCCGAAACTGGGGCTCTCTCCATGGGTGCCACCCAGCCTCAGCAAAGGCCACTTGGCACGATGGCGATTGCCGGGAGTTCTGATACCCCCGAGGACAGGCATCAACTCCTTGGCTTGCATGGAGAGGTTGCAGCTCAGACACCAGTAGTGTGATCCCTGTGGTGTCAGGGGGTTCAGCCAAAGGGTACATAACAGCCCCCCCACACGGACTGGCTACACGTGCTGGGGACCTAGCGGGGGATGGGGGCTACAGCGATGAAAGGAAGTGGAAACGAAAGGATAGGACCCGCGCCGTAGGGGCTAGGTCGGGAGTTCTTCCCCAATTGGCTCACACATTATCGGACAATTTTGGTATGGAAGGTCAAACCCCGAGGGGGACCAAACTGGGCCAAAAAACGGTGTACACAGCAGACAAAACCAAAGTGCAGGACAATCGGTACCATGGGATAGCCAAGTCGTCATCCAGAGTAACACCGAGAGACGGGGTTGGAGAGGGTGGGAAGGAGGAATTGGGATGGGAAGGAGGGGGAACTAGGAGGGGTAATGCAGCCTGGGGAAAGCAGGAAAAAAAGCTGCAATGGCTCGGGGACCCATGCGCGCCACACACGTACCCACAAAAGAGCTGTGGGCCCCCTGGGGGTGAAAATTTCTGAAAACTATGTGGCCTCCCTGGTATAGTGCTCCCACTGCACGGGCTCCAAGCCACAACTGCGTGCGCTCCGGAGCATCAGTGCTTTTCTGTTAGGAATGGTAGAGAACAATTCCCTCAATTTAAGCAGTCAAATGCAGTTGTGGCAGAATGACACCCTAATAGTATTTATGTCATTACATACCATGGTTTCAAGTACTACTTTTTATTACTATTACTTATTCAAAACTTAACACCTGCAGGTGCAGACGAGGAACTTATAGATGCAGATAAGGTGCTGCGGATGCAGATAAGGGCTGTGCAGATGTGAATAATGCGTTTTAAATCCACACAGACCTCTACATATAGCCTATGAATCAATTTGTATCTCCAATATGTTGATCATAAATTTCAAACTGCAACACAAGTCCAGGTTGGAATTCAACAATGTAAGTAGAATACTTTGCAATTCACTATGGAGACATTCATCAAGTCATGACAGGCACATAAAAATGAGAGATATACATACACATGCAACTTGGCTTTCGGCAACAGCCTTTGTCAGAAAGTCACATACTCTCGTTCATACAGTCACACTTCATAGGTACACAACTGACATCACTGGCTTGGAACAGCAGCCAAGAACAATGGCTGGATGGATGTGTGATTGTATGAAAGAGCATATGAAGACTGTGGCCGAAAGCTACATTGTGTATATACGAGTGTCTTTCACTCGTGTGTCGCAACTCGACAAATGCCTTTGTGGAGAGTTGCAACCTATCCTCATTATATAGTTAAACTGCTACAAAATGAATTCAACTGTGCTACGTATTCGAAACTCACCGCTTTGTAGGCGTGGCATTGGTTGAAAACAGGTACAATGACAGGCAATTTAATGAACACATCAGGAGTTGGATACCCCTAGCAGTTACACGCTTAATCATGTCAAAATTGTACTTTTTTACCTGGAACAAATCAGAATACAAAATATTTATGAATTAATTAAATCATTAACTAGTTTACTTCAACTATAATTCAGTCTGCAAAAATTAATTTAAAAAAACTTACCTTACACCAGTTACATGGAACAATTCTACGATTTGCCAATATGAACACATTCATACAAGTTCTGCAGCAGAACCTGCGAGGTGCATCATCGTAATATGCCACGTAATTATCCGCATTTGAGAGGTCAAAATATTTTCTACATACATTACATTGATCTGCAGGGACAGAGAGAACAAATACTACAGTGAAACCAAGCCTATTAGAACTCTCAAGTATACACAAAATAAATAGTAACAGCATCTGCTTAATGACAGTCCCAATTTTGTTAAATTTACCAAATCAGTAACTGATAAAACAGAAATTTTCATAAATTTACTGGAAAAATCCACTACTACTGCACCATAACGATTCAACTGTCTTGTTGCAATGTCAAAATTATTTTCTGACTAGCTAACTTATAATTCATATTCTCAATTTATTATTAAATCCATACCCAACATTTCATGTATAACATATGTAACAAATAGAAACAATTCACTGACTGGTGGGTATGGGCACATTTTTAGTACTCATTGTGTAAGAATCTTCCTGAACACTCAAAAATACAGTATTCATTATTTTGACCCAGTACAGAGAGAGATTTTTCACATACCTCCACAACCTCAACACATAATCCATAACCCCCAAAATATTCTCCTAATATGCAATAATATGCCACAAACAAGATGTCATATTACAACTCTCTCATGGCTCTGTAGAATGTTTTCTGTTTGTGATACTCGCCAATAAAATTGTCTTTCAACTGTCACCATCCTCTCTACATAGAGGTTTCTTCATTACAATCTTGCCACCTATTGATGCTCAATATACAGTAATGATTAACTCCTGACTTACACTGAAAAAAGGTTTTTTCGAACCTTAACAAACAGGCACAACACACTGCAAATTCATCCACGAAAGTACCACCAATGCCACATTCATCATTTCTCTGCTCAAAACAAACTGGTAAGTATTGTGCAACTTGATACTGAATACAATCTTTGACTAGAAATGCTGAACTATACTCTTACTAAAGACACTGGTTATATTATGTTATCCACTTAAATTGCATGTGTCCTCCCCAAAATCTGCTACTTCTCCCACAGAAGTATTTCAAAAGGTCACCAAACCAATGAAATATCCTAGTTTGTCCTTAGGCCACTCCTATTCCCTATGACTTGCTACTGTAAAATGCTGAAAGCAATACATGTCCAAGTATCACACAACCTATTCCAGTCATCACACCATCAGAGGTGTGACCACTAGTGAAAGCACCTATGTCATATACAAAGTCTACTGCAGCTTCTGCATGTGAACACCATCCTATTGCCTACCATATTGAATGAAGATTTGCAGACTATTGTCACAGGAAGTAGTTGGCCATCCGGTCACAGAATAAGGCAGTATGACAAGTCTTCCTCAAGATATGCTAACCAATAATCCATGGAAAAAGGAAGGAAGATTAGGGTTTAATGTCTTGTCAACATTGTGGTCATTTTAGGGTCATGTATAATAATTGCTGTTTCACATGCTTCTTCCTTTTCAGTATTCCTTCCTACTAAAGTTTCTGTTTCCATTTTGTTTCTCTAAATTTGAACTACATAATCATTCATGTCTCCAACAAAACTTTCATTTGACCCAACTTGGTCTTCTCACCATCTTCCCAAACTCTCTCATCCTTGTTTGTTTCAATTTTTTTTCCCAGTAGATACCACCAACTGGTCTTCCTTTCTGCCAGCCATCAGAGAATCTTATTATGTTGCTCCAGATTATTATATCAAACCACATAGTAGTAAATTAATCACAAGCTTGGATGAGCCTAGTTGTTTTTATTTTTATATCTTAGGTATATTCATTGAGGGCAAAAAGCACCTGAACTGTTATGTAAATCCTCGCACTCTGTCATAGTGGTACACTAACATGTCTAGGTTGCAAAAGAGAGTAGAAACTTCATCTACATAGTTAACCATTTTGAGCAACCATCAAATAAAAGAAAATAAATAAATAAGAACAGCTTTGAAGAACCAATACACAAGTTACAGTTCCTGAACAAGTCCCTTAGAAGCCCCAAAAAGGTGAACTGTGGAAACAAAGCTTCTGCAGACATGTGCTTCGAGTTTCAAATGTAAAACTATCAATTACAGAATTATATTAAAATATGCTAAATTAGTAAATCAATATCATTTTCAGTTTCTCACCTGCAATAATTCTGTTAACAAATTTAAATGCAGCAAAACATGGTTCACTGCACAGTTTGTTATATACACCATTCAACATCACTTCGATAGTCACCAGCTTCTCATTATTACAGACAGCACACTGGTGAATTATAGGTGGAGGTTGCTTATTGCCACTCATGAAATCATACTTTTCCATACATTTCTGGCTGCAAAATTCCTGAAATTCATGTACAGATTGCTTACTACTGCTTTAACTGAAGAAATGTGTCAAACTGCACATTCCCCTCAAGATCTCAGTATTTTAATCATTCATTTATTTTGGCAAGAGTAGTGTGATGCAAGAGTGTACAAAAATCAGATGTTTATAATTTTGGTGTCTGTGTTGGTTGTTCCAAATTTTGTTGATGTTGACTATATTCCATGGTAGTAGAAATAAAATTGGGAAGCTGACTTTCACAGTAGATAATTAGGTTATTTAAATGTCAGCTAGTAGTTTGTAATGTCAAAAAATATGGAACAAAATTGATTTATGTAATATATTAAACTGAGGGGAATAAGTGCCTATGAAAAGTGCTTAGAATATTTCTGAAAACCGATGATAAATTGTAGAAAACACATTACATGAAATGTCTTTAGTTTCATTCCTTATAAAACTTAATTTTTTAGTTTTCCATCAGCATCCAGATGGAAAACTATCTCCAGATGCTCAGGTACAGTGATAATATATTTTAGATTTCTGTTTCTCTATTTGCTCTACTCTCTACACCTTACGATTTCTGTTGTCCATGCCTGTACAGTTGAGATGGAGGCCAGTCATTTAACATGAAACTATGAACTTAGCTATACTTTCCCTTTCAAATATGTATGGTGTTAAAGACATGGTCTTTTCCACATGCCTATTTGCAGCTCAATGAATGTCTTAGTGATTTACAACCTATGTATCTGCATTATATCACATGTATCCCAACATGGACTTTCCATTGTTAGTATGGTTTACAACTTTCTTTCAAAAAAGTTATGTCAGTTGCTTGTATGAACATTTACACAGATATTTAACTTGTGATAGTACTATCTAACAGTACTACTAAAGATTCCAGTTTTTCCGTGTAAATGGTTTCATTTGTGGGAAGGAAGAAAGTGGGGCCCTAGGACGTCTTCTGTGCCTGTTTACTCATTTTCACTTATCTTTGACTGTGATGCTGAAATATTTTAATTTTTTATGCAGTCCTACTGCTGTTTATATAGAAGTAGCAAAATAAAACACCATACTTGATTTAGCTTATTTTGAATGCTGCTCCTCTTCAAAGAATGTGACAACACATTAAACTTACTTACTTTTAATTAATGATATGCCTTAGGCCACTACAATGACAAGTGTAGAGAATACTGCTTGCTCAGTCTGTTAAAGGCCCATTTAAGTGCAAAGAAATTGCATTATTGTGGAATGCAACATTGTCTAATAATTTTGCAGCCATTTCCCGATAAGAGTCAGCCTCAATCCAGAATAAATGGAGTGAGGTGTTAACAGGGAGGCTGGGTGGCAGGAGTCATAAGGGAGTCTGACTGGATGCAGATATTTATGATCACGGCTTTGCCTCAAAAAAACATAAAAAGAGAGGAATAATGCCAATTGGCCATTGGGAGTTGTACTTAATATGAACTTCACTACCTGTACATCACAGTATTAATAATTTCGTGTGGCTCGGTGGTATGGTTCAAGTCTTTCATCCAGTCGCCACTTCAGCAACTTGGGTGTTCCTAACCTGCCCCAGTTATCCAACAAGGGAAAGAAAACCTGCAATTTATTGTGAAATCCAAACCTTGTGCCTTTTCTTGTGACTGCTCACATTGAGAGGTGAAGGCTGGGTTAAAATGCAGACTGAAAAATTCTGTGATCCGACCATGTTTCAATCTCATTACCTTTCGGTTTCCACTCAAGCGCTTTACCCTGAGACCACCAGGCCTAACTACAAACAAGTGCACAGTTCTAATGGTAGTAATGTGTCTTATGACTCACATAATATTACTTTTTCCTTAATAACGATGTGTTCCTTTAATAATTGTTCATTATTTTCTACCCCTTATTGATTTTCATTAGTGGTACAATTTCAAGTAGGAAAATAATAAAGGACAACTGTTGTTCAGTCCCTACATAAACCATCTGGCATGTGGTAAGATGTTTCATTCTTTTCAGTACCTTACCCTGTAACAGTGTAGATATATATGTAAAGCAGGATAGCTAACACTATACCGATAACAAAACGGGTGATGGTAATATGCCCCAAGAAAACCACTGTAACATGTAGCACCAGGAAATATGTAGTCCACCATGGAAACAGAGCAGAAACAGAATTTTCATGCTATACATTAAGTAATACAATTACAGATTTTTGAACTAAGTACTAATAGTAAATGACAGCAATTACTGTACAGCTAGAACTTTGTATTTAGAGTATTATGGCAAATATGGGAAAACCATTTTTGAGTAACAAGAAATTGGAAATGCTTCATATACGGTATTACAAGGCAGATACTGAATCAATTAAAAACAGAAAATAGCATCATGAAACTAAAGATTATACACTTATCATAATTAAATTCTTAAAATAATGAAAACAGATCTAAGTGTAGTACTAACTAAACAAACATCACAATACAGGGAAAAAAATTACCTTAAATTGACCTCTGTCTCCAACCGGAGCCAAGAACCCTTCAGATCCACCTGATATATCCTTCTGACAATAACTACAAACTTTAAGCCCTTTCTTGAATTCTTCAAGGCAAGTACTGCGGCAGAATTGCCTGATATCAAATCCAAAACGCACACAATACTTTCCCAGACTATTACTTGGCACAGAACCCTTGCAAAAACAACAAAATCCACCAAGGTCTTTCTGAAACTTTGCTGAAACACAAGAATGATACATTTATTGTTAAACATAAAATAAATAAAGACATTTTATTATTATATATATATATGCAAAATGTCTGTTCTTGGTGTGTGTGTGTGTGTGTGTGTGTGTGTGTGTGTGTGTGTGTGTGTGCGTGCGCGTGCGTCCGTGCGTGTGTACACACCTTTCCTCCCCCCCCCCCTAAGGTAAGTCCTTCCACTCCCAGGATTTGAATGACTCCTCATCCACTCCCTTAAAACCTGCATCCTTCCCTTCCCTCCCTCCCCCCCCCTCCTTCCTTCCTTCCTCTTTTTCCTGATGATGCATCCAACGGTTGGGATACATGGGATACTCTGCAAATTACATTTAAGTGCCAGGCAGATGGTTCATTGAACCACCTTTATACTATTTATATCCGATTCCATTCTCGAATAGCGCGCGGAAAGAAAGAACACCTGAATCTCTCCATTTTAAATCTGATTTCTCATATTTTATTCTGATGATCATTTCTACCTATGTAAGTGGGAGGCAACAATATATTTTCACATTCAGAGGAGAATCTTGGCAATTGGAGTTTCGTAAGTAGCCCATCCCGCTGCGATAAGCTCCGTTGTTTTAATTATTCCCATCCCAGATCCTGTATCATTTCCATAACGCTGTCTCCCCTGTATCGTGACAATAAAAAATGAGCTGCCCTTCTTTGGACTCTTTCAATGTCCTCCGTCAAACCCACCTGATAAGGATCCCACACTGGGCAGAAATACTCCAAATAAGGACGAACAAGCATAGTGTATGCAGTTTCTTTAGTAGTTCTGTTGCATCTTTTAAGGGTTCTGCCAATAAAACGCAGTCTCTGGTTTGCCTTTTCCATTACATTATCTACGTGTTCTTTCCAGTTTAAGTCTGCAGTAATAGTAATTCCTAGGTATTTAGTGGAGTTTACAGCCTTATGTTTTAATTGATTTATCTTGTAAACAAAGCTTAACGGATTTCTTTTCGTACCCATGTGGACGACTTCACACTTCAAGCAAAAGCTTGATCTTTGTGTTTGTTTTTATTTTTGTTTTTTTATCTGTCAACGAGCATGTGCTTTGGGTACGTTAAACGATCTCTATTTTTTATACATATTTTTCCCACCAGGAATGTTTCCCATATATATAACATTGCACATGATAGAAACTTTTGTATGATTGTTTCAACTACTTTAACCGAAAGGAAGATCATATACTAGAGGAAGGACTCCAAAGAAAACAGATCATTACTCTACCAAAATTTATGCAAATTTAATCCAATAAATTTCGGGCATGCAGCCATGCAAATTCTACATCTTCCACTAATATTTCGACCGCGTATCGTCTGGCCTTCTTCACAGTGAGTCCAGTTGCCGGACAATACGCGGCCGAAATATTAGTGCAAGACATAGAATTTGCACGGCTGCATGCCCGAAATTTATTGGATTACTCCTTACGCCATGAAAAGTTGAAAATGCACATTCAATAGATTTGTTTTCCATCTGGTTTGCCTGACTAGTTTCGGAGGACAAGGTCAGTTATATAAACTTATCTGAATTAGCTACATAAAAATACAGTTGTAATTGCTAATTGTTTCATTTAAGTGTGCTAGTGCTCATATTCTGTGTGGGCTATTTCCAAGTTTGATACTTTCCTAGTTTAATCCAGTAAATGTTTGCTGTCATAATGGCTTAACTATTTACAGAGGATAATGTCCATTATTCAAATAAAATGGAGTTATTCCTTAAAATTTTAATTATGGATTTGGTTAATTTAAGTGCGCTAGTGCACATTCTGCCAGTCTGGATTGCAATTAAATTCTGGCTAGAAGTTGATGTCAAATTTCGTAGCACTCTAAGAAAAACCAGACTGTCATTTAAATTGAGCTTATTATTTTAAATTGTAATTTAAAATGTATTTAATCCAAGTGATTGAAATGGATGTCAACTATTCAGAAGTTATTTTTCTGTAACTCAATTAATTAATCAGAATTATTGTTGTTTGTCTAATCTATCAAATGGGCGAATACTCCTTTGAGTATCACGTAACAATACTTTGTAAGTTCTGTATTCATAATGTTAGACTGTTAAATTTGGTTTCTATATTTAGATTAAAAAAAAACAATCAGTACATCAAATTGCTCAGAGTACCACTATATGCATACCTGTGTTGTTTTCAGATTTAATAGCTCAGTGTCTTCCACTCAAGATTCTTTGTAACCAAGCAAACCCACTTTTGAGCCCTGCGCAAAATGACTTTCTTGACTTTTGTGCTCCCACAAATTCAAGTAATCAGTAATAAGACTTATTTTAATAACAGTAATTAAGTAATAGTGTGTGTTAGTGTCCTCTTCAAGCATAACATTGAAGATTTCACTCTGCTCTCCATACTTTCTGAGACAATATGTAAAGATCAATTAGGTTTACAGTCGTATTTTTTGCTTGCGTGTTCTGCACAATTATCTTCAAGAATCTCATTAATTGTTCTTGTTTTTCCTTCCAATATACTAAGTACAGAGTATCCCCTCATTGTTTTATTTATTATTTACAAAAAGCAATGTACATTTTAATTTGTTTTAGAGACTTTGTACTTATTACTTTTGTTTAGATACAATCATGAGTAGGCCTAATTTTCGCATACACATGTTCTTTGTTTTTATGGTAATTAAATTGACTTCTTCTTACTAAAGTAATGTTTTTACCACGAGCACAAAGTGTCTGACTTGCTGCAGAATGGTAGTTTTTTCCATTGGAATGACTATAGCATCATGGGAATTGGGCAAGTGTGCGAGACGCATCAATGGTTTTGTAGGATATGCAGTAGAGATAGTGGAATAGGAGGGGGAAATTGCTGACCTTCAGGCTGAATTAGATCATGCGAAGAGGGATCTGGAAAGGTTAAGAAGGGAGAAGCGTAAAGAGAGGTGTAAATTGCTAACAGGTGGAAAGAAAATTGTCAGAACTTCATCAGATAGCTTTGTGGTGAAAGCTTAAAATAATTCTGACCTGAAACTTCCTGGCAGATTAAAATTGTGCGCCGGAACTGGGACTCAAACCTAGGATTTTCGCCTTTCGCATCAAGTGCTGTACCACTGAGCTATCCCAACACGACTCGTGGTTCGTCCTCACAACTTCAATCCTGCCAGTACCTCACCTCCTACTTTCCCAGGTTCAAGTCCTGGTTTCGGCACACAATTTTGATCTGCTAGGAAGTTTCATATCAGCGCACACTCCACTGTAGAGTGATAGTTTCATTCTAAGTATGACCTGTTGCTTCAGTTGGAAACTGATGAGCCTCAGGCAGAAAGAGACATTGACAGGGTTAAACAAACTTGCAAAGAAAATTGAATAAGAATGTAGGTAACTCATCAAAAAGAATGAAAGTTTTGTTGTTAGGTAGGTTACATGCAAGAGGTGTGGGACCAACTACTGCAGGATGAATTAGGAACAGAATACCAGATCACACTTTTTTTAAACCTAGTGCTAGTCTGGGTCAGGTGAAAGAGAATTTAGATTAATTATGTGAAGACTTCACCAAGGAAGACCAGTGTAGAGTTGGTGTGTGTGTGTGTGTGTGTGTGTGTGTGTGTGTGTGTGTGTGTGTGTTCTGGACTGCCACGACCAACCTCATTTGAACTCGTCTGCTTGGATAAGGTGTAGGGTCAGACATTGGTCTAGTTCCTGTTGATTAACTCAGTAGGGGGCATTATACGAGACATGGCCTACACCTCAACAGGAAAGCGAAGAGTAAACTGGATGGGCTAACAGCAGGAAACTTAAGGGCGGGAAAGCGGGGGAGGCACTGACACGAGTGGTAAAACACCAGTGGTTACAGTTGTTGGTGCAGTTTCTTTTTTTAAGATAGGCAGAACAAGAAGTAGTCTCGTTCTAAAGAGAGGTCGGTATTGAAACAAATCTTCAGATTAATAAAGCAACTAAACAGCATAATTTGGACACATCAGATAAAAAAACACAGCTGTTGGTTAAAAATCCTCACTAATTAACAAAAAATTTATTTCCACCCAGTTCTGTAACAGTCAATGTAAAATGCCAACCATCTTTAGTGCATTAGAATATTAGAGGGATAAGAAATAAAATCAATAAACTACTTATCTGCATTCATGAATTAAGAGTCATCCAACCCAACTGCCATAATCTGCCCCTTGTGAACATCATGTGACCACCACTGGTATAGAATTGCTGAGTATTGCAGGACTGAACTTAGCTTCACACTTTTGTAGAGCAGGAATGGAGGATGGAGGAGTTGCCACATTCATTAGAAATTGTTATAAATTGAACATAGACATTCATAAATTTTGTCTAGAGTAGCACATGGAAGCATGTGCAACACAAGTGGAATTTCATAATAAATCATTTATAATAGTAAGTGTGCACGGTGTACCAAATGGGAAATTTAATCTGTTCATAAATCATTTTGAAGCTCTATTCACCTATTTGATAACAAAAAAGAAAGAATTGGTGTTGGCTGCTGATTTTACTGTAGACTTTCTTGAAAACTATCCCAGTAAGAATTTACTGCAGTCAGTAGCATTGCCATTCAACTTAATTTGTACAGTTAACTTTCCGACCAGGATAGCTAAGGACTAAAATACAGTCATTGATAATATGTTTATAGAAATGTTGAATCAAAATAGTTCATTTTACTATATGTTAATACTGATCAGAATATAAAATCTATCAAATCTGAGTTTAAGAGTGGAGTTAGTAAGGAAAACACTGATTTAAATAGAAAAAACTGCTCAAAGACATGAATTGGAGTGCTGTTTACAGTGATCTTCACATGAAGGAAAAAACACTTTCATAAATACTGTCCTTAACTTATTTGAAAACTGCTTTCCCCCAAAACTAACCCAGATTAGACCAACAATAAATTCAATATGTCTAAGAAGAAACACTTTCATAAATACTGTCCTTAACTTATTTGAAAACTGCTTTCCCCCAAAACTAACCCAGATTAGACCAACAATAAATTCAATATGTCTAAGAAGAAAGAGAAGATAAAGTGAAGTCACCAGATAGCACAAAAAAGCTCACAGGAAGCAAGTAGATGTAGCACACTCTTGGATAAGAGAATGGCGAATCACAAATATCAACAAAAATTCCTTGAAATTGACATACAACAGATTCAAAGGACCAAAAAATTCTAGTACCTAAATAAGAACATAAAGGAGAATGGTTTACAAAATGCAGCTGCCGGAGCTGGAGTTCTGAAGGTACAAAGAGATATAGACTGAAAAAATAACTACAGAAAGAAGTAATTCTATACATGTGACCTCTACTTTCTCCAGGCTATAGTTCTTCATCAGCAGAGAGGTCATAGATTTGCACAACTGGTTAATGGCTCAATATGGAGTGTGACCACCTGACAATGTGGTGGTTGCTGTGACTGATGTCATTAATTTCATGCTGAGGCAATAAAGTCAATTCTACCTACAGAGCTGCTCACAAGTCTAAGAAAATGGTTGGCGAGTACTGATGTGATACAACCCATCTCACTAGTGCATCTCAGACATGTTCTATGGACAGTCTTCAAATTGTCCTCCACTGCATATTTACTGATAGGCGTCTTCTCTGTGCTATACTGCACCACCTATGAATGTGTCCCCAGCAACAGTGGATGTGCCACTATCCAGTGCACAATACCGCTTCAATATGTGCCCCAATAAACACAATTGTAGGGACAACTGTTGATAGTTTGTATGATTATATAAAAAAAATTTGACACAAGACAGGGAAATAGTAATTTGTTGCTTAATTTTCGACACCAGTGTAAACTAGTTGAGAAAGTTATGTCACAAAACAACTTCACTAAACATTTAACTCTAGATAGGGGCATATAGAAAAACTGATCATCAACCATGCTACATAACAGAAAATATTATACCTAACAGAACTTTACACAATTTATCTGCCCACCAATAATCACTGCCCGTTACACACTAGTCTGGAGCCTACGGGTGGTGATGTCATGAGAGACAGATGGGGTTTTGCTGCCTGCAATTTTGGCACAAAAGAGAATCAATCTGGTCATAGAACAGGTCACAGTTGTGTGTGATGTGCACAATCAGCACCGAAGTATAGAAAGAGGTGTGAATTTAACTTTCTGCAGACTGAGACTCACTGAAAATAAATCACCAATACAAATGGGCAATCAAGAGGAGAATGATATGCTCTCTTCATCAAGATAGTTAACCAAATTACCTCTAGTCTTAATGTGACATAGGTAGGGACAGAAAAAATTCTGTTTTAACTATAACGAAATTCGGCAGTTTTTAACAAAATAACGTGAATTCGTTTCTTTTTTGGTTTTATGAAAGTAAAGGGAATTTGTTTATGTTTATTTGAATTTACATGAAATCGGCGATTTTCAATGAAAGTACGCTTTATCTGGGTAAGAAACTTGATAAGTTTAATGATGTTGGCGATATATTTAATGTAGAAATTTTCCACATCCAAATGTGGTGGCTATTTTATTATTTTGTAATACTTACTGTAGTAATAGGCCTACAGTGCCAAACACTGTTAGACGCACATATTGACAGTAGGCCTAATACAATTTACGATCGGTAACAGTCAGCAACCTTATTTCTCTCTCTGTGTTAAGTTATGAAGATATTTAAGGAAAATTAATATTGATATGATTGTTTACAAATTTCAATGTATTTCTTCGCCGACATGTTTCTAGCATTTTGAAACCATCCTAGATTATTTTCCGCAATCAAATGCCGACCTGGCAGTTTGTAATGTTGACGTATTGCACCTGCGCAGCTTTGGCTGACTGAACTGTGAGGTCTTTAAACAGCATCCAAGCTCAGCAGTTTTGTTTCTTTGACGGTGTTGTTATTTTTATTGTTACTGTTTCGTTGTGACTTGGATTACTACTTTTGGACTTTATGTTGAATTTCTCTCAAGCCTATAATCCCTGCAACTGGATTTAAACAAACTTCCTTTTTTGGATCCTAATTTTATTCATCTTCTGAGCTTTGAAAATTATAAAATAGTTGGTGAAATGTTCTTTTTTTTACCAAAGCACCGGAGTAATGTGCTACTGTTAACAACAATCTATAAATGCTCTTTGAAAAGTCAAGATTGCTGGAGGAAAGAATGTTCTTTTTGTGAATTTCTGTTGTGGAAATTTAGCGGGCCGGAATTTGAAGCTGAGTGTAGTACGATCTTGCTGCCGCCTACTTTTATTTCATGTAGTGATCACAAAGAGAAAATAGGGCTCGTACAAAGGCATATAAGCATTCTTTTTTTTCCTCGTTCTATTTGGGAGTGGAATAGGAAAGGAAATGCCTAGTAGTGGTACAGTGTACCCTCCGCCACATACCTCAAGGTGGATTGCAGAGTATATAGATGTAGATGAATAATATTTTGTGTTGGCCACTAAATAAATTATTAATACTGTTCCTGCTGTATTCTCGACAGGTTCTTTTATGAACCCTCGTCTGCCAGTCAATTATCCTCGAAAATGGACATTTCCATACCACGCTGCTGCTGCTGTAAGTAAAACTTTTTTTGTTTGATGATGGATTTGTTTTCTGTCTATTTTTACATAACTTGTCCAGATGTTTGTAAAAACGGCACTTAATGGGGGAAGGGGGCGGGGGGCCGCAACAGAAGGACGCCGAGCAAGAGAAGGGTGGGGAAGAGGACGACAGTATGCCCCAGAGTCAAAGATTCAGCGCTGATAGACACATGAAAATGCAGAGCATAAATGAGCCTTACTACCATTTGTTTGTGTGTCAAAAATAAGAGAACGTTAAAAGAAATTTATTACTGACAGGAAACAAAATTTGAAACTAACTGGTACCAAAACATATATAATATACTTAGATTCAAATTCAGATGCGACTAAAAATTAATATACATTTTAACCTCAAGTTAAATACTTTTTCTACATATTAATAAATATTTTGTTCCTGAATTTTGTGATTTTAAAAATTTTCTGGTGATTTTCATATGAACATTTCTATTGTAGCCAAGACTTTTTATTTATTTACAATACCACTGCAAAAACAAAGACTTTTCTTTAGCCTACATTAAAATAGATTCTTCTATTTTTTTAAATATTGTTATTCTCTGAGAGAAAAACTGTGACAGTATAACATAAATATTCAAGTCAATGAGAACAGTCCTAGTTTCACAAACTAGTTTGTAGACCTGAAAAAGGGGTAACATGCTGGATACAATAATTGGCAATTTTTTCACCATTTTTAAAATATTTTGTGTAAAAAAAGAATTTTTGGATACATATCTGCATTAATATTTTTTGTTCAAAAATTTTTTCAACATGTATAGCAAATTTGACTGACCTATCTTAAGAATTGTGTAATTTTCTACATACCATTGAAAAATTGTTAAATATGACAAAAATATAGTACCAAAAATGGAAAAAGATTACCAGTCAACAACATCGGTCGTGGCCATAAAAAACAACACCGGTCGTGGCCATAAAATACAACACCGGTCGTGGCCATAAAATACAACACCGGTCGTGGCCATAAAAAACAACACCGATTGTGGCCATAAAAAACAACACCGATTTTTTCCTGTCACTAGCAATAGGGCAATGAAAAAGTCATGTCTGCTGCAGCATCTGATAAAAGGACTGGACAAGTACTACACAGACCAATCTAACGAATCCTGAATTCTTCATGTCATAAACGTGACAGAAATGGTTGAATTCCCTTAAGTGAACTGCACACAAATCATCACATTATAGGGGTACATGTGTACTGAGAGATTTTATACATGTGAATAATCTCACTGCAATCTAGCATAAATGCTGTCATTTGCTTGAAATACAAGAGCAAATTCACACACTTCTGATACAAATTGTAGACATTAATATGTAGTGACTGAAAAGGAAATAAAGCAATTTGTGACTGCTGAGAGAAAGGCAAATCCATATTAATACTACCTAGACACTCTTCTTGACAGAAGTCCATTGTTTCCCATGCCAAGTGGTTCCCACCACCTGCAATAACAGTCTGACATTGGCGACATTTTCTCTCGTGATAGGCAACTGATGGTGCTTTGTCTTTATTTACTTTACCTACTTTTGTTGCTTGAAATGCTTTAACACATTCCTCTGAACATATATTTTGTGCAACTCCATTGACCATAACCTGTTGCTCACAGACACGCATCTGTAACAAAGTAAGTGGTACATTTTCAAATAAAGCACAATCTCAAATAGTATCAAATGTGTCTCATTAACTGGCATTGGAATTACATGATAATCCCACAGCCCTTACGACATCAGCTGTGAGACTATTATATGAAAAGAATTACTTACAGAAATTACTTTTAGTGAATATTTTTGCTTTACAAACTCTTACAGCACCAATGTTCCAAATGTATTTTTTTTACTAACAATTCAGAAATAAATAAAACAAGAAAATAATTACTTTCAACACTGACACACTTACTCTACAACACTGGAAACACATCTGAGAGGTTTCTTCAGAATCCTGTTGCTCTAACTCCTCATTGAAGTTTGAATCTTGCTCAGCTAAAACCTGCAAATAACACATTACACTTGTGGTTATATACAATACATCATCCTACTTAGTAAAGCAGCATTATATATATGAGTATCAAAAGTTAAAAACAGCTGAGAAATATAACTTTTAGATGTTTACTATGTGTATTTAGTTTGTTGATTGCATTACTAATTCTTCTTTCATATTTATACTATTAACACTAGAAGTACCACATGGGTCATTTTTGACCAATAAAGGTGTATCGAGAATCCTAGCAGCAACCATATTTATCGTAGAACGAACCCCCTCTCGACTTATAATCATTAATAGAGTTGTATAACTCACCAAAATTTCATCCCTCTAGGTCTCTTAGAAATATGAAAAATTTTTCTGTTATACTAGTAGTACCGTGTGGGTCATTTTTGACCCATACACAGTTTAACACAATCTGATATCAGCAATGCCAGTTTTATATGGAAAATAATTTTTAGGCATGTCTCGACATTATTCGTGACATGTTTGAGTGTGTTATGACACTTTAGGGCAAAAATAACAAGAAATACGAAAACTTTGAAATATCAGTGTGGCTTTCAGTTTTCTGTGGACTGGCACAGTGCCGACCTACGAAGTGGCAGTGGGAAGTTACAGAAAACCACAACTCTCTCTGATGGACTGCTCATTGTTTTATGCCCTTCACTTGTAGGCCTCTGGTCCTGTATTGGTACATTTAATTTACGGATGTTTAGCAGTGGTGGCCAGTGGTACCTGAAGCTGGGTGTCGCACCCAAAGTTTCAATGTTACCTTTTCATACGAGATGCTTACAAGGGGGGAAATTCTCTCACAGTGCCTAGCCTTTTGACATTTGCCATGATATAAACATGCCTAGAATTCTTGGTGTATGGCAGTCACAAAATTCAATTTTTGTAAATCCGATAAAGAATCCTAAGAAAGAGTTGCGTATGAATGATTTTATTATTTTCATTTTTGAGAAACACCTTTTGGTTCAAATGACATTATGGGAATTGTGAAAACTAGCATAACACTCAGTGCACAGCACTCAGTGATGGTCTTCCCTTGGTTGTTTTTTATTACATAATCTGCTGGGCTAAAAGTACCAGGTAATGATCTAAATTGGTAGGTAATTTGCGAAGAAACAAAATTATTACGACTGCTTGTGAAATGTCAGTACTGAGTGGCACAGTGACATCCGATAAAAGAATGTCGGGAGAAGCATGGGGAGAAGTGTCCATAGAGTGGTGTCACCTAGCGGAGTGCTGGGAACTGTTTCTGGCCAGGGGGTTTTGCAGGCAGACTACAACCCTCAGACATGTCACTGGCATGCATGTTACAAGATGCCATGGTCAGAACTGAATTCTGCTGCTACAGAAGGTATAAGAGGTCGAGCTGTCAAGTAGGGATTTGCAGGGAAAGTGAAAAACCCCCGAGCTGGCAGCATTTTTAGCACAATGGGACATTGAACAACCAAAAGTAGTTGATGATTATTTCATGGTGCAGCTTAAGCTTCCTAAACAAAACAAAATATATAAGAAAAGGGGACATACATAGTAAAAAATAATAAAGAAAATAAAAAATATTTAATAAAAATTAGAGTTCTGCAACACTGTAACATTACCATGCAACCACTGAACTTGCCTGTCTGACCCAAACAAAAGGACAGATAGGCACTCTCCAATACAGTTCCAAACTTAAAAAAAAAAAAAAAAAAAAAAAAAAAAAAAAAAAAAAAAAAAAAAAATGTTCAAATGTTTGTAAAGCTTATGGGACTTAACTACGGGGTCATCAGTCCCTAAACTTACAAACTAGGACGGCACAAATATCCATGCCCGAGGGGGGATTCGAGCCCCCGACCGTTTCCAAACTTCCCGACGGAGTGGCTTGTCTCACAATATTAAAACTAGAGGAGCAGGAGACATTTGAAAACCCTTACAAATTACTGTACCTTTATCTGAGTTTCAGCTTTCCTGGCAGCCTGCCTTTGGGGTCGTGTAGACTTCTGCTCGGGCTTTTTGTAGCTCTTCCATGTTAATGATTTTCTTCCTTTGTTACTTTTCTGGTGCTGTCTCCCAGGCACATCGGTGAAACTTTTATCTGCAACATTAACATCAAATGGGGCCGATAAATACCCAATTTCAGGGTTCTGTATTTCAGGTGTTTCTTCAATAGGAGCCACTGTGTGCTCATCAGGAATTATACATGCGGCAGGTCCCAATGTTTCATCAATCAGAGTGTTTTCTTTTGTGCTTTC
This sequence comes from Locusta migratoria, assembly GCA_026315105.1. Taxonomy (NCBI): domain Eukaryota; kingdom Metazoa; phylum Arthropoda; class Insecta; order Orthoptera; family Acrididae; genus Locusta; species Locusta migratoria. The sequence continues at coordinate 637,262,537 of CM048755.1, read as the reverse complement.
TTCAAAGCTATTTGATTTTGGAGGCATTTCAACATTACTGAAGCCATCGGAATCCTTATTTTCAGAAATGCTGGTACCATTTAGAGCTCCTGATTTTGTTCTATTGCTAACCTCACCCTTACCCACTGTCAAATGTAACCTGTCTTCTGTATCTATACCATTTTCATGACTAAAGCAGTCACCACTTTGTTCCCCTTCATGATTTGCCTCTGTATTTTCCAGATCACTTTCTGTATTGAACAGTGCTGTTTCCTGGTTTTCCTGACCGAAGTCACTGCCCAAAGTGGAAACATCCTCAGGTAGAATTGTGTCGTCGTCCTGACATATGCTGGTTGAGGCTGGTATTTGAAACTGTCCTCCCTCCATATTATCCTTCCTAGTGCTATCTTCAGAATTTTCCTGGTCTGTCATTTGCTTATTATCCAGAGTAAGAGGATCTTCAGCTGGTGCAACTGAATAATCTGAGGAATCATCTTGGCCACATGTAATCCCAACTGGAGAAATGGTTTTTAATTCTTCTGTATTACAGATGGTATTCTTTCTCTTTTTCGATATGGGGTTTGAAACAGATCTGGCAGGCTTAACATCAGTATCCTCAAAATCTGTTCTATCTTCAACAGTTTTCAGTGTCTTTTGATCTGGTTCTCGTTTGGCTTGATCCATTTCTTGTCGAGAGATCTCAAACTCACTGTGTGTGGCACCCTTTCTTTCATCATTGCAGGTGGTTCTATCAGATTCACTTCCAGTCAGAACACCACTAGAGCTACTTGATATTGTTCTTCTCCTCTTTCTTTTTCTAGTTCTTGCAGTTCTTGAAGTTCTTGGAGTCCTGGCACGTGGTTTAACTTTGTTTTCTTTCATAATATATTCACCACTTGCATTCTGAGAGTTAAACCTGTCAGAGTCTGCAGGGTCAAAAGTAAGGACCTCATTTTTTACAGCTGACACTACAGCCCTTTTATTAGACTTATCAATACTCAATTCAAATGAACCTGATGGACTATTGCCAATATTTTTTAATGTAGCAATAACATTTGTGTCAAGTCTTTCGAGGATAACGCTACAAGGCTTAAGCGACTTCAAAACATTTGCAACTCCACTAGTTTCAGTGCTGTTAGTAGAATATTGAGTAATGTGTTCAGAATAGTAATGACTATTTAACATGTTTTTCTTACGCAACAATGTATTTGTATCATCATTGCTACAATTAGTGGAAGTGCTATCTCGACTGTTGGTGTCCCTAGTACTTTCTATTAAATTTATACAATTTAAAGTACTTTCCTTTTTACTGGTACAAACTTTAGTGAATTTTTTTTCAGATTCACAATTCTGAATATTTATTGCATCTTCCTCATCATCAAAATTTAAAAGTTTTGTTTCACTCTTTTCTCTTACACTGTTAGTATCACTATTTATAGCAATTTGCTTGCCTTCATCAATGACAGGTGGATCATTCTGTACCTCATCCGCACTTTTAGGACTACTATTCTGTTGCAATTCTTCACGACAACTAAGTTCACTGGGATTATTGATTACTGTAACAGGTAGTTCGTTGTTACTGACTCCAAATGCTTCAGAGCTTTTACTCTTTAGATCCCCAAAATTACTGTCAGTGCTGAAGAATTCTCCACTGTTCACATTTAAGTCCCCTGTACTTGCAGATCCCTGGCCATCTATCCCATTTACATCACATGTCTCTGCCTCAGCACGGAAACCGTCAGAAAGTCTCTCTGCAGTACCTTCAACACCATCAGCAGTAATATTTTTTATACTGTTTTCCACTGCACTACTACCTTCACTGTCTGAACTAATTTTGTTTACGTGATCAGTTACTGGGAACACATTTATACTAGGGTCACCCGATTCACTTCGATTGCTCTCTGATGACACAGTTTCCAACACTTTTTCACAATTACTACTACTATTTTCACAATCTGAAGCAGTTGGTTGCACTGGGGATGTATTTACATTAGGTTCACTTAGAAACTCACTCGTACTGCATATAGTACCACTTTCACATTGCACAGATCCTGAAGGGTTTACATTAGTGTTTCCAGGTATTTCTCCTTCATTTAATGTCACCTCTGGTTCGAGGAGTTCCGCAGTCCCATACTCACTGTCAGCTTTCTCTTCACATCTCTCTGCATGCACTGCCGAGTCTGCAGTCTCATTTTTTGTATTTTCATCATCCAACTCAGGAGATACTGCTTCAGCACCAGCCATTGCTTAGATCACACATCCAGTACTGTAAACACAAAATAATGATATTAAATCTCTGAAGGAACAGTGAGACTTAGTTATACAATAAAAATGAATACAATATTTTATAAAGCTGTAGTTGTTACCTTAAATCTATCTTCCACATTAAAATGATATTCTTATCTTTCTTTTAAATTTTAGTGATGTTATACCTTCCAACATACCACTATCTACCGAAAACTCACGGTGTGAAACTTCATGCATATCCATTGTGTTACATCAGTTCTTTTATTCATGATTATAACAGTTGTAACGTTACTTATTCTGCAGCCATAAATTTGGTGAAACAACCATCTTCAAAATTCTGAGAGAGAGTATCAGTTTTCCATCACAGGTAGGAGAACCTAAAACATAACAATTAAGAATAATTTACACTGAAGCTAATTATAGTTCTTCAATTCTAGCAAACTTACACTGAAAAATCAGGACTACTTTATTAGTTAAGCACAGTAATACCATAGACAATTTATTATTGCTTGAATATGTCCAACATCCAAAGGATATTTGATATCTGCCTAAACTCATGTAATGCACTAAAACTTTCTTATTATTTACTATTATCATTTGCTTGCACTGCCAAAAGAAGTGTTAAACGTTTACAATATGTGATAATTATGAGTGTAAATTCTTTAACAATTTAACATGCACTATGTGTGTATAATAATCTGCTGTGAGAGATTACATGCTATTCATCTGATATAGTAACATATTTCCGGTTATATACTATTTACACATCTCTTTTTCAGAATGACATTTTTTGAGAACAAAGTGTGTACAAATGAGGAAGAAACCTAATACTTTGGAAATTCATCTGTGATGTTACAAAAGAGTTACATGTACCCAGATCAACTTGCTGTAGTCACTATGACTACAGCAAGGAAACAGTAAACCTTAACAGTCCTCGCAAAAGTAAGACATTAAATGATATTTACTGCCAAACTTTGAAATCCACTGCAGAAGCAATTATAGCTAACATTGTCAATTTTTTCAGAGTATATCTACTGCAGGGGCAGGCCTAGTGGGAAAGACAACAAAAAGATAGTATTAATAGATGTCATTTCTTACGTTGTTAACCAGAAACCATAAATTTTAGGAACCAATATGTGTTATTGGTTAAACTGATCAAAATGGTGATACCACTGTGCTTAGTAGCACCAACAGATTATACAGAACAAATTGCCATGATACATGATGTAACATTCAGTCAAAACGCGCGCGTGTGTGTGTGTGTGTGTGTGTGTGTGTGTTTGTAACTGTTTTATTCCTGGCTAACTGTCATTATATGATAGCACTGTGATAACATTAAGTCATATGCCGATGTTCACTGGGGGCAATATAGAATCTAACATTTTATATGGAGATTGTCATTCACTCAGTAGGAGCTTTAAAAAATAATTATGTGTATACAGATGAATGGTTATGCTTTAAATAATGATGTTGTGTCGGTTCCGTTAAAAAACGGTTGTTCTGTTTAATGTTTCACTAGCGACAATATCCCTGTTAATGACGTCGTACATAAACCAGGTAAATCATCATTGGGGAGAGGAATAGATAAATGACACCGATCATTAAGAACTACTTAGGCCAGACAACATAGAAATGCCACAGAAAAACGACTGCAAAACTAAACACATACTCTAATAATAGTCCTTTGATATAAAAAAGAAAAATATCAGTATGGTTGGACGTAACATTCATAGAAGAGTTGCAGTTGCTAAAACCGTAATAACTGAAGACAAGCTGCAAACGAAATATTGCCGCGATCTTAAAACTTGGACACTTTATGACCGGAAGTGTGTGTGGTATGATCGGATGAATCACCGTTTACATTACTTCCTACAAAGAACCGGGTTTATGTATCGAAAACCCCAAAATAATGTCCCCTTCCAACAGTCAAGCATTGAGGAGAATCCGTCATGATTTGGGGAACTATATCACAGTATTTAACTGTTTGAATCGTTACCCTCGTTCTACAGGTGACTAAAGGAACAAACCACAATTCTCGACAGCACTCATGAACCACAGCACTGCCGATGTGGGGTGGCTTGCGTGCCTCGACGATACAAATAGCCGTACGGAAGGTACAACCACAGCGGAGGGGAATTTGTGGAGAGGCCAGACAAATGTGTGGTTCCTCAAGAGGGGCAGCAGCCTTTTCAGTAGTTACAGGGGCAACAGGCTGGATGATTGACTGAGCTGGCCAACATCAGCTTTGCCACACAGTTACTACGGACGGCTGAAAGGCTGAAACAAGGGGAAACTACAGCCGTTAATTTTCCCGGGGACATGGACATGCAGCTCTACTGTATGAATATATGATGGCATCCTCTCGGGTAAAATATTACGGAGGTAAAATTGCATTCTACGGATCGGGGCGTGGAATGTTAGATCACTTAACCCTTTCGTTCCCAGTGTTGTTTTTGGACAACAACGTATTAAAAGTTGATTGATACCGTATTTTGTGCATCAATAGTTGAAGATGCATTTTTGTTGATGAACAACATGCTTCTAGTACATTTTGCCGCTTAGTACTGCGTTTAGCCACTTCCGAGGCATTAATCTGCCAATCTTGTAGGTTGTGTTGCGTTGCTGAGAGTGTGAACGTGAGTGTGGTTCCTTTTATTTTATTCCAGCAGTGAACAGTCTTTAAAGCTGGGGCGAAGATTATGCTAGCATTATTGATCTGGCAGTGATAACTATCAACATAATAACGTCCAAGTAATAAAATACATCGATGAAATACATGACAAAAAAATCAATAGTTCGACCAAAAATTTTAAAACATTTTGATGTTCACTGCACTGTATTAATACATAAAACACCTAATTATAATTTTTACAAAGCTGATTTCATAATGTGGGACTGAAACAGTTAATCGGGTAGGGAGGTTAGAAAACTGTAAAAGAGAACAGGATTTCTGGTCAGATGAGTACAGGATAATACATAATTACAAGATCAGTTGGGGGTATTACAGGAGTAGGTCTAACAATGAATAAGAAAATAGGAATGCTAAACTACTATAGCAGCGCAGTGATCGCATTATCGTAGTCAAGATAAATACCACAGTAGTACAGGTTTATATGCAACATGGCTCTGCCGATGTTGAGATCGGAGAAATTAATGAGGTAAAGGAAATTCATGCAATTAAGGGAGAGGAAAACGTAATTGTGATGGGAGACTGGAAATCGGTAGTAGGAACAGGAAGGGAAGGAAAAATAGTAGGTGAATATGGATTGGGCAAAAGGAATGAAAGAGGAAGCCACCTGGTAGAATTTTGCACGGAACATAATTCAATCATAACAAACACTTCGTTCAAGAATTATGAAAGAAGGTTGTATACATGGAAGAGATCGGTAGGTACCTGATATATATTATAATGGTAAGACATAGATTTCGGAACCAGGTTTTGAACTGTAAAACATGCCCAGGGGCAGATGTAGACTGACCATATCGTATTGGTCATGAATTGTAGGCTGCAACAAAAAAAACTGCAGAAAGGTAGGAAAATAAGGAGATGGGACCTGGATAAATTGAAGGAACCTGAAGTTCTTGAGAATTTCAGAGGGAGCTTTAGGCAACAATTGACAGAAATGGGGGAAATAAAACAGAAGAGGAATGAGTAGCATTGAGAGATGAAATAGTGAAGACATCAAAGGACAAAATGGGTAAAAAGGCAAAACCTATAGAAAATCCTTGGCTATCACAGGAAATACTAAATTTAATTGATGCAAGGAGAAAATATAAAAATGCAGTAAATTAAACAGGCAAATTGGTGTATAGTCAACTAAGAAATGCGACTGCCAGGAAGTGTAGGCTAAGCAGGAGTGGCTAAAAGGCAAATGCAAGTCTGTAGAAGAACGTATAAATAGAGGCAAAATAGATACCGCCTACAGGAAAATAGAGATTTGGAGACAAGAAAAACAGCTGTTTGAGTATAACTATAGAGGGTCTCTACAAAGGAAATGAACTGAGTAAAAATATTGTAGGAAGGGAAGAGGAGGTAGATGGAGATGAAATAGGAGATAATATACTGAGAGAATAATTTGACAGATCACTGAAAGACTTAAGTCGAAACAATGCCCCTGGAGTAGATAACATTCCCTCAGAACTACTTACGTCTCTGGGAGGACCAGCCATTACGAAACTATTTCAGCTGGTGCGGAAGATGCATGAGACAGGAGAGATATCTTCAGACTAAGAAAAGCGTAGTAATCCGCATTTCGAAGAAAGCAGATGCAGACAGATGTGAAAATTATAGAACAATCAGTATAACAACTCATAGTTGCAAAACTTTAACAAGAGAAGGATGGAATTGCTGATAGATGCTGACCTCTGATAAGACCAGTTTGAATTCAGGAGAAATGTAAGAACACGGGAGGCAACACTCACTTTACGGCTTATCTTAGCAGATAGATGAAGGAAAGGCAAACCTACATTTCTAGCTTTTGTAAATTTGGACAAAGCTTTTGACAATGTTGATTGGAATACACTTTCAAATTCTGAAGCAAGCAGGAATAAATGTAGGGAAGGGAAGGTTATTTACAACTTGTACAAAAACCAGACAGCAGTTATTAGAATCGAAGGGCATGAAAGGAACCATTGGTTGGGAAGGGATTAAGACAGGGTTGAAGCCTTTCTCCAATGTTATTTAATTTGTACACTGAACAAGCTATAAAGGAAAGAAAGGAGAATATGGAGGAGGAGGAGGAGGAATTAAAGTTCAAGGTGAAGAAATAAAAACCATTGTGTTTTGCCGATGACATTCTTTCAGAGACAGCAAAGGACCTGGAAGAGCAGTTGAACGGAATAGACGGTGTGTATAAGATGAACATTAACAAGAGCAAAACAAGGGTAACGGCGTGCAGTCTAAGAAATCAGGCAAAGCTGAAGGAATTAGATTAGGTAACGTAACAAAGGCAGTAGATGAATTTTGTTACTTAGGCAGTAAAATAACATGCCATGATCGCAGTACATATGATATAAAATGCAGAATGGCAATGGGAAGAAAAACGTTTTCTGGAGGGAAAAAAAAATTCGTTAAGATTGAATATTCATTTAAGCAATTGGGTGGAGTGTTGCCTTGTATGGGAGTGAAACATGGACGATAAATAGTGCGGACAGGAGGAGGCTAGAGGCTTTTGAAATGTGGTGCTACAGAAGAATTCCGAAGATTAGGTGGGTAGATCGCATAACCAAGAGGTACTGAACATAATTGGAGAGAGAAGGAATTTCTGGCATACCTTAACTGAAAGAAGGAATCGACTGATAGGACACATTCTTAGACATCAATGACTCGTGAATTTAGCGTGGGAGAGAAGTGTATGGGGGTAAAAATCGCAGAGGGAGACCAAGAGATGAACACAGTAAGCAGATTCGAATGTATGTAGGTTGCCGTTCTTATGAGATGAAGAGGCTTGCTCAGGTTAGAGTAGGGTGGAGAGCTGCGTCAAACCAGTCCCCAGACTGAAGACCCGACAATAACAAAAACAACAATCATGTGTAAATGTTCGTAAATCTATTTGACCAAACGTCTATGGTCATCATTCTCTAGACTTACGAACTGTTTACATTTACACTAAGGACAACATACACACCCATGCCCAAGGGAGGACTTTAAACTCTGGCGGGAGCTGACGCCCAATCCGTAGCATGATGCCATAGACGACGTAGCCTTTCCCGTGCGGCTGACTAACATATTGCTAACAAGGATTGCCATATACCAAAATGATAATACGCCCACACACAGAGCCGAAAAGGTTCTTGTGTGCTCCGTACAGCATCGTGTGAACTATGGTTCTGGGTTTTATTGAGAAACAACTAAGAGCGAAATATGATACATGACCCGGAGTGCGAGCGCAGGCATCAGCAACCGCTTCCTGAATTGTGCAAGGCGAACCATCACCACGTATACAGTCGCTTTCACACGCCCACACACACAGAAATCTAAATACGGGGAACGTGGCGGCCACTCCAGAAACTGTCTGCCTCTCCGGAAGAACTGGGTATCCACTAGGGCGACAAACTCCCATATTATGTGTGTTCTCCGGTATTTTAGCACTTTATTTTGAAGTGTCCCGTCTCCCTTATTTCTCACCTGTTCCTCCCGTATATTTCGTCAGTGATCGCTGTTATAACGCGAAACCAGTGAGGTACTATGGATTGATTTCCTCAGGAAAGCCAAAACAGTCTTGGTCCAACCCGCCAACTATGGAGAGTGTAATGTCATCGAGATCTCTCTCAAACTTTGCTTCTGATAACGGATACTATTCTCTATTAATGTCCGTCTACAACCCTTCGAATTCAAGGGGTTTGTGAGGGAAATGTTTGTTTCTTGGTCAATACTCACTACATTTACATGCAACACATCATGCAAAAGACGATGAGCGAATTTTGTAAAAAAATTTCGCTGTCGTGTGTACATATTAAAGCCTGAATCGCATTTCCTAGCCCACGCAAATATGTTGTCTGGGATACAACTGTTTCAGTTCCTGACTTAGTCAGCACAATCGCTGTTTCTCTTTACTTAAATAGATTCGTCCCAAGTCAAATATTTATACTTCTGTTTCGCTGCAAAAGAAGTCACTCTCTCCATATTAAGCGATAATTCTTAACTAGAAGCCAAGCATGTTTCATGTTTGCGTTTACATGGGCACGAAAATCTATTGTGAAAGTTACAAGCCGGCCGCGGTGGCCGAGGGGACTGAGGCGCTCCAGCAGTCACGGTCTGCACGGCCACTACGGTCGGGGGTTCGAATCCCCCCTCGGGCATGGATATTTGTGCCGTCCTAGTTCGTAAGTAGTTCGTGAGTAGTTTGTAAGTTTAGGGACTGATGACCCCGTAGTTAAGTCCCATAAGTTTAACAAACATTTGAACATTTGAAAGTGACAAATCGCTTGATACAAGTGAATTTCCAGAATCGATTTTGAAATGCTTACATGACCAACCAAAAGAGGAATTGGGAAATTTGTTTACGAAATTTGGTTTCGGGAGTGAATGTCAACTGAAGGGTGCGCCCGCGTCGTGCCACGAGCTGTAAAGGTTTTTCCGTGCCATAACACGAAACAAATTACTCGCGAAAGCGGGTTATACACTCTTCGATGTTTAAACAGAAGCGTTTCATTACTTTTTTTCTCAATTACCACTCCGCAAAGCTTCGAAAGAACCATTACTGATAGATCCTTGTAGGTGTTCAATTTATCAGAAAACATGACAAATATGCTTAGAACACACCGTGAAACACATATTTCAGTTATCTTTAGTGAGGAAGCTGCAATTATATGTAAGAAAGATAAAGAAAATTGAAATCTTTTATATTTACAGAATTAATACGCAGTCAGAAGGAAACACAAATGTGCACTTTTAATATATTGATCATACAAAAAAGATGTTAATCACTTGACTATTCTGATTAATTAAGAAGAGAAATCGAATGGGCATAGACATTATGAAGTAGACGGAGTTGAACAATAAAAAATCCAAACAATTTTTTAAATTGTAATTTGTTGAAACTTAGGCTCTTAATGGTTACTGGAAAGTAAAGTGTTCCTGAATAATGACTCCTTTTTGACTAAGGTGATTTCTCCTGTAGCTTGTTTTTATGCCTAACATTGTAGTGTGTAGTGAGATCTTAGCTAGTAAAGGAGACAGTGTACGAATAAATATACTGTGAAGCAGCGGTTGGTATATCCATTTCTCTGAATACGATGTGGCATACCTTACTGAATTTACATTACAAATGAGTCTTTTAATGCCATTGCACTATCAAAAACTCTCAGCTTGTAGAGATACCCCAAAATCAGTGGCGTGCTAACCATGTTCAGTGTGTGTGTGTGTGTGTGTGTGTGTGTGTGTGTGTGTGTGTGTGTCACACAACTTTTTACTACTATATTCATACAGGACTATCTGTAAACACGGCGTTGCCCGGGTGTTTGTTTATCCTACACTCTCGTAGTCCACATCCCCCCCCCCTCTCTCTCTCTCTCTCTCTCTGCATCCATCTCTTTCTCTCCCATCTCTGTTCATTTCCACATTTCTCTCTCCCGGCAAAGTTTTCTGCAAGGTATCCTCTGTCGTGTACCATACATTTATGTACCCAGTGATCTTTCTCTTGTTTTAAGGGTCACGTGTGCAAAATTTCATAAAGATTGGAGCAAAACAATGCATTTCTTAAAATTCCGTAAGTTAAGTACCCTCCACCATGCACCGAACGAAATTTTATACAAACAGTGACATTCTTCTCGTTTTTAAGGTAGAGAGTGCAAAATTTCATCAATATCGGAACAAAACTATAAATTTCCATGCAATAGAAACGCAGGATCACATTGAAAAACGCACTTTTTCGTTCTCAAATATTTCAGTTTTATTTCATACAACCCTTGTTCTGAGAATAACGAAAACAACGAAAATAAGCTCTGTGAAATCGGTCAGCCGTTCAAGTTATGGCGCGACCAAGAGCTTTAAAGATCCATTTTATGTCGCAAAGTACCCTCCCACGTCCAACATATGAAACTTACGGTAGACGGTGACCTTCCTCTTGTTTTAAAGGTCAAGCGTGAGAAATGTCTTGAAGATCGGAATGAAACTTTACATTTCGTGAGTGTAGGAGAAGTATGCTCCGCCATGCACCTATCACAAAGTACTTTCTTAGCTGACATTTTCTACCTATAAACTACATTCCTGCCAAATTCCAGCTTCAAAGGTGAAGTAGTTTTCGAGATTTCGTATTTAGTCAGTGAGTGAGTGAGTCAGTGTCCTTTCGCTTTTACATAGATAGAGGATAAGAAAACAGATTACTTAATTTTGGATGCAAGAGAATATGTTTGTTCAAATGTTTGTATTGGATACAAGAGAATTAAGGGAGACTTGCAGACAAAAATAAATAGTAACATGCAAATCTGTAATGCTAACTTAATTTGATGCACAGTCATGCCTGATGCGACAGTTTTTCGGCGAAACTGTTGTGAGCGGTAGACTTCGTTTCATCAAAACGTTCAAATGTTTGTAAATCTATCGGACCAAACTGCGTGGTCATCAGTCCGTAGCATACAAACTACTTAAACCTAGGTAAACTAACCTACGGACAAACACACACACCCATGCCCCAGGGAGGACTCTAACCTCCACGGCAAGCAACCGCGCGCTCCGCAGCGAGACGCTTTAGACCACTCGGCTACTCCACCGCGGCAATTCGTTTCATCATTTTGTGTGTGTGGTGGGGGAGGGGGGGGGGTTACAAAACGCTTCATAAACGTACGAAATTACATGCAAACTTTGTTGCAGGTCCTTAACTGCTTCAATTTTCCAATAATTGACGCATAAATCTGGGTATTCTCACGCGGTGGCTTTTCATTATTTATGACGTCGTATCTCCTGAGCTACGTGCCGTGCTCTTTCGTTTTTGGGTCAGGAACATTCGTGGGCGTACAGTGAACAGTTCACCAAAGTTTCATTGCAATCGAATGAATGGTTTATCTACACATAGACATACAAACATTCAATTTTACATATGTATATAGATAGATGATAGAGATGTTTCGCTGAAAGTTTCATCGTCTCATTCATCCTTGATACATTTGTAGACAGTTTACAGGCCACTGAGAACGGTTTTGTTAATTTACTTCACTTCCGATTGATATATTAAATAAGGGATTCAGCTTATTGAAATATTCAATTGACGTAACGGCACAACAGTCTGACAACACCGTCATAACAATTGTAGCTGATCATTAACTTTTTTATAATTAAGTGCACAAAAAGGTAATTTTTTTTTTTTTTTTTTTTTTTTTTTTTTTTTTTTTTTTTTTTTTTTTTTTTTGTAGAAGTGGCCTTCATATAAAAAATACGAAGATCCAACTGCTGTGTAGAATCTGCATTTTCAAGAAATTAAATCATCAAAATTTTGAAACTACATTAAAGGTGCCTGCCGTCATTGTCGTATTTGAAATGATGTACGTTATGAAAAAACTAATTGTTCAGTAGGGAAGTGAATGGCTAGGACTTTTGAGAGGAAAAATGCTTTTGTCTCTCTCTCTCTCTCTCTCTCTCTCTCTCTCTCTCTCTCTCTCTCTCTCTCTCTCTCTCTCTCTCTCACACACACACACACACACACACACACACACACACACACACACGTCCCGTTCTAAAAGCATCAGGATGTCGCGGAATGTGGGAACTTCAGAGGGGTGGTTATTTGTCTAAGGATACGCACAAGAATTTTCGTACGCATAGGAGAGTTGCAGCAATGTACGAGATACGAGGCAAAAGTCAATATCGTGCGGAAGTATACCAAAATTTTCCTGTTTTTAACCAATATACAATACACACATTGAAGGGGGGAAGTAATTCCCCTTGAATATTTGATAAAATGCACACAAATAGTTAAGGAATCATGATTACGGACAAGGCGGTTTCTGTCACTCCGCAACTTCACCCAGAGGTATTAAACATAAGGAGAGGCAATGAATTAAAATTTGTGCTGTGGCCGGGATTCGAACTCGAGACCTCCTACTTACTAGGTAAGCGCTTTAGACCGCTCAGGTAACACAGCGTTGCCTCATGTTTAATACCTTTGGTATAACGACACAATTTCTCAAGGAAATGTATTGTTGTTGATATTTATAACTTCATCCAGAGTTATTCTAGTAGATACGACTTTCACAGTGAACGACATTTTCTATATTTTTATGTTACGACTGAATTGCAAAAACATTTTAAATAAAAGTCAACAACAACTAGCAAAGAACAGTATTCTTAAAATGTATTGTGGTCCTCGTAAGATATTCCTTTCTTGGTTAAACAAACGTTTGTTGATATTTCTAAGAGAATGTACTAAAAGATATTTTCATCCGTATTAAGAAGTATGTTACTATAAATCAACCCTCGTAGGTTGGCTAAATATTCCAGGATTAAGTTTCACTAATAGAGCGGCCACCTGAATTTCAAAGCGAACAAACAAAATTCTCTAAGACGAAAATAAATTCGGCTGTTCATGTAGTCTGTGACATAGCACGAATGCAGTAATTTTCAAAATTTAAGAGTATTTCTATTAAAATCCGATAATTTTACGATTTCGGTACGACAATCGCGAGCTCTTCATATCCAACGCTGGTTACTACTTATCATTTGTCGGTCTCATACAGGGTGTCCAGAAAATGACTCCCTGATTTCAAAATTAAATATCTCGAAAAAGATCGATAGAGGATTGGAGTAAACGGTATGTTTATTGTGAAAGCTGTAAGAAGTTTATACAGCAGTTTGAAATAATAATTACAAAAGCTGCTAACAGATGGAGCTGTAATCGCCATATGCAATGCCTAGTATAGTGATCCAAAGCCCAGAGCGATCAGTTCCACTACTGAAACGTGGAAGGAGGTTAGCGTACCGAAGGAAGAGATTAAAACCATGTACTCCATTGAACAACGCGTTTTTCTGGTGCTAGAGTACCACAAGTTAGAAGAGTCCTACGGCAACAAGGCGAAGTTTTCAAGCACGATTTAATGTTCCAAAAGAACCCGATGCGAAAACCATTCGTACGCTCTTCGCTAAATTTCAATGAACAGGCAGCGTAACTGATGACCCAGTGGGGTATGTTGGCCGCAAGCAAACTGCAGTTTCTGGAATTATTCGGCGAAATCCAATGTCATGCGTCTATAGAATTGCATCTGAGTCTAGTTTGAAGCGTTCCAGCGCGCAGAAAATACTGAGAAAGAGTCTACACATGTTTCCATTCAAAATTCAAACGCACCAGGCAATACCCGTACGAGCTGTGTAACAAAGGGTTGCCTTTGCTGATCAGACGCTCACAATGATTGATAGTGAAGGATTTCATGTTGGCTGCATCTGGTTTACAGATGACGCCCACTTCCACCTGAATGGATACGTGAATAAGCAGAACTGGCGATTTTGAGGTTCCGAAAAGCCACATTGGTTTGAAGCGAAACCCCTAAAGTTACTGTGTGGGCTGCAGTATGCAGCAGAGGCATTATTAGCTCTTTTTTCATTCGAGAAACGGTCACTGGTGCACGTTACGTTGCAGTTTTGGAACAATTTGTCGCCACACAGCAAGCGTTAGAGGATCGACCAGGTACTGAATGGTTTATGCAAGATGCTGAACATTTTGAAAACATTGTGATGTGATTGTTTGCATAGAGAGTTTTCATACGATTATTTCACTTACGTATGCTGATATGAGCTGTACAGCGTACAGCGCCATCTGTAACCAGCTTTTGAAACTATTACTTCAAACTGCTGTATAAACTTCTTACAGCTTTCACAATAAACATGCCGTTTACTGCATTCCTCTATCGATCTTTGTTTTCGAGATATTTAATTTTGAAATCAGGGAGTCGTTTTCTGGACGCCCTGTATATGCTGCCATAGGGCGCAGTGGGCCAGCAGTTCTTTCTTGTACGCATTGTACACAGAGCAACAAAGTTTTTTCAAAGCTCTTTATAGATCGTTCGTGTTCACGTGTATTACTTGTATGCTATCAATTTATTTCTCAACTAACAAACACTTAAAGCAACAAGACTTCATCGTACTGTTATAACACAGCAAGTGTCAAATCTGAAGTTGCTAGCAGTTGCAAATATAAGACATTTTTACCAACATGCGTCGAACAGTATTTTTGTATTGTTTTCTCTTTCTCCACTCCAAGTAGTGGAAGCCATTAGTATTAGGAGGCTGAAGTTCATATTCCCCAGGTAAGCAATTAAACTGCGCGAGTCACCACAAAGCCATTATTACTTAGTAATAAGCAATCGTACACTACATAACACAAACTAAGGAGTACAGTGTATTTTTTATCAGGCTTGTGCTCAACGACTTTTTATTTTTGATTTGTAGAAAATTGTCAGCAATCAGTCGTAAATATTTTGTTTATTCAAATCTAGATTTCGATCACTGTGTGATCATTATCAGTGTTTAAAACTGAACGTTACCTCCAACATGGAGGTCGAAAACTTTTGTGTGTTTTAACTGTTTGTTTCAAGCATTTATAATAATCACACGGTGATCGAAATCTAGATCTAAATAAACAAAATTGCTGAATTTTCTACAAATACAGTGTATTTCTCATTTTCGATTACAAAAAAATTGCCTCATCAATACGGTACACACAATAAAACTGTAAATTACCATAGTTTCACACCATAGATGTCTGCAACATCAACAGAGGCCAAATCATTGGTTTGTGAAGTTTTCATCTGTATGAATGTACAGGCGACACAAGAAAATTATTAAACCATTGGGATATGGGGAGGTACGTGTCGATTATTTTCACTATTGGGCATTTTTTGCTTTTAATTTGCTATCAGTGATTGTCATATCACTTTTCGACGTGACCGTGATTTACGCTAAACACCACTGCCAGATTATCACGAAACAGAGGAATCACCACTGCACAGTAGTTTTTCCAAGTCCTCACAACATACAGAGCCGATTCGTCGTTGCTCCGGTTTCACACGGTTGCTTGGAAGTAGATGGTAAATTTTTGTAATAATTACTGATTTTCGTTGAGTTTCTATCTCTTTTCTCTTTTTTCCTTACACGATTTTGATAGCCTGATCATTTTTCCTTAGTGATTGGTAACAAACCACATGTCAGTTACGCTCATCTGAGGTTTAGTCAGTCCGGTGGTGACCGTAGACGGAGGACGCCTGTTGCAACTCCAGCCTCTCACAACGTTGTACTGAATAATACGGATCTGGTTGTTGTGGCTACCCATCAAAGCTGTGCGCGTTGTAAACGCGCGAAACAGGCGAACCGTGGCTCCAGCGTCGGAACTATTCTGAACGAGCCGATCGCTTTGCAACTCAAGACTGATGGCCTTTCTGCCAAGAAAGCTTCGGATTAGGCGCCGGGGGAAGTTCAGTAATTTTTAGGGGGTCAAACAGTCGCAAGGTTTCTTAGTTTCGAAATTAATAACATGTGGATGACAAATCATTGTAAAATCTATATAAATGTAAATGTCTGTTAGGTGTACGTTTATCACGTTCGAACAACAAGACGCAGAGAGTTAAATATTTGTACAGTTACTAATTTATACCTGAGGAATATTTTAGGCTCGGTATTATAGCGATCTGATAGATATTTAGTAATTTGAAGAATATAACGTGAAATGCAGAACAATAATCACTCTTTGAAAATGTTTTTATTGGTTGCATTGCTGCTTGAGGGTTGATAATGATAAAAAGGTGCAGTATATTGCGATGGAAAGTTTTCGGTGTATATAAAATTCTACGTGTGTGTGTGTAATATTTCGCTCTGCAGCGAAAACTACAGAACGCAAACGAATTGTCTGTGTGTAATTGTTGGCCGAAGTCTCCCGTTGTACACGGTAGCAGTTCCATGCCGATAGCTATAAGGGGGTGCAAGATATGGTGGTTGAAAGTCGTCAAATTATAAAAAATTCGGACTGAAGGCCAGCGATGACGTTTGCGACTCTATAGCAAGGTGGTTACATACAGCTAAACGTGATGCCACAGACCATATCTTTGGTCTATGCGTGCTACAATGTCTTCAGCTCTTTCTCTGTAAGGATAAGATTACGAATAAGGAATTATAACAATAATTAAATAAAGCAGTAAAAAAGAAATTTCTTTTAATACATCTCTTTAAAAAGAATCTATTTGACGTTTCGTGAATTACAGCAAGTGGTCGATCTGTGATATTATTACAATCATTAGTGTTGAATTTCGTGATTAGATTCTTCGAAACAAGTGCATTTTTACGTGTTTTTTCTTATATATTCTCTGATAAATGTAACATGTTTTTTGAAAAAAAAAAAAAAGAGATGGACAGAGAGAGTGGATAGGAAAAGTACTAACGCAAGGTTCGAATAAATAAATAAATAAATACCCGGGCAACGCTGGGTTTTCAGCTAGTTATATATAATTACTAAATTCATGCCGTTATCCGATTTTTAATCCTGATACTACGAACTTCACTAGACCTTATATATGGAACAACCGATTTTTTCCACGATTTCACAATAAACGTTGGAGTTATGAGTGTATTTATTATCTGAGCTTTCAGTACAACACGTTTTAAGTGCCACATTGTATACATACAAGAGATTATTAAGAAAATTAAATATGATTACAAACTAGAAAATTTGAGTAGCTAAAAATATACTTATTAGTTTGTCCTTTCATATCGAAAGCTTGATACACGAATAATTTGCAGCTTTCATTGGCAGGGGGGTTCTGTCAAGGGCGCAGCGAGAGCCTTTCGTGATCAGAGATCATTGTTACTGTTACTACTGTGAAGGTCGCGTCACAACCGGGTGTAGACGGGGGGGGGGGGATGATGTCTTCCTCTCTCAACATTGTGGCCTTTTTATTCCTCCATATGAGATATATCCTCGCCTCAGGTTCCTCCCCCGCTCCAACAATTTAGTGGTGGTGACGCCCATGCTACTCTGCGTAACTTTTAGCACAGCAACTAATCAGTGCAGGCGCATACATCCATGATTTATAAGCACTACGAGACAAACGGGACAACATTGCCAACAAATTGATGGCCATCATCTTCCGCCCACTGAAAGAAATGGAGTACAATTCTCGCCTCAGTCCCGAACACCTGCCGATTTGAATTTTCTGTTAGTCGCAGCTAACTAAATCACAGCGACGACCACGGCCCAATTTTTTTTACTATACGTAACGTGACGTGTACCGCAGTTCACGAATATTGGGTTCCTTCATATGTCAGTACAGGTAGCACAAGAGATGTCCGATTACACTGTGGAGTGCTGGTGTGTATAGTATGATGGAGTACTCGTTAGTAGCAAGGAACGCAACTGTACCACAAGCGTGACAATTAGCTTCGCTACGGAAGTAGGGGTACGTTCCTGGCTTTGGCAGCTATAGCAAAAAGAGGACAGTCTACGGAAAGTAGTCTATAAGGAACGCAGTGCCGCCGGCCGCGGTGGCCGAGGGGACCGAGGCGCTCCAGTCACGGTCTGCACGGCCACTACGGTCGGGGGGTTCGAATCCCCCCTCGGGCATGGATATTTGTGCCGTCCTTAGTTGTAGCTAGTTCATAAGTAGTTTGTAAGCTTAGGGACTGATGACCCCGTAGTTAAGTCCCATAAATTCTACAAACATTTGAACATTTGAACGCAGTGCCGAACTAAGGCTGTCGGAGGCCCGAGCGACGACAAAACAAAATGAGGCCCCCGTCCACTCAGAAATACACGTATTATTGTGACAAGGCAACTTCTCAGATCTGGAGCCCCCCCCCCCCCCAGGACGAGAGGCAGGGGACAGCGTACAAAAATAGTTGAGGAAATGCATACTGTAAACCATCAGTTGTTTATTATTTTTCAAACTTCTACCGGTTTCGGTTATAAACTATCTTCACGAAAGATAACTAGACAGACTGATTAAACAGGTGCATTATACGCCTCCTTATGCGTACTGGCATGCATGTCACACAATAAAAATAAATAAGACGTCACTAGGCATCAAGTCTTGATTAAAAACATAAAAGCAATGCCAGGCTGTGTGATGGTGAACCAAGGTCTATTACACGACGACCTTTCGATCATCGCTAATTTTATCTCATTGACTGATGTGTTCAATAGTTGTGTTAGGTTCTCTTGTAATAGACCTTGGTTCATTATCACATAGCCTGGCATTGATTTTATGTTTCTAATCAAGACTTGATGCCTAGTGACGTCTTATTTATTTTTATTGTGTGACATGCATGCCAGTATGCATAACGAGGCATATAAGCACCTGTTTAATCAGTCTGTCTAGTTCTCCTCCGTGAAGGTGGTTTATAACCGAAACCGGTAGAAGTTCGAAGAATAATAAACAGCTGATGGTTTACAGTATGCATTTCCTCAAAATATCTTACGGCTGTTGAACCACATCTCAAAAATTTCTACAAAAAAGCTTTTCGAGATTTGGAGGCTCCGGAACAAGAGGCCAAGGGCGCTACAAAAGAGAGAGACAACGGGTTTCCGACAAAGGCCTTAGATCGACCACTTCCTGCTACAATGGCAGTTTCAGAGAGTTCAAACGTTTGTGAATCTTAAGGGACTTAACTGCGGGGTCATCAGTCCCTAAACTTACGAACTACTCATGAACTACCTTATACTAAAGACGACACAAACATCTATGCCCGAGGGAGGGAGTCTAACCCCCGATGGGGAACGGCGTCGCGCATCGCAGCCTCAATGCGCTTGGCCACTCCGCCGCGGCTCTTATCAGTTTCCATAGCTCTCCTGTGTGTATCACACACTAGCGACCAGGTGCCACGCTCCGCTGTAAGTGGGATTACGGATGGACAAAACGAAAAATGTCTTCACAGGCAGACTCGACGGCTTGTGGCCAATGTCAAATTTGTGGGCGAAGTCTGAAGTTGAGTACCAGCATAGTTCGCAAATTACGGAATGAGGAACACGAAGCCGACTGTAGTTGTATTCGAATTTCTACGCTAAAAAGAAGAAGCAGCAAGGTTCTCATCGTAAGTATTCCATTAACGATCTGAGGAAATCTACATCCAAAACGCAGCACCAGGAACTACCGCAGATATCACTGCCAAATTTACTTGGGGGGGGGGGGGGGCAAAACACTGTACAGCGATTAAGCGACTGACAAGTGAAGTGAGGAAGGAAATCAGTATTGAGTGTTGCCGTCATTGGCTGTAACCGCTGCTACACTCCTCGGCATTCGAAGAGGCTTCGGCTGGCTGTGTGTTTGTCCTTAGCGTAAGTTTATTTTAAAGTAGTTTTTTAGCCTAGGGATTGATACCCAAAGAAGTTAAGTCCCATAGATTTACAAACATTTGAACATTTGAAACTGCTGTGGTGATCATTCCCTAGACTTCAAACTATTTTAACTTACTTACACACACACACACACACACACACACACACACACACACAGGGAGGACTCCAACCAGTTAGAGTTGTGGCGATTCGTCAATGAGTCGTTCATTTGAACGAATACAAATAAAGAATCGAATCGTGATCCGGACGAATCGTCGTTCAAAAGAATCGTCTGTCTCGTGACGATTCCAAGATCCAACGACTCATGATTCGAAAGCAAGTGGCGAATCATGCTGAATAATTACGAAAGCCAGAAAGCGTGTGAACAAAGAAAGGACAGAAAGTAGATCGTGAGCTGTTAATTATTAGCCTATTCACGAATTACAAATGACAGAAACAAAACGCAGCGAAATACACAGCTGCCAATACATACGAATATACGTCTTTTATAAAGTTTACATATTATGTATTTAAACGAGCAATGTTTACACATTTATATTTCGCATATCCCGGAAATTGCTGTAACGATTTGGATTATATTTTGTGTTTAGAGAGGGGAAACTTTTCGAGTTCATCTACGTAGTTGTAGTTTTTGTAAAAACTCAGTTTTACAAAAATATTCTTTTTATATAAAAACGCGAATTTTTTTAAAGCCATCTCAAAAATCTTTACCATTTTGGTTTTTATGTTATCAGCTTTCCTGAAAGAAATCGATTTTACAAAACAGAAACGTTTTAATAAACGCGAATTTCTTGTATCTCGAAAGAAATTTAATATTTAGAGACGGATTATTATTTTTAATGTTTATTTATATAGACGTGTTTCATTAAACTAACTGATTTTACATAATAAGTATTTTATAATGATTATATGTGTGTTAATTACCATAGATTTATTTAAATTTATAATTAAATGGCCGAAGTATTCAAACAGAACGAAAAAATATAAGGTTACAGTAGGATTCGAAATAAGTGACCTACGTTCACTAAATCTACAACACTACTAAATGAGCTATGATGACAGCAGAAATAGTTGGCAGTGTAATATGTATTTATAACCGCTCGCAAAACTTCAGACTATTTTCTCTAGAATTTTTGAGAGCTGAATCGAATGGCTTTGCCTCATTATTATTTTAAGTCTGAACTTTATGCACCATAAATATTAAAAAATCCGATACCCATATTGTCACTTTTTCGGCATTTTGTAAGAATCGTGCCGTCTCAGACCAGAAAGAATCGTGAACGAATCGTAGGAGCAAATTCAAAAGGTTAAGATTCCAACATCCATGACAGACATGTATTGCAATCTATGAGCAAGGTGTAGAAGTAAGAATCGCGCCAATGCAGACTAAAGAATCACGAAAGAATCGTGAACGAATCGTAGGAATCGATTCACAATGTGCGATTGAATCGCAAGAATCGACTCCTACAAAAGTGGCGCAGCCACGGGGGCAGGGGTGAACTAATGGGGCTGAAGCCCCCCTTCCCCCGGCACCTCACAAAGATTTTATTATTTGTTTTACTGTTTTTTTTTTTTTTTTTTTTTTTTTTCAAACAGGTCAGCACAGGAAATTTGAAATAGTACACATGTAATAAATCACAACGTAACTATAATTTGCCAAGCAGAAGTGAACGTGACAATGGATCGCAAACGTGATGCCGCCACTGAGAACGTATGCTGCTGTCACAAAGGTTTTAATGCCGCCGCTACCAGCTTTGATGCTGCCGCTATTGTTACTGCTATGCTGAAGCACAGACAAATATATACAGACGGGAAACCTCCGTAAGGGCCCGGTCCTACGCTCAGAGGTGCGGGGAGGGAGGGTTTCCAGCAGTTCCGTAAGATATCCCATGATGGCGCTGCGGTCAGAACCAGCCCTTTAAGCTGGCCAGAGCAGGCGGCAGGTAGCGGCTGCCCCCACCACCACCTCCCCTCAAACGCCGGCACACCGGACACAGCCGTGGCCTCGTGGCAGGCGGCACGAGCAGTCCTGTGAAGTTGGCACCCCTTTTTTGGAAAATGTACATTTTTTTCAGAGTTCTAGACAGATATACAATAGTTCTGGAGTTCTCTGTACAAAATTTAAATAGTTCTGCATAATTTCGCCGAAAAAATAGGAAAAATTACCACAAAATTTAGTTTTTTCAAAATAATTTTCTGCCTAATTGTTCAAACATAGTTCTGATCACAGTTCTAAATAGCTCTCAAAGAGTTCTACAGGAAATCCTAATGACATTTTTCTGTGCAGATTATACTTCATGAGATAATTGCAATAACGGGGAATCCATTTACACGCTACTGTGAAGTTGGCACCCCTTTTCTCAAAAATGTGCAATTTTTTCAGAGTTCTAGGCAGATATGCAATAGTTCTGGAGTTCTCTGTACAAAATTTAAATAGTTCTGCACTAATTCGAGAAAAAATTACAAAAAATTGTAACAAATTTTAGTTTTTTCCAAATAATTTTTTGTCTAATTGTTCAAACATAGTTCTGATCACAGTTCTAAATAGCTCTCAAAGAGTTCTGCAGAAAATCCTAATGATATTTTTTTGCCCAGATAATAGTTCACGAGCTAATTGCGTAAATAGGGAGAAAAACTACACAAAATTGCGCCTGAGTCGTGTGAAGTTGGCACCCCTTTTTTCAAAAATGTAAATTTTTTTCAGAGTTCTAGACTGATATGCAATAGTTCTAGAGTTCTCTGTACAAAATTTAAATAGTTCTGCAGAATTTCGTGAAATATCGCAATTCTGAATAGTGGGAGAGCTGTGAAGTTGGCGCCACTTTTTTCAAAAATGTAAATTTTTTTCAGAGTTCTAGACAGATATGCAATAGTTCTGGAGTTCTCTGTACAAAATTTGAATAGTTCTGCTGAATTTCGCCGAAAAAATAGTAAAAATTACCACAAACTTGAGTTTTTTTAGTTTTTTTAAAATAATTATTTGCCTATTAGCACAAACATAGTTCTGATCACAGTTCTAAATAGCTGTCAAAGAGTTCTACAGGAAATACTAATGATATTTTTCTGTGCTGATTATACTTTATCAGATAAATGCAGTAATGTGGAATCCATTACCACAAACTTGAGTTTTTTTAGTTTTTTTTTAAATAATTATTTGCCTATTAGCACAAACATAGTTCTGATCACAGTTCTAAATAGCTGTCAAAGAGTTCTACAGGAAATCCTAATAGCATTTTTCTGTGCAGATTATACTTTATGAGATAATTACAATAATGGAGTATTCATTTACATGCTACTGTGGAATTTGTACCCGTTTTTTCTAAAAAATTAGACTTTTTTTCCAGAGTTCTAGGGACATGTGCAATAGTTCTTGTTTACGATAAGCAGTAATCACTCAGACGTAAAAACAACAAATTGAATGTGCAGCGGATAGAATATCTGTCATGACCTAAGAAAAATGTATATTTCTCGAATAACGGGCACAAATAAGATGGCTTATCAGATATTCCAAATTTTTTTTCGGGTAATTACATAGAAATATTCACATGAACTCTAGAACTATAGTATTTGTACACAGAACCCCAAAAAACAATGTGTATTTCTCAAAAAAAAATGGTGCCAATTTACAGTAACGTGACAATGGATTCCACATTACTGCATTTATCTGATAAAGTATAATCAGCACAGAAAAATATCATTAGGATTTCCTGTAGAACTCTTTGACAGCTATTTAGAACTGTGATCAGAACTATGTTTGTGCTAATAGGCAAATAATTATTTTAAAAAAACTAAAAAAACTCAAGTTTGTGGTAATTTTTACTATTTTTTCGGCGAAATTCAGCAGAACTATTCAAATTTTGTACAGAGAACTCCAGAACTATTGCATATCTGTCTAGAACTCTGAAAAAAATTTACATTTTTGAAAAAAGGGGTGCCAACTTCACAGCTCTCCCACTATTCAGAATTGCGATATTTCACGAAATTCTGCAGAACTATTTAAATTTTGTACAGAGAACTCTAGAACTATTGCATATCAGTCTAGAACTCTGAAAAAAATTTACATTTTTGAAAAAAGGGGTGCCAACTTCACACGACTCAGGCGCAATTTTGTGTAGTTTTTCTCCCTATTTACGCAATTAGCTCGTGAACTATTATCTGGGCAAAAAAATATCATTAGGATTTTCTGCAGAACTCTTTGAGAGCTATTTAGAACTGTGATCAGAACTATGTTTGAACAATTAGACAAAAAATTATTTGGAAAAAACTAAATTTTGTGGTAATTTTTCCTATTTTTTCGGCGAAATTATGCAGAACTATTTAAATTTTGTACAGAGAACTCCAGAACTATTGTATATCTGTCTAGAACTCTGAAAAAAATGTACATTTTCCAAAAAAGGGGTGCCAACTTCACAGGACTGGCACGAGCTCTCCCCTCAGCCTCCCCTCCACGCTACCCTCTGACGTGCGAGAGGCACCCTAAGCCAGCGATCCGCCTGACACCTGCTAACATCTTACGGAACTACGATGGGAGCGTAGGACACTGGTTTAGGAGAGGCTTCTTCTCTGTATATGTTACTCTGTGGCTGAAGTTACGAGCCGATTGTTTATATGCGGCGACCCGTTGCCTAACAGGTCAGCGGCGCCACCGTGTGGAATCTTATGAACAACAGTTTTATTTTAGTTCAATTTTTACACATTAAACTGTTAAGACCTTCCTCTTTGGGTATAACATAAAATCTGCTTACTTATTTTACGAGCTGATTATATTGTCGCGTTGAAATGGAAGCATGCTTGACTTCGAAGGCATCTGAACACAGCACTTATACTGAAAGCACGTTTATTACGAACTTAACATACACGCAGGACTGACTGCCTCTCGGGCAGAGTGCTCTGCTATTTATACACAGATAGAATGTACCAGAAATTAGAAGAGTGGTTAACATAAGAAACAAGTAGAATTTACAAGTGAACATAAGAAAGATGTAGAACATTCTGAAATTGTTAATCACAAAGAAAGAAATTTTTGCCGGTGGACGGGATTGAACCGGTGACCTTCAGCACCGCAGTCGGTGACGCTATACCCTGCGCCACGCCGGCAAGTCGGTTTACATGGTGTCTCGCGGCATTATACACTTAATTTTCACCACGTTGCACTCTTCCACTTTCAAATTAATGCGAGCCTACTCATTTTATTTCTTGTGCAATTGTTTTCGTTGTATAATTGGTTACATTATAAATAGTGTAAAATAGGTCATAAGTTAATAAATTGAAAAGGCTTTATTTCTAAAAAAAAAAAAAAAAAAAAAAAATGAGCACTCCCCTCCGAACCAAATCCTGGCTGCGCCATTGACTAACTTCCAGCAGGAACAGCCGCGCAGTCCATAGCACGATGCCTTAGACCAGGGCCGCTCAAGGTGCATGCACCGGCGCATCGCAGAGTGCAGAAGACGGCTGCGCTGTGTTGACGACGGTGCAAACCCCCACTCCTCGGCTTTGCGCTGCTTCTCTCTTTCCTTACGCTTGCGTCGCTCGCGCCGCCTGTCTCAACCTTTTCAACACTTTTACCCTGTTTTCTTCTTCATTGCGAAATACTTATGTGCACTAGGCGGAGAGCTTAGTTTGGTGGAACACGATTACGGGTATAAATGTTTCAAATGTTTTTATAGCTTATGGGACTTAACTACGGGCTCAGCAGTCCCTAAACTTACAAAATACTTATCAACTAGCTTATCCTAAGGCCGGCACAAATATTCATGCCCGAGGGGGGATTCGAACCCCCGACCGTAGTGGCCGTGCAGACCGTGACTGGAGCGCCTCAGTCCCCTCAGCCACCGCGGCCGGCAATTACCGGTATAAAAGAGATTTAAATAATAGTAATAATTGTAATAATAATAATAATAATAATAATAATAATTTTAAATTTGGTTTCACATAAATCTCTCTCTTTTTTGCAATTATGCCACTAAGATCTGGAACAAGAGATCGGCTGACAGCAACTCTGAGAGCATTTTTTAAATTACTATTAGAAATACTTGCTCGCAATCTAGTTTTCGTCTAAGACAAAGCAGAAAAAAAACCTTTCACATACACATGTGGAGCCAAACATAGAAATAATCTTCGCTGCTTTTCTGTGTAACTGGCAGCGCATTCGGCAGCTTACAGCGACGGCCTCACCCAGCAAGCCGAGTCGAGGCGAAGTATGCCGAGTTGAACCGATGCACCGTGCAAACACACACTGCACCTCGCTTTGCACGCATGCGGTTTTCCGTGTTTGTGCGGCCCTGCCTTAGACCACGCGGCTGACTCAGTAATAATGGACGCCTCGCGTACAGTCCACTCTGGTGCGGGCGACGTGACGTGGTAGGCGCGCACACATTGTTGCGATCCATCACTGCCCTGCGCACAATACGCCTGTAGGCACGTGTCGTGTGGCTACGAGGTGGGTACAATCGATCCCGTTGGTCGGTTGTTCTCTCCTGCGTCCAGCGATTACATCTACAGCTACATACATACTCCGCAATTCACCGTAAGGTGCGTGGCGGAGGGTACACTGTACCACTACTAGGCATTTCCTTTCCTATTCCACTCCCAAATTGAACGAGGAAAAAAAGAATGCCTATATGTCTCCGTACGAGCCCTAATTTCTCTTATCTTGTCTTTGTGATCTTTACGCGAAATGTAAGTAGGCGGCAGCAAGATCGTACTACACTCATCTTGAAATTCCGGCCCTCTAAATTTACTTAACAGAAATTCACGAAAAGAACGTCGTCTTTCTTCCAGCGATCCCCAATTGAGTTGCCGGAGCATTTCCGTGACACTCGCGCATTGGTCGAACCTACCGGTAACAAATCTAGCTGCTCGCCTCTATGTCTTCCTTCAAACCGATCTGCTGCGGGTCCCTAATACTTGAGCAATACTCAAGACGTGGTCGTACAAGCGTTTTATACGCGGTCTCCTTTACAGGTAAAGTACATCTTCCCAAAATTCTCCCAATAAACCGAAGTCGGCTGTCTGCCTTACTCACAACTGTCCTTACATGCTCGTTCCATTTCATATCTCTGTGCAATGTCACGCCTAGATATTTGAACGACGCGAGAACATCAAGAAGCTCACTACTAATGCTGTATTCGAACATTATAGGATAGTTTTTTTCTACTCATGCGCATCACCTTACATTTTTCTACATTGAGAGCTAGCTGCCATTCTTCGCACAGATTCGCATCACAATTGCTCGGTTACGATAACCGTTAAATCAGATGGATAACTCGTAATCGCTATGGGGAACTGTCCCTCCTCAGTCGAACTCTGAAACGTGCTCGAAAGACGCGCGCAGTCTCTTCTACGAGTCAGAACAACCGCACGAAAGAACAATCCCAGAGCGTCCACGTGGCCGTGCGTTCCAGATTTATATAGTTGGGGCTAGCGGCCGTGATGCGTCAGCTGCCTGCGGCAGATGCTACAGACACAAGCGGCTGCGGCTGCGGCGGAACCGGTTCGCGAGCACTACTGACGAAGCGCCAGAGGAGAACGAATGAGCATCTTGGAAAGAAAGGTGCGGAGGTAGATGACAGACTTTTACAAATACTTGAGTTTCCTTGCATCTACTGCTTTCATGTTTACACTGCATAGCTGCCAACTATTACGGATTCACCGTAATTGTTACGGATCTATCATCTTATTTACGGAGTTACTGGAAGTTCGTAAAAAATTACGGAATTAAGACATTTTAAATATGACGTTTTAAGAAAATCGGAATGGGCACTGTTTATATTTAGCTAATCATAATTCTAGGGAAAGTTTTATTGATCGCAATGATTTTCTTCCTGAGTACGTAGAAAAGCTGTAGGAAACGTTAACGATAGCATTTTCATTGCAAAAAGTCCCGCATGTTCTTCTCCTCCATAGCTACCAAATGAACGCCTACTCGGCAAGAGCTATTTAAATTCCTTCGTTCGTAACTAGTACTTGGTCTTCCGTCTCAGCTAAACAGTCGACGTGTTTTATCACGCGTCAGAAGTTAGCCAATTCGTTTTCGAAGAGAAAAGTTTCCACTGTTTTTTCTTTCTTTCTTTTTTCGCCTGTTTTCGTTTTTATAACAGTGTTGTGCCGCTAGAAATAAATACGAGTTATGATATTTCAGCAAAATGTGACATTAATTGGGGTAGGTTGGTTTATTCGTTGTTTTAAAAACCAAACCATTTGGTATATAGTGTTACCTGCTAATGATTTTATATTATTATTTCATAAACACAAGGAATTGCACACTTTTTTCTTTCTTCTGCAACTGTTAACTTTCCTTGAAGAGAAGGGTTTGAAAATTGCAGGAATGTTTCTGTATCACCCTCGGTATTTACAAAAATAATTTTTTGGGTTATTCCTCCTAACCTGATCTTGTACATTTAGAATTCTTTCTTTTCGAGGAATATATTTATGAACGGAGAGTGTCATAAATATACATTTTAATGGTCTAAATAGGGTTTCTAAAAAATTTCTTGGAAGGATGCGCGTATGACCCCCGAACCCTCCTCCTCCTCATTGGTCTGTCGAATTATTACTGACAGTCTCTTCTCAAGGTTGGCAGCTATGACGCTGCACCTTTTATCTTTGTAGAACA
This sequence comes from Locusta migratoria, assembly GCA_026315105.1. Classification (NCBI taxonomy): domain Eukaryota; kingdom Metazoa; phylum Arthropoda; class Insecta; order Orthoptera; family Acrididae; genus Locusta; species Locusta migratoria. Next base: position 637,233,929 of record CM048755.1, on the reverse strand, counting down.
CTGCGACTGCGATGCCTGATGAGAAAAATTTTTCTAGAAATACATGTAACCAATCCATGGAGTCTTAATTTTTATTTATTACTAGCTTAAACCCGCGGCCCCGCTCGCGTGTTGGTTGATTATGATAGATAAGCTATCTTTCAGAAGTGTGCACTGAGACCTTATTTAGAAACAGTTTTAATCAGCATTAAAAATATTATGTGACGTGCTTAATGATTTACAATAAATAATACATTCATTATTCCTTATGGGCTGTGTTGCAATGGCTCAACACGTATAGTGAGAGTAATCTCCAAATTCATTTTAATTTCATTTATTTATTTATTATTATCTTTCCTTATTCGTATGCTTATCCTTACAGAGAAAGAACTGAAGACATTGTAGCACGCATACACCAAAGATATGGCTGTGGCATCACGTTTCGCTGTATGTAAACTCCTTGCTATAGAGTCACAAACGTCATCGCTGGCCTTCAGTCCGAATTTTTTTTTTTTTAATTATTTGACGACTTTCAACCACCATATCCTCCACCCCCTTATAGCTATCGGCATGGAACTGCTATCGTGTACAACGGGAGACTTCGGAGAACAAATTACACACCGACCATTCGTTTGCGTTTTGTAGTTTTCGCTGCAGAGCGAAATATTAACACACAGACAGTAGAATTTTATATACGACGATAACGTTCAATCCCAATATACTCCACCCTTTGTCATTATCACCCCTCAAGCAACAATGCAACCAATAAAACCATTTTCGGGTAAATATAATTTTCAAAGAGTAAATATAATTTTCAAAGCTTAATTATTGTTTCGCATTTCGCGTTATGTTCTTCAAATTATTAAATATCTATCAGATCACTATAAAACGTGCCTAAAACCTTCCTCAGGGATAAATTAGTAACTGTACAAATATTTAAGTCTCTGCCTCTTGTCGTTCGGATGTCATAAGCGTACACCGAACAGACATTCACATTTATAGATATAGATGAAGCGATCTGAATCGCCTAGGGATTAATCATCGGATTGTTTACATTCAATGAACGTTTATGAGTCTTGTACAGCTGTTAGCATTCGTAGTTTTATTCTAGGTGCACACATTACTCTTCAGAACATATTTTATGTCTTTCATTAATGTTCATCCCATAGTACTATGTTGTTAGTATAGTGCCATAGATTAACGTTACGGAATAACATACGTTACGTTATCGGGATCAATGTGTACGAAAAATGACCCAAAGACTGCTAACAACTGAACACGACACTCAGAATACTCCAACCTTGCATTAAATCTGTATACCATCCAATGAATACAGCATTAGTAGTGAGCTTCTTGTTGCTGTCGCGTCGTTCAAATATCTAGGCGCAACATTGCAGAGCGATATGAAATGGAACGAACATGTACAGCCTACTTCGGTTTATTGGGAGAATTTTGGGAAGATGTACTTCATCTGTAAAGGAGACCGCGTGTAAAACGCTTGTACGACCACGTCTTGAATATTGCTCAAGTGTTTGGGACCCGCCAGCAGATCAGTTTAAAGGAATACATAGAAGCAGTTCAGAGGCGAGCAGCTAGGTTTGTTACTGGTAGGTTCGGCCAACGTGCGAGTGTCACGGAAATGCTCCGGCAACTCAATTGGGGATCGTTGGAGGAAAGACGACGTTCTTTTCGTGAAATTCTGTTGAGGAAATTTAGAGGGCCGGAATTTGAAGCTGAGTGTAGTACGATCTTGCTGCCGCCTACTTACATTTCGCGTAGTGATCACAAAGACAAGATACGAGAAATTAGGGCTCGTACGGAGGCATGTAGGCATTCTTTTTTTTTTCCTCGTTCTATTTGAGAGTGGAATAGGAAAGGAAATGCCTAGTAGTGGAACAGTGTACCCTCCGCCAAGCACCTTACGGTGTATATAGATGTAGAATGATCCGCACGCGATTCGAAACTTATGGTAATTAAAAATTGAAGAGTCACTGAATGCGACTAGTTGCACTTATTTCTTGAAACATGATTTTTATATTGTTTGCATTATGAATAAAACAAAACTTTAAAGAAGCTTTTTAATCTGACGTAGCTTAGTGTTAAACATGGTTTTTCGTCCGGAATTAAAAGTTATGGATATCTGGTTGAAGAATCATTTGTGGTATGTTCTTTGACGAGACCGAAAACTGCGTTGCATTGCACTAAATGTCTAAATAATAATAATTTAGTTTGGCTCATTGGACTGGTGCAAGTCTTTCAAATTGGACGCCACTTCATCGACTTCCGTGTCCCTAGCCTACGCCAGTTACCCAACCGGGAAAAGGGGACCTACAGTTTAACGTGGAATCCGAGCCATGTGTCGTTTCTGGCGACTCCGCACAACGTTGAGAGGTGAAGGATGGGTTAGAACGCAGACTGAAAAAAATCCGAGGTCCGACCGAGTTTCGAACCAGCGACCCTTCGGTCGCTTTACCGCAAGAGTGGTTCTACGCTACATGTCTAAGTGTGCAGTGTAGAAATGAGATGTGTACTCATCGTATGTTGCCATCCAGCTGTCAACTGAGTCAGTCGTCCACAGTGTCTTTCCGTCCAGACAACTGTTCAACTACCTGCATTCCATTTTTTATGCTTAAGAATAATGATTGTTTTTATGTGATCATTAGCTTCTAGTCTCAGTTTGCTTTGTCTTACAATCATTCAACATCAATCTGGTGTTCTTTTTCAGCCACGAACAAACAGCTAGTGCTAATTTTAAACTTATTTTGAAGTGTAATCAGCACAAGGTAGTAGAGAGATTGCATAACATACATGGAACCATCAATGCTATTGAGTCAATTTCCGTCAACCACGCGATATGGGGCTCAGAACTCTCATGATATCACAGTTGTGTTACAGCTAAAACACAAGCGCAAGTAGCATTTGCAACCTATACGAGGTTAAGCAGGCATTGGTTGACTTCGGTAGTAGTATATTTAAAACTGTCGTCGGAACGTTAACCAGCAACAACTTGGTTGAAGTAAGTTGATCAGTAATACGAGGTATGTCCAGAAAGTACGTTCCGTTTGGTTACATAAAACAAACGTGTTCAGATACAGAAAAAAATATTCATTGTACAAAAATCTACAACTGTTAAATTACTTTTCTACATAGCTGTCGAAATTTTGTAGGCACTTGTCATAGCGTGGCACAAGTTTCTGTATGCCTTCTTCATAGAAGGTTGTCGCCTGTGTATTCAGCCATGTGGTAGCATGTTCTTTCAGCTCGTCATCGTTGAAGTGTTGACAGGACAAATTTTAGGTGTAAGAAGAGGATATCCATCAAAAGGTGGTGTTTGTTTCCACGATAGTGCCCGACCTAATGTGGCGAATGTGAGCAAACAAATCTTATGGCAATTTCACTGGGACGTGTTTGATCATCATCCGTACAGCCCGGGCCTCGCTGCTAGCCACTTTGACCTCTTCTTACACCTAAAAATCTGTCCTTGGTGGTCAACATTTCAACGATGATGAAGAGCTGAAAGAACATGCTACCACATGGCTGAATACACAGGCGGCAACCTTCTACGAAGAAGGCATACAGAAACGCTATGACAAGTGCCTACAAAATTTCGGCAGCTGTGTAGGAAAGTAGTTTAACAGTTTTAGATTTTTGTACAACAAATATTTTTTCTGTATCTGTACACGTTGGTTATATAAAACAAAACGGAACTTACTTTCTGGACGTACCTCGTGTTACACAATATGAAACGAGCAAGCCCCTATCCCTGGATCTGGGGAGGGGGTGGTGGTGGTGGACATGAGGGACCAAACAACGAGGTCATCAGTCCCTTCAACCTCAAATTGTATACGCCACGGAACCCAACGAAAAATAGGTGAAAGCCAAAAGACCATTACACTAGGAATTAAATTCGTCTCACCAACAAGGCTAAGACCAACCCAGGGCGGCAAATGCTACAGTGTCCGCTCCCACAGCTCCAGGAGCTACCACTACCCTAAACCACAAGTTACTAACGGCACAGTGGTCAACGTATCACAGCTCTAGAGCAGGGAGAAATAAAACTACGTTAAAATGTAAAAGAGTGGGGGGACTGGTGGGGAGAAGGCTCTAAACCCCACAAACAGCCAAGAATCACAAACCCACTCACCCCGACCAACTGAGTCCTAGAGCTGACAATAAAATCTACTTTCACGGAGGAAGGTAAGGACGCGATCAACCATCCGTGGGTCATCCGCCAATCTGGGGAGGGGAGACCGGGGTACCTGCCCTAGGCATTGGGGTCCCCAATGGAGAGAGAGAGAGAGAGAGAGAGAGAGAGAGAGAGAGAGAGAGAGAGCGGGGGGGGGGGGCGACAAAGTCTGATACCGAGCAAGCGGGAGGGCAGCGACGCCAACAAAGACGGAGGGGTGCGAGTGGGTGGGGTGACACTATCAAGTTCTGCCCCCGTATCTTAGATACGGTACTGCAATTACTAATGATATTTTCGTTGGAAGGTTATTAAGCAGGTCATTGTTATTTCAGTAGTATTTACCACCGGACTATATCGATCCAGAAGGAATTTGAAGGAGATTAACATACTGAAAGCACTTACAGAACTAGTATTGTTTAGAATTGCAGGTAATAGACACGAAGCCAACGCCGATCACAGTACAAGTTTATATGCCAACTGGCTCTGCCGATAATAAAGGGATACAAGAAATCGTGCAGACCGTTAAAGGAGTAGAAATCTGAATTGTGATGGGGGACTAGGACTCGGTATTAGGAAACGGAAGAGAAGGAAATGTAGTAGGTGAATTTAGACTGGGGAAAAGGAATAAAACAGCAGAGCGCCTGGTAGAATTTTGTGCAGAGCACAGTAGTCACAAACACTTGGTTTAATGATGATGAAAGAACGTTATATTCGTGGAAGATACCAGGAGACACAGGAAGGTAACAGACTGCCTTTATAATGGTAAGGCAAAGGTTTAGAAACCCGATTTTAAACTGTAAGACATATCCAGGGGCAGATATAGACTGTCCATAACTCATTGGTTATGAATTGTACATTAAAACTTGAGACTGCAAAAAATATAGATGATTAAGGAGATGGAATCTGGACAAATTGAAGGAACCAGAGGAAGTCGATAGTTCTAGAGGGAGCATTAGGCAAGGATTGTCTGAAACGGGGGAAAGTAATACAGTAGAAGAAGAATGGGTAGCTCTGACAGAGTACTGAAGGCTGCAAGGGACCTATAGGCAGAAGGACAAGGCCTAATAGAAATCCCTGGATAACACAGGATATACAGAAATTGAGGACAGGAGAAAATAGAAAAATTCAGCAAGTAAAGCAGGCAAAATGGAATACAAACGTCTGAAAAAAGAGATTGACAGGAAGCGCAGACTGGCTAAGCAGGAGTGGCTAGAGAACAAATGCAGAACCATAGAAGAACGCATAACCAGGGGAAAGATACTTCCTACAGGAAAATAAGAGATATTTGGAGACAAGAAAAGCCGGCCGCGGTGGCCGAGGGGACTAAGGCGCTTCAGTCGCGGTCCGCACGGCCACTACGGTCGGGGGTTCGAATCCCCCCTCGGGCATGGATATTTGTGCCGTCCTAGTTCGTAAGTAGTTCATAAGTAGTTTGTAAGTTTAGGGACTGATGACCTCGTAGTTAAGTCCCATAGACTTTACAAACATTTGAACATTTTTTTGAGACAAGAAAAGCAGCTGTATGAATATCAAGAACTCACACGGAAAACCAGTACTAAGCAAAGAGGGGAAAGCTGAACTGTGGAAGAAATATATAGAGGGCTTATACGAAGGAAATAAACTTGAAGGCAGTATTATAGAAATGGAAGATGAAGTAAAGAAACATGAGATAGGAGATATATACTGCGAGAAGAATTTGACAGAGCACTGAAAGATCTGAGTAGAAACAAAGCCCCTGGACTATATGTTCCGTCTGAACTGCTATCATCGTTAGGTGAGCCAGCCATGAAGGAATTATTTCACCTGGTATGCAAGAAGTATGAGACGGGGGAAATAAAAAAATGTTTGTTTAGCTTATGGGACTTAACTAAGGGGTCATCAGTCCCTTAACTTACAAACTACTTATGAACTAGCTAATACTAAGGACGGCACAAATATCCATGCCCGAGGGGGGATTCGAACCCCCGACCGTAGTGGCCGTGCAGACCGTGACTGGAGCGCCTCGGTCCCCTCGACCACCGCGGCCGGCGGGGAGGGGGGGGATACTTGAAGAATATAGTGATTCGATACCTAAGAAAGCAAGTGCAGATGAAAGTGAAAATTACAGAAATATCAGTTTAGTCATGGCTGCATAAAACTAACACGAATTATTTACAGATGAATGGAAAAACTGGTGCAAACTGACCTCGGGGAAGATCAATTTAGATTTACAGGAAATGTAGGGGAAAGCTTTTAACAATGTTGACTGGAATACACTGTTTCAGCTTCTGAAGGTAGCAGGGCTAAAATATAGGGAGCGAAGAGCTATATTCAACTTGTACAAAAACTAGATAGCAATTATTATAGTCGAAGGGCACGAAAGGGTCGCAGTGGTTGGGAGGGGAGTAAGACAGGGTTGTAGCCTTTCCCCAATGTTGTTCAGTCTGTATATTGAGCAAGCTGTGAATGAATGCAAGAAGAAATTTGGAGATGGAATTAAAGTCAAGGGAGAGAGAATAAAAACCTTGCGGTTTGTTGACGACACGCCTGGAAGAGCAATTGAATGGGATGGACAGTGTCTTTAAAGGAAGAGTAAAACGAGGGTAATGGAATGTAGTGTCAGAAAAATCAGGCGATGCTGAAGGAATTAGATTAGGTAATGAGTCAATAAAAGTAGTACATGAGTTTTGTTATTTGGGTAGGAGGTTAGCTTCTGATGGCCGAAGTAAAGAAGATATAAAATGCAGAATGGCTATGGGAAGAACAGCGTTTCTGAAGAAGCGATATTTTTTTTGCATGCAATAATAGTTTAAATGTTAGGAAGTCCTTTCTGAAAGCATTTGTCTGGGGTGTAGCATTGTATGGGAGTGAAAAGTATTCGATAAGGAGTTCAAGCTTTCGAAATGTAGTGCTACAGACGAATGATGAAGATAAGATGGATAGAATACGTAACTAATGAGGTGCTCTATAGAATTGGGGAGAAAGGGAATTTCTGGCATATCCTAAGAGAAGGGATAGGTTGGTGAGACACATTCTTAGACAGCAAGAAATCGTCCACTTAGCACTAGAAGGAAGTGTGTGGGGTAGAAATTGTATAGGGACACCGAGGGACTAATACAGTAAACAGATTCAAAACGATGTAGGTTGCCGTACACATTCTCAGATGAAGAGGCTTGCACAGGACAGGGAGCTTGGAGAGCTGCATTAAACCAGTCTACGGACTGAAGACCACAACCAACCTGCCCACTGCATGAATGGATGCTTCTACATTGAAGACACAAAGAAACTGGTACACCAGCCTAATATCGTGTAGGGCCACCGCGAGCAGCATGAAGTGCAACAACACATGTCATGGACTCGACTTATGTCTGAAACAGTGCTGTAGGGAATTGACATCATGCATCAGCAGGGCTGTCCCTATATCCGTAACAGTACGAGGGGCTGGAGACCCCATCCAAACAGCAAGCTGCAAGGTATCCCAGATATGCTCAATAATGTTCATGTCTGGGGAGTTTGGTAGTCAATGGTAGTGTTTGAACTCGGAAGAGTTTTCCTGGAGCCACTCTGTAGCAATTTTGGGCGTGTGTGGGTATCACATTGTCCTGCTGGAGCTGCCCAAGTATGAAAGGATGCAGGTGATCAGCCAGGATGCGTACGTGCGTGCCACCTGTCAGAGTCGTATTTGGACGTATCAGGGGTCTAATATTACTCAACTGCACCCACCATTACAGAGCCTCAGCTTGGACATCACCTGCTGACATGCAGCGTCCACCGACTGATGAGGTCGTCTCCATACCCGTATACGTCCACGTCCATCCGCTCGGCAACTGGAAACTAGACTCGCCAGACCAGGCAACATGTTTCCAGTTGTCAACACTACAATGGAGGTTTTGAAGGGCCCAAGTGAGGCGTAAGACTGTGTGTCGCGCAGTCACAAGGGTACACGAGTGGGCCTTGAGCTCCGAAAGCCCATATCGATGATAATTCGTTGAGTGGTTCTCACGCTGACATTTGTTGATAGCCCAGCACTGAAATCCGCAGCTATCTGGGAAAGGGCGGCTGATCTGTCACGTTGAACGATTCTGTTCAGTCGTCGTTGGGTTCCGTCGTTGCAGCATCTTTTCAGCCGCAGCTATATCAGAGATTTGATGTTTTACCGGATTCCCGATATTCAGGGTGCACTCATGAAATGGTCGTAGAGGAAAATCCCACCTCATCGTTACCTTGGAGATGCTGTGCGCCCTCTATCGTGCGCCGACTACAACACCAGGTTCAATCGTGATAACCTACTGTTGTAGACACCTGCGCTCTTATATAGGCGCAGCGGTGGAGTAGCCGAGCGGTCTAAAGCGTCTCGCTGCGGAGCGCGCGGTTGCTCGCCGTGGAGGTTCGAGTCCTCCCTGGGGCATGGGTGTGTGTTTTGTCCTTAGGTTAGTTTATCTAGGTTTAAGTAGTTTGTAAGCTACGGACTGATGACCACGCAGTTTGGTCCGATAGATTTACAAACATTTGAACATTTTCTTATCTAGGCGTTGCTAACCGTAGCGCTGTCCTCCGAGTGTTTACGTATCTCTGTGTTTGGATACGCATGCCTATATCAATTTCTTTGGAATTAATTGTAATTTAAGGCGCAGTTTGGAAATTAGAGAAGTTAATAATTTGATCAGTGTTTTGTTATAAAGATTCTTGTCATTGTTGATACGTACGGAAAGGAAATGTCGACTATGATCTTACATATCAATCAGAATGTGTATTCGTACCAACGAATTATGTCGACGCTATCATGAAGAACAATTAATCAACCTAATTGCTACAATCCACTTAGCTGACCCCAAGCATCACTTTGAAGTTTACCGTGTGTGTAATTATACACCATTCTGGACACCATTCCATACCTTTATTCAAAATAGGTTAAGGAGTAATATTAAATTAGGCAGAACCGAAGATCCATCATGAACTAATTTACGAGAAAGTAAGCATACCAAGAAACTTGTTTCTTCTCCGATCGTAGTATTTTACGACATGTGAGAGGTAGAGTTCTTTTCATGAATATTCAATCTTGTTAATCTGTAGGTGCCCCTATATGATACTTACCCAGTCAGTTCTAAGGTCGGAATAAGGCAACGGCATACCACCTCGAAACAAAAATACCTAGTGATGACTGAGGTGTGCAAACTGATCTTCGGAGTGTTCACTGCTTTTCTTAAACACACTGAATTACAGTACCACTAGAAACCTCACCATAAGTTGCGGATGGAAGCCCGCCGAGCTCAAAAGTGAACCTACGGAATCATCACCTTTTGTTTTTTTTCTCTCTCTTTTTTTTCAGAAATTTGCGTATGTTATAATACATGAAAACTAAGCGACATGCCATTTTCTTTTAAGCAGCGATAAAACACATTTGAGGGATGAAACAGTCCAAATGTTCAAATATTTGTTAAGCTTAAGGGTCTTAACTGTGGGGTCATCAGTCCCTAAACTTATATACTACTTATGAGCTACCTTCTACTAAAGACGACACGAAGATCCATGCCCAAGGGGGAATTCGCACCCCCGACAGGGAACGGCCTCGCACATCTGAGCATAGCTCCTCAATCAACACCAAGGCCTCAATGCGCTTGGTCGCCCCGCCGTGGCGTGAAACAGTCCCTCCAAAATGGGGCTGCAATGGAAAAACTGCGATATCTTACAGATTAGTGAAGGGATTTTAATGATTTTTGTTATGGAAGTATCTTTTGATAAAAGACGAAAATCGGCCTTGGTACATTGGAGGGGGAATAAAAAATTAGGGGGCGAACCACCCCGAAGAGACCAATTTTTGCTACAAATATTAGTTTTGATTTAATCGAAGTAGGATCTATTAAAACTTCGAAAGGAAGGCTAATTAAGAAGCACGAATTCTTTTGTTTATATTGCCACGCGGGGTTTGATACTGCACTTGTAAATCTGGCCCTGCGATCTCCACCAACACCACCTAGCAGACAAGTCCTCATAGCTGACCGTGCTACGTCACACGTAAAGGCTGCGTCCGCTAGCATATCGGCCGGCCGCTGCGAGGCGGTTGGCGTGCCCCAGCGGACAGCCAGTGAGCTGGCGGCCGCGGCCTTTGCGTGTGACGTAGCACGGGCTGTTATGAGGTCATGTCTCCTCCATGCGCTACATCGGCAACGCTATCGGCCGCGGTAAAAAATCAACACACATTTTAACACGTTTTATTAACTTTATATATATATATATATATATATATATTTTACAGTAGGAAGTCGCATCTCCAGTTCCGTCTATTCAAGCAATTCCGTCAGCTATGATGGATCAGCTATACTGAATTTCGAGAATCTCATTTCAGATTCGGATTCAGCGACTTTAAATACCGATGTACTAAAGAGATGAAACTGTTCTAAAATATAGATTCACTAGGTGTTCCATGGGCAGTACAAACGAACACGGCAATAAGAACTATTTACCCGTCAGTTATTTATATAATTACATTCACGGAATGTATGACATCAACTGCGAAGTTGAAAATGTGTACCCAGCCGGGGCTCCTGCTTTCTAGGCAGTTGCGCTGACCTCTACATCACTGCGGACACAACAATCACCACACCTGCACGGAATTACTCCAGTACGCCTCCCGTCAGATACCAATTCTCATCTTCACCCTGCCCTTAAGGACTGAAACTAGTAGTTATTGTAAACTAATTCCCGTAAGAGTAAGGGCCTAGGAATGCCTCTGCACTGAAGAAACGTTCATTGCCCGTCAACGGCAATTTATAGAAGTTATATATATGTGGCGTCTGTTCTTTCGGACATGTCCGAATGAACAGACGCCACATATATGTAATTAATATCAATAAAAAATACACGTTTCTTAATTAGCCTCCCTTTTCAAGTTTTAATAGATTCTACTTCGATTAAATCAAAATTATTGTAGCAAAAAAATTGGTCTCTTTCGGGTTAGTTGGCCCACAAGTTTCACTCCTCCTCCAATATAACTTGGCCGATTTTTTTCTTTGATCAAAGCATAATTTCATTACAAACTTCATTGAAATCGCTTCACTAATCTGTAAGATATCACAATCTTTCCATTTTAGCCTCCATTTTGGAGGGACCGTTTCACCCGCGCTGCTAAAAAATACTGTCCCATAGTTTTTTCATGTATTATAACATATCCAAATTTCAGAAAAATCAGAGTGTCACCTCCGTAGTTTTACTTGTCAGACGAGTCACTGCAGGTGACACAGTGATAGAAACGTCACCTATTATAAATAAATTAACAAGTCACCTGCAGGGCACCACATTTTGCCACAGTATAGGATTTATTACTGTTCTTAAGGGGAGTTAGAAATTCCTATCCCGACAATGTTCAATTAAGTGATTTGCCTTCAATGTATTTGAGGAACCACTACAGCCATTGACGTGAAAGTTTTACAAGACATTAAAGTGTATGTTCTGAGTCTACTGAACTACAGTAATTGCATGCTCTCGCAAAGACAATTTCTTTAGTTGTACATGGTTAAACTTGTGTACTTTTTTGTAAGTTATCCAAAATATTTTAATTATATGTAACATTATGGTTTTTTAGTTCAGTAGACTTAGGACATGTATGTTATTACTCCTCGAAAATTCTAATTCTCTATTCGAAGTGGTTTCTGAGATTTAGAAAAAAGAAAATGAAACAGAAAATGTATAATTTCAGGAACAGCTTCTAATGTTTCAAAAGACTAGCTCAATATATGTTTTTTTATGTTTAGTCACTCAAAAGCACCCTGTACCATACTGTATATCATCCTCTTGATCCTTTTCCAAGTTTTTTCTTCTTTTCTTCTTTCTGGACTCCTTAGTAGCCAACGGTGCTGCATATTCTGCTTTATAAATGCGAACCTTGTCCATCCTTCAAGTTCTCTGATGCAGTTCGCTCCAGATTAATTCCCATATGCTGTAGCACTTTCACCCTACCAGTGTCATCATTAAAAAGCAACAACAGAAACTGACCACTTTTGTCGGTAAGCGAGTCCGTGTAAGATTCTTGAACGACTCATTGGGATTTTGAGTCTGATCATGCCGACACTTCTTCAGTAATTCAGGATTTGCCACATCTCTATAAATACGGTTTTACGATATCCATGAGTGCTGCTGGGGTGGAACGTTTATGGCAGCATTAACTGTGAGTACTGGGCATTGCGGTAATTTCACCATGAATTAGGTCCAGGAGAGCAAAGGTTGCGTGTACTCGTTTCCCATTTTTCGAAATCATATTACCATGAAACCCACGTTACTTAAAACACTTCGTTTTGGCGTCATACTTTACTTTTTGAGAGATCTACCTATCTATTCGTCAATTTTCCTCGGAAAAACGTTAGCACTTGGACACTCAAGTGTTTATACTATGAAACGATACTATACTGTTTTTGACAGTGCTACCACACAAAAACGTAATTTAACCTTTACAACAGAGTAATCCACAGCCTACTACATGAAAGAATACCGATTTTATTGAAGTAATACACGTAAAGATTTTAACATTGTTAACCGGTGTAGATTACATTAAAAAATACTTTCCATTTAAGTTTATAATTGTAAGAAATAATTTTTTTTTCAAATTCTCGGATTTTATCCTATTATAAAATTTGCAATTTCCTGAGATTGTGAAAAAAAATCCGTTTTAACTCTCCTTAAATGAGCCCCCTCTGGGTAGCTCTCTTAACTGGGGAAGGCTGTGAAAAATCGCGAAAGTGGAGCGCGAGAACGTTCACCCTCCCGCACGGTAAACAGATTCCAAGATGGCTGAATCAGCGCGCGCGATCAGTAGCTGCGCATCCAGTTGTCTCCACAGGCATAGGCGCACATCTGACGCAGCACAGGCAGAGGATAGGTGGCCAGCCGTCTGTAAAACGCGTGCTTTCCAATGGGACAGCCTGCCGCACACTTAAAGCAGCCGAGGCGCAGGGCTAGCGTTTCCTCGGTCAGGCCTCTGTCCAGTTTGTCCGAGGCGCAGTTTTCCTGCGCCTCTGTTCCACCTCTGCCGCAAAGTGAAATTTCAAGTCATCCTATATGCTTCGAAAAAAAATAATTGTTTTATGTAGACAAATATAAGCTACATCCGTCTCTGTATTTAGTTTCGGTTTAAGACTTTTACTTTGTGCGTAATAAACACTATTTTCGGATTTGTGTGTTTTTTGCTCGCAAGCAGTTTCCTCAATCGATTTTGCTGAAACTATTTGATAGAAAAAGATTATTTTTCTGTATCTTATAGCCAGAAGTCACTGCGTGATATTGGACTGGTTTTCATGTAGTTATTGCCCATAGTTATTTTTATAATAAGAACTAAAGTACAACGCCGCGTAGTGAAAATTGTAGTCGCTGGCCACTTTGAGTTTGGCGCATTTTACACCATACATTACTGCGTACGAAATATAGCTAACATATCGAAATTGTTTTTAACGGTGGAAGGAAAGCCATACCTCTTTCCATTCTCGAGAAGGAACGTGAGATACGTTTGACGCAATGTGGTCGGCAGCTACGCGGCACACGCCACCACTACCAAGAGAAGGCCGCGGCGCTCTCGAGGTGAGTGGCCCGCTGCTACGAGGCAGTAGGCTGTGCCCTAGCGCCTGGCCAATCCGCTAGCGATCGCGCCGGCTCAGGCCTATCTTGCTTACGTAATTTGACAGGTGCGCCGGGGCCTGTCTCGTTGGCCTCGGGCCAACACCACCTCTAGGTGGTGTTGCTCGGGCGCTCTCTTGTGACGTCAGAGTAGGTTGCGCGCGCATAGCTGACTGACTCGCTGCTTCGGCATAGTGGGCCGTGCAGCTATGCGCGCGCAACCTACTCTGCCTGACGTCACACGAGAGCGGCGCGGCGTGCACACGCGCAGCTGTTGCCGCCTGCTTGTGCCGAGTGTGGAGCTGCCTCGTGTTTCTCTACTTCGTATGTTGCAAACCTGCTAAGCTGTAAATGAACAACTTACTGAAATGAAGACACGGAGAATCATCGGCTTAAGATGCTTACTGTAATTTTTCGGTCTATAGTCCCTGGTTTCAGTAAACTTTGTGACAGACAAAAGAACTATATAAGCTAAAATTCCCATTACTTCTGAATGATCAGCTCGGCTAAGACGGGATGGATGTGCAAGCATTTCCTTTATCATTATTGGCCTCCTTCCATTTCTTGAAACATACGTTCACCCCTTCGTCTAGTTAACTAACCGCAGCTACACCACAGATAATGAATGACATAGAAATCTAGTAACGTTTCTTGTCAGCTGTCCTTTATAATACTTTGCGAAATTGAACAGTTGCAAAAATAATACCCTATATTTACTGTTAACATATATGATGGTTGCTGATGATAATTATTAGAAATGATGACAGACAGAACAGGCACGCATTGTAATAAAATAGTGGACGTATAAGAACAGCTGCTACCAAAGAAAAAGGAAAATACAGACGCCAATATCATGTACTCAGGGCCATGAAGAGCTATGAATGAAAAGCCACCAAGGAATGAGATTCTTCGCGATCAAAGGCAAGGAAAGTATGATTTGCATAAATTTATCTTTCAACCAAAGACCAGGTGTTACTGAGAAGAAAGGTGTTACAGATCTTACAAACTGCACCACATTCATGATTACGTATGTCAGGTGTATAACGTTTCTTTCAATTGCTGGATTTACAGTGACACTTGTCTATCTTAATTATAGAAGAAATGAAAGAAAACTAAATCTGATTTTAATTATATACATAAAATTATTTCAAATTTTTCATTAGTAAGTATGGCGTCTCACAAGCTTCTCTATCAGCATATAAATCTCTGCACAACCATCTGTTTAGTCAGAATCGCTCCCTGGATAGCTGATGAACTTCCACAGACTACACAAGTTCGCCATATATTCGTCACTTTTGCCTGTTGATCAACAGAGCTTTCACTGCTCATATATAACGCACGTAACAGTAACAAACAAACACACACACACACACACACACACACACACACACACACACACACACAAATTGATTGACTTTTAGGAGATTCAGGAATTAAGTGTAACTGCATCGAGAGTTTTGCAGTGGACATGCGGCTTGTGCTGTTATGAGATCGCTGCACGCTGCTTTGCTCTGCTGCGCTGACCTGCAGAGGCCCTGCGCCTCGCCTCTGCCTGTGTTGCGCCACGTGTGCGCCGGGCCTAAAAGAAGCATTTTTTTGCTGGCTGGCGGAACAGTGCTGTCAACTCAGCCGATTTTGGCTGATTTACAAAATCCGAAAATATTAATGTTTGCCAACAGCCGAATATTTGGCAATTTTACTCGAATCGGTGTTTCTTAATAACTTACAAAAAAATTATGAGAGATTTATTGCACGTTGCTGTTGAAATAGTACTGAAACAAGAAAACCTAGTGATAATAAAGGAACTGATGTTCTGGATGGAATTTAAGAATAAATACTAGCTTAATACATGAACGGTCAGAATTACGATTATTATTGCTTCCTGCGCGACTTCTGGCCAGTACAATATTGCAGCGGGTCCGTATTGAGTGCTTGAATAAACTATCACTCTTCCTCCAATTCACTGGCAACAGTCTACCGTCGTTTTAAGGGTTTCTATACTTTGATTAAGAAGGTATGCATCTTAAATTCTTGTTATGCTAATCATGTGAACTATTCAATTAACAATTTACATGTTATACTTAGAAAAATACAATCGTGGTTCGACATATTAACTATCAGTGGGATGAAAAAATAAATACTTATATGAGTAAATAAAAGAACAGTGTGCCTTTAACGCCGTACTTAGCACTTTATTATAAAGGAAGCATATTCCTGTTATATATACGAGGTATGCCCACAAAGTAATTTCCATTTGGTTATATAAAACTTTTACAGACACAGAAAAAATATTTGTTGTAGAAAAATCTACAACTGTTAAACTACTTTACACAGCTTCCGAAATTTTGTAGGCACTTGTGTGGCACAAGTTTTTGTATAAATTCTTCACGGGGGCTCGCTGTTCTTTCGTGAGTACGTGCGTGGTGAGCACGGGGCCCCGAGCTAATGCAGTCTCTTCTTTCTTTCCTCCCTGGACTGCATTTCCTTTCCCTTCCCCTCCTATCCCATTCTCACTTCTTCCCCTCCCTACCGGGGGACTGATAACCTTAGCAGTTTGGTCCCCCTATACCAACCAACCAATCAGCATATCTCTCGCACTCACGCGTCAGTCCGTGTCCCTACCACTCAGCCCAAGTCTAGCAAAGCCGTCAACATGGGATGCAACTCCCCAATGAGGGTCACCCATTCTTCTGTAGGGGACTTCAGCACAGGGGTGTGTTCTCGCCCGATTACCACAGGCACTACCATTTCTTCTACCCGCCATCCCTTGCGTCCATGCGACTAGGGCTGCCATTTCCATAGGTCTGACAGAATTACCAATACCCCTGTCCGTAACCGAGGTTCTTAACAATGCTTGATGCTAAAGGAATTTCGTACGGTAAGCAAATATAGTATATAGCGCCGCCCCCCCCCCCACACACACAAATCTAGAAAGAAATTATGGAGAATGTTTAAAAAATGACAGACAACTGCAGTATAAAAATACAAGGAAGAGACTGCGGCGGAACCACGCCAGATATTGTACTACAAGCTTGCAAATTGGACTTAGTTCAAAGACACACTTGATAGACGTATCCCAGCTACCGCAGAACAAAGATATGAAACTATTCTAATGCAGTCCGCGACAGAATTACTAACGCCATACTAGTTGTCACCCCACGACATCATTCAATAGCCTGACGCCAGGTAGACGTAGTCCTTGCCACCATTACATGTCTTCGAAGGTATAGATAGCGCACAAGGCGTCCATTGTATGAACTGCAGTCGATTTCCAGGATATCATACGCAGAAAATACACTCAAACGCACACAGTGGAGCCAGAAACTCACAGAACTGGATACCACATCATCATGAGTGTGGAATTTACGTTACAAAGATCTTACCGATCTGTCTACTTGACAGAAAAGAAAAAACATATCCAATGGCCTAAACACAAAGAGTTTATTTTACAAGGAATCTGGATTCCGCAGTTGCAGTGTTCAAATGTTTCTATAGTCTATGGGACTTAACTACGGGGTTATCAGTCCCTAAACTTACAAACTACTTATTAACTAACTAGCCGCGGTGGAGTAGCCGAGCGGTCTAAAGCGTCTCGCTGCGGAGCGCGCGGTTGCTCGCCGTGGAGGTTCGAGTCCTCCCTGGGGCATGGGTGTGTGTGTTGTCCTTAGGTTAGTTTACCAAGGTTTAAGTAGTTTGTAAGCTACGGACTGATGACCACGCAGTTTGGTCCGATAGATCTACAAACATTTGAACATTTTTTTTATGAACTAACTAAGACTAAGGACGGCACAAATATCCATGCCCGAGGGGGGATTCGAACCCCCGACCGTAGTGGCCGTGCAGACCGTGACTGTAGCGCCTCAGTCCCCTAGGCCACCGCGGCCGGCAGGTGCAGTGTCTCCCTTGAAGAGAACCCGGATAACAAATTTTAGCCATGCCATGTGCAGCGAATTTGGAGGTACTGGCAGGCATGAAATAAGGTGGGCCACTGCACATCGTGTTTAAGAAACTTCCCGCTGCATATGGTATTGAAATAACCATGGCCATAAGCAGTCCACAACTCAAATGACAATACTTGACAGACCAATACTTTCCTGCCCTTTGGAAGAACCCTTTATGTGCTGTTGTTGAAGAACCCAATCAAAGACCTCTTCCTCTCATAAAAGTACCAACCCATCTCCTTTAAGAGCTCGCTCAGCAGTATTTTTGATAAGGTTATGAAATAATTCACTAGGCACAACAACTAAATCCTCAGCCCAGAGCAATTCAGCTTCATCAATCGTCACTAGACAACGCAAAAGCGTCACTGCCTGGTTGAACATTTAACAGATGGTTACACCACGAACACCGCAAAGGGGGCTGCGTTTCTGCGCATTGGCCTCCTACCGTCTCTGGCACAATGACGTCATCAGTAGATGCGGTTTCCCCGATGGACTACAATGCTTCATTCACCCGTGTCTCAGAACAAATATTTCAACACGTTCAGTGCAAACAAGCAAGACATTACAAGCCTGAAACACCAAGGCAGCATCTCAAGGATGCCCCACTGTGACATCTTTAATCCCAACAAACCTAACACGAGAATAGCAATTTACGTTGAAGTAACCACCACCCTGGTGCAAATACTGAAGAAAAAAAAATCTTACATTAATTCATGACTGTAGACTGCATTTAGAAGCGTAGAGCCATAGCTACAGAAATGGTGTGTTAAGAGTAAGTGGCATGGCAGAACGGGTTCTTTCCCCGGTCCAGATACAACCGGTTTCAGACAGCGTGTGACACTAGACCCGGGGCGGCCCAATTAGTTATCTTCAAGGTTTCCACACCACCACCCGCCCTGCCCAAGAACTTGTCATTCAAGGTCCCTCTCCCCCCTCCCCCAATGATCTAGACGAAGAGGAAGGTTTAGAAAGGGAGGAAAACCCTGGTCTATATGCCGGAAGTGCCAGCCGGTACCGTTCAGCGCCACTGGGCAAAGTAATAGGGAGAAGACATCTAACAAGGAACACTTGTGACCTAACGCTCGGAAGTGCCCGAAACCATGCTTAGAATAACAACCATTCATAAACAATTCAGTGGTGTGCGTCATTCCCATGCAAAACGCAGCACTTTGCTAGTGACATTAGATGGTGGAATAGTGTAACTGCGCTAACCATTGCTCCACTTGCGTGAGTGGTATAGCTGGAGTGTTCGCAAGCGAGTTACCGAGTACATCGTGTACAGTGCAGTGATATCATGAAGAGAATTCATCCTACGCCTGTGGTCCAAATATTAGGGACCAATTTGCGACGTGCTGAATATGAAAATGACATCGTGGCCGAGGTGCCAATCCACAAGTGAAGCTACATGATCATTATTTCATCCTGAAACTTCACTCTCTGATTACAATCAATTTGTTGCACCTATAAGCAAGCCTATGTTACAATAGGACTGGCGAGAGCCAGGGTATGACACTGACGTATCATTTAAAAATGTAATTAGTGTGACTTTTGATACTGGACAGCGTAAATTCGAAAGTTATTTTGAATGTAATAACGTGGCTTTAGTGAGGTGTTCACATTGTTCTCTCCCACTTTAACCACTTCAACGAAATCCCGCATATGACTGAGGGCTTATGTAAGCACTTTCAGGTGTGTGGTACTGCTGTACGTATGGTTTTTCGGCTGTTTTAAGTACTTTAAGGAGAGTTTTTGGCGCTGCTGGTTGAATATAAACTGATACAGTGACGCCATTAAATTTCATATAATTTCCTTCCTATGGTATTGATATTTCGTTACTGTGTTTCTCTGTTAAAATGTTACATGGAGTACAATGCAACGTTCTGAATGGTAATGACCACCACTGTCCTGCCGCGGCAGAATAGCCGCGCGCACAACGCCGTCCTGCTGCGGTGCGCACGGTCGTTAGCCATCGGGGGGTTTGAATCCTCCCTCGGATACGAGTGTTTCTGTTGTCCTTAGCATAAGTGAAGTTAGTGTAAGTAGTCTGTATGCCTAGGGACTGATGACCAACGTAGTTAATTCTCCTTAGATTTACAAACGTTTGAAAATTTTGAACCACTGCCCTGTTTAAGATTGCCTGTTGTTCCAAGCATTGTTTCGTGCGGTTCCGAGCTTTCGAGGTCAAAGATGTCCTTTGTAAGTACCATTTCTCTCATAATTGTTACAATTTAGCGGGAATCTCACACTACTTTTCAAATTTCCAGATGTCTAGGGACGAGTTTCTCATCGCAAAGCACGCCAGTTGTGGTGTCCGTCTTGGTTACTGTACGCTCTGATTTATTTATTTATTTATTTATTTATTATTTTTTTTTTTGTGGTTTTAGGGCGCACAACTTCTATGGTCATTAGCGCCCAGCCAAGAACATAGATTCGCTATGATCTAAAAATATGTAGACTGTCAGAACATCAACAAGAGGCTAAAAACGAAAGATAAAAGACAATTAAAAGAGTTAAATATCCTTGGATAGGTTGGCCAAGTTGATAAAACGCAAAACTCGAGCAGCTGCTCGTGTGTCATCAGCTAAAATTTCCTCCAGAGTAGACGGAAAGTGAAGGGCTACACGGAGATGATTAAAATTAACACAAGTCAGTAAAACATGTCGCACTGTCAGCAGTTCACCGCAGGAGCATAGCGGTGCAGGTTCGGCGGATAGCAAGTGACGGTGGCTGAAACGGCAATGACCGATCCGCAACCGAGCCAGGATGACCTCCTCCCGCCGAGAGGGGCGTGAGGATGTCCTCCAAGCGGTCGGGATCGGTTTGACAGTTCGCAATTTATTGTTGTACAGTGAAAGCCACACACTGTGCCATTGCGACACGATACTCCGGCGAAGAGCCCGTTGAACATCGTCCGATGGGACGCAAAAGGTAGCCATGCGAGGCAAAAGAGCTGCTGCCTTGGCTGCTGTGTCGGCGGCCTCATTCCCGGGCACACCCACATGGCCAGGGACCCACAGGAAAGGAACGTGACAGCTGTCATCCGCCAGCAACTGGAGGGAGCGTTGGATCCGATACACGAGAGGATGGTTCGAGAAAGGGTCCTTAAGACTCTGCAGGGCACTAAGGGAGTCCGAACAGATGGCATAGAAAGGTTGGCGGTGGCGGCAGGTATACAAAACGGCCTGGTGGAAGGCGAAAAGCTCAGCCGTGAAGTTCGAGCACCGGTCAGGGAGCTTGTATTGGAAACGGTTGTCCCCGACGACGAAGGCAGATCCGACACCGGCAGTGCTCTTGGAACCATCAGTGTAAATAAATACGGCATTATCGAACCGCGAACGGAGTTCGACAAGCCTCGAGCGGAATACCAAATCCGGAGTGCTCTCCTTGGGGAGCGAACTAAGTTCGAGGTGTGTGTGAACCTGGGCCTGATGCCACGGTGGCAATGGGCTTTCGCTCAACCGAAGGGTGGAAGGAAGGGTAAAATCGAGCCGCTGTAGCAGGCGGCGAAACCGAACTCCCGGTGGAAGCAAGGCAATCGCAGACAACTGATATTGGCGATCGAGTGAGTCGTCAAAAAATAATCTGTAAGAGGGATGGTTGGGCATCGACCGTAGACGGCATGCGTACCGACACAAGAGTATGTCACGCCGAGTGGTCAAGGGTAATACAGCAGCCTCGGCATACAGACTTTCAACAGGGCTGGTATAAAATGCACCGGTCGCCAGACGTAATCCACGATGGTGGATAGAGTTGAGACGGCGGAGAATCGACGGCCGTGCTGAAGAGTATACAAGGCTTCCATAGTCGAGCTTCGACTGAACAATGGCCTGGTAAAGGTGAAGCAGGACGGTACGATCCGCTCCCCATGACGTGCCACTGAGGACACGAAGAACGTTAAGGGATCGGGCACAACGGGCAGCCAGGTAGGACACATGTGTGGACCAGCAAAGTTTCCGATCCAACATGAGTCCCAAGAATTTTGTAGTCTCCACGAAAGGGAGAGCAACAGGGCCGAGACGTAGAGAAGGTGGAAGAAATTCCTTGTATCTCCAAAAATTGATACACACAGTTTTCTCAGTGGAGAATCGGAAGCCGTTTGCGATGCTCCAGGAATATAGACGGTCAAGACAGCGTTGGAGAGAACGCTCCAAGAGACACGTCCGCTGGGCGCTACAATAAATTGCGAAATCGTCAACAAAAAGAGATCCGGAGACGTCGGCTGAAAGGCAATCTACGATCGGATTGATTGCAATGGCAAAGAGCGCCACACTCAGGACGGAGCCCTGTGGTACCCCATTCTCCTGGCAAAAGGTATCTGACAAAACAGAGCCCACCCGTACCCGGAACTTGCGATCCGCCAAAAACGCTTGAATGAAAAGAGGGAGGCGGCCCCGTATGCCCCATGTGTGCAATGTGCGGAGAATGCCCGCTCTCCAACAGGTATCGTATGCCTTCTCCAAGTCGAAGAACACTGCTACTGTTTGACGCTTCTTTAGAAAGTTGTTCATAATGAAGGTCGACAACGTAACGAGGTGGTCAGCAGCAGAGCGGTGTCGACGAAAACCGCATTGGATATTAGTCAGGAGGCGGCGAGATTCGAGGAGCCAGACCAACCGAGCGTTAACCATGCGTTCCATCACCTTACAGACGCAGCTCGTCAGAGAAATGGGGCGATAACTGGAAGGAAGGTGTTTGTCCTTCCCTGGTTTGGGGATGGGGACAACAATGGCTTCACGCCAACTTGTGGGAACATGACCTTCAGTCCATATGCGATTGTAGGTACTAAGAAGAAAGCACTTGCCCGCAGGAGAGAGGTTCTTCAGCATCTCAATATGAATGGAATCGGGCCCGGGAGCAGAAGACCGGGACAGGGCGAGAGCACGATCTAGCTCCTGCATGGTGAAGGCGACGTTATAATTTTCACGATTAAAAGAGCGGAAAGAAGGCGGCCGTGCCTCCTCTTCCTGTTTGCGAGGGAGAAAGGCAGGGTGGTAATGGGCAGAGCTCGAAACCTCCGCAAAGAAACGACCCAATGCGTTTGAAACATCAGCTGGGTCCACGAGGACTGCATTCTCCACGGTCAGGCCAGGAATCGGGGAGTGGACCTTGATGCCGGACAAACGGCGTAGGCCACCCCAGACAACCGTGGAGGGAGTAAAACGGTTAAAAGAACTAGTAAAAGCAGTCCAGCAAGCTTTCTTGCTGTCGTTTATGATACGACGGCACTGCGCCCTCATACGTTTGTAATTGATGCAATTCTCCAAAGTTGGGTGGCGGCGGAAGGTGCGTAAAGCACGGCGCCGGGCTCGAAGCGCGTCGCGGCAGGCTGCAGTCCACCAAGGGACCTGGACACGACGTGGAGAAGAGGATGTACGAGGTATGGAACGTTCAGCAGCAGTGAGAATAACCTCTGTGAGGTATTCGACCTGACTGTCACAGTTGGGAAAATTCTGATTGTGAAAAACAGCCATGGAAGAATAAAGCCCCCAGTCGGCTTTAGAAGTGTTCCAACTGGTGGGACGTGGAGATGGGGAATGATGTAGGAAGTGGATGATACAAGGGAAATGGTCACTCGAGTACGTGTCAGAAAGTGCATACCACTCAAACCGACCGGCAAGCTGAGGAGTGCATATTGCGAGGTCTATATGGGAATAAGTGTGTGTTGTGTCAGAAAGGAAGGTCGGTGCACCGGTGTTGAGGCACACAAGATCGAGGTGGTGGAGAATGTCCACCAAAAGGGAGCCTCTCGGACAAGGTGCCGGAGAGCCCCATAGGGGGTGGTGGGCATTAAAGTCGCCTACCAACACGAAAGGTGAAGGGAGCTGGTCAACAAGGTTTAGCACATCTGCCCTAGTAAGGGCAGATGACGATGGCGAATATATATTACAGAGGGAGAAGGTAAATGTGGATAAGGTGATGCGGACGGCAACTGCCTGTAGGTGAGTGTGCAAGGAAATGGGATGGAAATAGACGTCGTCTCGAAGGAGCATCAGAACCCCTCCATGGGCTGGGACACCTTCCACGGGTGGCAGGTCGAACCGCACAGAGGTGTAGTGTGGAAAGTCTGCACGATCACGTGGACGCAACTTAGTTTCCTGGAGGCAGACTAGAAGCGGGCAGTGCAATCGAAGGAGTAGTTTTAACTCCTCCCGATTAGAACGAATGCCGCGAATGTTCCATTGAAGGAACGCCATGATAAAAATGAGAGAAGAAATAAGGATAAAAACCAAGTAGCGAGCGGGGTCACCTCGACGGCCGCTGAGGACCGGATTTCGAGGGAGCACTGCTATCGCTGTCTGGGGGCAAAGGGTCATGTTCCATTGGTTCGACCGACGCGCCTGCCACCTCCCTGAGTTGATCAGGAGGGGCAGTTTCCACCGCCGGTAAAGGGCCGGGCGCCCGGCAAACGGAGCGTCCCGGTGAAACAGAAGACGGCCGAGGCCGGCAACTGTTGGACGGCGTGACAGATGGGTCACGCCTCGGCGGGGAAGGAGAGGAACTCTTTTTCTTGTCAGCTCTTCTGGAAGAGTGACGGCGGGAAGAGGCAGTTGACGGTTGAGAAGCCTGAGAACGCAGAAAATCCTCACGGACGGGTTCCTTTTTCAAGGTCCGGGCATCTTGTTTAGGTGCCCGCGGTTTACTAGAGTTTGACGAAGACTGTACCCTAGAAGCAGCAAGAGGGAGCGGGGACGTGGAACGGGCAATCTTCGGGCTGGCGGATCGCACAACTGTGTCGGCGAAAGTGAAGTCACATGTCTGGGTACTGGAATCCTTGGTAGGTCGAGTTGAGGTGAGTACCTTACTGTATGTACCCGCTGGGAGGACAGTGGGCTTTCGACTCGCCAACAACTTTCGAGCGGCAGATGTCGATACCTTCTCCGTAACCCGAATTTGCTGGATTACCTTCTCATCCTTGTATACAGGGCAGTCGCGAGAGGAAGCCGCATGGTCACCGTTGCAGTTTAGGCAGTGAGGGGACGGAGGTGGGCAATCCCCCTCATGGGCATCCCTACCACAAGTGACACACTTTGCTGCATTTGGGCAATGTTCACGGGTATGGTTGTACCTGTGGCACTGAAAACAGCGCGTTGCGTTAGGTACATAAGGTCGGACGGAGATGACTTCATACCCTGCTTTGACCTTCGACGGGAGGTCAACTTTGTCAAACGTCAAAAGCACAGTACGAGTCGGTGTCAGATGGTTATCGACCTTTTTCATGACCCTGTGGACGGCTGTCACACCCTGATCGGACATATACGATTGGATATCTTCATCAGACAACCCGTCAAGGGATCTCGTGAAGACTACCCCCCGTGACGAGTTGAGTGTGCGGTGCGCTTCGACCTTAACTGGAAAAGTGTGCAACAACGTAGTACGTATCAGTTTTTGGGCTTGGAAGGCACTTTCCACTTCCAGCAACAATGTGCCATTGCGCTGACGTGAACAGGTTTTAACAGGGCCAGCAATTGCATCTACACCTTTCTGTATAACGAAAGGATTGACAGAATTGAAATCCTTTCCGTCGGTGCGAGAGACAACCAGAAATTTAGGTACATTAGGCAGAGTCTTTTTAGGCTGAGGCGAGTCTAACTTACGTTTATGGGTCAACGTCACGAAAGAAGATAAGGAAGTCATCGCGGAAGTGTCCCCCGTG
The DNA here is from genome assembly GCA_026315105.1 of Locusta migratoria. Taxonomy (NCBI): domain Eukaryota; kingdom Metazoa; phylum Arthropoda; class Insecta; order Orthoptera; family Acrididae; genus Locusta; species Locusta migratoria. The sequence continues at coordinate 637,208,587 of CM048755.1, read as the reverse complement.
ATTACCGGCGTCTCCGATGGCGCGCTCCTTCCTAGTGGGGGCCCTCTCCGAGGGCTTACCCGCCTTAGGTGATTGTTCACACCTCAGGTCACACCTCCCGAGAACTGACGGAGGGACCAATCGGCACGTTCGGAAGGTACCAGCTCGGGTAATCACCCCTCCCTGGGCCTGGCCTTTACCAGGGGGTACGTACGTGCCTTACTTGTCTACCCGGGGCGGGGAATTACGCGTTACCCCGTCACCTGCTACGCACGATAATGCGTGGGTCGGCCTTCAGACACGCACAGGGAGGAAAGAAGAAGAGGATAGGAAAGGAAGAGAAAGGAGGAAAGAAAAGAAGTGTCTCAAACGCCGAGGCGGAGACTAATGAGGAGAAGAAGGCTAGGAGAGTTCAAGGAGAGAGACAGAAAACGAAGGGTAAGAAAGGAAGGAACGAAGGAAGAAAAACCACAACAAGAACCACCGTATCTCATGAAATATGCCCGTCTCCGGGCGAAGGCATAAACCGGGAGGGAAAGTGAAGCCGCCTGGGGCAGAAGAAAGGCTGCTCCGGCTCGGGGCCCCGTGCGCGCCACACACGTACCCACAAAAGAACTGTGGACTGTACGCTCTGAATCAGCCTGCCGCATCGCACGGAATGTGCCTCTCACAGCGATTTGCGACCGCAGCATTCTGATGTGGCAGTTGGTTTATGTGGGGAAAGTATTACACATTTTATGAAAATGAAGGCGCGTAGAATAGTCGTATTTAGTCCATTAGCGATCGTCAAAGAGAGGCGAAGAAAATAGCAAATAAGATTCTGGTCTCGTCTATTTCTACAACGGCGAATTGCTAGTAGAGCAAGAATAAATTTGCTGCACAAGGATAGAAATACAATTTATTACAGTGGGGGTTGTTCAGACGTATTTCAAGGTTTAAGCTGAATAAACACAAGACAAAAAACTGTTGCACACCTTGGTTCCACACTATCCTGAATACTGACGTTGAATGTGGATGTTGCATAGAGAACACGTTGTTGTTGTTGTTGTTGTTTTAGGGGGGACAAAAGTACAGAGGTCATCAGTCCCCCATTCCATCGTTAGGCGTCACATCAAAAGGCGTAGATGCTTATAAGAGCCTGAGTGGAGAACAACAAGGGGGAGAAAGATCCCCTGAGTCAGTGAAAGGACAACAAAGTCGGCAAGAGACAACTAAAACAATGACAATCACACAGTATAACCGACTATCAGCAAAAAATAAAATGTAAAAGCCGACGTCTGTGGCTGACCGACCGTGAGACTAAAAAAAAAAAAAAAAAAGGAAAAGTCAGCCACACGGAAACAAAGGGAAACCTCCAATCGGTGGTCATGACACGACGGACACAGACACTGAAGAAAAGCTTTAAATGGAGGGGTAAAAACCACTGTCCCGAATAAAACTTAAAACATTATCAGCCATTTTGGCATCGTCAATTAAAACTTGGGATAAAAGCGCAGGAAAATTAAAACTCCGCCGCAGAGGGGCTAAAACAGGGCATTCAACTAAGATGTGCGCCACCCTCAGGCGGGCGCCACAGCGACACACAGGCGGTTCCTCGCCACGAAGGAGATGGCCGTGAGTCAGCCAGGTATGGCGAATGCGGAGCCGGCACAGGACTACAGAGTCCCGGCGGCACGCCCGCATGGAAGAACGCCACACAGTCGTCGTCTCCTTGATAGCCCTGAGTTTATTGGCTGTTGCCAGGCTACGCCACTCGGTAGCCCAAAGGTCACGCACTTTATGTCGCAGCACTGTCCGCAGATCAGCAGCCGGGAGGCCGATCTCTAAAACAGGCGCCTCAACAGCCTGCTTGGCCAGCATGTCAACATGTTCATTGCCCGGAATACCGACATGGCCCGGGGACCAGAGGAACACCACTGATCGACCGGACCTGTCAAGGGCAGATAGGGCCTCCTGAATTCCCAAGACCAGAGGAGACCGCGGATAACACTGGTCAAGGGCTCTAAGGCTGCTCAGGGAGTCACTGCAGATGAGAAAGGACTCGCCTGAGCAGGACCTGGCGTGCTCGAGAGCGCGGGAAATAGCCACCAGCTCTGCAGTATAGACACCGCAGCCAGCCGGCAGAGAGCGTTGTTCGACATGGGTATCATGAGCGAATGCAAAACCAACCCGGCTCTCAACTTTCGAACCATCCGTGTAAATTAGGTCGTGTCCAGAAAATCTCGCTAAATCTAGTGCTAAAAACTGACGACAGAGAGCTGCAGGTGGAACTGAGTCTTTGGGTCCACAGGCCAAGTCCAGGTAAACAAACGGCCTTTGGCAGGCGCCACGGAGGCGTGCGTGTGTGGATCCGATATGGAGGTCGTAGGGGGTAAGACTCAAGTTCCTGCAGCAGTGACTGGACCCTGAAGGCGATCGTATGACCCGACCTGGGTCGTCGTCGGTCATGGACGACCATGCGGGAGAAAAGAACACGGTGGTTCGGGTGGCTTGATGTGCTGTGCACGAGCACTACATAGGCTGCAAGCAGTCGTCGGCGACGGATCGACAAATGGTGGTGGTGGTGGTGGTGGACATGAGGGACCAAACAACGAGGTCATCAGTCCCTTCAACCCCAAATTGTATACGCCACGGAACCCAACGAAAAATAGGTGAAAGCCAAAAGACCATTACACTAGGAAATAAAATCGACTCGCCAACAAGACTAAGACCAACCCAGGGCAGCAAATGCTACAGTGTCCGATCCCACAGCTCTGGAAGCGACCTCTAGCCTAAACCACAAGGTACTAATGACACAGTGGTCAACGTATCATAGCTCCAGAGCAGGGAGAAATAAAACTACATTAAAATGTAAAAGAGTGGGGGGGGGGCTGATGGGGATAAGGCTCTAAACCCCACAATCAGCCAAGAATCACAAACCCACTCACCCCGACCAAGCGAGTCCTAGAGCTGACAATAAAATCTACTTTCACGGAGGAAGGCAAGGACGCGATCAACCATCCGTGGGTCATCCGCCAAAACTGAAGACAATGCAGGCGGTAGGCCATAGTCGCCACGAAGTGTCGAATAGAGAGGACATTCAGTCAGAATATGAGAAACGGATTGTACGGCTCCACAATCACAATGTGGTGGATTGTCATTTTGTAAAAGAAATCCATGGGTCAGCCTGCAGTGTCCAAGACGGAGGCGACAGAGGACAATTGATTCTCTCCGGGAAGGGCGTAAAGATGAACTCCAAGCTGCAGTCGTATCTTTGATGGTGCGGAGTTTATTGGAAGGGGCAGTAGCTTTCCAACTGCTATCCCATGAGGAGTGAAGCAAAGATCTGATCTGCACCCGCAGATCGGCACCCGGAATTTGAAAGGGAGACGGGCAGCGAGTAATTGCCGATCTAGCCAACTGGTCAGCTACTTCATTCCCTGTAATACCAACATGGCTTGGCACCCAGAGAAAGGTAACTGAGCAGGCAGCACGATGAAGGTCAGCAAGGAGTTCATGGATGGAAATAACTAAAGGATGGGAGGGGAAACAACGATCAATGGCCTGCAGACTGCTCATGGAGTCAGCACAGATTAAACCACGGTCCACGGCAGAATGTTTAATAAAACAGAGGGTTCTATAAATCGCCATCAGCTCTGCCGTAAACACACTGCATGCCTCTGGCAGAGAATGGCATTCCGCCACAACAGGAGATGTAAAAGCATATCCGGAGTGGCCCGCTGTTTTCGAGCCATCAGTGTAGAAGATAGAGGCGCCCTGAAACTCTTCTAGTACTGGGCGCACCAAACGCCGAAAGACCATGGGGGAAATTAAAGCTTTTGGGCCCTGGAAGAGATCCGTCCGAATTAGTGGTCGCGGCACCATCCATGGAGGTGTGCGTGCAGTAAAATGGGGGGCGCAATCTAGCGAAGGGAAATGGAAATCCCGGCAAAGAGAGGCAAGCCGCAGTCCGACGGGAAGGCCCGCCCGCGGCCGAGTATCAGGGGGTCGAAGCCCTTCATATGCAAAAAGAACCTAGTAAGCGGGATGAGCAGGATATTGCCGGATGGCGATGGCATAAGACGCCAGAAGCTGATGCCGCCTGACCTGAAGAGGGCAGATTCCCGCCTCAACAAGGAGGCTGTCGACCGGGCTAGTCGGGAATGCACCTGTAGCCAAGCGGACACCATAATGGTGAACCGGGTCTAATAATTTCAGGGCAGAAGGAGCTGCCGAGCCATAAACTTGACACCCATAGTCCAATCGGGACAAGATTAGAGCCCGATAGATACGGAGGATAGTTGTTCGGTCTGCACCCCAAGATGAATGAGCAAGGAAACGTAGGGCATTGAGTTTCCTCATACAACTAATCTTTAGGTGGCGAATATGGGGCACCCAAGTCAATTTTTTGTCAAAGAGAAGACCCAGGAAACGATGCTGTGCTACAACTTCCAGGCGCTGATTACCCAAGAACAGTTCTGGATCAGGGTGAACTGTAGTACGACGACAAAAGTGCACCACCCTCGTTTTTGATGAGGAAAACTGGAAACCATGGGACGTAGCCCACACTGAAGCCCGCCGAATGGCGCTCTGGAGCTGACGTTCAGTAGAAGCTAATGAGTAGGAGCTGTACCATATGCAAAAGTCGTCGACATACAATGCCGGAGTTACCAGTGACCCAACAGAGCTCACCAACCCATTGATGGCGATTAGAAAAAGTGTAACACTCAACACTGAGCCCTGGGGGACACCGTTCTCCTGTATCCGAGGGGAGCTAAAGGAAGAGCCAACTCTGACACGGAACAGGCGGAGGGATAAAAACTGACGGATAAAAATTGGTAAGGAGCCTCTGAGGCCCCAGTCATGAAGAGAACGTAAAATATGATGACACCAAGCAGTGTCGTATGCCTTATGCAGATCGAAGAAGACTGCTACCAGATGATGTCTTTTAGAGAAGGCCTGTCTGATCGCAGTCTCCAGTCGAAGTAAATGGTCAATAGGGGATCGTCCCTCCCGGAACCCACACTGGTAAGGTGAGAGAAGTCCCCGGGATTCAAGAACCCAGCATAATCTGCGGGCTACCATCCGTTCAAGTAGTTTACAGGGGACACTTGTCAGGCTTATTGGTCGATAACTGTCCAGCACCGACGGGTCCTTGCCAGGCTTGAGGGCAGGGACCACAATACTCTCCCTCCACTGGGAGGGGAACACCCCTTGAAGCCAAATACGGTTAAAAACTTTTAGGAGAAATTGTCGTTGAGAGGGGTTAAGGTGTTTCAGCAATTGATTGTGGATATCGTCAGGGCCAGGTGCTGAATCACGAGAAGAGGAGAGGGCCAGCGATAGCTCCCAGTCAGTAAAAGGTTCGTTATATGGTTCCACCTGGTGAGAAGTAAAGCCTAATTTGAAGGTTTCGGCCTGGTGTTTCTGAAGGAGAAAGGTCGCCGGATATGAAGTTGTCGCCGAGACATTGGCGAAGTGAGTTGCAAGATGTTCTGCAACAACAGATGGCTCCGTGCAGACCCCATCAGGCAGGGCAAGACCAGGGACGGAAGACGGCCGCCAGCTACCTTGGATAGATCGGAGCATAGCCCACACTCTTGTCAAAAGGGACAGAAGAACCCAACGAGGAGACAAAATGCTCCCAGCATGTCCGCTTACTTTGTTTGATTAAGTAACGAGCTCTGGCACGCAGACGTTTGAAATTTATTAGACCAGCGAGCGATGGGTGGCGCTTAAGATGTTGCAAGGCCCTACGGCGCTCGCGAATGGCTGCGGCAACAGTTGCATTCCACCAAGGGACAGGCCGGCGAGTAGGAGGGCCTGTCGACCGGGGAACAGCGGCGTTGGCAGCTTGGGTGATCATGTTGGTCATTTGGCTTATAACATCATCTATACAGCCTGAGGGGGAAGATGGGAACACAACCTGGGATGTATATAGCGGCCAATTAGCACGACGGAATACCCAGCGGGGTACCCTGGCTCGTGGTAGGCGTGAGGGAAGTGAAAGGATCAACGGAAAGTGGTCGCTATCGCAGAGGTCGTCATACGCCGACCAGTGAAATAAAGGAAGGAGAGAAGGAGAAGTGAGACAGAGGTCTATGGCAGAAAAGGTGCCGTGAGCGGCACTAAAATGAGTTGGGGAACCATCGTTGAGAAGGCTCAGATTGTGGTCAGCAAGAAACTGATCTATGAGGCGGCCCCGGCTAGATGTGTAAGCACTGCCCCACAAAGGATGGTGGGCATTGAAGTCCCCAAGGATGAGGTAAGGAGGAGGGAGTTGCTGAAGGAGGGCCACTAGGGACGTGAGTGTAGGTGGCCTGTCAGGTGGAAGGTAGAGGTTGCAAATGGTCAATGGAGTGTCCAAGTGAACTCGGACAGCAACCACTTCCAATGGAGTTTGGAGAGGAATCCAGGTACTGACAATATCTGTCCGGACCAAAGTACAAACCCCACCAGACGCCTGGAGGGGACCAACCCGGTTCCGACAAAAAGCACGGAACCCACGGAGGGTCGGTGAATGTGCATCCATAAACCTCGATTCCTGCAGGACGACACAGGCCGCAGAAGAGAGAGAGATTAGCTGTTTTATCTCCAAGAGGTGACGGTAGTAACCATTACAGTTCCATTGGATGATCACATCACGAGGATCTAGGCGGGAAGCGAATGGCATAACGTCTGTCACGCTGCTTTGTCAGCGTCCGTCACCAAAGAAGAAGGGACAACATCCACAAATAGCTGATCAGCCTCGGGCTCAATGGGATGAGCGAGTTGCGAAAGCACAGTCGGCGCCTCCGGTGGTACCGGAGGGGCTTTATCTTGTAACTTTGGTTTCTTCTTCTTCTTCTCCTTCTCTCTTTCTCTTTCTCCTTCTCCTTCTCTCGTGTGGGACGGGCAGGACCCGCCCCAGAGAGAGGACTTTTGTCAGTTAGGTCTGGTACTGACGAGGATCGGGCGACCTTTGAACTCACTGACTGGGAGTCCGATGGCCGGCTGGAGGTCGAAGATCTCCGATCTGGGGAACGCCGGGACGGAAGGCCCTGAGATAGGGCACTGTCACCGGCAGGCGACGGAGAAGGGGTGCACTTCTCCGGCTGGGAAGGGGTGGGACACAAAGGGAGGGCTACAGGAGCTACAGGAGAGGGAGATGTGAGGGAGGGGTGTGGACGGGGTGTAGGGGGGAGATGGGAGTGGGAAGGGGAGGGTGAAAGGCTAGACGATAACGTCGTAGCGAAGGTCGTCGCCATTTGCACGGGATGCAGACGTTCATATTTACTGCGGGCCTCAAGGTACGTCAAACGCTCCAGGGATTTGTACTCTTGAATCTTCTTTTCTTTTTTGAACATAGGGCAATCTGGCGACCGTGAAGAGTGGTGTTGTTGACAGTTGACGCACACCGGCGGAGGAACACAGGGGCTCCCCTCATGTAGTGGGCGTCCACAATCACCGCATACTGGGACTGCTGTACAGCGAGAGGACATATGACCAAACCTCATACATCGAAAACACCGCATGGGAGGTGGAATGTAGGGCTTCACTTCACATCGATATATCATTATCTTGACCTTCTCTGGGAGTGTGTCCCCCTCGAAGGCCAAGATAAAGGCCCCAGTATCGACGCGGTTATCTTTAGGTCCCCTCTGAACGCGGCGAACAAAATGTACACCACGCCGCTCGAGATAGGCCCTAAGCTCCTCATCAGTTTGAAGGAGGAGGTCCCGGTGGAATATCACACCCTGTACCATATTCAAGGATTTGTGTGGGACAATTGTTACTGGAATGTCGCCAAGGGTGGTGCAGGCGAGCAAAGCTTCAGACTGGGCTTCCGAGACTGTTTTAATGAGTAATGAGCCAGATCTAAGCTTACCCATAGATTCCACTTCACCAAACTTGTCCTCTATGGTCTCGACAAAGAACAGAGGTTTGGTGGAAGTAAAAGTTCCTCCATCAGTCCTTGAGCAGACGAGATAGCGAGGAAAGGGTTTTGCTCCTAACCGGCGAGCCTGGCCTTCCTCCCAAGGGGTAGCAAGGGAGGGAAACATCCTCTTATCCGCAGTAGTAGCATTAAACGATCTCTTCCTGTCTTGAGAGACGGCCGATGCACGACCATTTTGGAGTCTAACTCTTTTCATGGGGCTAGACGTCCGCCCTGGTGTCACCCACTCCGAAACCGGGGCTCTCTCCATGGGCGCCACCCAGCCTCAGCAAAGGCCACCTGGCACGATGGCCATTGCCGGGAGTTCTGATACCCCCGAGGACAGGCATCAACTCCTTGGCTTGCATGGAGAGGTCGCAGCTCAGACACCAGTAGAGATGGGCAATCTGCTCCTGAACTGATTCAAAGAGCCAGATCCTTCTAAGGAGTGAGTGATGGATGAATCCGAAAAAAAGAGTGGTAGATCATCCGATCCAAAAATCCCTCTGGTGACAGCAATGAGCTGCATAAGCACCCCTTACAACATGCTTCAGAAGTTTGCTAAACCCCTTGCCAAATGCTTCAGACGTTTCCTAAACACCTTGCCAATTGCTTCAGAAGTTTCCTAAGCTACGAAATAAATGTGGTATAGACCATATGCAAGCATAAAACTGCAGAAAATGAGCGCCTAAACACGCGCAGCGCCTCTGCGCTGAGAGTCGAGAATCGTTGAGTCGAGAGGCGGCAAGTCAGACAAGCAGCATGGTTCAGTGAGCTCGCTGCTCGCTGCTCCGCACGACTCCGGCGATCGGGGCGATCCGACCGCCAACTGAGTCGGTGAGTTAGCTGGTTCACCGGTTCACCTCTCCCCACCACTCTCCCGACTCTGCTCGCTTGCGGAGCCGCCCGTGTGGCGCGCTGCTCATTATTCCCCCCACTCCTCTGGTGAACCTCACGGTGCCGAACAAAGCGACTCCGCGCATCTCTCTGTTCTCTCAACTTCTGTATTCTGATAAATCTTGCAGCTCGCTTACATAAACGATCATCTGAAGCAACAGAAACCGCCATATAGGCAACTGTCGTATTCCGAATAGTATTCGAAATGAAACGTATTTATTTAATTTTATGTTTTTTCTTAATAACAGGAAATCTGCAGTCTGTAGCAAAAACGCGTTACAATACAAAATTAAATTATATAAAATTTCCGCGAAAAAGATCGTACTCCATTTTCTCGAAGACTTGTAGTTTGCATGAAGGGAGCAAGAGAGACAAAATCTTGTGCAATGTGCATTCTCTATTGCTTAGATACATTTTTTAAGCCCATATCACGCAGTTTCGTGACTTGATAGACAAATATCCTGTATCAAATTATGCGTCTTTTATGCATCTACACTATTTTGGCACGTTGAAAACAATGACTATATAATTGAATAACAAACAAAATAACAATGTGCGTTAATATTTTCAATCTCTGAAACCATTCAGTTTTGGGAATGTGTCCATTTGAAATTTTTGCTGCTGGCGTCAAATCTTTGACAGTAACAACAAACTTGTTTCCCAATGGAGAGAGAGAGAGAGGACACTAGGATGTCAAACGAGATGTGTCTTAAGTTACGTTTCTGAGTAAAATATCTTGCTATAATATTTCATTATGAATTTCATGTGTTTGGCTCAGCGGGATGTGTGTGTTTGCAATTAAAGATAAAATATGTTGTGAAGCACTTAAAAATAATTTGGCTTGCTCTGTATAGAGAATATTTTAAATCTTTGCACAAATAACAGGTAAAACGGTTGTAGTTGCAGGAGTTAAAATGTAAGATGGAACGGGAAGCGAACCAGCGACCGCAAAAATTACGAGTTGGGAGCCGAGGTCGCTACCCCTATGCTACAGCAACAATTCTGAGAAATATTCAAAGCTAATGATTTACTATCCTTTTCCAATAAGACTTATTTCATACCTATTCAGTTGTTGATCGTTTATAGTCACAAAAACTCATTGCGAACATAGTCGAAAGTAACTGTACTCGTCTTGTACTTTCGAAGAATTTGACCGATGATCCTCAGTCTGTTTTCGTATTTGAAAAGACGAATGAAATAGTCCACGAACTGTCCTCGCTTTGTAAATGTAATGCAAAGCATTCTTTTTTACGCCTTACTTCGTAAAGTTAATAAAACTTAATTATCTTACTCTACAGCTATCATTATTCTACGGTTTACGGATGCCAAACTTTGGAAACAGCTGATCGGTTCTAGCGGCCATCTTGAAGAGAGAGGTTGTCGCGCTCACGTTGGACACCCGGCCGTGTCGCCGAATGTCGCTACTTGTAGCTGCCGTGTCGCGTCGCTGAATGCCGCGCGCTGTCACTTGCTTTTGTCGCTCACGTAGGACACGGCCTTATTGCGCACGGCTATTCCGCAGTTGCCACGTCCTGCATGGAACTCTCGCGATATGTCACGTTTCATTCAACTCGCTTAAACTCGCAAACTACTCACTGTATAAATTATGAACTAGTATCATTTTATTCTACAAAATATTGCATTTTTTGAATGAAAGTATAAAAATATAAAAATAAATTTTTTTTCTTTTTCCAATTATTTCACCTGCAAAAATATTTAAATTTTGTTATGACATTTTTAATTTTTAATGTAGTCGTAACTAACAAATTTTAATTATCGAAACTACTAAGGACTTATAATTAAATAATTACTCTTCTTTCACAATATGGCCAATTCAGATAAAGGTATAGGAACATAAAAGGATTGTGACATCGTTTTACTTTTTTATCAGTTGGTGAGTCGGTGAGCCATGAAAAAGAACTAGTTCATGCCAGTGAGTGACTATTTCTGATCCGATCTCTGAAAAGATCGGTTTTGCCCATCTCTAGACACCAGTAGTGTGATCCCTGTGGTGTCAGGGGGCTCAGCCAAAGGGTACATAACAGCCCCCCCACACGGACTGGCTACACGTGCTGGGGACCTAGCGGGGGATGGGGGCTACAGCGAGGAAAGGAAGTGGAAAGGAAAGGATAGGACCCGCGCCATAGGGGCTAGGTCGGGAGTTCTTCCCCAATTGGCTCACACATTATCGGACAATTTTGGTATGGAAGGTCAAACCCCGAGGGGGACCAAACTGGGCCAAAAACCGGTGTACACAGCTGACAAAACCAAAGTGCAGGACAATCGGTACCATGGGATAGCCGAGCCGTCATCCAGAGTACCACCGAGAGACGGGGTTGGAGAGGGTGGGAAGGAGGAATTGGGATGGGAAGGAGGGGGAACTAGGAGGGGTAATGCAGCCTGGGGAAAGCAGGAAAAAAGGCTGCAATGGCTCGGGGACCCGTGCGCGTCACACACGTACCCACAAAAGAGCTGTGGGCCCCCTGGGGGGACGGATCGACAAAGGTGGTACCCCGGCCTCAGCAAGCAAGCTGGTCACAGGGCTGGTACGAAAGGCACCCGTCGCAATGCGAACCCCCCAGTGGTGGATGGGGTCCAGCAAGCGCAATGCTGAGGGTGACGCAGAACCGTAGGCGACACATCCAAAATCTAAACGGGACTGCACCAGAGCCTGATAGACACACAACAGGGTGCAGCGGTCAGCTCCCCAGGAAGTATGGCCCAGGTGGCGGAGGACATTGAGGTGGCGCCAGCACTCCCGTTTTAGTTGACGGATGTGGGGGAGCCACGTCAGCCGTGAGTCGAAAACAAGCCCCAAAAAACGATGAGTGTCTACTACAGTAAGTAGTTCGTCATTAAGATAAAGTTCAGGGTGCGGGTGGACAGTCCGACGCCGACAGAAGTGCATCACTCTGGTCTTGGTGGCAGAAAACAAAGCCGTGGGTAAGCGCCCAGTTCTGCGCCTTCCGAATAGCACCTTGCAACCGGCGCTCGGCAACTTGGGTGCTGCAGGAAATAAAAGAGAGACAAAAGTCGTCAGCATAAAGTGAAGGGGACACCGACGATCCAACCGCTGTCGCTAAACCGTTGATGGCAATTAAAAATAATGGAACGCTTAAAACAGAACCCTGAGGAACCCCGTTTTCCTGGATATGAGAGGAGCTCAGGGAAGCACCAATTTGAACACGAAAGGTACGCACAGCTAAAAAATTCTGGATAAAAATCGGTAAGGAGCCCCGGAGGTCCCAGTCATATAAACTCATCATTTTTTCGATTTCCGTCGTCCTTAGTTGCATATGAAATTGATGGAGGTGTATTACCGTCTTTAGCAACTAAACGCCTTTCATTTAGTTGCTAAAGACGGTAATACACCTCCATCAATTTCATATAAAGTGTTGAGGATGTGTCGTCGCCAGGTGGTATCGTATGCTTTGTGCATATCAAAGAAGACGGCTACAAGATGATGGCGCCTGGAAAAGGCTGTGCGTATTGCAGACTCAAGATGCACCAGATTGTCGGTGATAGATTGACCATGGCGAAAACCGCCCTGGCATGGAGCCAGTAAGCCTCTAGTCTCCAGAATCCAACACAACCGCCGACTGACCATACGCTCCAACAGTTTGCATGGAACGTTAGTCAGGTTAATGGGCCGATAGCTATCCAAGGAAAGAGGATGTTTATCTGGTTTAAGCACTGGAATGATGATACTCTCCTGCCACTGTGACGGGAAAACACCATCACACCAAATGCAGTTATAGACTGCTAGAAGATTACGCCGGCTGTCTGCTGAAAGGTGCTTCAGCATTTGGCTATGGATGCTATCAGACCCAGGCGCCGTGTCAGGACATAAGTTAAGAGCACTGAGGAGCTCCCACTCAGTGAAAGGAGTGTTGTAGGATTCAGAGCGGCGGGTACGAAAGGAGAGAGACTGGCGTTCTACCCTCTCCTTTACCGTACGGAAGGCCGGTGGATAATTTGCAGAGGCAAAAGCTCGGGCATAATGCTCGGCAAACATCTCTGCAAGTGTGGCCGGGTCCGTACATAGATCTCCATTTGTGGAGATTCCGGGTATTCCCGCTGGAGACTCTATTCCCTTTAACCGCCTGATTCTACCCCAGACCTGTGAGGAGAGGTACCCGTCCCTATAGAGGAGACGTACCTCTCCCAGCACTCCTGTTTCCGTCTTCTTATTAACTGGCGAGCACGAGCGCGAAGCCATTTAAAATCAATGAGATGCTCCTGAGAGGGGTGACGCTTATAGCGCTGTAAGGCCCGCCTACGCTCTCTAATAGCCTCAGCTATTTCCGGCGACCACCACGGCACTCTTCCGCCGTGGGCACCCTGTGGAGCATTGGAATTGCAGCGTTTGCAGCAGAAAGAATGGTGAGAGTCACGCCCTCGGCCACCACATCGATGGCATCGAGTGGGGGAGGTCTAACAATAGCAGTGGACGTGTAATCTTCCCAGTTAGCCCTGCTTAAAGCCCACCTTGGGGAGCGTCCTGGGGACTGACGTTGTGGGAGTGACAGAAAAAGGGGAAAATGGTCACTACCACACAGGTCGTCATGGGCTCTCCAGTGGACAGATGGTGGAAGGCCATGGCTGCAGATCGATAAATCAATGGCCGAGAACGTGCCATGCGCCACACTAAAGTGTGTGGGGCACCAGTATTTAAGAGGCAGAGGTCGAGTTGAGAAAGTAAAGACTCGACTAGTCTGCCCTGCCCAGAAAGTGTAGTACCACCCCACAATGGGTTATGGGCGTTGAAGTCGCCCAATAAGAAGAAAGGCGTGGGTAGTTGCGATATAAGTGCAGCCAAAACATTCAAAGAAATATCACCATCTGGAGGGAGATAAAGGCTGCAGACGGTAAACTCTTGTGTTGTCCTTACCCTGACAGCCACTGCTTCTAGTGGTGTACGAAGGGGCACAGGTTCACTATGAACAGAAGTAAGGAGACACACACACACACACACACACACACACACACACACACACCACACACACACACACCACCTGAGACCCTGTTATATGAGCTACGGTTACAGTAATATCCCCTGTAGCCGCAAAGGGCTGGGGTCCGCATTGCTGGAAACCACGTTTCCTGTAAGGCAATGCAGAAGGCAGGTGTTATGCTTAAAAGGTGTCGTAGCTCAGCCACATGGGGGAAGAAACCGCCGCAGTTCCAATGGAGGATGATGCTGTCTGATAACTGGGAAGACGAAGATTACAAATCAGCGTCACTCAAATCCGCTGACTGCCATTGTTCTGGCTCAGTATCCGTTATTTCTGGGATGTCCCCGACGGCGAGGTCGTCTGGGGACGCTAGAATCTCCACCTCGTCCCCAGAGGTCGAGGTGGAGTGGTGAGGTGGCTCGGGAGCCACCGTGGTAACCTTCAAGTCGTCATTGTCAACTTTTTTCCTCCGATCCTTCTTGCCCCTCGGGGGCTTCGCCGGCAGGGCTGGCTTCTCAGACTCAGGGACTGAGGAGGAGCATGAGGCCCTGCGTCCAGCAGCCTTCGGTTTTGCCTGCTGCTGGCGTGTGTCGGAAGCGACACGGGCGGAACCCTCGGAAGGGAGTGTCCCAAGGGACCCCTTCCGAACGAGGGGTGCCGGAGAAGGTTGTTGATTCACCGGCAGAAGGGTGGAGGTTGCTCCCGAAGCAATTACCTTGGGAGCAGAAGAAGGAAGGGAGCCCCCAACCACCTTGGGGGCAGATGTAGGTTTGCGGCCCTGGGGGCCCACAGAAAAAGAATGAGTAGGGAAGATGGGTGTCGCCACAGATGGTGCTGACGATGTAATTGCCGCAAAAGAAGTCATGGCTACTGGGTGTAAGCGCTCTTAATTCTTTTTCGCCTCACTATAGGTCAACCGGTCCGAGGTCTTATAGTCAATGATTTTTCTTTCTTTCCGGAGCATAGGGCATTGTGATGAGCAGGGAGGATGCTCTTGGCCACAGTTCACGCAGATGGGCGGCGGAGTACATGGGGCGTCCGGGTGGGCTGGACGTCCACAATCCCGGCAAGTGGCGCTGGAAGGGCAACGGGACGACATATGCCCAAACTTCCAGCACTGGAAGCATCTCGTAGGAGGAGGGATGTAGGGTTTCACATCACACCGGTAGCACATCACCTTCACCTTCTCCGGCCCTCAAAGGCTACGATGAAGGCACCGGTGGCAACCTTATTGTCTTTAGACCCACGATGGATGCGCCGGACGAAGTGAACACCTCGCCGCTCGAGGTTGGCGCGCAGCTCATCAGACTGTAAGAGGAGATCCCGGTGAAAAATAATGCCCTGGACCAGATTAAGAGACTTATGTGGCGCAATGTTGACCGCGATATCTCCCAGCTTATCGCAAGCAAGCAACGCCCGCGACTGGGCAGGGGATGGGGTGAGAATCAACACAGAGCCATTGCGCATCTTGGAGAGGGACTCCACATCTCCAAACCTCTCCTCCAGATGGTCTACGACGAATTGAGGCTTCACTGTCGTAAATGATTCCCCATCAGTCCTTGTACATACTAAATATCTAGGCGAATACGGCTCATTTCTGGTAGCAGCCCTGCGTTCCTCCCAGGGCGTGGCCAAGGAAGAGAACGACTTGGGGTCATAAGAAGTGACATGAAACTTCCCACGCTTTGAGACGGCGGTTATACGTCCACCAACGTTATCTTTTGCTCGCTTCATTCTCGTCCCACGAGCAGCTAGGGAACTAAACGTCCACCAAGGCAGAGCCCCGCTTGCCTGGGTAAGCCTTGTACAACTGAGGTGCGGCAGGTTCCTCAGAGGTTGCTCGCTAGCGGCTGTTCAACCTCAACAGCCATGCATCTCCTCGGCACGTAGCACACCTTGAGATTGAGGTTTTTTTTTTATAGAGGTTTGTACCATCCTCGCGACCCAGGCGATTAAGCCAAGATCCCCGGACTCTGAAACGTACAACGTTCCACCGTCGCGCCGAACGATGGTCATTGGAGCACGCACAGAGCTTACGGTGTTGCGGACTGTTGGCGCGACACAGCCCACAGCTCAGGACCCCGGGTTCGCCAAGCCCGTACCCAGCAAACTAATGCTGAGCCCCTGAGGGGTAGAGAACACGGTTTCTTGGATTTCCATAGATGTCACTCAACCCGCACGAAATAGTAAACAATTAGGCATGAACAGTGCCAATGCTTCGGAGTGGGTAAGACGCCCCATCACTTCCAGGCATAACACCAGGAAGGAGGTACACTACTTGTATTGACTGTAGTTCTGCCACGCCTAGACGGTGAATTACCAAGTTTGATCGTGTCCGCAGTGTAACTGTGTTAGGAGGGAGTCTCATCAAGTGAAGTTGCTAGACGTCTCGGAGTGAACCAAACCGATGTTGTTCGGACGTGGAGGAGGTACAGAGATACAGAAACTGTCGTTGCTTGCCTCGCTCTTGCCGCCCAAAAGCTACCATTGCAGCTGATAACCGCTACTTGCGGATTTCAGCTCTGAGGAATCCTGAAAAGAAAGTCCCCATACTGAATAATGAAGGAAGCTTCGTGTTTAACGTCCCGTCGACAGCGTGTTCTTTAGAGACGGAGCCAACGCTCGGAGTTTTGGTGAAGGATGGAGAAGGAAATAGGCCGTGCTCCTTTGAAAGGAACCATCTCGGCGTTTGCCTGGAGCGATTTAGGGAAATCACGGAAAACCTAAATCTGGATGGCCGGAGGTGGATTTGAACCACCGTCCATCCGAATGCGCGTCCATTGAGTTACCACTGCACCAGTTACCGAGCGAAGCGCTCGGTACTGAAGAATGAGTTTCGTTCAGACGCAGGAGGTCGTGTTTGGACACAACTGTACCTAGTAGGCTGCATGACATGCCATTTCACTCCCCACATCCATGGCGAAGTTCAGCTTTAAAAACCTATACGCCATGCATTACGGTACAGATGGGCCCAACAACTGGCTGATTGGACTCTTCAGATCCGACACAAAATGCTATTCACCGGAGAAAACCGCATCTACCTTCAACCAGACAAGGTAGCAGTACCCTGATGTTTTGGGCTGGCATTATGAGGAGGCACCGTACGCCTCTAGTGGTCGTAGAAAGCTATCAAACTGGTACAGAGATGACAAGGAATGGAATTCATAACTGTAAGCATACCTCGTCACCTTGTCATCAACCGGCAAACATCTGCGCAGGCTTTTATAATGCTGCGTTATGTTCTTCATCGTAACGTTATCAAAGATGAAACTATAGCAAATGGACATATTTTGCTACATATTCATAGTAATCGCGGAAATGTACGTTTTGTTCACGACAGTTGTAAAAGCAATCCTTACAGAAGCGTTGTAGGATCTGAAGAACGCGGATGGCGATGCTGTGGTAACAATTCTCGGTGCTCTGTAAAATTGTTCACTATAGACAGTGGAAACAAATTCGCGTTTGGAAGGCCAACATAACCACACGCAAGTTCCAGAAGAGTTAACAAACAGGATGTTGTCAAATTCGATTGAAAGGCGAAGCTTTGGATGGTAGAGCATTAAAACATACTCTTGAGGAAGTACATGACTATCAAGAGTAATCACTTTTCTATGATGGATGTGGAATATGTATGTAACGTTATTACTCACGCTGGTTTGAAGAGCTTTCCAAAACTGCAGAAAATTGCGGTGCAGGTTAAATTACCTTATTCCAGGTGGAGATACCTACAAAATCCAAAACTTGTATCCTATGTAATAACACACAAACTGGCCACATTATTTTATCTGTCTATGCCATTAGGGAATTATATTGATGGATGCTACTTTTCAATATAGCTTCGGCTAGTGACAACACTGCTACCGTGGAGATTCTAACATATCGCTGGTATTCAGCGTCATGTTTTAGAGCCACGGTGAAGTGGCCGAGCGCTGCAAGGCGCCTTGATGCGGAGCGTGCGGTTTTGTCACCGTCGGAGGTTCGAAACCTCCCTCGGGAGAGCGCGCGTGTGTTTGTTGTCCTTAGCAGACGTCAAAGTAGTTTGTAAGCCTAGCGACTGATATCCGCAGTAGTTATTATTATTACTATTATTATTACTATTACTATTACTATTACTATTACTATTACTATTACTATTATTATTATTATTATTATTATTATTATTATTATTATATTATTCGTGTCAGAAGCATTAGGTATACATGATTATAAAAGGTAGAACCGACAAATTAGTTACATACATATAAAATACGAACTATAAACAATGAACAGGAACATTATAGACGTTTGGCCCAAAAGCGGGCTACGTAGACAGCATTTGAGGTTGCCAACATCAGTCCTCTAAAGTGCAACGTGAAGGACATTCAGGGCACTTACAAATATCTGGGCCGTCTGCGCGTCTCCACAAACACAGAGCTTAGGTAGTAGAATATCCCAATTGTCAGAGGATTATCTCTTGAACGTGCAGTGTTGGTACGTAGCGTGTTTAGTGACCAGCCGCGCAGTCCTCATCGTAGCCCGGTGCCAATTCATTTGGTTCCATTCAGTGCCTATCTCCCGACTTCATCCACCTCTCCACCCTAGATCCGGTTGGTCGCTAAGGTCCTCGGTTGTTCTGAGGAAACTCCGTCTAGATTTCAGGCGTTTGGCGGCTGGCTGAATGTTGAGGAGGTGACTCTCAGACAACTCTGCCCTCGCTTTTTCACTGTAGGCTGCAGCTTCTCTACTCATAGCAGGAGGTTCAGTACTAGCAAGGTGGTATAGCTTATAGGTTGGCGTAGGTTTCAGACATTCATTGACGAGCCTGCAGGTCTCTTACAGAGCAACGTCGACCTATTTAGCGTGGGTTGAACTGTATCAGACGCCGCTCGTATATTCGCCTGCTGAGAAGCGAAACGTTAGTGCTGTGGTCGAAGTATTTTTTTGTAAATTACGTATCTTAAAAAGTGGCCGTAAGTTGAGGATGAATCTATAAATTGTTGTCTCGAAATATTTTAGTATGCCTAGTGTTGCATAAAATTTTAGTTTTGTATACATTTTTGCTTTCATTTGTCTATCTTTCATTGCCCAGCTGTTGTCAATGTTGTTACGAAACTATTGCAAATAATGGTTGCGGGTAGAAGTTGCCGAATTCGTGTGAGCCGGTCTGAACAGTTAGCACACTGCAACTAATACGAGTAAGTGTTTTGTCCTCAGTGTAAGTTAAAGTAGTTAGTAAGTCTAGGGACTGATAGCAGTTGGGTCCAGTAGGTTTGCAAACATTTGAACCTTAACTGGACGAGCCTCTTCAGGGGCAATAAACGGCAGGCCTCTGGCAGTGCGGTCGTCGCGTTGGCGGGAAGTGTTAGCGGCCTGCTCGCAGTCCCGTGTATTTAACGTGACACAGCCCCTCATTTCCCGCTCGCTCTCTGGCTGTTCAACGCGAGGACAATGGTCGGAGATACGACACAGTTGCCTATGTACGTTTTAACACGGTGACTGCCGCAAAGTCGTCCTAACACAGGTCGTGAAAATGTACCTGCACTAGGAGCCGATGACTTCACAGTGCGAAATCGCTTGGCGAAGGATAAATGAAAACATGAGCGCGTAGGCGAATGTGCCGTCAGCAGAGTATATCCCGATAGCACAGCGTCAGAAATAGTCATTTATGACTGCTTTATCGAAGACGGAAGAGTCCGTGTATCGACTAATTTCAGCGGAACTGTCAGTTAAATGTTAATAAAACTCTTCTGGGTATTAGACCGCATCGTCAATATATCAAATATTTCACCGACGTTTCGGCCGCTATTGCAAGCGGCCATCTTCTGGGTGTTATGTTTACTGCTGGATGTGGGAAAGCTGGTGTCTTAAATATTAAATGGTGGCAGTTATCATTGGTGGTTTCAGGGCTCTTATCATTGGTGCCAACATTTAATATTTAAGACACCAGCTTTCCCTCATCCAGCAGTAAACATAACACCCAGAAGATGGCCGCTTGCAATGGCGGCCGAAACGTCGGTGAAATATTTGATATATTGTCGATGCGGTCTAATACCCAGAAGAGTTTTATTAACAATGACAACGGCCGCGGAAGCCTTCGTTTACATGTCAGTTAAATGTTTTTTTTGATATGGAGAAGCCCTCGTTCGTCTTCGAAACAGCGTTCATAAGTCATAATTACCTAATGTCTGACGCTATCGGGATCTACTCTGCTGACTGCACTTTTGCCTGCGCTCAGGCATGTATTTATCGTTGTCCACGGGGACTACACTACGAAGATCTAAAGAATCTCGCGTGTCGGTTTTTTGCCTTGTAGAGTGTAACGTGGGGAGTGAGATGTGACTTGTGTTTACGTACAGGCGGATGCTGTACGTAGTTCATCGCATTTTTGTGTGTTTTATTACACACTACATGATATTAGGAGGTACTCGTGACATTTGTCACCAGTTTAGTGATAAGGCAAAATGATGATCTGTCAAGTGCGTCGTTATGATACCGTTATCAGGATTAAACAAAATATAATGCATTTATAGGTACGGCGTTTACACAGTGCGTGTTCTAAAAGTAGATGAGGTCGTTGTGTTGAAGCCATTTTTTTATGTTAGCGTTGTTAGTTATGCACAGGGTAACAGGTTCACGTCTATCTGTATTTTTTTTCTTTTTTGTCGAAATCATTGAGTTTTAAGTAATAGTATTATCTGTAGTATTAAATGATGTTTATTATAAATATTTCCCTGTAATTATTGTATTGCAAGCGAACGCCTGGAACGTTTCGCCAGTGGCCAGAAATTATAACGTGACTGCCAGCCTGTCATAATAAACCCCACAGAGGTTATTTCTCAATTCTTTTCTGTTACAGAATACATGGTATGAATATAATGTTTCAAAGCACTAGCACATCTCTCGAGAACTGGTCGTTTCAGGTACAATTTGTTGTAACAGGAAAATAGGTATCGGTAATTAAAGGCTTTTGCTTGATGCTTCTAGTGTTGTTTGTATATACATTGTGATCAATAAGTCGGTATAAATTTAAAAAAATTAATAAATCACGGAATAATGTAGATAGAATCGTAAAAATTGACACACATGCTTGGAATGGCATGGGGTTTTATTAGAAAAAACAAAGTTCAGAAAAGCGATAGTTAGTATATCAAATTAAGACAAAGCAAAGATGATGTTCTTTACAGGAAATGCTCAATATGTTCACCATCATTCCTCAACAATAGGTGTAGTCGAGGAATAATGTTGTGAACAGCACTGTAAAGCATGTCCGGAGTTATGGTGAGGCATTGGCGTCGGGTGTTGTCTTTCAGCATCCCTAGAGATGTAGGTCGATCACGATACACTTGCGACTTCAGGCAACCCCAAAGCCAATAATCGCACGGACTGGGGTCTGGGGACCTGGGACGCGAAACATAACGAAAGTGGCAGCTGAGCATACGATCACCACCAAACGACGCGCGCAAGAGATCTTTCACGCGTCTAGCAATTTTTTTTTCCACCTATTAAAATCCCATGACATTCCAAGCATGTGTGTCAATTTTTACAAAATATGTTCAAATGTTTGTAGAGCTTATGGGACTTAACTACGGGGTCATCAGTCCCTAAACTTACAAACTGCTTATGAACTAGCTAAGACTAAGGACGGCACAAATATCCACGCCCGAGGGGGGATTCGAACCCCCGACCGTAGTGGCCGTGCTAAACGTTACTGGCGCGCCTCAAGACAACTCGGCCACCGCGGCCAGCTCAATTTTTACCCCTCTATCTACATTATTCCGTGATATATTAAATTTTCAAATTTATACCGACTTTTTGATTACCCGGTACACCGTTTCAGTGCTGCGGCACAGCAGTTTCCGTCATACTGTATCTTACGTGGAACAGGGGAACCAGCTTGCTTTCGCCGAGGAATATGGAAAACCGTGCCGTGCGGGAGTGGCCGTGCGCTACATCTACATCGATACTTTGCAAAAATACATTTAACTGCCTGGCAGAGGGTTCATTAACCTCTTTCATAACCTTCCTCTACCTTTCCTTTAATGGTGCGCGGGAAGAACACCTCAATCGTTCCGTTTTCGATCTGATTTCTCTCATTTTATTGGGATGGTCATGTCTCATTTAGGTGGGATACATCTCGCCGCAACGAATAACGTCTTTCTTTTAATTATTTCCACCTCAAATCGTGCAACATTTCCGTAACGCTTTCCCCCTGTAATGTGATAAAACGTGTTGCCCTTCTCTGAACCTTCTCAAAGTCTTCCGTCAGTCCCACCTGGTGAGGTTCCCACACTGGGCAACAGTAATGCAAGAGAGAACGCAGCACAAGTGTGATGTAGGCAGTATCTTTGGTGGAGCTGTTACATCTTCGAAGCGTTCTGCAAATTAAACTTAACCTTTGGTTCGCCTTCCCAACAATATTTTCTATGCTCTCTCCAGTCTAAGTCGTTCGTAATTTTAACTCCTAGGCTCTAAGGCGCCTTGCTATTTTACAAAAATTTTAACTTTTTTTTTCTTTGGGGAGGGGGGATACCGCCTAAACCGTCAGTGAGGCGCGACAGTACACCGATTCATCCGCCGGGCGCATTAGAACCGACCCGCACGGCTAAAACTATACTTAAACGACACACGTCAAACATTTCAGTTCTCTTTATAGCTCATGAAAACAAATTGACAGGTTTTAAGACAATAACCCAGAAATTCTGAATGTGTGTTAAAGATTATAGCATACTCCAGTACCCCTAATATCGGGGTAACACGCCCTCTTGCACTGACGCATGCCCGTATTCGTCGTGGCAATCTGTCCACTTTATTATCAAGGAACTGTCCAGATTCCCCCACTGCTCAGTGGCGATTCGGCGTAGATATCTCACGTCAGATTGGTTGGTGGGTCATCTCGTTCATAAACAGCCCTTTTCATTTTATCCCAGGCATGTTCTAGACGGTTAATATCTAGATAACATGTTGGCCATTCTAATCTTGCGACGTCATTATCATGAAGGAACGTATTCACAAGATGTGCAGATTGGTCGGGAGTATTGTCAATTAATACGAATTCCTCATAGGCATCTAGAGTGGAGAGGTGGATGAAGTCGGGAGATAGGCACTGGATGGAACCAAATGAATTGGCACCGGGCTACTACACCGGGTGTAGGTCACTAAACAGGCTACGTACCTACACTGACGTTCAAGAGATAATCCTCTGAAATTGGGATATTCTACTACCTAACCTCTGTGATTGTGAAGACGCGCAGACTGCCCAGATATGTGTAAGTGCCCTGAATGTCCTTCACATTGCACTTTAGAGGACTGATGTTGGCAACCTCAAATGCCGTCGACGTAGCCCGCTTTTGGGCCAAACGTTTATAATGTTCCTGTTTATTGTTTATATTACATATTTTATATGTATAATTAACTTCTGTCGGTTCTACCTTATATACTCATGTATACATGATGCTTCTGACACATAACAACATAAAGTACTGCGGTTATCAGTCGCTAGGCTTACAAACTACTTTAACGTATGCGAAACACACACACACACACACACACACACACACACACACAAACGCGCGCGCGCGCGGGGGGGGGGGGAGGGGGTTCAAACCTCAAACGGTGAGATACCGCATGCTCCGCAGCAAGGCGGCTTGTAGCGCTCGGCCACTTCACCGCGGCTCTAAAACATAACGCTCAATACTAGCGATATGTTAGAATCTCCACGGTAGCAGTATTATTGTCAATAGCCGAAGCTATATTGAAAAGTAGCATCCATCAATATAATTTCCTAATGGCATAGACATAAAATAACGTGGCCAGTTTGTGTGTTATTATAGAGGATAAAAGTTTTGGATTTTGTAGGTATCTCCACCTGGGATAAGGCAATTTAACTTGCACCGCAATTTTCTGCAGTTTTGGGAAGCTCTTTAAACCAGTGTTCAGTAATAACGTTGCGCACATATTCTACATCCTTCATAGTAAAATGATTACTATTGATTGTCATTACTTCCTCACGTGTATGTTTTGATGGTCTACCTTCCAAAGCTTCACATTTAAATCGAATTTGACAACATCCTGTTTATTAACTGTTCTGGAACTTGGGTGTGGTTATGTTGGCCTTCCAAACGCGAATTTGTTCCCACTATCTGTAGTGAACAGTTTTACAGAGCAGCGAGAATTGTTACCGCAGTATCGCCATCGGCGTTCTTCAGATCCTACAACGCTTCTGTAAGGATTGCTTTTACAACTGTCGTGAACAAAACGTACATTTCCGCGATTACTATGAATATGTAGCAAAATACGTCCATTTGCTATAGTTTCATCTTTGATAACGTTACGATGAAGAACATAACGCTGCATTATAAAAGCCTGCGCAGATGTTTGCCAGTTGATGATGTATGCTTACAGTTAAGATTCCATTCCTTGTGACTCATTCACGGGGTCCGGCCGCCTTGCTGCCTGCGAGCAGAGTTGCGAATGTGTGTGGCGGATTTACTGACCCTTCACCTTTCCAATACCTTTCTTGCACTCATTACAATGTCGAATTCCAGTGTGCCCATTTAGACTTGTATTTACGTGCAACTTTGGGGGAAGGAGTAACGGGGTGACGTATAGGCCGAAAAAGTGAATAGTAAAGAGATCGTAATGTTGAGAGTGTTTACAGAAAACGCTATTGTTTTTAATACACCATGACAATTCATTAGTTATGCAGGGACATCATCATAGTAATAGTGTGTTACACTGCTGTAACTGCTTAGTCTCCTGCTTAGAGACACATTTGTGGGGGAGAAAACCTCACTAAATTGTACATTTCAATGGGAGGTGGACCTACAATGGATTACTGCACACTATGACGTCACATAGTACAGGTTAGCGTACATAAGGACAAAATTTATCGCACTCGGTAACGCAAGGAACTCGCATTCGGAACGACGGCAGTTCATATCCACTTCCGACCATCATTCAGGTTTTCCGTGATTTTCCTAAATCGCTTCGGGCAAATGTCTGTCTGGTTCCTTTCAAAAGGCACGGCCGATTTCCTTCCCCATACCTAACAAAAGCTGTAGGAGCTTGTGCTCCTCCTCTAACGACCACGAAGTCGAAAACGTTCTCAGCAGCATTTTGATGGACAAGTTGTTTGAAGTACGAATAGCAGAATCCTGAACGTTGATTCTTTGAAGAGATTGCATCCATTGGTATCCTCCACATTATATGTATCAAGACATATTCCTATGTGGTGACAATATGGGCTCTACGGACAGTGTCAGCTTGTATCGTTGGTTGGTATCGGTCCTCTCTTTTAGGGCTTTCCAGGGACAAGGGTCTCAAAAGGGACCCTTGTCACCATTACACACAGAAGGAAAACATTTCTCTGGCCGGGTGTGCGAAGTGGTTCCCGGAAGAACGGAACAGTAAGGTGGCAGGAGATATCTGGTTTGAGAAAGGTTAATTGCGGCAGGGGGAAGAGGGGTTTGACCACGATTTTTGCGAAATTGGTCGTCATATCTGCAGGCTGCTTTAGTATAGAGCATGTAGTAAAAGCTTTGTATTACTGGGTCTTTTTGTTTTTAGACCTGGTCCATGAGGAGTGTGAAGAGTGCAGGTGACACACAATGGATCTTCCACGGTGCAGGGTTGGGTCAGCCATGCAATTGGATGGTATGTGCCAGAATAAACATCTGAAGCAGCTCTTGGGTGGTGATACATAAATCACAGCTGTATATCATTACCTTAACTTTCCCCAGGAGAACATACCCGTCAAAAGCTAAGATAAAGGTATCTCTTTCTGTACACTTATACTTGGGGTCTTTCTGCACACGTCTGATAAAATGTACGCCTCACCGTTCGAGATTTTCAAATTCAAATGTTTGTAAAGCTTATGGGACTTAACTACGGGGTTATCAGTCCCTAAACTTACAAACTACTTATGAACTACTTACGAACTAGGACGGCACAAATATCCATGCCCGAGGGGGGATTCGAACCCCCGACCGTAGTGGCCGTGCTGACCGTGACTGGAGCGCCTCAGTCACCTCAGCCACCGCGGCCGGCCCGTTCGAGATTATCCCAGAGTTTCTGACCTGTTTGAAGCTTTAGGTCTTCGTGGAAGGTATGTTTAGCATTTGTAAAACGGCGGGATCAGAAGGGCACTTGCTGCTATGTACTTTAATAGATTTCAATGCGGTATGTCCGCCCTGATGCCACGCAACTGTATCAGGGGCTCTCCCCACGTGCGTTAGCAGCGCCAAGCGCTGTCTGGCCCTGTTGCGAATACCCGTGCCCCAGCGACGACGGGCACATACCCTTTTGCATACCTCGGGAGCTAGCAACTCAAGACGGGAGTAGTACGATCATCCCTGTGTCGTAAGAGAGCTAACCTACCGGACTTGCTACCGTGCTGGATTCTACATGCAAATATCGATCAACTTTAACAGTAGGTGCGGGAGATTACTGCGCACGATGGATAAATTACACCAAAGAAAACTGTAACCAATTAAGACAAAAAGTAGAGAGAAATGTTTCAGGGTGCTGGATACAAGGAATCGCGATGTCGACATCAGCGAAGCCCAATGTGAGAGACGAACCAACGTACGTAGACTTTTTCCCATCGAGCTCCCTGATGAAATGTATATTTTATACAACGGCCACAATGAAGTGCATGGCAGAGGGTCCATCGGACCACTTTCATGATATTTCTCTATTGTTCCATTCTCTAATAGCTCGCGGGGGAAAAGGAACACCTAAATCTTTCCGTTTTCCATCTGACTAATTTTCATGATCATATCTTCTTATCTGGTGGGCGATAAAAAATTTTTTCGCATTCGGAAGAGAAAGTTTGTGAAAGAATTTCGCAAATACGTCTCGTCGCTACAAAAAAAATTTGTTTTAATGATATCCAACCCAACTCGTGTATCATTCCCGTGATATTCTCTCACTTATATTGCAGTAGCACAAAACGAGCTGCCCTTTCTCCAAATCGTCTGTCAGTCTGTGAGGATCCCACAATGCGCCGCAATACACGTGTGGTGTAGGCAGTTTATTTTAGTAGAACTGTTGCATTTTATGTACTGCTAATGAAACAGTCTTTGGGTCGCCTTCCTTAAAATATTTTCTGTGTGTTCTTTCCAATTCCAGTTATTCGTAATTGTTACTCCTAGGTATTTAGTAGAATTGACGGCGCCGGCCGCGGTGGCCGAGGAGACTGAGGCGCGTTAGGCACGGTCGGCACGGCCACTACGGTCGGGGGTTCGAATCCCCCCTCGGGCATGGATATTTGTGCCGTCTTTAGTATTATCTAGTTCATAAGTAGTTTGTAAGTTTAGGGACTGATGACCCCGTAGTTAAGTCCCATAAGCTGTACAAACATTTGAACATTTGATTTTTTACAATTGACGGCCTTTAGGTTTGACTGATTTATCGTGTAAATGAAGTTTAACGGATTTCTTTTAGTGGTCCTTTGGCTGACCTAACACTTATTATTAAAGGTCAATTGCCATTTTTGCACCATACTCATATCTAAACCATTTTGCAGTTGCTTTGCTCTTCTGGTGACTTGACTAGCCGATAAATGACAGTCATCGGCGAACAGTCTAAGAGAGCTACTCAGATTGTCTCCTAAATCGTTTACAAATATAAGGAACAGTTGTGACCCTAGAAACACTTCCCTGGAGAACGCCAAATATCACTTCTACTCGATGACTTACCGTCAATTACAACGTACTGTGTCCTTTCTGACAGGAAATCACGAATTCCATCGCACAATAGTGGTGATATTACATAAGCATGCAATTTTATTAGAAGGCGCTTGTGAGTTACAGTGTCAAAAGCTTTCCGGAAATCTAGAAATACGGAATCTATTTGATATCCCTTATCGATAGGACTCATAACATGTGAGTAAAGAGCTAGCTGTGTTTCACAAGAACGATATTTTCTGAATCCGTGTCGACTATGGGACAATAGGTCGAGGTAGTCCACAATATTTGAGAAAAGTATATGTACTAAAATCCTGCAGCAAACCGACGTCAATGATATAGCCCGTAATTTTGCTGATCACTCCTACTGCCTTTCTTGAATATTTGAGTTACCTGTGCAACTTTCCAGTCTTTGGGAACGGAAAGTCCGCTAAGCGAGCGGTTGTATGGGTCTATTGCATCAGCATACTCTGAAAGGAACCTAATTGGTATACATACGGGACCGGGAGACTTACTTTTGTTAAGTGATTTCAGTTGTTTTAATATTCCAGGGATATTTATTTCTAAATTACTCGTGGTGGAAGCTGTTCTTGATAGGAATTTTGGAGAATTTGCTTTGTCTTCTCTAGTGAAGGAATTTCGGAAATCTGTGTAAAGCAATTCTGCTTTAGCAGGAATCATCAATAACATCACCATTTCTATCGTGTAATGAAGGTATTGATCGTATTTTGCCGCTAGTATACATACGACCAGAATTTCTTAGGATTCTCCACCAAATTAGGTGACACGGTTTAGTTGTGGTAACTACTGAAAGCTTCTCTCATTGACATTGGAGCTAAAACTCCAATTTCAGTAAAAGACTGCCAGTCTTTGGGATGATTGAAGCGTTTAAATTTGGCATGCGTTTTTCTTTGCTTTTGTAAGTGTTCTAACCTGTATTGTACCACGGCGGGTCAGCCCATTCTATTGTTAATTTGTTTGGTATGAATCTCAATGGTTGTAGATAATACTTTAAATGTACGCCCCATCTAATCTACACTCACATTTTTAGTTTCGAAAGACTGGAAATTTTCACTCAGGAAAGCGTTAATCAAATTTTTTTAATAAATATAATTTTCTTTTAATTTTGGTGGATTTGGAAAGTCCTATATACAGTCTCACTATGACACTGTTCACTAATCCCATTATCTGTTTTGATGATCTTTATTAGATTAGGATTATTTGTTGCTAGGAGGTCAAGTATGTTCTCTCAACCACTGAATATTCTAGTGGGTTCGTGAACTAATTGCTTGAGATAATTTTCGGAGAATGCGTTCAGTTCAATTTCGGACGGTGTTTTATGCTTGCCTCCAGTTTTGAACATGTATTTTTGCCAACATATCGAGGGTACATCAAGTCACGACCAATTAAAATTGTATGCTGTGGGTACGTTTTTTAAATTTGATCCAAGCTTTCTTTGAACATTTCTGCAATCTAATCGTCAGTCAGGGGGTCGACAAAACGAACCAATGATTATTTTGGTTGGCAGGTCTAACCCCTACCCATACCAACTCATAGGATCAATCTACTTCAGTTTCGCTACTAGGATAAACCGCCTGTGACAGCAATAAATACGCCACCACCTATTTTATTCAATGTATCTTTTCTGAACATCATTTGCCCATTTGTAAAAATTTCAGCTGAACTTATCTCCGGCTTTAGCTAGCTTTCGGTACCTATAATGATTTTAGATTCAGTACTTTTAGTGCCCGGAGCTCTGGTACTTTCCACCACACAGCTACGACAATTTACAACTGTTGGGCCAATGGTTTTTTAGATCTGTGTTCCTCCTATCTTTGACATGTATCCTTTGAGATTTACACCCTTTCTGTGTGTTTCAGAGACTTTATAAGCTAAAGAAAAAACCGCCCAGTCCACGCCACACAGCTCCCACTACCCGTGTAGCCGCTTCCTGCGTGTAGTGGACTTCTGAGCTATTCAGCAGAACCTGGAACCTCACCACCCGATGGCGGAACTCTAAGAATCTGCAGCTCACACGGTCGCAGAACTATCTGAGCCTCTGATTCAGACCCTCCACTCGGCTCTGTATCAGAGGTCCACAGTCGGTCGTGTCAACCATGCTGTAGATAGTGAGCTTTGGTTTCATTTTGCAAGCAGACTGGTAGTCTTTACCACTTCAGATAGCCTCTCAAAACCTGAGAGAATCTCTTCAGATCCATAGCGACACACAGTTCGTGAACCACCACCTACAGTTGGCTGCACCCCGTACCCTTCATGGCATCCGGGAGGACCAGTTCCACATCTGGAATGACTCCATCGGTATGCACACGAAATGCACGTTGGCTTTTCCTCCCCTCTTTGTCAGCCATCTCGCTAAGGGGCTCCTCTACCCCCCTAACGTTGGAGCTCCCAACTACGAGCAAACCCACCCTCTGTGAATGTCCGGATCTAGAAGGCTGCGTGGTGACTTCAGGATGAGCGACACCATCCGGCTCAAGAACGTTGTCCTTAACAGATAGAGCCTCAAACTTGTTCCCAAGACGAAACGGGGAGGTCTCACGATCGGTCCCCCGGAATGTCTTGCGCCGTCTGCCTCGCACTAGAGCGACCTCACACGCAACCACGGATGGGTTGTCTGCCACATTGCTAGCAGTATCAGGGCATGCCTCTGCCGCAGGCCGATCAGTGGACACGCCGGGAGTCCGTTAGTCCCCACGACGCCTCTCGATCGCAGCCTCAAGCTGTGCAACCGAGGTTAACACACCTTGTAGCTGGGAGCGAAGTGTCACCAACTCAGACTGCATCCGCACACAGCAGTCTCAGTTCCTTTTCGTGATCTCAATACCGAGAAAAACTAACGACTAGAAGGACGCGATGTAGACTATGGTAACTACGGTGAACGAAGATGACTAAAGCTGTTACTAATCCAACGCAAAACATGACAAACTAATGTCGTGAATCACACTACGGAAGAATACACTAACCAGATACTTCACGTGAATCTGAAATTTATACACACGCGAGCACACGGGAAATTTAATAAACAGAAGCAAGAACCTCACAGAACAGTCAAACTACCATCGCTTCTAGTAAGAAGCCGGTTACACTTACAAGTAGTGGGTGTGCTCTGCACTGCGCTCAAAAGAAGACTACAGTGTTTCTTAAAACGCGAATTTGAATCTCATATGCACGAGAGCACAGTAGAAATTTACAAACAAACTAAAACGCACAGACAAAAATCGCTTCTAATCAGAAGGTGGTAAAAGGCAGCGTCTGCTGTGTGTCAGCCGGCAGCTAAACAGGCACCGACCTCCGGCGGGAGGGGCCTCTTGAGTTTGACATGGCGCCTAGAACCACTCTGACATTCACGCGCGGCTATATAATTATATTTGAAATGTATGTAACTTCATTTTGAACACTTTTTTCACTCGCTGGTTTAGTTTAAAGCCATCACCAAATTGCTTATGGTGTATGATGGGCGTTGGATCCTGATGAGGTACGTAACTCTCCTCCTAGTGCCCATGCCCAACATACCCATGCCGGTTCCGCCACTTCGATGTGGGCTTTTATTTTTCTTTTCTTTCTTTCTTTTTCTGAGGAATTTTCAGAAATTGACATATTTTAAAAATGTAAGTATAAGAAACACAATCACTATACAAGAAGAAACTAAAGGAAGTCAGCAGAGATAATGAAGTTTGGAATGGTGTGTTCCATAACTAATTGTGCGAGTACCTCGATATTTATCATCGAGCCGCCGACCACCAGCAATTACTTGTTACTTTGTAATCAACTAATGACAGATTCCTAAGTAACTATACTATTCAACTAAATGACTATGTACGTGTATGCACTGCTGTCAGAATTATTCATTTGTTTTTCGCTGTCATATTGTCTTCCTCCTGCAAGTCTTCGAGGTTCGTTTCTTCGTCGACAGTTTTTAACCTGTGGAATCTGCCGTTTTGCGTATAGGCTTGCCATCTTTTCAAGTCAGTGTGGATAAGGGGCTGTACTGTTAGTGTAGTATACCGCGGCTGGCGTCAACATATTTCTTAGCTTCTCGCAAATACCGTGGAAAAAACTGTACAATCTCTGGCTCTTATCGCTTCTGCCTCAGTCACCCTTGCTTTAGTTGTTTAGAATCTTTTGTCGCGCCGGTTATCGCGTTTACCTGACGTAATCTCCCAATCTTCAGCCAGTATCATGCAGCTCTGTATCTTACTGTGATATCGATTGGTTAGACGCCAAGCACTGTCACAGGGGTGTCTTAAAGGGTACCGATAGTCTCAACATATCACTTATGTGATACATAGCACTGATACAGCACATGTTCTAATGGCCAGAGGGATTTTAAATTAGAGTTTTTCCCTGCCGATTTAAGCAATATCTTTTCAGTATTGTTGGCAATGATTTTAATGTATTGGTAAAAGTTCAGTTTCACGACTATTCGTATGCCAAGAAAGCGTGTTCCTGTGGGTTTTTTTTTTTTTTTTTTTTTTTTTTTTTTTTTTTTTTTGTTTGTGTCCAATTTCTACTGTTGGATTTCTCGGCAGAGATCCTTTCATTAGTGTGTGTGTTTTATTTCTATCCTGATCTTGTTCTTGCTCTTTTTGCACCTTGAGTAATTGGTTTTGGTAACTTCTAGGAGATTCAACGATTAGAATGATTTAATTCGCTTAAACAGTCCGTGAAGATGGCAATTTATAATTTATTTAAAGCTAACAGGTTTCGGTTATTTTAAATTGGAGACCAACAGAAACACGAATTGCAGTCCAATATTCGATTCCTCTTCTCGTTCCTCTGCTGAAACCGAAACAAAAACTTACGTAATGAAGTTCAAATTTCGGCAAATTTACGTGATACTGAAAATCACTACCTTCCTCACATTTTGCAAGATCCCCTCCCCGTATTAAGCCTTCTTGAGTGTGTGTAAGCCTAATCAGGAGTACGTAGAAGATGACGTAGGAGGCATACAGATTTACTGGCGTAAACTTTCCATCCGGCAAAATTAAGCCAACCACTCCTGAAGTTGTACTTGTGTGCCAGCGCATACTAATACCTCGTACTTATTAGTGAAGCTGTGTCGTTTTGCCTCGCAGTTCTCGTAGTGCTTTGCACTTCTAAAGAAAGTTTAATTTCAACTGTTCTGCTTTGCACTAAGTTGTTGCGAGTAGGTAGTCTCCTCAAAATAAAATCCCGGATCCTAAATACGATACGTTTCTTGCTGACAACGCTGTGATACAGCAGTGACCATTACACTTTACCCTAACATTGAAATGTAAGCAAAATTGTAGAGCATAGTCACTGCATAACAATCAGATTACGTTCTGTCGCCAACAGACTTGACTCTCTCGCAGCCAACTCCTCGAATATAGTTGGCGAAATGTCGTTGGGTGTTCCTGTATCTCCGTAAAAATTTTTCATTTTTTATTACAGCAATTAGATTTAAGCGAAGTAAATTTGTTATAATGCGCTGGTGAGTAACGGGCTTCGTTCCTGTCTGTAAATCAACATCTATCAGTGCTGCATAAAGTATTTCGAAAAATAACGTTACAGTTCGGACTAATAGTATAATTGTTGTCAGTGTAAATTTACGCAAACTCAACATGAACAGCTGTGTAGCACATGATCAATGTTTCCTAAATCCGTAGTGGATATTTAAAGAACAGCCCCTCGCTTTCAAGGAAACACAAAAGTTACAGCATAACAATATAACCCCTTCTATTAAGTAGAATACTGCATAAGAAACTGTTACAAACACTATAATAATATCACTAACAAACAATTGCTTTGTGTTGTGATTAACAACAAAATTCAGTTTTTACGCTGACTGAATCCATTCCGATCGCGACCCGACTTCTTCAGTAAATCCATGAAAGCTAATTTCGGCCAAGCCGAGTATTCGGCTTATTTCTGGCCGGAAACTAAACTGCGGACGAAACCAGTATTTTGGTCGAAACCGAATATTCAGTCGGTCCTTATTTTAAATGTCTCTCTTCAGACCATTACAAACAGTGTTGGCAACTGGTAGTAATTGTTGTTATTGTAGCATCGGCTCTTTTCTCTAGTTGGGTTCTGTTGTTTGAGGAAACAACAACAACTACTACTAAGACGTCATTCACGTACGCAACTACACAAACTATTAAACGGTTTCAATCTAATAGCTGTAATAGGGGTTCTATGATTAAGATTAAGAAGATGGTGGCCACACATCGACTTTGTGGGCAGCATTTGTTAACGCATTTCGTTTTCGTTGCATTTTAATCCACTATTCTATCCACAATTTATAAAGATTTAGGTATCCCCATCTTTGTGTATTATTAATTTTGCAGTATTGTCTTCTGAAGCTGTTCTCACGATAACTGTATTTGTCATTTTGCCTGTTTTTCCTAGCTGGGTTGACAACAGTAGTTCATGTTGAACTACAGCATTCACATATGAATCACACTGCAAAAATAGTACTCCTATATGCTGTTACTTATAATTTTTTTATTTCCCTGACCTGTCTAGCAATTACACTTGTGTAATCAAGTGTGCATATAAGAATGAAACGTTCACTCTGCAGCGCAGTGTGCGCTGATATGAAGTAGAAGGCGAGGTACTGGCAGAAGTCGTGAGGACGGACCGTGAGTCGTGTCGGGACGCTCAGTTGTAGAGCGCTTGCCCGCCAAAGGCAAAGGTCCCAGGTTCGAGTCCCGGCACACAATTTTAATCTGCGAGGAAGTATCAAGTGTGCCTATTTTCTTTAGTTCGTCGTTCAGTTATTTTCCCATTTCTCCCTTTATAATAGCTTGTTCAATATGTTCAAATGTCCCTAGACTTACAAAATAAGGACACCCCCCGCCCGCCCACACACACACACACACACACACACACACACACACACACACACACACACACACACACAGAGAGAGAGAGAGAGAGAGAGAGAGAGAGAGAGAGAGAGAGAGAGAGAGAGAGAGAGAGAGAGAGAGAGAGACGGCCGCCCAGTCCACAGCATGACGCCTTTAGCCGTCTTGTTAGCTCCTCATGAATAAGCTTCAAATTTCACACAGGCTGGCCACGTTTGACTCCTCCGTACGGCCTGCCAAGAGAAAGCTCGGACCGGCGCCTATGCGAAGTCACTGGCACGTTGCAGGCGCCACCGACCTCTGCGTCCACGCAAGCGGGATGACCGCACTCAGCTTTCGCTGATGCCTCGATGCGACGCCGACGTAGCGCGAGAAACTGGCTGCTTCCACCACCATCTAGTTTCACAGTGCTATTGCTGGCAGTTTAACTTTACATGTCATCACTATCTCCCAGGTCCTCTCGACCAAAGCTGACACCCAAACCTTCAGATGTCAGACACTCAGATCCACACCAAACGTTGTATTTCGATAGAGTATCAACCGAAACATCTATATAATTCCTGATTTTTGCTGCCGTCCAGTAGAACGTGCGTAAATTATAATAATAAGTAACATCAAACCTACGGATTAGAGAAAAGCGTGTTTGTGAGGGGGCAATCAAGCCACGCCACCATGAGTTAGTTGGTAGAGCGTTAGCTTGTGGTGCAGAAGGTCCTGGGTTCAAGCCCCAACTCGCTCTAATTTTTTTTTCATTGTTTAAACTATAGTACGTTGGAAATTGTTAAAAGGGGCGACGTGTTCCTCATATGTAAAAGGACTGTTTCCATTTTGTAGCAATGTGTTATTGGCAGTTTACTCTTGCTTCGTTTTATTTGAAAGTAGGAAACCTGTACAGTGTTATTACTTTAATTACGTTTATTGTTTTCAACATTACTATTTTTTGTTATTGTTATTACTATTATTACTATTATACAGCTGTATGTGTGATGCAGTTTTATTATTATTATTATTATTATTATTATTATTATTATTATTATTATTATTATTATTATTATTCATATGTTCTGATTATGTTCGTTTATTCTGTGAAACTACGAATAAACCCTACAGATTACCTACTTTCAAATAAAACGAAGCAAGAGTAAACTGCCAACAACACATTGCTACAAAATGGAAACAGTCCTTTTACATATGAGGAACACGTTGCCCCTTTTAGCAATTTCCAACGTACTGTAGTTTAAACAATGAAAAATTTAAGGCCTAGATGGGGTTTGAACCCAGGACCCTCTGCATGACAATCTAATGTTCTACTTATTAACCCACGGAAGGGTGACGTGATTATGCCTCACAGATACGCTTTGGCTCTATTCCGTAGGTTAGTTGTTACTTATTATTATAGTTTATACACGTTCTACTGGACGACAGCACAAATCACGAATTATATAGAAGTTTAGGTTGATACTCTATCGATATACAACATTTGGTACGGATTTGAGTGTCTGACATCTGAAGGTTTGGGTGTGAGCTGCTCTCTCCTGAGAAGACCAATTGTTAACTCACTCCGAGCACAGACAATTTAATCTCAAAATTACTTTTAACCGTGGAAGCAAGCATGTCCGCCGATTCAATATTACACTGCGAAAGTCATGGCTGCCACCTTGTCGAAAATTCAACGCGGAGTTGGCAGATTGTATTTCTGTTCGACTCGTCCGAACTGGGCAACTTTCTAAATCAAACTTCAGGACTATACTGTTATTGTTGACTCAATTACATTTTCAAATGATGTTGGTATTTCAAATGTCATACCCTGACTTTCGCCAAGCATATTGCAACATAGGCTTACACACAGGTGCAGCAAACTGATTGTAAATCACAGAGTGAAGTTTCAGGATGAAATAATGATCATGTAGCTTCACTTGTGGTTTGGCACCTCGGCCCCGAAGTCATTTCCATATTCAGCACGTCGCAAATTGGTCCCTAATATTTGGACCACATGTGTGGGATTAATTATCTTCATATACCTGAACTATACACAGTTTACACAGCAACTCGTTTGCGAACACTCCAAAGAGACAAATGCGTATTGCAGTTAACACCAATCACGCTATTGGAGCACTGGTTAGTGCAGCCACACTAGTATGCCACCATCTAGTGTCGCTAGCAAAGTAAGGCGTTTTGCATGGAAATTACGCACACCACTGTTTTGTTTATGAATGCTTTGGTACGGTTCCGACCGTTCGAGGTCGCAGATATCCCTTGTTAGATGTCTTCTCCCTATTACTTCCTCCAGCGTGCTGAACGGTACATGCTGTCACTTCCGGCATATAGAACAGGAAGCCACGAATAAAGGGGCCCATGCATTTGGATTATTATAATAAAACGGGTAAAGGGAGGGAGGACTTGTTTCCTACTTCTCCATGGTTTTCCGAATTTCTAAACCTTCCTCTTCGTCGAGATCATTGGGGGAGGGGTGGGGGCAGAGGGACCTTACAGAACGCCCTTGGGGTATTCCAGAAATCACGTAAACATCTGTCGATTTAGATATTATCTTATAAAATTCTGAATGCTGTCACGAATCTATTCCAATACTAATACAGACTTTTAATATACTAAGAACGAAATTAAAGTCAGCTCACAAACTTTCACGAATCGTGTATTTGCCCACTAAACGGCAGAGCGAAACTGTATCGAATGGCTTTCGGAAGTTGATAAATCGGCATCCATCTGACATTGTCTACGGTGCACTACAACCATAGAGGAACATTATAAACTGTATTTCGCAAGACCTCTGTTTATGGAGCCCACGTTGGTTTTTATAGAAGACATTTTGGTTCTCCGGAACCGTTATTCAAATAACCTATATTCTGAATCTGGTGAATTACGGTCAGGACCATAGGTAGAAACACAAAGGACCAAAAACGATCGTGGGGAAAAGAAAAACAATGGCAAGTTCAACAAAAAACGTAAAAATTGCGTCGGACAGGGCCTGTATTTCATTGATACTTACTAGCTCCACCAGCTACGCTCCACCAGCTAGCTACGCTAGTATCACGATGTCATAGCTACGGTGAGGAATGGCAAATAAAACATACATCTACACAGTAGGCGACTTCATAACCGGTTGGCCTAGGAGAACTCATTGGTGTACAACAGCAACGATAACTTCCAAATTCATAAAAATTGCTTGGACCTTTCGTAACCTGTCGCTGTTGGAAGTGTAGCCCGTCAGCAGATCTACACTCGTCTAGACCAGCGAGAGCACGGCACTACGGCGCAAACGATTGTCTAGAGTGTTCAAAAATGTACAAATGTTTGTTAAGCTTAAGGGACTTAACTACGGGGTCAACGGTCCCTAAACTTACGTACTACTTATGAACTACCTTATACTAAAGACGACTCAAACATCCATGCCCGAGGGGGGATTCGAACCCCCGACAGGGAACGGCCTCGCGCATCGAATCATAGCGCCTCAATGCGCCGGTCGCTAAGCCGCGGCCTGTCGAGAGTGGAAGCCAAGAAAATAGCTATGTAGAGATTCAAATATGTCTCTCGTCGGTCAAGGTTAACGAGTTGTAAATGAAATAAGAGTGGAAATAATCTAGCTCACAACTCAACGGTCCGTCTTATGTCGAAACGTGTACATGTGATGAATACAGCAAGAGAAGATGCAAAGAAGGACCACCACATTTTTTTAATGTTGAAAATTACGAGTGTGATATGCCTCCAAATGGATAGAAGAGTACACCTCTACACGCTACAGGACGGGGCTGATGCACACTACATATTCAGGACAGCGGTTCAGATCCGCCTCCGGCAATTCAGATTTAGGTTTTTCGTGATTTGGGAGAATCACTCCGCATGAATGCTGCGATGTTTCACTCAAAAGGGCACAGTCAATTTCCTCCCATATCCTTAACGAAAGTTGTCCCAGCTTGTGCTCCGTCTCTAGTGAGCACGCTGTCGGTGGAACGTTGAACCATAACCTTACTTGCTCCTGACGTATAACAAAACACGTAACATCCCACAATACGATCGTAATTTCTAGAGTGTGCAGTTTCTCGAATACCAATTTCCACAAGACCGACTTCCTTTAATCTGCTCATTTAATTTACAGACCAAACAACAAGGAAAAAGGGATCGATGGAAAATGAGTTTTTTTTTCTTTTTATGTACCGATCATAGTTTATATATTAACATAGAGCTTTCCTCCTATTTCTTACAACTGGAGTGTGAGGAAACAGCTGTGGCCCGATCAAGTGAATATCCCGCCATTAGCTGAGAGTGATTTGGGTAACCCCAGAAAACCCATGGGGTTGGCCGACCCGAGAATTGAATATGAGCCTGTCGAATGCGAGTTGAGGACGCTAGCTCCGAACCCTTAGTGAATATTCCCTACGATTTTCACAGGTAACATTTCAGTATACATCGTAAATCAGTCTGTATATTACTTATACTTTTTAAATCGGACGCCTCTGTATCATTCACTGTTTCAGACAGTTTTATAAAAGACTGTTGCCGAGGAAGCATTAATGCCGGCATCTTCTGCATTTAGATGCAAATTTAATGAGATCTGACAACTGAAGAGACATGTACACGTCGTACCTATAAAGGTGTCCGTACCTTTGTATTTTTTACTTTTTCTGTTTTGTTACTGGGCTACTAAGTACTTTAATAGAAAAACAGGCGGTCCACATAGTGAAATAAGTTAAGGACGCTAGAATAGACTGTTCTGGATTTTTTCCAGAAAGCGTGTCTTGGTATCTCCCCCCCCCCCCCCCCCCCCCGGCTGTATACCACTACTGTTCGAAATCTTGTCCTACAATCTCCTAGATGGGGCCACATTAATAGGCGATCGTCTACAGATTTAACGATAGCAAACTAACTCCATTCGCAGAAGCGACAGTACAACTTTTTGTGAAGGTCACCATGCAAGTGCGGAAGTGGAGGGGCTCCTATTTTTCTCCAGTCGTAGCCAGAACGAAAGGACGGAAGCGGACTTCCGCTAAACCTGGGCCTTGCAAACGTTCCAAGGAAGTCCGCAGACTGCAACCAGACATGTGGTGCCAATCATGCAGTCGTGTTCACATATTTTAATAATAATAAAATATGACAAAATCTTACAATGTTGATACAATCCTTTTAAAATGAACAGCAAATTAAGTACTGGGAATGTCCGCAGTTATAATGCAAAGTTACATTCTGCGGATACAGTAATCGACGCACCCATGTTGATAATCTAGCCAGAGTTACTTATTTACTTGATTAAATTAAAATCTGGACTAAACTACAATCAACCTAGTTTTGTCTTCCTCCCTAAAGAAATTTACTTCTCCCTCCCATTAGGGATTAGTTCCCTACATGATGAATTACTACCCTTTCTGCTTGCCGGTTAACCGATTCCAATTCCGGATATCCTCTCCCATACAAAAACTAATCAGATATATTTGTCTGTTCACGAAAAATTGCATTTATATTTCGACGGTCAGCTGTGAGGCCTTGCACCAAGCGATAATCTTATAGCCGGCCGCGGTGGCCGAGGAGACTGAGGCGCTTCAGTCACGGTCTGCACGGCCACTACGGTCGGGGATTCGAATCCCCCGTCGGGCATGGATATTTGTGCCGTCTTTAGTATAAGGTAGTTCATAAGTAGTTTGTAAGTTTAGGGACTGATGACCCCGTAGTTAAGTCCCATAAGCTTAACAAACATTTGAACATTTGATAATCTTATAAGTGGTGTTCATATGGTAACTATTTCTAACACCGTGACGTCCCTGAACACAACTGTGTCGTCTGCTACCGCTGAACATGTACTGCATGTTGAAAGGTCGCTAATAACCTCTTAATATTAACATGTAGATTTTGGTCTGCCGTTTTGCTGTTTCAAATTTCTGCTGAACACAACCCGTAGTCCAACAAAGTTGACTGTTGACTGGTGCTTCTAACTGCTGTAGCTTGTGCACACTATATAAATAACAACTATTTTAGTATCCCTGTAGAAGGCAAATATAGCAGGTAGGAGTGCAGGGTTTGTCAGTATATAACTTCTTGTAAACTGATCACAGACCGTAATGCTTGAAATGTAGTTTCTAATGTTTCTATGAGACTGCAATTAATTAGTAACATCAATAACACAATTTTCCACAGCTTGTCTTGGAGAGAAGTTGATGCCCTTTCTAACAGACACTGGGATTTAGTGCTAACTGATCATACTTCCACATAACCTAAAAGCATATGAACGTGCTTGGCAACCAGTGGATGGACTGTAAAGCAATTCTTTAATGATATTTTCACTCTGCAGCAGAGTTTGCGCTGATATGAAACTTCCTGGGGGATTAAATTTGTATGCCGGACTGTCTACCGACTGAGCTATCCAGGCACGCTTCACGGTCTGTCCTCACAGCTTTACTTCTGCCAGCACCTCGGCTTCAACCTTCTAAAAGAGCTACTCCTGCAACGTCCGCAAGACAACTCCTGGAATTTTGAAAGGTACGGGCGGGGTACTGGTGCAAGTAAGGCTGCGAAAAGAGGCTATGAAGCGTGCCGGGGTAGCTCAGCCAGTAGAGCGCTTGCCCGCCAAAGGCAAAGGTACCAGGTTCGAATCGCGGTTCCGCCACACAATCCGCCTGGACGTTTCGTTGCAACTCTTGCTCGTATGCATGTTTAAGGTATGTAATTTCTTCTACTACGAGAAAGGGTCTTACATATGAAGACCAGTATATATGTTGATGAATGGAGAACTTTCTGACCTCTAGGACTTCGATGGCATCTGTATCTCTTCTCGTCAAATCGAAAATACATTCGGTGTACGTTAGATATGGGTGAAAAGAGTATTTTCCAGAGTTGCTGATGATGTAAGAAAAATATCTGAATTTACTAACATATGGTATATCGAAAATACTGGCAAGTTATTGTCAATTAAATGTCTATTTTTAGGGGCCAACGTACTGTCTTCAGTGCCTCAGAATAAGAATGGGAAAAATCGAGATGGAAGAAAGCATAGCCAACTCAATTACACGAAATAGATATTTTCCAATCGCAAGTAATTTAAAAATAGAAATAACAGAAAAATTGCAAGCATTAACTTTTTGTTTCATTCCATGTACTAGTTTTCGAACCTTTTCTGATTCGTCGTCAGGTAGTGTACAGGATGTTACGTAAGTATTTTCTTTATTTCCTTAGCGTGATGCTGTATACTGGCTCTGTAACAAGATGATGGAAGATGCTTTCATTTATCGCCACGTGTTTACAAGTAGATTTGTATTCAAAATTGATTTTATACTAGCTCTAACAGTACATGTGGCTTTGAATATGTTGTGGACTGATTTAACACAATTTTAAGAAGTTTATAATTGACATGCTGCTGAAATAGCTTTGGGTCACAGGATAATTCAGCTAAACTGTCCGCCTTTACAAGTCCAAAACTGTTTTGAAAAACGTAACTCTGCAAATTGAAGTCCTCTCAGCACGATATACAGTGTGTTTCAGGAGGAATAGTACATATTTTAGGAGTAATAGTGTGGACGAAATGCAGTAAAATTGTATATAACATATGTCCAATTTTTATTGCGTACAGAAATACAGCTGTTAGTATATAACCCAAACAAACTTAAAGCAAAAGCAGATCGGACATTTCTCTGATTCTTCCGCCGGTTCTTAGTAGCACATCATATTGAATTAAAAAGCACAATTTTATGTATGTTTCATGAGTTTTTGACTGTTAACCGGTTT
Organism: Locusta migratoria; assembly: GCA_026315105.1. Lineage (NCBI taxonomy): Eukaryota > Metazoa > Arthropoda > Insecta > Orthoptera > Acrididae > Locusta > Locusta migratoria. Next base: position 637,166,622 of record CM048755.1, on the reverse strand, counting down.
TATGCTTACAAGACCATCTTCAGTCTTCAAAGTGTATGCAGACACATTCCACCTGTTCAACTGTATCTATCGTTTTTGTAGATGTGGTATACTAATAGCAAGTTCTGTTCCACACGTGTGATATTTCTTGAATCCGTCATCTTCTGAGGTAAGTCTCTCCTCTCCCCCTCCAAGGACGCTTCGTATATGCTCCAGGATCCTGCAACAGATGGCTTTCAGTGATACCAATAATTTTAATTCCGTGGATCCTAGCACTTATCGTTCTCGAACGGGACTTGGTCTCTGCTCTTTTTCAGTTGCGGCAAATGTAATTAAACAACTAACAAACATTTTACCAGCCAGTGAACCACATTTTTTATGAAAAATGACAGCTGTGCCATATCTCTGTCGAGGGAGGAATTTGCAAGGTTTTTCCTTTTTTTTTTTCCTTCCTTAGTATCAAGAAAGAGCATTGAGATTTGTTGTCCTACTGACGGTATCATAAAGATGAAAAAAATTCTAGCTAGGTAAAAATTAAGAGGGAAATCAACCGTCGCCTGTTTCAGTACTCGCACTCAGCAATTTAGGAGAAAAAGTAATTCCGAGAACAGGCCAGAGCATCAAGTGGTGTCTACCACCAGCGAACAATACCGTGATATTACAAATCACGGCACGAGTAGGGAAAATCCTAAAATTTGAACTAATGGTGAATGCTTGTGCATCGTCACAGGATGCCCGAACTGCAAATATTTCACATTAATGCAACGGCGGCGCGTCCTTGTGTTCACTGGTTCATAAACCTCCGGAAAACAGCGCGTCGTGGAAAAAAGTGAATAAAATGAAAAGGTTTTTAAACTATCATTCTTCGTTTCGTTCCATAAGATAATTTTATATTCACATTCAAGGTATTTTTATAGCATGAAAAACGTTTTACGTCGCGGAGACAGCACGTAGCGCGGCTGCTTAAAATACGCGGCAGTGGCCAGTCCTGTGAAGTTCGCACCCCTTTTTTGGAAAATTTAAATTTTTTTCAGAGTTCTAGACAGATATGCAATAGTTCTGGAGTTCTCTGTACAAAATTTAAATAGTTCTGCAAAATTTCGCCGAAAAATACGAAAAATTACCACAAAATTAAGTTTTTTCAAAATAATTTTTTGCCTAATTGTACAAACATAGTTCTGATCACAGTTCTAAATAGCTCTCAAAGAGTTCTGCAGAAAATCCTAATGATATTTTTTTGCTCAGATAATAGTTCATGAGCTAATCGCGTAAATGAGGGACATAAACTACACAAAATTGCGCCAGAGTCGTGTGAAGTTGGCACCCCCTTTTTTCAAAAATGTAAATTTTTTTTCAGAGTTCTGGACAGATATGCAATAGTTCTGGAGTTCTCTGTACGAAATTTAAATAGTTCTGCAGAATTTCTCCGAAAAAATAGTAAAAATTACCACAAACTTGAATTTTTTTTAGATTTTTTTAATTAATTATTTGCCTATTAGCACAAACATAGTTCCGATCACAGGACTGCAGTGGCCGTAGTGTTGCAATGCGCATGCGCAGCTGAGGTTCAAATTCTCTTGTAAACCCACTGGAGGCAGCATATGCGCGCTCCCACGGCAGGGAGGAGGCGAGAGGAAACGCCGCTTAACATTGGCGTTGGAGGTTGTAGACACACCAGCTCTTGGCTACTCGAATCTGGCGGTTACGCACGAATGGTCCCTAAGCAAGACAATGAAGCTACTGCGCACCTCACCTTGCGCATGCGCAAATCCCCCATGAAGACATTATCCGCCCTTCATATTTGTTTTTAGCGCACTGAAGACTCATAAAGAACGCGTCATATTTTGGAAAATATCTTATAATTGTAAATTAAAAGACGCATCAACTATAAAAGCCTTCAGAAGATCGGATCATGTATAATAATGAAGTCACTACTCTCCACCTAGCAATAACAGCAGTGTGGTTAGCGGCATCGCAATACGCTGTCGAAGGTAGTGGGTTCAAGACCGACAGCAATTTTTTTAAACCCAATCTCTTTAACAGATATGGGGAACAATGACTTTTCCATTGTTACTTGCCACAAATACTTTGGACGTTTTTGCATGTGTGTCGCGATTTTGAGAGTAAATGGCATTTATACTCTTCGTTGTAACATATATTTGACTGTTTGAAAAGATGTGGGGAAGAGCAGCCTTTGCTCATGAGTAAGGTTAGGTGGGGTGCTGCTTGCCGTGTCACGTGACCCCGGAGGTAGCTCGTGTCTCCATCGTAGCATTCATTCTGTTACAGTCACTTAACAGTGTAATCTGCTACTGTGTTTTATTATTCACGTGTACATTCATATGTTCTTGGTGCTTATTATCAAATGAAAGTGAACAACGTTCAGTATCTTTTATAAACAAATTGCTCAGCTTTAAGCTTGGAGAAGTGTGAAAACTTGGTAGGCTGACGACTCAGCTAGAGTTGAAGCAAGCACAAACAAGCTGAGATAAGACATTCTACATATCTTGACGAAAATATATCTAAAGGGCGGGGGGGGGGAGGGGGGGGGGAGAGAAAACGGGGCGCTTTTCCCCGGCGCTCCATTTGCAGAGGTGCGCCAAATTGTCTCTTTAAGGGGGGTTGACACGAACATGTATCGTTGGCGCACGTTGACTTGCGCACATCGAAATGTACGTGTGAACACCCAAATTCGCAACTTGCGCAAGTAAAAATGAAAGTTGAGGTCGAGTCAACTTATTTGCGCAAGTTGGCTTTCCCCCACTACTTTTTCATCGTTTCCGCAAGATGGCCGCTGGTGTCAAATAACATATGTAGTCGTTCGCGTGTTGGTTTTGATCTCTATTTTTTTTAATTGTGAAACGCAATGCCAGTTACAAGAAAGTGTCCGTTGCACTTTACAATCCAGTTTCTGGAGCTCTACGAAGAACGTCCGTGTTTATGGAACATTCATCTTCAAATTTATAAAGATAGAAACATGAAAGAGGACGCAATAAAATCAATCAACAGAATGCGAGAAAATGTGCCACAGACAGATGAGAATGCGGTGAAGGCAAAAATAAGGAATTTAAGGAACGCTTACCTAATCGAGAAGAACAAAGTTAGAAATTCTATGAAAAGTGGCTCATCAAAAAGTGAAATTTATGTACCTACATTGCCGTGGTTTAACATTGCTGATCGGTTTTTTTAATAATATTGTGGCGGCAAGAGAAACAATTTTTCTTCTGAATAGTTGGGCCCACCAGACTCAATAAATGCCGAAACTTGCTCAAGTTCATTCTAAAATGATTTTCGAATGATGCTTCGTCCTCATTTTCTAACTCCCAAATCAGAACTGTGGAAGCTCCCAACTCATTTCTCCTCACGATCCACTTTCGCACCCAATATCTGCGTCTTCTCTTCTTCCGATCCAAGCAATCGGTAATTTTTTACATTGCAATTAAAGCAACAACGCGGATGCTCGCACGTATCAAATCATTTGGCGCCATTTTGAAAAGCTACACTGGACTTGGTAGGACTGGAAACTTACGCGGGCGTGTGAACGATCACTTGCGCGAGTTGAAGTCCATTGGCGCACGTAAACATGATCGTGTCAACTCTCCTTTAGACGTCGTGGGGGGGCGCCTCCGAAACATCGTCGCGCTGAGCGGGGCCGCGTCACTATCAAGATACAGCACTGAACGAAGTGATTCCCCAGTCATCTGCCGCCACTGCATCTATCTCATCAGAAGCACAAGACTAGGTCCGCCCATCGAATATCCTGCTTGTCCCCATCAAGCGTACAAAATGTATTTCCAAATTTCTCCATCGCTGCCGTCCGCCACTCAAAAACCTACGTTCAATATACATTTCAATAATCTGCTGTGGTACTGCAAGCTTATTTTGAAGGTATTAAACGACCGATCTCTGTCTACGCCCGCGTCATCTGGATGAAATACGAATAGGAATAGTGTCAACACACCGCTCTCCCAGCTGTTGTCGGCTTTCCAGATCTACGAACCGCTATGTCTGATTTATGAATCACTTCAAATGGCCTCATAAGGCTGAATATTCTCCCTGACAGTAACGGGAATTCAACCCCAGTATTCTGCATAGCAGTAGACACACTAACCGTTAAGCTAAGGTGACGAACGAGAAATTTAGGGTACTAAAGGGAAGCCGGCCGCGGTGGCCGAGGGGACTGAGGCGCTCCAGTCACGGTCTGCACGGCCACTACGGTCGGGGGTTCGAATCCCCCCTCGGGCATGGATATTTGTGCCGTCTTTAGGATTAGCTAGTTGATAAGTAGTTTGTAAGTTTAGGGACTGATGAAATGTTTCAAATATTTGTATAGTCTATGGGACTTAACTACGGGGTCATCAGTCCCTAAACTTACAAACAACTTATGAACTACTTACGAACTAGGACGGCACAAATATCCATGCCCGAGGGGGGATTCGAACCCCCGACCGTAGTGGCCGTGCAGACCGTGACTGGAGCGCTTCAGTCTCCTCGGCCACCGCGGCCGGCGGCAGGTAGTTTAGCAGCGATCTCTCAGCCTAGGGAGCTCCTTTCTCGTAATCTTGTCTCCTTCACGCCGCTCCGAATCTTACCCGACACAGTACGTAAGGAGCTACCTTAATCACCACCTTCCCTGCCTGATATCACAACGCCTAATGAAAATACTGATGTAATTATTGATCGTGTGTTACTACATACAGCAGGTACATTATGGAATTAGCATTTGCATCTAATATCAGCATATTTCTGAAAGAGAAATTGTCGGTCTTAGTTGCTACGGTTCACTGCCGAGGTGGGTGGCTTGCGTGCCTCGATGATACAGATAGCAGTACCGTGGGTGCAACCACAGCGAAGGGGTATCTGTGAAGGGACCAGACAAACGTGTGGTTCCTAAAGAGGGGCAGCAGCCTTTTCAGTCTTTGCAGGGGCAACAGTCGGGATGATTGAGCTGGAATTGTAACGTAACCTAATGTGGCTTTGCCATGCAGTTACTACGGACGGCTGAAAGCAAGGGGGGAAACTACAGCTGTTACTTTTCCAGAGGACATGCAGCTTTACTACATGAATATATGATCGCATCCTCTTGGGTAAAATATTCCGGAAGTAAAATAATCCCCCATTCGAGGGACTACTCAGGATGTGGTCCTTAGGAAGGACAACACTGGCATTCTACGGATCGGAGCGTCGAATGTTAGATGCCTGAATCGGGTAGACAGGTTGAAGTTCTACTAGGGATTTGTGAAGTTCGGTGCAAGGATGAACAGGATTTTTGGTCAGGTGAGTACAGGGTTATAACTACAAAATTAGTTGGTGGTATTACAAGAGTAGGTCTAATACTGAATAAGAAAATAGGAATGCGGGTAAACTACTACGAACAGCACAGTGATCTCATTATCGTAATCAACAGAAGCAACATCGACCAGCCGCGCGGGAGTAGCCGAGCGGTCTGGAACGCCACGGAGGTTCGAATCCTCCCTCGGGCATGGATGTGTGTGTTGTCATTAGGTTAGTTTAGCTTAGTTTAAGTAGTTTGTAAGCTAGGGACTAATAACCCAGCAGTTAAGTCTCATAGATTTCCATACATTTGAACTTTCTGAATAACATCGACCACAGTAGTACAGTTTAATATGCCAACTAGCTCTGCCGATGATGAGGAGATCGAAGGCATGTATGAGAAAGTAAAGGAAATTATTCAGACAGTTACTGCATTAGTCACGCATCAGTGATTCACACTGTTGGCTATGCACTGCAGCACCAGTAAGTATTTGAGGTATAAATGGCAAATAACAGGTTGTACAAAGACCCCAGAATAGAAGATATAGCCCTATGTGAAGTGACGACCATGGTGTACTCAGTATTGAGAGTTGCCGCGAATAGTTACTACAACCGATGCTAGAAGCCTCGGCGTTGAATCGTAGTTCTTGATATGTTGCTGGGATATAGCAGTCCATGCTGTTTCCATATGGTGATGTGGTATACCAATGGGCGGTACATACCGGACCAGTAACAATGATCAAACGTTTTCGATGTGCGTGAGATCGGAAGAACACGGAGGCGAAGGCAGCAATTGCAGTGAGAGTGGTGACCAAGTCCTAACTTTGAGCGCACGTGTTGTCTCGTATTATCCTGTTCCAATGTGGCAGTCGACAAGCTCTGAAAACAATGGAGCCAACAGGTTGCAACACTTTAAGAGCTGCAACGTTGGTTGGTTAGTGTATTCGATCTCCAAACCATAGTACCGGTTTCAGGGACCAGTTTGGCGACGTGTAAGGCAACAGTTCAAATGTTTTACCATAGTGTCTCCAGACAACAAAACAATCATCGTGGTAGCAGAACTGGGATGCATCAGCACAAGCCCTGTCGTTCCAGATTCTGCCTGCACCACCACGATGGTGAGATTACAGCCTGAAAACGCCGTGGTGAGATACTACTGAACTGTTGCCGTATATATCGCCACACTGGTTCTGCACCCAGGGTCATGAGTCGTGGATTCTACCCCTGCATTGCCGGTGCCTTAATCAGCCAGCTCTGTATTTTAAATACTCAAATGTTTGTAAATCTATCAGACTCAATTGCTGGGTTATTAGTCCATAGCTTACAAACTACTTTAAGGTAAACTAACCTAAGGACAACATACACCCATGCCCGAGGGGGGAATCGAACCCCCGACGGCGAACGGCCGCGCGCACCGCAGCACGGCGCCCCAGTACGCTTGGCTACTCCGCCGCGGCCCAGCCTGATATCTGACGTGTTGAAACATGTCGATGGCCACGTTGCAACAGGACAGTCACGCAGTGTTCAGAGAGTATTACTTGGCCGCTCACCTGACCGCACTGCTGTCTTGGCCTCCCAGTTCTGATCTCTTGCCTATCGGAAACGTTTCGTCGGCAAATGCAGAACGATTGGCCGGCGAGACAAGCCACTGCTTCAACAGGTCAACTTTGGTAAATACATTGAAGCAGCATCGACATATATACCAAAACACATCCAGGGTCTCTCTGATTCAATGTCGACGGGTGTAACAGTTGTTAAAGCCTGCAATGACGGCAACACTCAATACTGCCTCACTCCACATGGAGTTATAATTTCAATTATGTGATATTTGGATATTTGTACTTCGTGCAATCTTACAAATAAATTTGTCTGCTGTATCTCCGGTCTTTCTGGATGCTGTATTTGGTCCACCAGCAGTGCTGTAAGCATACCTAGTGCTAATGTATTTCGTAGCTAAGCGGGAGAATTGTTGAAAAAGTTTCAACTTTTGGAAGGACATCACATACCGAATGAACTTACGAAAAATTCTCGATGCTTCGACAGTGTCGTTTCCGATATACAGGATGCAGCGTAATAATATTCCAAACTTTCAGGGATGATTGAGAAGGGTTAATGTATCAGAGGTACGGGACCCTGGTCTGAAAATGGCCGAGCAAAAATCCAATCTGTTTCTGCCTTAGGCCAAACCACCTAAATAAAAAGCCTGAGCACTGTCGTGTCACGTCACACATGGTAGCATGCGGCCGGATAGCTAACTGGCTGGCCACAGTCTCAGAGGGTTGTGCCAACACCAACTACAAGACAAAGCCTCACAGCTGGCCGTGCCTACGTCACACGCAGCTCACTGTCCGCTGGGGCACACCCAGCGCCTCGCAGCGGCCGGCCAATAAGCTGGCAGCCGCGGCCTTCACGTGTGACGTAGACACGGTCAGCTGTGAGGCTTTGTCTTCTAGATGGTGTTGGTTGTGCCCCAACAACAAGCCATTCAGCCACGCGAGCGCGGCCTCTTCTGTGTGACGTGACACGACAGCGGTGTTTGTTGAGTTCAGGTCACATAACTGACCATAGATGTGGAGAAAGCTTTTGACAATATTGACTGGAATACACTCTTTCAAATTCTGAAGTCAGCAGGGGTAAAATACAGGGAAAGGAGAGTTATTTACAACTTGTACAAAAGCCAGACCGCAGTTATTAGACTCTAAGGGCATGAAAGGGAAGCATTAGTTGGGAAGAGAGTGAGACAGGGTTGTAGCCTTTCTCCTATGTTATTCAATTTGTACATTGAGCAGGCAGTGAAGGAAAGCAAGGAAAATTTTGGCATAGGGATTAAAGTTCAGGGGGAAGAAATAAAAACATTGCGTTTTGCTGATGACTTTGTAATTCTGTCAGAGACAGCAAACGACCTGGAAGAGCAGTTGAATGGAATGGACAGTGTGTTGAAGAGAGCGTATAAAATGAACATAAACAGGAGCAAAACAAAAATAATGGAATGCGGTCTTAGAAAATCGGGTGATGCTGAAGGAATTAAATTAGGTAACGAAACAATGAAGGTGGTAGATGAGTTTTGTTACTTGGGTAGTATAATAACATGCGATGGTCGCAGTACAGAGGATATAAAATGCAGAATGGCAATGGGAAGAAAAGCATTTTTGAAAGAGAAATTTGCTAACATCGAATATTAATTTAATGGTAAGGAAGTCTTTTCTGAAGACATTTGTGTGGAGTGTTGCCTTGTACGGGAGTGAAACATGGACGATAAGCAGTGCGTACAGGAAGAGAATAGAGGCTTTTGAAATGTGGTGCTACAGAAGAATGCTGAAGATTAGGTGGGTAGATCACATAACTAATGAAGAGGTATGAACAGAATTGGCGAGAAAAGGAATTTTTGGCATACCCTGACTAAAAGAAGGGATCGCTTGGTAGGACACATTTTTAGACATCGAGGAATCGTAAATTTAGCATTGGAGGGAAGTGTTTGGGGTAAAAATCGCAGAGGGAGGCCAAGAGACACGTATAGTAAGCAGATTCAAGTGGATGTGGGTTGCCGTTCTTATGAGGAGATGAAAAGGCTTGCTCAGGATAGAGTAGGGTGGAGAGCTGCATCAAACCAGTCTCCGGACTGAAGACCATAACAATAACAACTGACCACATAACTAGGGCTACCTTTTCCTATTTGCTTTTGAGGGAACGACTGATCTGGGGGTTCACACGAGCCCTCAGTCCAAAGCGAGGTGACGTTCCATTATGGTAGAACAACATTCGTTGACAAGTAAGTGGGATATGTTCCAGGAACCAATGTAAGCCAGTATCGATATATGTATTCCACTGTCACGTCACAAGTACAAGCACGATTTTCGCTTTTAACTTCCGCCCCCTGTCGTTTCTGGACGAATGTCCCTTGCCTCATATTGCCCCAATGAGCCTTGTGATCGGAATCCTCGTTCCCCTAAAACTGGTTGGTTAAGGGCCGGCTTAGCGAGACGGGAGCCACTGCATGCCAGCCGCACCATAATGGGGTGAGCACACACTGAAGCCGGTGGAAGCAGTGGTGCAGGCTAATGAGGTTCCGGCCGCTTCCACACAGCGACGGCTGGTGCAGCACAGCAACGCGGGGGCTATAGTCGAGCCGCCGAAGGAACGACTCTGACAGCTAGCGGCTATGTTGCCAATACTGCTACGTGGCTGTTTGTTGTTACGCCGTGTCGGTCGCCGGCATACGAATATCACGTCCGAAAATTTTGGGACCGTTGGTATGTACTAATAAAGCGTGAACGAACGAGAACAATCACGAAGTAATGAAAAACACTCTTTTTCGGTTAAAAAGAAAAGGTTTAGAAATATATGTCGAGTTAAAGCTTCATATGTTCCAGTATCCCGTTAAATATAATGTATCATTTAGTCTTTAGCCAAAGTTCGCTAGTTGAAGAATGTTGTTTATATATTTCATCTTATCTAACTATTTTCCACAGACTTGCTGTTATTACTCGGACACTGTATTGTGGCAGTCTGCCGAGAGGGTAAACAAATAAGTACTACCACTTTAAAAGTAGTAAAACCGTCACTTCCAGTGAAATGATTTGTCTTTTTACATAAAGAGTTTTTGTCTCATTCGTTTATGGTCGCTGTTGACTGCCATAGTAATAGTGTCTGAGTAATAATATCGGATCATTTTCGACAGCTAGTCTATTGGTCACAGAAGTAGAAATAAAATAACGTAATTTTTCAGTAAATGATCTTTGGTTAACATACATTAAAAATCAGTCGCGGCCAGCATCGTGTGCAATGCACCGCTGCTACTGCTACTACCGTCCCCTAATCTCGAAACTTACAAACTACTTATGAACTACCTCATACAAAAGACGGCACAAACATCCCTGCCCGAGGGGGGATTCGAACCCCCGACGGGGAACGGCCTCGTGCATCGTAGCATAGCGGCTCAATGCGCTCGGCCGCAATTTGAAACAAAAATGGTAACCTTGCAGTTTTAAGTACTGGCGGTGACATCAGAGAAACGTTCGCGATCTTTAAAACAAATGACAATTTGCAACAGGTTATTTATAAACAATTACGTCAGCCTGGTACACCCCCCCCCCACCCCCCACCCCCACCCCCCCACACACACACCCCCACCCCCCCACACACACACACACACCCACCCCCACCCCCCACACACACACCCCACACACACCCCCCCCCCCACACACACACACCCACAGAGAGAGAGAGAGAGAGAGAGAGAGAGAGAGAGAGAGAGAGAGAGAGAGAGAGAGAGAGAGAGAGAGAGAGAGAGAGAGAGAGAGAGAGAGAGAGAGATATTTGGAAGCATTATTATACAACTTCATTATTATCATCATCATCATCATCATCATCATCGCAATTCCCGTCAACAAACATGCGGCGGCGGAGGGGAGGGAGGCGGCGTTAGGGTCGGTGGTTCCCCAAGCGAGGGGTGTAGGGCACGACTGTCCGAAGACACACAAATGTGTGTTACTCTGTGCCGGAGAGTTAAGTGCAACGTTATGTCGGCTGTCAATATCCGGGTATTCCTTGGCAGCAACCTTTGTTGGCTCTACAACCACTTCGCGCCTATGATATCAACGTCCAACGCTTTATACCACTGTGTGGTCTCGCAAGAATCGCCGCGATAGGTGTAGAACACAGGTATCGTACTGATGCATTTTTACAGTTTCCACCGTATTACAGCGATCTGAAACCAGCAGAACTCATCTGAAGCCAGACAGAGTTTGTCACTAGAAATAACTGGCCATTTAAGCTGCCAGACACACTGGAACTTCGCACGAAACTTTATTACACGCCAGCATGCAGAACAGTACACATACAGTAAACATGTGGCGCATGTCAATTCTGTTGATCGTCTAGTAATCAGGCGATAGCAGATGATGAAACTATCATTTAACTGTGTGCTTCGTATATGAAAGGACTTCATAGACCACCAAACAGCTAAGTAATTAGCCACCTTCTGTAGTTAAGTATACAATGAAATAAGTGCAGCACACTTTTACGACGTACTTGTCAAGCAAAAAGAAATAATTGTGTTTTTGGCAGGAATTTTTATCGCTCTTGTTTTTAATTACGATACTGTGTTTAGAACATGTAATGTTGGTCTTATACGGTAAGAACCGCATCGCAAGAATTTTGGCGTATATTATTTCCTACTGTTCAAAATATGACACACTAAGCTATGCTGTTTCTTCGGTTAGCAGAACAAGCGGAGTTCAAGTTAAATGCCGCGATAAAGCTATTGCCCCTATTGTCCCAAGGTGCGAATAGCTCAAAGCATAAACCCTAGCGTCACTACCGTACTTTACTGCACTCCAGACAGCTTTGTTTCCGCTCCACGTGAAATAAAATCCATTGCAATTCCAGCGAACGTATTATGTTTATAGGTGGTTTATTCTCACGATAAACGAGCTTCAGTAGGCTGCATTCATCGTCCGCCTATAACGGTAGTAACTGGACAAATCTATATGAACACCCGACCGAACCAATATTTATTAGTAAGGAAATAGACAATCATTGGATTTCACAACAGACGCAACTCTCTACGGAATAGATTCGTAGATACTACATACTTTCCAATGATATTTTATCCAGTTTTCGTACCAAAACGTCCGCGAATTGCTTCAACGGTGTTGAAGCTGGAAAACTGTTCCTCATTCTCCGCTCTTACAAAGCTCCTAATGCTCAAGTCTGGTGTCGCTTGAAAAAACACGCCTAAACTCTTTTGGCTGTGTATCATTTTGATCAAAAATGTTTGTAATACTATGGGGCTAAAGTGCAGTAGTAATCGGTCCCTAGACTTACACACTACTTTAAATTTCACTAAGGACACACACACACACACACACACACACACACACACACACACGTGATCTACACCGCGCTGCGACGTCACTAGGCGAGTCAAATGAGCTGAATTATACGACATACAATTTGAGGCGAAACGATAAATTATTTAGGAGGTGAAACTTCCTGGCAGATTAAAATTGTGTGCCGGAACCGGGACTCTAACCTGAGACAGTTGCCTTTCGCGGGCAAGCGCTCTGCCAATGAGCTATCCCGACACGACTCACGGTCCGACCTCACAACTTTACTTCCGCCAGCATCTCGCCTCCTACTTTCTAAACTTCACAGAAGTTCTCCTGCGAACCTTGCAAGACTAGCACTCTTGGAAGAAAGGATATGTTGGAGACAGGGCTTAGCCACAGCCTAAGAGATGTTTTCAAAATGAAACTTTCACTCTGCAGCGGAGTGCTAGTCTTGCAAGTTTCGCAGGATAACTTCTGTGTTTTAGAAAGTAGGAGGCGACGTACTGGCAGAAGTTGTGAGGCCGGACCGTGAGTCGCGTCGGGATAGCTTATTGGTATAGCGCTTGCCCGCGAAAGGCAAAGGTCCCAGGTTTGAGTCCCGGTTTCGGCATACAATTGTAATCTGCCAGGAAGTTTCATATCAGCACACACTCCGCTGCATAATGAAAGTTTCATTCTGGGCATTTAGGAGGTGTTACTGAAGAGTAAATCGAATAACACATTCCATATGCCAACAAACGCGAGAATGGCCGCACGGACTAGGGCGCGATATAACGGATTGTGCGGCCGCTGTCGTCGAAGGTTCGGGTCCTCGCGCGCGAATATTACTGACAGTTAAGTTTTCAATCCACATGTCGGTGCTACAGTTGCTACGGGTTTATCTATAGATCCCCATTTTCGTTTTGAAGTTCAAATCATTAAGATGTGCTGCTTCGTATATATTTTTCAACTGTGACTGATTTGTTGGCCAATTCTAAGGTATGGTTGAAGCATGGCGCAGTTTTTGCATGAAAAAATTCGCACTGATATGTTTCACGGCCCACTTTAGATTTGTAGTTTTATAAGTTTTTGCAAAAATTTTTGACCAAAATAATAATCTAAATAATAAATTAATAAGAGTGTAAAATGCTTATAGAAAAAAAAAATTAGGTAGTGGCGGGTTTCGAACCATCGCGTCACAGTCCAGCACCTTGTCCACTACGCTACGGCTGTAAATCAAAACAAGAGTACTTTGATCTCATACTATTAATGGCCGATGTTAACTGATTTTAATATGGCATTTGTAGACATTAGATTATAATTTATCGCACGAAGAACGATGTGGTTTTTGTTAATTCCTCAGTGTGCCGTTGCTTTGAAATGACAACGGGTACAATAAGAAAATCATCAAATACGCGTGGAATGTCACGTGACATCTCCGAAAGACTGGTTTTCGTTAACTCAACTGAGTGTGTCAAACATACGTTATTTTTGCAAATGTGTCTCAAACTATACGAGATTATATATATATATATATATATATAAAAGCGAGATAAGTTGTACAGAATTTTCTCCTCTACAAATTCGTTTATTCAATTTTCGTGTCAGGTGAATAGTTAAGCCGTTATTTTCATTTAAATTTCGAGCTGTCAAAAGACGATTGCAAAGGCCCACTTTTAGTGGTACTACCGTAACCTAAAGTTGGCCAATAAATATACAAAAGTTGACCAGCAACTCTGCAGTGGCACATGGGTAACTGTATTACATTCTAGTTAAGGTAAAAGATGTCTTCAAGCAATCACACTTTGCTTTGGTCTCTGTCAGCTACGACATTCAACAGGACAGGATGTTAGATTGTGGTCACCACAGGGTGGGGGGGGGGGGGGGGCGTCTAACAGAGGCAACATCAACTCGGCCCCATATTGTAACGAGCTGATTTGCAAAGTATCAGCCCCAGAAATTGACCCAGCGCGAAAATTCCGGAAATAAAACTGATAGTACGCAGTTCGACTGAAAGCAAGGGGAAACTACAGCCGTTACTTTTCCCAAGGACATGCAGCTCTACTGTATGAACATATGGTGATGGCATCCTCTCGGGTAAAATATTCCGGAGGTAAAATAGTCCCCCATTCGGATCTCCGGGCGGGGACTACTCAGGAGGATGTGATCATCAGGAAAGACAACACTGGCATTCTACGGGTCGGAGCGTGGAATGTTAGATCCATTAATCGGGTAGGGAAACAGGAAAATTTAAAAAGGGAAATGGATAGGTTGAAGTTAGATATAGTGGGGATTAGTGAAGTTCGGTGGAAAGATGAACAGGATTTCTGGTCAGGCGAGTACAGGATTATAAATACAAAATCAGTTGGGGGTATTACAGGAGTATGCCTGATAATGAATAAGAAAATAGGAATGCGGGTAAACTACTATGAGCAACACAGTGATCGCATTATCGTAGTCAAGACAGATACGAAGCCAACACCGACAACAGTAGTACAGGTTTATATGCCAACTAGCTCTGCCGATGATGAGGAGATCGAAGAAATATATGAGGAGCTAAAGGAAATTATTCAGACAATTAAGGGAGAGGAAAACTTAATTGTTATGGGAGACTGGAATTCGGTAGTAGGACAAGGAAGGGAAGAGGGCAGGTGAATATGGTCTGGGCAAAAGGAATGAAAGAGGAAGTCGCCTGGTAGAATTTTGCACGGAACATGGTTTAATCGTAACAAACACGTGGTTTAAGAATCACAAAAGAAGGTTGTATACATGGAAGAGACCAGGAGACACCGGGAGATACCAGATAGATTTTATAATGGTAAGACATAGATTTCGGAACCAGGTTTTAAACTGTAAAACATACCTAGGGGCAGATATAGACTGACCATAACTTGTCGGTTATGAACTGTAGGCTGAAACTAAAGGAACTACAAAAAGGTAGGAAAATAAGGAGATGGGACCTGGATAAATTGAAGGAACCTGAAGTTCTTAAGAATTTCAGAGGGAGCTTTAGGCAACAATTGACAGAAACGGGTGAAAATAAAACAGTAGAAGAGGAATGGGTAGCATTGAGAGATGAAATAGTGAAGGCAGCAGAGGACAAAATAGGTAGGAAGGCAAGACCTACAAGAAATCCTTGGCTATCACAGGAGATACTAAATTTAATCGACGAAAGGAGAAAATATTAAAATGCAGTAAATGAAACCGGCAAAATGGAGTACAGACGACTAAGAAATGAGATTGACAGGAATTGCAAAATGGCTAAGCAGGAGTGGCTAGAAGGCAAATGCAAGGATGTAGAAGAATGTATAAATAGGGGGAAAATAGATACAGCCTACAGGAAAGTAAAAGAAACATTTGGAAATAAGAAAAACAGCTATATGAATATCAAGGACACTGACGGAAAACCAGTTCTCAGCAAAGAAGGGAAAGCTGAAAGGTAGAAAGAGTACATAGAGCAGCTCTACAAAGGAAATGAACTTCGAGACACTATTGTAGGAAGGGAAGAGGATGTAGATGATGATGAAATAGGAGATATTATACTGAGAGATGAATTTGACAGAGCACTGAAAGATCTAAGTCGAAACAATGCCCCTGGAGTAGATGATATTCCCTCAGAGCTACTGAAGTCTCTGGGAGAACCAGCCATGACAAACCTGCTTCATCTTGTGTGTAAGATGTATGAGACAGGCGAAGTACCCTCAGACTTTAAGATAAATGCTATAATCCCCATTCCAAAAAAAAACAAAACAGGTGCAGACAGGTGTGAAAACTACAGAACCATCAGTTTAATAAGTCATGGTTGCAAAATATGAACACGAATTATTTATAGAAGAATGGAAAAGCTGGTAGAAGCCGACCTCGGGGAAGATCAGTTTGGGTTCAGGAGAAATGTAGGAACTCGGGAGGCAATACTCTCTTTACGGCTTATCCTAGGAGACAGATTAAGAAAAGGCAAACCTACATTTCTAGCTTTTATAGATTTGGAGAAGGCTTTTGACAATGTTGATTGGAAGAAACTCTTTCAAGTTCCGAAGCAAGCAGGAGTAAAATATAGGGAGCGTAAAGTCATTTACAACTTGTACAAAAACCAGACAGCGGTTGTCAGAGTTGAAGGGCATGAAACGGATGCAGTGGTTGGGAAGGGAGTAAGACAGGGTTGTAGCCTTTCCCCAATGTTATTCAATTCTTACATTGAGCAAGCTAGAAAGGAAAGCAAGGGGAAATTTGGTGAAGGAATTAAAGTTCAGGGTGAAGAATTAAAAACATTGCGTTTTGCCGAAGACATAGTAATTCTGTCAGATACAGCAAAGGACCTGGAAGAGCAATTGAATGGAATGGACAGTGTGCTGAAAGGTGCATATAAGACGAACATTAACAAGAGCAAAACTAGGGTAATGGAGTGCAGTGTAAGAAAATCAGGTGATGCTGAAGGAATTAGATTAGGTAACGAAACAATAAAGGAGGTAGATGAGTTTTGTTACTTGGGCAGTAAAATAACAAATGATGGTCGCAGTACAGATGATATAAAATGCAGAATGGCAATGGGTAGAAAGGCGTTTTTGAAAAAGAGAAATTTGTTAACATCGAATATTGATTTAAGCCTAAGGAAGTCCTTTCTGAAGGCATTTGTATGGAGTGTTGCCTTGTATGGGAGTGAAACATGGACGATAAACAGTGCGGACAGGGAGAGGATTGAGGCTCTTGAAATGTGGTGCTACAGAAGAAAGCTGAAGATTAGGTGGGTGGATCGAGTAACTAATGAGGAGATACTGAACAGAATTGGGGAGAAAAGAAATTTCTGGCATACCTTGACTAAAAGAAGGGATACATTGGTAGGGAACATTCTTAGACATCAAGGAATTGTGATTTTAGCGTTGGAGACCAAGAGATGGATACAGTAAGCAGATTCAGACAGATGTAGGTTGCCGTTCTTATGTGGAGATGAAGAGGCGTGCTCAGGATAGGATATTGTGGAGAGCTGCATCAAACCAGTCTCCGGACTGAAGACCACAACAACAACAACAACAACAACAACAACAACAACAACAACAACAGTACGCAGTTATGACCTTATGAAAAAACAGCTTTTGAACTTTCTCACGCAAGAGCTGGTTAGCATTCGATCCGTTCCACTGTATCCTATCCGCCCAGATAAAGCCGGCGGGAGGTGCACACATCTCCCAACGTGTTTTTAAATCTTGTTCCAGACAATTTTTTTCTACAAGGAAAATAGTAAGCGATGTATGTGCATATTATTTCAATACATATTCTTGTATTTATGTTGTACAGCAACATAATCATCATAATGGAAATCAATAAACCTAAGCACAGCAGTAGGATTTTTTTAAACTACAGTTAATGACGTTATCAATTTGAATAACGTTTAATCACATCAGAGCAAGGCTTGTTTTCTGCAAATGTACTTCATTTAAGAACACAGTGCACAACAGCGATGTTAGTAATTGCATAGAAGCGTTACGCTACTTCTTTGATGCAACGCCAATTTACACTGCAATTATAAGTAGCAACAAGCATAGAGATCTCTGCTACAGATGCGCACTTCAACGCAGTGATAGAACATGTTACCATCGTGCAGACAATATGTCACAAACTCAGTACGCACTCCACTCTTACAGTATTTCGCGCCGGGCATCAAGTTGCGGAGCGAGTGTCTTACAATGGGTGCCCACTCAAGTTAACCCTTTCAGTCCCACATTATGATACCAGCTTTGGAAAAATTCAGTATTTTCTATATTAGTACAGTGCACTAAACGCCGAAGTAGGTGTTTTAGAATTTTTGATCTAACTATTATTTTTTTTATGTCATGTATTTCATGCACAACACGGACGTTTGTATCGACGTATTTTATTACTTGAACAATATTTCGTTGATAGTTAACATTGTTAGAGCAATAATGCTAGCATAGTCTTCGCCATAGAACTAAAGACCAGACAATTCACTGCTGAAGTAAAATAACATGAACTTCACTCACCCACGGCCAAGTACAGGCGGCAATGTAACAACCTCCAAGATTGACAATTAATGCCTCAGAAGTGGCTACACACTATACCAAAGGGCAAAATGTCTTAATAGAAGCATGTTGTTCAACAACAATGTGACTAAGGATTGATCCACAAAATACAGTATAAATCACTTTTTAATATATTGTTCAAATGTTTATAGAGCTTATGAGACTTAACTACGGGGTCATCAGTCCCTAAACTTACAAACTACTTGTGAACTAGCTTATACTAAAGACGCCACAAACATCCATGCCCGAGGGGGATTCGAACCCCCGACCACAGCGGCCGTGCAGTGACTGGCGCGCCGCAGACCGCTCGGCCACTGCGGCCGGCAATATGTTGTTGAGGAACAACACCGGGAATGAAAGGGTTAAAAGCTCTATCATAAAGGTGGACTAAATGTAATTTCGGGGCAAGAGCACAATTCAAAGGTTCCATGAAGCCGGCCGCGGTGGCCGAGGAGACTGAGGCGCTTCACTCACGGTCTGCACAGCCACTACGGTCGGGGGTTCGAATCCCCCCTCGGGCATGGATATTTGTGCCGTCCTAGTTCGTAAGTAGTTCATAAGTAGTTTGTAAGTTTAGGGACTGATAACCCCGTAGTTAAGTCCCATAAGCTTTACAAACATTTGAACATTTGGTTACATGAAATATTTGGTACAGAGCGGTTACCCTGTGATAAAGTGGATCACGTGTGATTCGTTCTCCCTTAGCTAGACAACGCTGGTTTCAGGCATAGCTTTTCCGGAAGTATTACAATGCATGCACTTCATTAGAATAGGGTCGCTGAATTCAAGTGCTTTTCTCTAATCTTCTTGTTTGGTTGGTTGGTTGATTGATGGGAGAAAGGGACCATACATCTAAGTCATTAGTCCCGTTACCTCTGAATGGATGGCGAGTAAAGGTGTGGCGCGGCTAAAGACAGTGCGATAGTAAAATGAAGGAACTAAAACGTAGTTAAAATCTATTATAACAGGACTGAAAATGTTCAAATATCTGTAAATCTATCGGACCAAACTGCGTCGTCATCAGTCCGTAGCTTACAAACTACTTAAACTAAGCTAAACTAACCTAAGGACAACACACACACACACACACACACACACACACACACACACACACACACACACACACACACACACACCAGGGAGGACTCGAACCTCCGACGGCGAGCAACCACGCGCTCCGCAGCGAGGACGCCTTAGACCGCTCGACTACTCCACCGCGGTCAGGACTAAAACCAACAGAAATTCTCTTATGCACATCTCTACAGCAATATAACCCCCTTTCATTGACGACTAGCTTGTACTGGTGCACAGTATATTACGGCAACAGAAGCCTAAAACATGGAAGAAGGAAACAGTGTTAAAAACAAAAGGAGAAATGACCGTCTTCGGGGGGAAGCTCCAATCTATGCTGCTCGCAGGAAAAGCCACAAATCCACCATTCCTGTCCAAGTGTCAGAGATAAAATCATAACTGAGAATAAAAACGGTTTTCACGGAGAAGCGGTGAACCATCCGCAAAAACCGAGGGCAATGAGTGCGGAATTCCGTATTTGGCACGGAGCGCCAAGAGGAGCGGACATTCCACTAAGATTTTTTTTTTTTGGTGGTTTTAGGGCGCACAACTTCTACAGTCATTAGCGCCCAGACAAGAACAGAGATTCGCTAGATCTCAAAAAACATTCGTAACTGCCAGTTAGAACATCAAGAAGAGGCTAAAAACGAAAGATAAAAGACAATTAAAAGGGTTAATATCCTTTGATAAGTTGGCCGCCGGCCACGGTGGCCGAGGGGACTGAGGCGCTTCAGTCACAGTCTGCACGGCCACTACGGTCGGGGGTTCGAATCCCCCTTCGGGCATGGATATTTGTGCCGTCCTTAGTTGTAGGTAGTTCATAAGTAGTTTGTAAGTTTAGGGACTGATGACCCTGTAGTTAAATCCCTTAAGCTTTACAAACATTTGATAAGTTGGCCAAGTTGATAAACGCAAAACTCGAGCAGCTGCTCGTGTGTCATCAGCTAAAATTTCCTCCAGAGTAGACTGAAAGTGAAGGGCTACACGGAGATGATTAAAATTAACACCAGACAGTAAAACATGTCGCACTGTCAGCAGTTCACCGCAGGAGCACAGCGGTGCAGGGTCGGCGGATAGCAAGTGACGGTGGCTGAAACGGCAGTGACCGATCCGCAACCGGGCCAGTATGACCACCTCTCGCCGAGAGGGGCGTGCGGAGGTCCTCCAAGCGGTCGGGATCGGTTTGACAGTTCGCAATTTATTGTTGTACAGTGAAAGCCACACACTGTGCCATTGCGACACGATACTCCGGCGAAGAGCCCGTTGAACATCGTCCGATGGGACGCAAAAGGTAGCCATGCGAGGCAAAAGAGCTGCGGCCTTGGCTGCTATGTCGGCGGTCTCATTCCTGGGCACACCCACGTGCCCAGGGTTTTCACTAAGATGTGGGCCACAGATTGATTGTAGGGCCCTACAACCTCAATGTGGGGGAGGCCTATTGCGCAAAATAAAACCATGGGTCAGCCTGGAATGTTCGATGGAGACGACCAAGGACAGTGGATTTCCCCCGAAAAGGGCGTCCAAGCACCAACTCCAAGCAGCAGTGGTCGACTTGATGAATCAAGTTATTAGATGGGGCAGTGCCAGCCAGTTGCTGTTCCAGTCCTGTATGAGCAGCGATCTCATCTGCACCCGCAAATCCGCTGCCGGAATTGTCCAGGGGAAGGGGTAGCAAGCAGAGTCCAAAATGTTTAAATGTTTGTTAAGTTTATGGGACATAACTACGGGGTCATCAGTCCCTAAACTTACAAACTACTTATCAACTACCTTATGCTAAAGACGGCACAAATATCCATGCCCGAGGGGGGATTCGAACCCCCGACCGTAGTGGCTGTGCAGACCGTGACTAGAGCGCCTCAGTCTCCTCGGCCACCGCGGCCGGCGGGCAAAGTTCGTTAATCGTTAATTAACGAAGTTAACTTTTTGAGTAACGTATTAACATTTAAGTTAAAAAAAAAATTAACGGAATCTTTAACTTCCGTTAACTTGTCCCAAGTCCGTTAATCCGTTATTTTTGTACCCTCCTATTGTTTCCATCAGCGATAACAATGGCGGACGAGAACGTTTCAACGAAAATAAACGCTTGTTCACATGTTTGTAGAACTTATGGGACTTAACTAGGGGGTCATCAGTCCCTAAACTTACAAACTACTTATGAACTAGCTAACACTAAGGACGGCACAAATATCCATGCCCGATGGGGGATTCGAACCCCCGACCGTAGTGGCCGTGCAGAACGTGACTAGAGCGCCTCAGTCCCCTCGGCCACCGCAGCCGGCTAAACGCTTGTCATGTCCCTGTTGATTAATAGTACGTTCAGCGAAGACGTACTAAACAAATGAGTATTTTTAATGTTCTAACTTTTGGAGACTCTGGTCGCTGTAGGTAAAAATGGTGAATGGGGACAGGAAGGCAGGATAAGTTAATTTTCATTACAATTTTCTCCCTGAACTTTGTTATAGCCGACAGGAGAAAATTTAAATTTCATACCACGAAACAATCGATAATGGATGCAGCGATAATCGAGATATGGCTGACACACCTAATCAGGAAATTAGCATATAATTTTAATTACGGTATATTAGTTTCCCAATCTAATTCTGACTACAATTAAATATTTTATACCATATGCGTTTAGTTTTTTTACTTTTAACGTATCTTCTGTGCAAGTTTTTTTTTTAATTATGCCATCCAATCTAAGGAGACCACAGGCCAAATATGTTTAACGAGTAAAGCATAGAGTCTAATGAAAATGTGGCTAGACATGAAATCAAAATATTCTTTTAACGATGTGGTATTTCAGTGGGAAAATATTTTAATAGATGTTCTTATACAATAATTACCGCTACATCCTCAAGTCCTGCAGTGGAACGTCTTTTTCCTACGGGGAAAAGATTTTGACTCACAAACATGCCTAACAGTCAGACGAGAATTTTAATGTGTCATTGTTTATTAAAGGCAATATGTGCCTGATGTCAAATGATATTCAGTGAAGTTACATTTTTAAGTCTCCCATAAATTTTATTTTATTCATTTATTATTATTATTATTATTATTATTATTATTATTATTATTATTATTATTATTATTAAGCTTTATGTACTGCAAGTCCTACTTAAAATTGCCCAAACAAAACATTTTATATCAGATAGGGCAGTAAGTTTTATATAATTAGTCACTTCAATAATAAAACAACTGCGAATATATAAATTTGGAGACTGAAGGCGAGTTTTCGCGTTCGCGAAGTACTTTTACGAGTTAACGATTAACGTCAACTTCCGTTAAATAGTCCGTAAAGTAACTCTTTAACGTTTAACGAAGTTAACTTTTTTAGTAACGGATTCATGATTAACGAAGCTTAATTTTTGATTAACGGTGCCCAAATCTGTTAGTAAGTTACGGCTACTCTAGCCAAATGAACAGCCAGTTCATTCCCTAGAATACCCACATGACAGCGGACCCAGAGAAAAGCAACAGTACGACGAAGGTGAGCGAGGAGATCGTGGATACCAATGACCAAAGGATGGGAGGAGTAGCGTCGGTCTATGGCCTGCAGGCTGCTCATTGAGTCTGTACAGATTAAAACCCGGTCCAGGGCTGGCTCATTGATAAAATGAAGTGCTCTACTAATAGTCATCAGTTCTGCCGTAAACACACTGTATGATTCTGGCAGAGAATGGCATTCCATACCAGTGGGAGATGTAAATACATATCCAGTATGACCAGCAGATTTAGATTCATCAGTGTAGAAGATCGTTAAAAAAATGGTCAAATGTTTGTAGAACTTATGGGACTTAACTAAGGGGTCATCAGTCCCTAAGCTTACAAACTACTTATGAACTAGCTAAGACTAAGAACGGCACAAATATCCATTCCCGAGGTGGGATTCGAACCCCCGACCGTAGTGGCCGTGCAGACCGTGACTGGAGCGCCTCAGTCCCCTCGGCCACCGCGGCAGGCTAGAAGATCGTGGCAGCAAGTAACGTGTGCAACTAACGCCGGAAGATTATGGGAGAGACTTAAGATTTTGGACGTCTAAGAGATCCAACCAAATTTGTGGCCGGGGCAGCATCCAATAGGATGTGAGCGGTGTAGCACGGTGCGTACAGTCAAGGGAAGGGAGATGAAGTCACTACAAACGGAAGCGATCCACTATCAGACGGATAAACCCACTCGAGGGCGAATTATAGGTCTAAAACCATCGCCCGCAAAAAGAATGTGATATATGGGATGACCACGGAATGGTCGAATGGGAATGGCATAGAACATCAAAACCTGATGCCGCCTAATCTGAGAGGGATGATTTCCGCTTCGGCAAGGAGACTCAACAGGGCTGGTCCGGAAGGCGCCCGTAGGCAAGTGGACACCACAACGGTGAACTGGGACGTCGCCAAGATGGTAGCAGGCGTACAGAGCTGCAGATTGGGCAGCAGAGGCCGTTTTAATGAGCAGGAATACAGAACGCATCTTCCTTATTGATCCGACTTCCCCGAACTGGTCTTCGATGATTTCGACGAAAAACAACGGCTTGGTGGCGGTGAATGTCCCTCCATCTGTCCTGATGCAGACCAGGTAACATGGAAAGGGTTTCGACCCTAACCAACGAGCCTGACCTCCTTCGCAGGGGGGAGACAGGGAAGGGAAGGTCCTCTTGCCATAGGTAGCTGTATTAAATTCATTATTCCTGCCTTCAGACACGGCTGTAGTACGACCATTTTCCAATTTCACACGTTTCATTGTGCGATACGTCTGCCCCGGTACCACCCATTCCAATCAGACGCTCTCCCAGTGGGCGCCACCCAGCCACACTAAAGGCCACTTGGCACGATGGCCATTGCCTGGAGTCCTGATACCCCAGGAGGATGGGTATCGACTCCTTGGCCTGCAAGGAGAAGTTACAGCTCTGGTACCAGCAGTGTGATCCCTGCGTTGTCAGAGGGCTCAGCTATAAGGGTACGTTACAACAACCCTCCCCCAACACACACAGGGTGCTACAGCGAGGTGGGGATGGGGATCCACGGCGTAGGGGATAGGTCGGGAGTTCTTCCCCAAATGTCTTACACTATCAACTGTGAATTTGTGGCGGTTAAACCCCGAAAGGGACCAAACTGGGCCAAAAATGTGGGTAAACAGCATGGAGACAAAAATCGGTTGAACTATCATCGCAACCAAATGAATATCCAGACAGTCTTAAAGAAAAACACCCAAAGGGGTTATGAGAGGGGGCGGGGAGGAAGTAGGATGGGTAGGAGGAGGAGGAGGAGGGGGGGAACTGGGAGGGGTAATGCCGCCTGGGAAAATAGGAAGAAAGGCTTCAATGGCTCGTGGACCCATGCGCACCACACACGTACCCGCAAGAGCTCTGGGCTCTCACTAATCTGTCATCATGGGATTGTTCACACCATAAGTATATAGTGTTGATATTTTAGTAAACTCATGCATTAACCTCTTAATCGTTTTCTTTGTTTTGAAGATGAAGTCCTTGTTGCACACTTTCCCCATGATAATTCAGTAATGGCGCTGGTGCACCCTTGCTCCATTACTGTCATTTTCATGGAGGAAAATGAACAGCAATGTGGAAAATGTAAGTGCAGCTAATGAAGTACTCAGATATACCCAAGAAGGTTGATATTTCCAAGCAGTGCGCCAGAAATTCAGTGGTTCCCGTAGTATTACTGTTGCTCATGATAATGACTAAGTATGTGCCGGCCGCGGTGGCCGAAGGGACTGAGGCGCTCGAGTCACGGTCTGCAGGGCCACTACGGTCGGGGGTTCGAATCCCCCCTCGGGCATGGATATTTGAGCCGTCCTTAGTGTTAGCTAGTTCATAAGTATTTTGTAAGCTTAGGGACTGATGACCCTGTAGTTAAGTCCCGTAAGTTCTACAAACATTTGAACTAAGTATGTATATGGAAATTTACATGACCTATGTTTTTGTGTTCAGAACAAAATTTTCAAATGTTTGTAAAGCTTATGGGATTTAACTGCGGGATCATCAGTCCGTAAACTTACAAACTACTTATGAACTAGCTTATACTAAATACAGCACAATCATCCATGCCCGAGGGGGATTCGAACCCCCGACGGGGAATGGCCTCTCGCATCGTGGGATAGCGCCTCAATGCGCTCGGCCACGCCACCGCGGCTGTGTTCAGAACATTTATCGTGATCTGTTGACGTTTGTATACGATTTTACATTCACATATTTTAGTTCTTAAACAAGCATTTCTTATTTCCGTTTTTATCTAAACTAATCCCATTTTGTTAAATACAGGCTCAAAATACACAGAAACCGTTAACATCTTGCTACGTGAGTTGGATGTAGCACGACAATCATATCTGGTAATTATCCCATAATGTGCTGCAGACAAAGAGTGACGGGCGTAGTGCAGTCAGTCTAGTAGAATTTTTGTACATTCCAAGTATTTGGCCAATAAAACGGAGTCATTGGTTTGCCTTCGACACGGCGTTTTCTATTACAACTTTTGTTCTGAATGTGATGGATGCTGTCTGACACAGCAAAGATCCGAGGTACTTCGGCAACAGCCAATTATCTCTAGACTCTTTCATGGCGCTGTGTCCAGGTCTATCTCCAAGCAAGCCTGAATCGCTGCAGGTTTCCACTTGGGTTCCGGCGACCTTGAGCACGCCGCACTGCTGAGGTTTTTATCCAGTCAGTCTGGCATACCCTGACACTCAGTGAAACCTCCATTCCTACTTGTACTGGACTGCCACGCTATCAAAATCCCCGATCGTGGCTTCACATTAGCCTCAGTACATGAATTTCGTTGAAACCGTAAAACCCTACATGAAGAAAGGTTTTCATGACTCTAAATAAAAGAAACAAAGGCGCTCGGATCAGCAACAAACTGTCCGCCGCAGCGTTTAGTTCGCGATTATTTTTTGCCTTTAAGTGTCAAACTACGTTTTTACAAGTTTCATCAACCTTATAAATGCAATGGCATTTTACGACCAAATTACTATATCCGTGTCGTGCTGCTCCGTCAGAAAACTAACAGCGCCGCTACAACACAACCTAAGGGAAAGAAACGACGGAACATAGCACTGGAAGGAACATAAGCGTTTGCATTTATTCAGGTGGGTCTTACTTTGAAGGCAAATACCCATCTATGAAATTATTCGGTTGTTTTCAGTCCGAAAGCTTTTGATGTAGTTCCAAACTCTAATCCTGTATGGATATCTTTACCCCTGCAGAAATATTGCATCCATCCATTTTAATCGGTATACTGTATTTGAGCCATGGTTTCGCCCCTCCACACTTTTACTCTTCCCAGGCACTCACTTCCCCTACATAATTTCCAATTAGGATGTGTCCTATCAAAGCAACTCCCGCTTTTAGTCAAATTCAGAAAAGACTTACCCATTTTCAAATTTATATTTTACAAATTTCTGTTTTCAGCAATTTTCTAACTCTTGCCTGTCCGCATTTTAAATCATCTCTAACATATACATCATCAAATGCCTATTTCTTCCTCCCCTCCCCCCAGAACAAATAACGAAACAAATTTCGTCCTTGTATTGTGTCGTATTGTAATCTATCTCGCAAGTGAATGTCGCGCAAATTATGTTCAAATCAAATGTTTGTAAAGTCTATGGGACTTAACTACGGGGTCATCAGTCCCTAAACTTACAAACTACTTACAGACTAGCTAATACTAAGGATGGCACAAATATTCTTGCCCGAGAGGGGATTCGAAACCCCGACCGTAGTGGCCGTGCAGACCGTGACTGGAGCGCCTCAGTCCCCTCGGCCACTGCGGCCGGCTATGTTCATACACAACGCAGTTAACAGAGCACCACTATATACATAGACCACGTAGGGTTTAGCTATTTTTAGTACAGGTGACATCCGTCGTCAAGGTTACGATGAGAAACTAAGTACGAATGATTACAGAAATGGATCATTTGAGACAATCATACGGCATGAATACCCTAGAACAGAGTTTACCTCATCGGAGGCAAAACATATAATTAAGGCAAAAATTCTTTTTTCAGTGCGGATGTATTCGATGCCCTAGCTCTTTCGCGACATGCCGCAAGTACTGACAAGGAAAGTGTACATGGGCTCGAACAAACATATCTGTTTGAACGTTTGGTTACAGTATCTGCGTACACCTCAATGTGCTGTTGGGTGTCGTTTTTACGCAAAACTCTGCAATCTTGCTATAGATAGCACTGTAGATGTAATTGTAGACGCCATACGCAATGCAGAAATCTCAACTATAACTTATGGAATAATCATCTTACATGTTCGTTAGCGTATTGTCGTCAAAAGCCGTGATTATAGTTGCAACTTTAACCTTCTCGGAAGACTGTATTCACTGTCACTGCTTCCATCGCCTCTTCCCGCACTTACCGTAGCACTACCGCTTGCAATGACTTGTTCGTCATTATCTCTTCTCGGTAGAGAGATGAAGACGCCATATTGGCCTTCGTATTTCATGGGGTTTTATGTATATAACTTACGTCTTATGAATGTATGACTTTTCAAACTGAGAAACTCTAGAAAACCGGTCATTAAAGGTACTACTTCTTGGGATAAATTACTGGAAACATATGTGGTTAAAAAATAATTCCTTATTACAGTAATCTGCCATTTCAAGGCAAGGTGGACTGATTAACGATCAACACGAATTGTTCTTTATGTCATTTGTTGTAATTACATGTCAGCAACCGACAAATCTAACAGTAGTGTATTCAACACGTCTAATACCTTGGTTGATGATACGCAGCAGGTACGTTAGTGGCTGTAGCGTAAGCAGCAAAGTTGTTGGCTGTGAATTCGAAGGTCACACGGCGCTGGTTCAATGCTTCTCGGAAGCAATTTTTTTTCTTTTATTCGGGTTTTCCGATAGACCCAAAGACTTTCCGATAAATTTCATATAAGTATACTGCATAATATTCGATGCTATGTAAACGTAAGTGCGCATCCTACGAGTAGTTTGTTGGATTAGTCTTATGAACAAGTCAGTTTGCACATCACTTATAGAAAAATACGCACTTTGTTTCACGTGTAAAATGCAATACGTTGTTAACAGTCTGCCAATGACTAGTAGCACTGACCGTGGAAGAATGACTTCAGCCGGCCGCGGTGGCCGAGGGGACGTAGTAAGTAAGTAGTTCGTAAGTTTAGGGACTAATGACCCCCTAGTTAAGTCCCACAGGCTATACAAACATTTGAACATTTTTGAATGACCACAAAGTTTTACTAAAAAAGCAAGACTGTTGCAATAATGTTTGCCTCGTGTGAAGGCCTCTTCTAATTTTGTATCGCACAGTTTGTCAATCTTTTATAATTCGCTGTACTTATTGACATAACATGCAACTTTTCTAAGAGTCGCATGTTCATAGATATTTTGCTATTTAATCCTATATCACAGAACGTAACGAAAGTATGCACAACTGCATAAATAAGCGATTTAATAGATGTAAAGCAGTAAGTGCACTCTTTATTCCGTAAACAGTATTTCCAGAACCTGATGCTGCCAACTGTCACTGGAGCGCGCTGCGGTCCCGTGTAGCTCGTTGAGGCTCACGTCTCGTATGCCCTAGTCGCGCCGTCTCCGATCGTTCAGCGCTACGTTGGACGCGGCACGTTGCCCCACACGTTCAGAAACACGCTCCGTGTGCCGACGGCTTAAGGCTCCACTGACCCATCCAGGCAGCGCAGGAGGTGGCGAGGCGACAAGGGGCGTTCTGCTGTAGAGTCGGATACCACCGTAAAGCATAACAGATCTGCCCTACACAGCAGTCGGTGTGGAGACGAAGTGAGGGCGATTCCTCGTCGCTGCCGCTACCGTTGTGACCCTCTAACGACACGCGACTCATCCACGAATAGCACACCACAGCAAAGCTCCATATTACACGCTGTCACGGAAACTCCAACTTGGCAACAGGTTAATACTGGTTCCACAGATCATGTGTGGAACGCTGTACACGTGGACACCTTTGCCATGCGAGAACCAATGTGGCGTTCCCCAGACACCACTGAACAGGACCGTGCTGCTGCTCGCCGGCTTCTGACGGCCTGCCACGCAACAGCGCCGTGCAGCAACGGCTAATACCTTGACCTGGACGTCACCTGTCGAGACCAGTCTCCCGATGACGTTGCAGTAGTCTGGATATCACACTCAGACACGTCTAACACGTTCTCGGTATAACGCTGAGCCGCGCGGGAATGGCCGTGCGCTCTAAAGCCGTCGGCACACGGAGCGTTTGTCTGAACGTGTGTGGCCAACGTGCCGAGTCCAATGTACGGCTGAACGCTTGGAGGAGGCGCGACTTATGCATACTAGACGTGTGCCGCAACGAGCTACACGCGACCGCAGCCAGCACCCCTTGTACAAGAAAGCCTGCGCACGACGTCACAACATGGCGGCGGTGAGAGGCTTAGAGTCCTCTGAATGATTGTAAACAATAGCAGTGCACGCTGTTTATAGTGCATTCTTTCGTTCAGGAGTATGTATTACGTAAATTGGTTTTGTGTACGGTGTGATCGCTACGCTGGGCGATTTGTGTGTGTGAGAACAACGCGTGATCTCTTTTTTTACTTACAAAATGCCATTTCGCTGTTCTGTGCCGAAATGTAGAGGAAATTACGACTGTGGCCCAAAAGTTACCGTCTTTAAACGTCCGGAGAAGAAGAAATGGATATCAAGAATTCCCATGATAACTTGCCTTCTTCAAGTTAATTAGTAAGTTTTCGTTTTTGTTTAACCTTATAAAAGAGTTATGTCATGACAGTTTACCGTTGGATATTGAGATTCATTTTATTTACGTAACCCCCCATAAGCTTATTCTTCACCGGATGTTTAAAGATGGTAACTTTTGGTCCACAGTCGTAATTTCCTCTACATTTCGGCACAGAACAGCGAAACGGCATTTTGTCAGTAAAACAGATCGCACATTGTTCTCACACACACAAATCGTCCAGCGTAGCGATCACACCGTACACAACACCAATTTACGTAATAAATACACTCCTGAACGAAAGAATGCACTATAAACAGCGTGCACTGCTAATGTTTACAATCATTCAGAGGACTCTAAGCCTCTCACCGGCGCCATGTTGTGACGTCGTGCGCAGGCTTTCTTCTATAGGGGGTGCTGCCGCAGCGCGCTCCAGCGACAGTTGTCGGCAGCATCAGGTCCTGAAATCACACTGTTTACGAAATCAGAAAGAGTGGAATTCCTGCTTTACCTCTTAAATTGCTTATTTCCTCGCTTGCGCATATGTTCGTTATATTCTGTTGTACAGGCCTACATAAATAACAAAATATCAATGAACGTAAGTGTTGCATCTTATGTCACTAAATGCAGCGAATTATAAAAGTTTCATGACAAACTGTGCGATATCAAAATGAGAAAAGGCCTTCACTTGAGGGAAACATTACTGCAACAGTCTCTTTTTTTAGTAAAACAAACGTCATTCTTCCAACGCTCGATGTTACTATTCACTAGAAGAATGTTGAGAACGTGTAAAAATGCAATACGTGAAACAAATTACGTATTTTACTGTAAGTAAGGTGCAAACTGCCCTATTCATCGAAACGAATCCAACAAACTCACTCCTCAGAGGATACGCATTTATGTTTACATAGTATCGAATATTATGCAGTATACTTATACGAAATTTACAGGAAATTCTTCGAGTGTATCAGAAAACCGGAATAAAAGAAGGAAAATACTTGCTTCTGAGTAGTCTTGAACCAGCGCCATGAGACACATTCTAGCACACATTTCACGACTTTACTGCCTACGCTACGGCCATTAACGTACCTGAGTATCATCAACGAAGGTATTAGAAGTGTTGAATACACTACTGTTAGGTATGTCGGTTGCCGACATATAATTGCAACAAATGATGTAAAGAACATTTCGTGTTGCTCGATCTTCAGTCAGCCTTACCTTGAAACGGCAGATTACTGTAATACGGAATTTTTTTAACCATATACACGACGTTTCTAGTAATTTGTTCCAACAAATAGCACCTATAATGACTGGTTTTCGGGAGAGTCAATTTACTCAGTTACTTTTACTTGCTTTGAAATATCATACATTCATAAGACCTAAGTTATATACATAAAACCCACGAAATATGACTGCTAATATGGCGTCTTCATCTTCTCTACCGAAAAGAACTGTCCCCGTCCCCGGATAGCCACGTGGTGTGACGTCGGTGGCGTTCTCCCACCAAACTGGTGATCGTTCAGACGCACGTTGAGAATATCTGGCATGCTTGAGAGTGCCCGACAAATTGGTAAAGCCTCGCACACCTAGGCCAACGAGAAAGACAGGCCCCAGCGCAGTCGTCACGCCATGTAAGCAAGGTAGTTCCGAGCTGGCGCGATGGCTAGCTCAGTGGCTGCCCCAGAAAGACAGGCTTGGGCAGTCAGCCAGGTGACGTGGCAAGAGTAGTGCTGCGCCGACGCGATCGCGAATTTGAACTAACATTAATTGCTTGTGGCTGTTGTTTACAGTCGACCAAACTTCGTAAATGATGTCGTGATAATCTTTTTGACCGTAAAATTGTTTGTTTCTAAAACTCTATACAGCGATTTTCACCATGTGGCGTTATCCCATGGAAATAAATGTGATTTTGCGCATGTCAGACTAAAAATCATTTGATATTGCATGCATCTATGTAAATTATTTTTCTGTTTTCACATACGCTAAGGCACAATTATATCCACTCATGTGGCCAAAAGAGGAATAGTAGGTTGTACAAATAATTAATTTTACAGCCATATACACTGTCCTGCAAACAAGAATGTAAGCCTACTGTAATGTCTACAAAAACCAATTTATTTTTACTTCTGTTGATTACTATTTATGCATCTTCAGTCATATGAAATGGAACTTCTGTACAGTACAAATAAATGAAATTTATGAAACTCACAAAATGCACACAGAAGATCGCAATTAGGAAGACGTTGCCATAGAACCTCAGCACAGAACACCACCTACAAATCAAAACAAATATGGAGGACTGTAAAGCGTAAATCATCCAATAAGAAAGTGAGATGAAAAATCGCAACGCTCGCATCGCTCCATGTGGCCTGGCAGCGAACCAACATCGTGTTACCGGAAATCCCTATATGAGTTTCACCCCCCTGTGCCCAGGCCTGTCTTTTCCGCTGGCCACGGCTGCCCGCTATGACGCAGGGGGGTGTGCCCCAGTGGCCATCCAATCGGCTGCACGTAACAGGCCAACAGTTTCACGTTTACTTTTTACACTTTTAGTATGTATGTGTTCTGTACAGTACAATTCTATGGTTTACACTGTGTCAA
Organism: Locusta migratoria; assembly: GCA_026315105.1. Classification (NCBI taxonomy): domain Eukaryota; kingdom Metazoa; phylum Arthropoda; class Insecta; order Orthoptera; family Acrididae; genus Locusta; species Locusta migratoria. Next base: position 637,134,143 of record CM048755.1, on the reverse strand, counting down.
AATACAGTCGAGGTACACGCCGAAATGCCCACATTACTCTCTAGGCTCAAGCTATAATTACGTCGTTTTCTGTTTCCTTACGCCTTATGGCTATCCACCAGCTAACCTACTCAACCATCGTTTTAGGTGACAAGGTGTTCAGCTCACTTCTTACGTTTTAGCAAATGTGTCGCGATTTTAAGAGTAAACTACATTTATCCTCTTCTTTGTAGTATATACTTAACTGTTTGAAAAGATGTGCGTAAGGTTAGGAGAGGTGCTGCTAGCCGTGTCACGTGACCCAAAGGTAGCTTGTCCCTTCATCGTAACAGATTCATTTTGTCAGTCAATGTAATCAGTTACTTACTGTGTTTTAGTGTTCACGTGCATATTCGTATGTTCTTGGTGTTTATTATCAAAGGGAAAATGAACAACGTTCAGTATATTTTAGAAGCAAATTATTCAGCTTTAAGCTTGGAGGAAGAGTGTGAAATAAAAAATCGCAATGACTTGTTTTACGGTCCACTTTAGATTTGTAGTTTTATAAGTTTCTGCAAACTTTTGGACCAAAATAATGTAACCATTAAAAAATTAATAAGAGCGTCTGAAACCCTTTTAGGGAAAAATTTTTTTAGGTAGTGGCGGGTTTTGAACCACTGACCATCAGCGTCACAGTCCAACGTATTGCCCACTACGCTACGACCAACACACAGCAGCTGCTTTCTTTTATATCATACTATTGATGGCCGTTGTTAACTGATGCTAATATTGCATTTGTAGACACTAGACTATCATTTATCGTACGAAGAACGACGTGTTTTTGTTAATTTTTCAGTGCGCCATTGCTTTGAAATGACAACGTGTAAGTTAAAATAAGAAAATCATCAAATACGCAACGCAAGATGGCTTATGCCAGAGAGAGTTCTGTGCGATGAATGTCACGTGACATCTGCGAACGTTAATTCAGTGGAGGTTGTCAAAACTCTAATTTTTGCAAATATCCCTCAAACGATACGAGATATGAAAAAAACTTGAGAGAGCAAAGTTGTAGAGAATTTTCTCCTCTACAAATTCGGTTATTCAATTTTCGTGTCAGGTGAATAGTTAAGCCGTTATTTTTATTTAAATTTCGAGCTGTCAAAAGACGATCGCAAAGGCCCACTTTTAGTGTTATTACCGTAACCTAAAGTGGGCCAAAAAGCTTGGTAGGCGGACGCCTAATCTCGAGTTGAAGCAACCGCAAACAAGCCGAAGTAAGACATTCTGCAGATCTTGTACCGAAAATATATCTAAGGGGGGGGGGGGGAGTACTATCAAGATCCGCAACTCAGAGGAGTGAACCCCAGTCACGTGACTCACCAGCCTGACCCCGGTAAGGTCACGATGGCCCCCTTCCATAGCCCGGGGCGCTCCCCTCAGCGAGTTCCTCGACCGTGGATCAATCAATGCGCAGCGCTCAGACACTGCAGAAACTGTGGCGCGCCGTGAATGCAAAGCGGCCACCGATGCTGCCTCCCCGAATCCTCCTGCTGCACCATATCCAACTGACAGTAGGATCAACGGCGCGCTGCACTAATTTGGTTGGCAAACACTAATATCTTCGTACAGCCCGGATCGTTCACCGTGTGATTTTTTGGTGACCTGAAAAGAGACGTGTGTTGACTTCTACTTCAATCTGCAGCAGTTGAAGGGCTGTCCGTTATGAGGACAAGCCGGGTTCGACTCGCGGTACTTCCTTGGTGGAAGTCGTCTCCTTTTACGAATGTAAAGATTAGCCACTTTTAATAGTAGGTCTCCTTTCTTCGGCTGGATTACTAACCAGAAGGTCTGCTTTCTCCGATTGTATTAGTAGAGTACGTTAGGTACACGTAAGTTGCCAAACTTGCATTCAACTGAAAATCATTTACCGGGCCGTTGAGCCCTATTGAATTTCCGTTATTACTCATTCAATTACTTTCGTCAGTCTCAGTGATCGGCACGACTGACTGCGTGCGAAGAACCTACGTTAGATTCCCGGTGCTGCCAATGATTTTTCCCTGGTGAAAGGACGGGAACAGAGTGCACTCTGCTTCGCAAGGCGAACTATGGAGCTGCTAGTGACCGAGTGACAGCGGTTCCAAATCGAGAAACTCGACAACGACCGACCTGTATCAACAACGCCTAGAAGACAAGGCCTCACAACTACGCGGCAGTGGGCGTGCCCCAGCCTATAGGTGTCACGTAGACACGGCCAGCTGTGAGGCCTTGTCTTCTAGGCGGTATTGCCTGTATGTTGACGCCAATGGTCGGGTGGAACGTAGCTTTTTTTCACGAGCTAATTCCTGTATGTACCTTTGAGTGTCTGACAAGGTTTTTTAATATTTCCGTAATGCTCTTCCGACAGGCAAAACTGTAACAATTTCTGCCGCCTTTCTTCGCATACGTTTCAAACCCCACGTTACTTTTATCTTATATGGGTCGCACACATTTAAGCGAAAGTGTAAAATGCGACGCACAAGCGATTTCTAAACACCCTCCTTTCTACAGTATTGCATTTTGCCAACATCTTATCAATGAAGCAAATTCAGCACCTGCGTTACTACGACGCATCTACATAAATACTCTGCAAGTCACATTCAAGTGCATGGCAGAAGTTTCATCAAACCGCTTTTATGATGCTTCTCCACAGTTCCATTCTCTAATAGCTCGAGGGAAAAAGGAACATTTAAATCTTCCCGTTTTCGATCCGATTTTCCTTATTTTGATGATCAATGCTTCCTATGTAGGTGGATGCTGACAATGTGTTACATTCAGAAGAGAAAGTTCGTGAAAGCAATTTCGCAAATAGACCTCGCCGCAACAAATAACGTCTTTCTTTTAATGATTTCCACCCCAACTCTTACATCATTTCCATGACATTCTCTCCCTATAGCGCGATAATACAAAACGAGCTGCCCTTTTCTGTACTTTCTCTAAATCGTCTGTCAGTCCCACTTGGTGAGGAACTCACAATGCGCAACAATACTCCAAAATAAGACGCACAAGTATGGTGTATGCTGTTTCTTTAGTAGAACTGTTGCATTTTCTAAGCGTTCTGCCAGTGAAACGTGTGGTCTTTGGTTAGCTTTCCCTACAATATTTTCTGTGTGTTCTATCCAATTGAAGTTGTTTGTAATTGTTCCTCCTACGTATTTAGCTGAATTTACGGCCTGTAGTTTTGACTGATTTGTCGTGTAAATCAAGTTTAACGGGTTCCTTTTAGAGGTGATATGGATGACTTCACACATCTCTTTATTTAGGGTCAACGGCCACTTTTTGCACCATGCAGGTATCTTACCTAAATTATTTTGCAGTTGCTTTTGATCTTCTGGTGACTTCACTAACCGATAAGTTACAGCATTATCCGCGAACAACCTGGGAGAGCTACTCAGATTGTCCCCTAAATCGTTTATAAAAATAACGAACAGTAGGGACCCTGTAACGCTTCCCTGGGGAACGCCAGATACCACTTCTGTTTTACAATTACAACGTACTATGTCCTTTCTCACAGGAAAAGACGAATCCAATCGCACAATTTTGGCGATATTCCAGAAGCACGCAGTTTGATTAGAAGACTTGAGAGGTACAGTGTCGAAAGCCTCCCGGAAATCTAGAAATACGAACTATTTGACAGCCCTTCTCGACAGCCCTCATCACTTCATGTGAGCAAAGAGCTAACTGTATTTATAAAGAACGATACTTTCGGCCGCGGCGATGCAACCGAGTGCATTGAGGCGCTATACTACGATGCGCGAGGCCGTTCCCCGTCGGGGGTCCGAATCCCACCTCGGGCATGGATGTTTGTGCTGTCTTTAGTGTAAGTTAGTTCGTAAGTAGTTTGTAAGTTTAGGGACTGATGACCCTGCAGCTAAAAGTCCCATAAGCTTCACAAACATTTGAACATTTTTTTCGATACTTTCTGAATCCGTGTTGACTATAGGTCAATAGCTCGTTCTCTTCGAGGTAGTTCATAATATTTGAGAAAATATATGTTCTAAAATCATGCTGAAAACCGATGTCAGTGATATAGGCCTGTAATTTTGCGTATCACTCAAAATCAAATGTTTGTATAGCTTATGGGACTAAACTACGGCGTCATCAGTCCCTAAACTTACAAACTACTTATCAACTAGGTAAGACTAAGGACGGCACAAATATCCATGCCCGAGGGGGGATTCGAACCCCCCACCGTAGTGGCCGTGCAGACCGTGTCTGCAGCGCCTCAGTCCCCTCGGCCACCGCGGCCGGCGCCGTATCACTCTTATTGCGTTTCTTGAATATTGGTGTGACCTATGCAACTTTCCAGTCTATGCGTACGACGTAGGCTGAGCGAACGGTTGTAAATGGTAACTAGGTATGAAGCTAATTAATGCATCAGCATACTCTGAAAGAAAACTGGTATACAATCGGGACCCATGAGACTTACTTTTGTGAAGTGATTTAAGTTACTTTAATACAACGGGGTTAACTTCTGCATTACTCATACTGGCAGCTGTGCTAGATACGAATTTTGGAGTATTTGCTTCTTCCTTTGTGAAGGGTTTTTGGAAGGCTGTGTTAAACAATTCTGCTATAACATCAGCTGTCATCAGTAGCATCAGCGATACTATCGCTTAATGAAGGTATTATTATGTTTTAACGCTGGTATACTTTACATACGAGCAGAATTTCTTAGGATTCTGGAGAGTTGGATTACATTTCCCTACAAATAATTACTGGACCTACAGTATGTCTTGTCCGACACTAACCGTCTCTCAGACCAACCTACTGGTGCCATACCGGCACGTCTGATGAAATTGTTGACGATGCATGCACGATGGACTCGGGAGTTGTCGTACATAAACTTACATTTTTCCCCAGAAATGCTGATTTACTGGTTCAAAGATGTGTTCGAGGGTGTTAACCCTGGACTGTGAAGCCCTGGGTTTGATCTTGATAAGAAACAATGACATCCCAAACCACGTGATGCCCGCCTAGAACATCACTGATCCGCCATCTTGGTGTTCTGAAACCACCACGACACCCGCCCGGAACGTCATTCATCCGACCGACACCTTGCTGTAGTCTACTGTCTATGCCTCGCTTCTGGCGGGCAGCATCGCCAGGTTCCCTTCCACACGCATGTCGACAGGACATCTGCTATCAGATATATGCGACATTCATCTGTGAAGATAACTATGCGCCAATTTCCCGTAGTCCATTCCTGGTGATTTTGGTCCCACCTGTACCGTACATCACGGTTTCTGGGTTTAAGCACCGGGCCCCTCGCCAAAGGCGTCAAGAACAGAGTCGGTGGGGAGTGTTTCACACGGTCTGGTGTGACAGTTTCCTCTCCCCAAAAAGTCATTGTTTATCACGGTGGCAGTCTGGTCTGGGTTCCTTCAGGCGAGAAGTCGCAAATCCGGTCGACTGCCACGGCTGTCGCATATCTGTAGTTTGGGAAAGATTCCAAGGTCCTCAACGCATCATTCTGAACCGTGACTATTCGCCTTCAAACTTCTCTCCAGAAAAGTCCTAGTTGGCATAAAGCAACAATCAATGTGCGAATAAACGTTGATAATATTCTTATCTGAGAACGTCCACACAGTGTCTACAGACGCCCTATACTGTATCCAATCTGTGTACCGAACGAAGGTACAAATATACTGCTGCACCCAGGGCCGGAGCAAGGCACGTGCGAAACGTGCGGCCGCACGGGGCTGCACTTTTCGAGGGGCGGCAAATATGCCGCCCACCCTTATTTTTTTATTTTTTAGGAAAAACTCAACATTCATGCCCAAGAGGGGATTCAAAACCAAACCTCGGAGAGGGCGGCTTCGAGAATTGTGGCATGGCGCCTCGACTACCTGCCGGCCGCCCCTGTTGAACAAGGGGAGGGCGGACGACTAATTTCTTCCTCACCACTGTGGCAGCACCGTCGTGTTTACGCCAGAGGAACATAGAGGGGGAAGCAGTCTGGCGTGCACGCCAGTATTCTTATGAGTTCAAATGTTTGTATAGTCTATGGGACTTACCTACGGGGTCATCAGTCCCTAAACTTACAAACTACTTACTAACTAGAACTGCACAAATATCCATACCCGAGGGGGGATTCGAACCCCCGACCGTAGTGGCCGTGCAGACCGTGACTGGAGCGCCTTAGTCCCCTCGGCCACCCCGGCCGGCATTCTTAAAAGTGGAGCGCTGCCTGTCTGTTACGCGCCGTGCGTTTACTCACATCTAATTTTGCAGAAGACGTAATCTAATTTGAAAAATCAAATGCAATGTTCGATACTGCGGTTACATGTTAAGCCAGAAGCAATGGCAGTTTCTCAGTGTTTTATTCTTCCCGCATTATGGAAAAAATGGTTGAACATTACAAAAAAATGTTCAAATGTTTGTAGAGCTTATGGGATCATCAGTCCCTAAACTTACAAACTACTTATGAACTAGCTAATACTAAGGACGGCAGAAATATCCATGCCCGAGGGGGAATTCGAACCTCCGGCCGTAGTGGCCGTGCAGACCGCTCAATTCTCATGACTTCAACTCCTGAACAGTGTATGCTACAGTAATATAAGATTTCACACACATTTGAACAGTTTTGTAAATTCACAAGCCTTATTAAAATTGACACCATTTTTGAGCTAGTGCCCAGCGACTGTTTTGTACAAATCTGAAGAAAATGTCACCAACCAGTCGTAATTTTTGTTTTTATTTCCCAGATCTACATACATTTAGGCCACAGTGTGGCTCTTCTCAATGCTCTGAGTTTTGTTTACATCTATACCGTCCTGCTGAACGTAACTGTAAACATGACGGTTAGATGGAAGCACATATTAAAAACTTTGAGACTGGCCACTCATTGGCCGAAGCCTAGGTAGATCGGAAAAGTAAAAACAAATATTGCGATTGTTTTCTGGTATTTCCTACAGATTTGTTTACATAAAATTCCACAAACGTCCAAAAAAATAAAAAAATAAAAATAAATAAATATACTGCGGAGCGGGAGGGGGGGGGGGCGGCAATTTAGCAGCTCGCACAGGGCGGCAATTGGGCTTGCGCCGGCCCTGGCTGCACCTACATACAACAAAGGGGGGCACACGCTTCGGTAGATGGGGTTATGGACCAGTTTGTTTACATTTACGACAATTCAAGGACCACGTCTTTCCATTCGTGTCAACGTAGGTCGAAGAGGAAGGTGCTGATGGGACACACTGTTTTTGGTACGCATATTGGAATTTTGGCGGCTGGCTGCGAAGGTGCAGCGTCCTGCAGGCGTCCCTGGCAGGGCGCAGAACCCGGCTCGCCAGCGCGCGATCGATTCACGTGAAGCGAACCGCGCTGGCCTGCCCACAGCGCACGCCACGCCCAGCTAATCGGCCTAACACTTTTCTCCTGTATATACATATGGCGTCTGTTCCGAAAGAGCAGACGTCACTTCTGATCCTGCAGTAGTTATTATTTAATATTCACAGTATATATGACATCAACTGCGATTGGGCAAAGCTGAAAATGTGTACGCAGCCGGGATTCGAACCCGGGTCTCCTGCTTTCTAGGCAGTTGCGCTGACCCCTACACCACTGGGGACACAGTGACCACCGCACCTGCAAGGACTACCTAAGCACGCCTCCCGTCAGATACAAATTCCCAGCTTTGCCCTGCCCACAGTACTCAAACTCGTAGTTATGAAACTAATTCCCGTAAGAAGAAGGGCTTCAAACTTGCCCACCCCTCCCCAATAACGATAGGATCATTGCCCGTCACCGGCATATTATATATATATATATACACATACATGTGGCGTCTGTTCCGAAAGAGCAGACGTTACTTCTGATCCTGCAGTTGTTATTATTTAATATTTGGGAATTTGTATCTGACGGGAGGCGTGCTTAGGTAGTCCTTGCGGGTGCGGTGATCACTGTGTCCCCAGTGGTGTAGGGGTCAGCGCAACTGCCTAGAAAGCAGGAGACCCGGGTTCGAATCCCGGCTGGGTACACATTTTCAGCTTTGCCCAATCGCAGTGGATGTCATATATACTGTGAATATTAAACTTTTCTCCTGGCTGGCGTCGACCTTCGACCTCTCATAACAGCTGTAATGATTGTAATTCTATGGGACCAAACTACGTTGGTCATCAGTCCCTAGACTTGCAAACTACTTATGAACTAACTTATACTAAAGACAGCACAAACGTCCATGCCCGAGGGAGGATTCGAACCTCCGACGCGGGAGGCCGCGCGATTCGTAACGTGGCGCTCCAGACCACGCGGCCCCACACCTCCCCCCCCCCCCCCATTTGTAAACTTCCATGCCTCGGGAATGCGTCTTATTATCTTCGCCCTTGTTTTAATTAACTTCTGCCATGCCCTTCTTTTTCACAAATTTGATTCAGTACCTCCTAATTGTGTGGCTCGGTCGTGAAGTGCCAGAACCAGAATACAGATCCAAAGACCGCGGATTCGATCTCCAGTCAGTACTGGGATTTTAATCTATCATTTTCACTTTTTTCACCTCTGACAATGCTGCTAGTTGTGATATGTGGATGCACCGTGGCTCGTAATCCACGATAAACTGTAGATCCACCAATAACTGGCAGTCAGTTCCAAGGTCGGAGCAAGGCAACGGCATACATCTCCTAGCCGCGCGGGAGTAGCCGAGCGGTCTGGAGTACCACGTTGCGGATCGCGAGGCCTCTCGCGTCAGAGGTTCGAAATCTCCCTCGGGCATGGATGTGTGTGTTGTCCTTAGCTTAGTTTAACGTAGTTTGTAAGCTACGGACTAATAACCACGCAGTTGAGTCCGATAAATTTACCAACAATTGAACTTCAAGGGAAGATACCTGATTATGAAACACACACTCCTTCGCTAGTTTTTGACTTACTTGAAATAAAAATTTCAAACTCTTCCACATATTCTGTACTTTTATCCCTAAAAGATCACGAATAAAAATGTTATAAGACCTGCCGCTTAAAATAATACCCTAATTTTACACACGTGTCCCCGTGGACTGAATTTGACGGAATATTGTTGTACTAAAGGTAAAGCAGTCAACAATCCGAAGATTGGTTTGAACACCACAGTGCTTTACTAGGCATGGTCCTGCTTGGAGGTGGTATGCCGTTGCCTTTCTCCGACCTTCGAACTGACTTACCCAGCCAGTTATAGGGGGACCTACAGTTTAACGTGGGTTCCGAACCACGGTGCTACTCGCTATTTTTCACATCAGCAACACTGCCAGAGGTGAAAGAAGTGGAAAGTGACAGATAAAAATCCTAGGACATGGCGGGGATCGAAACCGCGACCTTTGGATTTGTAGTCTGGCACTCTACCACTGTGCTACGGAGCCGCACATTGTTGTACTATTATTTAAGTATTCAGTTGTTTCTGTATGTTCTGTGTTAAATACAAGACTTACGACGTCTAAAATAAGAAACAAGCTAATTGTGTGTGTGTGTGGGGGGGGGGGGTTCTTTTTAATCCAGCATGATCAAGCACAGATTAACGTATTTGTTCGAAAAGTCACATTCTGAAAAATCTCACTTGAGACTGGATGGGAGGGGAACGAGCAAAAGCTCACATCTTACCGGGGGAGGGGGGGGTTAGGGAGTCCGTAAAAAACGCCAAAACGACGTCACTTAATTTTTGGAAGCCCCTCCCCCCTTAGGCATTTGAAATACACCACAGTGCAAATATACGTAATGCTTTGTATGTTCCCTTCTGTTTTACTCTTTGCTTGCATTATGTGTGTTTAATATTAGATTCCAAATTTGGTAATTCTCTAATAAAAATCTCTCAAAGTCGAAGAGTGTTAGTTTCAATAATATTATGTGCAGGAACACACATTATACATGTTATTGTCAATATTTGCGTCGAAGATTCAAACAGTTTCTGAATGGATAGCAATGACTTCAATGCCTGACAAATTTCAGACTATTTATTATTTGGACCTGTAGGACGCAATATTTAATCGTGTTTTCACAGAAGAATTAACGATAACAGCATACGAAATTCTGCTTCGTCTGTAGTAGTAGAACTGAGAGCGCAGAACGACGGCGGTCGAAATTAGGTATGTTCTAAGCACCGACTTCACACATTGTCCAACAGCCAATGAGCGTTAGTAGTGTTATAGCCAGTCAGCTGTGAATGTCGTAAGCCGCTAAGAGCATTAAACGTTATCATAGAGATATTGTTCCATTTGTTGCGAGTTGATGCCGTTGATTATGCTGGTATGTGTCGACTTCTACATAAGCAAACTAGAAACGTAATTTGCAGGATATACGCTTTCTTCAAGCGCTGGACAACGTCAGTGCCAACACGTGATCAATCCGTCATCGATCGTGGATCGGAATATATCTCAGAAGTAGCCGCGTGTCGTCTTTCTTAACAATGGCAAACTTTAACCTACGTTGTAGAGGCCTTTGCAGGCAGTAGCTTTAGGAAGCTGTTCCAAGTGTGAATGGCAAAACGTAGATGGATTTACAGGAACGGAAATCTTGCAACTCCTGTCGGCTGTTGATCTCAGCACAGATTTCACCATCTGGATCTAAATCCTTTTGCGTAAATCTATTTTGACACTGGTCGGAAGAAAAATATTCCGTAACTACACTTCTTGCGAGGACTGCTCAGTAGCCACGGCGGAGTGGCCAAGCGCATTGGGGCGCTACCCCCATCGGGGGTTCGAATCCCCCCCACGGGCATGGATGCTTGTTTCGTCTTTATTATAAGGTAGTTCATAAGTAAAAATCAAATGTTTGTATAGCTTATGGGACTTAACTACGGGGTCATCAGTCCCTAAACTTACAAACTAGTTATGAACTAGTTAATCCTACGGACGGCACAAATATCCATGCCCGAGGGGGGATTCGAACCCCCGACCGTAGTGGCCGTGCAGACCGTGACTGGAGCGCCTCAGTCCCTTCGGCCACCGCGGCCGGCAGTTCATAAGTATGAAACTTCCTGGCAGATTAAAATTGTGTGCCGGAACCGGGACTCGAACCTGGGACCTTTGCCTTTCGCGGGCAAGCGCACTGCCAACTGTGCTATCCCGACACGACTCATGATGCCGCCTCACAACTTTACTTCCGCCAGTACCTCGCCTCCTACTTTCCAAACTTCACAGAAGCTCTCCTGCGAACCATGCAAGACTAGCACTCCTGGAAGAAAGGATATGGTGGAGACATGGCTTAGCCACAGCCTAAGGGATGTTTCCAGAATGAAACTTTCACTCTGCAGCACTCTCCGGCACACAATTTTAATCTGCCAGGAAGTTTCATATTAGCGCACACTCCGCTGCAGAGTGAAAGTTTCATTCCAGTTCATAATTAGTTTGTATGTTTAGGGACTGATGACCCCGCTGTTAAGTCCCTTAAGCTTAATAAAAATTAGAACTGTTCAGTATTATAAATGTATGCAAAAGGCGCAGCATCCGTGCATATCACAGTAGTACTCAATCATTAGATTTATTGGCACTATACAAACTTACCGGTCATTCAGAATGGTTTGTAGACGAACAGTGCTTCTTAGCACTTCGGCGGTCGAAGTATCCGGATCATGGGCCACCTAGAAAGATAAAAGCAAGTGAGTACTTTGTGGAGTTCTTCGTTTGTAGGGCATGTAAATTATAAATTAACTAATCTACTATTTACTAAAATACTTAAGCTGTCTGATTTTGTTTACAAAAACGGACGAAACTGACGCCCATTTTACTAATTGTTGCAGATTTCTGTACAAACAAGTATCACAGAAAGATTAACAACTTTATACGTAAAGTTAGAACGCATCACTCGAATCCAAAATAAGTGGACGTAGAGCCGGTCACGAAAGTGAACGAGAACCTCAGAATGAAGTTATGCATACGTCGACAATCCCTGGGGAGGAACGGTGTCTACCATGTTGCTTAGTATTTTACTAAAAGTCTCGCATGCGAATAAATTTTACATTCCGATTAAAATTTCTTTTTAGTTAACGTTTCTGTGCGTCGAGTCGTCGAGGACCGTTGGTAATCCAATCTTAGTTCTTTGTTGTGCTGCCTGTCTTGTACTTACATGAAACTCCATGTGAATTTTGTCTCGCTCTGAACGTCGACAACACTGTCTCTAGTCATTGCAATTTATCAAAAGTAATTTTAATTAGAGTGCAGTGCCACCAAAGAAAGACCTATCAGAATGAGAATTCAAACTGCGCGCTATTTTTCACTCTTGAGTATGTTCTCTAAAGGAGAGGTGCATCAAACACTTCTGACTGAAGACCATTATACCAAGTTCCTGAATTCTGGTACTATATTCCACATTTCTGTACCACGGACTGTACCTGGTAACCCTACTTGGTACAGACCTAACCGAAGAGACGCGTTGTGAGAACGTATGTCCAGAGGATGGTGACGCTCCCTTCCAGTCCGTCGCAGAGAGAGAACTGACCTGGTGGCGGCCTCAGCACTGGCGGAAGGTTGGCAACGCTGGACAGACACTACCCCAAGCGGCCTCGCCACCCCAGTGGAGAGCGTCTCGCACAAAACCCCAGGTAAACACACGGGCAGCCTCTCCCTCGCGCCAAAACAGGGGCTGTACCCAAAGCTGCGTTCACGCATGGAGTGGTCGTAGCGGCGCAGTTTGATGATTTTTTGTTGTTGTTGTTGTTGTTGTTGTTTGAGGGCGCAGAACTACTAAGGTCATTAGCGCCCGAATCTAACCGGGGATATACCCAAGAATAATAAGACTATATATAAACAACTAAAAAACATAGAATAAAAAACCACAAAGCGAAGAGCTAAATGTCCCTCGACAAATTGGTCAAATTGATAAAATCCAATACTCGAGCAACAGCCCGCACGTCATCAGCTAAAATGTCTTCCAATGTGTCCGGCAGATGTAGTGCAAGCCGAACAGGAGTAAAATGTGAACGACAATAAAACATGGCGCACCGACAGCGGGTGGCCACAGAAACGTAACGGTGCGGGGTCACCACTGAGCAAGTGGCGGTGGCTGAACCGGCAATGTCCGATCCGCAACCGGGCCAAGATGATATCGTTGCGAGCGGCGTGATGAGGTCATCCAAGCCACCGGGAGCGGTTTAATGGTCCGGAGCTTATTATTAGCAAGTGAAGACCACACATTATGCCATGACGATATAAGGCGCCGCGAAAGAGCCCCTTGAATATCATGCAGTGGGACACAGTACGTAGCTGTCCGACATAAGATAGTTGCAGCCTTGGCAGCGGCATCAGCAGCCTCGTTACCAGGCGCAGTTTGATGTGTGTACCCCTAGTTCGGGTAGCATGCAATACATTTCATACCCGGTCCGCATAATCTTATGTCAAGTTCACTCGAGAAACAACTGAAGAGGACATTAATAACTGATACAAAGAGGAAGATGAGGCTGTCTTGTCCGTATAACCAGTTGGTTAGAAGATCCAGCGTCAAACGTTCCTCTTTTCTTCATCAGTATTATCTCCACTTTATGCCGTGTTTCCATGTGACGCTGAAGGTATGTGTTTCAGCGGCCCGGGTATAATCTTCCCCAGCAATTGTGGTATGCTACGTAACGAAGCCACTTTATCAATTGCGACGAAATCGCTTTACCTGGATAAGTTTACAGTCCTCCACACTGATCTGTACGGTGCATTTAAAGCGTTGCTTTGTTTTCTTTGGGTATGATGTAACGTTAGGCAACTCAACATCTGGAATCACAATATTGCAGCAATATATACAATTCTCAATAGTGCTATACATTGAGCCGCGGCGGAATAGCCGTGCTGCAATGCAAGCGGCCGTTCCCCGTCGGAGGTTCGAGTCCCCCCCGGCAGAGTGTGTGTGTGTGTGTGTGTGTGTGTGTGTGTGTGTGTGTGTGTGTGTGTGTGTGTGTTCCTTAGGTTAGTTTAACTTAGTGTAACTAGTTTGTAAGCCAGGGACTAATAACCAAGCAGTTAAGTCCCACAGATTTACATATATTTGAACTTTTCCTATGCATTGTTACTTATTAAAAACATGAAAATGTAATTTTACAATCAGTTATCTTAATCTTATTGACATTCGATATTCTATAAAACAAGTTTAAATACCTCTTGGCCGGCCGCGGTGGCCGAGGGGACTAAGGCGCTCCAGTCACGGTCTGCACGGCCACTACGGTCGGGGGTTCGAATCCCCCCCTCGGGCATGGATATTTGTGCCGTCCTAGTTCGTAAATAGTTCATAAGTAGTTTGAAAGTAGTTTGTAAGTTTAGGGACTGATGACCCCGTAGTTAAGTCCCATAGACTATACAAACATTTGAACATTTTGAAATACCTCTTCATGTTTTAATAACATTTAAACATTCGCAAATGTTTCTGATTACCGACAATATACTTAAATATGGAAAAAAAACACTGAATATTATATTTATCGCAATAACTTGAAAAATAGCAATAAAAATGTTCCTAACATTTACGTAGCTATGAGTCACGAGTACTTCCAATTCTATAACAAGAGCGATTAAGAATAATAACGCCTAATCTTACAAGGGGAGGCCTCTACGTTTGAAACGCGGGTTTGATGCAAACTTCTTACACTCTTAGTACTGATTACACAAAATTTGTAATCAGTAGCGCGTACTTCTCAAGCGTTATTGAGAAAATCTCTAGCTAATTTCCGTCGGTCGTCATATGTACCTATGCGTGGCCACTTATGACACGGATCGGCGGCAGCTGAGTGGTTAGCGTCCCAGCCCCGTACTCGTTGCGCTTTGGTCGCTGGATAGTCCCGTTCGCCACTTTTTTCAACACAGTCATATTTCTTACTATTTATACAGAGGTTCCAACTTTTGAATATGGCAAATAGTAATGCTACCTAATATGTATGAACAGGGAGGTGGGAGATATAAACGGTCCAAGGGTAATAAGTGAATAAGGAACCATCAAAATTATGAAAACAGTTTCTCTAAGGTTGCAGATGAGATAGGGGCAGCATATTACTTCTTCGATCTGATGTGTACAGTAGGAATGTGTTGGGTTCGGGTGAGACAAAACGTAATAGCTAATTATTTTCTTCCTCACAACTGAGCATCTTAGATTCTGTGATTTCCAGATTAATATTTATATAGGCTATACATCTATATCCAAAAAAATCTACTCATTAAAAATTGCACACAAAAACAAAAAACGTAAAAATATAACTTAAGAGTGTCTCCATCCACATCCTCCTCTTCCGGCATGTTACTAGGCATAATTAAATCATTCTTCCTATTTTTTGAAGCATTCGTGAAAATTTCAGCACTGGGAGGATGAGAACCTGAAGTGACAGTGGAGGTCTTAAAATTTGAATAGTACAACGTAGTCGCTTTCTCGGCATTGCTCAACCGCTTTTCGGTAAATATTCACTGATGGCACACATTTTTTAAAGAAATTTTAATTTTTTTTCTACTACTGATGAATTCAATGTTGAAGTGCTAAGAGTTTGTCGGAATTCTGTTTTCACGCATAATGCTAAAAACTTTTTCAGTGGCTGCATAAAACAAAGTTACTGAACTCTTAGTCCTTCAATCTCACTAGAAGACACTTGGAAACTGAGCAAAGAAGTATTCCACAGATGAGAACTTCTTTATCTTCCTCTGTATATATCAGTTATCTCAGCATGTGGCTGCTGCTAGATTCCACAATTTCGTGTCTTTGTAAATTCATACCGTGTGCCGTATTACACAGTTTTCGAGTTTGTAAAAAGTTATTCTCAATACTGGTGACTTCCATAAGCTGGTGCTAGAAGGTGATATAACACGAACGAACTCTAAAGCAACCGAGCTTCACCGACATCTATATGTTATTCAGACCTGAAAATCTTAATTCGAACCACTCCAATCGTAAACTCGTAATTTTAAACAATTTTCGTAACATTTACGATAAAATCGTAATGGTTGGAACCTCTGTTTATATTACGCACTCTTACACGGCACAATATGCGATGACATTGTGTGGCGAATTACTGCCGCACGTGTTTGTTTGCGAGAAACCACGGGGAACTTTAGACCAAAGGTTCAGAACACCGTAGACAAATTAACGAAAGACCTTCCGAATGCCGTCGTAACGAGTTCAAAATCCGGGAATCTTCCACGCAATTATATTGTTCATTTTTGTCTAGCTTCATGCTTCCCAACGCGAAGAAAGAAAAATTCTTATTAATAATAGATTCTTGGGGGGACCAAACGAATCCTGGTTCGTACGACGAAATTTTCACGGATGACTAAGGACTTGCAACATGTACGGTTAAAGTCGTACCGCCGAAATACACGCCAGTTTGCCAACCGTGCGATGTTTATGTCTACAGGCGAGTTAAACATGTTAGCCAGGTTTGTTTTTCCCTGAAAAGCCTCAAAAGACCTTGCGTATGCGGAAACATAGCATTTATTCAATGCAGCTGGTGCCGTTTAATGTTTTCCATGTTTTTACGAAAAATACCATCCTGCAACTTGTAATGTCGAAAGCGATGATAAGACTGTACATCTTTCGAAAGTCGTCTGTGGGGGTCAAAACTTGCAGGGAACAAGTAGTTTCGGGCTCCTTCCAGGAATAAGGGATTTCTCAAATCACAAACATTTTCACGTCAGTAGTTTTGGATATTATTTGTGGTAATAAAACTTTGTAGACTGCCAAATAACATTGTAAATTTAATAAACGTACATCTGATTACATTATTTGCTCGTTATATCAATTGTAATATAAATAGTAACGAAAGTTACTTTGTTCGAATATTATGAACTCCCTCGAAGAGAACGACCTATTAACCAATAGTCAACACGGATTCAGAAAGTATCGCTCTTGCGAAACACAGCTTGCCCTTTATTCACATGAAGTGTTAAGTGCCATCGACAAGGGATCTCAAATAGATTCCATATTTCTGGATTTCCGGAAGGCTTTTGATACTGATACCACAAGCGGCTTCTAATGAAATTGCGTGCTTATGGAATATCTTCCCGATTGTGCGATTGGATTCACGATTTCCTATCAGAAAGGACACAGTTCGTTGTAATTGACGGTAAGTCATCGAGTAAAACGGAAGTGATATCTGGCGTTCCACAGGAAAGCGTTATAGGTCCCCTACTCTTCCTCGTGTTTATAAACGATTTAGGAGACAATCTGAATAGCTCCCTTACACTGTTCGCGGATGATGCTGTCGTTTATCGGTTAGTGAAGTCAACAGAGGATCAAAAGCAACTGCAAAGCGATTTAGACAAAATTTCTACTTGGTGCGAAAATTGGCAATTGACACTAAATAAAGAAAAGTGTGATGTAATACACATGACCACTAAAAGAAATCCGCTGAACTTCAATTACGCGATAAATCAGTCAAACCTTAAGGTCGTAAATTCTACCAAATACCTAGGAGTTACAATTACGAACAACTTTGACTATAGAGAACACACAGAAAATATTGTTGGGAAGGCGAATCAAAGGTTACGTTTCATTGGCAGAACGCTTCGAAGATGCACTAGCTCCACCAAAGAGACTGCCTACATCACACTTGTGCGTCCTCTCCTGGAGTACTGTTGCCCCTTGTGGGACCCTCACCAGGTGGGACTGACGGAAGATATTGAGAAGGTTCAGAGAAGGGCAGCTCGTTTTGTTTTATCACGTTACGGGGGGGGGGGGGGGAAAGCGTCACGGAAATGTTGCACGAATTGGGGTGGAAATCATTAAAAGAAAGACGTTATTCATTGCGGCGTGATCTGTTTGCGAAGTTTCAATCACCGACTTTTAGTTCTGAATGCGAAAATATTTTGCTAGCACCCACCTACTTAGGGAGACATGACCATCCCAATAAAATAAGAGAAATCAGATCGAAAACGGAACGATTTAGGTGTTCTTTCTTCCCGCGCGCTATTAGAGAATGGAACGGTAGAGAAAAGTTATGAAAGTGGTTAATGAACCCTCTGCCAGGCACTTAAATGTGATTTGCAGAGTATCTATGTAGATGTAGATGAAGTGACTTGAGAGAGAAAAAAAAAAAGGTGACGAACGGGACTATCCAGCTACCAAAGCGCAACGAGTACGGGGCTCGGATGCTAACCACTCAGCTGCCGCCACTTCGTGTCAAAACTAGCCATGCACAGGTACATATGGTACGCATTTGACGACCGACCGAAATTATCTTGCGATTTACTCAATAAGGCCTGAGAAGTACGCGCTACTGCTTACACATTTTGTTTTCCTCATGGAGTACTATGAGCGGAAGAAGTTTGCAGTAAATCCGCATTCCAAACGTCGTGGCCTCCCCGTGGTAGTTGACCTGAACGGCGGATTTGGCATTTATGAGTTATTTCGTTATTCTATCAAAATTTATTCTACAACTGATTAGTAGTAAAAGCTTACAGACTCATGTGTTGTTCTTCACATTAAATAACTTTAAACTGGCATTCGAACTGAAATACAAGGCGTCTATTTGGCCAGCCATGTACTCATCTATATTTACAGATTTACATTAAACTAGTTCGTGAATTATATCCCTACCAATTGACAAACTATTGCATTTAAATTTGATACTAGTTAGATACTGCACTGTGTACTCAGATGTCTCTTGAGTCTTTATGTTTTCACTGGTCAAAAACATTGCAGTTTCATTTTAGTCTGTTACGATCAGAAAATGGTGGTGGTAATTGCGTTTACGTATTGTTGAAGGTCTTTTATATTATTTGTTAGGTAGTATATGTAAACACGAGTATTCTGCTTCAGTCTGCGTGGAATTGCCTTGTAGTTAAAACAAAAAAGTCGTTTTAGGCATAATTTCGTGCGCGCTTGTGTGTGCGTGTACGCGCGTCAAATTTAAACAAAAAGACATTATTGATAAATCTGAGGCATTGAATTAAAATTTGTGATGCGACCGGGAATCTACCGCGGACCACCATGTTTACTAGGCAGACGTCTTATCCGTTAGACCACCACACAACTAACGATTAAGGCGCCTTGGAATTAAAGTTTGTGACGTGGAGGGAAATCGTACATAGACTATTCCAAGGTGCCTTAATCGTTAGTGGTGTGGTGGTCTAACGGTTAAGACGTCTGCTTAGTAAGCATGGAGGTCCGGGTTCGATTCCCGGCCGCGTCACAAATTTTAATTCAATGCTTCAGATTTATCAATAATGTCTGACATATTGGACATGAAAATCCGTCTCAGGGATTGTTTATTTTTATTAAAACAGTTTCATTTATGAATGATAGAAACCAAGATGTGACAAGATACTGGATGAAGTTGTAAAAGGTGTTTCAGGGCGAATAGTGGGTTTTTTAGGAGGAGACGAAATGCAGTAAACGTGACATGTGTCCCAATTTTGAGCACAGAAATACAGCTGTTAGTATGTAACCTAAGGCCACATGAGGACATTTTCCCTGATTCATCCGTCGGTCCTTGGTAGCACATCATATTAAAGAATTTCTAATTTCTCTGTATGTTCTACAAGTTTATTTTTATTTAGTTAACTGGTTTTCCGCTTACAAGGCCATTTTCAGACTTTAAAGTCTCTTCTAAGTCG
This sequence comes from Locusta migratoria, assembly GCA_026315105.1. NCBI lineage: Eukaryota > Metazoa > Arthropoda > Insecta > Orthoptera > Acrididae > Locusta > Locusta migratoria. Next base: position 637,114,674 of record CM048755.1, on the reverse strand, counting down.
AAAACCGGTTAAATGCATAAATTTGTTTAACACAAGAAATTGTGCTTTTAATTCAGTATGGTTAATTCTATCAAGAACGTGTTATATGGCATTTGTTATTGCTATTCGTCTACACTGACACCTAACATTAATATGCAGATATTTATATAAACAGTCTATGCGACTGAAATAAAGATTATTTCTAACAATGTTACCTCCTAAAATATTTACTATTCCTTCTAATCCCCTCTATACTTCTGAAAATGAAGGAACGCGTTATTGCGGCGGTGGAGTGGCCGAGCGCTCAAAGGCGCCTTGCTGCGTAGAGCGCGGTTGCTCGTCATAGAAGGTTCAAGTCCATGGGTGTAATGTCCTTAGCGTGAGTTAGTGTAAGTACTTCGTAAGCCTAGGGACTGATAACCGCAGCATGGAAGTCATTAGATTTACAAACATTCGAGTCAGAACGCGGAATTTAGACCGCCGCCGCTCTGCTCTTCCCGCTGCTTCATCTCAAGAAAGAAGAAAAATGTTCAAATGTTTGTTAAACTTATGGGACTTAACTACGGGGTCATCAGTCCCTAAACTTACAAACTACTTATGAACTACTTACGAACTAGGACGGCACAAATATCCATGCCCGAGGGGGGATTCGAACCCCCGACCATGAAAGAAGATATTTCTTGTCGAACTCCACTGACTAAGTCAACATTTTCACATATTTCGCGATCAGGAGAAAGACATGCGTGATCGTCGGTTTCGGTCAAACGAGGTGGGAAGTGTGGATCAGACAGTGACCGACCGTGTTCTACGAACAGGAATTGCTCGTCTCTTTTCCCAGGGGAATGTCTTAACGAATAGTTCCTTCTTTCTCCGTTATGCATTGGACATGAGCGTCTCGATCGAATCCTCGTTACCTTCAGTCGGCAAGCAATGGCCCCTTAAATGGTTTCTCCGCTCGCGGAAAGCGGTATATTTCCTCTTGGAAACATGCACTTTCAGGGTTTGCGTTTATTTCTGGGTGCGACAATAATTTCAAGTGCTATTCGATCAGCTTCAGGTATAAATCTTTCAACTACATGCTGACAACGTGCGTGACTGGCTCTGATTCAGGAGTGGGTGTGAAACAGTCCTCGCTTAAGAACTGGAATCGTGTTGTCCATACGCAGAGGTTCCAACTTTTCAATATGATAAATAGTAATGCAGCGTAATATGTATGAGTGGGGATTGGGGAGAGGGTATTATAAGGGATCCAAGGGGAATAGGAGTCGGAATCATCAAAATTGTAAAACAGTTTCTGTAAAGTTGCAGATGAGATAGGGGGCATAATATTAAGACATCATTCTGACGTGCACAGTAGGAATGTGAGAGACTGGAGGGGGAGGGGGCGGCGGCAAAACTTAATATCTATTTTCTTCCTTAGAACTGAATCTTAGATTTTGTGATTTCCAGATCAGTATTTATTTATATAGACTATACATCTACCCTTAAAAGAATGGACTTATTAACAATAGCAAAAAAGCACAAAATAATGTAAAATCATAACTTACAATAAGAGTTCAGGTTCAGATATTTCTGTGAGAGTGCATGTTACGAAAGTTTAAAAAATAGTCAAATTTTCATGTCTCCTCTTCTTCCAGCAAGTTACTAGGCCTAATGAAATCATTCTCCATGTCTTTTAACATTCGTGAGAGTTCCAGCACTGGGCTAGAGAGAACCTGAAGTGACAACTTGAACTGTACAAGCTAGTCTCTTTCTCAGCATCACTCAACTGCTTTTCGGCAAATTTTAATACCAGCAAGCTCAGCTTGAGACTGCTGCTAGATTCCACAATTGCGCGCCTTTGTGGATTCATCCCGTATGCCGTTTTACGCAGTTTTCGAGTTTGTAGTACTGTCAATACTGGTGATTTTCACAGGGACATGCTAGATGTTGTTGCTCATAACGAACTCTAAATTAACCGAGTTTCACCGACGGAAAACAAATGGCACCGATTTATTATTTAACCTGAAAATCTGAATTCTAACCACTCCAATCGTAAACTAGTAATTTTAAACAATTTTCGTAACAATTACGATTAAATCGTAATGGTTGGAACTTCTGCATACGTGTGAAATTTTAGTTATCTTTCGAGATACAGTGCTCAGAGACACGCTTTCATTTAGATGTTTGACGTCCAGTGGTCGCTTTCTTTATGGTACCTTATTTTTTATGCCCAGCATGCTAATGCGCCAATGAGCCAAATCATTGCGGTAAGCTGCTTCATGGTGTATTTACCACCTTTGGAACGCAGTACAACAGATTCTGCGTGGCATGGACTCGCGATTATATAGCTAAAGATAACCAATGCCGTTGGAGAATCATGAAGAGATGCAGGTGAACGGCAGTAACGTTCACGCAGTTTACAGTTGTCAAGGTGCCTTCATTACTACCGCAGGTCCGTTAGAAGTCGAGCCGAGTGGGCCCATCGAGGCACATAAGATGTTTCAGGCAGCAGTTTGCCTACAGTTTGCGAGAATGGCCACCAAATTAGCCCTTAGTTGAAACTTCCTGGCAGATTAAAATTGTGTGCCGGAACCGGGACTCGAACCTGGGACCTTTGCCTTTCGCGGGCAAGCGCATTCATTCTGGAAACATCCCTTAGGCTGTGGCTAAGCCATGTCTCCACCATATCCTTTCTTCCAGGAGTGCTAGTCTTGCGTGTTTGCAAGAGAGCTTCTGTGAAGTTTGGAAAGTAGGAGGCGAGGTACTGGCGGAAGTAAAGTTGTGAGGCGGCATCGTGAGTCGTGTCGGGATAGCACAGTCGGTAGTGCGCTTGCCCGCGAAAGGCAAAGGTCCCAGGTTCGAGTTCCGGTTCCGGCACACAATTTTAATCTGCCAGGAAGTTTCATATCAGCGCACACTCCGCTGCAGAGTGAAAGTTTCTAGCCCTTAGTTGGTAACAGGTGAAAAATTGTCGCCAATTAGTCTGAGATTAAGGTGACCAAACTTTTCATTTTATGTCAACATCATGAAGATGATGATGAATCTAGTTCTGTGAAACATGTCATATTTAGCAGGTTTCTTTGGCACTGGTATTTTGAATAAGCATCTGCTTCTGCATGAACACATATTGCAAATGTTACACAAAGCGTAAGCAGGATCATCTGTATTCCGTTGATCATTGAAACTCCACATCGTTTTAGAGGCATCGTTCCACTAGAAGCGGTGCGGCCAGCACAGACACGTGCAGAAAGTAAGGCAAGTGTGTACGTCCAGACTTGAAAAAGGAAACAAGCATCCAACCAATCAATGCCTCAAATGGAGCAGAGAAGATTCTGTAATTTGTAACTAATGAGTTGACGTCTTGAGTTGGCATGTGCTACAACCTCATCCAAAATATCAGCGTTGAAAGACGAACTCATTTCTTCTGCGTCGCGACAATTACCTAACTGACTGTCAGGGACTAATAACGAAGAAAATTAAATTTATTAGAATTTTAGTAAGGTGTCTTGACACAGTGAAAATCTAAGTGAGACATTTCACTTTTCCACGATAAGCTGTATAGAGTTTGGTGTAGTCACTACCGCTATTGTAAAAACCACGTACTTCTTTCTCGGACATACTGAGAATATCATTCACATTTCATAATCTCTACCATAATATGAAACTTTCATGTGATCTACAGGAACGTAAGAATCTTCTGAGTGTAGTCATCGTCACTCATCTAATTGTTCGAAAGTGAATAAGCCAGCCTTTTGCTTCTCTGTGACGCGTGACGAATCCCCCGCCAAATACAATCTAGAAATGAGATGTTTGAAATGTAAGGAGTACAACACACAGAAAACTTGGTAGTTTGAAGTAGTATCCGTTTACCAGAGAGAGGAAAGTATTAACTTTACTGTAATGTCGGCCTGTGCGACAATGTGGTTGATGAATATGCGCAAATAAAAGAACACGAGCGCGGAAATAAAACAATGACGTTCATACAATAACATGTTCAACTGATAAATGAAGCTTGTGTGAAATATTATTTCAAGCTAACAATGAACGTGGGTCAAACATTCGTCCACAAATTTTATACCCTGCCTATTTGACTGATGTTGCAAACTCCGTGTGTTGTTTAACAAGAATTGTTATCAGGAGACACGTTTCCACTGATCCGTGGTCCAGATTAGACAATTCCGTATCCACGGCAATAATTGACGACGTTGTTGGTTCAGTATTGGAAAAAGTAGGGAGGCTCGACTGCTGAGAAGCTAGTTAACAATGTGAGCTTAGCTGTTTGCTCCGAAACACTTGTGCCTGAACCAACATTGTAATCTGGCGTCGCATGTGGCACAGATCGCCTAGGCTGCTTTACAAGGCGAGAAAGCTTCCGACCGGCACTTTCTGCGATGAGTCGTGGACGACCAACACCTCTTCGCTCAATCGCGGTTTCACCTTGTATCAATAGTTTTCCACACGTGCACGTGAAAGTGGACTAGATATGCCGTCCAAATGTTTGTAAGCACATTGGAACAAACAGCTACGGTCATCAGTTCCTACACACACACACACACACACACACACACACACACACACACACACACACACACACCAAAGGGAGGACTCTAATCTCCGGCGGGAAAGGAAGCCCAGTCCGTAGCATGACGCATTATACTACGCGGCTAGATATGCCATTAGGGAAAATTTTGGCCATAAATTTGCCCCTTTTGTTTATCTGATGGTCCGAAGTCGTGTTTTGACTCATCAATTTATCTGCATATGTTGCTTTCATTTCCGGAACATATTTTTCGATATAATTTCACGGAATACAAGTGTCCTATGTTAGTGTATTACTATCAGAAAATGTGTTTGCGTTGCGTTTGGTGTAGTTTAGAATTAGTACTGAAGTTGGTAGAGCAATCCGTTCATTTCTGGAACGGGACCACTGAAATGAAACAGCAGAGTCATTTGATCTCACGTATTATGAACCCACCAAAATTCTTCAACATGGGTGAAATGATTGAAACGAACAGCTCAATCTGCTGATATATCATCAATCGCACGAAACAACAAAGGCAATATACACTTTTACAATTGAAGACTTAATAACAAAAATAAGCCTTTTCTTTTTCTTCTTCTTCTTCTTCCGCGATTGCAACTCATTCTACTAGACACGCCAGAATTTCACGATTTGCTTTAATCAGATGTGGCAGAAACATCCCTTGTCCTGAGTCATCATCATTGCATTAACGGGCCTTTAAAGCCTACAGCAGAATAACAAAACGGGAAAAACAGACGGTGGACAACATAAGGAACAACACTGCAGGAAAAATTACAAAGGAACTCATTAGAACCACCCCAACAAACACATGCAATGAAAGGACTGTCAGTGATAAGAGAGGTGGTGTCTACTGTTATCCTGTAATCCTCTACAACTGTCGGTTACATTTCTTTGGGGATCGTCGTTGCTAAACCCTTGCACCACGTTGTTGGGCGTCCTCTGGAGCGTTTCCTCGATGGTTGAGAATCGAGGACTGCTAGGAAGGAATCCGTCCGATCGGAATGTAGGAACAAACCATTGTAGTCCCGTCTTCCCCAATATTTGACCAGTGTGTGGCTTTCCAACCAGCTGGGACAAATAGCCTTGCTTTCTTCGTTCCCATTTATCTTCCATTTTATTGTAGAGGGATTCACAGATCTTTCGAAGTAACTTACTTGCAAAGACACAGAGTGAATCTTCTACTGGTGCTGATGTCGTCAGGCTACACAATCTCACAAAAGTACTAGCCGTTCCAGTATCGTGAACAGGTGGGTCTTGTTGTATCATAAGTAATTTAAACAGATTGTTCAAACTAAAGAACAAGCAATTTACAAGTTAGTTGTGCGTTGATGCAGTGCTTTCGTCACTCTTACTGGTCAGTATGGAGCTCAGGTACTTTAACTCTTCAACCCGTTCATAGGTATGCTAGGCGACAATGGATTGATAAGAGAACTCGGCGACGTGACACAAGACATTTCATTTAGTTACCATTCACCAGCAGCGCAATTTTCTTTGTATTGTGGATAAATCGGTTAGTATCGGCAGATACTTGCTTCAGAGTGTCTCCAAGAATAACAACACAGTCAGCACATGCCACGATTGTGTCTGCTGCCACCATTTCCATTTCTCTGGTGGGACAAGAGTAACGGCTTACTTTTTCCACGGCCAAATTGAATAGTATTAGCGCCGAAGGATCTCATCTCTCAGCTGAATACTGAATGGTTGCGTTACCTGGTTGCCTAACCGTACTTGAGAAGTTGAATGACAGTAGCAAGCTTTAAGTAGACGGATGTATTTCGATAGGCTGCTAAGTTCCTCTACCGTTTGCCGTAATGTGGAGCGGCCAATGCCGTCATAAGTTTGCCGAAAATCTATGAAGATGGGGTGTATTTCCCAAATGAGCTGATAATTTTTTTCCTATCAGCTGCCTCGAGGTAAATATGCGATCGAGGGTCAACCGTCCAGGGACGAACCCACATAGATGTCAAATTCCTTCAACTAGTGGTTTGATACGATTTAGCTGCAGTGTTTGAAATATTTTGTAGTCAATTTCAAGTAATTAAATCCCTCGCTAGTTTGACACCTCTGTAGCATCACTGTAAGATGAGGCGTGTGTAACTGCTCCCTTATATTCTTCTGGAATTATTTCTGCTGCCAAAATGATGGATATTAATCGTTTCCAAGCATTCATTCGTGTTTCCTCTCCACGCTAAGCATCTTAACTTCGATACCGCTACTTCCTGGAGCCTTATTGATGCTACTACAACAGGGGTACTTAATACTGAGTACCATATAAATTAGCGTGTTATGAAGCATAGTTCGTGCACCTATGATTCTTTCATACTTACCAAAACAGCATGTCAGTGAGGACTATACTTCTGAAATAATAATAATAATAATAATAATAATAATAATAATAATAATAATAATAATAGAAAGGTAACTAACTAATGTTTAAAATTATTTCGACATTCCTAATAAACAACAAGAAAATGTGGAAAAATGTAACTGATGACAAGTTCCCACCAGATGTATTGAGCAGCATTGGTCGTTAATGTTTTATTTAAAAACAACACATCTGTTGTGTTCTTCATTGTGTGGTCGTTGAGCACCATCCTGGTGATGACAAGTCGTTAGATGAGTACTTTAACGGCTTTCACTCTCCTGAAAAAGGCAAATTTTTCACAAGAGTTGATTTTTGTTATGAAATCTACAAGTATATTTTTTCATGCTGCCTCCTTCCACAGTTGGGAGGACAGTGGTTCAAACCCTCCTGATTTAGAGAAATCACGTGTAACTAAATCACTCGATGCAAATGCCAGGATGGTTCCATTCAAAGGGCACGTCAATTTCCTTCCCATCCCAAACAAAAAGTATCCGAGCGTGTGTTCAGTCTCTAATGAGCGCATTCTCGACGGGACGATAAATCCTTATGTTCCTTTTCTCCCTTTCCTTCTTCGTTTCCATTTCTGACACTACTGATCATAAATTATTAGATCAAAGGCGATAGACAGTAAACACATTTTGCGGAACAATGACGGAGTAGAGGCTAGTTGGTGTTTAAGGGATTGGCCGTGTGGCACGAATCCTGCGCATACAAGCGACGCAGTAGCACTGATCGAAGCGAGCAGTGCGGGGAAGGGGTGGGGGTGGGATTAATACACAATCGAATTCTGGTTGGTGGGCACGGCTGGCGGTTTCGCGTGTTCCCAGGGTGATAAGACGACACTTTACCGGCCCTTACCACACACGAGCGCCCATAGTAGCTACGTGGTCAGCATGAACGCAACTCCACACCGACCTGTGAACATGTTGGCAATGTATGTAGGTACGATACACAACCAGGCACTTTAGAATTTCGTACGTATTATAGCACCATTAATTTTCGAACCAATTCAGGCTCGTCGACAGGTGAAGGTATTACAGGAAAATTTAGGGGAAAAAATTATAATCGTAATGCTGCAACTTTCAATGTTTAGTTCGGCTATGTAGCACTGTTGTCAGTGTTTCTGGCTGTTATGCTGAAGACCAGAGTCTCTCTCTCTCTCTCTCTCTCTCTCTCTCTCTCTCTCTCTCTCTCTCTCTCTCTCTCTCTCTCTCTCTCTCTCTCTCTGTGTGTGTGTGTTTGTGTGTGTGTGTGTGTGTGTGTGTGTGTGTGTGTGTGTCGCGCGCGCGCCGAGCGCGCCAGTTTCCCCAAAATCTCTTCGTATTGGATGCGTTGGAGAAACTCAAACTCATACCTGCCAACCTTCAAAACTTAAAAATCAGGAGAGCCAGTTTAAAAAATCGGGATATTCTTCAAAAAATCAGGAGATACGTTCTGTAAAAAACTGCAGCGCACTTTACTATAAACCTGAAGCCTTTTCCTGTCATCTCACAACACTACGAAAAGACACTTGCATTAACCCAAATGTTGAATACATCTTTATTTCTAGCCAGTTTAGGTAAAGTGACTGATTTTTTTTTTTTATTAAAACAAAAAAGTTCACAGCTGTATTTTTGTGCTATACTGCTTCCAGGGAACATTTCATGGAACAAGTGACCCACATGTTCATCGCGTTTAATTGGTAAACGGTACTCTAAAATAAACAATACAAATAAGCACTCTGCATGTATCACATGATCACTCTTACTTTTATCAGCAATTTAAGTCTTTTACTGTTACTCACACACTTCTTCATTTTCTTTGCACGTATTCCGGTACATTGCTTTTTTCACCATGTGATGTGGAAGTATCACATCGACAAAGAGTACAAAATACAAATAATGTTCCGAAAACTGCTTAAAAATGTATCATATCTTTTGCCATCCTAGAACAACATACCACAGAATTGAAGTCCCATATTCACAAAAACTAGCTGTTTACACAAAAGCTGACTTTCTACAATTCGCATATGAAACTGATGCTCCTAACTAACCACTCAAAAGGTTTCCATCGGTTAAAATCCACTGAAGTGATTTCACTTATGTACAATGACAAAACATTCAAAAAAAGCACATCGAAACAAAGAGTATTTGCAAACACGCGAAAAGAGCAGAAAAGTCACGCACAACTCCTAATTTCTATGAATTTCGATACGTATTTAGATTAAAGTGATAAATGAACAAAGGACATTTGACCATTGGCAAAAAAAAAAAAAAAAGGTTTTAGGATATAAGCTAAAAATCGGGAGAAATAATGGCAACATCAGGAGGCGGGAGAAAACGTGAAAAATCAGGAGACTCCCGCCTAAATCGGGAGAGTTGGCAAGTATGGAAACTTTTTGCAGAACGTCCCCGAAGGACGACTAACCTCCGATAAGGAGCGGCCGCGTAATCCGTAGCATAGAGCCTTAGACCACGCGACAAGCGCGTTGCGGGCCATGAATGACCGACCATGGTGATCTCACACCGTATTGAGTAACTATGTCTCGCCTTTTGTATGGTCCAGGGGACCACAAAACCTGTGCCGTCAGTGTAATTGCATTGGTTAAACAAAGCTGTAATTTCTGTTTATCTCTTGCATACGGCATTTCTTTAATTTACCTACTGTTTATACTGTATCAGTTCTTGTACGTATGTTCCAAGTTTTAACGAGCTTGTTACTTGGCTGTGGCACAACGTGCGAACGTACTATCATTTAGTTTTGAACACCAGTGAGCAATAACTGAGTATTCCTAAGCCTTTTCTTTAAGTACTTGTCTGGAGTGTAGCCTTGCACGGAAGTTTTATTGGCAGAACCCTTAAAAGATGCAACAGAACTACTAAAGAAACTGCATACACTGCGCTTGTCCGTCCATTTTTGGGGTATTGCAGTCCAGTGTGGGATCCTTAACAGGTGGGTTTGACGGAGGACATCGAAAGAGTCCAAAGAAGGGCAACTCGTTTCGTATTGTCACGATACAGGGGAGACAGCGTTACGGAACTGATACAGGATCTGGGATGGGAATCACTACAACAACGGCGCTTATCGCTGCGGCGTGGGCTACTTTCGAAACTCCAATCACCAACATTCTCCTCCGAATGCGAAAATATATTGTTGACTCCCACTTACATAGGTAGAAATGATCATCAGAATAAAATACGAAAAATCAGAGCTCGAACAGAGAGATTCAGGTGTTCTTTCTTCCCGCGCGCTATTCGAGAATGGAATGGGAGATAAATAATATAATTGTGGTTCGAAGAACCCTCTGCCAGGCACTTAAATGTGATTTGCAGAGTATCCCATGTAGATGTAGATGTGTAACGTGGACGATAAGCAGTTCACACAAGAGGAGGATAGAAGCTTTTGAAATGCGGTGCTACAGAAGATTCGAGCAGTAGATCAAACAGCTAATGAGCACAGCCACTAAACGAACTGAGAAGAAAAAAAAATCCTGACACTTTCCGAATACATTAATTGATCTATTGACAGGACACATCCTGCGACATCAATTTACCACAGGTAAGTGTATGAGGGAAGCAAGGGACGCCAAGGCTGAACACCGCAAGCAAATGAAATGCCTAGTGGCAGTAGTTATGCATAAAGAGAAAACCTATGTCCCGCTATTCAAAGAGCGACAGATAAGGGCCGGCTGCCGTGTGTATTTCACTCGGCCAGACGCTGATAACATCCGCAGATAAGCCGCACTGTCTCAACGGGTCCTGTTGCTGTTGGCGGAAACCCAGAGTTACTGCGTGCTATCGTTTTTGGTGGCGGGATAGGAAACCCAGTCAATGATCGCAAGCGATTCACGGTGTGTTACTAAACAAACATGTAAGGAAGCAAGTGGGGCTCCAGCACGTAGTACGTCAAGAATGGCGAGATGAGCTTCTCATGCACGAGTTAGGTTAGTTGATAACGCGAGGAGAATGTTTGGTGCAATGAGGAATCGCCTGCCTTCGCAATTTTGATACGTGACCTGTGTATCTGTCATTGTCATTTGATGCAGGTTCGTCTGAATCTAAAAACTGTAATGTCTTAAGTTTAGAACATACATTTTTCAATATATTTGCTGTTTATCGAAATGTAAAATGGCACTGCAAACGACAGTTACAGTTTTTTTAAACTTAGGAGACACACGTCTCTTTATATAAATGCCATTAATGCAACAGTGGTAAGTAAATGATTTGTAAGCAGGTTAATTTTACGGAATAGTTTCGATTTTGCACCTAGCGTCAGTATTTTACGTGTGGCGTTTGGGAGCGGTGCTTCATGAACTTTCATTGTCTTATTGTTTTAATGGAGTACTAGAGTCTGAATTTTAGGGTATAGTAGAAAATTGTTAAACATGACAGGCTTATCCATATTTTGTGATAAGTTTGCAGAGTATAATTTCATTATTTTTTTTAACAGAAGTTTTCAACTTTTTATGTGAGAGTGAACCTCTACTTCCTCCGTTGCCTATTTCTCGATAATACATTACGGTCTACTACTTGTGGCAGTAACCACAAATTTACTTGTCAGCTGGGAAACCATATAGTGTAGATAATTTTTTCCTACTACTTTCCATTTATCTTTCGACGTGCTGCTCATATAAGATCATTACAAAATAATTTGCTGCATCGATTACGGTGAAAATTATTTCGTTTCTCATAGCCATTCGTTACCTAAGTGTCTTCAAATTAACCCTTTCATTCCTAGTGTTGTTCCTCGACAACAATGTATTAAAAGCTGATTTATATATCAGTTCTTAAAGTCGATTTGTTATTGATAAACAACAAGCTTCTAGTACAATTTGTCGCTTGGTACGGCGTCTAGCCATTTCTGAGACAATCTAACCGTCTTGGAGGCTGTGTTACGTTGCCGTCTGTGAGTCACTGTGAGCGTAGTTCATGTTATTTTATTTCAGCAGAGAATTGTCTGGTCTTCGGTGCTGCGGCGAAGATTATGCTAGCATTATTGATATGAAAATGTTAAATATCAACGAAATAACGTCCCAAGTAATGCCCCTTTGTTGTGCATAAAATATGACAAAAATACGTCAATCAAAAATTTTAAAAAACATTTTGATATTTAGTGTACTGTATTAATACAGGAAACACTGAATTTTAATTATTTCAAAGTTGAATTCATAATGTGGGACGGAAAGTGTTGACGATCAACTTTATCGGAAAACATTGGTATGTGTAGCTCCTAGACGATATGATTGGTGTACCAGACCCGTTATTAATTATAAAATTAAATTTGTTCCATACTTGAAGGTTCTAAATGTGATTGTTCTGTATTTCGCATTTCAAGTGGAGATGCTTCATTGACCCAATTTCAGACTACTTCCCTGCCTGTTCACTCTGTGTGCGGGAAAAATGAACACCTAAATCTTTTTGTGTGAACTCCGATTTATCTTCTTTAGGTATGAGGCTCATTTCTGAAATAAAATCATCTATATATCTTGGCCATTTCAGGGCATTGAAATAGATCCAACGGCGGTGGTTGAGAATCTGTGGAAGGCCGAGACTCTAGCCTAGACTTCCAGCATCGGGCCAGCGATCTCTCTAGCATTCGGCTATCCGGACACGCTGGCCACAAACCGCGCGACAGTCCGTCAGATAGAAAAATGAGTATCTCTAGAATAAAATGAGTTATTGTTCTGCACTCAATTTTGAATAAAATTTAGGTATCTAAGACTTTTTTTTGTGGTTTTAGGGCGCTCAACTTCTATGGTCATTAGCGCCCAGAAAAGAACTTAGATTCACGAGATCTCAAAAAATTTGGTGACTGTCAGAAAATCAAGAAAAGGCTAAAAACGAAAGATAAAAGACAATTAAAAGGGTTAAATATCCTTGGATAAGTTGGCCAAGTTGATAAAACGCAAAACTCGAGCAGCTGCTCGTGTGTCATCTGCTAAAATTTCCTCCAGAGTAGACGGAAAGTGAAGGGCTACACGGAGATGATTAAAATTAACACAAGTCAGTAAAACCATGTCGCACTGTCAGCAGTGCACCGCAGGAGCACAGCGGTGCAGGTTCGGCGGATAGCAAGTGACGGTGGCTGAAACGGCAGTGACAGATCCGCAACCGGGCCAGGATGACCTCCTCCTGCCGAGAGGAGCGTGAGGAGGTCCCCCAAGCGGTCGGGATCGGTTGGACAGTTCGCAATTTATTGTTGTACAGTGAAAACCACGCACTGTGCCATTGCGACACGATACTCCGGCGGAGAGCCTGTTGAACATCGTCCGATGGGACGCAAAAGGTAGCCATGCGAGGCAAAAGAGCTGCTGCCTTGGCTGCTGTGTCGGCGGCCTCATTCCCGGGCACACCCACATGGCCAGGGACCCACAGGAAAGAAACGTGACAGCTGTCATCCGCCAGCAACTGGAGGGAGCGTTGGATCCGATACACGAGAGGATGGTTCGAGAAAGGGTCCTTAAGACTCTGCAGGGCGCTAAGGGAGTCCGTACATATGGCATAGAAAGGTTGGCGGTGGCGGCAGGTATACAAAACGGCCTGGTGGAGGGCAAAAAGCTCAGCCGTGAAATTCGAGCAACAGTCAGGGAGCTTGTATTGGAACCGGTTGTCCCCGACGACGAAGGCAGATCCGACACCGGCAGTGCTCTTGGAACCATCAGTGTAAATAAATATGGCGTTATCGAACCGCGAACGGAGTTCGACAAGCCTCGAGCGGTATACCAAATCCGGAGTGCTCTCCTTGGGGAGCGAGCTAAGTTCAAGGTGAGTGTGAACCTGGGCCTGATGCCACGGTGGCAATGGGCTTTCGGTCAACCGAAAAGTGGAAGGAAGGGTCAAATTGAGAGCCGTTGTAGTAGGCGGCGAAACCGAACTCCGGGTGGAAGTAAGGCAATCGCAGACAACTGATATTGGCGATCGAGTAAGTCGTCAAAAAATAATCGATAAGATGGATGGTTGGGCATCGACAGCAAGCGGCATGCGTACCGACACAAGAGTATGTCACGTCGAGCGGTCAAGGGTAATACAGCAGCCTCGGCATACAGACTTTCAACAGGGCTGGTATAAAATGCACCGGTTGCCAGACGTAATCCCCGATGGTGAATAGAGTTGAGACGGTGGAGAATCGACGGCCGAGCTGAAGAGTATACAAGGCTTCCGTAGTCGAGCTTCGACTGAACAATGGCCTGGTAAAGGTGAAGCAGGACGGTACGATCCGCTCCCCATGACGTGCCACTGAGGACACGAAGAACATTAAGGGATCGGGCACAACGGGCGGTCAGGTAGGACACGTGTGTGGACCAGCAAAGTTTACGATCCAACATGAGTCCCAAGAATTTCGTAGTCTCCACAAAAGGGAGAGCAACAGGGCCGAGATGTAGAGAAGGTGGAAGAAATTCCTTGTATCTCCAGAAGTTGATACACACAGTTTTCTCAGTGGAGAATCGGAAGCCGTTTGCGATGCTCCAGGAATATAGACGGTCAAGACAGCGTTGAAGAGAACGCTCCAAGAGACACGTCCGCTGGGCGCTGCAATAAATTGCGAAATCGTCAACAAAAAGAGATCCGGAGACGTCGGCTGAAAGGCAATCTACGATCGGATTGATTGCAATGGCAAAGAGCGCCACACTCAAGACGGAGCCCTGTGGTACCCCATTCTCCTGGCAAAAGGTATCTGACAAAACAGAGCCCACCCGTACCCGGAACTTGCGATCCGCCAAAAACGCTTGAATGAAAAGAGGAAGGCGGCCCCGAAAGCCCCATGTGTGCAATGTGCGGAGAATGCCCGCTCTCCAACAGGTATCGTATGCCTTCTCCAAGTCGAAGAACACTGCTACTGTTTGACGCTTCTTTAGAAAGTTGTTCATAACAAAGGTCGACAACGTAACAAGGTGATCAGCAGCAGAGCGGTGTCGACGAAAACCGCATTGGATATTAGTCAGGAGGCGGCGAGGTTCGAGGAGCCAGACCAACCGAGCGTTAACCATGCGTTCCATCACCTTACAGACACAGCTCGTCAGAGAAATAGGACGATAGCTGGAAAGAAGATGTTGGTCCTTCCCTGGTTTGGGGATGGAGACAACAATGGCTTCACGCCAACTTGTGGGAACATGACCTTCAGTCCATATGCGATTGTAGGTACTAAGAAGAAAACACTTGCCCGCAGGAGAGGGGTTCTTCAGCATCTCAATATGAATGGAATCGGGCCCGGGAGCAGAAGATCGGGATAGGGCGTGAACACGGTCTAGCTCCTGCATGGTGAAGGCGACGTTATAATTTTCACGATTAAAAGAGTGGAAAGAAGGCGGCCGTGCCTCCTCTACCTGTTTGCGAGGGAGAAAGGCAGGGTGGTAATGGGCAGAGCTCGAAACCTCCGCAAAGAAAAGGCCCAATGCGTTGGAAACGTCAGAGGGGTCCACGAGGACTGCGTTCTTCACGGTCAGGCCAGGAATCGGGAAGTGGACCTTGATGCCGGATAAACGGCGTAGGCCACCCCAGACAACCGTGGAGGGAGTAAAACGGTTAAAAGAACTAGTAAAAGCAGTCCAGCAAGCTTTCTTGCTGTCGTTTATGATACGACGGCATTGCGCTCTCATACGTTTATAATGTATGCAATTCTCCAAAGTCGAGTGGCGGCGGAAGGTGCGTAAAGCGCAGCGCCGGGCTCTAAGCGCGTCGCGGCAGGCTGCAGTCCACCAAGGGACCTGGACACGACGTGGAGAAGAGGAGCTACGAGGTATGGAACGTTCGGCAGCTGTGACAATAACCTCTGTGAGGTAGTCGACCTGACTGTCACAGGTGGGAAAAATCCGATCGTGAAAAACAGCCATGGAAGAATAAAGCCCCCAGTCGGCTTGAGAAATGTTCCAACTGGTGGGACGAGGAGATTAGGAATGATGCAGAAAGTGGATGATACAGGGGAAATGGTCACTCGAGTACATGTCAGAAAGTGCATACCACTCAAACCGAAGCTGAGGAGTGCATATTGTGAGGTCTATATGGAAATAAGTATGGGTTGTGTCAGAAAGGAAGGTCGGTGCACCAGTGTTGAGGCAGACAAGATTGAGGTGTCGGAGAAGGTCCACCAAAAGGGAGCCTCTCGGACAAAGTGCCGGAGAGCCCCATAGGGAGTGATGGGCATTGAAGTCGCCTACCAACACGAAAGGTGAAGGGAGCTGGTCAACGAGGTGTAGCACATCTGCCCTAGTAAGGGGAGATGACTATGGCGAATAGATGTTACAGAGGGAAAAGGTAAATGTGGATAGAGTGATGCGGACGGCAACTGCCTGTAGGTGAGTATGCAAAGTAATGGGATGGTAATAGACGTCGTCTCGAATGAACATCAGAACCCCTCCATGGGCTGGGGTACCTTCCACAGGTGGCAGGTCGAACCGCACAGAGGTGTAGTGTGGAAAGTCTGCACGATCACTTGGACACAACTTAGTTTCCTGGAGGCAGACTAGAAGCGGGCAGTGCAATCGAAGGAGTAGTTTTAATTCCTCCCGTTTGGAACGAATGCCGCGAATATTCCATTGAAGGAGCGCCATGATAAAAAAATGAGAGAAGAAAAGAAGATAAAAAGGAACAATCAGATGGGGTCACCTCGACGGCCGCTGAGGACTGGACTTCGAGGGAGCACTGCAATCGCCATCTAGTGGCAAAGGGTCATGTTCCATTGGTTCGATCGACGCGTCTGCCACCTCCCGGAGTCGATCAGGAGGGGCAGCTTCCACCGCCGGTAAACGGCCGGGTGCCCGACGGACGGAGCGTCCCGGTGAAACAGAAGACGGCCGAGGCCGGCAACTGTTGGATGGCGTGACCGAAGAGTCACGCCTCGGCGGGGAAGGGGGGGGGGCTGTTTTTTCTGGAAGCCTTCTTAGAAGTATGACGGGTGGAAGATGCGGTTGACGATTGAGAAGTCTGAGTCTTCAGAAAATCTTCACGGACTGGTTCTTTTTTTGAACTCCGGGCAGCAGATTTGGGTGCCCGGGATGTGTGTGAACTGGTCGACGAATTCGTTGTAGAACGGGCAGAAGGGATGGGAGAGGTGGAACGAGCAATTTTTGGGCTAGCCGACCTGACGACAGTGTCACAGAACGTTAGATCGCAAGTCTGGATGCCTACCTCCTTAGTTGGTCGAGGGGAGACGAGGACCTGGGTGAAGGTACCTGATGGGAGTACAGCGGGCTTCCTACTAGCTAATAATTTTCGAGCGGCATAGGTGGAGACCTTTTCCTTCACGCGAATCTCTTGGATGACCCGCTCTTCTTTATAAACGGGGCAGTCCCGTGAAGAAGCGGCATGGTCACCCATGCAATTAATGCAGCGAGGGGATGGAGGTTGACATTCACCCTCAAGAGCGTCTCTGCCACAGGTGGCGCACTTGGCTGCATTTGGACAAGATTTACTTGTATGGTTGTACCTTTGACAATGGAAGCAGCGTGTAGGATTTGGTATGTACGGGCGAACGGAAATGACTTCGTAGCCCGCTTTCACTTTTGATGGTAGGTCAACCCTGTCAAAAGTTAAGAAGACAGTACGGGTCGGCACGAGGTCATTGTTGACCTTTTTCATCACGCGATGAATAGCTGTGACTCCCTGATCTGACATATAGTTCAATATCTCCTTGTCTGATAACCCATCCAGCGATCTAGAGAACACTACCCCCCGCGAAGAGTTGAGGGTGCAGTGAGCCTCCACCTTCATAGGGAAAGTGTGTACAAGTGTAGCTCGAAGTGACTTCTGCACCTGGAACGCATTCTCTATTTCGAGTAGCAAGGTCCCGTTGCGCTGCCTGGAGCAGGTCTTCAAGGGACCTGCGATCGCATCGACACCCTTCTGAATGATAAACGGATTGACTGAAGAAAAATCCTTATCGTCGGTACGTGAAACCACCAGGAACTTTGGAATGTTAGGCAATGCCTCTTGCGGCTGAGAATCATGTTTCCGCTTATGGGTCAGGGTTATAGTTGATGTGGAAGGTTTCATGGCGGAGGTGTCCCCCATGATTACCGGCGTCTCCTATGGCGCGCTCCTTCCTTGTGGGGGCCCTCACTGAGGGCGCACCCGCCTTAGGTGACTGTTCGCACCTCAGGTCACACCTCCCGAGAACGGACGGAGGGACCAATTGGCATGTTCGGAAGGTATCAGCTCGGGTAATCACCCCTCCCTGGGCCCTGCCTTTACCGGGGGGTACGTACGTGCCCTACTTGTCTACCCGGGGCGGGGAGTTACGCCTTACCCCGTCACCGGCTACGCAGAGCGTGGGTCGACCTTCAGACACGCACAGGGAGGAAAGAAAGGAGGAAGGAGAGAAAGGGATGAAGGAGAAGGAAGAATCTCAAACGCCGAGGCGGAGATTAAAGGGTAAGTCGAGAACAAGGAGAAAGGAAAAAGAGGGGTAGGCTGAAGAACAGGAAGAACAGGAGGACCAAGAAGAGAAGACAGAGGAAGCGAAAAAGAAACCTTGGACTAAGGAAAAAAACGCCCGTCTCCGGGCGAAGGCACAAACCGGGGGGGGGGGGGGGGGGGGGAAGAGGAAGGCGGCCTGGGACGGAAGAAGAAAGGTCGCTTCGGCTCGGGGCCCCGTGCGCGCCACACACGATTAGTACCCATTCCGATTTTCTTAAAACGTCATATTTAAAATGTCTTAATTCCGTAATTTCCTAAGAACTTCTCGTAACTCCGTAAATAAGATGATAGATCCGTAACAATTACGGACAATCCGTAATAGTTGGCAGCTATGCAGACCGTTGTCAACAGCAATCAAAGCAGATTCTGCCTGCATGAAAATGGTGGTGGTTTGTGCGTCTAGACGACTGCACTCGTCAAAGACACACTGTCCCCACACCAGCCATAATGATCTGAGATGCGATCAGCTTCGGTATTTTTGGAGGTAACATAATGTGTTGTTCCAAAAAATCATGCTCGCCCACATGATGAGCATGCTCTGGAAGACATGCAACAACTTCTCTGGCCAACACAGTCTCCGGACTTGTGTCCAATCGAGCACATGTGGGATAGGATGGGACGACAGCTGACATGTGTGACTCAACAAACCAGAACTCTTGCATAACTACGTGAACAGCTTTCAAGACAGTATTCGCCATATATATGGTCGAATGGCTGCCAGAATCAGCGACTCCATCGCCGCTCGTGGAGGCTACACACTGTCCCAACATGGTGATTCACCAGGCATCCACGTCTGGTACCTCAGCATCGCTTCAACTGTTGTTGTGGTCTTCAGTTCGGAGACTGGTATGATGCAGCTCTCCACAATACCCTATCCTGAGCAAGCCTCTTCATCTCCACATAAGAGCGACATCCTACATCTGTCTGAATCTGCTTACTGTATCCATCTCTTGGTCTTCCCCTGCGATTTTTCCCCATACACTTCCCTCCAACGCTAAATTCACAATTCCTTGATGTCCAAGAATGTGCCCTACCAATGTATCCCTTCTTTTAGTCAAGGTATGCCAGAAATTCTTTTTCCCCCCAATTCTGTTCAGTACCTTATTAGTAACGCGATCCACCCACCTAATCTTCACCATTCTTCTGTAGCACCATATTTCAAAAGCCTCAATCCTCTTCCTGTCCGCACTGCTTATCGTCCATGTCTCACTCCCATACAAGGCAACACTCCATAAAAATGCCTTCAGAAAGGACTTCCTTAGGCTTAAATCAATATTCGATGTTAACAAATTTCTCTTTTTCAAGAACGCTTTTCTACCCATTGCCATTCTGTATTTCATATCCTCTGTACTGCGACAATCATTTGTTATTTTACTGCCCAAGTAACAAAACTCATCTACCTCCTTTATTGCTTCGTTTTCCCTATCTAATTCCTTCAGCATCACCTGATTTTCTTACGCTGCACTCCATTACCCTAGTGTTGCTCTTGTTAATATTCATCTTATATGCACCTTTCAGCACACTGTCCATTCCGTTCAATTGCTCTTCCAGGTCCTTTGCTGTATCTGACAAAATTACTATGTCGTCGGCAAAACGCAATGTTTTTAATTCTTCACCCTGAACTTTAATTCCTTCACCAAATTTCTCCTTGCTTTCCTTTATAGCTTGCTCAATGTACAAATTGAACAACAATGGAGAAAGACTACAACCCTGTCTTACTCCCTTTCCAACCACTGCATCCCTTTCATGCCCTTCAACTCTGACAACCGCTGTCTGGTTTTTGTACAAGTTGTAAATAACCTTACGTTTCCTATATTTTACTCCTGCTTGCTTCAGAACTTTAAAAAGTTTATTCCAATCAACATTGTCAAAAGCCTTCTCCAAATCTACAAAAGCTAGAAATGTAGGTTTGCCTTTTCTTAATCTATCTTCTAGGATAAGCCGTAAATTGAGTATTGCCTCCCCGTGTTCCTACATTTCTTCTGAACCCAAACTGATCTTCACCGAGGTCGGCTTCTACCAGCTTTTCCATCCTTCTGTATATAATTCGCGTTAATATTTTGCAACCATGACTTATTAAACTGATGGTTCTGTAGTTTTCACACCTGTCTGCACCTGCTTTCTTAGAGATGGGAATTATAACATTTTTCTTAAATTCTGAGGGTATTTCACCTGTCTCATACATCTTACATACCAGGTGAAACAATTTTGTCATAGCTGGTTTTCCCAGAGACTTCAGTAGCTCTGAGGGAATATCATCTACTCCAGGGGCCTTGTTTCGACTTAGGTCTTTCAGGGCTCTGTCAAATTCTTCTGTCAGTACAGTATTTCCTATTTCATCTTCATCTACATCCTCTTCCCTTCCTACAATATTGTATTTATCTGTAAATGGGGGGGGGGGGGGGGTTGGTTGGGATAAGGGGGCTAAACTGCTACGTTTATCAGTCCCCTGGTGGGGAGGAGAAGGAGTGAGGATTGGAAATGAGGGGAGTAGGGAAAGGAAATGCAGTCCGGCAAGTAAAGAAGGAAGGAAGGAAGGAAGGAAGACTGCATTAGCTCGAGGCACCGTGCTCGCCACACGTACTCACCAAAGACCCGTGAGCCCCCTGGGGGATATTGTAATCATTTCTTGTACTCCCTATCCAGTGTTTTAACAATAAATCTTGAATGAATTTCGAAACTCCAAGAGGATGCACCACTGTTTGCTTCCGGCAGCGTATTGGTCAGATCAGTTTGCTCAGAACAGCGGCCTGCACCGTTTAGCAATCTATGTGTGAGCAGCAGCACAATGGGTCCAGTGTGGACGCCACTGGCAAGCTGACCACACTTTCCTTATACAGAGCTGTAGACAACAGTGTTCAGCGACACATTTACAGCTGATGGCAAAAACCAGTACTCGCTGCATCTCTGGGAGTAGCTACACTTCAATTTCAACTGCCCAGCAGAACGCAGTTTTCGTCGCTCTTTTTCGGCAGCAGAACAATGAAATCTGTCGACTCTCGACGGAGATAACGAGATATGCTGCCGAAGTGTCGTGGAAGGAAAATGACTAAATTAGCTCATACGCTAACTCAGAAAATTTGAAGACTTCCATGAGTGCACTGTATGTTAGTTATACTTTAGAGTGAAACGACACCGATACGACTAGAGGTCGTACGAACAGCAGCATCCCGCATTAAGTTACCAGAGGAGGCAGATTAAAAACAAAAAATCATGTATGCGAGTGCTGTTATGCCGATGTCATTTGTTATGCGTGCGTAGGGACGCACTAATAGAAAGAACTCGACCTCAATAACTCGTGAAAAATCTATTACAATTAACTGAATACTTAACTAGGTGTTTACGTACAAGCAGACCTATAAAATTTAAGTCCAGGGTTCGAGCGTTAAACTTCAAAGTTCCTTTCACGTCGTTTACCGTTAAGTCGCCAGAAGATCAAACGCAACAGCAAAACTATTTAGATAACATATTATCTTGGTGCCAAAACGGGCAAGTGACGCTAAATAATGAATCCATATGACCATTTTAAAAAATCCATTCAATTTCATTTACAAGATAAATCAGTCAAATCTACAGCCCGTAAATTCAACTAAATATCTAAGAATTACAATTACGGATAACTTTAATTGGAAAGAACCCACAGAAAATATCCTAGGGTACGTTTCATTGGCAGAACACTAAGAAGATGCTACAGTTCTACTAAAGAAACTGCCTGCACCACACATGTGCGTCCTATTTTGGAGTATTACTGCGCATTGTGGGATCCCACCACTGACGGATGAGGAAAGTTCAGGAGGACGACGACAGCTCGTTTTGTTTCATCACGATGTACGGAGAGTGTCGCGAAAAATGGACGAGCTGGAGTGGAAATCATTAAAAGAAAGGCGTTATTCGTTGCGCCAAGATCTGTGAAATTTTATTCACCAACTTTTTCCTACGAACGCCAACATATTTTGTTAGCACCCACCAACATAAGTCATGATGAACAGAATAAGATAAGAGAAATCAGATCGAAGTAGGAAAGATTCAAGTGTTCCTTTTTCCCGCGCTCTATTAGAGAATGGAACGGAAGGGAAAGCGGATCCATAAACCCTCTGCCGGGCACTTCAGTGTGGTTTGCAGAGTATTCATGTAGACGGAGATGCTGTCCGCCATAACTTTCAAGTGCCAATGCCGAGATAAGTCTGGAGGCAACGTTCAGAGTAGCGTGGGACTGTGCTAAATCGTGACTATCTACTGGATGATAGTGTTAACTCTATGCACACACTTTAACACGTTGCATTAAGTCTGCACACGATGCAAGTCTGATTTTCGGGCCGTATGCGACGACTATTTAACAACCCATCGGCCAATCAGGTTTCGCGCTCGTGCGTGCCCTCTAGCGGCTGTCTATAAACTTGTGCTGCCAACTGACAGTGTACCCGAGGTCCTATCGATACTGGTGTAGGTGTCTTGGGTTACCTGACAATACGATATAACAAAATCACAATGTCTGGGCTAGTTGAACCAATTATTTTACTCTCCAAACTGTAGTATCATGGCGTACAACACCATGGTTATTAGCGCTCTTGCTGAATGTTAATGTATGCGCGTTGCGGTGCCAGGTGTTTTCCGTCTCTAGTAATATACTGTGAGAAAGTCGGCGATATTATACCTAACATACACACACAAATGACTCGTCACTATGGTCTAGCTTAACCCTTAACAGGAATCGTTATTTTGAGGAACATAACTGCAATCGTGGGTCCGTATGGACCCTTGAATAGAAAATCCACATAATTCCTATAAAAGTTATAATTAACATGTGAATGCACAATGAGTGTATTGAAACAAGTTTTATTTGAAATACAAATGAACTTGTTTTGAGCAAAAAATGTACATTGTGCTATTTTTTAAAAATTTAAGTCTTAGGTCTCACATTCAAGGAAAATTTGTAATGCCTTACTCTGGAATGCTATGTGATCAAAAAATAGCTTTGATTTAAAAAACCTAGATATACTATGGGGGTTTCTCATAACATCCCCTTAAAACAGGAAACAAACCACCATGCCACCAACCAGAAACAAAAATTATGACAATGATACAAATCTAGAATGAATCTTTCACTCTGCAGCGGAGTGTGCGCTGATATGAAACTTCCTGGCAGATTAAAATTTTGTGCCGGAATTATACAAATGTTCAAATGTTTGTTAAGATTGTGGAACTTAACTACGGGATCATCAGTCCCTAAACTTACAAACTACTTATGAACTAGCTAATACTAAGGACGGCACAAATATCCATGCCCGAGGGGGGATTCTAACCCTCGACCGTAGTGGTCGTGCAGACCGTGACTGGCGCGCCGCAGTCCCCTCGGCCACCGCGACCGGCGACAATGATAAATAAAAGTGTCCAAATGTTATCTGTATATCAGTACCTGAACTAAGAATGACACTTGTTACACAACATTTTTATTCTGCATGTCGTTTTCAAATGTACTTAAAGAATCTGTCGCATTTTTGTGATTGTTTGCTGTCAGTTTTAGGCCCACATAAATAACATCTTCCTCTTTTCCATGAGCCATTTTGATTAGAAGCTGAATTTTCTTGTGGGTTTAAAATTGCTCTAAGATTGTGTGTCAGATTTTCGTCTAACAATAGTTCAAAGATTTTTTTTTCAGTAAGACCCCGCTGCATTGTGGCGATAAAGTGCATGAAACATCACAAAATAAGCCAGTATACACTGAATGAAAAAATCGCACTGACGTGTTTTACGGCCCACTTTAGATTTGTAGTTTTATAAGTTTTTACAAACATTTTGGACCAAAGTAATAAACTAAATAATAATAAAAAAAAAAATAAGTGCCTGAAACCCTTTTAGGAAAAAAAAAAATTGGTAGTGGCGGGTTCCGAACCACCGGCCTTTAGCGATATAGCCCTACGCCTTACCCACTACGCTACGGCTATCAATCGAAAGATGAGGCCTTTAATCTCATACAATGGATAGCCGTTGTTCTGATGCTAATATAGCATTTGTAGACACTAGATCATTTATCGTACGAAGATTGATGTGTTTTTATTAATTCTTCAGTGCGCCATTGCTTTGAAATCACAACGTGTAAGTTACAATAAGAAAATAATCAAATACGCAACGCAAGATGGCGTATGCCAGAGAGAGTTCTGGGCGAGGAATGTCACGTAACATCTCCGAACGGCTAATTCAATGGAGGGTGTCAAATCTCCGTTAATTTGGCAAATATGTTTCACACGATACGAGATATGAAAAAAACATAAGAGAGCAAAGTTGTAGAGAATTTTCTCCTCTACAAATTAGGTTATTCAATTTTCGTGTCAGATGAACGGATAAGCCGTTATTTTCCATTTAAATTTCGAGCTGTCGAAAGACGATCGCAAAGGTCCACTTTTAGTGTCACTACCGTAACCTAAAGTGGGTCAAAAAATCCCGTATCTGGAATCGCGGGTCAGATTGGACCCAGCGATGGCACTTACGTCAATCAAAATGTTTGTTAAGCTTATGGGACTTAACTACGGGGTCATCAGTCCCTAAACTTACAAACTACTTATCAACTACCTTATATTAAGGACGGCACAAATATCCATGCCTGAGGGAGGATTCGAACCCCCGACCGTAGTGGCCGTGCAGACCGTGACTGGAGCGCCTCAGTCCCCTCGGCCACCGCGGCCGGCGCACTTACGTCAACTTGCAATAACTTTGAAGCGGCGAGTTCCTGGTCCCTGGTGCACCTCAATGTACTGAGATTAGACTGATACACGAAACAAACTCAGCACCTGTTGATTGTTAGACTTTTTTTTTGTTGTTGTTGTCAGCGGGTCCAAATTGACCCACGATTACGGTTAAGGGTTAAGGTGACGAGGAAAGTTTCTTTTAAACTTTTTACACCGTTCATTACCTGTTCAGGATAACAGAACGGGATGTTTAATAACTTTGTTCTTTCCAGCGAAATATCGTGGTGAGAGGTGGTTCGAGAGATTCCCAGCTGGCAATATTGAGGACAGCAATTAAAGCTCCACTCGCTCTCCTGATAACGAAGGAAAACCTCCAGAAACAGTAGGTCGAAACCGACGAAGGCGGAAACCAGTATGAATGTATTTGTTGAAGGATAAAGGCAGCCATGTCGCCACAGCTGGGTCGCTGGCCGTCCGCACGTGGTAGGCTGCCCGACTAGTCTGGGCACACACACAGCCGCGGCCTGCGTGAGCGACAAAGCGCGGCACACAGCTACAAGCGTGTCCTACGTGAGCCATAACGTCTCGCTACAAGGTGGCGGCTACAATCGATCAGCTGTAAACCGTAGAATAACGATAGCTCCAGAGTAATGGAATAAAATTTTATTTAGTTTAGGAAATAAGACGTAAAAAGAGTGCTGTGCATTACGTTTACAAAGTGAAGAATGTTCGTGGATTATTTCATTTATAACTGCAAGTACGAAAATATTGAACATATTTCTTCGTTTTTTGGCCTTGTCTTCCGCAGTTGCAGTTATACAATTTTGTATAGGATATGGGACCGTCTTTTGCAACTGTAAATTGGTCTACTTTAGACCAGACGCGTTTCGCTTTATTTTAAAGCATCTTCAGTGGTCAGCTGTACAATAAATGGTTTGTATTACATTATTTGTTTTAGTTATTACGAAATTCGATCTGTAACAGTTCTCATGCAATTGGATTGTTTTCATTCTGAATAAATTGGACTATTAATATTACTCACGAATTTTTTATGTTTTTATCTTCATGTGTGATTTGTAGCACCTTGTCACTTGTAAATAAGCAGTGACAGCAAGTGACAAGGTGCTACAAATCACACATGAAGATAAAAACATAAAAAATTCGTGAGTAATATTAATAGTCCAATTTATTCAGAATGAAAACAATCCAATTGCATGAGAACTGTTACAGATCGAATTTCGTAATAACTAAAACAAATAATGTAATACAAACCATTTATTGTACAGCTGACCACTGAAGATGCTTTAAAATAAAGCGAAACGCGTCTGGTCTAAAGTAGACTAATTTACAGTTGCAAAAGACGGTCCCATATCCTATACAAAATTGAAAATAGTGAAGATCACCAGTCAAATACAAAGACGAGTACAGATACTTTCGAGTTTTTTCTTTTGTGACTACAAGCCATCAGCCGGCCGCGGTTGCCGAGGGGACTGAGGCGCTCCAGTCACGGTCTGCACGGCCACTACGGTCGGGGGTTCTACTCCCCCCTCGGGCATGGATATTTGTGCCGTCCTTAGTATTAGCTACTTCATAAGTAGTTTGTAAGTTTAGGGACTGATGACCCCGTAGTTAAGTCCCATAAGCTATACACACATTTGAACAAGCCATCAACAACTAAGTAAGTACAAATTGAGTCTTATTGTAAGACGACAGTAAATCATTTAATTCTGGACGGAATTGCTAGCAGTGGGCGTTGCATAGAAGTAGTGAAGTTTTAATTGTTTACCAAGTTAATACCAATATATTCATCATTGCTGCTAACACACGTATCCCATTGAAGGCCTACCAAACAAATTCCTACTGAAACATTATTTAAAGATATTTTAGTCAGAAAAATAATTTTACACGCATCTCGTGTGGCATCCTAGTCTCTCTCTCTCTCTCTCTCTCTCTCTCTCTCTCTCTCTCTCTCTCTCTCTCTCTCTGGAGTAAGTTTGTTACTGCAAAAGCTCAAAAAGCACACAAATGTAATTGTTCAAAACATGTTCATCATTGTGTAAAGCAAACTACCACTAAGGAATAAAATCAAAAGAGTGTCATTAGAAAAAATTTAATAATTCGGTCGTAAATTTACGAGATTTTTTGGACACTTCATATCCCGATCAAAATTCTTAATTATATATACAACTACAATTTTATATTCTGTTATTTCAGAAACAGTTGCAGTTTCATAAACTTCAGGAATTATTAGCTCGCAGGATTCTTGAGACATCCTTTGTACCCTGTCAAGCAGACGATTCTCAACGAACAACAATGTCGCGTCAAGATTCAAACGGCAGTACCGCTAAAGTGGAATTACTGAATATGATTTCGCAATTTCGTTCACAAATGGAAACTTAAAAAAAATATTCGCCAACTTCAATTAATATCAGCTGTTAGCATGATTAAGATAAATACCGTAGCTCTTGCGAACCAACTCAGTTCACTTTATTAATGCAAGTCTTCTGGACCTGATTGTATACAAACTAAGTTCTTTTCAGAGTATGCTGATATAATAGTTACATAATTCACCATATAACGACTCGTGCTACGAAAGGTCTGTGCCGAAATATTGGAAAGTTGCCCAGATCACAGATTTTGGCCCACTTTATGTTACGGTAGCAACACTAAAAGTTGGCCTTTGCGATCGCCTTTCGACAGCTCGAAATTTCAATGAAAATAACGCCTTAACCATTTATCTAACACGGAAACTGAATACATGAATTTGTAGAGGAGAAATTTGTCGTATCGTTTGAGACATATTTGTAAAAATAACGGCGATTTGACACCGTCCATTGATTTTACGAAAACCAGCCGTTCGGAGATGTCACGTGACATTCCACGCCCAGAACTCTGGCATACGCCATCTTGCGTTGCGTATTTGATGATTTTCTTATTCTATCTTAAACGTTGTCATTTCAAGGCAACGGCGCACTGAAGAATTAACAAAAACGTTGTTCTTCGTACGATAAATAATACTACAGTGTCTAAAAATGCCATATTAGCATCAGTTAACAACTGCCATCAATAGTACGAGATTAAAAGACGAACCTTTTAACTGTTCGCCGTAGTGTAGTGGGCAGTGCATTGGTTTGTAATGCAAACGGTCAGTGATTCGGAACCCGCCACTATCAAACATTTATTTTCCTTTTTTCCTAAAAGGTTATCGAGCACTCTTATTAATTAAATAGAACTATGTTCTCAGTATTTAGAGTTGTGCACATGTAAGAATGCACCCTCTAAAATACGTGTTTGTTCTATTTCCTGAACATGTAATAAAATACGTAACAACGAATTGAACTATGGTCTTTTGAAGCATATGCACGTAAACTGGGAAGATACTGTAATAATGAATATCCTGAACAACGTGCTGATAATGGTAGTTTAGTATATAAAGGAAGTCCCAATTCCTTAATGATACGAAGGGAAGTGTATACATTGCAACAAATTACCTTATTTATTTTTTCTAAGCAATTATTCACTATTTATGGAATATATTGAAAGTCATCAGTTATAATCAATGCATCTATTAAAATGTTTGTCTTTGACATGGTTGCTATGGACGCATTTAACGTAGATTGTATTACCATTTCTCTAGTTCAGATATGACTTCGTTCATATTATTATGTTATGCGCTAAAATAAATAGCAAGTGTTCTATTTCAAACCGTGATTACCTCTTTTACAGCAAAAATCACAAACGGAGTAAGTGTGCTAATAATGAATACCACATAATTCTAGTATTTAAAGTTAGTACTATCATTACGTCATTTACAACAGTCATTTTAATAGTATCGCCCCAGTTTATATACATGTGATAAAGAAGTCTATGTTTACAATTCTTTGCTGTGTTTTTCATGTCATGTTCTGGAAACATAACAAATGCACTTTTTAGAGAAAGCGTTGTTACCTTTGAACAAGTCAGAATATTGCAGAATATTTGTGTTCAGTTAACAAGAGTGTGCGAAAACCTTTTAGGAAGCAAGAGGGAAAAATAGTCAGTGGTGGTTACATGTTCATGTTCGTTCTTAGTTGTTCGTTGAGAATTTTACTCAGTTTTCATTAAGGATGGCGTTGAACTAACACAGTCTGAAGAAGAAAACTTGGGCACTGCCGTGCGACGCCATGTCGCGCGGAGTAGAGCGGGTTCGCGTAGCTCACTGGCTGGCTGATGGAGCACAGCCCACTGCCTCACATCGGCCAGCCAGTGAGATATGCGATCGTGATCTCTGCGTGACGTGGCACGGGAGCACACAGGCCTTCTCTTCAGATGTTGCTTGAACCCTCTTTCTTTTTCTCTCTTTCTATTGGTTCTTCGGTTTGATCGGTACTTTGTGGACGTTGGGTTGTTTTGTTCTATTTTGATCGCTTCGTCGATCAGTTTTCTCGTCACAGAGGGCGTCGAGTTACCATGCTGGCCACCATCTGACCGAGCACGCTGAGCCACCGCGCCCTAGCAAGTTCCGAACAACCGTCTAACATATTCGTGCATCACAACTAATTCCTCGCCCATTACGCTATGGCGAACATCTGTAATCCATAATTATCGTACTATCGACGGCAGGTGTAAACTAACATTAGATTATAATTCATTGTCCTATGAACGACGTGTTTCTGATAATTTTCAGTTCGCCATTGCTTTGAAACGACAACGCTAGAGTTATAACAACAAAATCATCAAGTAGAGAAAACAAAATGGTGTACGAAAAAGATTTTCGGGCGAGGGATGTCAACTGATTTAAGAACGCCAAATGTACGCTACGTTCGTTTGAGGCTATAGTCATTCGTAACCATTACAGGCAAAGAAAATAAACTTTGAACAAACTTCCAAGGCAAGACAGGAGATAAAATTTTAATGGGAAAATATAATGAAAATGTGGGCGAGGTATTAAAACTGTAGTTTAAAGAGGTAAAATTTCAAAAAGAGTATGTTTGACAAAGCTAAACTCAAATATTATATAAATTTGGCTGTTTGTTAAAATACGGACAGAAAGAGTATTACGTGTTGGGTGCATAGATATTATCACTATAGTAGAGTCGTAATCGTATCACTGTATTATTTGCATCATTTTTGTCCGAATGTTTGCAAAAATTGTATAACTACAAATCTAAAGTGGACCGTAAAACACGCCAGTGCGATTTTATATATATCTTTAGTAGATATAACCTGGTTTTATTGTAACATTATGGAAGATTCGGCTTTGTGGTTCGTTACAAGATCCTGTTCACTAATCTCTGTATAAGTAATAATGGTGTATTTGCTCAGGATTATTTGTTCGCCGCGGTGGAGTAGCCGAGCGGTCTAAGCACCTCGCTGCGGAGCGCGCGGTTGCTCGCCGTGGAGGTTCGAGTCCTCCCTGGGGCATGGGTTTGTTTGTCCTTAGGTTAGTTTAAATTAGTTTAAGTAGTTTGTAAGCTACGGACTGATGACCACGCAGTTTGGTCCGATAGATTTACAGACATCTGAACATTTGGATTATTTGTTGGAAGTGTTGTGTTGCCCAAGTAATGGGCGTACTGATGTAGAGCAAGGCAGTGATCCTTTAGTAAATCTACTCGAATGTACACTGTCAATATCAAACCTTCCTTTTCGTGGGATGTATGCAGGACTCTGCCGTGACCGGTGACAGGCCTTCAGGTCGCTTTGCCGGGCTATGCATTATAGCGTATTTGTTTATTATTTGCGTTTATAGTATCGCTCAAACAAAATTAACTGGTACAATACTTTCTCGCCAATTATGTTATCGCACGATCACAGAGGAGTCCTGCCGCCTACTTTAATTTCGCGTAGTGATCACAAAGACAAGAGAAATTAGGGCTCGTACGGAGACATATAGGCATTCTTTTTTCCTTTCCCATCACGCGACGGGGGATTTACGAGACTTCATTCATCCACTATTTATTCATAGCAGACAGTTTCCTAGTATTACACTCTACAAATCTGGAAAACTATATTATTGTAGGACACATAATTAAGGATATATGACATAAGACTTGAGCTGCATGCAAACGAAACTTAGTAAGGTAGAAGCCGATCTACAGAAATGGAAAAAAACGAAATGGACTAAGATAAAATAGGAATAAATACATGTAAGTTCATGAGATATGACAACACAAACAATTAGGTTAATGCAAAACCACCACATCACACATGAGGTTTCGATTTATTACGTACTTATAGTACTATTAAATCTATTCGGGACACATTTTGCTGACAGTATGCAGATATACCTCTGAATATACATTCGAAATGATAAATGTCGACAAGGCCGTCAATTTCCCATCAGAGTTCATAACACACTTGACCCAGCTGGTTTGCCACAACATAGAAAATTACTGAAAGTTGGATCACCAGTTACTTTACTACGAAAGCTCCACCCGCCAAAACATTGTAATGGTACAAAGCTATGTATTACGAAAATTATGGATAATATGATTGAGGCACTCGACCTACAAGGAAAGGGAGAGAATGATACTGTACATCCCACGAATACCCCATATTCCGGCAGATCTAGCTTTTAACATCAAGAGACTGCAGTTTCCAGTGAGTCTTGCTGCATTTTTATTACGAATAACAAATCACAGGGGCACTCTTAATTGGATTTGACATCTCCATATTACTTCCATGGACGACTATGTCGCCTGCTCAGGCGGGGGCTCAGCAAAGAATTTATTCACACTAGCTCCTGACAAGTAACAAATATTGTTCATAGTCATGTTTTGAATTAAATTATGTTGTACATCATTTGTATTTTGTTATTGTTTTTCTTTGGATACTGCATTTATAATTTTGTACATCATGCACATTTGTTTCACTCGTTTCTAATTTCTAAGCTGTTTTGATGAATACAAGATAATGAAATCTTTTCCAAATTTTTATTTTCGTTTCTAATATAAGACTGGAAAACTGCATATATTTCCGGCTATTGCCGGGTTAGGCCGAAATCACTGCCATCAGGGCATGTGTGGAGGAGAATTTGCGTAGGTGCTACAAAGATCGTAGCATCTATATCTATTCAGACAGCCAGGCAGCCCTGAGATCACTGGCAGCACCTACAACAAGGTCTAAAATTGAGCTAGGGGAAAGCAATAGAGTAAACCTATTGTGGGTCCCTGGCCACTCGGAGATCAGTGGCAACGAACATGCCGACAGATTAGCCAGGATGGGGGCAGAGGCTCCATTTATTGGACCGGAACCTGTCCTGACAATCACCAAGGCAATGATTAAATTGGAGCTACGTAACTGGCTCAGAAGACAGCATGTAGAATATTGGACCAAAGTCCATCAACAAAAGCATGGCAAGGTAATGATGCCAAAGCCTTGTTTTAAAAGAAGGTCTGCAATCCTGGGTCTGAACAGGAGAGAGATAAGACTCATGGTTGGATTGCTGACAGGCCATGGGAATTTCAAAGAACACCTACATACAATGGGAATAACAGAAGAGGACCCTAAATGTAGGATCTGTGATGACGGTGATGAAACTGCATCACATCTGATCTTCGAATGCATTGCATTGGAGAGTGAAAGGCACAGAACATTTGGGACAACCAGACCCGAAGAAATTGTGTCTAATAAAGAACTGGTAAAGGGACTCCTTGTACTGTTCAAGGGCATTGGTTGGCTTTACTAGACATACAGGGAGCGATACCGCACAATAAACTTAGTTTCGGTGCGGGCAGTGGCGGGTTAGACCAAGACTGTTTTGGCTTCCCTGAAAGAATCAAATCAGACAGGAATTAGAAGAGCGGAAGTGTACAACGATGCGGCAGTAGCAAGATTACTAATCACGATTAACATCGCGGAGGGGGGAGGAGGAGGAAGCACGTGAAAGAGAACCACGAGCTAACTGCAAGGGAACCGCTCAGTGTCATTTGTCATGTGTAAGTTACTTACCGCCTGCAAAGCCTTCATCCACCCACGTGTTCGTTAAAACAAGAGCGTTTCTTGCACGTTTACGAGAACAGCGGCAACACTAGGATAAAGTAACGTTTGTTTACATCTGGAACAGCGTGCTCTGCGACACTATTAGCCTGTCTTCGGTACTAGGATAAAACATACACGAGGATAACTTATACTGTCACCGGAGTATCGCGTACTTGAGGCAACCAAAGACTACTAAACCAAAATCGATAGGGTCTCGAAAACAATGGCAGTTAGGCCGGTATTACACTATCAAATTTTCTTTGACAAAGAATCTTTGTCAAAGAAAATTGGACAGTGTAAGATGGAACTTTTGTCAAAGTTGCCTTTGGTCAAAAATTCTTTGATCAAATTTAGCAGCTCACCGTAAATTTGATCAAAGAAAGCGTTCGTCTTTTGTTAACTACGGTGAGAAATGTGACCACTTGAAGCGTTAGCATCGCGGTAGCAGGTTTTGACGCAAGGAGGTTAAGTTTATGTAATTATTGCATACATTTTGTTGTTGCGACGACAGACAATACTAATTACGTGGTCACGGTTTCAAACTACTTTTTACATAGTTTGAAACCGTGACCACGTAATTAGTATTGTGTGTCGTCGCAACAACAAAATTTATGCAGTAATATAAGGCTGATTACAAAAACCGACTGCATCGAGCCGAAAACTAGATGACACTTGCAGAATTTATTAGCGATCAAGTGAGTACTGGTTTCACGGTAGACGACGTAAAAGAAGAAAATTAATGGCTTCTGCACCACTTTTGCAGCGGAGAAACCAAAAGTACATAATGACAGTGTTTAATTCCCTGCATATATTTATTCAGACAAATACTATTTACATGAAATATATTTACACAAAGTATAAATACCGTATTTCGAAAGTTTTTGTTCACTGCAAACGCGGCAGAGCACTAGCAAAAGGGAAACAGGGCACAGGCTCCTTACCAGCGACAAATGTACTGGTTCGACCTCTTAAAATTTTTTAGAGCAGAATACCACTGCAGACGCAAGCGTCACCAATGTTGTCAGTCTTCCAAATGTCTAGCCGTTGCACTGTTCAGGCTTACATGCAATCATAGTGTATAAATAGATATTTATAAGCTACGTAAACAACAACTGAGGTTAATAACCAAAAAGGCTATTCTAACCACCTTGTTCATAATAGATATTCATCCGACATTTTCGATGCATTTTGGCAGATTCTTGGTCAAAGAAAATTTGATAGTGTAATGTCCCTTTTCACCACGTCAAAGATTCTTTGTCAAAGAAAATTCGACAAAGATTCTTTGTCAAAGAAAATTCGACAAAGATTCTTTGTCAAAGAAAATTCGACAAAGATTCTTTGTCAAAGAAAATTCGACAAAGATTCTTTGTCAAAGAAAATTCGACAAAGATTCTTTGTCAAAGAAAATTCGACAAAGATTCTTTGTCAAAGAAAATTGGACAAAGATTCTTTGTCAAAGAAAATTGGACAAAGATTCTTTGTCAAAGAAAATTGGACAAAGATTCTTTGTCAAAGAAAATTGGACAAAGATTCTTTGTCAAAGAAAATTGGACAAAGATTCTTTGTCAAAGAAAATTGGACAAAGATTCTTTGTCAAAGAAAATTGGACAAAGATTCTTTGTCAAAGAAAATTGGACAAAGATTCTTTGTCAAAGAAAATTGGACAAAGATTCTTTGTCAAAGAAAATTGGACAAAGATTCTTTGTCAAAGAAAATTGGACAAAGATTCTTTGTCAAAGAAAATTGGAAAAAGATTCTTTGTCAAAGAAAATTGGAAAAAGATTCTTTGTCAAAGAAAATTGGAAAAAGATTCTTTGTCAAAGAAAATTGGAAAAAGATTCTTTGTCAAAGAAAATTGGACAAAGATTCTTTGTCAAAGAAAATTGGACAAAGATTCTTTGTCAAAGAAAATTGGACAAAGATTCTTTGTCAAAGAAAATTGGACAAAGATTCTTTGTCAAAGAAAATTGGACAAAGATTCTTTGTCAAAGAAAATTGGACAAAGATTCTTTGTCAAAGAAAATTGGACAAAGATTCTTTGTCAAAGAAATTTTGATAGTGTAATACCGGCCTTACCAGCCCAAGTATCCTGTTTCCCGGTGCAGTATCGCGCGCGAGACCTGACTGGCCGAAGCACAGTTAAATAGTAGTCGAATAAGGCCTGCACCCCAGTCCCTACATCCCACTACAGAAAGCAGTCAAGTGTTGTGAGGCGACTCTGCTCCGTGTTAGTGTTACCTGTGAACTGTACATTTTATACTGCGGCCCACGACCTAGTTCAAATGTTAAAATTTTTGTAAACCTATTGGACCAAACTGCTACAGTCATCAGTCCCTAGACTTACGAACTACTTTAGCTTATGCTAAGGACAACACAAGCACCGGTGCCCGGGGCAAGATTCGAACCCTCTGCTCGTCCATCCAAAAACAACAGTTTTTATTTACTTAACTGTAATAAATTTCTGAAGTCGCGGGATCTTTCGGTTCGAGTGTACCTACGCACGCCTACCCTGGCGCGTAATTTTCCCCAAAACAGCCACTTTGCGAGATACAGCCGCCTTCGCGCGTACGAAACGGGAGTTCGGCGAGTTCTGCCCGTCGGTTGGTTAAAACGATGACGCCACGTGGCCGCCAAGCAGCCACAGTGGAACTCCACGCATATCGGTGCGTGCCTGGCCTGGCGGCGAAACGTCCATCATCCGTTATTGAGCGTACGGCATTCAATGCTTAGTGACATGTTTCATCATTATCGACACATTATCCAGTCACCACTTTCGGCTGCACACACCGATTTTAGCTGCTGTTTAAACTGAATAAAGTCTAACATGCCAGTACATTCTGCTAAGCTCTATTTGTAATAACATGCGGTTAACGGTTTACTCCAAAACAAATTTGCTATTATCAATCTATTGTTTCGTTGTCAGGTGCGTGGTACTCAGTCCAAGAAGACAAGCGATTGTAACTTACCTTTCCACAAACCAGCGATTTTCCTTATTCGTTACACACTGATATCAGGTACTGTTTTTTTTTTTTTGTGGTTTTAGGGCGCACAACTTCTATGGTCATTAGCGCCCAGCCAAGAACATTGATTCGCTATGATCTCAAAAAAATTGTGACTGTCAGAACATCAACAAGAGGCTAAAAACGAAAGATAAAAGACAATTAAAAGGGTTAAATACCCTTGGATAGGTTGGCCAAGTTCATAAAACGCAAAACCCGAGCAGCTGCTCGTGTGTCATCAGCTAAAATTTCCTCCAGAGTAGACGGAAAGTTAAGGGCTACACGGAGATGATTAAAATTAACACAAGTCAGTAGAACATGTCGCACTGTCAGCAGTTCACCGCAGGAGCATAGCGGTGCAGGTTCGGCGGATAACAAGTGACGGTGGCTGAAACGGCAATGACCGATCCGCAACCGAGCCAGGATGACCTCCTCCCGCCGAGAGGGGCGTGAGGATGTCCTCCAAGTGGTCGGGATCGGTTTGACAGTTCGCAATTTATTGTTGTACAGTGAAAGCCACACACTGTGCCATTGCGACACGATACTCCGGCGAAGAGCCCGTTGAACATCATCCGATGGGACGCAAAAGGTAGCCATGCGAGGCAAAAGAGCTGCTGCCTTGGCTGCTGTGTCGGCAGCCTCATTTCCGGGCACACCCACATGGCCAGGGACCCACAGGAAAGAAACGTGACAGCTGTCATCCGCCAGCAACTGGAGGGAGCGTTGGATCCGATACACGAGAGGATGGTTCGAGAAAGGGTCCTTAAGACTCTGCAGGGCACTAAGGGAGTCAGAACATATGGCATAGAAAGGTTGGCGGTGGCGGCAGGTATACAAAACGGCCTGGTGGAGGGCGAAAAGCTCAGCCGTGAAGGTCGAGCACCGGTCAGGGAGCTTGTATTGGAAACGGTTGTCCCCGACGACGAAGGCAGATCCGACACCGGCAGTGCTCTTGGAACCATCAGTGTAAATAAATACGGCATTATCGAACCGCGAACGGAGTTCGACAAGCCTCGAGCGGAATACCAAATCCGGAGTGCTCTCCTTGGGGAGCGAACTAAGTTCGAGGTGTGTGTGAACCTGGGCCTGATGCCACGGTGGCAATGGGCTTTCGCTCAACCGAAGGGTGGAAGGAAGGGTAAAATCGAGCCGTTGTAGCAGGCGGCGAAACCGAACTCCCGGTGGAAGCAAGGCAATCGCAGACAACTGATATTGGCGATCGAGTGAGTCGTCAAAAAATAATCTGTAAGAGGGATGGTTGGGCATCGACCGTAGGCGGCATGCATACCGACACAAGAGTATGTCACGTCGAGTGGTCAAGGGTAATACAGCAGCCTCGGCATACAGACTTTCAACAGGGTTGGTATAAAATGCACCGGTCGCCAGACGTAATCCACGATGGTGGATAGAGTTGAGACGGCGGAGAATCGACGGCCGTGCTGAAGAGTACACAAGGCTTCCATAGTCGAGCTTCGACTGAACAATGGCCTGGTAAAGGTGAAGCAGGTGTGTGGACCAGCAAAGTTTCCGATCCAACATGAGTCCCAAGAATTTCGTAGTCTCCACGAAAGGGAGAGCAACAGGGCCGAAACGTAGAGAAGGTGGAAGAAATTCCTTGTATCTCCAAAAATTGATACACACAGTTTTCTCAGTGGAGAATCGGAAGCCGTTTGCGATGCTCCAGGAATATAGACGGTCAAGACAGCGTTGGAGAGAACGCTCCAAGAGACACGTCCGCTGGGCGCTACAATAAATTGCGAAATCGTCAACAAAAAGAGATCCGGAGACGTCGGCTGAAAGGCAGTCCACGATCGGATTGATTGCAATGGCAAAGAGCGCCACACTCAAGACGGAGCCCTGTGGTACCCCATTCTCCTGGCAAAAGGTATCTGACAAAACAGAGCCCACCCGTACCCGGAACTTGCGATCCGCCAAAAACGCTTGAATGAAAAGAGGAAGGCGGACCCGAAGGCCCCATGTGTGCAATGTGCGGAGAATGCCCGCTCTCCAACAGGTATCGTATGCCTTCTCCAAGTCGAAGAACACGGCTACTGTTTGACGCTTCTTTAGAAAGTTGTTCATAATGAAGGTCGACAACGTAACGAGGTGGTCAGCAGCAGAGCGGTGTCGACGAAAACCGCATTGGATATTAGTCAGGAGGCGGCGAGATTCGAGGAGCCAGACCAACCGAGCGTTAACCATGCGTTCCATCACCTTACAGACGCAGCTCGTCAGAGAAATGGGACGATAACTGGAAGGAAGGTGTTTGTCCTTCCCTGGTTTGGGGATGGGGACAACAATGGCTTCACGCCAACTTGTGGGAACATGACCTTCAGTCCATAAGCGATTGTAGGTACTAAGAAGAAAGCACTTGCCCGCAGGAGAGAGGTTCTTCAGCATCTCAATATGAATGGAATCGGGCCCGGGAGCAGAAGACCGGGACAGGGCGAGAGCACGATCTAGCTCCTGCATGGTGAAGGCGACGTTATAATTTTCACGATTAAAAGAGCGGAAAGAAGGCGGCCGTGCCTCCTCTACCTGTTTGCGAGGGAGAAAGGCAGGGTGGTAATGGGCAGAGCTCGAAACCCCCGCAAAGAAACGACCCAATGCGTTTGAAACATCAGCTGGGTCCACGAGGACCGCGTTCTTCACGGTCAGGCCAGGAATCGGGGAGCGGACCTTGATGCCGGACAAACGGCGTAGGCCACCCCAGACAACCGTGGAGGGAGTAAAACGGTTAAAAGAACTAGTAAAAGCTGTCCAGCAAGCTTTCTTGCTGTCGTTTATGATACGACGGCACTGCGCTCTCATACGTTTGTAATTGATGCAATTCTCCAAAGTTGGGTGGCGGCGGAAGGTGCGTAAGGCACGGCGTCGGGCTCGAAGCGCGTCGCGGCAGGCTGCAGTCCACCAAGGGACCTGGACACGACGTGGAGAAGAGGATGTACGAGGTATGGAACGTTCAGCAGCAGTGAGAATAACCTCTGTGAGATATTCCACCTGACTGTCACAGTTGGGAAAATGCTGATTGTGAAAAACAGCCATGGAAGAATAAAGCCCCCAGTCGGCTTTAGAAATGTTCCAACTGGTGGGACGTGGAGATGGGGAATGATGTAGGAAGTGGATGATACAAGGGAAATGGTCACTGGAGTACGTGTCAGAAAGTGCGTACCACTCAAACCGACCGGCTAGCTGAGGAGTGCATATTGCGAGGTCTATATGGGAATAAGTGTGTGTGTTGTGTCAGAAAGGAAGGTCGGTGCACCGGTGTTGAGGCACACAAGATCGAGGTGGTGGAGAAGGTCCACCAAAAGGGAGCCTCTCGGACAAGGTGCCGGAGAGCCCCATAGGGGGTGGTGGGCATTAAAGTCGCCTACCAACACGAAAGGTGAAGGGAGCTGGTCAACAAGGTTTAGCACATCTGCCCTAGTAAGGGCAGATGACGATGGCGAATATATATTACAGAGGGAGAAGGTAAATGTGGATAAGGTGATGCGGACGGCAACTGCCTGTAGGTGAGTGTGCAAGGAAA
Organism: Locusta migratoria; assembly: GCA_026315105.1. Classification (NCBI taxonomy): domain Eukaryota; kingdom Metazoa; phylum Arthropoda; class Insecta; order Orthoptera; family Acrididae; genus Locusta; species Locusta migratoria. The sequence continues at coordinate 637,075,236 of CM048755.1, read as the reverse complement.
TGGGATGGAAATAGACGTCGTCTCGAAGGAGCATCAGAACCCCTCCATGGGCTGGGACACCTTCCACGGGTGGCAGGTCGAACCGCACAGAGGTGTAGTGTGGAAAGTCTGCACGATCACATGGACGCAACTTAGTTTCCTGGAGGCAGACTAGAAGCGGGCAGTGCAATCGAAGGAGTAGTTTTAACTCCTCCCGATTAGAACGAATGCCGCGAATGTTCCATTGAAGGAGCGCCATGATAAAAATGAGAGAAGAAATAAGGATAAAAACCAAGTAGCGAGCGGGGTCACCTCGACGGCCGCTGAGGACCGGATTTCGAGGGAGCAATGCTATCGCTGTCTGGGGGCAAAGGGTCATGTTCCATTGGTTCGACCGACGCGCCTGCCACCTCCCTGAGTTGATCAGGAGGGGCAGTTTCCACCGCCGGTAAAGGGCCGGGCGCCCGGCAAACGGAGCGTCCCGGTGAAACAGAAGACGGCCGAGGCCGGCAACTGTTGGACGGCGCGACAGATGGGTCACGCCTCGGCGGGGAAGGAGAGGAACTCTTTTTCTTGTCAGCTCTTCTGGAAGAGTGACGGCGGGAAGAGGCAGTTGACGGTTGGGAAGTCTGAGAACGCAGAAAATCCTCACGGACGGGTTCCTTTTTCAAGGTCCGGGCATCTTGTTTAGGTGCCCGCGGTTTACTAGAGGTTGACGAAGACTGTACCTTAGAAGCAGCAGGAGGAAGCGGGGACGTGGAACGGGCAATCTTCGGGCTGGCGGATCGCACAACTGTGTCAGCGAAAGTGAAATCACAAGTCTGGGTACTGGAATCCTTAGTAGGTCGAGTTGAGGTGAGGACCTTACTGTATGTACCCGCTGGGAGGACAGTGGGCTTTCGACTCGCCAACAACTTTCGAGCGGCAGATGTTGATACCTTCTCCGTGACCCGAATTTGCTGAATGATTTTTTCATCCTTATATACAGGGCAGTCGCGAGAGGAAGCCGCATGGTCGCCGTTGCAGTTAAGGCAGTGAGGGGACGGAGGTGGGCAATCCCCCTCATGGGCGTCCCTACCACAAGTGACACATTTTGCTGCATGTGGGCAATGTTCACGGGTATGGTTGTACCTGTGGCATTGGTAGCAGCGCGTTGGGTTTGGAATATAAGGGCGGACTGAGATAACTTCGTACCCTGCTTTGACCTTCGACGGGAGGTCAACTCTGTCGATCAGGTACTGTTGCACTAATATACCTTTCTTAGCAGCCACGGCAGAATAGCCGTGCGCACCGAGGCGCCCTATTGCAGTGCGAGCGGCCGTTCGCCGATGCGGGTTGGAGTCCTCCTTCGGGCATGGGTGTTTGTGTTATCCTTAGTGTAAGTTACATTAAGTTTGTGTACGTAGATTGTAAGCCTAGGGACTCATGACCAACGTAGTTTACGTCCATTACATTTACAAACATTTGAATATTTCTTTTTTAGCTGTTCTTTTACTGTCAAAGTAACGCAGTCATGATCATTCCCGCCAACGAATGGCAACTAGTATCTGTGTCATACATATCGACGTTGAAAGGACGGTGTATGAACTCGTCGTGTTCGAACATGAGGAATGAAGTCGGCTGTGTCTTACTTAGAGCGATTTAGAGCAACTTAAGGACACATTAAAAATATTTATCTACATCCTTACTCCGCGAATCACCTTAGGTATGTGGCGGAGAGTACCTCGTGTACCGTTGTTACTGGCCCCTTTCCTGATACAGTCAGAAGGATCTTCGGAAAGGACAATTCCTGGTTGGCGTCCGGGTGAGCTCTAATCTCTATCATTTTACCTTCGCGGTATTTTCTCGAGATATCCCCAGGAGAAAGCAAAATATCGGTTGACCTAAGAATTTAAAAAGATAACATCGTGAAGTGCAACACCTCGACTGCGACCTCTACCACTGCAGTTGGATGTGTGTACCTGTGACACTTTCACGCTTACTGAATGAACTGCGCCAAAACATGCTGCCCTTCTTTGGATCTTATCTATTTACTTTATCAATTATATTCGGTATGAATTCCACAGTGACGAATAATACGAAAGAATTAGTCGAATGCGATTCTTCTAAAGGGTATATTACACGGAGCGTATTTAGTCGCTGGCGTCTGATGTCGCTTGGCGTATAGGCGAATAGCGAATGATTAATGAATACGCTGTCGCAATGACACGCGGCGACTTCAGACGCTACCGTCTTCGTAAAAGCAATTGAAACGCGACGTAGCATATGACACACTGCTTTGGAGGTTAGGTGATAAACAGTTCTGTTTCCCACCAAACAAAATATGAAGTGGAATTGTAATCAAATTTCCAAATTTCTGGTAATTTATCAAAATTTTCCAGTATTATGGGACACGAAAAATAAGGATTATTTAAATACTAAACTTAAAACACTAAATATAACCATGTTTTTGACAACTTGAAGACTGAAGGTCTCTAAGGGATATGGTTTTAAAACCTCTGAAATTGCACCCAGGATTCGTGGAATAAACATGGAGGTAGAAGATTGTTTCCTTATTTTATTTTCTACCATTATCAGTAATGTATCAATATTTTTATCATTTATATTTCTGTAGGCAGAAGGATCTTCACCCGATAATTCTCTGAAAAGTTTTGCAGAAGCATTATATTTATTCCTCCTCGCAATCCACCTTCTTATTCATTTTCTTTTATTTTTTCCTAATTTTCCGTTTTGCATTTGGTAGATAAATTTTTCTTTTAAGACTGTTGCGAGACAACGCCAGCATTTATTACTTCGACATTTTGACTCGTAGCTACTTTATACGCTTCCGTATTTGACACGGAGCGGCCAACACTTTAATGCGACCAAAAACGCAAGCGATCAGCGTCTAAAGTAGTCCACCCTTCAACTTCAGACGCTCGAGTTTCGGAGCAACGACTTTTTTCGCTGTCCTTATTTACACGGAGCGAATTTAACAGCTGTGTCCAAATACGTCAGCGTTTAGTGACCAAATACGCTCCGTGTAATAATGAAATGTTCAAATGTTTGTAGAGCTTATGGGATTTAGCTACGGGGTCATCAGTCCCTAAACTTACAAACTACTTAACTAGCTAATACTGAGGATGGCACAAATATCCATGTCCGAGGGAGGATTCGAAACCCCGACCGTAGTGGCCGTGCAGACCGTGACTGGAGCGCCGCAGTCCCCTCGGCCACCGCGGCATGGTCCGTGTAATACAACTTTAGGATACCGTCTTCGTGGGTGGAATAAATTTCCTGAAAATTCTTCCAATGAATCATAGTCTGGAATGGTTAGTTTTCTGTGGTAGTTGTATTTTAAATCGCTCTATATTAATAGTCCTACACATTCAATGGACGTGGCTGCTTCTGTGTTTTTCAGCAATCTTACAGTAATATGCTCAATATATTACGTTTGTCCACCCCCATGAACCACAGACATTGCCGAGGTGGGGTGGCTTGCGTGCCTCAACGATGCAGATAGCCGTACCGTAGGTGCAACCACAGCGGAGGGGTATCTGTGGAGAGGCCAGACAAACGTGTGGTTCCTGAAGAGGGGCAGCAGCCTTTTCAGTAGTTACAGGGTCAACAGTCTGGATGATTGACTGAGCTGGCCTTGTAACATCAGCTAATGTGGCTTTGCCATACAGCTACTGCGAACGGCTGAAAGCAAGTGAAACATGGACGATAAGCAGTGCGGACAGGAAGAGAATAGAGGCTTTTGAAATGTGGTGCTACAGAAGAATGCTGAAGATTAGGTGGGTAGATCGCATAACTAATGAAGAGGTACTGAACAGAATTGGTGAGAAAAGGAATTTTTGGCATACCCTGACTAAAATAAGGGATCGCTTGGTAGGACACATTCTTAGACATCGAGGAATCGTAAATTTAGCATTGGAGGGAAGTGTGTGGGGTAAAAATCGCAGAGGGAGACCAATAGACACGTATAGTAAGCAGATTCAAGTGGATGTGGGTTGCCGTTCTTATGAAGAGATGAAAAGGCTTGCTCAGGATAGGGTAGGGTGGAGAGCTGCATCAAACCAGTCTCCGGACTGAAGACCATAACAACAACATTACGTTTGTGTCGTTTTAGTTAAGTATCACAATAAAATGTTGAGAAACAGCACGTTGTTTGCTGTCTGGCCCTGGATTCTGAGCGTGAGGCAGTCATCGGCCAAGTTGCTAGGAAGCACGCGAGGAAATCGACAGTTGTCTGCGGTTCAGAATATATGTAAGACGAACACACTCTTATTCAGTGTGGATGCACACCGAGCTCTAACTCTTACGGGAATCGGTGAAATGTCCCAAATAACGAGTAAAATGGGCAGTGACTCTACGTAAGCAGTGCGTCGATAAGATGAAAACTTGCATCTGACGATAGGCGCGCTCGGATATACCTGGCGTCATGTAAGAAGCCGCTTCCGCGCATAGAGGCGGAGCGATAGGGGAAGCGAAGAGGGGGGGGGGGGGGGAGCTACGGCCGAGCGCCAACAGTTGCGCCTGCGGGAGAAACATTGCGTAACTCGCGGACTCGCGGCCACACACGTGCCTACAGAATGAACATTATTGACTGTCATTGCGGTAATGGAGGGGAATGCGCAGAACGGCTGAAAACTGGGCCGCCTTTGTAGGTGACGCCGACTATAGTCCCTGATCATTGTGTCCGAGTGGCACAGTGGCAGCTCAACTACCACGTAAGCTGGAGACCCGGTATCGTATCCCAGCCCGGCAAAAATTTCCAACTTTCCCCACCGATTTATTTCAATTCCCATTGGCAGCCAATGTGTCAGAAATCATATTGCCTGGAGTCAGTTTCCTGTCAGCCCATTTGACAATGAACATTACAGAAGCTAAGTATTTTGACGACACCTGAACTACCATTAAAATCAACGCGACATATTTGTTTACCTGAGTCCACATTCCAGTAATGACATTTTTGCGCCTAACTACTATTATAAATGTATGTGTTCAAATCGGGTTGAATACGGTAATGTACACTGCTCAGCGAAACTTTTGGCCGAGTTAAAGTAACTTTATTAACAAGTCGGGGGTAATAAAGTACATGTTACCAGAGGCGCGCGCGCGCGCGCGCTCGCTCTCTCTCACACACACACACACACACACACACACACAGACAGAGAGAGAGAGAGAGAGAGAGAGAGAGAGAGAGAGAGAGAGAGAGAGAGAGAGAGAGAGAGAGAGAGAGAGAGAGAGAGAATGTTTCACCTTTCCGCGATCGTATAATATCCAGAAATTCATCAGAATATGCATCCCTGAAAGACCGATGATGATTGGTTCAACTATGAAACTATAAACAATAAATCGCACAAAAATTCGTCACACAATTGTACGAATACCAGAACCATAGAAACACCGCATAAAAGCAAGGATAAACAAAGCTTTCCCACCAACATGCAGTCTAAGCACAAAGAGGATGAAAGATGCGATTATCGATAGAACGTTCGATCGACTTTCGCTGGCGGTGTTTCGAACACACAGAGTTAATGATAAAGGCGCAGCGATATTCTGCGAGGAGGGATTATTGATGCCATAATCGGTCAACTTTCAGTCGAATTTCGGACACTTGCACCTCAGAATAGCAGCTATTATCCGAAGTCAAAACTGAAATGCGATACGAATGTAGAAGGCGGGAACAAGTCCGGAAGTTGAAAATCCGGAAAAAAAATTGTTCATCCAGATAACCGGAACACTACCCCGAAATCCGGAAATCTTCCGGGAAAAACGGAAAACTTGGCTGATATGACAGTTGCTTTCATTTTTATGGGTGACAGAGCGTCAACAGTGCAGGTGGAGCAGTTCTCAGAACGCAGTGGATGTACTGGTCAGCCAGTACGCGAGATGGGTTGGCGACAAGTACTGCAGCACTTCCACAGCCATCGACCAACATCCACAGTCAGTGCAAACATCTATTTCTTTTCCCAGCAAGAAGCTGCAAAAACAGAAAAATGGGTTACATCAAGTAAAACATGTTTATCTTCTGGGGGCTAAGCTTACAAAATAATATTTACCGCGGTTATGAGAATGGCACACAGCACAGTAGCCCCTCGACTGTTTAGCCACCGCCGGCCTGCCGCGCGACCGCTGCGGCGGCAGCAAAGCGAGGTATCCACTTGCCCGAAAATGTTTTGTTAGTCGACGGCTCAGTCAGCGCTATCACATTTGCAAAGTGAGTGCTAATTAGAGGCGGAGCTCAGGCTCTGATTGTTTAGATAAGGACGGGGAAAGAAATCGCCCGTGCCTTTTCAAAGAAAATCACATAAAACCTAACTCTGGAAGACCGGAAACAAAGTCCATCTAAATGCGGCGAGGCTACGCTTTTCAAAAACGGAAGTCTTGATGCTTTGACATAGTGCTTTCAACAGTCATCATTGATACCACTCAAGTAGCCGTCGATGAATTTGAGTAAATATCCTTTAATTTTATTAGCTCCTCTCCAAGTATGTTATTGTTGCGAGATTATCACCGTAATTCTAGACCAGTACCTGTTGCCCGGAGTCCCAGTGTCCTTGTCATAAATAGGCATGTATGCGGAATGTCGTGCTCTGGCAGCAATAATGCGACCGTCGCGTGGTCAGGGGCCTACCATCGTGCAGGTAGGTGACGGCTCTTCCCCAGCACACCACATTAGTGGACCTGCAAACACTTCTGTATAATGTGGTATAGGCGGTGGCAGTAACACCCGCCAATGCGGACCATGCAGCAATTAAAGGCGTAGAGAACGTAGGACATGGAAACGCGTCTCCTGTACGAGCCAGGTCCAAGTGTGGGATGCGCCAGAACAGCTATACGAAGGAGAGGTGGAGGAGGAAGCGACAGTGGGAGGATAAGCTTGCAGCACAGAAAAATTAGGAATGTTGCAAAGAATGCGGACGTGTGGTGTCCAAGCACGTGCTAGAGAAAGAGTTTGGACCCTACGGCAGGATTTGGGTGGGGGAGGGGTTGAAAGGCACATTCTTCTGCACCACCAACTTTTGAATAATACCACAATCTCCTTAATAAAACCTAAGTTCCACATTTTGTAATTACTCCCTCGCTAATAATCATACTTTGAAGATTACAACGCAATCTATTCGTCTCCTTTTGGACTACGATAATAGCAGAAATCACTACATTTTCATGTGTACAACGCGAAGATGGTATTGATGAAACCCTTAACCGGATAATTATCCTGGTAGCATGGTGTAAAGAGGCAAGTTTCGGCGCGCATATTTCAAATGAATGCGGCGAGTATAATTTGCCACGAATGTGTAGCTTTTGTCATCAGCAATGTGTATTATGAAAATATGCACAATGTAGTCCCATAAAGTATTTTATTGAAGCCGCGGCGGAATAGCCGAGCGTACCAAGGCGCCTCGCTGCGGTACGCGTGGCCGTTCCCCGTCGGAGGTTGGAGTCCTCCCTCGGGCATGGGTGTATTTGTCGACCTTAGGAAGTGTATTCCGTCAACAAGGGAAGAAGGTTACAAAACTCTCGTTCGGCCATCGCTTCGGTAGTGCTCATCAGTGTGGGATCCATACTAGGTAGGGGTAATAGAAGACAGAAGATCCAACGAAGAGCAGCACGCTTCATTACGGGCTCGTTTAGTAAGCACTAAAACGTCACGGAAATTAGGACATTCCAGTGGCAGACGCTGCAAGAGAGACGTTCTCTATCGCGTATGTTTCATGAAGAGACAACCAATATATTACTTCCTCCTACGTGTATCAGAGACATCAATGCCAACACGGAGGCATACAGGCAGTCGTTTTTCCCGGGAACCATCCACACCGGACTAGGAGTAAGTGACATTGGTACGCTAAATACCCTCCGCCAGACACCGTGAGATAGCTTGCGGAGTATGGATGTAGATGTAGGATAGGTAGTTTCGAAATCGAGCTTCTGAACTATATCTTGCACGAACAATACTGCAAACAAAGAAAACCTCTCAATTGTTGAGTGGTACTTATCGTTGCACACAATATTGGTGCTTACTTGTACCCACACGTGAACTTTCAAACTGTTCACAGCCTATTTGATCATCGTTAACGCCCTATAGTCAAAACAGAAGATGAAAATGTGGAGCGGATTCGGAGGATCTGAAGAACGAATTTTTACACTTCCGTTTCCCTGTAACTGCGTATTTCGTCCTCTCTCCACTACAGTTAACATACCACATTCTCGTAGAATCAATCAGCAATCTCTACTACTTCGACATTGCCTTCGCTACTGAACGTTTCTGTGTAACTTTCATTAAAGTCGTCATCGTGTCTCCTTCCATCAAGAGATAAGCCAGCAATATGCAGAAACTAGGTAGTGCTACCCGTGGAGATGATGTGAAACTTAACTACTACAGAGCATACCGGAAATCGCAGAAGGCGGGCCAGAGCGCCGTTCGTAGAACAGGCAGCGCAGTATAGCGCTGTCAGACCGCCCGAACTCAATTCGTAGAGCACGATCGAGGGGTTAGTAGCACCTTGAAAAGGGCACTATGAATGAAGAACAGATTTACGGTATATTAAACGGTTCAGAAAATAACTGGGGTAAAACATCTCTTTGGTGCATCCTGCAAAATGACATTTCACGCGACTGTGCATTCAGTCCATAGTGGGCGGCACGCGTATCAGTCAAATGTTCAAATGTTTGTAAATCTATCGGACCAAACTTCGTGGCCATCAGTCCGTAGCTTACACACACACGCCCCAGGGAGGACTCTAACCTCCACGGCGAGCAACCGCGCGCTCCGCAGCGAGACGCTTTAGACCGCTCGGCTACTCCACCGCGGCACGTACCAGTCCCGCCTTACTTGTTACGCGTCGCTACCAGAGGATAGCGGTACACAGCCACTTCCAGCCTGCCTGCCCCTGGCGCAGCCGCAACCATTCCGGCAGGACAGCGTGCCATGACGTAAATTCAAGACCACATGATTGTGTACCAAAGCGCAACGGGTTCCCGCAGCCTACTGCATGTGACAACAGTTAAAAAAAAAACTATTACTCATTTACTACATATAAACCCAATACCTAAAAATTAAATTGGGTTGTTTTATTATACATTTAATTCAGTTACCATACATTAATTCCTTAACCCACTAGCCATACTTACTAAAGAACTTACTAATAACTTACTATAAAAACAGAGACTAACTGCAGCGTTTACAGTTGCGCCAGCTGGGTTACAAACCTACTATTGTGAAGGCCTGCCCACCGAGTTAAACCCAGTGAGCGTGCCCGTGGCACTGGGCGGCCCAGAACTTTGGATACACTGCAGTACATTTAGATATTCAAATATGTTTTTAGGAAACTAATACTAAAACCTACACTAACTTACGCCCAGGTCAAAATTGGTGTATGCCAAGTCTGTTCCCAGATCCAGAGGACGGAGGACAACAGTTTGCAATGTCAAGCTAATGAGAATGCAAAATACCTTATGCAGAGAGAACAAATGGGGAAAGGAGGGAGCATTGAAAATTTACTCGCGAACAGTGGGATTTTGTGTCAGACAGATTCGAATGTGGGATTTCCATTTGGGCTAGGTGTCGCCTTAACATTTTGGCTATCCAGAGCACGCCGCCCGTCCGCCCTGAATTCTCGCAAGTCTTACGCTACAGAAGTTGGGGCGCCATTGTCCACATTCCTCCATGCTCGCCACCCGGAGATCGAAGCGGCAATGCCGACCGAGTAATATGTAAAACAGATAAGTTCGCAAATAAACTGAGAACGGAACAAAAAAACTGAGGCATTACACTGTATCCATCTTTTACTATAGGAGTAAAAAGCGTGTAAAAACCCACCGGTGAGCTCAAGATCTTGTCTCATCTTTGGAACGCATACAGCAAGGATTCTTTGTGGTAGGTTGGTTGGTTGATGGGTGGATGGGACCAAACAGCTAGGTCATCAGTCCCATGACCTCTGTATGAAATGCAAGCAAGGGTGTGGTCGGCTAAGTAAAATAGTAAAATAGAGGAACTAAAAGGGGGGTTAAAATCAAGTGGAACAGGACTAAAACCAATAGAAAAAAAGCGGGATTCTGCAAAAAACGTCACGACAGATCTAGAATCCCCGTTTATTGACAAGCAGATACAAGAGCCTAAAAATGTTAAAAGGTTAACAATGTGAATTAAAACCAAGTTAAAAGGAGAAATTTAAGTCGTCAGGTGGAAGGGAGAGCTTCAAACCCTGCTGCTCGCAGGGAGGGCCACAAACCCATCCATCCTGTCAAAGCGTCAGAGATAAAAGCTTATAGCCGGATAAATCCAAGGACTATGTCAGATTCCGTGAATCATTCGCTAAAACCGAGAGCAGTGAGTGCGGAATTCCGTATTTGGCACGGAGCGCCAAGAGGAGCGGACATTCCACTAAGATATGAGCCACAAATTGTAGGGCATCACAACCACAAAGTGCGGGAGGTTCATTACTCACAAGAAAACCACGGGTCAGCCTGGAGTAACCGATGAGACAGCAAAGGACAGTGGATTCCCTTCGAGAAGGGCGCAAGGAAGAGATCCAAGCTGCAGTGGTCGACTTGATGGAGCCTAGTTTATTAGACGGAGCAGTAGCCTGCCAGTTGGTGTTCCAGTCCAGTGTGAGTAATGATCTCATCTGCACCAGCAAATCAGCGCCCGGGATAACCTAGGGGAAGGGGGCAGGGAGTTACGGCTACTCTAGACAACTGGTCAGCTTGTTCATTTCCTAGGATACCCTCATGACTGGGGACCCAGAGAAAAACAACGGAGCAAGCGGTGTGATGAAGTTCACCGAGGAGATCGTGGATATAATGACCAAAGGATGTGAGGAGTAGCATCGGTCTATGGCCTGCAGGCCGCTCATTGAGTCAGAACAGATTAAAACACGGACCAGTGCTACCTGTTTGATAAAATGAAGTGCCCTACGAATAGCCGTTAGTTCTGCCATAAACACACTGCACGATTCTGGCAGAGAATGACATTCCACACCAATGGGAGACGTAAATACATATACCGCATGACCAGCAAATTTAGATCCATTAGTGTAGAAAATCGTGGCACCCTGAAATTCTTCAAGTACTGAGGGCAACGAACGCTGGAAGATTAGGGGGGAGACTTAAGCTTTCGGGGCTTGGTAGAGATCCAATCGGATTTACGGCCGTGGCACCAACCAAGGAGGGGGGGGGGCGGGGCGTGGTATAGCACGACGCATACAGTCAAGTGAAGGGAGGTTGAAGCCCCTACAAATGGAAGTGAGCCGCAATCCAACACGTAAAACCACCCAAGGGTAACAGGAGTTCTAAAACCGTCGTCCTCAAAAAGAACGTGATATTTGGGATGACCAGGCAATTTACGAATGGCGATGGCACACGACACCAAAAGCTGATGGCGCCTAGTCTTAAGAGGGGGATTTCCGCTTCAGCAAGGAGACTGTCAACAGGGCTGTTCCGGAAGGCATCCGTAGCCAAGCGGATGCCAGAATGGTGAACAGGGTCTAACAATTTCAGCGCAGAAGGAGCTGCCGAGCCATAAACCTGGCACCCGTAATCTAACTGGGACTGCATCAGAGCCTGGTAGATATGAATTAGTGTTGTACGATCTGCATCCCAGGATGAGTGGGTTAGGAAACTGCGGGCATTAACTTTCCGCATGCAGCTTATTTTCAGCTGCCGAATATGGGGCAGCCAAGTCAGTTTTTTTTAACAAAAAGGAGGCCCAAGAAATGGTACTGTGCCACAACTTCTAGGCGTTGAGCACGCATGAAGAGTTCTGGGTCAGGGTGGACTATAGTACGACGGCAGAAATGCATTACTCGCGTTTTAGAAGGGGAAAAACTATGCGAGAGAGCCTATGTGGAAGGCCGCCAAATGGCACCTTGGAGCTGGCGTTCAGCCGAGGCCAGTGGGATCTGTACCATATGCAAAAGTTGTCTACGAGGGGTGACAAGTGATCCAACAGATCTCATCAGTCCATTAATGGCGATTAAGAAGAGTAACACTAACGCAGAACCCTGTGGAACGCCGTTCCCCTGGATCTGTGGGGAGCTGAAGGATGAACCAACCCTCACACGGAACATTCGGCGGGATAAAAACTGACTGATAAAACTGGTAGGGAGCCTCGTAGGCACCAGTCATGGAGGGTACATAAAATGTACCGACGCCAAGCGGTGTCTTATGCGTTTCGGAAATCAAAGTAAACAGTAACGAGATGTTGACGTTTTGAGAAGGCCTTTCTAATTGCTGTTTCCAGTCGAAGTATATGGTCGATAGCAGAGCTGCCCTCCCGGAACCCACACTGATAAGGTGACGGAAGTCCACTTGACTAGTACCCAGCACATAGCCTGCGGGCAACCATCCGTTCGAGCAGTTTACATGGCACATTTGTTACGCTAATTGGCCGGTAATTGTCCAGAGATGACGGATCCTTGCCAGGCTTAACAGGAACCCCTATACTGTCCCTCCACTGCGAGGGGAAAACCCCTTTGAGCCAAATGCGGTTAAATACCTGGAGAAGATATTGCCGTTGTGGGGGGGGGGGGGGGCTGAGATGTTTCAGAAGTTTATTATGGATGGAATCAGGCCCAGGTGCAGAATCATGAGAAGAGGAAAGGGCCAGACAATTACCATTCCGTGAAGGGTTTGTTATAAGGTTCCTCCCAGTGAGTGGTGCAGAATAAATTTGAGGCTTCAGCCTGTTTCTTGAGAAGAAAAGCCACCGGGTAGGAAGCCGTCGCCGATGCCTGCGTAAAGTGAGCTGCAAGGTTCTCTGCGATAAGCGATGGATCAGTAGAGACCGCATCAGGTAAGGCAAGGCCAGGGATTGAAGACGGCCGCTGGCAACCTTGGATGGAGCGGAGCATAGCCCACATCCGGGACAAGGGTACAGAAGATCCGGAGGAGGAGAGAAAATGCTCCTAGCACACCCGCTTGCTCTGTTTGGTTATATAACGAGCCTTGGCACGAAGGCGTTTAAAGTTGACAAGGGCAGCACTGACGGGTGACGCTTAAGATGTTGCAAGGCTCGAAGGCGCTCACGAATCGCCGAAGCAATGGTTGCGTTCCACCACGGAACTGGGCGGCGGCGAGGAGGTGAGTGAAAGGTCTATGGAAGAAAAGGCGTCGTGAGCGGCACTAAAATAGGTTGGGGAGCCATCATTGAGGCGGCACAGGTCGTGATCGGCTATGAATTTGTCAATGAGGCGGCCCTGACTAGTTGTATAAGCACTGCCCCATGAAAGATGATGGGCATTGAAGTCCCCAAGAATGATGAAGGGAGGAGGGAGTTGCTGAAGGAGTGCTATGAGGGCAGCAGACGTAGGTGGCTAGTCAGGAGGGAGATACAGATTACAAACTGTTAATGAAGTATGTAAGTGGACCCTAACAGCAACCACAACCGGTGTGGTAAGGAGGATTCATGAACTTCCAACGTCCGTAAGAACTGGGGTGCAGACTCCTCCAGATGCTTGTAGGGGGGCGACCACGGTTCCGACAAAGCATGGAACCCACGACGTGTTGGTGACTGATCAGTGAAAAGCGATTTCTGCAAAACAACACAAGCTGCTGATTAAGAGGAAATAAGACGTTCCAACTCCAGGAGGCGACGGTAGTAGCCGTTACAGTTCCATTGGATGAGAACAGATTGAGGATCCATATGGAAGATGAACGAACTGATGCATGTCACAAAGCTGGGTCAACGTCAGTCACCGACGAGGGAGGCACGACATCCATGAACAGCGGATCAGACTATTTCAGTGTGGTTATTTGGCTATGAGGACAAAGGCGGTGCCTCTAGGACTACCGGAGGGGCCTTGTACTGCGGCTTTTGCTTCTTTTTCCTCTTCTCTTTCTCTTACAGGACGGAAAGAGCAGGTCTCAGAGAGAGAACTAGAGTCAGTCAGGTCTGGTACCAATGAGGACCGGGCGACCTTTGTAGTATCAACCTGGATGTCCGGCTGCCGGCTTGAGGCAGAGGACCTCCTATCTGGTGGACGCCGAGAAGAGGAACCCTGGGAGGGGCACCTTCACCAGCAAGTGCCAGACAAGGGGAGCACTTCTCCGGCTGGGAGGAGGAAGGGGGACGTTTGGAGGGGGCAAGGGTGGTGCAGGAGTGGGAGGGGGAAGGGGAAGAATAGGGTGGGAATGGGATGCGGAAGGGGGAGGTGTAAAGGATGTAACCGAGGCGTAAGGCGGGCCTCCTGGTATGTAAGGTGGTCAAGGGACTTACTCTTGGATCTTCTTCTCCTTTTAATATGCCGGGCACTCTGGAGAGCGAGATGAGTGGTGCTCGTGACAATTAATGCATACAGGAGCTGGAACAAGGGTTTCCCTCATGGAGTGGACGTCCACATTTCACCGCATACTGGAACTGCTGTGCAACGAGAGGACGTATGGCTGAACCGCATACATCGGAAACACTGCATGGGAGGTGAAACGTACGGCTTCACGTCACAACGATATATCATTCCCTTAACCTTCTCTGGGGGAGTATCCCCCTCGAATGCCAAGGTAAATGCGCCGGTATCCACGCGAAGATCCTTAGGGCCTCGCTGCACACGGCGAACAAAATAAACACCTCGTCGTTCGAGGTTGGCCCGAAGTTCCTCATCAGTTTGGAGGAGGCGGTTGCGATGGAAAATTACTCCCTGAACCATGTTCAGTGACTGATGAGTTATCGACACTGGGACGTCGCCAACATGTTCGCAGGCACACAAAGCTGCAGACTGGGCAGAAGAGACTTTTTATTAGCAGTGACCCAGTGTGCATCTTGCTCATTGTCTCAACTTCCCTAAACTTACCTTTAATTTCCACGAAGAACAATGGTTTGGTGGCGGTGAACGTCCCTCCATCCGTCCTGGTGCAGACCAGGTAACGTAGAAACACAGAGTATATATATTTGTCTGTGGTAGAAAGCATTTCACCCCAAGCCGATGTGCCTGACCCTCCTCCCAGGGGGTAGACAGAGCGGGAAATGTCCTCTTATAATTAGGAGCATTATTATTCTTCCTGCCTTCTGAGACGGCCGTATCACGACCATTATCTAATTTTACACTTTCATCGTGCGAAACGTCCGCCCTGGTATGATCCTGCTTTACTTTAGTTCACACATCATGCAGCATTACCATTTACAGTAATAAAGGCCGGAACCATAAATCAACTTGCTAAGAAAATAACAAAAGGCTTATATTCTACACAATAAGTTTGCCATGTGAATGTAAGTCTTTCGATCTATGTTTATAGCAAACATGTGTCGTGATTTACGACCACCGCTCCTACGATAACGCTGTATTCTGGAAAAATATACTGTTAACTAATTTATTTTTGATTAGATGAAGCCACGCCGACGTATCTGCACACAGGGTCGCCATTACTTTTACAAGCGCGCAGAAGGGCCGTTTCGCAGTTCTGAAACACCCTGTAGATGGAGATTGTGAGGAGGCTACTTGGTTAGGGTGCCGACGCCCGTTAGGACAATAGTTTACAGACCGTACCTTCGTTGGCATCTATGACGCACGTTCTGGATGACAACACAGGCCTGAGAATTCTGAGTTGCCAAGTTTCTGCTGCTATCAGCTAAATCAACGAGTCGGAGCAAACAGTAGTGCGATACTGCAATAAAATGCACACCATGAATATATTACATGTGCGGTTTAACAGACTGATTTAACTTTATTGCTAGAAGTCAAATCAACGTCTCGAGTAGGAAAACATTTTCTGACGTATTTAACAACGGGAAACATCAATGATATAACGGCTTGTTTGTATCTAAAAAGAATGTACACCATTGAAAATATTATTGGAATAAGTTTACAGTCGCAATTAAATAACGATAAATCACATTGCAAGTAACGTTGTAAAGTGCCTTTGTCACTTTTCAAGCAGTCACTTTGTCTTTACGAAAGGTACTAGAACTAAAAACAAAAAAATCATTCTGCATGGATAAGCTGACCGCTTCCTCATGTTCTCGGCCTTAGTAGTGTCCCGTCACTACGTAGAACACTTCATGAGAAACACTGAACGTCTTCTTACAATGTTTCCGAAACGCCTTGTGGACGTTATTTCGATCAGCAGTGAAGTACACTAATTACCCACTTTGCACAAACGCATTTTATTTTTATTTTTCCTATTTTTGGCTTCGCGGGTTTAAATGACAGCTTTTTTCCTTTCTTTTTACGAAATATAAGTACACTCATCACTATTCGAACCCATTTTGAACACAAAAACTTTAAACTTCGCCCTGAACCCTTCTCCGAAGATGCTATAACCTCCTCCTTTGAACTTAGCACTATCTTTAGTTGAAGCTAGATTGTAAGACTACTTCGTATAATACAACATCGTAGCGATGAGATTAACACGGAAATACGTACAGATATAAAACAGGGGCAAATGACACCCCGTGCGGGACATTTACGAAACACCTTAAAATGAATGATGTCCTGCAAAGTGCGGGGCGGTTGATCACCTAACTTCTCGCGCTACACTACTGGACTACAACCGAATTCCTGTGACTACAAAAACATGCACATGCATAACTAGCTACTAATATTTATTTATAATGCCGAGAAGAGCTTCGGTCGCACTGCAACTACACGTCTCAAAGCAATTAAGGGATCAGGTGAGAAATCATTCACATTGTACATATGGTAACGTATTTTATTCAGATAATGTTTACAGTTGTAATTTGTGACTCAGTCCGATATTTTGCTGTCGCAGCTCTTTACTTGAGGTTACATGGCGCTTACTTAGAGTGAAAAAGTCATTCTCGTTACCCTCTAATATGATGTGTAATCACCTCGCACAGCACACCTGTGTGGCATATACAGCTTTTGAGGGATATTTGGACATTATTCTACGAGTTCAATATCCAGGGCTTCAACCGTTGTGGAAGGTGCTGGTCTGGCTGCAATGCTTCTGCCAAAAACATCCCAGACATGCTCAATCGGGTTTAAGTCCGGTGAACAAGCTGGCCACTCCGTTCTATTCCCTCAGCTTCAAGCATGTTGTCCACCAATGCAGCTCTGTGGGGACGAGCGTTACCCTCCACCAGAAGGAACCCATCTCCTATAGCACAACGAAAGGTCGAATTATCTCTGAGTAGTCAAAGCGCCATTCTGAAAGATGTAGAGGTCCGTACTTCCTCCAATACTGACCATTCGTGCCCCAGTGATATGTTTCCTGCACTAAATAAGATTGTTCCCACGTTCTTTCCAGATGAGGGAACGACGATTGCCCGGCTCAACACAAAATCTTAAAACACCTGTGACAACACGGCGCCATTCGTTACGACTCCATTCGTGATGTTCCTCCGTCTATTTCGTGCGGGTTAAACGGTGTCGTGGTTTTAATGAGACAACCATAAGCCTCAGTGCGTAGAGGACACGTTCCCGAAGGCGATTTCGGACTGTGTGTTGATACTGCGCGTCCTGTTGCTGCCTTGAGGGTGCGTTGCAGCTGAGTCGCATTCAGCTTCCTGACGCGACAGGCTGTTAAACCGAAGATAACGGTCGTCTCTTGCTGATGTTAACCGCGGACGACCTTGGCCTACTTTTAACGGTTCTTTTTGTCTGAAATCGCGTCCAGATCTTGGAAATCACACTTTGGGACACTGCAATAACTGAAGCCACCTCCCTCTGTCTGTTCCGCTTCCAACCATCCTATGGCTCCCCATGCCATAGCTTCAGGTAAATCGAGTTTTCGTTGCATTGCACTACCTGCTCACTACACGATCTGAACCCAACTCCTTGTGTAATTTCAAAAATTTTTGTATAGTATATGGGACTTAACTACGGGGTCATCAGTCCCTAAACTTACAAACTACTTAGGAACTAGCTAATACTAAGGACGGCACAAATATCCATGCCCGAGGGGGATTCGAACCCCCGACCGTAGTGGCCGTGCAGACTGTCACTGATGCGCCGCAGTACGCTCAGCCACCAGTGCCAGTGTATTTACTGCAGCATTAATGTATTTGATGGCAGAACAGATTAAATAAAACTATTTTTGAAACAAATTTAAATGCACCCCTAGGTAATTAAAACATACAATTACTTCTGAGTAAAATTTAAGGCAATGATTCATTTCCTTCATTAAACGGAATGACTTGTCTTCTTTATCTACCAGCAGCCCTAGTATTAGGTAGTAATGATTTGGTTAAGTAATAACACTCATTTAAGAAGGAAGTAGTCTTTAACTTATACTTTGTTATACTATATTTCATTTCCGCCTTCATGGAGGTTTGTTTAGTATGCAGTTGGCCTATAACTTTGGCTGAAGGCAGGTAGTCATCAGCGCCCCGTAGTGCCATTGTTTCAACACACGCCAAACGAATGCAGATTATCGTAAGTCGAAGCCTTACTTTGGCCCTGAGCAATGATGATAATACAGCAGCACTTCAGCAAGCTACAAAAGCTCAATGTCCAGAAAAATTTGCAGTAAGTTTGCATGAGCATGAATATCTTGCATATTTAGCGAGCGGAAGTCTAATCGGTTAACTTCCACTTATTTTCATGATTCTTTAATTCTTGCAGGCATTGTAACATATCCAGCCTCTTGATAATGTATCACTCTCTAACGCAATTTTAGAAGGTATTAATCGTACTGAGTGAGGCGCCTTATGAAATACTGCAATATTGCCTTCCCAAATTTCTAATCTCCAAATGAAGACTACAATGTGAACATTGTACGTACATAATTAAGCCTACACTATCATAGTTGTGCGGTTTATGTACTTGTCATAACGCTAATGGACGAATGAAAATCATTTTCTTGTTACAAATTTATCCCTCACTGCAATCTATGGCAACAGTAAACAAAATAAACGGCAGCACTTAATATTAAATTCAACTACAAGTTAGAACCGAAGTCATTAACAACGCAATAGCGAAACTCTAATAGGACTAACAACAGCGGATAATACACTGTCTTGGTTAAAGAAGGTAAGGGCAGCAGCCGGTAACGGTATCTAAATCACTAGTTCAAATCTATGGATGGCTTTGAATGTCAAATGTTTGTAAGGTACGAAGCGAGTCTTGTCAGTAGTCCTTAGACTCTCAAAGTAACTTTTACAAAGGACAAGACACACGCCTATGCCCGAGAGAGGATTGGAATCTCCAACTAACTCGGCCGCGCGCTCAGTAACGTGGCGCCCCAGACCGCGCGGCCCTTTACTACCGACAGGGGAAGTCCCTTCTGCGTCTTATGAGGAAGGTATTCACTTTCACTGCACGGCAGCTAGGTCGCGTGTTATTTCATTTAGGTGATAGGAAGGTCCGTACCCTAAGACCCCTCTCCCCCCTGGGGGCGTCCTTCCTTGGAGACGATGTCTCAAGTATAGAACAATTTGTATTCAAGTAGTCATCGTTTTATTTCGTGTTTCTTTCGCAGAAGCAAGCTGTAGGGAATTGCTACTGGGTTGTGGTTTCATAAAAATGTCAGAAGATAAATTTTTGTTACTGATTTAAGTTATGAACAGGGCGCTTATGATCTCAGTTGTTGTGCGCCCAAATAAAAGAGTAATATTCGGCTTTCTTCTATAGCACCACATTTGAGAGGCTTATATTCTCCTCTCGTCTGAATTTCCTCTAGTCCAGACTCCACTTCCATGCAAAACAAAGTCTTCCAGGGAATTACATGTTAAAAAATTCCTGTTTTTGAAAATGCATTCTTGATACTCCGAGTGTGCATTTAATCTATTCTCTACTTCGCCTAGCATCACTTATTTTGCTGTCTAAATGAGACTCACAAACTGCATTTTGTGTCTCATTTGCAGTATCACCCGACTCAATTCGGAAGAGGAATGGCGAAGGTGTTCCAGTTAGAGAAGATACGGGGAATTTATAAAATTCGGATTGGGGGAGGGTGAACTGGTGCGAAAACCTCAAAGATTTGGAGGAAGTAGGAAAATTTGAGAGTAGATTACACCTTTAGTTAACAGGGTTGTCAAAAGATACCCGAAATTAAATTCCCCAATTTCCAGACAGTTTTGGCATTGAAAAATTTTGATATGTAAAAGTAAACAGGCAAGATAATAAACAATGTAAAGATAAATGTATTTCTGAAATTGTTATTAACTCATATTGAATTAATAGCAAGCTATTGTCTACTCTGCAAGATTTTTGATCTTGAAAGCTTTTGTAAATGTATGATTTGTATTAATGAAAACAGTTTTTGTTCAAAACATGCCACTGTTTATTAATATAAGTTAACTCTAACTCTGAACTTCCAAGTTTTTGCTGCTTCCCCGATACAATATTTAACTTACCAGGCTAGAAACGCGTCAGATCGGACAAGAACACAAGAGGATCTGTTTTATAACATTATTTGGAAACAATAACTACAGCACTTTGGAAAACACATATTTGACAGGTGTCGCTATACATGCCAAACAAAATTCCTCTTTAATCAGGCCTGACTACCTAGGCCCGAGGCTGCGAGCACGACCTTGAAGTTCAAACGTCCCGCGCGAGCGCCGCCTCGCCTCGCGGCCCCGCTGCCAGACCGCGCCACCGTCGTTTGCAAGGACGGGCCTGCAAATCCGCCGCAAGCACACAGCCGCTATTGACTTTTTGATTGCGTGCCGTACTCACTAACGTCTTATGCCGTATACTCAACTTCTGCAGAGCCAGTGACCGCGTCTAAATTTATACTCGTGATGTCACACTGCGGTTAGCCGTACTATACAGCAAACCCTATCCCCCTCCCCTCTCCCTCCTCCATCCGTTACCCTTTCCATTCACTCCTTTCGTGCGTCACGGGATGGAATGACGACGCTAAAAGAGAGTTTGTCCCTTGGGGGCCCCGAGATGGCGCCATAAAGCGACGGAAATGACCGTGCCGCGTGACAGTCAAGGTCGTGGAGTATGAATACGCTGACTCGGGACGCAGTAACGCTCCGCGTCGATAAGCCAGAGAACTACCTATTGGCTCAACCGCAAACAGGCCATTATTTCTTTTCAGTGTTGAACTATTTACCGCCTGTTACAGTTCAGATGTTCGTAAATCTATGGGACCAAACTACTGTTCCTAGATTTCCACACTTCTTTAACCTAAGAACACACACACACACACACACACACACACACACACACACACACACACACAGAAACAAACAAAGCGCGCGCCCGAGGGTGCACTAACCTCCGGCGGGAGCGACCCCTCAGTCCCTGACATTGCGCCTAGAACCGCTCGACCATTAGCACACGGACAGTTACAGCGCCCATGTTTCTCTCGAACTTGCAGGGTGACATCTTTGTTTTGGTAGCAGAAGCCAATGATTAAACGTCCGTTTTTAATGAGTGGTTTGTAATGTGCCGAATTATGATTAAAAAAAGCTGTTCATCCAAAGATTTTTGCAATTAGATTTTTTTTTTTTTTTTTTTTTTTTTTTTACCAAAGAGAGACGGAGCGAGTGGTAACATTCAATGAGTTTGTTAACTCTGTCCTTGGACAACAAAAGGAAAGCTGAATATATTTCAGTTATAGTTAATGTGCTAGAAAAAGTTCTAGAATTAAGGCTGTTTGATGGCTCCAGTTTCATTTTGTGAACAGTAACCTTGACCTCCCCCCCCCCCCCCCCCCCCTTGATATGTTGGACGAATGATCACCGAACAAGGTGGCGCAGTGGTAACACACTGGTCTACCATTCGGGAGGGTGGTGGTTCAAATGCATCTCAGCCATTCAAATTTAGGTTTATTGTGATTTCTCTAAATCACTCCAGGCAAATGCCGGGATGGTTCCTTTCAAAGCGCACAGCCTATTTGCTTCTCTATCCTTACCCAGACCCTGGCCACTCGGGGATCAGTGGCTACGAACATGCCGACAGATTAGCCAGGATGGGGGCAGAGTCTCCATTTATTGGACCGGAACCTGTCCTGACAATAACCAAGGCATTGATCAAATTGGAGCTACGTAACTGGCTCAGAAGGCAGCACGTAGAATATTGGACCACAGTCTACCAACAAAAACATGGCAAGGTAATGATCCCAAAGCCATGTTTTAAAAGAAGCTCTGCAATCCTGTGTCTGAACAGGAGAGAGATTAGACTCATGGTCGGATTGCTGACAGGCCATGGGAATTCCAAAAAACACCTACATACAATGGGAACAACAGAAGAAGACCCTAAATGTAGGATCTGTGATGACGGTGATGAAACTGCATCACATCTGATCTTCGAATGCATTCCATTGGAGAGTGAAAGGCACAGAACATTTGGGACAACCAGACCCGAAGAAATTGTGTCTAATAAAGAACTGGTAAAGGGACTCCTTGCACTGTTCAAGGGCATTGGTTGGCTTTACTAGATACACAGGGAGCGATACCGCACAATAAACTTAGTTTCGGTGCGGGCAGTAGCGGGTTGGACCAAGATTGTTTTGGCTTCCTTGGAAAAATCAAATCAATCCTTACCCAGAACCCCGAGCGTTTGCTCCGTCTCTAATGACGGGAAGTTAAATCCTAAACTCCCTTCCTCCTACTCTGATCTAGATACTTGCTCAACGAGTGGCAAACTAGCCACCAGCGGTTGAAACACTAAACTGTCAGTATCGAAAGAATTGATAGAGCGCCCATCAGAAATGCGAAAGACATCAAAAAAGATCCTCTGTAAAGGAAAAAGGCAGGAAAGAGAGAGAAGACATCATAGCAGATAACAAAATCAGCACAAACGTGCTATGTTGTACCTAAGGCCCATATAACGAGCAGCAATTTTGGTAGCTTCTCAACTAAAAACGTTTAGAGAAGGGAAGGATGTGTCTCACAGAAGTCTATTTCTGAAAGTTTTCCCATACCGTAATTCTATGAACAGCTTTTAACAGCAGGTATGCAAGAATAACTGATCTTGATAAGTGTAAATACGAAGTGTAAACACGAAGCTTGCAAAAGAGGATACAGACGTCTAAAAACGCAACTGACAAAAATCCCAAAATGTCAAAGAAGAAATGGTTAACAAATTAGATACAGAGCTGTAAAAAGCTTAAACGTATAGAGAAATTAACGAAACCTTTGAAGAAAAGATGGCAATAATGTGCAGTCCTAGAGCTCAGACTGCAATCCAGTACTAGGTAGAGAAAGATAAACAGACGACATTCCTTAGAAGAACCAGCCGTTGAAATAAGTTAATGTCAAATGAAAATTTGTGGCGAGCCGGGATTCTAAGCGGGGTGTGCGGCGGTCGCCCTTGGCTAGCCGCGCACGCTTCCCGTGCACCCAGAATTGCCAGTAGCGCCCCTATCGCCCAAGTCCTCTTATGCTCGCCATTCGTATACGTCGCACAAGAGTTCACATCCGAGGATGCAGGATGTCTCAAGTACCGATGCCGCGTCACAATTCCTTCCCAGTAATGACTAATGACTCCCGGCACGGTGATACCTCTCCCCAGGCCCCGTGTAGTACAGAATGTCTAACATTTCAGCAGCAGTCCTTGGTTCCTGGTAGTGGCAACACTCCAAACACAATCGTTTGTGTCGCGTGGTTGGCGCGCGTTACGGTAACTGCCTGGTCTTGCAGCCGCTAATCTCTCACAGTAGACAGAATGTTAAGTGGGCCCTATTGCGTACTGCCAGATGCTAGGCGCAAGCGGTTACGATCTGCTCGGTGTACAATATCGCGATCCTCTCTCGACTGGGCCATTGAGGAGTGTACTTTGGTTAGACATTGTATATAAATGATCTGGTTGATAACTACGGAAGCTCTACGAATCTTTCCGCAGACCAGGCTGTTGTCTACAAGAAGGCTGCCACGCCAGAACACTAATGAAATGCAGCAACACCTGTAGAATGTCTATGACTGTTGCCCCGATCGGTGGATAATCCTCAACGTAAATAAATGTAAACTCACGTCTTCGCCAATGACGTTAACTTTAGTCCGAAGACTGCTTTGATGCATCTCACGTTATACTGTCCCGTACATGGATATGCATCTCGGAAAAATACTGCACAACTGCCAACCTTGAAAATCAGGAGAGCCTGTTTAAAAAATTAGGACTATAAAAAAAGGTGGCTCGTTTTAGTGTGGGCCTAATCCTGAAGATAACTCATTTCAGCCTCTTCCTGTAATCTCAACGCTATATAATGGCTACAAAAACACAAAACACTTGCAGTAACAAATAATTATTAATTTTGAGTACTGAGAGACACCAGCGAACAGAAATCCTGCTAACAAGCAAAAATAGCTGATTACACGAAAGTTGCCTTCCGCCATACGCATATAAAAGAAACTTCTATGCACTCGGTAAGTTTCTACATATTTAATAATACAGTACCACTCAAACGACTTTACTTACGCACAACGTCAAAATTTGACATTCAAACAGAACTTAACACTGAAACAGTAGCTTACGCATGTATGTTCAAATGCGTGGGAAAGCACAGAAATAATGGGATACACAAGTCGCACACTCCTCCTAATTTCTATAAGCTCCAATTGGCATAAAAACTGACGAATGAACGAAGGGCTTTCGACCATTAGAGGAGGAGGAGGAGGAGGAGGAGGAGAGCGCGTTTTACGATAAAAGCTATCAATTGGGACAAATAATGGAAAAATTTGAGGCGCGAGAAAAAGTGAAAATCTGAAGACTCCCGGGTACATCGGGAGAGTTTGCAGATATGCTATAGCAAACCACAGCCAATTAAACCCGCTCACTGTATTCGTCTCGGTCTCCCCTTCTGCAAAGACTCTTTGATGTCAAAAGTGTCCTATCAGTCGATCCCGTCTAACAACCATGTTATGCAACATTATTCTTTTCTCCCCAGTGCTTTTCCGCTGTTCAGTTCCACCTCGTTAGTTACGCGATCGACCCATAAAGTGAGGTGAAAAAAGCCTCGGAGATGCCGCCCTAATATAGTGCAGAACCTACTTTTTCCCGGCTAAGCGCAGCAACACCGTCGCATAGACAAGTCACCTGAATGAATGTTGAGTGATGCTGCCTCTATGGCCATCCGTAACTGGTGTTGCCGATGAAGAATTTTGAAAAAGAACTGACCTGTCCATTACGTCCACAAATGTTCTAGGACATTCAAGTAGGACTATCTGGGTGGTCAAATCATACGCAGGAAAAGTACAGACCAATCGTGAATAATTGTGGCCCCTTGAGAAGGACCACTGCCTTCGATCGTCGTTTCCATCACGAAGCCCTTCAATGGCTGCAAACGGACCCTAAGTAGCCGAACATAACCATTTCGATGTAAACTCATCCCACGCTACCGGTGCCTTGCCATGGTTTCGTGAGGTCTGCGCCACTGTAGTCGTACCAGCAGCTCTTACTAAATGAAATCCAGAATCATCTGTCACGAATTTCCAGTCGTCTGGGGTCCAACCGGTAAGGTCACGAGCCCGGGAAACGCTCTGCAGGCAACGTGCTATTTTTGAAAGGAACTGTAGTCTGTCTTCTGCTATCATAGCCGATTAACTAGAAACTGCGCCAAATAGCCTAACGGATACGTTAGTCGTACGTCCCACATTGGTTAACCCTGAATGCTACATAAAGGGCCCTACACACGATGCGATTTATTGGACCAATTCGTTGGTCACTTGATAAAATGGGCGGTTTTAGTTGCTACCCGACCAACTTTCCTTGTCGGCCGGTTGGTTGTGCCTGACCACCCGATCTCCGATTCCCCACCACTTCACCCGACAAATTGTACCGTGTGTCGCGCTTCCCGACCAACTTTCATGCCTGAGGTCGTCTGCATAGCGACACCAGAACAAGGTGGCGCTGCGTGCAGTTGGTCGGAACATGTGTAGGCTGCTACCAATTGGTTGGTACGTCGGACATCTTGTTGGTCGTATGATAAATTGGAGCGTGTGTAGGCGCCTTAAACGTCGCTGCTCTCGGCCATTCAGGGCCGGCCGTCGGCCACTGCGCAGTCCGTGGTGAGTGATATCTTACACTTGATTAACTCGGTACAAAAAATGTTCAAATGTCTGTAATTCTATGGGACCAAACTACGTTGGTAAACAGTCCCTAGTCTTACAAACTACTTAAACTAAGTTAAAATAACATAAGGACAACACACACCATGCCCGAGGGAGGATTCGAACCTCCGACGCGGGAGGCCGCGCGATCCGTAACGTGGCGCCCCCAGACCGCTCGGCTCCTCCCTTGTGACTAACTCGGTACACTCCTCTCTGAATATTTAAATCCCTGACGATTTCCGAACGAAACAATGTTCCATACGTATTGCCCGAACATCCATTCCACACTCAGAGCATGTCAATTTCGTGGTTGCAAATTTTGGCGATAATCTCAGTAAAATAGCTTAAAAGGTAAAGCAGTCAACAATCCGAAGATTTGTTTGAACACCACAGTGCTTTACTAGGCATGGTCCTCTTTGGAGGTGGTATGCCGTTGCCTTCCTCCGACCTTCGAAATGACTTACCCAGCCAGTCATAGGGGGACCTACAGTTTAACGTGGGTTCCGAACCACGGTGCTACTCGGTATTTTTCACATGATCAATACTGCCAGAGGTGAAAGAAGTGGAAAGTGACAGATAAAAATCCTAGGACCTGGCTGGGATCGAACCCGCGATCTTTGGATTTATAGTCTGGCACTACCACTGTGCAACCGAGGCGCACTAAATTAGCATATTATACCTATTTTCAGTCACTGCTTTTGTATGGCATCATATTCTGGAGTAATTCATCATTTAGTAAAAAATTATTCATTGCACAAAAGCGTGCAATCAGAATAATTGCTGGGAACCCACCCACGATCTTCCTACAGACATCTTAGGATTTAGGTATCCTCACAATAAATTCACATATATATTCACTTATGAAATTTGTTAATAATCCAATCCAGTTCAAAAGTAACGGCAGTTTTCACAGCTATAACACCAGGAGAAAGGATGATCTTCACTATGAAGGGCTAAATCTGAATTTGACACAAAAATGAGTAAATTATGCTGCCACAAAAGTCTTTGGTAACCTACCAAGCAGCATTAGAAGCTTGATAGTTGACTAACATTTAAAAATAAAAGAATTTCTGAATGACAACACCTACTCATTGGACGAGTTTTTAGATATAAATTAGTAAATCTAAAAAATTGTGTAATGTATTGTTCAGACACCTTTCAATAACCTGAGACGTTTCACATCATTACGAACTGTCGTATTCATGATCTATGGAACAAGTATTAATCTAATCTTTCGACAGAATTGGACTGGAAGGTATTTTGGCTCCCTATCTTGCAGATTATGAGAAAACCGCTGTTGAATTTAATCACATTAGACAGACTCAAAATTAACCGGATCGACAAATTATTGTAAAATGAGCATTTTTCAATGTCTTGTATGTTGCCTAGAAACGAAAAAATTCAGATACATCGAGAAAAGAAACGACTGTTGATTATACACGCAGTAAGGTAACCACGTTTCACCGAAAAGCGGCGCTAGCCAACCGAGTCGGTCGGTGCAGTAGCCCAGCACTGAGAAACTACGCAACGGCCTCGAACATAAACACACAAACGTTGTTGTTGTTGTTGTTGTCTTCAGTCCGGAGACTGGTTTGATGCAGCTCTCCACACTACCCTATCCTGAGCAAGCCTCTTCATTTCCACATAAGAACGGCAACCTACATCTGTCTGAATCTGCTTACTGTATCCATCTCTTGGTCTTCCTCTGCGATTTTTCCCCACACACTTCCCTCCAACGCTAATTTCACAATTCCTTGATGTCTAAAAATGTCTCCTACCTATCTATCCCTTCTTTTAGGTAGTAAAATAACATGCGATGGTCGCAGTACAGAGGATATAAAATGCAGAATGGCAATGGGAAGAAAATCATTTTTGAAAAAGAGAAATTTGCTAACATCGAATACCAATTTAAGGGTAAGGAAGTCTTTTCTGAAGACATTTGTGTGGAGTGTTGCCTTGTATGGGAGTGAAACATGGACGATAAGCAGTGCGGACAGGAAGAGAATAGAGGCTTTTGAAATGTGGTGCTACAGAAGAATGCTGAAGATTAGGTGGGTAGATCG
Source organism: Locusta migratoria (assembly GCA_026315105.1). Taxonomy (NCBI): domain Eukaryota; kingdom Metazoa; phylum Arthropoda; class Insecta; order Orthoptera; family Acrididae; genus Locusta; species Locusta migratoria. The sequence goes on along the minus strand of CM048755.1, from coordinate 637,047,309 downwards.
CATAACTAATGAAGAGGTACTGAACAGAATTGGTGAGAAAAGGAATTTTTGGCATACCCTGACTAAAAGAAGGGATCGCTTGGTAGGACACATCCTTAGGCATCGGGGAATCGTAAATTTAGCATTGGAGGGAAGTGTATGGGGTAAAACTCGCAGAGGGAGACCAAGAGATGCGTATAGTAAGCAGATTCAAGTGGATGTGGGTTGCCGTTCTTATGAGGAGATGAAAAGGCTTGCTCAGGATAGAGTAGGGTGGAGAGCTGCATCAAATCAGTCTCCGGACTGAAGACCGTAACACGCCTCCTCATTAGTTACGCGATCCACCCACCTAATCTTTAGCATTCTTCTGTAGCACCTTATTTCAAAAGCCTGAATCCTCTTCCTGTCCGCACTGTTTATCGTCCATGTCTCACTCCCATACAAGGCAACACCCCATACAAATGCCTTCAGAAAGGACTTCCTTAGGCTTAAATCAATATTCGATGTTAACAAATTTCTCTTTCATGAACGCTTTTCTACCCATTGCCATTCTGCATTTTATATCCTCTGTACTGCGACAATCATTTGTTATTTTACTGCTCAAGTAACAAAACTCATCTACCTCCTTTATTGCTTCGTTTCCCAATCTAATTCCTTCAGCATCACCTGATTTTCTTACACTGCACTCAATTACCCTAGTTTTGCTCTTGTTAATGTTCATCTTATATGCACCTTTCAGCACACAAACATTATCCCATCAAAATATTCAGTTTACAATTATCTATGGATTCCGTTAATTTATGAACTTTAAGTGCGGGATTATCAAAATATCGAACAATCCTTTATTTCGGTTCATACAAAAGATCGCCGTGAGAGACAAGAAACTTGTTAGGTTGGTCGTGTAAAACGTCCTTCCCTTGTAACTCTCCAGCGCTCTTCAACACCGCCCTTGGAAGCTATGTCTTTCTTATCGCAACGGCTTATCGTCCACGTATGGCAGTGAAACGAAGGCTACATTGCAGCAAATGGCCAGAGAAAAAGTCTTCCTCGCATTTAAGGATTGTCGTGGGAAAGGTGGATGATCGACTTTGGTTCATTGGGGGAATTTTGAGAAGAGGTGGTTCATCTGTACAGAAGAGCGCGTATGAAACGCTTGCGTGACCCTGTCTTGCCCCGTCTCTAATGACCACGACGTCGCGAGCGTTAACCGTTATCTTCCGTCCTTTGCGTCTTTAGTACTGCTCTAGTGTTTAGGATGTCCACCAGATCGGTTTACAGTAAGAGACAGAAACAAGTCCTTGGCAGGCTGCTGGTTTGTTTCTGACAGGTTCAACCAATGCGCTAATGTTACAGAGCTGCTTCGGGAATTCAAATACGGTCCGCCGGAGAAAATACTTTGAGGAAATTGAGAGGGCCGGAATTTGAAACTGACCACAGAACGATTCAAGTTCAATCAACTTAACATTTCGTGTAAAGACCACTAAAATAAGTGAAATGAGGGCTCATACAGAGGCAGACAGACATTCGCTTTTACCTCGTTTTATTTGGGAGTGGAACAGAAAAGTCATCTGATGATCAAAACCAACCGCAAAACGATCTAAATATCTCTATGGTGGAAAAATTGGCAATTGACTCTAAATAGTGAGAAGTGTGAAGTCGTCCACATGAATACGAAAAGAAAAGCGTTAAACTTTGTTTACAAGATAAATCAAATGTGAAGGCCGTAAACGCCACTAAATACGTAAGAATTACCATGACATCATACTTAAACTGGAAAGAACACGTAAATAATGCCGTAGGAAATGCGAACCAGAGACTGCGTTTTATTTGCGTAACGCTTAAAAGATCCAACAGAACTACTGAAGAGACTGTACACACTACGCTTGTCCGTCCTCATTTGGAGTACTGCTGCCCAGTGTGGATCCTTATCAAGTGGGTTTGACAGAAGACATCGAGAGTCCAAAGAAGTGCAGTTCGTTTTGTATTGTCACGGAACAGGAGAGACAGCGTCACGGAAATGATACAGGATCTGGGATGGGAATCATTACAATAACGGCGGTTATTGCTGCGGCGTGGTCTTACTGACAAAACTATCACCAACATTTTACTCCGAATGCGAAAATATATTGTTGACTTCCACCTACATAGGTAGAAATGATGATCAGAATAAAATACGACAAATCAGAGCTCGAACGGAAAGATTCAGACGTTATTTCTTTCCGCAGGCTATTCGAGAGTGTAATGGTAGATGAATAGTATAAAGGTGGTTCGATGAACCCTGTGCCAGGCACTTAAATGTGATTTGTAGAGTATCCCACGTAGGTGTAGGAAATTGCTGGTAGTAGTAAGAGGTGCCCCACCGCTACGCATTTTGCGTTGGCTTGCTGGTATGTATGTAGATGTAAATAGGTATTTGATGTTAGCTTATCCTACCACTGCCAATTTGTTTTATTGGATCTTCGTGTCGACTACTGATATGACAGCTAAACTAAAGAATTCAGTGTAGTTTCCTAATAGATTCCTTTAGCATCACCTTTACTGCTTTTTTTTTAATTTACAGACTAAACAACATCGGGGACAAGCGTTTCACCTCTGCATCTCTTTCATGCCCTTCGCCTCTTAATCTACCACCTTGTATATGTACGAGTTGCTGTATACAACAATACGTACCCCAGCTGAATGTTGCGTTCCGAAACACTTGTGCCTGCACTCTATCGTCGGATTCGCCACAGCTTGCAGTTACAGACGTACTTACACACCGAACGGGGTTGGCGAGTTTTTTTTTGTTTTTGTTTTAGGTCGCACAACTGTTGAGGTCATTTAGCGCCCAAAACTGCCCATAGTAAAATCGAACCGGGATTAGAACTTTAATGGCTTTCGCCGTAATTGCACGATGTATAAAAAGTAAAACTGTTACCAGAATGCGGATCATCAGCTAAAATATCAGACATTTCAAATGGTAAACATAGATCATGACGGAGACTATTAAAAAAGGGACATTGCACTAAAAGTTGGTACACAGTAAAAGGTTCATCACAGTGCTCACATAAGAGCAGGATCACCATGAAGTAAATACTGGTGGCTATAACGGCAGTGGCCAATACGAAGCCGGGCCAGAACAATCTCCTCTCGGCGAGAGGGTCGAGATGACGTTGACGAGAGATCAGGCACAGGTTTAATGGCTCGCAATTTGTTCCCTGACCAATGTAAAAACCAACGGGAGATAATACGCTGGGAGACGCCAGCGCGAAGGTCAGAGCTAGTAGAAAAGGTAGATAGCCGAGAAAGGAGAACTGCCTCCTTGGCAGCCGTATCCGCAGACTCATTCCCAACACTCCCAGTGGCCAGGGGCCCACAGAAATGTCACAGTAGTTCAGCTCGCTGAAAGAGAGGAAAGGCAATTGCGGATACTTTGTACAAGGAGATGGACAGGATATGGCGTGCGAAGGGTGAAGAGAGCACTCAGAGTCGGAGCAAATGGCACTCTTATTGAGCGAGTTTCGCCGGACGTATTGGGTGGCTTGATATAATGCATGCAGCTCAGCTGTAAAAATGGAACTCCACTCAGGGAGACGATATTTAAGCGAGGCGTTGCCAAATACAAAGGCACACCCAACAGCCTGGTCTATCTTTGAGCCATCAATGCAGATGAACAAATTGTCATCAAATTTGAACCGGAGTGCGAGAAATTCTCTCCGGTAAACGAAACTAGGTGTGGTGTCCTTTGGAAGAGAATGAAGGTCCAAGTTAACACAGACTTCGGGGCTTCGCCACGGTGGAGAGGTACTCTCTCCAGTCGAGAAAATAGCAGGCATTGTAACGTTGAGGTGGCCAAGTAATGAACGCAAGCGTACTCCAGGTGGTAGCAGAGCAGACGGGCGCACGGCGAAGAGATCGTTAAGTGAGTCATTAAAGAAAACTGCGTACGTTGGGTGTCCTCGCATGGATGACAAACGGCTAGCGTAACGGCTAAGCAGGAGTTCCCGACGGTAAGAAAGCGGTAGTTCAGCGGCCTCGGCATAGAGGCTCTCAACGGGGCTGGTGTAAAACGCTCCCGTCGCCAGACGGTTCCCTTGGTGGTGGATTGTGTTAAGGCGGCGCAGTATGGACGGTCGAGCCGAAGAATAAACGATGCTTCCATAGTCCAGTTTGGACCGAACTATGGTGCGATACAGATGGAGGAGAGTAGACTGATCAGCTCCCCACGAGGTGCCACATAACACCCGCAGCACATTGAGAGCGGGTACAGCGAGCTGCCAAACGAGATATGTAGTGAGACCAACTTAACTTCCTGTCGAAAACAAGTCCCAAGAACGCCGCGGTCTCCGCGTTGGTGAGTCGCTGACCCACATTGGACTCACACTCGGGATGACAGTTTAAATCCGCGTAGAACCATCTAGATTTTTGTGATTTCCCTAAGTCGCTATATGAGAACGTCCGGATGGTTCCTTTGAAACGGCACAGCCGATTTGCTTACCTGTCTTTCGACGAGTGCTCGGACCTTCGGCCCCGCCTCTGCCCTCGTTCGTCGACAAGCCGTTACACCTAGGAATGGGAGTGTGAGGCGCGGCGACTCGAGCGCACCGAGAATTTCTGGAGCTGTCGGTGCTCGAGCAGTTCTCGAGAAGCTCGCGTGCCGCCGCTCGCCGGTGACTGGGGCAGCGCGCCACGCCACGCGCTGCGGCTACTTACTACACTCGCAGCTCGCTGTGATCATCGTTTAGATGTGGGCACTGGTACACGAAAACCAAAGTCACGGAGCTAACAGAACTTTACGGAGGGTGGAGACGTCTGTTGCAAAGTACCACAGTGTAGCAACAAATAAAACAGTTACAATAAGACATTCTAATGAAATTGCGTGCTTATGGAATATCTTCCCAATTGTGCGATTGGATTCACGATTTCATATCAGAAAGGACACAGTTCGTCGTAATTGACGGTAAGTCATCGAGTAAAACAGAAGTGATATCTGGCGTTCCACAGGGAAGCGTTATAGGTCCCCTACTCTTCCTCGTGTTTATAAACGATTTAGGAGACAATCTGAATAGCTCCCTTACACTGTTCGCGGATGATGCTGTCGTTTATCGGTTAGTGAAGTCAACAGAGGATCAAAAGCAACTGCAAAGCGATTTAGACAAAATTTCTACTTGGTGCGAAAATTGGCAATTGACACTAAATAAAGAAAAGTGTGAAGTAATACACATGACCACCAAAAGAAATCCACTGAACTTCAATTACGCGATAAATCAGTCAAACCTTAAGGTCGTAAATTCTACCAAATACCTAGGAGTTACAATTACGAACAACTTTGACTGGAGAGAACACACAGAAAATCAGAAAATATTGTGGGGAAGGCGAATCAAAGGTTACGTTTCATTGGCAGAACGCTTCGAAGATGCACCAGCTCCACCAAAGAGACTGCCTACATCATACTTGTGCGACCTCTCCTGGAGTACTGTTGCCCCTTGTGGGACCCTCACCAGGTGGGACTGACGGAAGATATTGAGAAGGTTCAAAGAAGGGCAGCTCGTTTTGTTTTATCACGTTACGGGGGGAAAGCGTCACGGAAATGTTGCACGAATTGGGGTGGAAATCATTAAAAGAAAGACGTTATTCATTGCGGCGTGATCTGTTTGCGAAGTTTCAATCACCGATTTTTACTTATGAATGTGAAAATATTTTGCTAGCACCCACCTATTTAGGGAGACATGACCATCCCAATAAAATAAGAGAAATCAGATCGAAAACGGAACGATTTAGGTGTTCTTTCTTCCCGCGCGCTATTAGAGAATGGAACGGTAGAGAAAAGTTATGAAAGTGGTTAATGAACCCTCTGCCAGGCACTTAAATGTGATTTGCAGAGTATCTATGTAGATGTAGAAGATTGCACAACTTATCTAGCAATCAAACAGATACGTTATCGCATAAAGAAGTGCATTCTTGTATTAATACAAGTAAGACAAAATTCCCGCTATAATGTGTGTTATCCATCCAAACTACATTAAAAGGAAATTCGGTAAAAATGTTGGATGGTGCCTCAAACAGTCCGCCAGTAACGGGAAATTGTCATTTTTAATTTGGCTTCAATAACACGCTACATAAATCAAAATTAACACTATCCGAACTTCTGGACAGAATTGGGACATAGCAACCAACAGTCAGTATTTTAGTTTAAATTCTGGTGGCTGTGATAAAGTAGCAGAGCTTTAAGTTGAAATAAGGACGGAAGCAGAAGTACGTAATGCTGGCTAATATTGTAAACTCTGCCGAATTTTTTTTCTACAATTAGTAAAAGTGAGTTGTTTTGGGGTGTATCGTGGCATTTTTCTCTCGTGTAACTATAAATACGTGCGAAATGCAAATTTGTTTTTCGTAACAATGTAGTTCTTGTTTCGTGTAAGGTGTTTTAACATAGTCCTATGATTTGTGTCTTCTGAGAATCACTCCTACTTTTGCTTCAAAGGAATAAAATTTTGGTTTCGTGTGAGATACGTGCTTTTCAATAGCAGACCTATTATTTCTGTTTTCTGAGATTTTGTTTTCGTTTACTGATATTTTCGATTTCCCCAACTACGGGGCGGGCTGGCTGGAGCATGCAAGTTGCTCTTCAGCCAAGGGTTTAACACTAATTATTGATAGCCATGTATATATATATATATATATATATATATATATATATATATATATATATATATATAAAACAAGAGAAAAGGAGACTATTTTTCTTTGTCGATGATTTCTCTCCCCCCCCCCCCCCCTCTTGGATGTCAGAGGAACATCCTGCAACTACTTTCTTCCGTAATAATGTTTTTGTTTCGTGTTTTAATTGATAGTAGTCTTTTGTCTTCTGCGAAACATTCTACTACTACTAATTTAGTTTCTTCCTTGCACGTACAGAAGACAACGATTACGACTTCTCTGCCGCAGTATTTCCTGGAAGAGTAGTTTCGCCCAGCCTCCAGAGCGCGCGGCACTGTCAACAACTTCTCGAGCACTCGAGAATTTCTTGAAAATTTGTCTTAGCGTAGCGTCGCGCGTATCTCTAGTTAGACCCTCGTCTTCCTTTCTTCCTGCATTTACACACGTGCGCCTGGGCCTACCTCACACAGAAGCACGCGTGTATATGCAAGACTATTTCTAAGTGTGTGCCCATGGATGGCTGAAGTTCCAGTTGAAGTTATCTACTGCAAAGAAAGATGGGATCATCACAGACGTTTAACAGGCGCTGGTGAAAGCTATATAAGAAGGAAAGAAGGAAGGAAGGAAGGAAGGAAGGAAGGTTAGGCTATGACGTTCCGTCGACGTAGTGGTCAATAAAGACGGAGCACATCTTAGGATAGTTTTTGTCAGGGATGGGAAAGGAAATATGCCGTGCTCTTTGAAAGAAACCATCCTAACATTTGCCTGTTGTGATTCAAGGAAATCACGGAAAAAAATCACGATGGTCGGAGGCGGGTTTGAACCGCCGTTCTCCGAAATGCAAGTCCCGTATGTTACCACTGCACCACCTCGCTCGGTAGCTACATCAGAGTACATCGACGAACAATAAACGTTTCCTTCAGTACAAAAGAAACGCCTTCTTCAAGCTTGGCTTTTACAGTCAGTCGCCTCAGGATAAGTCGCGTGTGAGATGCGAAACATATTGTGTGGGTCAATTGAAAAACAATGCAACGAGCGTATTTGTACACGGCTATCGCTATTACTTCAGTGTATTATTTTTACCATAGTTACTGGACCACAGGAGGCAAGCCGCTCTATAGGTTGCCAGTGCTGGCCGACAAGCAAATAAACTTTCGTTCACTCACGACTCCCTTAGTCGCGTAGGTTATGTCTTTTTCCGTCGATGTCGACAGTAGTACCGATTATTAAACGAAACATTTTACAGAACTGCCTGTGAGAAAATTTGAACTGTTGAAAATACTTGGTAAGATGACTGACAAAAAACCGGAGATATAATCAGTCCATAAGGAAGCCGAGATTTTTTTTTCTTCTTCTCCAAGGGACCAACATGCTGAGGTCATCGATCCCTAAACTTACATGCTACTTTAACGTATGCAAAGGGAAACACATACGCCCTTGGCCGTACCAGGACTCGAACCTCTAGCGACTTTTAATCAAATTGCGTGGTTATGGAATATCGCCCCAGATTTGTGACTGGATAGGGGATTTCCTGTCAGAGAGGACACATTTGTAGTAATCGATGGTAAGGCATCGGCTAAAACAGAGGTGATATCCGGCGTTCCACAGGGTAGTGTTACTGCTCCTCTGCTGTTACTTAACTACATAAACGATTTTGGAGAAAATCTGAGCAGCTCCCTTAGGTTGTTTGTAGATGACTTTACTAAACGGTAAAAGACGTCATCTGAAGATCGATACTAACTGCAGGACGATATAAAGATATCAGGATGGTGTAAAAACTGACAATTGACTAATGAGAAGTGTGAAGTCGTCCACGTGAGTACGAAAAGAAATCCGTTAAACTTTGTTTACAAGATAAATCAATCAAATGTGAAGGCCCTACACTCCACTAAATACCTAGGAGTTACTATTACATCAAATAAACTGGAAAGAACACGTAGATAATGTCGTATGAAAGGCTTACCAGAAACTGCGTTTTATTGGCAGAACCCTTAAAAGATGCAACAGAACTACTAAAGCGACTGCTTACACTTCGCTTGTCCGTCCTTTTCTGGAGTATTGCTGCCCAGTGTGGGATCCTTATCAGTTGGGTTTGATGGAGGACATCGAAAGAGTCCAAAGAAGGGCAGCTCGTTTCTTATTGTCCCTATACAGGGGACACAGCGTTAGGGAAATGATACAGGATCTGGGATGGGAATCGTTACAACTGCGTTTATCGCTGCGGCGTGGTCTACTTACAAAACTCAAATCGCCAACATTCTCATCCGAATGCGAAAATATATTATCGACTCCCATTTACATTGGTAGAAATGATCATCAGAATAAAATATGAAAATCAGAGCTCGAACGGCGAGATTCAGATGTTTTTTTCTTCTCGCGTGCTATTCGAGAATGGAATGGCAGATGAATAGTATAAAGGTGGTTCGATGAACCCTCTGCCAGGCACTTAAATGAGATTTGCAGAGTATCCCATGTAGATGTAGAATCTGTGACATGGCGCCTAAGAGCGCGCTTCGCCGGGAGCATTAAATAAATTTGCGAAAATGAAGGATAATTCGTGAAATACCGGAGAGTTTGTGGCCCTACTATCAGTGGCGGCTACTCCTTGAGGACTCTGGGGCGGCGCCCTCCCAAAAATATCCAATACGGAATACGTAGCAATCGTTAATCACAAACCGACTCTAATAATTTTCGTGTAGCAGCAGCCCGTGTAAGTGAATGACTTATGTTTTTAGTCTAGGTAGTCTGCCAGCCAGGCTCACCGAATGTTTTCAGAATGGGCTGACTGACTCTAAGCGATCCGTCTGCGCCGTGTACAAGGCTGGCTACGGGCGCTTGGGGTGAGTGGGGGTACTGGGGGTGGGGTGGGGGTAGTGTGCTCAACCGGGCCGCTTAGGACGGCGTCCGCGCCAGGGGCGCCAAATATACAAAGGCGCACCGTCACCGGTCAGGTGCCCTGCGTATGATACTAGTATCGTTGCTCTAAAGGTGCGTGTTGTTGCCTGTTTTTCTAGTTCCCTATTTAGAATGAATAATATAAATAGCGTTAACTACATTTTAACATTTGGTAGTGAAAATAGACTTTTGAGGGAAAGTTGGAACTAAAAAGGTTAGGACCTGATTTGAACATTGTACAAACACAAAATGTGTGCAAAAGCAAAAGTAGTTTCACTAGGAAATTTAATCCTGCTTTATATAAACACACCAATATATATGGATACCAATGGTATTACTACATTTGTTCTAATTCTAATTTCAGTAACACATGTTTGTCGCTGACGAAGCATTTGTGTTCTCGGAACACTTAAAAAATGTTCAAATGTTTGTATAGCTTATGGGATTTAATTACGGGGTCATCAGTCCGTAAACTGACAAACTATTTATGAACGAGCTAAGACTAAGGACGGCACAAATATCCATGCCCGAGGGGGGATTCGAACCTCCGACCGTAATGGGCGTGCAGACCGTGACTGGAGCGCCTCAGTCCCCTCGGCCACCGCGGCCGGAGTGAACACTTATATAGTTACACACACAACGAATTTACTTCTTACTTTATATTATTTTAAGGTACAGTTTTGGGTCTCTTGTGAAATCTAATAAAATGGAGTTACAACGTTTTCATTGCCTGCAGAAAATATTAAAAACAACATATTTGTGAGTAAATTTGTTCGTATTTTGGTATAGGAGGAAAAAGTCGTGTTAGATGAAGGGTTAAATTACGTAACTAGCTAATAAAATTAATGCTATATTCGCCCAGTTCAAGAAATGTTCTGAAGGGACAAAATGTCGTGTACAATTGAAGAGACATGCCGCCCCTCCTAATAAACAGCCCACCGGCCGCCACTGCCTACTACCCGTATAGGGTAGGGACTCCCGCATCTGAGTACGAAGGGGCGTGCATGCATGGCTTTGCCCCTCCTTGCAACAGATGCAATCACCTAGCACACACGGAAAGCTACACCTGCGTATACGCACCCCTTCATCCCGAGACAGCATCACGCAGCTTCGCAGTTTCAGACCTGCTCTATCTGGCGTCGTGCCATAACAACCTGCTTCCGCCAAAGTCGCTACCTCCATCTGAGGCCCGTATCGAAAATAGAATACTTTCCTATTCGTATCTGATCGAACGCATCGCACATCCCTTATGACAGCTTTATCTCCGTTGGCGACATTTTCTCGGAGGTGTCTGAATGTCTATGGAGCGATAGCAACCCATCCTTCAAACGGCCGAATCTCCAAAACGTAGTGATGGGTGCTTGGGTCTGGAGTCGACGTTGCAACTGATCCAAAAAGTATTTCGCTGGGGACTGAGCTTGCCAGACCATTTTAAGTCATATTTAGACAACGTGGTCCGGAAGAACAACGATCTGCTCCGTGGACTATAACTATAGCATCTTAAGATGGTCACCCGGCATAATTTTAAACAATTGATCGAAGCGATCTCAAATAGTTTTATTAATTACGAGGCACCCAAAAAGTAAGTTTCCGTGTTCAAATAACTTTATTGGCAACAGATACAGCAATGTTTGAGCTACTTTTCGACATAATCACTTGTCATATCGTAGGATCAATTTTTGTATTCATTTGTTGTAGAAGTCTGCCGCTTGAGAAAGGTACCAGCGCTTGACGTGGCAGTCAGGATAAGAGGCGTGGAGTGTTTCCAGGAGGTGGTGTGCTACTCGTGACACTGCCCGTCCCTATGCGGCTCGGCGGCCTGTATTTTACCAACTTTTTTTAACCCTGTGATCCATAAATTATTATCAAAAGAAAAAAATAAGACATGGGCTTATGGAGTAAAGAAGAACGTCTACTTTCATGAAATACAAAAATTCATTAAATTTTTGTGTGTGGAATGGTTACTGTGTGCGTGATAACTTCCGAGTCGTTATTCTGAGTTTTTCCTTTTTGTAAGGAAACTTTCGAAGCAATTTGAACACAGAGGCTCGTTGCCTTTAGTGCAAGTATACTGTCTTTTTGTGAAAGTGGCGTAATTCCCTAGGAGAACGCTCGCCATCTTGACCCGCAAGTGTCGTCGGGTGAAAAACCTACGCTTATCAGTTCATTTGGCGTCACCTACAGTGCTGCATATGTTAAGGTCCCCTGGAGTGGAATGCATGAGTTTACGACTTGGAAAACGTTCTAGGATACTCAAAAATGCTTCCAATAATAGCCGTCCACTACAGTGGCCCTTATCGGCCGTCTGTATCTCCGGCATATATTGTCAGTGGTCTTGTGGAAGTGTTATCGATAGATCAAATTTCCTGACTGATAGGTCTTTAAAAGTTCTCGTATAATAATCGAAACTGTTGTCGAGAGTTGATCATTTCTTTGTTTGTCCATCTATATAAAGAAGAGTGCTTTACGGCAATAGGAGGAGCGGAAGGAGGGGGGGGGGGGGAGGAATAAATACTCCACGCGTTTAGATGACAGTTTATTTGCTTCTCGGTCAGTACAGGTAAACCACAGATTCACTCGTCTCGTTTCGATCAGTAACTATGGTACAATGAACACGCGAAAGTGATAGGAATGGTCACGACTAACAGCACACTGCACACTGTCTAAGAGGGATAGTTGCGAAACACAAACTGACGGTTGTGGCCAGACAACATAAAACTACCACGGCACAGCGGCTGCAAAACTATTCACTCGTTTACTACTGTTGCGAAAAAAAAAAAAAAAAAAAAAAAAAGGCTGGAGCTTAACGTTCATGGAAGGGCTGCAGTTTCTAAGCCCTTACTAACGAAAGCCGAAGTAAAGCTGCGAAGGAAGTGGTGCCTCGGTTTAAAAAAACTGATCTCTATGAATGAAAATACTTGGTCCGATCAATCGTCATTTACACTGCTTCCTACAAGCAACCAGGTTTATGTATCAAACACCCCAGAAGTAGCTTACGTTACGGCACGCCAGCTTCGTACAGTCACGCATGGGAAACGTTCTCTCATAATTTGGGCACCAATATCGTGGAATTTGAGTGTTTCTATCATGACTGACAGGTCGGATAACTATATGAATCTCACTAACCTTAACTACGACTAAGAATGCTGTCATATGCCAAACTGATAATGCTCCCCACACACTTCTAAAAAAGGTCCAGGCGTGCTTTAAAAAGCGTCAGAAAATTACCAAACATCGCCCGTGAGCAGTAAACTCGATATGTTTCAACACAACTGAACCGTTATGGGGATTTTAAGAGCAGAGAGTGAGGACGAATTTACAGATCCAAAATAGTTGAAGTAGCTGGAGGGTGTTTTGGAAAAAGAATGGATGAGATTGTTGGAAATTATAAAGACACTTTATGAAACTGTGCCTCTAGGAGTTGCAGCTGTTCTCTAAGGCAATGGTGCGCCAACTCCTTACAAGTAACTAAATATTGTGCCTGTTTCCATATTAGATAGTTGAAAACAATTAGGGCATCAGCTGAGCTATCTAGGATGTGAAGTACTGTTATCGGCAGAATTAACTAAAATGGTTCTACGGAGTGAAGACAACATTACTGCAACCGAGATAGTGTTGCTTCAAAGGCGGTTGGTATTAACTTGTTTACCAAAAGAATTACACAAGCAATTGGGTTCGGACAGTTTAGTGAGCAGGTAATGCAATGCAACAGCGTGACTTAACCGACTCACTTTAGCCCGCAGAAACTGGGCAGATGGACAGAGGAACATCAGGATTAGAGTCTTCACGAATTGCACCGTGGCTTCTTCACAGGTGAGTCAAGATTTTGTGTTCAGCCGGATAATCGTCGTTCCCTCATATGGAGAGAACGTGGAACTGTGAACAATCCCGCTTATCTGCAGGAAACATCACCACAACATGGTGATAGACGAATGGTGTGGGCAGGAGTCAGTATTTGCGGACATACGGACCTGTATATTTTTGTGAATCACGCTTCTGCTCAGAGGTATAGATACGAGATCATTCCACCTTTCGTTGTACCCTACACTGACACCATAGGAGTTCCTTCTGGTAGACGACAACGCTCGTCCCCATAAAGCTGCACTCACTGCTGGACAACGGGCTTCAAGCTGAGGCCATTGAACGAATGAAGTCGCCAGCTTGTACATCCCGATTAAGCATGTCTGGGATGCACTTGGCAGACGCATAGCAGTCAGACCAGCACCTCCCACAACGGTTGCAGATCTGGATATTGCACTCGTGGAAGATTGGTCAAATATACTTTAAGAGCTGACTGATAACGCATACCTGCCGACCTTCAAAATGTAAAAATCAGGAGATCCAGTCTAGAAAATCTGGAGATTCTTCAAAAAATCAGGAGATACGTTCTATCAAATACTGCGGCGCACTTTACTATAAACCTTAATATAACTGATTTAAGTCTCTTTATATAATCTCATAACGCTACAAAAAACATGGCGTTAACCCAATTGTTGATTACATCCTTATATTTTGTAGCATGTCCAGGTAAAGTGATTGATGTTTTTGATCCAAACAAAAAAGCTCACAGCTGTATATTTGTGATATACTGCTAGCTGAGAACATGTTATGGAACAAATGACCCACATAGTCATCGTGTTTAATTGATAAACCGTACTCTATAATAAACAATGTAAAATAAGCACTCTGCATATATCACATGATCACTTTCATTTTTTTCAGCAATTTCAGTCTTATTGTTACTCACACACTTTTCATTTTTTCTGCACGTATTTCGATACATTGCTTTTTCCACCATGTGATGTAGAAATATCACATGGACAAAGAGTACAAAATAGAAAAATGTTCCGAAAACTGTTTAAAAATGATTATATTTCTTGCCGTACTGAAACACATACTACCGAATTGAAATCCCATAATCACGTAAAATAGCTGTTTCCACGAAAGTTGTCTTTCTGCAATTCGCGTATAAAACGGATCCCCCTAACAATCCGATCAAAAGGTTACCAGCGATTAAAAAACCACTCACGTGATTTCACTTACGTACACTGACAAAACTTCGCATTTAAAAACAGCACAACATCGAAACACTACATGTGTATTTTGCAAATACGTGCAAAGAGCAGAAACAAGCATTATATAACTCAAGCACAACTAATTTCTATGAATTTCGATACGTATTTATTTTTAACTGATAAATAAAGGACTTTTGACCATTGGCGGAAAATCGAATCTTAGGTTTCAGGACAAAAGGTAAAAATCGGGAGAAATAATGGCAAAATCAGGAGGCGGGAGCAAAAGCGAAAAATCAGGAGACCCCCGCCTAAATCGGGAGAGTTGGCAGGTATGATAACGTTATACCGTCCACGCCACGCAGTGTGCAAACCGAACTGGCCGTCCTAAGTGATCACACTCCATATTAGAGGGCAATGAGAATGACTTTTTCACTATTATTAAAATTGTAACCAATATCAGAATAAAATACGTTACCATATGTATATTTTCTATTGTATTTTTTCACCTGCCCCCCTAATTGTTTTGAGCAGTGTATGTATCTGTTCGTTTCTGTGCAAGGGCTTCATTTCGTTACTGGATAGTTGAGGTTTGAGACGCACACAAAAAACTTCATAAGAAGAAATTTACTGTGGGAATGATAATGTTACGTCTATTAAATGTAAAAAAAACAGTAGCCTGCATTAAGTATAAGGATAGCGCGATCAAGGCACTCTTCAACACATCACTGCTTTCTGCAAATTTCTGTAAGCACCGAATGTTATTTCCATCGCGTGCAATGCATTTTGATAAAACATTAAAAGAAAAGATCATTCGTTCCTTTCAATTACCTGCCTGGGATAATGCGTTGAATGTAAACATTGCTACATTAAATAAACGAAAATTTTGCTCGAGAGCCCTGTGGTTGCATCGAGCGGGTAGAGCAACGGTCAGCACACCGGACTCGCATTCTGAAGGATGGCGGATCAAATGTAAGTCCGATCATGCAGATTTAAGTTTTGCGTGAATTTCTTATTTACTTCAGGCAATTGCGGGGATGGTTCTCTTCAAAAGGGCGCAGTAGACTTCCTTCCCCGTCCTTGGTAATACGGGTTTGTGCTCTACCTCGAACGATCTCTACGTCTATGGGAAGTTCAATACTATTAACTTCTTCCCTTTCATGCTTATCAGGCTACCTTCGACTAAGTGCGGAAATTTTACGCAACGTGTCGCGTAATACGCTTGCGGTTTTCGCCGTCCGTTGCGAGCACGACTCTGCGAGAACGTTTTCATAGGTGCGGCATCTGCACATGATACTGTGTCCGAGAACTAACTTCCGACACCTTTTTTTTAATTCGCCGATGGAGTAGGCCTAATTTTAACAATGAAATACTTAAGCTTTAAATAGTTATTTTTTCGCGCTAATGAATATGTCACGATATAAAACGTGTGCCACCCAGCAAAATAATTTTACCATTGCTTTCAGTACTAGTCTATATTTTGATTGCGTCTGCAAACTTTCTGAACAAAAGTATAAATAAGTCAAGTAATAAGTCTCTTCTCTCACGCAAAACGTTTACCAGACCAACATCCGAAATGTAGTAGCGACAACTTTTTTTTTCAAATATGCGTTTGGGGGGAGGGGGTGAAAGTGAAAATAAGTTCCGGTAAGTTTTTATTGATTTTTACAGTTTGTTAGAAGTGAGTGGGTACTACGGATTCTCCTAGAATGGAGCAGTATTCCGTAGTTCCTTGACGCACTCGAGTTCACAGTTTGCTAGGGTTGGTCGGTGCGGCGTGGGGTTAGTAACGAAGGCCAAACAGTGCTCTAAGGTACTTCATTACGACACTCCGGAAGTACCTGGAATAGCAGGTAGACTGTATATTATCAGGAAGAGTACTTAAGAGGCGCAAAGTGGGCGCCCATTAATAACGTGATCTAAAATAGGGGAGGGGAGACGAATCTGGCAAGATCTCACCAGATGTCATTTAAAGGGAACACGAGGGTAGTGAGAGGAGTGAAGAATATATACCATTATTACGAATATAATTGTTTCATGAAATCTACCTATAGCTCTCCTTAAATGCAGTTACAATTTTAACCTCTAACTTCAAAGAAAAAATGTAAATAGAATATATGCTCTGAGCGGGAGGGTTGAATCCCACCACATCCAACAAAAATCTCACCGGGAGGGGAGATCGAAATTATTAATAAATAAATAAAATAACAGAGGTCCTCATGTCAGTCAGGCAGGTTCTGACCTCGTGAAGGAGTATGACATTTTGGTAATTTAACATTTGTTTGACGGTGCGGACAAGTTTAAGGCATTTTTTTCCTAATTCAAATCCACTAAGTTTCACTTATGTATTCTCACTAGTTTAAGACTAATTTACACGAAAAATCAGTCAAAGCTACAGGCCGTAAATACAACTAAATACCTAGGAGTAACAATTACGAACAACTTAAATTGGAAAGAAAAACTAGAAAATGTAGTAGGGAAGGCGAACCAGAGACTACGTATCATTGGCAGAACACTTAGAAGATGCAACTGTTCTACTAAAGAAACAGCCTCACCACACTTGTGCGTCTTATTGTGCGCATTGTCAGATGGACGATTCAGGGAAAGTCCAGAGAAGGGCAGCTCGTTTTGTATTATCGCGATATAAGAGAGAGTCACGAAAATGATGCGCGAGCTAGGATGGCGTTATTCGATGCGACGAGATCTATTTGCGAAATTTCTTTCACCAACTTTCTCTTTCGAATGCGAACATATTTTGTTAGCACCCACTTACAAAGGGAGACATGATCATCAGAATAAAATACGAGAAATATCGAAAACTGAAAGATTAATGTGTTCCTTTTTCCCGCGAGCTATTAGCGAATGGAACTGTAGAGAAATATCATGAAAGCGGTTCGATAAACCCTCTGTCATGCACTTAATGTGACTTGCAGAGAACTTATGTAGATTGTCACAGTTACTTGCTGAAGATAACTCCGATTTGTACTCTTGGTTCCGTCGTAATAAGCCATTTCTTCAACGGAATGGTGATTTTGTGCCATTTTTTCCCACTGGAATAAATGCTGATGTCCAGAAGAACAGACACTACACCTGGTTTTCAGCCAAAATGCATTTGCAGATTTTTTTAAAATTAAGGAAGGAAGAACTTTAGCTGCACAGGGGCATTGGAATTACGCTGGTAGCCAAGTGGTTAAGGCGAACGCTGGCCCGAAGCTAGGGATCCTGGTTCGAATCCCGGCCAGGATCATATTTCTGTTTGTCTCCATTGAATAATTCCAATGTCACAGTGTAGCTATAATCAGTCCTCTCCTTCCTCACTAACGAATGAGGACGTTGGTTCAAATCCACCTCTGGCCATCCGGTTTAGGTCTTCCAGGCAAATGGCGGGATGGTTCTTTTAGAAGGGCGCCGCGGTGGAATAGCCGAGCGGTCTAAGGCGCCTCGCTGAGGAGCGCGCGGTTGCTCGCCGTGGAGGTTCGAGTCCTCCCTGGGTCATGGGTGTGTTTGTCCTTAGGTTAGTTTAAATTAGTTTAAGTAGTTTGTAAGCTACGGACTGATGACCACGCAGTTTGGTACGGGCACGGCCAATTTCCTTCCCCAGTCTTCCCCACAACTCCAAGCGCGAGCTCCGTCTGTAATGACCACACTGTCGACACATTTAACACTCCCTTTCTCAGACATTAAAACGTCTGAAATTGTTTATTTGCCGAAGTTTTGCCACGCTTAACTAAAATGTTGACCTTGAATTATTATTGTTCGACACTAATTACTATGTATGCACCGTAGTTTTTACCGATAGCGAAGGCAGGGATTTTGACCAAAAAATCAATTCTGTGGTTTTAATGACATATTGCATCACAAAGAAGCTAATACACAATAAATGGCATTTCTAATTGTTTTATTCACTTTTCTTTCAATTTCTGCCCAAATTAACTCATTTTTCATATCGTTTTTGCATTCAGCATCGGCGAAGTTCTAAAAAAATTGGTGTTCCGGTACCAAATTGGTAAGCTACCCGTCGACATTACAGGCGAATGTTTCATTAACTAGATCGGAAGATTCGAATAAATAATCCCAGAGACGGATTTACGTCTCAAATATGTCTAAGACATTATTGATAGATCTGAAGCATTGAATTAAAATTTGTGGTGCGACCGGGAATCGAACCCGGACCTCCATGTGGTAGTCTAACGGTTAAGACGTCTGCCTAGTAATCATGGAGGTCCGGGTTCGATTCCCGGCGGTACCACAAATTTTAATTCAATGCTTCAGATCTATCAATAGATCGGAAGAGTTAACACCAGAGTCGTCGGCGGCGCGCGAAACTAATACTGAGCTGGCTGCTTATCAGTTGGAAAGCAAATCGCTGCGGCACTCAATTGAACACGTAAGCGTCTCTAGTAGGCATTGCCCGCGTTGTGCCAGAGGGGAGCGCGACCCCACATGCATTTTACGCAGAACGTTGCGGGCAATTCCCGCAGCTGGGAAAACGCCCGCTAGGCATTTATATTGTCTTTACTACGATACATCGTATATTATAAATCTTGTACTACAGTTGTGTTTTTCAACTAATATGGGAATTCAAAGTAATATGGTGCACAAAACTTTGACAGTTTAAAATGGTACGACGGACTAGGGTTGCCAGATTGAACTTGAGGCAGGCCCGGAGACCAACGTGCCCCCCCCCCCCCAACCAGGATTACACGTGAATTCTAAAAGGAGAAAAAAAAAAAAGCCTAATGAAAACGGGACATTTTGCTGTAATTCGCTTAGTAGCTTCTCTTTAGCATAAGGCAGAAGCACATTTTTTTTACTAATGCCTCGCTTTTTGTTCGGCCGTATCTTACTTTCGTTGCCACTGAGGAATCTCTAAAAACATAAGGATATAGCTTATTACCACAATATTGAGAATTGTAAGAATGGTGGTGTTTCACACCATGGTAAGTCAAAGTTAATTCCGTTGCAGTGGCTTTGTAGTCTTCTGCAGAAAATTGTTTCAGCAAGAATTTAAGAAGCGACTGATTCTTCTTTTGTGTGGTAATGTTCGCTTTGTGTCTTTCTGATTGTAAATGTTTATTCACAGCTTTCACTCTGTCGTACTTAACAGTAAATGAGATATAGCATATTCTGCACTTACACATACACTCATCAGTATCGACTTTTTGTAGCCACTCTATAATTTTCTTCCTGCAACCGTTCTTCACGGAACGAACTTAGATATCGTCTCTTCATTTCACTGTTATTACTCACTAATCTGAGTTAATGTAAGCTTGTCTGTTCACACACGATCCGAGTATTCCAAAAATTGCCGGTAAACTGATAAACAATGAACGAACGAACACAAATAATAGACGTCGCTAGTTGACACGTTGCCGTAACAGTGTTTGCTTAATAATGCGCTTGCCGATTACTACCGAAGCAACAATGAAAAGTTTTCAGAGGAAGAATAGAAAAGTAGCGTTTTGTTGCAATAAGAAATTGACATTTATATAAAGTTATTCATAAATACTAGAGAGGAGCTGGCCGGGAATGGCCGAGCGCACTGAGGCGGCTTGCCACGGTGCGCGAGGCTGCTCCCGGCAGAGGTTCGAATGCCCCCCTAGGGCATGGGTGTTGTGTTCGTCCTTAGTTTAAGTTACGTTATGTTCGAAGTAGATCGTCGCTACATGAGCATAGTACTTAAAAAGCGTCGTAAAAAAAAAGGGTTAAGGTGAAGGTTACATTCAATCCCGGAGATGAGAGTCATTGGCCCGTAGACCCGGAGAATTCATTCCAAACCCGGGTACACCGGGCGGCGCCCGGAGATTTGGCAAACCTACGACGGACAGGACTTCAATTGCACGGTACTCTTCTCCTGCCTTGCAACACTTCACAAAAGCAGATGCCCCGGCATCGAATTTAATCTGCCAGAATTTTTTAAATTAGTGACCAATCCGCTACAGACGAATATTTGTTCCGGGAATTTTTTTTTTTTTTTTCCGGGTAGAAATATTCTGTTTCATGATTCATACAAATATACTATTATTGAAAAGGGTTGTCTTATCTGTTTTATTTACTTTTACTAACTGTAAGCTATCATTAATAATTCGACACCGTTTATAATTTAGTGGACAATATAAGGCTCTAGTCTGTGGAGTAGCATATGCAGGAGATTTTGAAATTAGCCAAAATTTTTCTTGCTTTCGTAATAGTATTCCATCTGAAATGATTATTCCTCCATCAGAAGTGGATATTTGTCCGAAAGCTGCTTATAGTTGCTCACCACTAGGTTTGAAACATCCTGCCAGGCTGCTCTACATAAATACTGTTCCGATGAATTATACATAGACGTGCTGTTTCTCACTCTTAATATCGAAGGAAGGAAGCTTAGGGTTTAACGCCCCGTCGACAGCTTTGTCATCAGAAACGGAGCTTACGCTCGGATTTTTGGGTAAGGATAAAGGAAATAAATCGGCCGTGCCCTTCCAAAGGAACCGTCCCGGCATTTGCCTGGAGTGATTTAGGGAAATCACGGATAACCTAAATCTGGATGGCCGGAGGTGGATTTGAACCACTGTCCTTCCGAATGCGAGTCCAGAGTGTTACCACTGCGCCACCTCGCTCGGTCTTAATATCATAATTTACATTTAAGGCATCTGGTGTTTTTGGGGCAAGTCTTGTTAGAAGCTAGGCGTAACATCTGTGCTAGTTTAAGTATTTACGATGTTACTTCAATACAAATTAACAAATAGGAAAACGACGCACTGTGGTAATGTTTTAATACAAATGGGAGAGGTACAGACTGGTAGTGAATTGTTTCCAAGTCAAGACGACACGAGTAGACTCTGACGACTATTTATCACGCTCGGGTCGTTGCTTGGAAACACGAAGCTTCGCTTATTTGTTTTCTTATTTAATAAACACTATTTTCACCAAATATATGTAAGCTTTCAATAGCTTTACGGAATCAGCTATACAAATTTTCGGTAGCACTAATGTGTTGGTGCTGAAATGGAAAGTTGTGTCCAATGGTTGTTCGGAGAGCTTTTTATGGTTTCATTCGGCATTTCCAACTTATCATGCCTATCACAGTATACGAAGGTAACGGTAAAATTATCTATGGTTTCTTCTAGTAATTAGAACTGCTAAACACACACACACACACACACACACACACACACCCTTTCCATGATACGATCAAGAACACTCTCACGATTAATCAGATCCTCGTATCTTAATACGAGGTGTTTATTAAAATCACCTATGCATGACAAGTGCGTGTTTGCATCCGCACTGTTATGAGTGCAGTGCTGATAACATTTAATGAGCTGACCACTATTTGAAGCACTAATGTTTTATCTTTTTGAAGATCTCAGTTATTTTGAGTTTTAATCTTTAAATCTACCCATAATCTTTAAAAGCAGCTAGTCTCTGGGACGTTTATTATGATCTAGCTTCATGGATAGACTGACGTAGGTGCCAAACAATAGAACGGTATCAATTCATTGCCAATGGAAACACCTCAATCTTGGGCAATCGTATCCACGAAAAAGACTCCTACTGGTTAAACGTCCAATGGGTGCTACATTCTATCACTATGCTTTTATGTATCACAATCAGCAAGACTCGTAGGTTAGGCCTATATACCTGGTGTGTATTTTTCCTCGTTGAGAATCCTAAAACTTAGTATCAAAATAATAACTGGGAAGAGGTGAGCGAATGTTTGTAGTCAAACATGTCCGCCATGTATATATCTCAGCACAAAGTTTAAAGTAAAATTACGCAACCAATGAATAGCGAGGTTACATCACCAGCAGTACTACAATCCCTATAAGTGTTTAATAACACAGAAGAAACAACTTCGTATCTGGCTTGGCACAGGTTTGTGAAACCTTTGAGGACGAATGATACATCAATTTGACAACTTTTGATTAGTTACGAAGAGACTTGAAATAGTGATCGGAAACAATGTTTTAGAACCGCTGAAGAGGAGTGTGATTTGCTACAAGTCATATGTTATGACAGATGGCGAATACTTCCCGTATTTACTATATGGTTTAACAGTCTACAGTACGAAACCAAAGTGCAAATGTTTTTGAGGCATAGTCAACGATACGCTGAAACATCACTATGTTTATTGATAATAGGCAATTAGCAGCTGATGTAACGCTACCACCATCACCTCCCAGACTGTCAATGTTTGTATTGGTTGTAAAAAATTATGCTTTGTAAGCTTGTAAGCATGGCTGAAGTGGAAATCTGCACCATTTTAAAAATTAAGAAACACTTTAACAACCCTAACTACGAATTCCACAGTTTAGGATCAATTAAATTACAATTAAATAAAAATTAAATATACTACAAAGAGAAATTCTGCAAACCCTTTCTATCGCAGGTCACCAAATCTCTGAGCAAAGTAATTTCCACAAGACAAACGAATCTGCATTGCAGTCATTTCTGTAAATTATGCGGGAATATAGTATTACCTATGTTATACATTAAAATGCTGACTGACATCTGAATAAAAAATGATGTACTTAAGTTTGTCCTGAATACTAGTCTCATATGAAGTCACGCCAGCAAAGTAATAATTTAAACAACCAAAGCAGTAATAAAACACCAAGTGCTTTCATATATTGACCTCCAGTTTTCTAATGGGGAACGTTTGCCACAAATATATCCGTTGTTTACAAGAACGATGTAGGCACGCAACAGGAAACATCTAATACAGTTCTCCAGTTGTCTGTAGATTTCAATGCAGGGAGACTTATGTCATTTTCTTAAACTTTTATTTTCCTTATTTTTGACGTGTATTTCAGAATCCTTCAATGACCTCTCCTGGAAACTTGGAAACAAGCAATTCTGATATAGAAAAACCACAATATACATGTATATAGATATTAGAAAAGCAAATGCTTACGATACACACAAGCACTTATTAAAAGAGGAATACAATCATACAATTTGCAAGTAGACTTGTAAAACTGCATTCGCTCTTACCTCACTTCTGTCCTGTTACGACTAAACAACAGGGACAAGTTGTTGAGGCACCTTTTCCACACTCCGCTAGCTATCTTCTCCACAAAACAACAAGCGTTCCTAACGCCACCGCACCGTGTTTCTTCCCTCGTTCCCAGCACAACACCATCACAAACTGCAGACAATTAGCCCCTTTTGGTCATTGTTCTCACAGAAACAAACACAAGTTTCCCATAACACAACTACTTTCAAATTTCTGTGTACACTACTCTAACATAGGATATGGCGGTTTCACTTATAACAGTACTACCAACATACATAAGAAACTGTATACGAGAGTACTCTGGAATTACTGGAGGTCAACTGAAAGAATGTCTGGGCACAAAAACCACACGATAGTGAAAAATCAAGGGTACTGGAAACGTTTGTGAAAAATTAAACTTATTATAGTATCTAAACCCATGACAATATATTTTTCATATATTTATATACATGTATCTGTTATAGGACAACAATATTTCACGTAATAGTAAGAGGTATACACTTAATAAATAGAGCTGAAGTGCATAAGTGTAATATTAATATCATTACATTAAATTTTATTTTTGTGAAGTTGTCATCTTGTCGCACAGTGTTTCAACTACAAAGCTTTTCCGCCGCCATGATGCTTACGACTTCAGCAGATGGCAGCACAAGCCAGCGGCCGCAGCCGCACGTGCGCGTCAGTGACTCACTCGAGCTGCCGTTCTCGACAGATGGCGTCCGCAGCTGCAGCGGGCTAACGGCATCATACACAATATGAATCAGCAACCAGAAGGTTGGTTGTAATGACACACTAATATTTGCTATTAGTGATGTTGGGTTACTCTGACCTTAAGACCCGACTTACGTAACCTGATTAGTACAACCTACAGCATACCGTAAACTACAAACTGCTTTGTGACACGTTTTTTACTTAATCATTCTAAGCGACGCAGTCAAATGTTACTGACTTTGGTCCAACCGAAGTGGAACGCCGCTTCATCTTAATTTGTGACCTCGCGATTATCAACACAGCCGACAGGTGTCAAGTTACCCACACCATTATCTTTAATAGATGGTCCGAGAGTTCTTGTGCCAGTCTTTATTACTTTTTGCAATACCGGTACGCAATTAAATAGCAGTGGTGAAGAGTCCACCCAGATTTGATTTCAAATGATATGAACACAAGCAGTGAATCTTTAAACGCAACTCGAATAGTTTTCAGTATTTTAACAATTCTTTGCCCGATTTCAGATTGAGCGTTCTATTACAGCAACAGCTGTCCAGACCTGGTTCTGCTTAGTTTCACTGATTGTGTTAAAGCTGTGGCGCAGACAGAAGATGGGGGGCATGGGGCTGCAGCCTCCTCCCCCCAAGTACATCTGCTTCTTCTGAAGAAAGAGAGAGAGAGAGAGAAAGTAAGACGTCTTCTAACCTGCTGTTGCACAAAATTCTAGAGATATTCGTTTTTTCTCTTTTCTTTAATCAGTTGCAGTTTGGGGCACGAAGACAGTTCCCCCCTCCCCCCGCCCAAAGAAAGGAAACGTGGCTTCTGTACTGTTAATCAGATTAGCATTTTACTGAAGGAAAGGGCAAATTAATAACGGTGGTTGCCGATTTAAGTCGTAATTTTCCAAGAAAAAGGAAAATTATATTGAACAGTGCTTCCCAAAATGTGCAGTACCGAAATCTTATGAGTCAACGCACCGATTTCCGGATTGGAAAAAAAAAAAAAAAAAAAAAAAAAAAGCCAAATAACTAAAGATACCTTACAGTAAAAATTTCCGATGATAATGGATACTTACCACTGATATTTTGCAAACATAATGTAGATTTTTATTTTATCCACGGTAGTTTGAGAACACCGCAGCTGTTTCCGTAAATGTTACTGACGGGAATAAACTGGAATCTCACACACTTTTTAAGTTTATTTTTTGTTCAGTAATACAAAACGTGAATTCTTCGTTAGGCAGTGCCGAAACCAGTTGGGATTTGGGGCTGCAGCCCCTCATGACTACACTTGATTCTTCTTAAAATAAAAATTAAATTAAATAGAGAGAGAGAGAGAGAGAGAGAGAGAGAGAGAGAGAGAGTGAGAGAGGGGGTAGGGAGAGGGGAAGGAGAGAGAGAGGTCTTCTTAATCTATTGTTGTACGAATAGCCTCTTTTTTAGAATGGGGTGCGGTTTGGGGCAAAAAGACACTCAGCGCGCGCGCGCGCGCGCGCGCCCCCCCCCCCCCCCCCCCCCCCCCCCCCCCAAAGACTGAACTTTTAGATTCGCCATCGGCTTTATGCAACACTATTTTTTTAGAGGGGTACTAATAGAATTTTAACTATCGCAATGAAAACAAATTATTTATTTGTCCGTAGGTACATAAAGTGTAGTCGAGTTGCATAATGCAATTTCCCGTTAAAGGAGCCAAAACACACCGGCACAGCTACTCGTGAAATGGATAGCTCTACGCCATCAGAGTCTGAAACTACCACTGACTTTCTGTAACTTCGCAATAGCAGCGTTCCCAAGCGGTAGGATCGTATAAAAACACCGCGACGTGTGTGTGTGTGTGTGTGAGCAGTTGGAGTAAAGCAGCTCATTCTAAATATCCTGGTATTTAGGAGTTTTTGTGACGCCATAAATTGTAGCAGCTATCAAAAACATAATCCGGAATCTCATGTGCAAAAGGTGCTGAGAAATAAGAAAATGTTACGAATAACAAGTGTTAATTTGCGGTGATTGTTATACTTTTAGGCATGGAAGAAAATATTTAACAATTAATTCACTTCGAAACTTTTGATCATAATGACAATCGCAAATGTGTACCCACTACTTCATAATATTACTGCTGTATAAAAGTAATGTCTGAATGATTCCGATTGCAGTTAATCAACTATTTCAGTAGAGCTTCCTTAGTTTCATACCTCAGTTTCACAACAATTATTAGCCAATATACCGAGGCGGTTGCCTAGACTACTAGTTTGAAAAAAGTAAACTCTTAGCTACAATAAATATGTCCGAATATCCCTGTATAAACTGTTAATATTATCACGTCCCAGTGGCGTAACTGTGGGGGAGGGGGGGATGAGGGGGGGATAGAACCACCCCCCCTCCAGAACCAGAAAAAAAGAAAGAAATCGAATAGCAGCAATCTGGTAAAGGTAAAGATTGAAAACTTGGGGTGTTTTACCATAATCTTTCATTGGATGGGAGTGAATTAGTTTCTTCAACGGGAGTAGTTGTTGGTAGTCTGCCTGGAAACTGACTAAAATTTTGCTCGTCAAGCAGATCTATCCCCTCCAAAAGCCAAGTCCTAGTTACGCCACTGTCACGTCCACATTCTTAAAGACAGTTGGTTTCATACTAGCCAAGTAGCAGGAAAAAAAAGAGAAAGAAAAAACACACACACAAGGTCAAAAGAGTGTTTACAAGGAGATATAGCATCTAGTCTCTAAGAATGTAAAATTGGTGTCTAGTTTGGGATATATTACAATGTCTTTTTTTCTTTTCCTTAATTTCAATTCTAAAAGGGGCGGGCTGGCAGCCCTCGCAGGCATATACAATGTCCAAAATTTATTTGTTCTTTATACGTTTTTGGACAATATGATAACGACTCTGTAACTGAGCCGTATGAATTACATTGTACTGACATTAACAGAAGCAGTGATCTTTTATATCTGTATTAGAAAATCTACAACCACGTTTGGTGACCAGGAAATATGAAACATTAGAATGAGCAATTCCTCACTTGGTATGATGACATCCCTCTGTTACTTCACTGGAGCGCTAGTATCGCTTCAACGGCACTTTTTCCACTAGAGTACCGCAACTGTCAGACTGTGGCGCCACCTTCTTTTAGTTCCTCTAGTTGAACGCTATGGCACTGCAATGCGGATAGTCCAATATGTACAAGGACTGTAGACATATCTGCAGGCGAACACGAAAATTACGTATCTTTGTTTGAAGGTGATAAGTATTTAGTAGTAATCCGTTGACTTTATGGAGTCCAAGAAATTGTAGTTTCGTTCCTACACTCGTCGATTTTTGAAATCAGGAAAATAATTGCAGATGCACTGCGCACCAAATTAAAGTGTCACATTTTTTCGAAACCGTCTCATTTCATCCCAGAGTGATGCAGAAGTTTGAAATTTGGCTCGAAGGTGTGTACAGCTTTGGCGTTGTCAATGCCAGCGTATAAATACTGTACTTAAGAGAATTAAAGTAACTTACGAAGACTGTTTTACATCTGAAAGCCAATTACAGTACTTAACCTGAACATTATATCGTTGCTCATCGTTATTCCACAGAATTAAATCTGTAAATAAAAAGAAATAAGTACGACTTTAGCTTTGACAGTCGCTTTCACCTGTAGGAAACTCTTGCTTTTACTAAAGTTTTCAAGATTGTCGTCCTGATACACACTGCTTGTGAACTGACCTCTTAGACCACGAAATGTGTGAAAAATGAACGCCCAAAGGCATGAGTCACATTGGCTCTTCTTATGACGGCTCCTAACGACTTTTCTGTTCGATTTTTGTCACTAATGAATACGAAATGTATTTCTTGGGAACTCATACGAAAACCGTGCGAATTTATTGCTGGGCATAACGGATCTGACATTCATCTCGGAAACGTCTAGAGAAGGAGGTGACATGTGGATCGGGGTGATGTGACGTCTTCCATCCGTGTCGCCAACACCAGCGGAAGAGATGGCCGCGCCGCTCTCGTGTGACGTCACGCAGAGTAGGCCGCGATCGCGTAGCTCACTGGCTAGCCGCGGGCATAGTGCGCCAGCCAGTCGGCTACGCGATCGCGGCCTACTTTGCGTGATGTAACATGAGAGGCGCGGCTTTTTCTTTCGCTGGAGTTGGCGTGACACGCCCACAGTAGTGTGTGATGAAATATCCTGCCGATGGGATTTCATTAATCCGCTATGGCTCCGTAGCAAAGTGGTAGAGTGCCAGACTATAAATCCAAAGGTCGCGGGTTCGATTCCCGCCAGGTCCTGGGATTTTTATATGTTACTTTCCATTTCTTTCCCTTCTGGGAATGTTTCTGGTGTGAAAAATATCGAGGAGTCCCGTGGTTCGGAATCCACATCAAAGTGTAAGTCCCTGTACAATTGGCTGGGTAAGTCAGTTCGAAGGTCAGAGGAAGGCAACGGCATACCACCTCCAAACATGACCATGCCTAGTAAAGGCATCTTCCGATTGTTGACTGACTGCTTTACCTTTTTTTTTTCTTCATACGCAGACGCTAGGCCGTGTGAAGTGTCGCCAAAACCGAGGCGGACGTAACAGGGAGCTCCGCTGCTGCACTATTACAGACGAAAGCAGTGGCGGCGCTAGACGAAAACTGGGCGTCGGCGAACTCATCTTTGCGAGGCCCCTTTCAGTTTTTCATCAATGAAGAAAATGTTAAATGAGCTGAATTATACACCAATAATCATTATACTAAAATTCTATTAGTATAATATACGAGTATTATTGCAATGACAAAAATTACAATAAACAATCACAAATTAGAGAAACTTTTCAACTTTTCATCTCACCGAATTTGTTAAGATCACATCTTAAGACTACCCGCTATTTCGGCTTCAGTTGACAGTACTGACAACGCAGATAGTCTTTCTTGGATCATTGTGCTTTTCAAGTTAGTCTTAATCAATTTTAACTTTGTGAAGCTTCTCTCGGTCGAAGCTGTACTGACTGGAACTGAGCATGATTCTGATTGTTAGATAAACATTTGGATATACTTGTTCCAAAGCGTTTTCTAAAATATACTGAAGAAATTGTTCTGTAAGTATTTAACTAAAAATTGCATCACTGCAGCACTCATACGGAAATAAATACGGACAACTAAATAGCTGCCGGCCGGGAGTGGCCGAGCGCACTAAGGCGTCATACCACGGTGACGGAGATCGCTCTCGTCGGGGGTCTAACCCCACCCTTGGGTACGGATGTTGTGTTCGTCCATTGGTTAAGCTAGTGTAAGCTAGATGTGGGTCGTCGCTACATAACCTAGCCGTAGGAAAGCGCCGTTAAATATCAAATAGTTTTTAAAAAAATCTAAAATTTTAAGAATGTTTTGCGAGGCCCCCATAGGCGCGAGGCCGTCGGCGGTGGCCGACATCGCCGACGCCTAGCGCCGCCACTGGACGAAAGTTGTAGGCACTTTGCAACTTCTACGTAGCAATGGGAGAAAATAACAGGGTTTTAGAAAAGTAGCCTTTTAAGTCTAGTAAAGGTGAAAGGAACTTCACTTGTAACGCTAACCTCTCGTATAAAATGAGGTCTTGTAACAATCGTAATGCACTTTGGCGCTGATCTGCCTGTGATGCAGAACTGTGTGTGATGCAGTGGCGGATTTACCAGTAGGCCGAGTATGCTGGAGACTTGGGCGGCAAATTTAAGACAAACCTTTTTTAACTGTAAGTATAATAAAAGAAATTTAATTACGTTTACCGAATGTACTGTACATTATTGTGTAAGACGTATTAAGGTATGCCATAGCCCCACATTATCAGTAGTATGAGTGTGCTTTTATTAGCTTAGAAATAGGCACAAACTATTTCTTGTGTACTCTTAAACACTTGGGAGCCGCGGTGGAGTAGCCGAGCGGTTTAAGGCACCTCGCAGCGGACCGCGCGGTTGCTCGCCGTCGGAGGTTCGAGTCCTCCCTGGGGCATGGATGTGTGTGTTGTCCTTGGGTTAGTTTACCTTAGTTTAAGTAGTTTGTAAGCTACGGACCGATGACCACGCAGTTTGGTCCAATAGAATTACAAACATTTGAACATTTTTAAACAGTTGGTTTGTAAAAGTAATGTGGCAAGTGACATTCCGCTGCCCTATTTCACAGTTGTAGTTACCACGGAAAAAAAGTGGTATAATTTGGACGATAGTGCACTAAACAAAGAGCTACAATTTCGTTGACAAAAAATTATAATTAATATAATTGTGAAATAGGGTGTGTGTAGAGGTCGGCAGGGGCGACAACATTTGAATAGCCTGTTGGCGGCAAATGTGAAAATCCGCTACTGATACCAATGTACCATCATTTTTGGCTTACGACAGTGGAACAAGGCTTTTAAATGCTGAATAAGAATTTAAAAAAATCTGGAGATTGTTCGTACATTGTCTCACCTAGCTACATTTAATTTTCACAATGGCAACATTTACACTTACATGCTGATGCGGTGTCTGTTCTTATGGAGATGTCCGAAATAGTAGAAACCGTACAATCTATACAGGGTGTTTATAAAGTCTGGGAACATTGTCAACTATTTCTTGCACAAGAACCAAAAATTGCTCAGATACCATACATGTCATTTTGAAGAGAGACCCTGAAAGTTTTTTCGTGTATACCGCCACAGCGCAGGTTGGTAATTTGCCGATAGCTGTAGTCGCGGAACGAGCTCTGTGTCTTGGATTTCGACAAAAACAAGAGTGCTACAACTTTTGAGCGGATGTTTAGAATCAAGTACGGTAAGAAGCCACTATTAAAGAAGATCATTTACCACTGGAACAACAAATCCGTTACGACGGGTTGCATGTGCCCGGCAAAGAGAAGCGGACGTCCCAGTGTGAGTGAAGTGCATGTGGAACGCGGATGAGAGACATTCATAAGGAGTCCAAAGAAATCTGCGCGTCGTGCATCCCGTGAAATCGAAATGGCTCCAATGACAGTGTGGAAAGTCATGCGATAGAAGCTGTCTTTGAAACCATGTAAATTGGAGATAGTGCAGAAGCTCAGTGACGACGACAAAGAGAAGCGTTTTGAGTTTTGTTCGCAGTTGTAATAACTGAATGAGAATGGGGGTGGAATTGTTGATCGCTTAATTATTAGCGACGAAGCCGCTTTTCACACTGATGGGAAAGTGAACAGGAATAACTGTCGAATCTGGTGAACAAAGCATCCACAAGAATGCGTTAAATTTGAGCGTGATTCCACAAAGGTAAATGTTTTCTGTGGCTTGTCTCGTCGAAAACTGTGCAGGCCATTCTTCTTCACCGAGAACACTGTCACTGGCTATTAGACTTGCGCATAATAGTTCACGATCGGGAGCGCTCACCTTAGTTCGTCGCTCTGCCGCGAACTAGGTCGTTCTTTTAGTTCGTCCGTTCCCAGTGATGGCTGAGCGGCGTGGTCTGCGGATGCAGATGAAGGGAGAAGTTCTCCCACCTAGCTGCTTCATGCGCTTGCTGCTTGAGCCGCTAACGGTATCACGCAAACCAAAAGAAATAGTTTGTGGTTAATTTTTCGCGTTTAAGTTTAAAGTTATCTCTATCTCTTGGCATTATGGAATTTTAGTGAGATATTGCAGAGTGCAGAATACTTCAAAACAGAAATGTTGTAGCATTGAACTATGTAATCTAGCAGGCAGACGCTCACCTCGAAATGGCTCTCATCAGCAGAAGGCAAACACGTGATTTTTAATTCTGCTGTGCGCCCTCTCGCTATTGCGAGAACTATCCAACGAACTAAGAAGCTAGATACGTTTGGCATAATAGTTCGCGACCGATCGCGCAAGTTCGCGACCGATCGCGCATGTCTTAGTTCGCGACCGGTAGTTCTCCTTTTAGTTCGCAGCTCGGCCGCGAAGTAGGTCGCTCTTTTTAGTTCGTCCGCTCTTTTTTACTTTTGCTACCGTTACTAAAAGAGCTCTTTCTTTTGCTGTGACAGCTTTTTTATATAATTAGTGTTCAACACTGAATACCTTAGAAAAGAAAATCTGTGGCAGTGAACTATGAAACTACAGCTGAGCTGCATCTCAGCTCGAAATGACGGTAATTGGCAGAAGGAAATCACGCGATTCTGCGCGCTCTCGCGTACTCTCCTCAGTCTTCGGAAAAGGACCGGACGAGCTAAGAGGCGAGGGATATGCGAACTAGTTCGCCTGTGGGAGCGCTCTCCCTAACTAGTTCGTTCGCATACTACACAAGACTACTGGCAAATTCTATATGGACATGTTGCAGCCTGTTGAGTGTGTTTCCCGGTACACCACTGTGCCATGAGTGTTGCCTTCGACAGGGGCCGCTCCATGGCCGGTATAGCATCTCAACTCTTTTAGCAACTAGCGCTATCGGCAAATTACCAAACTACGATGTGGCGGTATACATCATAAAAAAAAAATCGGAGTTTCTCTTCAGAATGACATACGTATGATAGCTATACAGAGTTTGGTCCTTTAACAATAAATTATTGAAAGTGTTCCTGGACTTTGTCCACTCTGTATGTTGTTATGGTCTTCAGTCCGGAGACTGGTTTGATGCAGCTCTCCACCCTATCCTGAGCAAGCCTTTTCATCTCCTCATAAAAATGGCAGCCCACATCCACTTGTATCTGCTTACTATATGCGTCTCTTGGTCTCCCTCTGCGATTTTTACCCCACACACTTCCCTCCAATGCTAAATTTACGATTCCTCGATGTCTAAGAATGTGTCATATCAAGCGATCCCTTCTTTTGGTCAGGGTATGCCAAATATTCCTTTTCTAACCAATTCTGTTCAGTACCTCTTCATTAATTATGCGATCTACCCACCTAATCTTCAGCATTCTTCTGTAGCACCACATTTTAAAAGCCTCCATTCTCTTCCTGTCCGCACTGCTTATCGTCCATGTTTCACTCCCGTACAAGGCAACACTCCACACAAATGCCTTCAGAAAAGACTTCCTTACACTTAATATTCGATGTTAGCAAATTTCTCTCTTTCAAAAATGCTTTTCTTCCCATTGCCATTCTGCATTTTATATCCTCTGTACTGCGACCATCACTTGTTATTTTACTACCCAAGTAACAAAACTCATCTACCACCTTCATTGTTTCGTTACCTAATCTAATTTCTTTAGCATCACCTGATTTTCTAAGATCGCATTCCATTATTTTTGTTTTGCTCTTGTTAATGTTCATTTTATACGCTCTCTTCAACACACTGTCCATTCCATTCAACTGCTCTTCCAGGTCCTTTCTGTCTCTGACAGAATTACAATGTCATCATCAAAACGCAACGTCTTTATTTCTTCCCCCTGAACTTCAATCCCTATTCCAAAATTTTCCTTGCTTTCCTTCACCGCCTGCTCGATGTACAAATTGAACAACATCGGAGAAAGGCTACAACCCTGTCTTACTCCCATCCCAACTGATGCTTCCCTTTCATGCCCTTAGAGTCTAATAACTGCGGTCTGGCTTTTGTACAAGTTGTAAATAACTCTCCTCTCCCTGTATTTTACCCCTCTGTATGTATTTATATATATTTATACGATTAACTGCTTCACCGCAGATGTAATATCTTTCGACTTCGAGCGTCAATCCAACGGCGAGCAGAAGAGGACACCGACGATAGGGGCGCCAGTTGTGAGTGTGTGGGGCGGGCGGGTCGCGTGCTCGGAAATTTGGGAGATTACGGTCACCACTTGCCCAGAGTGTGAATCCCGGGTTTGAATCCCGGCCCGGCACAAGTTTTTTGTCATTAAATGCAACATGTACGTTGCCTAGACATTTCTTTGACCGACGTATCCAATTCTGGCCACACACTGGAGACACTGTGGTGAGAGACAGTCCACAGTCCAGCGTTGCCTTATGCTTGACCCTGCAGCCCGTATTACTTTTTGAAGTGCAGTTAGACTCTCTTCACCCCCTCTCCCAGCGGTACACCAACCAACTAACGTTACATCTCTGAACTTTCCAAGCCTGTAGTACTCCGATACTTTGGGTCCTGCTTACAGACACACTGCATCAGCATAATGCACCACAGTACGTGACACGCAATGTTAAACACGGATTCAGAAAGTATCACTCTTGGGAAACGCAGCTTGCCCTTTATTCACATGAAGTGTTAAGTGCCATCGACAAGGGATCTCAAATCGATTCCATATTTCTGGATTTCAGGAAGGCTTTTGACACTGTGCCCCACAAGCGGCTTCTTATGAAATTATGGAATATCTCCCCAATTGTGCCATTGGATTCACGATTTCCTATCAGAAAGAACACAGTTCGTCGTAATTGACGGTAAGTCATCGAGTAAAACAGAAGTGATATCTGGCGTTCCACAGGGAAGCGTTATAGGTCCCCTACTCTTCCTCGTGTTTATAAAAGATTTAGGAGACAATCTGAATAGCTCCCTTAGATTGTTCGCGGATGATGCTGTCGTTTATCGGTTAGTGAAGTCAACAGAGGATCAAAAGCAACTGCAAAGTGATCTAGACAAAATTTCTGCATGGTGCGAAAATTGGCAATTGACACTAAATAAAGAAAAGTGTGAAGTAATACACATGACCACTAAAAGAAATCCCCTGAACTTCAATTACGCGATAAATCAGTCAAACCTTAACGTCGTAGCTTCTACCAAATACCTAGGAGTTACAATTACGAACAACTTTGACTGGAGAGAACACATAGAAAATATTGTGGGGAAGGCGAATCAAAGGTTACGTTTCATTGGCAGAACGCTTAGAAGATGCACCAGCTCCACCAAAGAGACTGCCTACATCACACTTGTGCGTCCTCTCCTGGAGTACTGTTGCCCCTTGTGGGACCCTCACCAGGTGGGATTGACGGAAGACATTGAGAAGGTTCAGAGAAGGGCAGCTCGTTTTGTTCTATCACGTTACGGGAGGGGGGGAAGCGTCACGGAAATGTTGCACGAATTGGGGTGGAAATCATTAAAAGAAAGAAGTTATTCATTGCGGCGTGATATGTTTGCGAAGTTTCAACCACCGACTTTTAGTTCTGAATGTGAAAATATTTTGCTAGCACCCACCTATTTAGGGAGACATGACCATCCCAATAAAATAAGAGAAATCAGATCGTAAACGGAACGATTGAGGTGTTCTTTCTTCCCGCGCGCTGTTAGAGAATGGAACGGTAGAGAAAAGTTCTGAAAGTGGTTAATGAACCCTCTGCTAGGCACTTGAATGTGATTTGCAGAGTATCGATGTAGATGTAGAACACTTGTCGGCAGCCCATACGATTGTGTTGCTGCCTCGTCCTCCCTCTCTCCCTAGCGAAAACGCCTTGTCGATGACTGCGAAACCACTGACCCGGGGTACACCGACCGCTGCTGCACCAGATAAGCATTGTCAAGATGTGGAAGCAGCAAGCACTGCTAACAACACACCCACAGCCTCTTTGATACAATCCCGAGGCGTGTAGCAGACGTCGTAGCCATCAGCGGAGGCAGCAAGGCAGCACTCCATACTGATTTGCCGGCCGCGGTGGCCGGGGGGACTGAGGCGCTCCAGTCGGTCTGCACGGCCACTACGGTCGGGGGTTCGAATCCTCCCTCGGGCATGGATATTTGTGCCGTCCTTAGTATTAGCTAGTTCATAAGTAGTTTTGTAAGTTTAGGGACTGATGACCCCGTAGTTAAGTCCCATAAGCTTAACAAACATTTGAACATACTGATTTCATCAACTTTCTCGTTGCACGTGGGGCTGTATTTTCGATAAATCACACAAACTTCAATTCTGTCTTACTAATACAAAATTAGAAACTTAAAATCCAAATTAACGTCACAGCAAAGTGTTTATTTACCGATCCATCTCAGCAAAATATTTGTGATGATGGGTTCTTACAAAGTCTGTTAAGATATAGCGGAAGATACGAGGGGGGGGGGGACTTTCAATGACGACAAAGTGGGTGAAGACGCATTGATCATTGCCACGATATCTCTGTTCAGTGGTCACAAAGACTAATCTGCACTCAAGTTTTCTATAAAATGACTTCAACTGCCTCACCAAGCCGTTGAACAGATATGTAAAAATTTAGAATTTCAAATATATCAGGACCTAAGTTAGTGTTTTTGATTGATGACAAAACTTCTATTTCTAATACTACTAAGTTGTGTTTATTTACTAGAATGGATTTCATTATTTTACAGTTAACAGGTTTTGTACTAGGGATAAGACATAATTAATGCTTTCTGAAATTTAGCAAAGGTAGCAACTTTCCACTCACTAAACCTGTTGCTGTAACAATAGTTGAAGCACCTTCAGTGACTGAAAAGGGTTTTGCGTTTCTTGTTCTTTGTACTAAAGACGATTCATTTTCGCAATATACAGGGCGTACATAAAGTCCAGGAACACTTTCAATTATTTATTGCATAAGAACAAAAAACTGTACTCATATCGTAAACAGGATGTTACAAACAGGTACGGCCAAACTTTCAGGAAACATTCCTCACACCCAAAGAAAGAAAATATGTTATGTGGACATGTGTCCGGAAACGCTTAATTTCCATGTTAGAGCTCATTTTATTACTTCTCTTCAAATCACATTAATCATGGAATGGAAACACACAGCAACAAAACGTACCAGCGTGACTTAAAACACTTAGTTACATGAAATGTTCAAAATGTCCTCCGTTAGCGAGGATACATGCATCCACCCTCCGTCGCATAGAATACCTGATGCGCCGATGCAGCCCTGGAGAATGGCATATTGTATCACAGCCGCCTACAATACGAACACGAAGAGTCTCTACATTTGGTACCGGGGTTGCGTAGACAAGAGCTTTCAAATGCCTCCACAAATGAAAGTCAAGTGGGTTGAGGTCAGGAGAGCGTGGAGGCCATGGAATTGGTCCGCCTCTACCAATCCATCGGTCACCGAATCTGTTGTTGAGAAGCGTACGAACACGTCGACTGAAATGTGCAGGAGCTCCATCGTACATGAACCACATGTTGTGTCGTAATTGTAAAGGCACATGTTCTAGCATCACAGGTAGAGTACCCCGTATGAAATCATGATAACGTGCTCCAGTGAGCGTAGGTGGAAGAACATGAGGCCCAATCAAGAAATCACCAACAATTCCAGCCCAAACGTTCACAGAAAATCTGTGTTGATGACGTGATTGCACAACTGCGTGCGGATTCTCGTCAGCCCACACATGTTGATTGTGAAAATTTACAATTTGATCACGTTGGAATGCAGCCTCATCCGTAAATAGAACATTTGCACTGAAATGAGGAGTGACACATTGTTGGATGAACCATTCGCAGAAGTGTACCCGTGGAGGCCAGTCAGCTGCTGATAGTGCCTGCACACGCTGTACATGGTACGGAAACAACTGGTTCTCCCGTAGCACCCTCCATACAGTGAAGTGGTCAACGTTACCTTGTACAGCAGTAACTTCTCTGACGCTGACATTAGGGTTATCGTCAACTGCACGAAGAATTGCCTCGTCCATTCCAGGTGTCCTCGTCGTTCTAGGTCTTCCCCAGTCATAGGCTGGAATGTTCCGTGCTCCCTAAGACGCCGATCAATTGCTTCGAACGTCTTCCTGTCGGGACACCTTCGTTCTGGAAATCTGTCTCGATACAAACGTACCGCGCCACGGGTATTGCCCCGTGCTAATCCATACATCAAATGGGCATCTGCCAACTCCGCATTTGTAATCATTGCACTGACTGCAAAACCACGTTCGTGATGAACACTAATCAGTTCATGCTACGTACTGATGTGCATGATGCTAGTACTGTAGAGAAATGAGACGCATGTCAACACAAGCACTGAAGTCAACATTGCCTTCTTTCAATTGAGCCAACTGGCGGTGAATCGAGGAAGAACAGTACATACTAACGAAACAATTGTATTTTGACAGTTGCCTGCACGAATTTTCAATTTACATTTAAAGAGAAATACTAAAATAAGCTCTAACATGGAAATTAAGCGTTTCCGGACACATGTTCACATAACATATTTTCTTTCTTTTGTGTGTGAGGAATGTTTCCTGAAAGTTTGGCCGTACATTTTTAACACCCTGTATATAAACGGCTTAAGTGTCACTTTACCGCTGATAGAACTGCGCATGCGCAGAGCTATTGCCGAGTTCCACAAGCAGCTATGCGTATGCGCAGTTTTGCGACTTACATGTGTGTCCATTTGTCGCCGATTGCTATTATAAACGTTTTTCCGTGAAGTAACTGCGAGAGAGTAATGCTCTGTACTAGAGTTGATCGATATTCATCGCTGTTAGACATTGGTGTTAGAATAAATGTTTAAAAATATTTTCAGACTGATGCTATTACCATGAGTGATGTCAATATGTTACAACTGGACAAAGACATAGAGTAAAATACTGATTTATATATACCTATTTCGTTTATGGCTTGGTATCATGGACCATATCAAAATTTTATTAGAGAATCCAGTTGAATCTTCAGGATGGAGATACCATCGGTCCTACATTGTATTCATACTACCAATGTGTTGATGTTTTACAGAACTTAACACCGATGTAAGAACATCGATGTTTCCCACTAAACACCAGTGTGTATCTAACAAGGGAAACTCCCCATCGCACGCGCCCCCCTCCCCATCAGATTTAGTTATAAGTTGAAGCAGTGGATAGGCCGTGAACAACTGATTCAAATGTTCAAATGTTTGTATAGCTTATGGGACTCAACTACGGGGTCATCAGTCCCTAAACTTACAAACTACTTATGAACTAGCTAACACTAAGGACGGCACAAATATCCATTTCCGAGGGTGGATTCGAACCCCCTACCGTAGTGGCCGTGCAGACCGTGACTGGCGCGCCGCAGTCCCCTCGGCCCCCGTGGCCGGCGTGAACAACTGAACACAGATCAAACGAGAGAACTGGAAGTAGTTGTGTGAAACTATGAAAAAATAAGCAAATTATAAAAACTGGACGGTCCATTTGCAAGATAGGTAACGTAGATCACTATGTAAACATATGAGCGCCGTGGTCCTGTAGTTAGCGTGAGGAGCTGCGGAGCGAGAAGTCTTTGGTTCAAGCCTTCTCTCAAACGGAAATTTTATTTTCGCAAAATTATGATCTGTCAGTTCATTGACATCTCTGTTCGCTGTAATCAGTTTAATGTCTCTGTTATGCGACCGCACCGCAATACCGTGCGATTAACAGACGAAAGGAAGTGTCTCTCCAATGGGAACGTATAATATTTGATGACAAGGTGATAGATCAACCGATCCCTCCGTAGGAAAACACCTCTGATGTATTATATAAGATAGTGGTGACGATATGAGTCATATTACATTAGTTCTCTCTCCACCGTGTACTGTAGTAGACTGACGTCATGTGTTTAGATGTTTGTTTAGGCATAGCGTCCCCATACTATGGCGCAGTTACCTCGCGTCGGACGGACGGACAGATAATGATTTTCTGAAAATGAAAAGATTAAAACTTTCGCCTGTGGAAGGCTCGAACCAAGAACCTCTAGCTCCGCAGCTCCTACCGCAAATCACAGGTCGATAGCGCTCCTGTGTTCACAACATGCTTGACGTTGCTTATCTTTCCCATGGACAGCTCAGTTTTTATCTTTTGCTAATTGTTTTTATAGTTCCATACAACTTCTTCCAGTGCGCCTCAGTTGCACAGTGGTAGAGTGCCAGACTACAAATCCAAAGGTCGCGGGTTCGATCCCCGCCAGGTCCTAGGATTTTTATCTGTCACTTTCCACTTCTTTCACCTCTGGCAGTATTGCTCATGTGAAATATACCGAGTAGCACCGTGGTTCGGAACCCACGTTAAACTGTAGGTCCCCCTATAACTGGCTGGGTAAGTCAGTTCGAAGGTCGGAGGAAGGCAACGGCATACCACCTCCAAGCAGGACCATGCCTAGTAATGCACTGTGGTGTTCAAACCAATCTTCGGATTGTTGACTGCTTTACCTTTTTTTTACAACTTCTTCCTGTTTTCTCGACTGATTCGTGTTCAGTTTTTTAAGGCCTATACACTGCGCCAACTTATAACTAAATCTGAGGGGGGGGGGGGTGCAATGGGGAGTTTCCCTTGTAAGAGCGATGAATATCGATCAACTCTAGCACTGAGGATTACTCTGTCGCAGTTACTTCACGGAAAAACGTTTATAATAGCTATCGGCGACAAAATGACACACATAAGATTGAAACGATTTAAGAGTGAACGCAAACTGAACGTGTCAGGGGGAAGGTGAACCTTTGTTTACATTGGCAGTCTGTTTTAAATAATAATTACGTCTTCTTTTAAACACGCCCCCTAAAAAACATACCACTGAAGAGGAGAGAAAAGAAGCTAAAGCGCACAGAAACGGCTTTCTCGACAAAAAGAATCCACTGAACAAAGGAATACAAAGCTTGGTTCAGTCGCAAAACAAATGCGTTTCTATTAGCAAAATGAAACAGCTGAGCATAGAGAAACAAGGTCTGCACCAAACGCAAGACAAATTCATAATATCTAGAACAGTAGTCAATTCTGTTGACTGCCGGGCTTTTACTAGTCATACATATGTCATTTTGAAGAGAAACACTAAGTTCTTTTCCGTGTATACCGCCACAGCGCAATTTGGTAATTTGCCGATAGTCAGCGCTAGTAGCTAACATGGAGAGTTGAGGTGCTACACTCATGGCACAGTGGTGTACCGGGAAAAACATGTCCAAGTAGGAATATCCAGTGACAATGTCTCGGCGAAGAACAATGGTCTGCACAGGTTTTTTTTGTGTCCCAGCCTCGTCGCCGCTTTCGTGTCTCGTTTCCGTCGTAGGTGTCGGTGGCCGAGTAGAAAGAGACCGACTCAGGAATAAAGGATGCACGCTTGTGCGGTATGGAGGTGGCCAGCCAGTGGGACAGCAGAAACTAGAAACACTAGAGTAAATTAGGAGGAACTTTTACATAGCTCAGTACTGCAGAATGCTGATACATAGTTCAGCTAGAGGCCTGCCTAGTGCCTGTCCGATAGCCAAGTCTTCACTGGCGCCTATCTGATCCGCAAGTGTTAACTGGTTCCTATCTACATCTACATCTACATAGATACTCTGCAAATCACATTTAAGTGCCTGGCAGAGGGTTCATTAACCACTTTCATAACTTTTCTCTACCGTTCCATTCTCTAATAGCGCGCGGGAAGAAAGAACACCTAAATCGTTCCGTTTTCGATCTGATTTCTCTTATTTTATTGGCATGGTCATGTCTCCCTAAGTAGGTGGGTGCTAGCAAAATATTTTCACATTCATAAGTAAAAGTCGGTGATTGAAACTTCGCAAACAGATCACGCCGCAATGAATAACGTCTTTCTTTTAATGATTTCCACCCCAATTCGTGCAACATTTCCGTGACGCTTTCCCCCCGTAACGTGATAAAACAAAACGATCTGCCCTTCTCTGAACCTTCTCAATATCTTCCGTCAGTCCCACCTGGTGAGGGTCCCACAAGGGGCAACAGTACTCAAAGAGAGGATGCACAAGTGTGATGTAGGCAGTCTCTTTGATGGAGCTGGTGCATCGTCTAAGCGTTCTGCCAATGAAACGTAACCTTTGGTTCGCCTTCCCCACAATATTTTCTGTGTGTTCTCTCCAGTCAAAGTTGTTCGTAATTGTAACTCCTAGGTATTTGGTAGAATTTACGACCTTAAGGTTTGACTGATTTATCGCGTAATTGACGTTCAGTGGATTTCTTTCAGTGGTCATATGTATTACTTCACACTTTTCTTTATTTAGTGTCAATTGCCAATTTTCGCACCAAGTAGAAATTTTGTCTAAATCGCTTTGCAGTTGCTTTTGATCCTCTGTTGACTTCACTAACCGATAAACGACAGCATCATCCGCGAACAGTGTAAGGGAGCTATTCAGATTATCTCCTAAATCGTTTATAAACACGAGGAAGAGTAGGGGACCAATAACGCTTCCCTGTGGAACGCCAGATATCACTTCTGTTTTACTCGATGACTTACCGTCAACTACAACGAACTGTGTCCTTTCTGATAGGAAATCGTGAATCCAATCGCACAATTGGGGAGATATTCCATAAGCACGCAATTTCATTAGAAGCCGCTTGTGGGGTACAGTATCAAAAGCCTTCCGGAAATCCAGAAATATGGAATCGATTTGAGATCCCTTGTCGATGGCACTTAACACTTCATGTGAATAAAGGGCAAGCTGTGTTTCGCAAGAGCGATACTTTCTGAATCCGTGCTGACTATTGGTTAATAGGTCGTTCTCTTCGAGGTAGTTCATAATATTCGAACAAAGTATATGTTCCAAAATCCTACTGCAAATCGACGTCAATGAGATAGGCCTGTAATTTTGGGGATCACTCCTATTGCCTTTCTTGAATATTGGAGTAATTTGGGCAACTTTCCAGTCTTTGGGTACGGATCTTTCGCTGAGTGAACGGTTGTAAATTATAGCTAAGTACGGAGCTATTGCATCAGCATACTCTGAGAGGAATCTAGTTGGTATACAATCTGGCCCGGAAGATTTATTTTTGTTTAGTGACTTAAGTTGTTTTACTACTCCAGGAACGTCTACTTCTAAGTTTCGCATGCTGGCAGCTGTTCTTGGATTGAATACTGGAGTGTTCACTTCGTCTTCTTTGATGAAAGAACGATGTCGTTCAGTGGTGGCCACGAGCGGTATCGCAGCAGAGGGCGCTCGTGGCTGACGTCGTAAGAACGCCGCGCCGTGCGTGCATGGCGGCGTGCGGCGAAAGTACGTGGCGCGCACTTTAGACTTGTGCGACACCACAGTTTTCGACGCGACAAGTCACAAAAAACATTTACCTTTTAGGAATCACGCTCAAATTCAACGCATTCGTGTGGTTGCTTTGTACCCCAGATTCGAAAATTATTTCTGTTCACTTCCCCATTAGTGTGAAAAGTGGTATTGTTGATAAAACTCTTGTTGCAGAACTCTCCACACTGTCATTGGAGCCATTTTGAGTTCACGGGATGCACGACGCACATATTTCTTTGGACTCCTTATCAATGTCTCTTAGTACGTGCTCCACATTCACTTCACTCACACTGGGGAATTTCTCGCAATCCGGTTCAAATTTGATGACAATTTGTTCATCTACACTGATGGCTCAAAGACAGACCAGGGTGTTGGGCGTGCCTTTGTGCTTGGCAACGCCTCGTTTAAATATCGTCTCCCTGAGTGGAGTTCTAATTTTACAGTTGAGCTGTATGCTTTATATCAAGCGACCCAATACGTCCGGCGAAACTCGCTCAATAAGAGTGTCATTTGCTCGGACTCTGAGTGCTCTTTTGAGCCTCCACGCGCTATATCCTGTCCATTCCCTGGTACAAAGCATCCGCAATTGTCTTTCCTCTCTTTCAGCGAGCGGAACTACTGTGACGTTTCTGTGGGTCCCTGGCCACGTGGGAGTGTTGGGGAATGAGTCTGCGGATACGGCTGCCAAGGAGGTAGTTCCCCTCCCTCGGCTGTCTACCTTTTCTACTACCTATGATGTCCTTCGTGCTGGCGTCTCCCAGCGTATCATCTCCCGTTGGTTTTTACATTGGCCATCCCTGTCAGGGAAGAAATTACGAGCCATTAAACCTGTGCCTGATCTTTGGTCAACGTCATCTCGACCCTCTCGCCGAGAGGAGATTGTTCTGGCTCGGCTTCGTATTGGCCACTGCCGTTATAGCCACCAGTATTTACTTCGTGGTCATCCTGCTCCATTATGTGAGCACTGTGATGAACCTTTTACTTTGTACCACCTTTTAGTGCAATGTACGTTTTTTAATTGTCTACGTCATGATCTATGCTTACAATTTGAAATGTCTGATATTTTAGCTGATGATCCGCATTCTGCTGACAGCTACTTTTTATACATCGTGCAAATATGGCGAAAGACATTTAAGTTCTAGCCCCGGTTCGATTTTACTATGGGCAGTGTTGGGCGCTAATGACCTAAGTAGTTTTGCTCCCTAAAACAAAAAAAAAAACAAAAAAACAAAAAACAAAAAACTCACACTGGGACGTCCGTTTCTCTTGACGGGCAAAAGCAACCCGTCGTAACGAATTTGTTGTGCCAGTGGTAAATTGTCTTCCTTGTTAGTGGCTTCTTACCATACATGATTCTAAACATCCGTTGAACGTCTGTAGCACACTTGTTTTTGTAAAACTGCAACACAAAAAGCACGTTCAGCACCTCAACTCGCCATTTTTGTGAGTAGCGCTAGCGGCAAATTACCAGACTATGCTGTGGCATTATACATAAAAAAAACTGTCAGGGTTTCTATTCAAATTGACATATGTATGACACCTGTACAATGTTTGGTTCTTGTTAAAGAAATAACTGAGTGTGCCCAGACTG
The DNA here is from genome assembly GCA_026315105.1 of Locusta migratoria. Taxonomy (NCBI): domain Eukaryota; kingdom Metazoa; phylum Arthropoda; class Insecta; order Orthoptera; family Acrididae; genus Locusta; species Locusta migratoria. The sequence goes on along the minus strand of CM048755.1, from coordinate 637,002,752 downwards.
TATGTAAAACTGTACATTTTTGTTAGCAGGAGGAATACTCAAAGAATTAATCTTTAGTCAGATCAAGTTACTATACTGCTCTTCAGCTACTAGCAAAGGGTTGAGCGTTTTTCTGATTTTTGTGTTGTCAGTATGGAAACTTGTCTAGAGGTAGAACTTATACACATACAGCGTGAAGTTTATGTGATTAGTTTCATAACAAAATTAATCTCGTAGACTTCTGTTTCCTCATTGTAAATTTGCAGCTACGATTATGTCGATGGTTATCAGACCTGCATGTACATGGTGCTTTTTTCGCACAGAAGAGAACGAAATGCACCGACAGAAGCTCACTGACAGATTTCAACTTGAGAGCTTGTCTTGGAATTAGCATCACTGCACAAGTGCTATCAGACATTGATCCTTTAGTGAAAAGGAAAATAAATAATATTCATTGACATTGTGTTTTTATGTTTAAAGTTTAAATAAAATTCTAATGATTTATAAATTTGTAAGTTTAAATGTCGTCCTAAAATGGCAATAAGGCTGTAACAGTCGTAAGGACTACCATGTATCGTAGTTGGCTGCTCTTCCCCCCCCCCCCCCCTATCTTTGCATCACCAATATATTAGAAGAGAGACGAATTTCATCATCCTTTCTCATTATTTAGAATTTGTCAGTTCTCATTACTACAACAGTCTTAAAAAATAAATATGCCACGAAACGCGTTATTGAGCCACCTTGAAGCGAGGCAGGGTTACTTACTGTACTTCTGTGGTGTGAGCGCCAGACAGTTCACAGGAGCCCCTGTGCTTAACTTCTGAACTTCTTAATAAACCTGTACCTGCGCAAAGCCGGTTAGCCTGCCAAGAGCCTTGGTCTCCATGAAACTGTCGCTCCGTCAAGTGTTCCAAACCCCCGGCAGCTGTCTACCGTATGCTGAAACCGTTACCAGTACTCCTATTATCCTCTATGAAGGTGTCGGATCGAAATGAACGTCGTTTTTCGAGCTGTACAATTGGGCCACTTTAGGTTACGGTAGTAACACTAAGAGTGGGCCTTTGCGATCGTCTTTTGACAGCTCGAAATTTAAATGAAAATAACGGCTTAACCAATCATCTGACACGAAAATTGAATAACCGAATTTGTAGAGGAGAAAATTCAAAAATGTTCAAATGTTTGTAGATCTTATGGGACTTAACTACGGGGTCATCAGTCCCTAAGCTTACAAACTACTTATGAACTAGCTAATACTAAGGACGGCACAAATATCCATGCCCGAGGGAGGATTCGAACCCCCGACCGTAGTGATCGTGCAGACCGTGACTGGAGCGCCTCAGTCCCCTCGGCCACCGCGGCCGGCGAGGAGAAAATGCTCTACAACTTTGCTCTCTTACCTTTTTTTCATATCTTGCATCATTGCAGAGATATTTGCAAAAATAACTGCGATTTGACGATGTCTGTCTGGCTGTAACGTGTTCCCACTTTTTAGGTCGAACCCGTTCAACCGATCGGCACCAAATTTTACAGATATAATTGTTGGCTGCCAGAGACCAGAACCTCGCTTTTTGAAATATTTCGGACAAGAAATACGTTAATAATACCAAAAAAATCCGTTTGTAATGTAGTTTTAATTGCATATAAACTGTTCATCTGATGTGAAAATTAATAAACAAATTGTAGAGGAGAAAATTCTCTAAAACTTTGTTCCCTTATGTTTTTTTCATATCTCGTATCGTTTGAGAGATATTTGCAAAACTAACGGAGTTTTGACACCAATTGAATTAACGAAAACCAGCCGTTCACAGATATCACGTGACATTCCTCGCCCAGAACTCTCTCTGGCATACGCCATCTTGCATTGAGTATTTGATGATTTTCTTATTGTAACTTACACGTTGTCATTTCAAAGCAATGGCGCACTGAAGAATTAACAAAAACACTTCGTTCTTCGTACGATACATGATAATCTAGTGTCTACAAATGCCATATTAGCATCAGTTAACAACGGCCATCAATAGTATGAAATTAATGAACGCAAGTCCTAGCTGTTAGCTATATAGTAGTGTGCAATGCGTTGGAATGTGATGCTGTAGATAAGTGTTTCGAAACGCACCACTCCTTAAATTTTTTTTCCTAAAATGGTTTCAGACACTATTATTATTTTTTTATTATTTAAATTATTATTCTGGTCCAAAATGTTTGCAAAAACTTATGAAACTACAAACTTAAAGTGGGCCATAAAACACGTCAGTGTGACTTTTTCCGCCAGTGTGTTGTCATCCTCAAACAGTAACTGTAATGCTTTAACTGCAATAGTAACCAATACTAAAGCTAAGCCTCTGACAATGCTCTCAGTCCGCAACAGTAATTGATGCACTCTAAGTGCATCTGTCCGTGGCGTCATCTGAGAATTGCCATAGCTCTGGATTCTACTGAACTGCTGCCACAGATGCTGCGTGTCTCTCTCGCCTACCCATGGCCACGTCTCGTGCCCAGTGCTGCCAACTCAGCCACTTTTTGCTTATTCTCGCAAATTTAAGGAAAACAAAACCGGAAAAAATCCTACAGCCGAAAATCTTAGTTTTCTCGTACTGTGTAGGATGCCCTAAGAAATTTCATAGCTAGTAGATAACGTCGTAGGTGGAATGGGTAGGAAAAGATAACATATGGTGTAACATATCGCATTCCCGCGAGAAATTGCGCCAATACTGCCTAGACATATTCTGATTCGCTGCCCCTACCTCCGTATGAGATCCCCTCTGTTCTTTTTTTTAATTATAAATCTATATCTATAAATGTGAATGTCTGTTCGGTGTACGTTTATCACGTCTGAACCACAAGACATAAAGAGCTAAAAATTTGTACAGTTTTTTAATGTCTACCCAGGGAAGGCTTTAGGCACGGTTTTATGGCGATCGGATAGCTATTTATCTACATATATATTAATGTGAATGTCTGTTCGGTGTACGCTTATGACATCCGAACGACGAGACGCAGAGACTTAAATATTTGTACAGTTACTAATTTATAAATGAGGAAGGTTTTAGGCACGGTTTTATAGCGATCTGATAGATATTTAGTAATTTGAAGAATGTAACGCGAAATGCGGAACAATAGTTACTCTTTGAAAATTATATTTACTCTTTGAAAACGGTTATATTGGTTGCATTGTTGCTTGAGGGTTGATAATGATAAAAGGATGGAGTATATTGCGAAGGAAAGTCATCAATGTATATAGAATTCTGTGTGTGTGTGTGTGTGTGTGTGTGTGTGTGTGTGTGTGTGTGTGTGTGTGTGTGTGTTAATATTTCGCTCTGCAGCGAAAACTACACAATGCAAACGAATGGTCTGTGTGTAATTGTTGTCCGAAGTCTCCCGTTGTACACCATAGCAGTTCCATGCCGATAGCTATAACGGGGTGGACGATATGGTGGTTGAAAGTCGTCAGATTATAAGAAAATCAGACTGAAGGTTAGTGATGACGTTTGCGACTCTATAGCAAGGACGTTACATACAGCGAAACGTGATGCCACAGACCATATGTTTGGTCTACGCGTGCTACAATGCCTTCAGCTCTTTCTCTGTTAGGATAAGCATACGAATAAGGAAATATAAGAATAAAAAAACAGTAAAAAAGAAATTCCTTTTAATACATCTCTTTAAAATAAATCGATTTGACGTTTCGCGCATTACATCAAGTGATCGATCTGTGATATTATAACAATCATTATTGTTGAATTTCGTGATTGGATTCTTCTAAAGGAGTGCATTTTTACGTGTGATTTGATCTCATAGGACACTACTGAAAGATAGCTTACGTATCATAATCAACCAAAACGCGAACGGGACCGCGGGTTTAAGCTAGTATTAGATAAACTATTCTATAGATTTTGTGTGATTAATGTGTTTACATAATGCTCTATTATGTTATGTTTCGTTTATGTAATTATGATCTAGTTAACAAAAACAGTTGAATGTAGAAAGTCTAGAAAGTGCTCTTCGCGCTAATATAGGTGGTACGTTGGATGAGCACTGCTCATTTGCAGACAGCCCAGCACAGACGGCTCTTACATGAACAACTATGACAATCGCGCTCTTAAGATAATCTGCCATGCAGTTCAAGCTTTATATTTTTCAAGTACTGTAATTAGAATTCAAGTCTACTAGGATCATGGACAGTATTTCATATGTCGCTTGTTGTTCCACGACGTATGAATAAATATTATGAAACAACTGGCATACCTTCTTATTTGAAAAGTAGCCACAGTCTTAAAAGTTCCACAGAACTTCACTTCAAAATAGAAGTATCAATGACCTGTGCGCTGCTTCTGCGTGATAACAACGGTAAAGAAGCCAGGTTAGTAAACAGAAACTTTAACTGCGCGCACTGACAATGCATGTAGTTCTACGGCTCTCGCGTGCAGTGCTACGTGATTAAATCTTGCGACGAGTGTGGTGGTAACACCTCCGCGGGAAAGTGTTAGAGAAAGTGTTACAGAGACAGACAACTTACAAAAAACTTTCAAATTGTTTTCATCATACTCTCTATCCACCTTTTATCTCCGACCCCGCCGTAGCTGCTGTATTTTAATGAATTAAACTTAATTAAAAGTAACATTAAAACAAGAAATTTAATTGCGTTAATAATGGAATTGGTACTATCAGGAGAGATAATAGTCTGAGTAATTATTTGATAATCAGTATTCTGATTGTTGCCTACTGCGTAGTGTCTGGCACAATAACATACTGCAGTGGGACCACAATCGCACTCGTTACAGTGCAGCAAGCGGTGCTATTACAGCCAATCTTACTAACGACAATTCACTGGCAGCCGTCTTTCGCCGTTTTCAGTGCTCTTTCACTATGGATACGAAAATCCTGCCACTGCATACCTGTTTTTCGCATGCAATGAATTGTCCCATTAAAATTTAAAAAAATGTTCAAATGTTTGTAAATCTATCGGACTAAACTGCGTCGTCATCACTCCGTAGCTTACAAACTACTTACACTAAGGTAAACTAACCTAAGGACCACACACACACACACACACACACACACACACACACACACACACACACACACACACACACACCACGGAGGACTCGAACCTCCGACGGCGAGCAAATTAAAATTCACATAATACATAAGGTAAAGCAGTCAATAATCTGAAGATTGGTTTGAACACCTCAATGCTTTATTAGGCATGGTGCTGTTTGGAGGTGATATGCGACCTTCGAACTGACTTGCCGCGGCGGAGTGGCCAAGCCCATTGAGGCACTATGCTTTGATGCGCGAGGCCGCTCCCCGTCGGGGGTTCGAATCCACCCTCGAGTATGGATGTTTGTGCCGTTTGTAGTATAAGGTAGTTCATAAATAATTTATAAGTTTAGGGACTGATGATCCCACAGATAAGTCCCTTAAGCTTCAAAAACATTTGAACTGACTTACCCAGCCAGTTAGAGGACCTACAGCTTAAGGTGGATTCCGATCCACGGTGCTACTCGACATTTTTCAAAAAAAAAAAAAAAAAAAAAAAAAGTTCAAATGTTTGTTAAGCTTATGGGACTTAACTACGGGAGTAGGATACAAATGCGGATTCTGGCACATAAAATTGATATCAATTAGATATCAAATTAATTATGCGTAATTAGAGTAATTGCATAATTGCAATTACATGTAACTAGAGTAATTAAATGTACTTAGGGTAATTGTTTATTTATTTATTTATTGTAATTGTTTATTGTTATTGTAATTGCACATGTTCACTCCTCCACGTGTGGCATGGAACTGAGCTCACCCCAAGGCATCACGTGACTATCTATGTCACCCCCCACCCCCACTCCACCATGTGACCACCCCCTCCACCACCCCCACCCTACCACATGACCATCCCCAACCGATATTCTGCAGTCATTCAGACGCAGAGTGTCAGAGGGGCAGCAGCAGCAGCAGCAGCAGCAGCAGCATGGCTAGGATGCAATTACGGTAATTACATTTGACTCACGTAGTTGGGAGGTTCCTGGTACAACCACAAATTGGCGGGAAAACCGATTTCTGGTTGCCCTGGAAGGCTTTCGCCCCTCCGATCCGGTGGAGCACCCTTAGACTACACCTGTTTCTATATATAACAACAAATCAGAGCATTCTGTTCGGTAACATGATAAAAAAGAGCCTTAATTAGAGCTCATATCGCATCCAAAATTAGATGTGCATATAGATGAATCATATATATGATCATCTACAATGCCATATGTATGTACTCCCATTACTCTAGTAATTATATCGAATCTTCAATCCATAGCCATTGAAATCGCTTGCCAGACTCTCCCACTGAAAGCAGCACTTCCAACCGCTGACAACAGATGGCTCTGATCCCACCTCTCCCCCCACCCAGCGCCTGCACAATGAAGCCATGTGTGCAGACGCTGGCCACCCTCCTCTGGAGCTGACCAGTCTCTATTGTGTGCCTCAGTCCGCCGGCCGTAGCCGCTGCGACCGAGGAGACGCGGCACATAGGCCGACTGCCCACCTTCAGCCTCCTGACGATCATGTACTTGCGTACATATGCGAAAAAACTACCGTAGTGCATTTACGGAGCCCCGCCGCGGCAAGCGCGCAATTTTCCCGGTCGACCCCAGCGCGCCGACCGGGCCGCGCCACACACCTCGCGAAAGAATTGCCGCGGAGCCCGTGTCGAAAATTATTATTATTATTTAACAGCGCCACCGCCCGTCCCCCAGCCGCCGCCTGTAGAACTCGGAAGAGCGAGCTGCCGTGACCTGCATGTGAAGTCTGCACCGAAAAAATTATTATTATCTAACCGCGCCATGCCCGTCCTCGGCGACGCGGACACAACGTTCCGACCGCCCCGATTATTATTTTTTTCCTACGAACGTTATAGCTCCTTGTACTGCCTCTAAACCAACGTCCGCGAAGTTTTCTAATTTGCAGTGGAACAGTCCGCCCGCAAGAAAACAATTTGCTGTGTGTCTCCTGGCGAGAAAAGCAGAACTCAGACGGACAATAGCGACCGGCCGCTCCATTCAAACAACCCCTTGCCGCTGATACCTGCTCAACCGCAGCCTTTCAAAACAGCGCGCGTGGCCGACAGGCGGCGGTGAATCACACACGTGCTCTGGCCGAGCGTTACCTGTAAAGGCTAAGCAAATAGCTCCACTCCACACGCGCGAAGAAGAAGAAGCGCTCGTCACTGCACTCTGCGGACAAACCTTAAAAGTTATTAAACGTATATCACTTCTGAAAAAAAAAAAAAAAAAACAGTGACAGCGACCGAATCATGCTGTTTTTTCTTTTACAAACCTCTCTCTCACGTTCCTATTCCCCACAAGTAAAAACAATCAAGCAGAGAATTCGAGAAATGTGTTTTTAATGTAACTTATATCGCCCTTTCTCGAACCAGTATTATGTAGGGGAAAAAACGTGTCAGGCTATTGCATACGTCATATTCCAATACACACACACACACGCGATGACATTTATTTATTACGCACTGAATCCAGGTTGCAAAAACAATTCTAACCAGAGCCAACTAACGAAAAGAAAAGAAATGGTCCGTTTCGGAACTCGACCGCAACCTTAGATCTATAAATGTATCTCTACGTTTAGACGATGCAAGCAACAGCCATCGAACGGAATGTAACTTGTATGCCAACCACTCTTTCGATAACATAACAGCAGCAGCAGAAGACGGCATATTGTTTATACAAAAATTCCAAATAACGAAAATCGGCAATGACATCTAGCACAAAGTCTCTAAATATACATCTGCAAGCACCGTTAACAATCGTCCAGAACGCAGAGCGCTCTCTCCGCAGGCTACATAAAAGAAATATATGTTAAGTGTTTTAACAAAAACACCTAAGTTACATCTCCAAATGATCAAAACCTTCTACGCAGACACACCACTCTGACAAGGATAGCTCGCATTGCATTTATTTAATGGAGCTGAGCCATCGCGAAAGTTCCGAAATTTAACACTCTAGCGATCTTGCCCTGTTACGTTTCCTTCTTAGATCGAGGTATAGATGCGCCTTCCGAGAGTTCGGGTACTTTAATTTTACCTCTTATTTCCTTGCTACAGCAGTACACATCCCATCTAAGGAATCTCTATGCCCTGTTACGATGCAAACTACATTTATCTGACACCGATATTCTAGCGCCCCAGAAGACATTTAAACCCTATTGTGCAACGGAGAGTCGAAATAAAGGAAAAATACGTGAAATAATTTACCGATTTCCGACCGTCTACACTAAAACTTTTCGAAATTATTTGCCTAACAACACCCTTATTGGACAATACAGCAACCACAGAACCGAAGTTACCTGCCCAATGCAACACCGATTTCCAGCTCGACCCGCCCTTTACCCACAAAATTCCTACTCCAAGTTCCTTTCTTGTGCAATCCACTAATCCGAACTAAGATTTATTATTTTAATTACAAGTAGATGTCTACCGCAAACGAAGACGCTAACCTACACGCCACAACACATGATTCTATATAGGACATGGAGTGCTACATTTTTTTTTATTATTACAGTACAACTGAGTAAATGCAACGTAATGTTCGCAAACACTTATATCGCAACCAACTCCTGCACACATCGATCATAACCTGCTCTCTAAGGAATGGATGGGAGTCACACACAGTACAAACACGTTTATCGTGTGTTCCGCTAATTTCGGTCAATACAACGATGCGAGTCAAATCCCCACGCTTGTTTACTGTAAAAGCAAATATTTTTCCCCACACTATCTGTTTAAACCGGGCTTGCACATATGCAATAGCCTCCTTTTAAAAGCCTGTGTCTTCGCCATATAACCCAGTTTTCGTTTACCCTTCTCCTTGGGACTTGTGGAATAACGTAGACGATATCTACGTCTGTGGATAATAAAGTCCTGGAATGCTAATGAAAATATAGCTCCTTGCTCGACTCTACAAGTAATTTACAGTTGAAACTAAACAACATAATGTCCGAGAGAGTGGTCAAGTTTCGGGTACTCTTAATACCCAAGTAATCAAATCTAAAAGCGTTTGCACAGTACAACGGCGCACTTTGTAAATACCATATCTTCTCTTCTTCTCTTTTAGAACACTTAAACAATCTTCTTGCACAATACTCCATCCTGGTAATACTATCTTCTCGACCCAGCGAAAAAATAAGTCCTAACAATCAACTGCCTGGACTCTTTATAAAATCGATATCTTTGCTTACGCCAGGGCTCATGATTTTCGACAAATTTATTTTGGTTGTACAATTCGACGCCAACCACGTTAAGCAGTAGTTTCCTCGCCCGCAACCACTTTGATATTGCTCCTTCCATCTGAAAGTCATGCTCGGATACGAACGCCACTCGGTTAAAGTGTTGTCCAAATATCCAGGAGATAGAAGCCATCTACACGAAGCTGCTGCTGTAGTATAGATGGGAGCGCCTCCATTAAAAAATATCGATTAGCTGCAGTTTATAAGATATATACCCACAAGACATACATATTTCCCCCGTGTATTCCAGAAATAGTAACTTCGTCTTGTCTCCAGCGTTTACAGTATCGAACTTGCTGAATTTACTACACTCACACGCACTCCATTGGCTACAACTAGCGCACTTTAAGTTACCAAACTGTAGGAGTTTTATAAAACACATTGATTTTCGACGAAAGAATTATGATTTACCGCAGCAGACACATCCGCTACGTAACGTAATTCACACCAGCCGTAAAGTAGCCAACACTAGCATACGATTAAACAGGCGATGCTTCGACGAAAGATCAATGCACCACCAAAGTCGGTTTTCTTTAGAGCTTTACCGTGACGTATATATTTAGGGTAGATCAACACTTTATACTTACATTCCGTCCAATATAGCCTACAACACTCTCTGTAAGCGCCAAACATTTCCAACACAGTAACAGAAGTACACCTACAGTCAACACGAACCTACAACAACAAACAAATCTAGCCATTCCAACTCGATTTTTGTCCCAAATAGCATGCTGCAAGCTATGTATACGTTCGTAACAACCCAGACAGAGCTATCCTTACATCCGTCACTAGCCCAGCAACAACTCTAAACAAGTTACCACAGATGGTGTTATAGCCGTGATCTGTAACAGACAAGATCTCCTAGACACACAGCGTTTTAATAATGTTTCGATCTCTCTCTCTCTCTCCACCCAATAACTATGTTGGTTGCTTGACCCGTCCCTAACATACAACCACAATTTTGTTTCCAATGCATAGCCCGGCAGACAATATTTCTGGAACGCTTTCTATCAGCCAATACCCCGAGCATTCGCGCACAAACCACCATCGTATTCCACTGCTTCTAACAAATTATTACTCTCGTTAAACATCTGTAACACAGTGTAAAAAATGATCGACGTACACGCACAGAACAGCTAACAAGAAAAGATCTAGATCAAAGCCAAGTTCTTATAATCCTTACAAGCAGCAGCGCAAAATAGTCTACACCATTTCGAACTAATGCAACACCAGATTTTTTTAACGATCTCCAAGACCAATCCTTTAGAGACTAAACATACGATTAAATGCACCTCCAACGTAGGTAACTAATCTTCTAACTCGATGCTTATCGACCAAAGAACATTATTTTACCACTGCAATCATCTCCAATACGCTACCGAGAGACGTCAATTCGTAAACATAACAAAGATATAAATGCCCCACATCCATGCTACTAAGTATCTATATGTATTTCCACAATTGTGGATCATATATGCGTTGCATCGTTTCGCGCGACTGAACAGTTCGAAATAGGTACTTCGCGCAAGCTAGCATGCATGCATACTCATATTCCATGTTATTTCTGGCTATAGGCGAGTGCGGACCTGTTGACTCATCGTAGACTCCGGTTTGGAGCGTGTGTACGTCCTATACATGTAAACATACCTGTCCACGCTTGCACCTGACCTGGAGAAGTTTTCGGTTTAATTTTTTCCGACCGCACCAGATTCCGAATACAAGAGAGCTATTTTCGCGAAGATACATTTCCTCGCAACTGACACAAGCAATGTTTTTACCGTATGAGCTGTCGTTATAACTTTTATAAGCAGATACATATACAGCCAGTAGGATGAGCGCAAATTTGCGATGTAGCTCTTACAAAAAGGAAACATAGTTTTTTTAGAAAAGCAACCTGTCTTCTGGTATCTTCTCCTACACCCTATAAGACCGAAACTTTCTACTCGAGAAGCTAGACACGGCAGCTCGCTCTTCCGAGTTCTACAGGCGGCGGCTGGGGGACGGGCGGTGGCGCTGTTAAATAATAATAATAATAATTTTCGACACGGGCTCCGTGGCAATTCTTTCGCGAGGTGTGTGGCGCGGCCCGGTCGGCGCTGGGGCAACACCACCTAGAAGACAAGGCCTTACAACAGGCCGTGCCTACGTCACACTTAGAGGCCCCGACCGCCACACTCACCGGCTGTTGGCTGGGGCACGCCCACCGCCGCACAGCGGCCGGCCAATCAGATGGCGGCCGCGGCCTCTAAGTGTGACGTAGGCACGGCCTGTTGTAAGGCCTTGTCTCTAGGTGGTGTTGGCTGGGGTCGACCGGGAAAATTGCGCGCTTGCCGCGGCGGGGCTCCGTAAATGCACTACGGTAGTTTTTTCGCATATGTACGCAAGTACATGATCGTCAGGAGGCTGAAGGTGGGCAGTCGGCCTATGTGCCGCGTCTCCTCGGTCGCAGCGGCTACGGCCGGCGGACTGAGGCACACAATAGAGACTGGTCAGCTCCAGAGGAGGGTGGCCAGCGTCTGCACACATGGCTTCATTGTGCAGGCGCTGGGTGGGGGGAGAGGTGGGATCAGAGCCATCTGTTGTCAGCGGTTGGAAGTGCTGCTTTCAGTGGGAGAGTCTGGCAAGCGATTTCAATGGCTATGGATTGAAGATTCGATATAATTACTAGAGTAATGGGAGTACATACATATGGCATTGTAGATGATCATATATATGATTCATCTATATGCACATCTAATTTTGGATGCGATATGAGCTCTAATTAAGGCTCTTTTTTATCATGTTACCGAACAGAATGCTCTGATTTGTTGTTATATATAGAAACAGGTGTAGTCTAAGGGTGCTCCACCGGATCGGAGGGGCGAAAGCCTTCCAGGGCAACCAGAAATCGGTTTTCCCGCCAATTTGTGGTTGTACCAGGAACCTCCCAACTACGTGAGTCAAATGTAATTACCGTAATTGCATCCTAGCCATGCTGCTGCTGCTGCTGCTGCTGCTGCTGCCCCTCTGACACTCTGCGTCTGAATGACTGCAGAATATCGGTTGGGGATGGTCATGTGGTAGGGTGGGGGTGGTGGAGGGGGTGGTCACATGGTGGAGTGGGGGTGGGGGGTGACATAGATAGTCACGTGATGCCTTGGGGTGAGCTCAGTTCCATGCCACACGTGGAGGAGTGAACATGTGCAATTGCAATAACAATAAACAATTACAATAAATAAATAAATAAACAATTACCCTAAGTACATGTAATTACTCTAGTTACACGTAATTGCAATTATGCAATTACTCTAATTACGCATAATTAATTTGATATCAAATTGATATCAATTTTATGTGCCAGAATCGGCATTTGTATCCTACTTACGGGGTCATCAGTCCCTAAACTTACAAACTACTTATCAACTACCTTATACTAAGGACGTCACAACTATCCATGGCCGAGGGGGGATTCGAACCCCCGACCGCAGTGGCCGTGCAGACCGTGACTTGAGCGCCTCAGTCCCCTCGGCCACCGCGGCCGGCCGACATTTTTCACGTCAGCAACATGTCAGAGGGGAAAGAGCGAATAGTGACTGATAAAAATCCTAGAACTTAACGTGGATCAATCCCGCGACCTTTGAATCCATAATTTTGTCCTCTTCGGTTTGACCGCTGCTTGCGGATGTTGGTTAGTTTTGTTCTAGGTTGATCGTAGCATCGTTGACTCAGTTTCTTTGTTACAGAGGGCGGAAAAATCCGGCACTTTACCATTGTGCAACTGAGCTAGCGAGATAAGATATTTTAGTGCTCAATAGTGGTAGAGTGCCAGACTATGAATCTAAAAGCCGCGGGTTCGATCCCTGCCAGGTCGTAGGATTTTTCTCTCACTTTCCACTTGTTTCAACTCTGGCAATGTTGCTGAAGTGAAAAATGCCGAGTGGCACCATGCTTCGGAATCCACGTTAAACTGTAGGTCCCCCTATAACTGGCTGGGAAAGTCAATCGGAAGATTGGAGGAAGGCAACAGCATACCACTTCCAAACAGGACCATGTCTCGTAAAGCACTGTGGTGTTGAAACCAATCTTCGGATTGTTGATTGCTTTACCTTTTATTCTGGAAAAGACTTATACAAATAATTGTGCCTTTATATCTATAAATGTGTATGTCTGTTCGGTGTACGTTTATCACGTCTGAACCACAAGACATAAAGAGCTAAAAATTTGTACAGATACTAATTTATACCTGAGGAAGGTTTTAGGCACGGTTTTATAGCGATCTGATAGATATTTAGTAATTTGAAGAATATAACGCTAAATGCGGAACAATAATTACTCTTTGAAAATTGTTTTATTGGTTGCATTGTTGCTTGAGTGTTGATAATGATAAAAGGGTGGAGTATATTGGGATGGAAAGTTATCGGTGTATATAAAATTCTACGTGTGTGTGTGTGTGTGTGTGTGTGTGTGTGTGTGTTATGTCGCTCTGCAGCTAGAACTACAGAACGCAAACGAATGGTCTGTGTGTAATTGTTGTCTCTAGTCTCCCGTTGTACACCATAGCAGTTCCATGCCGATAGCTGTAAGGGGGTGGAAGATATGGTGGTTGAAAGTCGTCAAATCATAAAAAAATTCAGACTGAAGGCCAGCGATGACGTTTGCGACTCTATAGCAAGGAGGTTACATACAACGAAACGTGATGCCACAGACCATATCTTTGGTCTATGCGTGCTACAATGTCTTCAGCTCTTTCTCTGTAAGGATAAGCATTCGAATAAGGAAATGTAAGAATAAATAAATAAAGCAGTATAAAAGAAATTTCTTTGAATACATCTCTTTTTTTAAAAAAAAAAAGGTATTTCATTTCATCCTTCAAAACCAGTCTCATAGCACACTACTGAAAAATAGCTTATCTATCACAATCAACCAACACGCGAGCGGAGCCGCGGGTTTAAGCTAGTATACAATATTTAAAATTATATAATCAAGAAAGAACATTACTTATTCCACATATTTATTGTGGGCGATTTCTATCAGATTTTGCATGCTGGTTGTCTGAAACTCGTGTAGAAGAGTTGCCAACACTGCTGGTGTCAGACGTCATGGCACTATTCCTCTTCAGACAATGATACGAAAACTTCAAAGGAAAGACATTCCTCTTCCCACAAACTTGTTAAATCACAGAGGATGCTCAAAACTCACAGTGATCTCCTGTACGCAGAACTGTGCGCTTGTCAACAGCACAGTCAGCTTTCAGACATTTTCTTAGTTTGACGGGAATACAGGAGTGTCTTAGTACTAAATAAGAAATGGATTAAAAGGTGATGCATGATGAAACATATTTATTGAATTGTGTGTTGTACAACTCTAGAATTGACCAGGTAGATATTCATTTGTAAAAGCGCTGTACGTTTCTAAAATCTGTTGCGAGAATTGTTAGTAGTTAAGAAGTAATATATTGAAACCTGATGCGTGATAAGGTGGTTTTCCACGAACGTTACTGTTTGTGTCTTCATATCTTATGATCTGTGTGTCGTGCTGTGATAAAATTTAGAAGGTACAATCGGTTGCATGTGTGTATAAGTACGATATGTATTGTAGAAATTATAAAATTTAACGTCATACCGAATGCCGTAGTTCTACTCCATGAATAGCGGAAGAGTTGTAAGCGAGAAAAAGTTTACAAAGGTTTGAGATTATGTTTAAAGTTTGTTGCAAGTCATTCTCATTCTATTGTTTATGACGTTTATCTACTCGATCATGAGTCGTATAGTTCTTACCCATACAGCACTTGTTGCGTAACTGTAAGGAATATGTGTACCAAATTTCTTTGAAATCGGTCCAGTGGTTTAGGAGGAAATGTGCAGCATTGTCGTTAAATGCAGCAGTTTTTCGCGCATCTCACTGTTTATGACGCCATATCTCGTGAACTATAAATCGTACGTGATTATTACACTTACGGCGACCGTCCTCATAGATTGAAGCTTACCTGTACAAAATTTCATTAAGATTGGAACATAACTGTAGATTTGTGTGCAACACGTACACGCAAACAAACATACGGGCACTCTATATATGAAAGAAGAAGAGAAGAAGAAGATTCGAATACAGACAAATCGTTTTGGGATCTAAGATTAAACACTCGAAATATGTGAAACAGTATTTTTTTTTTTTAATTGAAGCTTTAGGGTGTAAAAGTTGTATACGTGTTCTTTAAAGTTGAAACTATCGTTTAATCAGACAGCAAAGTAGTTTATTTTAAAATTACTCATTCAAAACCTAATCTGGTATTAGTTGCTGTCCAAATAGTTGTCATATTGATGTTTAACAGTCAAGATCACAGAGTCATCAGATTACTTCATCAAAATTGAACTGAACACGTACATTGTTCATTAACACAGTAATTTGGTTTAATTATGGCCCTGATATTGATGTATATACTGTTAAATAAGAAACAGTGCATTAAACTGATTATGTGTGCAAAGTATCTTTTAACAAAACAACTGTGACAAGTAACCTGCATGAAACACACACTGACTATACTCAAAAAATTTGACTGCGAGAAAGATATTAAAAACACAGACCACTTTCTAAATACCGCCGCTGCCGCGCAATTACCATCAGTCGCGCCTTGAAGTACTGACAGCTACCACCACCTGAAGATGTTGAACAGTTGGGTCAGCGAAATATTGTGGGAGATTCACAATGTCATCCGGCGGCAAACCCGCGAAGTGTATTTACAACAGATCCGCCGTGAAAGCTTGAAAAGTTACACTTTCTTCATGTTTGACTACGAGAATTTTATGCAGATCAGTACCTGATTATCAAAGTTCAGTATCATAATCAAGTAACTGCAGTGTTGCATAACAATCATTTACTACGGTACCAATAACGAAATCTGTTCAACAAGATTACCACAATCAATACTGCACTTTGAATTCACAAATAACTAATTATCAAATAAAGGAAGTAGGTTAATTTTTTAACTACGTAAATGAAACAGGAAAGAAAGGTCAACTTTATTACTTATTATTAATAATCACCATTACATTACCTAAATAATACAACCTTTTCATAATGACATGAAATGCAATTACCTTCATTCCAGCGGTGGTACAACGTTTTCACAGTAATAAGAAATACAATATATTTCAAATACAATCAAATCAACTGCTCTCTAAGTGAGCTGAACCACAAGCTGACTCTCTCTCTGTCTCTCTGCACGAGCTACAATGCCATGCGATACATAATCTTTGCCAAAGATGAATCTTCACAGATTTATGTACACATATCGATACACACAGTAGAAGCAATATTATACATTTTCTTGTAAGCATGTTACTCGACACAAAACAGGAGGCATAATATTAGACATTTTCTTACAAATTCAGCTATATACATTTTCTATGGACACGTTTCAGGTGGAGTCTCCTATTAAAATGAAAAGTAGCTGTAAGCATGTTGGTTGTGTAACTACAAAGTGGTGAGACACGTTAACATTTCTGTCCCGTATCTCTAATATATTTATTCTGTGCAAAGGAGTATTGTTATGCTTAGTGTTATAAATAAAATTCTTTTAAGAGGTATGATGGAAGAAAGTAATCATTATATGATAGCAGTGAAGTAAACGTCTCATTAATTTTCCAAACATTTTCACTGTGAATATACATTTTTGTTTTAAGGAGAAACGCTCATTGAACTATTCTTTAGTAAGATCAAGTTACTACATTGCTCTTCAGCTTGCATAATGTTGTGCCTTTTCGCAGATTTTTGCGTTATGTTCACAGTGTCGAAACTTGTCTACAACTAGAAGTTATACACCTACAGCGTGAAGTTTGCGCAATTAGTTTCATTGCAAAATGAATTACTTAGGCTTTAGTTTTACTATGTAAATTTGGACCTACGATTATGTCGATGTTTATATTTACATGTACATGCTGCTTTTTTATGCAAAATACTAAATTCACATATAGAAGCTCACTTAGAGCTTGTCTTCGAATTAGAATTTCTGGAATAGTGGTATCAGACAGCCGGCCGCGATGGCCGAGGGGACTGAGGCGCTCCAGTCACGGTCTGCACGGACACTACGGTCGGGGGTTCGAATCCCCCCTCGGGCATGGATATTTGTGCCGTCTTAGTTCGTAAGTAGTTCATAAGTAGTTCATAAGTAGTTTGTAAGTTTAGGGACTGATGACCCCGTAGTTAAGTCCCTTAAGCTTAACAAACATTTGAACATTTTTTGTCATTAGCCAGGAGTTTTGTTTGTGTATAGGCAGACAGAGACAAAAGAATGCGAACCAACTGGTGTTCTTGCTCGATTTATTTGTCGTTTTAACACTTCGATTTGTGTATTTAAATGCTGAACACAATTTAGACATATGGCAGAAGAAAAGATTGTACAGAAAATGTACACTAAATACAATGTACACTAAATACAGCTCTTCACTTTCAACAACAGGATACGATGGACAAACTCCTGTAAAGTGTACTGACCACCGCCAATATGGCGGCCGAGTTTACGCAGGTAGTCGCAAAGAGCGCTGTAATTCATGTGTCAGCCACTCTCTGAAATTCTAGCTCGTTGGCCGCGGCGCTCTCGTGGCCGGCGAGTTTGGCCACGCGGTGCTCTCGTGTGACGTCAGGGAGAGTAGGTTGCGCGCGCATAGCTAACTGGGTAGCCGGTGGGGCACGGCCCACTATGCCGAAGCAGCGAGCCAGTCAGCTATGCGCGTGCAACCTACCTTGCCTGACGTCACACGAGAGCTTCGCGGCCTTGTACCAACGCCACCTACAGAAAAGGCCTGTTAACGCTGGGTCCAAGAGGCAGTGGCGTCATCTCGTGCAGTCCGTTGATTCATGGGAGTTGCCGTCGTTGTGTTGTTTGTTTTGGAGTGAGTTAGCGTTTCCGAAATCTGAGGAGTATTGTTTCCTGTAGTGTTTGGTACTTTTCAAAATGCCTTACGGATGTTCAGTGCCAAATTGTAAAGGGAATTACGCAAATGGCCCAAAGGTCAGTGTGTTTTCCTTCCCAGAAGACGAAATACAAAGGAAAAATGGATTCGATATATCTGTAGAGACGATTTTCAGCCAACGAGTAATTCTAAGGCAAGTAATTGATTACCCGTAAATACATTACGTTATCGATTGGCCTTTGCTAAGGGTTTAATTATCTGTAATAGAGTTTCAGAAATAATGGATTGCGATTTTTATTTTGTAGGTCTGTGAACTGCATTTTCAGCAGCAGGATGTGGAACGAGAAACCAGTATGTATGACAGTAAAACTGGAAAACTGTTAACAGCACCCTTATCGAAGCCTAGATTAGTTAAAGGTAGGATATTTCGATATATATATTGATATATTGTAACCATTCCAATAGAAAATAATTGCATAATCTACAGAGCACACTGTTTACAAACAGTCCAAAAGAAACTTGCGAATATTTTGTTTCAGGAGCTGTCCCATCAGTGTTTCCAGAATGCCTATCGTATATGACAAAAATTACAGCGAGAAGGGAAGATCCTGAAGAACAAGGAAAGAAAATGAACAGCTAGCACTAGCACTTGAAGAAAGTGTGGTAACATCATCTGAAGCTCGCTGGCAAGATACTGTACTAGATATTAATAAAATAAAAACGAAACTTAGTTCTAAAACACTGTACCCAGATTGGTATGTTGTACAGAAAGATAGTGTTATTGTTTATAAACGAGGACTTAAATTTATCTTTTTATTTTCTTTCTTTCTTTCTTTCTTTTTTCTTTTTTTTTTTCGATGATGAAGTAAAAGGTGCGTCAGACACCAGATTTCCAGTCGTTGTCAGGTATTAACGAGGTGGAAAAAATTATCCACAATATACATTGTGCATTTGTGGAGCATTTGCCTGGTAAGCAATCAGTTGCTTATTGTGTAGCTGCAGTGGAAAAAGTAATAACTCGTTGTGAAGAAATATCTTCTGAGACGTAATGCTTTGGCATTCCTCAAAGAACAAATGATTTTAACAAGCAAGGTAAGTGTGACATGTTATTCCTGGAAGACTATCGTTCTTTCCTCCCTGGTGTATTCTATTTCACCACATGCTTGCCGCGCGGGAGTAGCCGAGCGGTTTGGAGCGCCACGTTTCGGATCTCGCGGCCTCCCGCGCCGAGGGTTCGAATCCCCTTAGGGTGTGTGTTGTCCTTGGGTTAGTTTAACTTAGTTTAAGTAGTTTGTAAGTTTAGGGACTGATGACCAACGTAGTTTGGTCCCATTAGAATTACAAACATTAGAATCAGAAACCACATGCTTACAAATTTATAAGTAGTTCAGGTTATTTCATCCTCCCTTCACCAGGCACACTGAGATCAGTATGTTCTAAATTAAACACCGATCCTCAAAGAGAGCAGAGTGAAAATTTTCTCAGTTATATAAAGATAGAGTTGCCACTTCTGGATCAGCAAGACAAACTGTTTCTGTTATTAATGGATGAAGTTTATGTTAAGCCACAGATGGATTACAAACAGGGCACTGTAGTAGGGTCTTCTGCAGACAAAAATGATCTGGCTAAAACAGCTTATGTATTTATGATTTATGATGCATATAGTTAGTGATCTCGATTTGTGTACTTTACATTACTTTTCGCATATATAATTACCACAAAACATTTTTTCTTTGTTAAATCCTAATAAGTGAGAATTGCGACATTAGGCGAGTTGAACGACATATTGCAATAATTTTACACTTCCGCCACTTGACAGTGAGTTTGTGTCATCGTTCGTATAGAATTATTCTGCAGGCAGGCAGATAGACTAAACCGTAAACGTGATGACGTCACGCTCAGCGATGTCAGGCCTGTTCTGTAGGTGGCGATGGTTGTACTGTCCGTGCTAGCAGCAGCACTGAGCGTCAGTAGGCCGTCAGACCGCAGCTAGGATGGCAAGTACCAGTGGCGTAACTAGGACTTGGCTTTGGGGGGGGGGGGGGGGATAGAGCTGCTTGACAAGCAAAATTTTAGTCAGTTTCCAGACAGGCTACCATCTACCACTCCTGTTGAAGAAACTAATTCACTCCTATCCAATGAAAGATTATGGTAAAACACCACAAGTTTTCAATCTTTACCTTTACCAGATTGCTGTTATATGATTTATTTTCTTTCTTTATCTTTTTTTTTTCTTTCTTGTTTTTCGGGTTCTGGGGGAGGGGGGTTCTATCCCCCTCAACTCCCTTCCCCCCATAGTTACGCCACTGGCAAGTACAGAGCTGCAGACAACATGAATATCTGAAACGTTTTTGGTAAGTGATTGCTTTCACTTTTTTATGCATGTTTCTTTGTGATTACATATTAGTGTTGATATAAATGGAAGCTTTTGCGTCCTATAAGATGCTCACGGCAGCGTTAAGCTGCGGAAGAATAGCCGCGCGCACTAAGGCGCCCAGCTGCTGTGTGCGCGGCCGTTTGCCGTCGGGGGTACGTCCTCCCTCGGGCATGTGTGTTTGTGTTGTCCTTAGCATAAGTTCAAGTAGTTTGTAAGCTTAGGGATTGATGACCAACGTAGTTAAGTCTCTTAGATTTACAAACATTTGAACATTTTGAGCAGCGTTAAACCATCCGGAAGGAGCAAGTATAGAAAGTAGGTTTGACCCCTGCAGACTTCATGTACTGGTAGATCTAATTCATTTTTCTGCTCTTAACAATACTGTCGTGCGAATTAGCACTTTCTCTCTCTCTCTAATTAAAGACTGCTTACAAAAAGCGGAAGAAAAAAAGAAATTGACGAGGAGTGAATGTATCTCGCAGCTCACAAACGTGTCAGATAGGATTGATGTAAATAGCTTATTTTTGTAGCTAAGGCCAATGCCCGAATCTACGTACACAGAACGGACGGAAACACGAAGTCCTTAATAGGGCTACATGATTTTGTCTGTCGAACAGTGCGCTTTAAAAATAGCCTCACTATTCAGAGCCGTGCAGCGCGGCCGGCCGCGGTGGCCGAGGAGACTGAGGCGCTCCAGTCACGGTCTGCACGGCCACTACGGTCGGGGGTTCGAATCCCCCCTCGGGCATGGATATTTGTGCCGTCCTAGTTCGTAAGTAGTTCATAAGTAGGTTGTAAGTTTAGGGACTGATGACCCCGTAGTTAAGTCCCATAGACTATACAAACATTTGAAACATTTCGTGCAGCGCGCCCCATTTACTAGCCCGAGCTCGCCTACGTCCGGCCGCTGCGGTGCGCCCTAGAGTCCCGACACTCACTGGGCGAGCGGGTACTCGCCGGGCCCGTGCAACAGCGCTACAGGAGGCGCTGCGAGCGGGGAAATGTAGCGCTAACAAGACGCTGTATTAATCAGAGCGTAGGCATCGCGCACATATTTGATCACCTACGTAGCAATTTAAACGTTATTGCTGTGTCTGAAATAAATAATGAACAGGACAGATCTTACCAATGTGCAAGGAGTAGACGCTACTTAAAAATAGAAAGTTTCTAATATTCCTTCATTAGTTAATCTTTTAATTGTAACAACCATATATTCAGCCAAAAGACAATTAGGCTCTGTCGTAAAGCTGTGATGTTATGTAGAGTTTATTTTTGATTTTTTAAATTCCTAAGCACAGTGCCTCTTAAACGTTTTTGTCCTATTACCATATCGCAGATATATAGTAGTTTAAACTCCACCTTATTAAAATTAAGTGAAACACAAAAATAATATACGAAAAAGTTTCTTACTGGTATGTACAACTAATGCTTTTTGTAGTTGACGCATCAATGGTTTCATATCAAAAGGGCAGATGCAGGCTTTTGCTTTTTTAAAGAGTTCCTGTTTACCTTGACACAATTTTAGCTAGATAATTAGGACAACATTGAATAAAATTAAATATTATCACATCATCGTAGGGCATATCATTTTTCGTCACACGCATGACAATACGTAGATTTACCAGGAACAAGGAACTGAATAGATTTAAGGTCTCATCTTGGTCTTCATGTTAGTTTAATAGAAAGTGAAACACTGTGTAAGTAAATACTGAGCAAAGTATAAAACTGACTACAAACGTATCGGAGCCGGATAATGCGAAGCCGACGACTTACAACAGGTTTAATATTTCCGGCGCGAGGTGATACGGCTATCGTTTGGCAAATGTTCAACTGTCTGTAAATCTATCGGACCAAACTGCGTGGTCATCAGTCTGTAGCTTACAAACTACTTAAACCTAGGTAAACTAACCTAAGGACACACACACACACACACACACACACACACACACACACACACACACACACACACACACATGCCCCAGGGAGGACTCGAACCTCCACGGCGAGCAACCGCGCGCTCCGCAGCGAGACGCTTTAGACCGCTCGGCTACTCCACCGCGGCGCTATCGTTTTGCTTCTGCAGCACAAAATTGGGCGTCTTCTGTCTGCTTTTACCAGATCCGTTACTGTGCACGTATTTTTTCTTTTTTACTCGCAATTGATACTGCACTGACTATTCAGTGAGGAAAATTACAAGTGTTTTGAAGATACATGCAATCTGTCCAGCGATACAAAACTTTTGACTGCAACCTTGAATGTCACCTCTCCGACATTAGTGACTCCCTCGGGGTTTCAGCTCGTCCCAGCCAAAGGTAAAAGAGGAAAAAATAAAACAATGGACCAGATGCCTTTATCGATGGACAGTAATTACTTTACTTCCCTTGGAGTGCTTGAGCGTAAGCTGAACCTTCCAACATCCTACCAGTTAATCGTTTCTAATGACCTTGATTGCAACTGACCGTAACAACCCGATCTTCCTTTTTTTTTCAGCAAGGATACATCAAGAAATTTATCGAAATGTCGATAGAAATGCTGTTGGGACACGCGCTGAATACATACACTTGTAATTACTCGTCAAATGAGGCAGCCCTGTTTCACTCGCTGTAATGTATGATCTAAAATGCATGCCTGCTATCTTTTTCAACATACGATTTGTAAACGGCGTGCACATACTTCACTAATAGCGTCATTTTAAAACATTTACGAATTATGGAAAGTTAAATGCTTTGTTAGAAAGCTAAGATTCTGTACTATCACATGTTCAAAAATCAGATTGTTTAACCCCATAGTTTCTTCAGAATCGTGTGATAAGCATTATGAATATAAAAATTCACGCGGAATGAAAAGTAGGAATTTTATTATTTTTCACATGCAAAGAAAAAGCTTGTAAGGAAAAACTAAGTTCATAAACCGATGTGGGATGGTCGTATATACCGTGAACAGTCTTTGCAGCGTGAAAATCGGAATAGTGGATTTCCCGCTAAGAGTGTAGCGGTTGGCGGGCGCGTGCCACGGATAGCAGCAGAGCGCCACGGGCGGCCGGGCGGAGTGCGACTCGGCGGGTAGTCGGGTACCCGCGCTAGAGGGCGTCAAACGCGGCCTGGCTCTCGCTCGTTCCCGCCAACGAGAGCGGCTGGCGAGACCGCCGCACCCGGGTGCCGGCGGTGCCGATAATACAGTCACCGGAGCGAGGCGACTCGGTACTCCCGACTGGCATGTAGAACGGCCGACAGCAGTGCGCATGCGCACGGTCAGCCCCTCCCCCCCCTCCCCGTCACCACCGCGTCGTAATTACTGCGCCCGTCCGGCACACGTCTACATTTTATAAGGCTGCGATCGCAGCGCCCGCCAGGTCGAGATGGAAGAAAGGGGGAAAATCCAAGTTTCGATTTTCACGATGATAAACATGTGGACGGTATAGAAGACCAATCCACAATGTTTTATGAATGAAGTTTTTCCTTACAAGCTTGGCCTTGTCTGAAAATAAATAAATAAATAAAA
This sequence comes from Locusta migratoria, assembly GCA_026315105.1. Classification (NCBI taxonomy): domain Eukaryota; kingdom Metazoa; phylum Arthropoda; class Insecta; order Orthoptera; family Acrididae; genus Locusta; species Locusta migratoria. The sequence goes on along the minus strand of CM048755.1, from coordinate 636,978,722 downwards.
AGTCTACTTTTCATTCCACCCGAGTTTTTAGTTTTGTAATGCTCCTCACTCGATTTTGAAAGTATACGACTAAATAAATCTGATTTTTGGACTCACAGTAGTAATTCATCTAAGCTTTCGAATGAATCATTCACCTTTTCATAATTCATAACAGTCGTTCTCAAATGACGCTATTTGTCAATGCGTGCACTTGTTTACAAATCGTGTATTGAAAAGTTTGATAGCGAGCAGCTTAGTGTTTTATGCATTTTAGACCGTGCATTACAGCGAGTGAAATGCAGCTAAAAGAACAGAAGTTTTTGAAATGGCATTCGCACTGTTATCTACCTCCTTTCACAAGTAATTGCTAGTTACCTTAGCGGCGTCATGCCGCGACCACAAGTCTACGAACTCGGCGTGTGTGGAGCGTAGAGTGAAGCACTGCAGCACCGAAAATATTATTTGCTGGCCACGTATGTTGGTCTCTCGTGATGTGTTAATAATCCATAACCAGAAAATAACTATATACAATTTTTCATGGTTGGCGACCGATTACAATGGACAATGATCTGCTATGGTTTTACGTAAGGTAATACTTCACTTAATGAAAGGTATACAACTAGTTCGTTGTGCACATCGTATAACTGATGGAATACGTGTTTCGTGTTTCGAACTACAAGAGAAGAATTAATGTAAACTGCGAATATGCTACTGATGGACTGAAATAAATTTTTTTGAAATTCTACTTAATGATTTTTATAGTTGGAGATGGCAAATGGAAGAAGCCCAGAAATATACTTACATTTATTGATGCATCTACACCTAAGGTGACTATTACACTATTTATCCTTTTAATTTTCACTTTTGTAGCTCTCGGAAAATGTGCCACAAGGTGAAACAATTTATATACAGTGTCTCACATAAAAGCGCTATCCCTCACGCCCGAGACTAAAGTAGAAATGGACTAAGTAAAAAGGAATTCAGAACAGTAAAATTAAAGACATTTAGTTACGTCCTTATAAGGAAGGGGTACTACAACTACGTTTCAATTCATTTCCACTTTCAAAGAATTCTATGCGGTTCTCAGAATTTTTATTTATTTTGTTAGGAAGCTGTCTGATGGGAACTGCTTTTCTATGAACACTTCCTGAATCACCTGATGACTGTTTTCTTTGTCTCCATGGTACTTTCATTTCGATTTTTCAACTTTAAATGAAAGAAAAATGCGCAGATTTAGTTTAGCCTCAGACACTGCAGATCAGTAAAGGATGAGAGTCAGCTGTCATTTTGTTTCATATTGTGATTTTTTTCTTCTTGGTGGGCGTGTGGCCAGCAACAAGGGATCGTCACCCACTGACAGTGGAAGATTGAAGGAAACACAGGGGGGTGACCAGTAATTGTTCACTGCCATCGGCTTCAAGCCACCAAACTGTTAATTTATTTTGTTATTTTATTACTATTGTTATTTTATTACTATTGTTTGCACACTGTACTGACTCATAGAATTATAAGAACATTAGAAATATGTGGTTTGGACTCATCCCATTAATTTCGACTATTATTTAGGAGAGTTTTTCGTTTTGTGAACAACTAAGTATTTCTTAAATTTTTATTCATATTAAAGAATTAATAGTAATAGAAGAAAAATAAACATATTTTCAGAAGTGTAATTGAAAAAATATCTTTCAGAGAAGCTTCTGCTGAAAGCAGGCTGGACACGTGTGATACTTGTGCTGCACAAGCAACACCGTAGCCCAATCGGTTCGTGACGGCTCCGACTAGCGCCGGGAATATTACAGATATCGAATGTTCACGTAAGATTCGACGAGTCACTACAGCGGGAGGACAATAGTAATAAAATAACCAAATCAATGAACTGTTAGCTGGCTTGTTGAAGTAGACGGAAATCGATATTCTGCTGACAGTGGGTGGGGATTCCTTATTGCCGGGAACAAGCCACCAACCTCTCCCGAAAAAACAAAGAAAAAAAGTGACACACTCTTCTGATCCATTACTGACCTGTCCTGCAGTGTCTGAGGCTAAATTAAACTAGCGTATGTAGAAATTTCGAAAGTACCATCCTGCATGGGGAAAAAAAATATTCAAATGATTCAGCAAAATGTTCGTAGAAACGTTGTTCCTCTCAGACAGGTTCCTAAAAAACTACTTAGTTCATTCTTACTTTAATCTCAGACGTGAAGATACCGCATTTATGAGGGACACGCGATGTACAACTTGTAGAAATTTTCAGCCATCAGTCGTTAAAATATTTATTTATTGGCAGAGCTAAATTTCGACCACTGTGTGGTCATTATCAATGCTTAAAAAACGATTAAAATACTTAAAACATCTCGACCTACATGTTGGAGGTTGCGTTCGTACTGATCTGCCAATAAATAAATATTTTTACGACTGATTGCTGAAAATTTATACAATACAGTCATTGAGCGCAAGTTCCACCATGGAATAAATATACAACTATTTTCATCTTGTGGTACCACATTTTCTGAAAGCAACAAAAGACTTTTTTTTTTTTTTTAAAAAGGTATATATTGTGTATTAGGTGTAGATTGAACTATAAATATAAGTGTTTTGGGCTTTTTCATCTTCAACTAAAAAGCCGTTAACTGTAAAATTTTATTTCAGTCCATCAACATCAGAGTCGCAGTTTACATTAATTTGTTCTTATTTTCTAGTTCCAAACACGAAATATATATTCAAAGTGATCAAAAAACCAGATGTATGCCACTCATAAAGTCGAGTTGATCTGATGTAAAACCGTAGCAGATGGTTGTCCATTGGAATCGGTCGCCACCCAAGAAAATAGGTTCATAATTTTTTTCTGGTTACGGATCATAAACACTTCACGAGGGACCGTCAAACGTAGCCAGCAATTCAAATTTTTCGGCACTGCAGTGCTTCCCGCTCCGCTCAACAGCCGCCGAGTTCGTAGGCTTGGGATCGCGGCATGACGCCGCTCAGATAACTCGCAATTACTTGTGAAAGGAGGTAGATGTCAGTGCGACTACCATTTCAAAAACTCTTTTGTTCTTTTAGCTGCATTTCACTCGCTTTAATATATGGTCTAAAAAGAACAGACAGCTGCCCGCTATCGAACTTTTTCAATGCACGATTTGTAAATCAAGTGCACATACTTAACAAATAGCGTTATTTGAGAACGAATTACGAAAAGGTGAATGTTTCATTCTAAACGTAAGATGTTTCACTACAATGTGTCCAAAAATCAGATTTTTTAACCGCATACTTTCATCAAAATCGAGTGAGGAGCGTTACGGAACTAAAAAACTTGGGCGGGATGAAAAGTAGACTTTTTATTTTTTCACAGGCAAGGCAATGCTTGTAAGGGAAAAATAATTTCATAAAATGATGTAGCGTGGTCCTGTATATCGTAAACAATGTTTACAACGTGAAAATCGAAAAAGTGTATTTCCCTCTTTTTTCGTCTCGGCGCGCTGTGTGAACACGCAGGCCGGTGGCGTGTGCCGACTATACTAGGCTGAGGCGGCTCAGCTCGGTCCGGCGGGCGCGGCGTGAACCCGTGACTCGGGAGCACAGAGACTCGCCCCGTCCCGAAGCGTCCTTCTCTCGACAGTGTGACGTCATCGCTGCCCCTCTACCCGTCGTCAGCCGTCGAGACCGCGAGCGCGGCGGGAAGCGAGCGGGAGTGGCGGCCGTTTTGACCGGCTCGTCCCGGCACCGTCCGATGCGACTCGTGCCGGCAGGCCGGGCAGCGCGTGGCGCGGCTACTGGCAGCCCGCTGCACACGCCTGTCATTATTATTGTCGATGGAACGTTTTATTCGAGCATCTGCCTTTTTTATTATTATCCCGCGTCCACACATTGGTACCAACGTTGGCCAATATTTTTGAGACAGCGTCCACACATTGGAGCCAATATTCAGTTGAATTCGTCGAGAGCCAACGAAAACATATCTGACGCACATATCGCGGCCAATGCATTAACACTTTTGAGTTTGAATAATCACATTTCGTCATTGTAAATCAAAGTGGGAAACATACGTAAAAGATGATGGGATGTTGTATCACTTTCTACCGAACATTAATTACGGTAAGAAATCATTAATTTTTTAAAATATGCTACAAGTAAACGATACACATTATAAAAACTTAGACCTGCTACTATAAATGATTGAAAATAAAAAGAAAAGAAAAATGTTTTGGAGGGATGCTATTCTTTTGGTATTACGCTTCGAATTCTTTCTAAAGGAGACAATATTAGAAGCCTACACTTCCCTTTTTAAATAACCATGTAATTGATATCACTAGTAGTACTTGAAGTTTGCAAAATGATATTTGAAACTTGACAGGAAATATTAAGTACTGTACTGTTAATTTTAAAAATTAAATTGAGTGATAGGAGTGTGTCAAAAGTCTAGAAAGTTTTTCATTTCACAGTTCGCGCCTAAGATTTGCTGTGGCATTTCGTTTTTTGAGGTTTATTTCAAAAAATGAATCAATTTCTGATACTGTTCTAACATTTACAAAGAGATTTCGGAACTTTAAAACGGCGACGAAAAAACAACGAAGAAAGAAAGAGTTTCGAGATGAGCAGTCGACAAAGACAGAATGAAACTTTGGTGCCAATGTGTGGACGACGTACCCATATTGGCCCAACGTCCTTTGATGTTTGGCCGAAATACCGACAAGCAACGGAGCCGTACCAACGTTGGCGCCAACGTTGGTACCAACGCTATTTCACCGATCCACACATTGGACAAACAATGTTGGCGCCAACGTTGGGTCCAATGTGTGGATCCGGCCTTAACTAGCTTTTCCTAGTGAACTTCCGCGCATGCGAAGCGCCGGCGCTGCCGACAGCCACGAAGCTTTGCTATGTGGGCACAGTGATGTTCACATCAGGCAGTAATGCCCTGCGGTGTGCAACCGCGAACGCTTCTATCGCAAAACTGCGATAACTCGGCTACTAGGCTGTGTACCATGACGAAACATGTACCAGTTTTTTATAGTTTTTGCGTCATGTACCCATAAACATACCGACAGACAAACAAACATTCTAAAAATAAATATTTTGGCGTCTATTTCCCTCGTAATGGTTGCTCATATAAAGTTTTCTTGAGTATCTCCTACGTATAGACATCGGCCAGGAACAATTTTAGTTACATGTACAGATAAGAATACAGAGAAAAAGAAACTACATATTCATTGATAATGATTCCGTATTTCAACAGTTGGTTGAAAATTGTCATTTGAGGAAATGTTTACCTTGCTTCGACATAGTTGCTCATGAATCAGCAGCCAAGGATACCAAATCGAAGGCCAATCACCTGGATGGAGTAGCGACTTCGATATTCGAGACAAGGGCGCCTTTTCTTACTACCTCCCTCCAAAAAATTAAAATTCCCGTTTTCCGGAATGTTTGGTCATCCGACCCTAGCTCCAAGTAAAGTGTGACAATAACACCGTGTAATTTATCACAGCTTCTGCTAAACGGTTGTTTGTTTCATTTGGTAAATTACAGTTTAGGCCTGAAAAATGGAAGAATTAATGGTAGTGACCGCTTCAACATAAGTGACAATATTCGATATTCAGTTTCTTAAACCTTGCGTTTAAGCTCTGGCAAGCATCTGACAGATTCGTCGCAAGTCTCTTGGAAACGTTCCACTATGCAAACAACCTGAAAATATCTTAGCTAAATGCTTTATCGAATTCTCATCCGTTAGCTTTAAAACATCGATTGAGAGATTATCACTATCTGGAGCAGTCCCTTTTTTCATATTATCTACTGTAGGCTTCGCTTCTGATCAGAGCTGTGCATTCTGGGTATGCTAGGTAAGCGCCGCTTACCTATACGAATTTTGAGAATGAAAAGTGAACAAGATCATAGATTTTACTATTAATCATTCGTCTGTTTTATGAAAACTCAGAAGTTTCTCTCGCAATTCGCGTTTCTGCAGTGGAAAAGTTGCAGCTATTATCGCTAAGCCGAGAGCTGCTTGTTGTACGATACGCGTGGTGGAACGCCAGTGTACGCGCATGCGCAGAAGGCCAGCTATTCAGCGACCGGGAAAGCTGTGAGGTGCGCATGCGCCCCACGATCTCCCTACTTCGCAGTGACGTCAAAATGACGTATGGCGTCCAAGTCGCATACCTATCGACTGCTGTCGAGTTCTGTGGTCTAACACAGCAACGATGCAAAGAACGCTCATTTCTCACTTCCATAGTCCATACTGCCCGCCCATCTTGCTTGTTGTCTTTTGAACTAGGTAGCGATCGAAAATGTGCGAAGTTTACGAAAGTATATTTCGTGAAATTCTGAAGGAGTTTAGCATATCAGTAGGAGGCCAGATTTCTGGCTACTGTGATTCGTCGGAGGAGGTAATAATAGCTTTATTTTAACTATTAGAAGTCGCTGGTGAATGTGGGTGCCATTAGGCCTAGAGACAATGGACTGGTTTATGAGAACTTTTTTTACTGCCAAGATTCATTTTGCTTGTGTACGACGCGTTCCGGAAACTTAAGCGTTTCACGTGCGTTCAGTAACTTTTTGTGGGTCTGCCGACTGCCGCGGTCATTGTGCTGACGTTGCAGGAGGAAGACGATCACGTTGGTTTGTTCCATACCAAGAAGATGAAAGCTGGTAATGCTATTATGAAAAAGTGGAGCTGCCGATGTTTAAAAAATAAATTGTTTAGTGATAAACTTATTCAGGAGCTATTATCGTTTAAATGAAAGACAGTTCAATTTCGTAATGGGTTCCGTTAAGGATGACGTAAAACCACAGTGCCTAAGACATGTAATAAATGAAGAAGAAAAATTACATTTGACACTGAAAGTACACAAAAAACATGCGTTATTTACATTCGACCTAACAATTGGCACGGAATACTGCCCCAGTGATGTGGATGTTGAAAGAGTATAATTTCCACTTGATTGCTGATTTGTGTAGCACTGTGCAGCCATTATGTTATATACAGGAACAATGCTACTTTTTTTTTAGCTTCTGCTTTATATATTGGAGATGAACTCCGTAAAACATTGAAAAACGTTTTTTTAGTTTTCCTCAAATTTTCACGTAGATTTCTAAAAAATTTAATTTACATAGACCTAATACTGATAATAATATGTAGATAGGGAACAACTCACTAATATATGTATATAATGAGAGAGATATAAAAATTATAATAAATTAAAAAAATGAAAATAAAAAATAAGACCCCTTTTTCATACTGCATCTCATTTTCCGCCTTACATCGCCTCCTCTTGTATCCCCACCCTTAACTTAACCTCTCCACTCCCCCCCCCCCCCCCCCGTCCGCCGCTCCTTCCCACATCCCCCTCCCAATCCTTCCGCTTGCCGTGAGTCATACTGTGTTGGGCGGCCAGAAATGGCAGACGTGTGTGGATGAGTGTGCCTGAGTTATTGTGTGGATGAGTGTGCTCTTTCTGAGGAAGGCCGCGGCCGAAAATTTAGAATTGTGTGTGTGTTTGTGTATCTTTTATTTGTGCCTGTCGGAGGCTCATGGTTCGTCTTTATGGTGAGTTATTCCCTATCTACATATAATCAGTATAAGGTTTGTGTGAATAAAATTTTTGAGAACTCTACGTGAAAATGTTCAAATGTTTGTATAGTCTATGGGACTTAACTACGGGGTCATCAGTCCCTAAACTTACAAACTACTTACGAACTAGGACGGCACAAATATCCACGCGCGAGGGGGGATTCGAACCCCCGACCGTAGTGGCCGTGCAGACCGTGACTGGAGCGCCTCAGTCCCCTCGGCCACCGCGGCCGGCCTACGTGAAAATTTGAGGAAAACTAAAAGTGCGTTTTTCAATGTGTCCGTGTGTTTCTACTCCATAAGAATCCATAGTTTCGTTCCGATCTTGATGAAATTTTATACTCTTGACCAGTGGTGCAGCCAGGACTGGGGGTGGGGCATTTTTTTTTTTTTAAATAAAGTTTATTGAATTTAATAATCTAAGACTTATTTTGACACTTTACAATTTAGTCAATAATACTACAAAACAATTGCTCAAGAAATAAAATGAGTAGGCTCGCATTAATTTGAAAGTGGAAGAGGAACAACGTGGAGGAAATGGAGTGTATAATAAATGAATGAATGAATGTTTGTTAAGCTTAAGGGACTTAACTGCGGGATAATAAGTCCTTAAACTTACAAACTACTTATGAACTACCTTACACCAAAGACGACACAAACATCTATGCCCGAAGGGGGGGGGGGGAATTCCAACCCCCGACGGCCGGACGGCCGCGCGCACTGCAACACGGCGCACCAGTACGCGCAGCTTATCCGCCGCGGCTGGAGTGTATAATAATCAGTTCGTAAAATAATTAAGCAGCTTCTATGTTACTAGCCAAAGAGAAACGTCTTTACAGTTTAATTAACATGAGACTATGTGTAAAAATTGAACTAAAATAAAACTACTGTTGTTTTTAAGATTCCACTCGGTTGCGCCGCTGATCTGCCAAGCAGCGGGTCGCCGTATATGAATAATCGGCTCGTAATCTCAACATAGCAGTGGCAATAGCGGCAGCATGAAAGCTGGTCGCAGCGGCATTAAAACCGCTCACAGTAACAGCAGCACAAGTTCTCAGTGGCGGCATCACGTTGGCGACCCACTGTCACGTTCACTTGTGCTTGGCAAATTATAGTTATGTTGTGATTTATTACAAGTGTAATATTTCAAATTTCCTGTGCCAACCCGTTAAATAAAAAATGTAAACAATAAAAAATAATGAAATTAAATCTTTGGGAGGTTCTTGGGGGGGGGGGGGCTTTAGCTCCATTAGCCCCTCCCCCCTCCCCGTGGCTGCGCCACGGCTCTTAACCTTCATAACAAAAAATGTTCAAATGTTTGTAAAGCTTATGGGACTTAACTACGGGGTCATCAGTCCCTAAACTTACAAACCACTTATCAACTACTTACAAACTAGGACGGCACAAATATCCATGCCCGAGGGGGGATTCGACCCCCCGACCGGAATGGCCGCGCTGACCGTGACTGGAGCGCCCCAGTCACCTCGGCCACCGCGGCCGGCCCTTCATAACAAGACGAAGAACACAGTTTACATAACTTCGTACAGTGCATGGTGGAGGGTACTTTTATGGATTTCGACAAAATTCACAATTTTGCTCCGATCTTTATGAAATTTTGTACACTTGACCTTCAAAAACACAAACAAGAAGGATACTGCCTATACAAAATTTCGTAAGGTTTATGGCCGAGAGTACGTTACTTATGCTATTTGAAAATATCTATAGTTTTGCTCCGATCTTGAACTTTTGCATAATTGATCTTTAAACCAAGAGAAAGGTCACAGTATACATAAAATTTCGTATGGTACATGAGGTAGGGTACGTCTTGACATTACGAAATTCGACAAAATCTTCGTTTTTATTCCGATCTTGATGAAATTACCATGAAAGGTGGTTCATCGACGAATTTTTTCATGGGAACGTCTTTCGAAACTTATATGAGCTTTTTCGTGCATATCTTTTTTTTAACATTTTTGATCAATAAACTTTTGAGAGGGGGGAAGAGGAGATTGAGACACACACACACACACACACACACACACACACACACACACACAGAGAGAGAGAGAGAGAGAGAGAGAGAGAGAGAGAGAGAGAGAGAGAGAGAGAGAGATAGGGGGACAAGGAATTTAAGATGTAACTGCAAATCACATACATATTTAGCAATTGCGAAGCATTGCCGGATTTGCTAGTACGAAATACGTTACACCCTCATGCATGATGTGTCAGTTTTTCATGCATTTCATTGGTTATAAAGTCGTATCTCCTGATCTGTGTGTCGTACTGTGATATAATTTCGAAGGAACATTGGTCTGAGATGCCGCCATTGTTGACGTCAACAATGCTGACGGCGCTGCATAAAGCGCGACGGTGGGGAGAAGCTGTGTAATCTCTCTTCAGTCGGGTCCCGAACGTCAGTTGGTCAACAATTCATTGTCGGCGCGTTTATTGTTTCCCAGTAAGTCCATTTTTTGTTACACATTGTCTGTCTGTGAGACCATGTTCCGAAAAAGTGCATTATTCTCCCGGTCTGACAGAGGGTCTTCCTAAAAGCGTAAGGGATCTACCGGTCTCTCCGACCGGCTGTGCCTAAAAGTGTCACATAACTGTCAGTATATTTGACCGATGTTCCTCTCTTCGAAAAGATCTGTTTTCTTTATCGGAATTTGATTGAAAGTTTCGCTACAAAAATACAGCTGACAGTTTTGTAACCATAAACGAACGAAAAATAATTGTAGCAACTCAATGTAAACCTGAAATCATATATTTTTATAATACCACAAAAGTGGAATAGACACAATAGGTACGAAGTGCAGTGTTTAATCTGCTAATCGTAAAACAAGACGGTGGCCGTTGGCTTTTTTACACCACATGGTGGCCACGGCTGGATCACACATAAGTATTCTTTGTGGACTTTCTGAAGACACAAAACCATATCATGTTTCTGTGTATTTGGTTCACGATTTCGTGAAATCCCGACTAGCAATTCCCAATCTGCCTCGAGAGCTACAAAATATTATTTTATCTGTAGAAGAAGAGGCAGCAAAAGAAAAACGAATTGGTAGCCAACGGAATGAACTTGTAGTTCGAGCTGATGACACTTCATCACCAACGGACAAAACTTCAAAAAAGAAAAACTTTTCGATTTTCTCAATATCAGAATAAGAGGAAAACTGCCTACAAATGTATTTCTTATGAACAGCCAACGTGCTTGGGGTGCTCTCGAAACGCGTGTAAAACTTGTGTGCTTCAAAATAAATCTTAAATTATCTTGTACAGATACTTCTCCTTATTCAATTTCTCGTTGTTGCTTTAATAATAATAATAATAATAATAAATTTTTCCTGAACGACGAAAATGTAAAAAAAACACTAGAAAGAAATTTAATTGCTAGTAATAAATTTTGATTTTTTTGTCTTTAAGCAAAGGCAGCGATTTAAAAATATTATGTTTAATTATACACTGAAATAGTGATAAAAAAGATGTGGAAGGGCGAAAAACTGAAATGGGGGAAAGAAAATGTAGTTTCAAAAGTCCTAGCGGTCTCGGAGAGCCGCGCGGGAGTGACCAAGCGCTCTAAGACGCCTTGCTGCTGAGTGCGTGGTTGCTCCCCGTCAGAGGGTAGTCCCCCCTCGAGCGTGTGTGTGTATGTGACGTCCTTAGCATAAATTAGTTTCTTTAGTTTATAAATCTAAGGACTGATATCCACTGCAGTTTGGTCACATTTGAACCGATGTTCAATCTTACTACTGAATAAATATGTTCCGGTAAGAGGGTTAGTAGTATATGTGCATACTCTCTGCAAAATGTATTACGAATACTATTTATTATCAGTATAGAAGTAACAAGTAGTAACGTCATGCCAGATGCCGTATTTTACTGCATTAAAAGCGAAAAGGTGGTAAGCGATTAACTACTTTTCGTTTACCATTTTGTTGGGGTTGTCAGCGAGAAAAACTTTTGTAAACGTTTGATACTATGTGTAAAGTTTGTTGCAAGTCTCTCATTGTCCAATTATGTATGAATAAACTCTTATTGCCGGCCGCGGTGTCCGAGCGCTCTGCGGCGCGCCAGTCACAGTCCGCACGTCCACTACGGTCGGGGGTGGATATTTGTGCCGTCCTTAGGGTGTCCGGACACTTGCCACGCCGGACACTTGCCACGCCGGACTTTTGCCACACTTTTACCTGCTCAGAAGGGTCGGGTGCCCCTGTTTCCTCCTCCCCCCTCCCCCCCCCCCCTGCCACCCGGCCCGAGAACTCGGTGGACGGTGTCCCGACATATGCACACTGGTCGCTTCCACATTTCGTAGTACGACCGTCAGTTTGGATGTTATTACAATGGCCAAGGGCAGGCCTTTTGCCCACTACAGTAGTTACGCGAAATAAATTGTGTATGTGCTTACTCCGAAAATAGGATCATTGGAAGGGAAAGCTGCTTTCAAAGAACGGAGACGTATTGAACGTAGAGAACACCTATGAGTACCACCTAACGATGCGACCTTTATAAGATGTAAAAATAAAAAGATTGTATCAGACGTCAGCATCCTTAAATAACTTAATGGTGAAGCTAGCTTGTCATAGTTCGGTTCGCTAGCGTTTAAACAATACGCGGTGAAATTTGACTTAACGAAGCAAATACATTAAACATGATCCTCCTATAAACAGAACTTATAGTTAAATCTACCGCTTTTCAATTTGCAATTTCCTATTTAGGTAAAAACTCCTACTGTTGACACGTTAAGATAATTTTTTTCTACCTTCTAATATTATGGCCATACTGTCAATGATTTTGAGTTTTAAAATTATTCCTGCAACTTCAGAACCGCAATTAGCTCCTAAAAATATAATTTTTGTTAAACTGATAAGCTACATTTTAGGTTTTAAAAAGAAGCTGAACTTTACAATTGCACCAAAAATACACACCCTAAAACAGATCTGCTCTTAAGATTGACAAGTTCGGGAGCTGTAGTGTTGAAATAATTCCCATATCTCCAAAATTAGACAAGGATAGAAATAACATAATAGCAGACGTAGATCTCATGAAGTACATTTAGCTGTAGTCCTTAAAAATTAAAGTTTCTCACCATGTTGTTGATTATCTTTAATCAGGCCATTAAAAGCTTAGTGTTTAAAAATAATTGTTACAAAATAATGCCGGCCGCGTTGGCCGAGGGGACTGCGGCGTGCCAGTCACGGTCTGCACGGCCACTACGGTTGAGGATTCGAATCCCCCCTCGGGCATGGATATTTCTGCCGTCCTTAGTGTCAGCTAGTTTGTAAGTTTAGGGACTGATGACCCCGTAGGTAAGTCCCATAACCTATACAAACATTTGAAAATATACAAAATAATATCATAAACAATTGTATTAGACGTATTTCTCTTATGCATTAGAAACTTTTGAAAACATATTTGACCATTTCGTCTGCATCATCACTTATTTCATAGGGTGATTTGCTTTGGATCACCAAGGGTATTTACTTTTATGTTATGTTTGCAGCAGTTCTCATTTCGAATTGTGGACTATTTACTTCCTCTTATTTGATGAAAGAATTTCTGAAACCTGCATTCACTAACTCCGCTTTAGTGGCACTGTGTTCAATAACATTACCGTCGCTATCGCGCAATAAAGGCATTCACTTAGTCTTTCCGCTGCTGTAGATAAGATAGGATCAGAATCTCTTTGGATTTTCCGCCACATTTGTACGAAGATTTTCCTTGTGAAAAATATTAAAGGAATGTCGCATTGAAGGCCGCGCTAAATTTCGAGCTTCAGTAAACCATTTGCAATCTTGGGGATTTTGAATTCGTCTAAATTTTCTGCAAAAGCTTTCTGTTCTGTTTTATGTACCATGGGGGACCAGTTCAGTCTCTTATTAATTTATTTGGTAGGAATCCGTCCAATGCTGTTGATACTATTCCTTTGAATGTAAGACACATATGGTTTTTACTTACTTGGAAGATGTCAACCGAATTTTTATCTTTTTTTAGTAGACGTATTTAGCGTTTAGTTATGGTGAAAATCTTTGTTACAGATTTGAGATTGCTATAACTTTGGGTTCACTTATCCCTGTATCCGTCGTGATGCTCAGGAGTATTTGTGACTAAGAGCTCAAGTGTGTTTCCGAAACCATTTACAGTTTTAATGGGCTCGTGAACTAATCGTTCAAAATAATAACAAAACCAGCATTTAGAACAAATTCGGAAGATGTATCTGGTCATAAGGTGTATTTTTGTCAACATACGGATGGTAGATTTAAGTCACCGCCTACTATAATTGTATGAGTAGTGTACCTATTTGTGTTGAGACTCAGGTTTTCTATGAATTTTTCAGCAGCTGCATCGTGAGACTGCCGGGGTCAGTAAATTAAAATGTTCAGATGTTTGTTAAGCTTAAGGGACTTAACTGCGGGGTCATCAGTCCTTAAACTTACAAACTACTTATGAGCTACCTTATACTAAAGACGACACAAATATCCATGCCCAATGGGGGACTCGAACCCCCGACGGGGAACGGCCTCGCGCATCGCAGCATAGCGCCTCAATGAGCTTGGCCGCTCAGCCGCGGCAGTTATTAATTTATTCCGGTAGTCGAGGATACCATCTGCTCACAATAACTGAGAGGAACTATCGAATTCAGTTTCGCTTGTGAGCTAGTACACATATTACATAATGCTTTTTGTTTCTTTTGTAGTGCAGATCATAGGAATTATGGCATTTCCATTAAAAACTAAGGTATTTCCTCTGCGACTCAGCTAAACAAAGTAGAACAACAGTGTACTTTACAAGCATAGATTTCTATATTCCTTCATTTCATTATTTCAAATCTGTGTGTCGGTTTTAGGTGATCTGTCAAACATAGACGCTCTTATCTATATTTTGTAAACGTATTTTTGTCATTGATTTGAACATTGCCCCAATTCACTTTATTAACTAATATTTCCCCCACAAAAGAGTAAATTTATGAAGTGTATCGTTCTTCTTTCCTGCTTTGGATCCATATTTGTGGTTGGAAGAACTAATTACACACTGACATAGGGGACGGTATTGCTTTCGTTTCCCAAAAGTTATAAATATTTCGATTTCGGGATATTGAAAAGAAGTTTTACAGTTCGGCGAGATGTCGAACAAAAATATCTCTTTCGTATTGGCTGTATCGTGTAAGATCGGAGAGGGAGGTTAGGAAGCAAACAGCAGGAGAACGGGGAAGGGAGTCCCTTGCCTGAGGGGCCGCTAATCCGACTACCTGGCGAAGGGTCAGGTGTGGCAAGTGTCCGGCGTGGCAAAAGTCCGGCGTGGCAAGTGTCCGGCATCCGTCCTTAGTGTTAGCAAGTTCATAAGTAGTTTGTAAGTTTAGGGACTGATGACCCTGTAGTTAAGTCCCATGAGCTCTATAAACATTTGAACATTTCTGAAACTCTTATTATACATGCGTCGCTCGATGGGGCAGTGTTTTGTGACTCGTTGTTTATGACGTCTTATCTTCTGAACTGTGTGTGGTAAGTATATATTTTTCTGTGGTCGTAGGCAGTGCAATCTGGGGTGTCATGTTGCGGATTGCACGACCGCTCCCGCCGTAGTTTCGAGTCCTCCGGGCACGGGGTTAGGGTTACCAGACGTCCTGTTTTACCCGGACATGTCCTCTTTTTTGGGCCCTAAAAATGGTCCGGGTGGATTTTCTGCAAAATGGGAAAATGGTTTTTGCACATTGCCTCTCGGCTCTCGTTTTGAGGCGTCCAAATCTCGAAAGCATGTGTGTGTATAATATATATTCCGACTGTTCCGTGCCTCCGTCCAAGGGGGCTCCAAATCTCCAAACTTACTTTTTTATAGTAATACACGTATTTCCAAATGGAGAGAGGGCCTCATTTTGTTTTGCTGCTGCCCCAGGCCTCCGACAGTCCGCCACTGATCCTTATGGTTATTTGTATAACTCTGGAAGTGTCCTCTTTTTTGTGCACTAACATCTGGTAACCCTACACGGGGTGTTCGTGTTGTCCTTAGCAAAAGTTAAAGTAATTAGTAAGTCTAGGGAGCGATGACCTCAACAATTCGGTCCCTTAGGTTTGCAAACATTTGACTTTGTACCAAAGTTGACTGAAATCGATCCATATTTGAAGGGGGGATGTGGAACATTGTCGCATCGTGTGACAGTTTCTCGAATTTCATTGTTTATGCAGCCTATCTCCTGAGCTGTGTGTTGTAGGTGGTTATTACCCCACATCGATTGTTGCCCGTAAGCCCCCTGTAACAATGTTGAGTCACGGTGCATCTGTTGCCGCCCCGTACATGTGAAAGAGTAGGTCTTGTGCACGAACTGACCTCTCGATTACGCCACATAAATGTTCGTTAAGATTCACGTTGGCAGATTTGAGTGACAGAATCATTCGCTGGAGTTGTCCAGAATGTCCTTCACACCAGGGCTTAATTTGGGGCGGCACTTTCTAGAGAGTCCTCCTTCCGTTAAAAGAAAAACAGATCGGCACCTGAGATTTGAAATATTACACATGTATTAAATCATAACTTGCCGCTCCGTCAACACAAGTGAACGGTTTTACTGCCGCCGCGACCGGCTGTGATGCTGCCGCTATTGTTACTGCTATGCTGAAGTTTGATGCCGATTGTTTTATGCGGCGACTAGAGTTCGGTAACACGATTCTTGCGACTCAATCCCACATTGTGAATCGATTTCTACTATTAGTTGACGATTATTTTACTATTCTTTATAGTCTGCAATGGCATGATTCTTACAGAATGCCAAAAAGGAGACAATACATTTATTAGGTTTTTAAATATTTATGGTGCGTGAAGTCCAGACAAAGCCATTCGATTCAACTCTCAACAATTTTCGAGAAAATAATCTTTGAAGTTTTGCAAGCGGATACATGTTATGGTACCAATTATTTCTGCTGTCAACGTAGCTCATTTGGTAGCGTTGTAGGTTGTCAAAACCGTGAATGTAGGTCACGTAGTTCGAATCTTACTGTAACCTTATAATTTTTCTTCGTTCTGTTCGAATACTTCAGCCATTTAAACATAAAGTTCATTACATGTATGGTAATTAACACATATCTAATCGTTATAAAATACTTTTGTAAAATCACGTAGTTTCAAGAAACACGTCTATATAAATAAACTTAAAAAATCAAAATCGGTCTCTAAATAGTAAATTTTATTCGAGATAAAAGAAATTCGCGATTTTATATAAAATATTTCTTTGTGTAAAATCATTTTCTTTCAGGATCGATAAACATAAAAACGTAAATAGTAAAAAAGATTTTCGAGATGGTGTTAAAACATTTAAAATCGCGTTTTTATATAAAGAGAATATTTTTGTAAAATTGTGTTTCTACAAAAAATACAACTAAGTAGATGAACTCAAAAAGCAAAAACCTCTCTAAGTACAAAATACAATCCAAATCGTTAGTGCCGTTTCCGGGATATAAATGTGCAAGAATTGCTCGTTTAAATACATTACGATACATATAAACTGTATAAATGACGTGTGTGTGTGTGTGTGTGTGTGTGTGTGTGTGTGTGTGTGTGTGTGTTGCGTTTCGTTCGTCATCTGTAATTCGTGAATAGTAATCAACGGCTCGCGATCTTCGTTCTGTGGTTCCTTTGTTCATACGCGTCCTCCTCCTCGACTGCTTTCGGGCTTTCGTAATCATTCGGTACGATTCTTCAGTTGCCTTCGAATCATTAATCGTTGAATCTTGGAATCGTCACGAGACAGACGGTTCTTTTGGACGATGATTCGTCCAGATCACGATTCCATTCTTACGATTCTTTATTTGTATTCGTTCAAATGAACGAGTCATTCACGAATCACCACAACTCTAGCGGCGAACCGCTGCTTGGCCAGTCGGAGGTGCCACCAGCGGGAGTCTTCTCAGAAGATCGCCAAAAATATCAGTAGTGTTATTTTACTCGTAGTTTATGATAATTAAATGGTAAAGACCTTCTTCTTTGGCTACATGATGCTAATAGTCAACTGTATTAAAATCTACTTTATCCATTTTATAGTTTTTAAATTTATTAATAAAAAATAAGTTTTTTCTACAGAAAATATTTTCTGTGAACTTCCTAATGGGTGAATATTAATGAATGTAGTACCAGAGGTGGCTTTTTATGTTATGCAGAATCTCTGAAAATTTCATTTGTTTCTCTGATACTTTCTGATATAATGGGGCATATGTACTGAAAATTTTAGTTTGTGGGAAAGTGTCTTCAAAGAAAAAACTTTTGAAATTTGTTACTTACAGTTAATTAAAACTGTTCTGCTGCATTGATGGCCCTTCTTTGGACTCTAGCAGGTCATACAGCTTCCTTTTCACCTTCCTGGATGTTAGTCTTCCTTTCTTGGCCATAGTCGATGCAGACAGGTCTGCATCTAATATCTTCATTTTATCGCAATGTTACAGCCCAGTGATCATATTTTCACCAGGATTAATTCCCAGCTTTTTCAGTACCCAACACTTACCAATATCACAACAATTTAATGTAATGACAGCATCATGAACTCCGTTTCATTGTATGCCTGCCTAAAAATACAGTTTTAGCAAGTCGGTTCCAAATTATGCTGTTAAAATATTCATTTGGGTTCTGTGGTGTCGCACAAGTCTAAAGTGCGCGCCACCTATTTTCGCCGCACGCCGCCATGCACGCACGGCGCGGCGTTCTTACGACGTCAGCCACGAGCGCCCTCTGCTGCAACTCCCGCTCGTGGCCACCACTGAACGACATCGTTCACTTGGGTCTGAGATAGGAACCAGTTAACACTTCGGAATCAGATAGGAACCAGTGAAGACTTGGCTATCGGATAGGCACTAGGCAGGCCTCTAACTCAACTATGTATCAGCATTCTGCTGTACAGAACTATGTAAAAGTTAAGTATTGTATAAATTCTGTGCAATATATATCTCGTTATAATTTACTCTAGTGTTTCTAGTTTCTGCTGTCCCACTGGCTGCTCACCTTCGTACCTGCACAAGCGTGCATCCTTTATTGCTGTGTCGGTCTCTTTCTACTCGGCCACCGACACCTACGACGGAAACGAGACACAAAAGCGGCGACGAGGCTGGGACACAAAAGGTTCTGAGTCTGCCCATGCAGACATTTCCTCAGGTCAGGATGAGCCAAGTCTCTGAAAATAGGTTTAATTGCTATAATAACAGTAGCAGGAAGGGAATGCTGGTGAGAATAAGATTCTCCAGTTGCCTGAGCCCTATTGTATATGCACCACGAATTTTATCCTGATGGACACCACGCATGACATGGCTTATCATCAGTAGAGGACTTATGGAAGAATGTGGCACAAACATCTCTTTATTGCCTCCAGATTTTATTTCTCCTAATTGCCTGCACATAGTATACCTGCAAGTTTTCTATTATAGTTTTAGTTAACCGACCCTGTCCGGTCAACAAAACTAACCGCGTGTTTGAAAGCGTGTTGTTTACAAACATCAGAAACAAAAGAATGCCGACCGTTGCATTCCAAGGATAGCCAGCACACTCGGGAGTAAAAACAAAATCCCTAACTTGCAATGTAGGGGATATAGAAAACTAAAATAAATGCAGAAAAGTGGGTGACAGAAATAAAAATTCTTAATCTATCGAAATATGATGAAAACCGAAAATCGATTTCTTTTCTTTACCTGAGCCATGGTGTGGTCCCCTTAAATTCAGGCGCCAAGACGTTGCGGTGCACTAGGTACCAGACGGTGGCAGAAGGTACCACGTAACTCGGCCATGTTGCTCGCGAGTGTTTAAAGAAATGGTAAGTGGAAGAATTCCTTTGTGGTGATAAATAGTGAGCAACAGTAGCACTTGTTAATCGTGTGTTTTGCGTGAGTAAATATTCTGCTGATTTTGGTAAATTGGGCGAGCTACACTTTATTGGTTACTATGCAAAACTTTTCGGCTGGATAAATTGGATTCTGATAATTTAAGTCGATACGTGCTCAGCAACAGTCATTTGATACAGCGATATTAGCATATACTATGTGCACCTGGTTTCATATTCAGCTGCCACACTGATAAGAATAAATAAGCGTTAGTAGAAACTGCTTTCATTCCGATTAGGTAGAACTATTTTTTCGCCGTGCCATATTCTAGCTACAAGCTGTGTGGACTGCACATCGGTAGAGTCCGGGGCCGGAAGAAAAGTGTTTGCAATGGGACATATTAAACTGACAGCAGGTAAGCAGTCCTGTTCAAATGTTTTTTAAACGTAAGGGACTTAACTGCGAGGTCATCAGTCCCTAAACTTCCAAACTACTTATGAACTACCTTATACTAAAGACGACACAAACATCCATGCCCGAGGGGGGGATTCGAACCCCCGACCATAGCGGCCGTGCAGACTGTGACTGTCGCGCCGCAGACCGCTCGGCCACTGCGGCCGGCAAGCAGTCCTGAACTAGGTTGATAACTGAGTTGGAGAGGGCCCGCGCCACAGTGATCTGTATAAAATTAGAGACTTTGATATTTGTTTGGTGTATGTCTGAAAAACAGCGAAACGTGGCAAACATTTGGATCCTATATGTTGCATGGATGGATAGCATCCCATTATTTTATTAAACTGACATAGTGATTAGCATGTCTTGACGTGGGATTCTTTAAAATGAATTAATTTAAAAAAAAGTAGCAACCCCACTTCAGAGACAGCCGTCCGTTCGTTATAAGTTGTAGCGACACTAACGCTCAGCAATATATATATTACGCGACACTACTGCCATCTGTCTGTCTATATGGCTACCCCATGAACCAGTGCCGGATTGAGCCCTGTGTAGGCCCCTAGGCAGTCCAAATCTTGGGGCCCCACTCCAAACTCACCCCTTAATATGATAATAATTTCCCACCAAACAACAACAATATATTGGTGGTAATAATAATAATAATAATAATAATAATAATAAAATTGAGGTAATTCATAATAATAATACATTACGGTACTCCACAACCGAAGCATTCGTTTTAGGTAATTAACATGTTCATGCACCATGTAAGATTGCTGCTTATGAGCTACAATAAACTCAAATTTGGATATAAGAATAACAATAGCAAAGTGAAATGAGACTTTTCTTGTAACATATAAATGTATTTATTCAACGAAACAAACAATTATCAATAGATCAATATACGTTGATTAATACAATAATATTCCAGAAATTATTTAACAAAAATATGGAAATTAATAATTAAGAAATGCTTTAAGCATTTATTTTCCTCCATTTTTTCCAGCAAAATCTTTTAAAATATCTGTAAAGTCTATATCCTGCAAGATATCAGATTCTGTTGTCATGATGGCAAGTTAATCAAACGTTCTTGGGACATTGAAGATCTATGACAATTTTTTGTAAGTCTTAGTTTTGAAAAGCTTCGCTCTCCCGTTACATTCGTAATCATGAGACACCTGTAAATTTTTAACGCAGTCATAACATTTGGGAACGTTGATTGCACCATATTTTCAGATATGAGTTTCTATGATCGTGATGCTGGAACTGCTTGGTCAGCTTTATAATCTTCTAGTTGTGATGTGAAAAATTTAAAATGAATCCCTTCGTTCACAAATTCCTCTTCGATGTCCTCAGAATAAAAGTCTCTAAATCTCTGGGCAGCTTCTTTTATTTCATCATCAGACTTATGTGGGAACTCAACAAGGAATCCAAAAAGACAATGAATTTTAGTATAAGCTTTTATACGACGAGAATGCTCTATACGTAATTTATCCAATATTGGTAGGTCAGTTTCAGTTTTGAATTTCTCTTTTACGGGAAGCACAGTCTCTTCTGCATTACCATCGTCTTGGCATTATGGTCTTTTGTGAAGACGCTTGCCTTCATCGGTGTATTGTGCACAGATTTTCCCATCTGCCTTTTTCGCGCAGTCTTCCAACATGTCCCTTTGTGATGACAGAAAACTGAGAAGCGATTTTAAGAGTTCAATAGCCGTCTGAATCTCTGTTTTTTATTTTTATTTATTTTATTTTTTTATTTTGTGGAGACTTTGTAGCTGCTTTTATCCGGTCTAGTATTGCAATCCAGATGTATATTAGGATGACGAAAAAGCAGCTAATGTTTAAAACGCAAAAGTCGTTCTTAAAAATTCGATCGTTATAATTATTGGTGCATACGGGGCCCCTAAAATGGGCGGGGCCCCTAGGCAGTTGCCTACTCTGCCTTATGGGTAATCTGGCACTGCCCATGACTTCTGTCAACGTATTGAATTATACAGCAGTATTGTGACGTAAAGATTTCTGGACAATAATACTTGTGAAACGGACTATCCTGCCTACAGTCCTCACTTGAACCAAACCTTTGCAGTGAGTTAGAAATTTTTTAAATGTATTACATGTACTTTCTTCTCGGCAAGTGGCATAATACTTTTTCTACCTCATGTAAAAATACTGTACAATATCTGCAGCTTCATGGTTACCTTGCAAATCACACGTAAGTGCCTGGTATAAGGTTCATCGAACCACATTCATACTATATATCTAACATTCCATTCTGGAATAACGCGCGGGGAGAAAGAACATCTAAATCTTCGCGTTAAAGCCCTTATTTCTCCCTATGAAAGTGAGTCAGTAATGTTAGTTGCGGTATCTGGGCTATGATTTTACAACGCAAGTGCGTCCTTCCTAACTTGATACTATCCTAGGAATTACTAATTTGTTAAATTACTATCTAAAACATGGATTCTTATAATACAACATGCTGTCTTCAAATATATTTTGACAGAACCACTTTTGTGTTATATTTAAACGTGAGAGGGGGCCGAGGGAAAAAGACCCTAATGGGCCCAGATACCTCCATAAAGTGGGGCAACTGGATCATATGGATCTTAGTTCCATACTAACTATTATTGTCTGAATTGAGGTGATTGGGCATGTTGGCAAACATGTAAACTCCATTGAAAATAAAAATAAGTCATTACAACACTACTTTACTTGAGTTATCGATAATGTAAGTGAAACCATACACAATGACTGAGATTGAAATTCAGATTTTCGAATAACTTAATTTTTATTAAGGAACAGGACAATTATACAAGTAAAGATGATAAGCCCTTATTATTACTTAAGTTGTATTACATTATGTGTAATTAAAAAAAGTTAATAAATGTTCTATAAGTCAATCAAATCATCAGTGAAGCTGATGATATCTTTGAATCTAGCAGAGCTGCTTTTAAGAGGCGTTGACGCTTTTTTACTGTATCTTTCTGGGTAATGTGTGCCTCTTCATCTGTTTCCATAAATTTCATGGTTTGGAAGTGTCGTTTGAAAAACATGACTTCCTATGCACCATTTGATTGCTTTGTAACTTTTTCAATGTATAGTCCGAAATTTACTTTTGATTTTCCATAGACTTCCACAACACAGTATTCACCCACTTGTATTGAATTCAAATAGTGTTCAATTACTTCTTCGTCGGAATAACTGATAATAGCATGATCAACATCAGTGTCACATACAGAAAACTGGTCACTTTCTTCACTTGTCTCTTTCTTTTCTTTTTTCCTCTTTTTCTTTCATTAATAGATTGAGTTCAGTAATGAATTAAACAGAAGCAATAATAGTAGTTAATGTACTTGGAGTTAATGGGTATGCCTGAGGTAACTGCGTCCCAGTTGGGCCCATATACTCCAACCACCTGGCCCACTTGCCCCAGTTTACAAAAATTTTGGAGGTAACTGGGCCACCATGCCAAACGTATAAAATAAGGGAGAACACATGTCGCCAGTAACTTTTCTAGTAAGTGTTGTGCTTTTACTTTAAGTTTAATTACTTGCAACAGTGATAGTACTTAGAGTAAACTTGTAGGTACTTCATAAAGTCAGGATGACATCATGTTGATACAGAAATCCAGCACTACAAAACTGAAAAAACTGCCACACAAAAGCTACAACAATTAGATAACTGAGACTGCTTGTTTAAGGGTGACACCAAGTGAAATTACTCTCACAAATTATCTGAAGAAGGAAAAAAAAAGCATGGCCCAGTTACACCCTGGTTCCAGATAACCCAAGTGACCTTAATATATTTTCGCATTCGGAGGAGAAAGTGAGCGAACGAAAATTCGTAAGTAGATATCGCCGCTGCTCTAATGATTCCAACCCAAACACCTGTATCCTTTCCGTGACACTCTCCCTTGTATCGCGATAGTACGAAACGAGCAGCCCGTCTTCGTACTCTTTCGATATCCTCCGTTAAAACTGCCTGACAGCGCGCAGCAATACAAAAAAGGACGGGCAAGCGTAGTGTAAGACAGTCTCTTCAGCAGTTTTGTTGCATCTTCAAAGTGTTCTGCCAGTATTTGTTTCCCCTTCCTCACAACAACCTTTGTGCGTTCTTTCCCATTTTAGTCTGTCGTAATAGTGATTACTTTTTTAGTGGCATTTACGGCTTTTAGATTTGATAGATTTCTCTTGCAAACGAATTTTAGCGGATTACTTTTATTATTTATGTGAATGACAACACACTTTTCACTATTTAGGGTTAATTGCCAATTTTTTGCATCATAAAAACAGGTATCTTTTCTAAATTGTTGTGCAGTTGGTTTTGTCTGTGACGTTAGTGGACGACAAATGACAGAATCATCTGTAAACAACGTAAGAAGACTGCTCACACTCTGTAGGGAAGGAAGCTTAGGGTTTAACGTCCCATCGACAACTTGGTCATTAGAGACGGAGCTCACATTCTGTCCCAAATCGTTTACATAGATAAGGAACAGCAAACGATCTGTAATGCTGCTCCCGGAAACGCCAGATATGTTTCGTTGTAGTCGGTTTTCATAAATTTCTATGAGCTGTATCTTCTTGACAGGAAATCACAAATACACTTAAATTCCTCAGACGATATCCCGTAAGCACACAATTTGATTATAAGCCGTTGGTGAGGCAGATACCGGTCAAAACTGACTATTGGTATACAGAGAAACTGGTTATATGTTTATGAAACCAAAGGCTTATAATAAAGAAAAAAGGGGAAAAAATGAATAACTTACCACCTTTTCGAACTCGAGAGCTTGGGGGTACATCGACGCATACGCCTTGTGAGAACGACAGCTGACTGGTAGCCTTGTCAAGGTCGCGCATATCGAAACAGGGGCACGACCAGCTGCGAGTAGGTCGTGTTTTGTAAACACGCAACGACGGCACGCGATCGCGTTTCAGTGAAGTACGCTCGACACTCAGAAACTGAATTACTTACCGTTGGCGCAGCAGCTTTAATGACACCAGCAGTGAAGACGCCGTATAATAGCAGCCGGTCCGAGTTTGGAAGTGCGTGTTGTATTCTACGCAAGGGCGTCGCCAGCTGGCTGCGGTAGGAGGGGGGGGGGGGGGGACAGGATGAGAAATATGAGAAAACTAAGAATAACAGAACATTAAAAAAACTGGAAAATTATTATTGGCAAGAAAAGTTTCAAATAATTAAAACAAATTTTAATCTTCGTAAAATTTAAAGAAATATAGTTAAGACGTAATTTCCTCAGATTTTTTATAAATTCTCTTGCCGACGCCCCTGATACTACTGGAAAAAGCTGCAGCAAACCATATGTATTCTGTACCTTGGCTGAATCGAAGTAACGTTATCGGTACTCATTAGCAGATTTTTCTCGCATTTATCGATACGTTCTCTGTACCGCTAACCAATAGGGTAAAAGCGTATAATGGAATGCAGCAACGGCCAATACGAACCGAATCATACGGATGCGAAATGAACGGTGTTGTCACTAGAGGTCTGCACGTCGCTCGGTTGCTCGCTTGAATCGCGTGATACACGTCGTTCTCTGACAGTGCTACAGGTATCGGTACTGCAGCTTGCGGCAAGGCGTGTGGCTGCGCTCGACTTCCTCCACGCTCGTTCGAGCGGCGCACGCTCGACTGGCCCGACCATCCACACTGCCCGCTCGCCACTCGGTCGCCCACCGCAGCACCACTCGAGTCCAAGGCGAGTGTCGGGAGCAAACTAAACGCTTGAGAATAAATCCTGACTGCGAAATTTGGAATTGTTTCCTCTCCCGGGTGCTTCGAAAGCTGTGCTGTCGATCCAGTTGAACTAGCCATTCAGTTTCGCATTTTATACATTACCATACAGGTTATCATACGCGATTAATATAAAGTTTCTGTGCTAAGATCATTTAGTAAAAGAGTTTTCCAGGATCTTTCTTTCTTGTTCCCGTTTTGTGGACTGTTAGTGCCTGTTTAGTAGTAGGTGTTACTGGCCGTCTTAATGAGGAAGTGATTGTATTTTATATCCATTCCTCTTATCACTCTTAAGTCCTGAAATACTTTGTCCGTCTTTTATATTGATATTAAATACACGATATTGATGTACAGTCGTTAGGTTAGGTTTGTGAATCTCTGTTGCACCCCGTTAATATATATTCCCGTAGCATTTTGACACTGTGCGTGGTTGCTGCGCCTTTGGTGTCAGGGTCATATGCCGGTCTAATGCTCGCTCATAGAACTGTTTTAAATAATCTTATTCCAATTGTTTATTTTACACAGCTGTACGATTTTATGGTGCTCCTGCTGTTTCAGTGATATGTGTTATATTTATTTAGGGCCGTCTGAAGAATGTCACCCGGGTGCATCAGCCAAAAGACTGAAATGCATGTTTTTGGAATGGCTGGACTGTGACATGCGCGAGACGCAATTCACCAATGAGGTGGACCTTTATTTAGCACGAATTGATGACGACGACCCATTTGAATGGTAGAAACGCAACAGTACTTTCTTTCCTAAGCTAGCTGTAGTGGCAAAAAGAGTATTTTCTGTGCCCGCCTCAAATGCAGCTAGTGAACGCACTTTCAGTGCGGCAGGGAACCTGATCTCCGATAGAAGAACTCTACTCGATCTACAACGTGTCAATGATATTTTAACAGTACATTGCAATTACAGTACCACCAACGAATAGTTTGGGGATATTGGTGTTACGTTTCGATGTATACTTTGTTGTACGGTAACATTCACTTTTGTACATTGCAATAAAAACGTCGTTCGTTCCATAGTTTCTCTTTGGATCCTTTACAATTTACATTACTTCCAAATGTTGTAGTTAGTAAAAACAACCTTTTTGTCTCGTTTGCGGTATAATGATATTGCGGTTAGATGCTACTATACAGGAATACTCGTCTACAGCATAACTGATTTTAGTTCCTTTAGATGGTGGGGCAACGGCAGCCCACATCTCAGAGCCACAGGGCTGCTGCCGTAGCGGCTGACAAGGAAACCTACACAAGTGTCACCCTCCGATTTTTATGAAATTTGGATATGTTATAATACATGAAAAACTGTGGGACACGTATTTTTTTTTTAGCGGCGGAAAACGTATTTAAAGGGGAAACGGTCCCTCCAAAATTGTCGCTAAAATAGAAAAATAGCGATAACTTAGAGACTAGTGAAGCGATTTTAATAATTCTTGGTATGAAAGTAACTCTTGATAAGAGTTCGGCCTAGGTACATTGCAGGCGGAGTGACAATTAGGAGGACAACTACCCCTAAAGTGACCAATTTTTGTGCTCAAAAATTATTTTGATTTAATCGAAGTTGAATCTATGAAATTTGTCTTTTACCAAAATATACTTTCATACCAAAAATCATTAAAATCGCTTCACTAGTGTCTAAGTTATCGCCATGTTTCTATTTTAGAGACAATTTTGGAGGGACCGTTTCACCCGTTAAATATGTTTCTCGGCCGCTAAAAAAATACGTGTCCCATAGTTTTTCATGTATTATAACATATGAAAATTTCATAAAAATCAGAATGACACTTGGGTAGGTTTCCTTGTGAGTACAGCGGCCTGTGCCCGCGCTGCCCCACGCAGCCTGGTTCGAGTGTCAACACGCTCGCTGCGAGCGTAACACACTCGGCGCGCCATCGTCGAGCGTTGCGCACTCGACCGAGTACGAGCGAGCGAAACCGGCGATTTGCAGACTAGAGGTCTGCACCTCGCTCGATTACTCGCTCGAATCGCGTGTTACATGTCGTTCTATGACAGTCCAACAAGTGTCGGTACTGCAGCTTGCGGCAAGGCGTGTGGCTGCGCTCGACTTCCTCCACGCTCGTTCGAGCGGGGCACGCTCGACTGGCCCGACCGTCCACACTGCACGCTCGCCACTCGGTCGCCCACCGCAGCGCCACTCGAGTCCAAGGCGAGTGTCGGGAGCAAAGTAGACGCTAGAGAATAAATCCTGACTGCGAAATTTGTAATACACGTTATTATACGTGATTAATATAAAGTTTCTGTGCTAAGATCATTTACTAAATGAGTTATCCATGATCATTTTTTCTTTCTTGTTCCCATTTTGTGGACTGTTAGTTCCTGTTCAGTGGTAGGTATTTCTTGCCGTCTCAACGAGAAAATGATTGTATTTTATATCCATTCCACTTATCACTCTCAAGTCCTGGAATACTTTGTCCGTCTTTTATATTGATATTAAATAAACGATATTGATGTATACCTGTTAGGTTAGGTTTGTGCATATCTCTCTGTTGCACCCCGTTAATACATATTCCCGTAGCATTTTGGCACTGTGCGTGGTTGCTGCGCCTCTACCTTTTCCGAGTGAGTCCTTAACGGGAATTTTTCCAATTGCAACATTCATATATCCCCCACTGCCACTGTCGTCTTTCTTAACTATATAATAAAGAACGCATGCAAGCTTTTGTGCAATATATAGGATCCGTGCTTTCCTCCGTCATCAGAGTTATATGCTGGTCTAATGCTCATATATCCGGTACCTATTATTCCAATTGTTTACTTTACACAGCTGTACGAATATATGGTGCTCCTGCTGTTTCAATGATATCTGTATTATATTTATTTAGGGCCGTCTGAAGTGTGTCACCCGGTTGCACTAGCCAAAAGAATTAACTGCATGTTTTCGGAATGGCTGGATAAGAGATCGGCCTAGGTACATTGCAAGGGGAATGACAATTAGGGGGACAGCTACCCATAAAGTGATCAATTTTTTGTGTTCAAAATGTTCAAATGTTTGTATAGTCTATGGGACTTAACTACGGGGTTATCAGTCCCTAAACTTACAAACTACTTATGAACTACTTACGAACTAGGACGGCACAAATAGCCATGTCCGAGGGGGGATTCGAACCCCCGATCGTAGTGGCCGTGCAGACCGTGACTGGAGCGCCTTAGTCTCCTCGGCCACCGCGGCCGGCAATTTTTTGTGCTCAAAAATTGTTTTGATTTAATCGAAGTTGAATCTATGAAATTTGTCTTTTATCAAAAGATACATTCATACAAAAAATCATTACAATAGCTTCACTAATCTCTAAGTTATCGCCATTTTTTCTATTTTAGCCCCAATTTTGGAGGGACCGTTTCACCCCTTAAATATGTTTTTCCGCCGATAAAAAATTACGTGTTCCATAATTTTTCATGTATTATATAACATATGCAAATTTCATAAAAATCGGAGAGTGACTTGGGTAGGTTTCCTTGTGAGTACAGCGGCAGCACTACGCTGTGCGGCCTATGACCGCCCCGCCCCACGCAGCCTGGTTCGAGTGTCAACACGCTCGCTGCGGGCGTACACACTCGCCGCGCCACCGTCGAGCGTTGCGCACTCGACCGAGTACGAGCGAGCGAAACCGGCGATTTGCAGACCTCTATTGCAGACCTCTAGTTGCCACACGATGCTGCCAAGGCACGCTCTAGCATTAATGCCGCCCCGGACAAAAAACTGACAATGTCGCCCTTGTCAAGCGCGCATCCCAAGGGAGGCGTTGTAGTCGTTGGAGTCATAATCCAAACATTAAAATAAAATATTTATATTTCTCATTTACAAATTTCTAGACTTATTGCTGTTTTTGTTACATTCAATTCACACTAAATTACTATACCGAATCATGATCCTCCAATAACCGAAAGCCTGGATGGTGACCTTACCCATCCTGAAAAACCTTCATACGCTCTTACCCCTTGTAATTAATTTAAATATTAATTTTTTTAAATAAAATTAAGTTTTTTAAATAATAAAAAATAATTTATTTAAATGTATATAAGTTACATAATTACGTTATGTGCAAGGCAGAAAGTGACACTTCGCTAGAATAAACGAGTACAGTATAATCTCACAGTTATATGATTTACAAAAGTTATGTAAACATACAAATGACATTGAAGACTTTTAAATGGAAATTATTTACAAAGTGGCATTCTGTATAAGACAGATATAGAGCGTCATTAAAATAAACAATTAGTGTGATCTAATTACTACGTTTCTTAATATTAGTCAGATCTTTTTGGCGATCTCCTCATTTTTATTTCCCACTCGTCTACACAGAACATTGCGGTCACACTGATATGTGCGAGGAAGCAATATGAAAAAAAAAAAAAAAAAAAAAAAAAAAAAAAAAAAAAAAAAAAAAAAAAATTAAAAAAAATGGAACACCGCCAAACATTACGGAAACCACGCTACAGACGCGAAATTTAACCGACAGGAAGACGATACTGTGATATGAAAATGATTAGCTTTTTAGAGCATTCACACAAGGTTGGCGCCGGTGGCAACACCTACAACGCGCTGACATGGGGAAAGTTTCCAACCAATTTCTCATACACAAATAGCAGTTGACCGGCGTTGCCTGGTAAAACGTTGTTGTGATGCATCGTGTAAGGAGAAGAAATGCGTACCATCACGTTTCCGACTTTGATGAAGGTCGGATTGTCGCCTACCGCGATTGTGGTTTATCGTATCGCGACATTGCTGCTCGCGTTGGTCGCGATCCAATGACTATTAGCAGAATATGGAATCGGTAGGTTCAGGAGGGCAATACGGAACGCCGTGCTGGATCCAAACAGCCTCGTATCACTAGCAGTCGAGATGACAGGCATCTTATCCGCGTAGCTGTAACGGATCGTGTAGCCACGTCTCGATCCCCGAGTCAACAGATGGGGACGTTTGCAAGAAAACCACCATCTGCACGAACAGTTCGATGATGTTTGCCAGCATGGACTATCAGCTCGGAGACCATGGCTGCGATTACCGTTGACGCTACATCACAAACGGGAGTGCCTGCGATGCTGTACGCAACGACGAATCTGGGTGCAAAACGTCATTTTTTTCGGATGAATCCAGGTTCTGTTTACAGCATCATGATGGTCGCATCCGTGTTTGGCGACATCGCGGTGAACGCACATTGGAAGCGTGTATTCGTCATCGCCATTCTGGTGTATCACCCAGAGTGATGGTATAGGGCAGGGCTGGGCAAATGCCGTTTCGCGAGCGCTAGCGCTCTCAGCGGCTCACGCGGCCTGCTCGCGGCTCCCCCCCCCCCCCCCCCACTCTGCCAGCCAGTAGTGCCCCCCACTCATACTCGACTAGCCGCGCACCTCACTACACCACGCGGAACCACTCTTTCTGTTTACTTGTGGAAATCGCGTCCGGTGTTCGTGATAAAGCAGAACTAGTGTTTGAAAAAAGGCTGAGGAGGACGTAAAATCTTTGAAAAGAAAGTCTTCTGAACACCCGCAGTTTGTTGGAACGCAAAGCGGATCTCAGTGTTTGTTTTGCAATTCAACATTGTCTTCATGGAAGAAATATAATGTGAAGCGTCATTTTCAACTGCTTCACGAAAAAGATGTAGTTAGTTTGAGTAAAGAAGAAGGAAAAGTCAAACTTTTAGGAATGAAGTAGAAAAAGCAGAAAGTCGTAAGTATACTTGTAGATAATTACGTTATTAATTCCATTTACTGCTGTTATTAATATGTTGTGTGCATTTTCCGTCAATTTTACCTTCTCCTGTATGTATTTACAGGAAGAAAACCTTCTAATCCACAACGCTGCAGCGATGAGAGTAAGCTATCACGTAGCTCTTAAAATAGCTAAAACTGCGCGGCCCTTCAGCGATGCAGAATTTGTGAAAGAATGTTTTGTTGCTGTCGCAACAATTTTGTGCCCAGCAAATCTTCCTCTTTTTGAAACCGTTCCTCTCCACTGAGAACGATTAGCAGGCGCATTGAAGAAATGACAAACGACGTGGAAGCTCAGTTGAGAGACAGAATCAAAGATTTAGTTTTCTTTTCTTTAGCATTGGATGAAAGCACTGATGTATGTGATGTTGCTCAACTTGCAGTCTTTTGCGAGGCGTTGATGGTCAGTTTAATGTGGTTGAGGAACTCTTAAATTTAGTGCCTATGCATTAGACAACAACGGCCGACGATATATTTCCTTGCTTAGAAAATATAATAGAGAAATACGAACTTTGTTGGGGAAAACTTTCATCGATTGCAATGATTGGTCACAAGTCTGGAGTGGTTGCTTTGATAAGAAAAAAGTTGAAAGCGGTCGGTGTCCAGCAGGAAATACCAGCAATACATTGCGTCCTTCATCGTGTTCATTTGCTAGCCAAATGTGCCAAACTAGTTGGCGTCATGGATGTGGTTATAAAGACAATTAACATTCTCAGATCGCACGATTTGGGACAGACAATTCAAATCGTTCCTGGCAGATCTCGAGTGTGAATACGGTGATGTTCCATATTTTCGTGATGTACGCTGGTTGAGTTGAGGTTTTGTTTTAGAACGATTTTTTAATTTACGTAAAGAGATAGCATTATTTATGGATGCGAAAGGAAAACCAGTGAAAGAACTGGACGACTCACAGTGGAATTTTAGACCTTGCGTTTTTAACTGACTTAACGAACCATCTGAATAGCTTGAATGTAGCTTTGAAAGGTAAAAATAAGGAAATCAGTGACGTTTTTGACACTATTTTGGCTTTCAAGAGAAAATTGCTTTTGTGGGAAAAGCAACTGTCAGAAATAAGAAGTGTACACTTCCCGAGCGTTGCACTAATTGTCAGTGAAAACAATTTGGAGAAAGAGAGGCTCAAAGAACATTTTGATGAGTTTCTAACGGTGCTACAGTCTTTCGACAGTAGATTTGAAGACTTAAATCGACTTGAAAGTGATATCAACCTTTTTGCAACTCCTTTTGTAGTTAACGTGGAAAATGTTTCTTCTGAAATTCAGTTAGAGCTCACTGACTTTCAATGCAATCGTGTGCTGAAGGAGAAGTTTCGCACTGCAGGAAACTTGGAAAGCTTCTATCAATATTTTCCACGTGAACAGTTTCCATTGTTATTCAAAACAGCTGCTCGTGTTTATAGTTTTTTTGGAACAACATACTTGTGCGAAAGTGTTTTCTCCATAATGAAACTGACAAAATCGAAGCTTAGAAGATGACTGACGTTCATCTGACTAGTGCAGTGCGCCTAATGACCAGCAATTTCACACCAAATATCGAGATGTTGGTTCAAAATTATTTTAAATAAATCCAGAATGATGTAAATTAGTGCTTATTTCTTTTTTGTTCGTAGTACCTCTCCTCTGAAATGACAATTCTTTCATGTGTATGTCACCTTGTTGTTTATCTTGAGAGAAAACTGATAGCCGGCCGCGGTGGCCGAGGGGACTGAGGCGCTCCAGTCACGGTCTGCACGGCCACTACGGTTGGGGGTGCGAATCCCCCTCGGGCATGGATATTTGTGCCGTCCTAGTTCGTAGGTAGTTCATAAGTAGTTTGTAAGTTTAGGGACTGATGACCCCGTAGTTAAGTCCCATAGACTATACAAACATTTGAACTTTTTTTTTTTAACTGATAGGCTTTGCGATCATAGAGTTCCTTCCCCTTTATGCTTTATATATATCATAGGAGTTAAGTTTAGTTATCCCTTTTACTTCCTCCAGGGAGAAGGTTTTTGATTTACACTTGATAAATTATACTTATATTAATAGTTCCTAGGTTTTGCTTCCCTCAGCAGGGATATTTTATTTTCATTTAGCTTACAAATTTTCCCATGTACTTATTTGGTTATTTTTTAGAAGTTCTTTATCGTACCACGACAACTTCGTTGTGGTACCACTGACATAGGCAGGGAACTTTTTCAATTTCTCTCAGGTCTTGAGTTCTGGAATTTTTTCCCCTTCAGTCAGTTTTCATCCTTTCCTAAGGATGTAATTAAACTTAATAATTGTTACCTCCTGACCGACCACCCAGTTTCTCGTCATTGTAATGAAGCAAGTTTTTAGTTGCAGAAAGTTCAGTTTTGTTACATTTTGTTAAAATAAAATCTACACAATTCTGTGAAAATATAATGTAAAATTTAGAATAAAAACGTCTTTTCTTAATTCTTTACGTCTATGTCCTATTTGTGGCCACGAAAGTAGGTTTTACAGTGGTTCGAAACTGTGTTTCATCCTTACATGAGCAACCGTTGCATGTTACAGGATACACAATTTTCGGGTAAGCACTATTAACACCTACTTCCCACTCAAACATGCTGTGGCAGATATGATTGTACCGGTGCCCTTTCCACGGAAGCCGCATCAGTTTGAAACGACCTCGTGCGTTTTCTACGTGCAGTGAGTATTTGAACTTGTCCTTACTCAGATTTGCGCCCTCACAGCTGCAGTTGCCCCCGTGCACTGTGCATCAGCAAGCGGCCAGCCCTGCTCCCCGCACTGCTGGCTCTCAAGGCCGCTCAGCGCTGCCCTCGCGGCTCTCGCTGCTCGCGGGCAGCTCTCGTGCCCACCCCTGGTATAGGGTGCCATTGATTACACGTCTCGGTCACCTCTTGTTCTCATAGACGGCACTTTGAACAGTGGACGTTACATTACAGATATGTTACGACCCGTGACTCTACTCTTCATTCGATCCCTGCTAAACACTACATTTCAGCAGGATAATGCACGACCGCATGTTGCATGACCTGTTCGGCCTTTCTGGATACTGAAAATGTTCGACTGCTGCCCTGACCAGCACATTCTCCAGATCTCTCAGCAACTGAAAACGTCTGGTCAATGGTGGCCGAGCAACTGTCTCGTCACAATACGTCAGTCACTACTCTTGATGAATTGTGCTATCGTGTTGAAGCTGCATGGGCATCTGTACCTGTACACGCCATCCAAGCTCTGTTTGGCTGCCGGCCGCGGTGGCCGCGGGGACTGAGGCGCTCCAGTCACGGTCTGCACGGGCACTACGGTCGGGGGTTCGAATCCCCCCTCGGGCATGGATATTTGTGCCGTTCTTAGTTGTAAGTAGTTCATAAGTAGTTTGTAAGTTTAGGGACTGATGACCCCGTAGTTAAGTCCCATAGACTCTACAAACATTTGAACATTTTTTTTTTTTTTTTTCTGTTTGACTCAATGCCCAGGCGCATCAAGACCGTTATTACGGCCAGAGTTGGTTGTTCTGGGTACTGATTTCTCAGGATCTATGCACCCAAATTGCGTGAAAATGTAACCACATGTCTGTTCTAGCATAATATGTTTGTCCGAAGAATACCCGTCTATCATCTGCATTTCTTCTTAGTGTAGTTATTTTAATGGCCAGTAGTTTTGTGTCCCAGCCTCGTCGCCTCTTTTGTGTCTCGTTTCCGTCGTAGGTGTCGGTGGCCGAGTAGGAAGACCGACACAGGAATGAAGGTAGCACGCTTGTGCAGGTACGGAGGGGAGCAGCCAGTGGGACAGCAGAAACTAGAAACACTAGAGTAAATTATAACGAGATATATATTGCACAGAATTTATACAATACTTAACTTTTACATAGCTCAGTACTGCAGAATGCTGATACAAGGTTGAGCTAGAGGCCTGCCTAGTGCCTGTCCGATAGCCAAGTCTTCACTGGTGCCTATCTGAATAAGAAGTGTTAACTGGTTCCTATCTCAGTCCCAAGTGAACGATGTCGTTCAGTGGTGGCCACGAGCGGAGTTGTAGCAGAGGGCGCTCGTGGCTGACGTCGTAAGAAGTTAAGAACGACGCGCCGTGCGTACATGGCGGCGCGCGGCGAAAGTAGGTGGCGAGCACTTTGGACTTGTGCGACACCACAAGTAGTGTATATTGTTGTATGAAACCAGAAACATAAACCCTTTTTAGAGTCGTGTACGGTGTTAGATATTGTGGAATGCTGCAAACAGAACCATTCTTTGCCCTGTGAATAGCACTCCACAGCGGAAGTTGCTTCCAATGTTGATTTCGTTAGCCAGTTCTCCTGCATCTACAAGAATTTGTTCAAACGACAGCCGATCGAAGAAATTTTTACAGTTTTTCAGACGATCGATTGCAAGTTGACAACGCGAAATCTTTGTCTGCAGAAGATAACTTATTGGATTTATATACTGTAAAATTTATGCCATGTGACTAATGAACATAAGAACTTATAGTGTTTAATGCAATTCTTCTTCTTCGTCTCTTAGTGAATTATCAGTATTGTCATTTTTAAAAATGCGGTGGAAGTAAGGAGGCAGGTGGTCTGCGGGTCGCGGGAATACAAAAGCTTCTCCGAACATCAGTAAATGAGCTTTCAGTCCCCGAGACAAAAGATTTCGCTACACTGCTTACGAGAGTTTTCGCAGCAGGCCGAACTCCCAAGTTTGGACAGCTTAGTGCAGCGACCCAAAACGCCGCCCTACAAAAAGCCGGAATGTCAGCGGGCCCTGATGCTGCGTGGGCCATGGAATTCGTTACCGTGGTTTCTTCCGACTCGCCTCGCTTGGTTCCAATCGGCCACAAGGTTGCAGTAGTCACTATTTAGAGAATATGGTTTTTGTTATGTTTGTGGACACGCAATTCGCCCTTACCGGGAGACATAAGTGTCGCTCTGTCCGCCTTTGTCAAAGTTGCCGGTCTGATTTTAAAGTGTTCATATACATAATTACTTATGTTTTTTTTAGAAATGTTAAGAATTGGGACTCTACTTTGAAATTAAGCATATATTTTATTTTATTTAGTTGATTGAGAATCGAGAACATTACTTTCATTTCGCTTACCAGTTGTTTAAAATACAACTTAGTATCTTCCATTCGTAAAAAAAATTGTCTTTAAATTCCACATTAATGTAGGAATTGGAGTTTTTTTTTTTTAATTTCATTGTCAAACCCCCTTCAAACGGATTCAAGTATAAAAAATACATCAAAGTACCAAGATGTTATCGTTTGAAAGCGACTGCATCCCACGAGTTTTTCGATATCGCCCTTAACGAATGAAACGAGTAACGATATGTCTGTAACGAATAATGTTGTTTTCAATAACGAGTAGATTCACTTTTTTTTTCGTTATTTTCACAGTTCTACTACGGGGCCGCGGCAGAATAACCGTGCGCACTGGGACCGTACTGCGGTGCGCGCGGCCGTTTGCCGTCGGGGGTTCGAGTCCCCCCTCGGGCATGGTTGTCTGTAGTAATGTATATATCCCATAAAACTCCGCTTGTTTGGATATATGAAGTGTGCGATACCTATCGCAACTAAACCTTTCAAAATGTTCAAATGTTTGTAAATCTATCGGACCAAACTACGTGGTCATCAGTCCGTAGTTTACAAACTACTTAAACCTAGGTAAACTAACCTACGGAAAAACACACACACCTATGCCCCAGGGAGTACTCGAACCTCCACGGCGAGCAACCGCGCGCTCCGCAGCGAGACGCTTTAGACCGCTCGGCTACTCCACCGCGGCAACTAAACCTTTCTTTATGCATAATCACGAAATTGTTCACAAAACATTATAATACGATACAAGACTGTTTAACTGCATCAATAGCAATGTATTTTATTGGACTTTGATAGAATGCTTCTGTTTATAAATGGACGGTGTTATGCATCACTAGTCCAAGCGCCACATGTCATAACTGACATAATGGAACCTAAATTTTACATGTTCTTAAAATATATTTATTTATGAATGTTTCTCAACTTTTTGTACCAAAGAAGGGTTGGTGTTCGTTCAGTTAGTAGTGAAATCTCATAGCAAATAACTACTAAACAGCACTAATTGCGCTCACATCAGAAATATAAAGTAACGGCGCTTGGTCTTGTGATGCATAACACGGTCCAAATAACGTAAAACTCGTATTGTGCAGTAATATATTTTTGCTAATCATATATCCAACTAAGATTATCTGAGGTCTTTCGTAATCTATTAACCTGACTGCAATATTTTGCCGACTGTAAAACTGTATAATTACTTTAATTTAGCTGTTTTAAATAATGTCAACAAATGCAATTACTGCTCTAATTGTCAATTACTTACGATCTTAATTTCTGTTTTGTTTTGATACGAAAATCCTATCATTACATTTGTCATAATTTTTTGTATGTTTTCTTGATTCGAGATTCATTTATATTCTACAAATAAATTATTTAATTTGTTATGTTGTAACTTCCTGGATCTAGAATGTTCTTTGTAAATCTATCGGACCAAACTGCGTGGTCATCAGTCCGTAGTTTACAAACTACTTAAAGTAAGGTAAACTAACCTACGGACACACACACACACACACACACACACACACACACACACACACACACACACACACATGCCCCAGGGAGGACTCGAACCTCCGACGGCGAGCAACCGCGCGCTCCGCAGCGAGGCGCCTTAGACCGCTCGGCTACTCTACCGCGGCTAAGTAGTTTGAAAGTTTAGGGACTGATGACCCCGTAGTTAAGGCCCATAAGATATACAAACATTTGAACATTTTGAAACTCCGGAAAAAAACTATGTTCATCCAGATAACCGGAACACTACCCCGAAATCCGGAAATCTTCCGGGAAAAACTGAAAACTTGGCTGATATGATAGTTGCTTTCATTTTTATGGGTGACAGAGCGTGATTGCGTCAACAGTGCAGGTGGAGCAGTTCTCAGAACGCAGTGGATGTACTGGCCAGTCAGTAAGCGAGATGGGTTGGCGACAAGAACTGCAGCACTTCCACAGCCATCGACCACCATCCATAGGGTCAGTGCAAATATAATCTCTTTTCGCAGCAAGAAGCTGGAAAAACAGAGAAAAATGGGTTACATCAGGTAAAACATGTTTATCTTCTGGGGGCTAAGCCTAGAATGTTCTCGAAAATCGGATTGTATTAATACGCGCGAATTGGCGCGAACACACTTATTTTTGTATTTAGTCAATCATAGTCAGTAACAGTTAGTAGTGAGTCTTACTCCAACCAATTATGTCTACATCATGTTCAAATGTTTGTTAAGCTTAAGGGACTTAACTGCGGGATCACCAGTCCCTAAACTTACAAACTACTTAGGAACTACCTTATACTAAAGAGGACACAAACATCCATGCCCGAGGGGGATTCGAACCCCCGACCGTAGTTTCTACATCAT
Source organism: Locusta migratoria (assembly GCA_026315105.1). Lineage (NCBI taxonomy): Eukaryota > Metazoa > Arthropoda > Insecta > Orthoptera > Acrididae > Locusta > Locusta migratoria. The sequence continues at coordinate 636,940,031 of CM048755.1, read as the reverse complement.
GTCAGCTTATGTTTGTGTGCTTTACCAAGTATGCAAATAGACGCATATAAAATGAAAAGTGTCATGTTTGAGTTTCAAATGCCTCTACAGTACCTGTCGTCTTGATGGTATTGATAATTATGTACAGGGAAGCGAGCTATTGAAATTATTAAAGTTGTTCAAACTACTGGAGCTACCACTGAACATCGATTGCAAGGTGATGTATGACATTTATGTATGAAACACATGTAAAATCAAGTTTTAACGGTGTGTAAACATCGTTTGACTGTGTTGTCCTTAGGTTAGTTTAAGTGGTTTGTAAGATAGGGACTAATAACCAAACAGATAAGTCCCATAGATTTACAAATATTTGAACATTTTGATCTACTACGGAATGTTGTTTGTGCTCAAGGAAAGTGTCTACTGAAAAAATAACATTTTTCTCGAGGAGAGAAACCCTAATAATTTGTATGCAAAGTGGTTTGTAAGATAGGGACTAATAACCAAACAGATAAGTCCCATAGATTTACAAATATTTGAACATTTTGATCTACTACGGAATGTTGTTTGTGCTCAAGGAAAGTGTCTACTGAAAAAATAACATTTTTCTCGAGGAGAGAAACCCTAATAATTTGTATGCAAAAAGTCTGTCCCTCCTTGCTGCCTGGTTAATGATACAAGCTACTTGGTGAAATGATAGGCATTGGAATTAGCAACGCTGTAGATTTCGTGCTTGCTAAATGTAATTATGAGCCGCGGTGAAGTAGCCGAGCGGTCTAAAGCGCCTCGCTGCGGAGCGCGCGGTTGCTCGCCGTGGAGGTGCGAGTCCTCCCTGGGGCATGGGTGCGTGTGTTGTCCTTAGGTTAGTTTACCTAGGTTTAAGTAGTTTGTAAGCTACGGACTGATGACCACGCAGTTTCGTCCGATAGATTTACAAACATTTGATTCCTCCTAATCCCCTCTATACTTCTGAAAATTAAGGAAGGCGGTATTGCCGCGGTGGAGTGGCCGAGCGCTCTAAGGCGCTTTGCTGCGTAGAGCGCAGTTGCTCGCCACAGAAAGTTCAAGACCATGTGTGTGTTGTCCTTAGCGTGAGTTAAAGTAGTTCGTAAGCCTAGATACTGATAACCGCAGCATGGAAGTCCCTTAGGTTTACAAACATTTGAGTTAGATCGCGGTAGTAAGACCGTCACCGTTCCGGAAATTTTAATCTGGGGTTTCGCCTCACATCACGGAATACCGGTTTGTTTCATGCAGTACCGCAGATTTCTGCATCACTACTTTTGCACTAATTTCCATTTTACTGATGCACTATTCATAATTGTTTTTCACAAATTAGACGTATTTGTTCTGATTGTGACTTAGTCTGCACAGCGATGTGAGGCGAAAACCAAGACTAAAATTTTCGGAACTAACAAGACAGTAGGACTGGTTTACAAGTTTTGCGAACGAACTGTTTTCGATTTAAAAAAACTGTAGATTTCTATAATTACAGACCACTGAAGGACAAGGGCGTCGACTCCGTGTGTGCTCCGGTGCTCGCTCCCTCCCCCCCCCCCCCCAGGGAATTTTTGGGGATGCTCAGCACCCATACGAATTGGAAGGGGGTAAAAATTCAATAAAGACCATGCTGCAAATTAATGCTGCGATCGATTGACGCCAGATTATCCCACTTTTGTGCGGAAAAGAAGGGTTACATTTCAGAAGCCTGATAAAAAGTATTCAGATGTTTTGTTTCTCTGAATTGTGTCTCAGATTGTGTCAAACGAAGATAGTATTGCACTGGATCGAAATGTTCAAATGTTTGTAGAGCTTATGGGACTTAACTACGGGGTCATCAGTCCCTAAACTTACAAAATACTTATGAACTAGCTAAGACTAATGACGGCACAGATATCCATGCCCGATGGGGGGATTCGAACCCCCGACCGTAGTGGCCGTGCAGAACGTGACTGGCGCGCCGCAGACCGCTCGGCCACTGCGGCCGGCTGCACTGGATCTTTTGCCGTTACTGAGTTTTCAGCAGCGCAGAAGATATTGGGTACATCCATAATAGCTGAAAAAGGGGAGGAAATACGGCATATTCGATGTGATGAAAGAGCTGAAAATGTATCACAACTGTTTCCAGAATTTTCACAGAATGTCTCAAAAATGTTTCTACTTTGTGTTAGAAAAAGTGAATGTTGCCATTCAGAGTAAAACGACAAACTGGAGGCAGCCTATTTGTCCAGAAGAGACATTACTGATTACCTTCAGGTAAGCTAACATAGACATCTATGTTCGTTAATCAAGCATTTGCTTAAAACATCTTCTAAAATCGTCAACAAATAATCATCATTTATCGCTGTACAAATGAACTATAAAATAAAAGCAAAGTTTTTTTTTTCAGGTACTATGCTATCGGATGTTCATTCAAAGTCCTTTCATTCTAGATTTCCGAAAGGCCATTCCACAGTTCATTAAATTGTACACGAATCATCACAGGTCTTATGGGAAAAACTACAACTTGAATACATGCCTACGCCTTCTTCAGCCAAATGGGAGGAAATTAATCACCGTTTCTGCGAACTGTGGAATCGACCCAACTGTGTCGGCAGTGTGGATGGTAAACATGTAAGAATAAAGGCACCGCCACGTTCGGGATCGGCCTTTATGGGTTACAAACATTTTTTTCATTTGTGTTGTTAGCCGTTGCAGACGCAGATTGCTTATTTGTTACAGTGGGCATAGGTGAATATGGACGCAATCGCGATGGACGGGCTTTTGAGAATTCAGTAATTTTGGTCCAGCTTTGTAAGACGTGTTAATTTACTCGACCGAGCTCCATTACCGGGTGAGACGTCCAAATTTCCTTTTTATTTCGTGGCAGATGAGGCGTTTCCCATTCGCACAGATGTAATGAAACATGTCGCACGTAATCAATTAACAAACAACAGAAGAATATTTAACAGCAGATTGTTAAGGGGACGAAAATGAGTAAAAGCCTATCTCTGGCCGACGCTATATTTTCGATGTGTTGCACTGAAAAGTGATGTTTAGAATGGATTAAAGAGGAAGTATGGTTAAAAAAATTTTAGTTACATGACACTGAGCAGAAAACTAGATATGAAATCAGCATGTGTTATGAAATGAGTGAGTGTCGAGCCCAGGATTGGGTTATCAAATGTTGTAGCAAAACCTCCTGCACCACGTGAAAATACATTAAATGTCCACCAGCCGAGTGAAAGTGGTGGAACCCTGTCCCCACCCCTTAACGGTACGGTCCTTCCATTGCTTTGTTGGCCACATCCCTGCTAATAGGTTCCCCCTCCAGAAACATTCGAGCGTCTAGCAGCCCATCTGATCTTATCTTGCGGTAGTTTAGTCAGGTCGTGTTGTGGTCGAATCTTTAAAGCTGCAATATCGTTTTACTTTTCAGTGTCAAGTTTTTATTGTATGTGCATGCATAATGTCTCGTGCGGAATGTGTAATTTGTGACAAACTGTTAGAAGATGGGACACAGAGGAGTGGTGTGAGAGAAAAAGGTTTGAAATCTTTCATTCAAGCCACTAAGAAGAGACAGGATGATAAGTTTATAATATTTAAGAGGAACACTGAAATTAAGGGTCATGAAAAATGTAGGAAGAATTGCGTGATAGGAAAGTCTATTGCTGCTTATATAAAGAGGGCTCTAGAAAATCCTGAATCAAAACCAAAAAATGTTTGTATAGCCCATGGGACCCAACTACGGGGTCATCAGTCCCTAAACTTACAAACCACTTATGAACTACCTTATATTAAGGACGGCACAAATATCCATGCCCGAGGGGGGATTCGAATCCCCGGCCGTAGTGGCCGTGCAGACCGTGACTGGAGCGCCTTAGTCTCCTCGGACACCGCGGCCGGCGAATCAAAACCGTTAGATTCAATTGCACCTGAGTTTGCTTTTAAAACTCACTGTTTCTTATGTTAATAGGAGGTGCCTCTGGACTATGCCAAGATACAAATAAAAAAGCCTCCCTCAGAACGTAATTTGGTATACCCTGTGAGGAAATTAGCCGTTAGAGTAAATGTGCTCACACTGGCGAGAAACTTAAATAATTAATATGGGCGCATTATAGTACGACGTGTAGAGGCAGTTACTGACTTGGTAGCAGCTGATGCGCAGACCAATTTCCTGTGCATGTGAACTCTACACCAGGCTCCACCGACTCATCATGGAGTTGGCAGACCCCTGGAGATGAAGTGGAAGACGCTATGCAAGCAATTTACTGTTTCCTAGAAAGGCGGTGAAGGAAAGCAAGGAAAAATTTGGAATAGGGATTAAAGTACAGGGGGAAGAAATAAAAACATTGCGTTTTGCTGATGACTTTGTAATTCTGTCAGAGACAGCAAACGACCTGGAAGAGCAGTTGAATCGAATGGACAGTGTGTTGAAGAGAGCGTATAAAATGAACATAAACAGGAGCAAAACAAAAATAATGGAATGCGGTCTTAGAAAATCGGGTGATGCTGAAGGAATTAAATTAGGTAACGAAACAATGAAGGTGGTAGATGAGTTTTGTTACTTGGGTAGTATAATAACATGCGATGGTCGCAGTACAGAGGATATAAAATGCAGAATGGCAATGGGAAGAAAAGCATTTTTGAAAAAGAGAAATTTGCTAGCATCGAATATTAATTTAAGGGTAAGGAAGTCTTTTCTGAAGGCATTTGTGTGGAGTGTTGCCTTGTACGGGAGTGAAACATGGACGATAAGCAGTGCGGACAGGAAAAGAATAGAGGCTTTTGAAATGTGGTGCTACAGAAGAATGCTGAAGATTAGGTGGGTAGATCGCATAACTAATGAAGAGGTACTGAACAGAATTGGTGAGAAAAGGAATTTTTGGCATACCCTGGCTAAAAGGAGGGATCGCTTGGTAGGACACATTCTTAGACATCGGGGAATCGTAAATTTAGCATTGGAGGGAAGTGTGTGGGGTAAAAATCGCAGAGTGAGACCAAGAGACGCGCATAGTAAGCAGATTCAAGTGGATGTGAGTTGTCGTTCTTATGAGGAGATGAAAAGGCTTGCTCAGGATAGAGTAGGGTGGAGAGCTGCATCAAACCAGTCTCCGGACTGAAGACCATAACAACAACAGAAAACAACGACGAGGAATGTCAATTCACCATGGAAGAATTGATGGAGCAGATTGAATGTGATTTCCGTCCACATCAAAGCACTATCAGAGGACATCTGCTTCAGAAGTATGGCGACGACATTTTAATTACAACAAGCAAATCTTACGTTTTATGTCTCAAAGCCACTGGACAGAAAATCATTAATGAATCCTGGTATCGAGATATTCAGAGGCTACCAGAGAAAGAAGAAAAGCGTGCCATAATTGAAGCAGCTGCTGCCATAATTGCGGAAGACATAAGATCGCAATTATACAATGTGACTGAATACCCCGCATCAGAAAGGTTTCTAGAAGAAACTGAGGATATCTCTCCTGAGACTCTTTGAGTTATCATGGACGCTGTGGTGCTGAGCAAACAGCGAGGGGATCTAGAGCTGAGGTATAAGCAATACGTCAAATCAGCCGATCAGGAAACAGCAAACATGGCATCCATACCTTCCACTGAAGCTGCGGCTTAACAACGCACCTTCAGAGTTTTTCTTCAGGTGCAGCAGTGGACTGGAAACTACTTGGATACGCAGCAGTGGAGCTGGAAGTTGACAAAAAGTGGGTTGGCTCCCATTACCACACTGAAACCCACGGCTCCAAAGAGGCGCTGGCCGCGGTGGCCGAGGGGACTAAGGCGCTCCAGTCACGGTCTGCACGGCCACTACGGTCGGGGGTTCGAATCCCCCCCCCCTCGGGCATGGATATTTGTGCCGTCCTAGTTCGTAAGTAGTTTGTAAGTTTAGGGACTGATGACCCCGTAGTTAAGTCCCATAGGCTATACAAACATATGACCATTTTTTTCCAAAGAGGCTTCTGCAACTTATATCCTGCAAATGCAAGACGGATTGACATGGACGGTGTGGGTGCAGGCGAGCAGGACTTTCCTGCACGAAACAGTGCCAGCAATGTGAAGGACTGTGCTCGAACATTGACGACACTTTCAATACAGAAGACGAAGAGGACTTGGATGAGCCACTTGCAGCACCACTGTCTGAAAATGTTTCTAGAGCTTATGGGACTTAACTACGGGGTCATCAGTCCCTAAACTTACAAACTACTTATGGACTAGCTAATACTAAGGACGGCACAAATATCCATGCCCGAGGGGGGATTCGAACCCCCGACCGTAATGGCCGTGCAGACCGTGACTGGAGCGCCGCAGACCGCTTGGTCACCGCGGCCGGCACACCATTGTTTGAAGCAGCTGAGGTGAAATAAGGTATTAAATAATGTAATATTTTGCATCATTATGCGTCTTTATTAATCAATTTTTCTCTGTCATAATATTAATCATTCAGTAACATTTTTTCAGTTGAAGATCAACTACTGACTGTTCAGCCTGGACTTTTCAAAGCCCCTGATTGTTTACCTGGACCTTACGTTGCTCGAGATCCTTTACCTGGATCTTCACGTGACCAAGAAACATTGCCCGGTGCCGAAAACACCTAAATAGAGACGAATGAAATAACTGTGCATATGACATCAGTACACGTATTTCTTCATACAAGTATCGCTACACAACTTATTTGTCTTTTGTAAACATATTGTAACACTAAAGGCACCCTTTTTGCCATATGGAAAACCTATAGGAAGAGATGACCAAATCCTGAACTCGTCATTCATTCATTTCATGATACATGTACTTCATGTAACTATGTAACTTCAGCTTTGTGTTCAATGGTATTTACCTAATGTGTTCTAAATATAATTTGATAATTTTTTTTCAAACATACTTTCTCTTTAATCCATTCTAAACATCACTTTTCAGTGCAACACATCGAAAATATAGCGCCGGCGAGAGATAGGCAGGTGGGAGAGGGCGTTAATATACAGGGCGCAGAAAGCCTATCTCGTAATTTTCCTTTTGGTGCTTCCCCCATTACGAGAAAATGGAATATTATAGGCATCCCTTGTAGTAAATTTAATGTACTTTCACGTGGTGTAGGGATTTGGTTGATAACATGTATATTTCTCGAGTTGTAGGGCGTGCAAGTGTGCGTTTTTGACGTTTTCGCAGAAGAGCCAAAAATTTGCTCTTTTTCATTGAGTTCTAGTTCCTATACTGCTTGTCAGAAAATCAAACATGAGTAGTGTATTTTGTAGGAAATTGTATCTAATTTAATTTTGCTCTGAATGAACATCTTCGAGAAACGCATAGTTTTCGAGATTTAAGCAAGAAACTGAAAAACGTGCAAAAATTTTGAGGCTTTTTCAGTTTTTCGTTGTGAAGCCGACCTCCTACAAGGCGGCAAAGTTGAAATTCGAATTCAGCGCACCCAGAAACATACAGAGCCGTTGAGAAAAAAACTTTCGGAATTTTGTTACGAAACAGGCTGTCTTGAGCACCAATTGACTGGACTAAATGGTGAGTGTAAGAGGGCATGAACGATAGGGGCGCTACAACTACAGCGTGCAACTTGTAGGAATTTGAGACGGACAGGAGGGAGCACGGGTAGGCAAGTGGTTAAGATGACCGTTGGCCGAAGCGGGAGAGCCGGGTTCGATTCTCGGCCCGACTTACATTTTCACTCGTCGCCATTGTTTCATTTCAATGCCCTAAAGCAGCCACTGTCAATCCTTTCCTTCCTAATCCTTTATCCTTCCTCTCCTTGATCAAAATTCAAATGTTAAAACTTTTGTAAAGCTAATTGGACTTACCCATGGGGTCGTCAGTCCCTAAACTTTCAAACTACTTATGAACTAACTTATACTAAAGACAGCACAAACATCCATACCCGAGGGAGGATTCGAATCTCCGACGCGGGAGGCCGCGCGATCCCCAACGTGGCGCTCCAGACCACTCGGCTACTCCCGCGCGGCTCTCCTTTATCAATAATTTGCAAATGCAATATGGCTGCGAAAGAACGACACCACACCAATATAATAACCTGTTACATTTAGTTCTCCAGCGATGTTCTGCCAGGCTTTGTCCTGCACACTGCGATTGCAGTAGTCTGCACGATTATGATCGTATAATTAGGGATACTTTTATATTATTTCGCAAAACCTTACGTTAAGCTCGAAATCATCTCGCAATTTGAAACTTGTAAATAGACAAACTGCCGGGCACCACCACCACTTGTCCGCGCCGCGCCTGTTCAATCAAAACCGCGTAGAAGATACGGCCTGAGACCTGGCCGTGCCTATGTCACACCGAGAGGCCGCGGCCGCCAGCTGACTGGCTGGCCGCTGAGGCACGCCCACCGCCTCGTAGCGGTCGGCAAGTCAGCTAGCGTTAGCGACCTGTCGCTGTGACGTAGGCACGGCCAACTGTGAGGCCTTGTTTTCTAGGTGCTGTTGGTTCAATTCGCCTACAGCGGCGATAAACTAGCGAGGCGCGAACTGCTAAGTGGCACGTCCCGCCACGCCAGCTATGTGTAAATCGCGCCGCGGTTTGTGTGTGTATTGGGCCTTCCTCATATAGGAGGAACTATTCCGATACGGGATAGATTCACAGATTATTTCAATTTTATCTTAATCAGCTTTTCTCGTCTAACGCGCTTTCGGTATACGAATTTTTGTTTCACACGTTAAAAGAGTTACAATTTGAAAGACGCGCATTGTCACGACACATACTATATGTACCACACTGACGACAATGGAAACATGCGTCACGCAGCGCGGTAGATTGCCCAGTACTCTGTGCTCTGCCGCGCAGTCAGGCTGCCGCCTAGTGCGTTTGCCCCAGAGGTCTGCGCGGATGCGGATATCCGCAGTATTTCTTACTTTGGGGATAAAATTGTGAGCGACGCGGATATCCGCGTGTTATATGCGGATAAAGAGCGAGCTATCTGCCCAGTACGTCTGTCTGAATGTTGGACGAAAACTTCAAGTCTGCGGACATTCTTGGAATCCTTGCAGGGCCCAGGTAGAGCGGACGTCCGTTGTCCTCATCCCCTGGCCACAGCCACAGACAAAAATATACAGACGGGAAACCTCCGTAAGGGCCCGGTCAGGGGTGCGGGGAGGGAGGACCAGAGCATTTCCGTAAGATGTCCCTTGATGGCGCCGAGGTCAGAAGCAGCCCTTTAAACTGGCCTCAGCAGGCGGCAGGTAGCGGCTGTCCCCACCACCGCCACCCCTCAAACGCCGGCACACGGGACACAGCCGTGGACTCGTGGACAGGGTTGCCAACGAGGTCATGATAAAAACCACCAAAGTGACAGTAAAATACCACCAAAAACCACCGACCTTTCCGATGTTCCCATGCAAAAAAACCACTGCCTATTCGTTTGTTCTTGACCAATTGATTTGAAATTTGAACGCAACTATGCATTTTAAAGGAGGAGTTTTTATGTACCTGACTTATCTGTATACACACTAGACAGAAATACAAAAAAATATAGTTTATTCAAAAGCACTTCAGTAAACATGTTATATATAAAAACAAGCCAGCCGCGGTGGCCGAGGGGACTGAGGCGCTTCAGTCACGGTCTGCACGGCCACTATGGTCAGGGGTTCGAATCCCCCCTCGGGCATGGATATTTGTGCCGTCCTTAGTCTTAGTTAGTTCATTAGTAGTTTGTAAGTTTAGGGACTGATGACCCCGTAGTTAAGTCCCATAGACTATACAAACATTTGAATTTTATAAAAACAAACAATAATTACTTTGAGCCATTGCAATGCTTGTCGTGTACAGACAGCAAATTGTGAAATATTTGAACTTGAAAACAGAAAGTAATCCAGTGTGGAAAGGAGGTCAGCGTCAGTCATTCTATTGTCTTTATTTTATGTCAGAAGATCTAGATTTCAGCTATATTCCAATGTAATCACATCTGAGAAAAAAAGAAAGATAACAGTGAAAGTACAGTCACATATTAAGTGTCCGCAATGTTCAGTCACAACAAGAAAAATCTGATAAAGTGCTGTATCAACAAATACATACCATTAACACAATGTCAGTGTGTGAAGCAAGCACAACACTTCCTATCCATGGAGATTGGAGAAGTCGACACAGAACTAACAGCCTACAACAATGAGCAATGAGTCATACCATTGTTAAGATCTTTGAACTCTTAAGAATTTTACATTTTATCCCATAATGTGATACATTTCCTAGTCATTTATCTGTCCATATTCGCCATATTCGTTAATAATTTCAAATTAAAATTATATAACTTCTGCAACATTTATTTTTATTTTTTAGAAAACGATTTTATTAAAATCCACCAACTTTCCCACCTCCCACTGACTCAAATTTTTTCCCACCGTCGGCTTTAAAAAACCACCAGATTCAGTGGTAAATCACTGACGTTGGCAACCCTGCTCGTGGAAGGCGGCACATGCTCTCCCCTCAGCCTCCCCTCCACGCTACCCTGTGTTTTGCGAGAGGCACCCTCAGAAGCGCCTCTAGTGTCGTCTACCGGTACTAAGCCAGGGAACGTCTGACATCTGCTGGCATCGTACGGAACTTCGAGGGGAGCGTAGGACAAAATACAGTGACATTTCTTTTTTAAAATAAACAAGACATCAGTGGATATTATATCGTGTAAAGTGAAAAGAGGTGCTTTGACATTAGTGTATGAAAGCAAATTGTAATCGTGAATTTGGAAAAAAATTTGAATACGAATTTCAAATGTTCAAATGTCTGTAAATCTATCGGACCAAACTGCGTGGTCATCAGTCCGTAGCTTACAAACTACTTAAACCTAGGTAAACTAACCTACGGACAAACACACACACCCATGCCCCAGGGAGGACTCGAACCTCCACGGCGAGCAACCGCGCGCTCCGCAGCGAGACGCTTTAGACCGCTCGGCTACTCCACCGCGGCAATACGAATTTGATGGCACGGAAAAGATCAACGATACAGTGACCTGTTTTGCGTGTAGAAAACTATATTCTTATACTGGACACAAAAGTAGAACTTCAAATTTGCTGAAACATTCATGTGAGACAAGACAAAGTAGCATAATTACTTGTTTATTACCCATACATCGATTGTTACGTCAAAGCAGGAATACGTGCACCAAATTTGGTTAAAATCGGTCCAGTGCTTTATCAAGAGATTTGCAACATTTTCTCGTGTTGCAGCAGTTACGGCGCATTTTATTGTTTATTATGTCATAATTCCTGAACTGTGTCTTACAGTCATTTAATTATGTTGTCGCGAAAGTGCAAGCAATATGCTGTCAAAGTTTCATCGCAACCAAATGAACGGTACAGCCGCGCATAAAATAAGAAAAAACATACAAACGAACATTCATGTTTATGTATTAGATAAATGGTGACAGAAATAATAAAGACTGACAATAGCATTTCATAGCAACTTTTATAATCAGATACGGTGTATAGTGAAAGTCGTATTTAGAAAGTTACACAATGTTAAAGTGCCGCGGATGCAGATGTGGTTGCGGATATGGGTCTTGCGGATGTGGTGCGGATGCAGATAACACTTTTCTTATCCGAGCAAACATGTAGTTTGCCCCCATTCGATGTCAGTATTTGGCAAGCGTCTTGTCCCGCCGCACCGCGGTTCCAATCAGAGCGGCCTTTATAAGGCTAGGCGTAAATTAGGACACGTATAGCTCATGTGAAGTGAAATAGACTGCACACGTGGCGTGGGAAAGCAACGCATTTGTAACACATATGAGGCGCTCAGAGTACAAGTGGTATGTAGGAACACTTTACGGCTTATCCTAGAAGGTAGATTAAGAAAAGGCAAGCCTACATATCTAGTTTTTGTAGATTTGGAGAAGGCTTTTGACAATGTTGATTGGAATAAACACTTTCAAGTTCTGAAGCAAGCAGGAGTAAAATATAGGAAGCGCAAGGTTATTTACAACTTGTACAAAAACCAGACAGCTGTTGTCAGAGTTGAAGGGCATGAAAGGGATGCAGTGGTTGGAAAGGGAGTAAGACAGGCTACAACCCTTTCTCCAATGTTATTCAATTTGTACATTGAGCAAGCCATAAAGGAAAGCAAGGAGAAATTTGGAGAAGGAATTAAAGTTCAGGGTGAAGAATTAAAAACATTGCGTTTTGCCGACGACATTGTAATTCTGTCAGATACAGCAAAGGATCCTGGAAGAGCAATTGAACGGAATTGACAGTGTGCTGAAAGGTGCATGTAAGATGAACATTAATAAGAGCAAAACTAGGGTAATGGAGTGCAGTGTAAGAAAATCAGGCTATGCTGAAGGAATTAGATTAGGTAACGAAACAATAAAGGAGGTAGATTAGTTTTGTTACTTGGGCAGTAAAATAACAAATGGCCGGCCGCGGTGGCCGAGGAGACTGAGGCGCTCCAGTCACGATCTGCACGGCCACTACGGTCGGGGGTTCGAATCCCCCCTCGGGCATGGATATTTGTGCCGTCCTAGTTCGTAAGTAGTTTGTAAGTTTAGGGACTGATGACCCCGTAGTTAAGTCCCATAAGCTTAACAAACATTTGAACATTTTTGAATAACAAATGATGGTCGCAGTGCAGAGGATATAAAATGCAGAATGGCAATGGGTAGAAAAGCGTTCTTTAAAATGAGAAATTGTTAACATCGAAAATTGATTTAAGCGTAAGGAAGTCCTTTCTGAAGGCATTTGTGTGGAGTGTTGCCTTGTATGGAAGTGAAACATGGACGATAAACAGTGCGGACAGGAAGAGGATTGAGGCTTTTGAAATATGGTTCTACAGAAGAATGCTGAAGATTAGGTGGGTAGATCGCGTAACTAATGAGGAGGTACTGAACAGAATTGGGGAGAAAAGAAATTTCTGGCATACCTTGACTAAAAGAAGGGATCGATTGGTAGAACACATTCTTAGACATCAAGGAATTGTGATTTTAGCGTTGGAGGTAAGTGTATGGGTTAGACCAAGAGATGGATACAGTAAGCAGATTCTGACATATGTAGGTTGCCGTTCTTATGTGGATATGAAGAGGCTTGCGCAGGGTAGGATATTGTGGAGAGCTTCATCAGACCTGTCTCCGGACTGTAGACCAGAACAACAACATCAACAGCAAAGATATAGGGGAATAATAAATTCAGCATAAACAACATAAACGTAAATTTATTTTGAAACAGGACATTGCACTTCATGTTGTCCATGCAAAATCAAGTACGTACCATAACTGTTGGCGACGGTAACAATTTTGCAAACGAAACATTTGGACTCGCTTCAGTTGTCCCCTGAAAATAATCGCATAGACATTATTGAACAACATAACTTTACCATTTCTTTTATCTCCAAATCAGTTTTTGTTTACACTATATTACTTTAACGTAGTTACACCTAAAAACATTCATCATTGTCTTTTAGAATCACCGTCATTATCAACAACCTGTGCTTGACGTGTGTTTTTAATACATGGGATATGTTTGAAAGAACGGTGGTGAATGGGAGGAACAAAGGAACCAAATCCAACACATTCTTCTTCTTTGCGGCTGTAACTACACGTCGCTGCTTGTAGAGACTGCCTTGTTCTGGTAGCTGTTAGGTTTCAGAAGGAATCAAATAATTTCCTAGACTGATCCTCAGTGATTCGTGAAGAACCTTTTGTAGCGACAGGGGTACATTCTGTAGGTAAAAACTTTTCCTTTCACTAGGTTTTCTTTTATGCTTCTATACTCTTGTCCAGTATTTCGGAGAAGTTTCCTTTTGCTTTTCTCCCAGGTCTCCACATGTCTTATATGTTTTCTTCCTCTGCTTTAACGGTGACGTTCTTTACGATCCCCTTTCGGAGCCCTATGACAAAAAATATAATAGAACTAGCTGTTACAAAGCACCGAAAGTAAAATTAGTGCCGGCTGCGGTGGCCGAGGTGACTGACTTCAGTCACTGTCAGCACGGCCACTACGGTCGGTTCGAATCCCCCCCTCGTGCATGGATATTTGTGCCGTCTTTAGTCTTAGCTAGTTCATAAGTAGTTTGTAAGCTTAGGGACTGATGACCCCGTAGTTAAGTCCCATAAGTTGTACAAACATTTGAACATTTTTTGGTAAAATTAGTAAAACGTCAATGAATTCTATTTCATTAGATGTTTCATAACAGGTTATTTTACTGTGAACCATATATACAAATAGTATACGTAATGAAAACGTGTTTTGTTTCTCAGTACGTTCTATAATAAATTATTTTACCTTCAGTTTCCTCTGAACATCCTTCTCTGTCCATGGTAATGACTATTTCGTGTAACAGAACTTTGAAACACAGCATGCAGCGTGGGCGTGCTGCAGTTGTCCTCTGAAATAATAAATAGTTGCCAAGTGAATTTCTGCCATCTGGCAACAACCAGTTCAACCACGGATTTCATTCACTGGTCGTCCGAAGAGTACCCTTAATTCAGAATGCAATACGCCTCGTATCACGAAAAAAACTTTTTGTAGACTTATACTACTTGTACTCACATGACGCGAGTGCCCTCAAGCACAACTGACACAGAGACAGTATGAAATACTTCTCAGCCATATTACGAAACTTTTCGGTGAAAAAATTTGGTTTTTCCACATGTTACAGTTTGATATTTTCGCTCGATAAAGCGCCGAATTTATTTTCGTTATTATTTAGAGTTGGTGTGCAGCATCAAATTAAGTAGGCCTAAAGTATTACACGGAATTTTATAAACAGTGTGCTGAGGTTGAGACACTTTGCAATAGACTTCCTGTATCGTTGATTTTAGCTCATAGGTTGCTGTGTATAAAATGTATTCGAGATTCCGAACTTTTATTTAAAAAGACATGTCAATTCGTTCTCGATATTTTGGTTGTTTATCAGACGGATTGTAATTCTGTCAGAGACAGCAAATGACCTGGAAGAGCAGTTGAATGGAATGGACAGTGTGTTGAAGAGAGCGTATAAAATGAACATTAACAAGAGCAAAACAAAAATAATGGAATGCGGTCTTAGAAAATCAGGCGATGCTGAAGGAATTAGATTAGGTAACGAAACAATGAAGGTGGTAGATGAGTTTTGTTACTTGGGTAGTAAAATAACATGCGATGGTCGCAGTACAGAGGACATAAAATGCAGAATGGCAATGGGAAGAAAAGCATTTTTGAAAAAGAGAAATTTGCTAACATAGAATATTAATTTAAGGGTAAGGAAGTTTTTTCTGAAGGCATTTGTGTGGAGTGTTGCGTTGTACGGGAGTGAAACATGGACGATAAGCAACGCGGACAGGAAAAGAATAGAGGCTTTTGAAATGTGGTGCTACAGAAGAATGCTGAAGATTAGGTGGGTAGATCGCATAACTAATGAAGAGGTACTGAACAGAATTGGTGAGAAAAGGAATTTTTGGCATACCCTGACTAAAAGAAGGGATCGCTTGGTAGGACACATTCTTAGACATCGGGGAATCGTAAATTTAGCATTGGAGGGAAGTTTGTGGGGTAAAAATCGCAGATGGAGACCAAGAGACGCGTATAGTAAGCAGATTCAAGTGGATGTGGGTTGCCGTTCTTATGAGGAGATGAAAAGGCTTGCTCAGGATAGGGTAGGGTGGAGAGCTGCATCAAATCAGTCTCCGGTCTGAAGACCATAACAACAACAACATCAGACGGATTCAAAATTCAAATGTTTGTATAGTCTATGGGACTTAACTACGGGGTCATCAGTCCCTAAACTTACAAAGTACTTATAAACTAACTTATACTAAAGACAACACAAACATCCATGTTCGAGGGAGGATTTGAACCTTCGAAGCCGAACGGCCTCGCACATCGAAGCATAGCGCCTCAATGCGCTCGGCCACTCCGTCGCGGCTCTGGAAAAGTCTGCCAGTCTTGGGCATTTTGTGTCTGTTTAATTTTTTTCCTTCTGCAACAATGATCGGTTCTGTTTTGTGTATAACGGCGAGTTAGGGCCCTCTTTTTTAATTTATTTGTTATTAATATCTCAGTTTTTGTTCATATCATTTCTTTGCATTTAAGCTGCACGTTATCTAAACCCACATTGTTAATTTCGAAAGACTGAAACGAATTTATATCCGCTTTTTTGAAAAAATATATTTTCGTTCACTTTTTATGGATTTCAGAATGTTTATATCCGGCCTCGCTTCGAAAACTGTTCACTATTCCCTGTATCTGTTTTGAAAATGTAATGATACATACACTTAGGTCTTGTTTTACGTGTAATTTCCCTCCTTTGGTTCTGCTATCGCGTTACTTTCGTTCTCTCAGTTAAAATGTCAGTAATGGCAAACACAGCGTTTTGCATCTAAATGCACAGCTTTTTAAATAATCGTTTCGCGAAGCATGGTTTCAACGTCCTGAGGGTTCTAGGTCGAAGGTATTCCTTCAACGTTTTTTCAAGGCCGTTAAGAATAATTCACCTTTCTATTTTTAAAACAGACTTACATTAATATCTCGTTGAACCTTGGATAAGAATATTAACCTAACCATGTAACGCAGGCCACGGTGGCCGAGGAGACTAAGGCGCTCCAGTCACGGTCTGCACGGCCACTACGGTCGGGGGTTCGAATCCCCCCTCGGGCATGGATATTTGTGCCGTCCTAGTTCGTAAGTAGTTCATAAGTAGTTTGTAAGTTTAGGGACTGATGACCCCGTAATTAAGTCCCATAGACTATACAAACATTTGAACATTTTAACCATGTAACAAAAGTGTACGTGACCCACTTCGAACTGTCGTTTGTTCAAGCCGTAAATACTTCCTTAGCCTATGCTTCCAGCACTGCTATAGGTTTCACGAATACACGCCATTTTGTAATAAATTTTCCTGACGCATTTTTGACTATATGTCGTGGTATGCTGGAACTGAATTGCCCATTGATTTTTCCTCTTATAGTTTCTGATATTGCACAGTCTACTGTAATATATAATTTTTACGAGCCAAAAGTTTACACACCAACTTAATGAGTAGGTTACTAGGTTATATTCTACACTGAACACTCGATATCAAACAGCATTAAAAAAAAACAATAGTAAACGCTAATTCTTCAAGAGTTTATTTTCTCGTGATCTCATGGTGATTTAAAAACCGTAGGGAATGATAACCACAGTAGTTAAGTCACATAGATTTACAAACATTTGAATTACTGAGTCCGAAATGCAGTTCTAAAGCAAAGTCAAAGATAAAAGAAACTGCTATGTTTGGTTGTGTGGACATCTTCCGCAGCGACTGTTAAAATTGACTTGCGCTGACTGCAATTAAGGCATTTATTTTACACCAGACGCGTTTTGCTTTTTATTTTAAAACCATCTTCTGTAGTCTGTAAATGATTAAAAAGTTCGTTCACTTTGTTATATATTAAAAACAGTTTTTTTAAACTTTGTGTTTTTAAATTGATATCCAGTCTACTCACGGTGTCATTGTCTCTTCTTTACATCCCATGCTGTTTCTCCGTCTAGTTGGCTGGAGTGGGTTGGTTCCTGACTTGGCTGTGTACGGCACTTGTCGCCCGTTTATGTGTCCACGCAACCATAAAACACACATCAGAAACCAAACAACTCCAGCCAACAAGACGTAGAAACAGCAGTGAGATGTAAAGAAGAGACAACACCGTTACTAGACTGAACATCAGTTTAAAAACACATATGCCTAACGTGCACAAAGTTTAAAAAAACTGTTTTTAATCTATATATATATACAAGCCAAATTGTACAAACTTTTGTATTAGATTAGATTAATACTTGTTCCATAGATCATGAATACGACACTTCGTAATGATGAGGAACGTGTCAGGTTAATGAAGGGTGTCTATACAAGACGTTACATTACACAAAATATTGCATGACACTTTTTTTTCTTTTTTACAGACCGCAGAAGATGCTTTTAAAATAAAAAGCGAAACGCGTCTGGTGTGAAATAAATGTCTTAATTGGAGTCATCCCAAGACGGATTACCTCTTGTTGTTGTTATGGTCTTCTTATGGTTTGATGCAGCTCTCCACAATACCCCATCCTGAGCAAGCCTTTTCATCTTCTCGTAAGAACGACAACCCACATCCACTTGAATCTGTTTACTATACGCGTCTCTTGGACTCCCTCTGCGATTTTTACCCCACACACTTCCCTCCAATGCTAAATTTACGAGATCCTCGATGATTACCTCTTATAGGCAATTAAAAAAAACTGAAATATCGCTAATGCTGGAAACATGATATTGTTCAGAAACTGAACGCGAGTCTTAATTCACATGACACCCAGTTAACCATAAATAACAGAATTTACAACAAATAACTGACATAATGCTAGCTTTGGGTGTACTTTTACTGGGTAACTACAGCATTATTTTTTGCAATAAGAATCTATTTACTTATTTTGGATAAATCTTAGACTACAAATAACTATGCAACTCATACGATGAAAAAAAGAAAGAATAGTAAGTTACGAAAATAACATGTATGAACACACTGATTTCGAAAAGTACTATTTTACTCGTAAAAGTTATTTTTTGCGTAATTTGAAGTATGCATCCGCAACTGTACTCTTAAAGTTATCAGTTACTTTTAATATCTTTCTGAGTTAAGGAGACATGCTCGTAATGATCAAAAATTTGAGAAAAACGTTGCTCTGTAGAAAAGAGCATTTGATGCCGATTACAAAATTGTATATTTTAAGGGCGTATTAATTCCTTGTTCGTTCTTAAATGTATCGTAGTTTTAACGTAATGTTCCGTAAGTATTGCGCGCGTCAGACCGTTTGAATGCGACGGAGTATCTCGTGTATTCTTTTATTTCTTCCGTTTTTCCGTTGTTCGTTGTAATCTGGGAAATAGAAATCTACTGAGGAGGTCTATTTAGTCTGACTCAGTACCCAAAATTGTCAACATCTGCGTAATAGGAGCGAATACGCAAAACCCTATTTGTTTGGCTGACAGTATTGAAGACTGGTGTTATGGATTCAATAACAGTATGCAGCGATTTTGTAGTTTCTATGATTTATGCTATGAAAAAATCGGATATCCTGACTGGAAGGAATAAGATTTCAATTGTAACTGCTGTTGATAGGTGACGAATAAACCGAAGCAGAGAAACAGCAGGAGCTGCCAACAACAATACACGTTCAGAGGCGTTTTCTTCTTCTTCTTCTTCTTCTTCTTCTCTCTCTCTCTCTCTCTCTCTCTCTCTCTCTCTCTCTCTCTCTTATATATATATATATATATATATATATATATATATATATAGAAAATTTCCTTAACCAATATTAAATATTTTGATGGTTCTGTCAGATTCTCAGTTTGACAACAAAGCTCAGTTTGAAGAATGAGTAACTGATACTACAAACATTGCTGAAGTGCTGTTTGATATCCAAGAAATTAAATAAAACTTTGTTTATGCTTCGTGATAGTTGAGCACATCACGTTATATTTTCGTGTGGTTTATTCGGTTATGTTATACACTTTAGTTAACTAGAAAGTTAGTGCACGCGACACTTAAAGGGAAATTAAGAAACATGTGCCTCACGTTATTTTCTTGTTTGACAACATTTATCGCACATACGTGATAGAAAAGTTAAATTTAATTTCGGTACATGTAATTGTGAAACCTGTCTAACAAAATAAAGTAGTTAAAAATGTTAGCCCCCAGGGAGAATCGAACTCCCGACCCCTGGTTTACAAGACCAGTGCTCTAACCGCTGAGCTATGGAGGCGGCCACAATGCATGGTGCTATGTTGCGGAGTTTTCATCTACCAACCACACAAGCCATACAACTTTTTATTATTTTACGTCTCATATTTTTCAATTTATCATTCGTGAAGTGATTTACTGACTTTTTTGAATTTTCCCAAGGATGAATTACGCATTACTTATGCGATCTCGCTTCAAAATTCTTACTCCTTGCAGAAGAGAATCGTAGTGTAGATTGTAAGGGTGGAACATTTTCATTTTCCATTGTTTTCTTTTGAACTTTTATAAAGGAGGTGTTGTTATACCAGAAATCGAAGCTAACAGCATAACTGTCGAGTGTCTTAGAAACACAATATGTATTGAAAGAGAGTTTTGCAGCAAGTTTAATACAAACATGTCTATGAAGGTGAAGCTTTTCTTACTGCTTTCCATATATGGCTATGACGTTGTTTATTTATTTAACTTTATATTTGATGTTACTTTTAAGCGCTTTCCATAAATGTTCATTTTGATAAGTAACTTGAATAGAACTACAAAAGCTGCGACTCCCCACCCTCAGTACATAATCCGTGAAATTAAATTTTTGCAATAGAAAAAAAAAAAAAAACACAGATTTAGTACATTTTATGATGTTGTAATAGTTCATAAAAATATAGTATTATTGAAAAATATTACTTCAGTTAACTATATTGACACAGATATCGGACATAACAAATTAATTGCGTCAATGTAATAGAACAAATTCCATGTTACAACAACATAAAAAAAAAAAAAGAAACGCTGCTGCTGTACATCGGTTTTACTACGATGTATAACGTAAAACAGATGTTGTTTGTTCCTTATATATCATTATAAGTGCATAAATTACTAATGTGAAATAGAAAAGAAAGGCTTATAATTACATAAGAATTGAGAAAATAGCCGTTACAAGATTTTGTCTTTTAATATTACTTAGCCACGTTGAGAGCGAAGCAAACGCAATGAATACCACATTTTACTGGAGTCAGGTCCAGTAGTGCGTTGTATTCTAAAATGACGATAACCAAATTTGGCAGTCTGTTTTCACCCATAATCGACACTGACATTGCCACACGCATTTCGGCATATAGACAAACATCTCTTAACCCATCCTTTGATAAAATCTTCAAAATATCTAAATGGTGGAACTAGACAGCAGGTATTTCGTTAACTAGCTCCGCTGTATAAGCATCTTTATCATATTTAAGACTATAATCAGCTGGTCTTCTTCCATATAACATACAAAGCTTTCAATTGTTTCGTTCAGTGGCGGGAAATCGTATAATACAAGAGGCAGTGTTCCGTATTGTGTGATCATAAAACTTGTAACACTAATTCTTAAACAATTTCACTTCTCCTATGTCGAGGAAATCGATAAATATAAGTAACTGTCCTGTTGATTTCAGTTCTCGCAGGCCGACCATTGGAGATTTTAGAATGCCGTAGGGAAGTAAAGCTGTGCCCATACCTTGGTTTTACCTATCTAATTTTGCGAATGCGCCTACATGTAAATAGCCCAACTACGCACGTGGAATGCGCATGCTTCATTTCCTAGAACTCGGGATAATCCTTTCCGGAACCAAACCTCTTGGCTATTTAGCAGACATGCTTTTTTGGCTCTTACGTATCTACTTGGGTAGTAGGTATGTTCCGGTTATACTGGTTGGTTGATTATGGCAAATAATGTATATTGACTCCAAAGAAGGCACAAAAATTAATAAATGATTACGGACAGGCCATGTGGAATGGTACTTTTAAACAGTATTAGAATAACAGAGATTTTCTGAGCGTTAAGTGCGCTAATGATAAAAAGTCTGGATAATATTTTCGTAAACAATCAAATACTACCGTGTCACAAAATTGAAAAATGAAGTGGAAGACAATGTTCAAGCCGGCCGCGGTGGCCGAGGTGACTGAGTCGCTCCAGTCACGGTCACCACGGCCACTACGGTCGGGGGTTCGAATCCCCCCTCGGGCATGGATATTTGTGCCGTCCTAGTTCGTAAGTAGTTCATAAGTAGTTTGTGAGTTTAGGGACTGATGACCCCGTAGTTAAGTCCCATAAGCTTAACAAACATTTGAACATTTGACAATGTTCAATTGTTTATTAAACGTAATGGACCAAATTGCTAAGGTCATTGGTCCTTACACTTGCTAACTATATAGATTAACTGAAACTAATTTACGGTAAGGACAACACACACACACACACACACACACACACACACACACACACACACACTCGTGCGCGCGCGCTCACACACAACGGAGGACTCGACCCTCAGGCGTGAGTGGCCGCGCAATCCGTGACATTGGCGCCTTAGACCGCGCACCCATTCCGCGAGACGGAAGACAACAAATTTATGGAACGTATACATGAACTCTCTGGACGGATATTGGTGCGACTTCAAAGAACAACTGAGGAGCCTGCTATCTGAACGAGAGAAATGATAGGCTTTGTATAATTCCTTATCAGTGTTACAAAGTGAAGTTAGAGGCAGCAACGATGCAATTAAAAAAAATAATAATAAAAACTAAGAAAGAAATTAAAAATTAAGATACAAAACGGTATAACACAACTAATGTTCTAATAGATAGATTATGGCGTTTATGATATTCTCGAATATGTCGAGATCGAGTATGTATTGGTAGATAATCTTTCACGATTAAGATTGTTTAAAAATATTAAAAAAAAAAGTAAAATACGAATAATGCATTGAGAGTAAGTTAGCCATAGCTGCGAACCTTCTGCATTTCACAGTTTCAGCTGTAATATAGGGTACCAACTAACGAAATGTTGGTGCCAACCTTTTATTACTGCATTTTCCCAAGGGGGAAATCTGTGACCTGTTGTAATCAGGAAACAAAACTTTGTCGCGGTTTTGTATGTCTCGTATCTGTTAAAAAATGTTCAAATGTTTGTATAGTCTATGGGACTTAACTACGAGGTCATCAGTCCCTAAACTTACAAACTACTTATGAACTACTTACGAACTAGGATGGCACAAATATCCATGCCCAAGGGGGGGATTCGAACCCCCGACCGTAGTGGCCGTGCAGACCGTGACTGGAACGCCTCAGTCTCCTCGGCCACCGTGGCCGGCTCGTATCTGTTATGTGGATAATTTACACACGACTGCTCTTTGAATTTTCACCATAATAAACACAGCACGAACTACTAAGCAGAGATAGGAATCCATAGCAAACTACTTGCGCAGTGTGGACACGACGTGAAATCGTTATTTTCATACATTTCTGTGCATGCGCCATTATTACCCATGCGCACGAGGAAACGCATCGTGTGGACATACTTAAACAGCAACTACTCCACTCTTGGAAACAAGCCAGGTGTGTAGCCGGTAGCTGTAAGAATCACGTGTACTGTTATCAGTTTTTTTTTTTTTTTACTAAACCGCTATCTACGAAAAATACAAGTTGCAAGTTGCTTGCAGGGGCAACAGAAATTTCAGTCTCATTGTTTCGCGTAATTATTGACCCATTTTAAATATGCAACCCGTCAGTAGAAAGGTGGCTCGCACTGCCATACACATACAGGATGTACCTCATTACGTAGTGTTATCCCGCCTCATTTATTATTAGTGTTACACAGGGATGCACAGGGCTTCACAACAAACGTGCTTGCACAGCAGTGTGCGACAGTGCTACCAGCCTCTGAAGCTCAAAAGTCCCATCCAGAAATTCAAAATGTCCCTTTTCAGCGTAAAGTGCCCCAGGGGGGAAAAAAAGAAAAAAAAAGAAAAAGAAAGAGAGAGAGAGCCGACAGCTCCATACCGTGCTGCTTTTCCTGCAGTGGCTGCGACCGAAGAACAAAGAAAAAAAAAAAAAAAAAAAAAACTTGTCCTCCTCCACCTCCCCATTTCCTCCCCCTCCCCATGATCACTTTCTTCCTGCTCGTCTCTTTCTCCCTCTCAACAATTTCCTCACACTCCTCTATCGTCTCTTACAACGCCGTCTAACATAAAACAATGTTCAGTGTTATGTTCAAAATCTTATATCCACGAAATGAGGCCGCGCGACTCTCGTACTATTTGGCCACGATAACTTGACGATACGCGTGGTGGCTGCTGGGAGCTGCAGGAGGCCTGTCTTGCACGGACGGACGGCAGGATCGGCTGCTTGCTGCAGTGCTGGAACCGTTACCCTAACAATGTGTACAGTAATTCTTCGCGTCAAGGAGCATTGTAAGGTTGGCAGCGTATGTAAATAAATGAATATCTTTCAACTGATGCCGATTTTCTCCGCTTGTGGCAGCACCAACAAAAAAGTCAAGTTGTGTTGTTATTGTGGTCTTCAGTCCGGAGACTGGTTTGATGCAGCTCTCCACAATACCCTATCCTGAGCAAGCCTCTTCATCTCCACATAAGAACGGCAACTTACATCTGTCTGAATCTGCTTACTGTATCCATCTCTTGGTCTTCCTCTGCGGTTTTTACCCCACACACTTCCCTCCAACGCTAAATTCACAATTTCTTGATGTCTAAGAATGTGCCCTACCAATCTATCCCTTCTTTTAGTCAAGGTATGCCAGAAATTTCTTTTCTCCCCAATTCTGTTCAGTATCTCCACCCACCTAATCTTCAGCATTCTTCTGTAGCACCATATTTCAAAAGCCTCAATCCTCTTCCTGTCCGCACTGTTTATCGTCCATGTTTCACTCCCATACAAGGCAACACTCGATACAAATGCCTTCAGAAAGGACTTCCTTAGGCTTACATCAATATTCGATGTTAACAAATTTCTCTTTTTCAAGAACGCTTTTCTACCCATTGCCATTCTGCATTTTATATCCTCTGTACTGCGACCATCATTTGTTATTTTACTGCCCAAGTAACAAAACTCATCTACCTCCTTTATTGCTTCGTTACCTAATCTAATTCCTTCAGCATCGCCTGATTTTCTTAGACTGCACTCCATTACCCTAGTTTTGCTCTTGTTAATGTTCATCTTATATGCACCTTTCAGCACACTGTCCATTCCGTTCAATTGTTCTTCCAGGTCCTTTGCTGTATCTGACGTGGCCAAATAGTACCACTTGCGTGCGTCATTTGCGAGTTATTGAGAGAAGCCGCTAATCTCCGAAAGTTCTTCACAGAATGTTTTGAAATTATGACACAACTTACTACTGGAATATGCACATACTTTTAGCATTTATATACCTACATTTTCAATATATGTCGTATATGAATTTATATAACGGGGAAAATTTGATACAAAACATATAAAAGATTATATATAAATAATATTCAAAATTATCGAAATATGTAACTAAGAACCTTCCAATATTAGAAACACACTCCAACAGACAGTATGTATAACTAAAGAAATAATGGACTATGCTTCCACATGCAGGACGATAGACTAGTAATGGAGTTTAGGGTCCACAACTACAATATTTACTAGCGCTCTTGCACTATTACATAATATATTGTAAAATCAGGACTTACATAACATACGTGTTAACTTCTCCTTTCATTACATAAAGTTTTCCCTTTGTAGAAAGATTAGTCCCCAAACACACATTCCTCCCTCTTTTAATTCTCATCACATACTTGAACCTTCAGTGAATACAAGTTCTTATTATTGTGAAGACTGAGATGTTTTTGTTCCAGTTTAAAAGTTGTTCAGTTTATTTCGTTTGTTTGAAACGAAGATCTCACAACATATATGGAATTTAAATTCCCACCTTCAGTTCTTTCGTTTTCTTGTTTTTACATCAGACATGATTGAAAATATTCTTTCAGCTTGAGCATTAGAATGTGGATGTGAAAGAACCAGATAAGGAAGTTTGCTGATATTCTGAAAACACAGCTGATCACGGAAGTCTTTCAATTTCGAGATTTCGGTCCTCATACAGTCGAAGTCCATTTCTGAAAGTTTTTTCTTCCTATTCTCAGGCAAAAGTCGAAGATTTCTCCATTCAGCTGCTAAAGTGTTTATATCAAATCCTCCAAATTTTGATTCAACACACGTTACATCCTTTTTCTGGGTTCTTCCGGTAGCTGTTAACGCAATACTTTGCTCTATGAATTTTAAGTTTTCAAAAAATTCATCTTGTATTGGTAGATGTATCTTCATTTCTTCGCTTGCGGTGATATAGAAATCAAGGCATTTAAGTCTGAATTGCTGAATTCCCTTTTCACATTCTCTTGGCAGAGTTTGTAACAACTGTTCACATTCGGGGCCAAGATACACTGATTCTAAAGGGAAATAATGGCATGGTTGAAGTGTATTAATCTTGTGTATTTCAGTGAGAACAGCAGGATTGACAAAGTTCTAACCAATGTTTTGCAACAGACGCAAAGAATCTTCTGAAAGCTTGTTAATTAATGTTTTCCTCGATTGGAAAAGGGCGTTAAAACTGTTGAGTGAACTAAAACATATTAAAAAAAACATCTAAGCTTTTGTATACGAATTTTCTAATTCATGAAGAATCATTTCTGCAGACTTTAATTTGTATTCAACAGCTGCTAACTTGAAGTAGTCCAAAAACACATCTCAGTTTTCCAGCAGACGAACAACACATGCGTGTAAAACAAGCCATCGTGCACCCGATAATTTAAGCACCTTTTCACGTTCGGCTCCAAGATATTGAAATTCTCGTAAAACAGCGCAGCGCTTTGCGCTGCCAGATATGTAGCGTGCCACGGACCTTAGTAACTCTTCACAGGTTCTAGGAAGCTTCTCACATGTCTTGCTTGCAACTAAAGCAGATGAATGGCATATGCAGTTGCGAACAATCAAATTTGGTACAACATTTCTGAGTTGTTATGACAGAATTGCGGCTTCCCACCAATACAGACGCATTGTCACAAGCCATGCCTATTATATCTGTAACTGGAATAGCCTTCTATTTCAGCATATTCTCCAGAGCAATAAATAGGTTTCTGCGGAGGAGTCTTTGGCATCCAAAGGGATCAATTCCAGATGTTGTGTTTTCACACTACCATGGATTGGCGACACATGTGACTTTTCAAGCTTTCACGGCGGATCTGTTGTAAATACACTTCGCGGGTTTGCCGCCGGATGACATTGTGAATCTCCCACAATATTTCGCCGACACAACTGTTCGATATCTTCAGGTGGTGGTGGCTGTCAGTACTTCAAGGCGCGACTGATGGTAATTGCGCGGCAGCGGCGGTATTTATCAGGGCGTGTACAGAGATTACGCATGCGCAAGAGACCGTTCAGTGTTGGTCGACGGCGGCGCTTCTGGTGCCCCCTGCTGGGAGCCGAGGAGGCGTCTTCCGCGCGTGCGCCGTGGGCAATGATGTGCTGCCGGACTCTCCTGTGGTGGAAATTGGAACTAAGTATCTGCGTTGCGCTGCGATCCTCCGTGTTTCCGATTTTCTCTTTTCTCCTGTTTTGCTTTGATTGCAGCCAATAGTGGATTCCAGGCTGCGCTCATCTGGAAACCTGCATCCCTGTTGATAAGATTATCCGCCGTACGGATGTGTATGGCCTCCTTAAAAATACTGTCCCAGAATGATGATACTGACGATAGAACTTCCGTTTTCTCGTAACACATCCGATGACCTGTGTTCAGGCAGTGCTCTGCTACCGCTGACTTACTGGGTTGTCCTAGGCGTGTGTGGCGTTGGTGTTCAGTACAGCGTTCTTGCACAGTTCGACATGTCTGCCCTATATAAGATTTTCCGCACTGACATGGTATTTTATATACGACACATATTTCACTAAAACACACACATGTTTGCTACCTGATATGTCTGTACTCTCGTCCACCAGAACAGAAAAATTCGCACTGACGTGTTTTACGGCCCACTTTAGATTTGTAGTTTTATAAGTTTTTGCAAATATTTTGGTCCAAAATAATAATCTAAATAATAAAAAATTAATTAATAAGAGTGTCTGGAACCCTTTTAGGGAAAAATATTTTATGTAGTGGTGGATTCCGAACCACCGACCTTCAGCGTCACAGTCCAACGCACTGCCTACTTCGCTAAAGCTAACAATTAGAAATTCAAATGTTTGTAAAGCTTATGGGACTTAACTACGGGGTCATCAGTCCCTAAACTTACAAACTACTTATGAACTACTTACGAACTAGGACGGCACAAATATCCATGCCCGAGGGGGGATTCGAACCCCCGACCGTAGTGGCCGTGCTGACCGTGACTGGAGCGCCTCAGTCACCTCGGCCACCGCGGCCGGCAACAATTAGAAGTTGTGTTCTTTAATCTCATGCTATTGATGGCCGTTGTCAACTGATACTAATGTGGCATTTTTAGACACTAGATTATCATTTATCGTACGAAGAACGACGTGTTTTTGTTAATTTTTCAGTGTGCCATTGCTTTGAAATGACAACGTGTAAGTTACAATAAGAAAATCATCAAATTCGCGAGATGGCGTATGCCAGAGAGAGTTCTGGGCGAGGAATGTCACATGACATCTGCGAACGGCTGCTTTTCGTTAATTCAATGGAGGGTGTCAAAACTCCGTTATTTTTGCCAGTATCTCTCAAACGATATGAGATATGAAAAAAAAAAAAAAAAAAAAAAAAAAAAAACCACAAGGGAGTAAAGTTGTAGAGAATTTTCGCCTCTACAAATTCGGTTATTCAATTTTCGCGTCAGATGAACGGTTTATTTGCAATTAAAATTACATTACAAACGGCTTTTTTGGTATTACTACCGTATTGTGTGTCCGAAAAATTTGAAAAAGGTAGGTTCTGGTCTCTAGCGGCCTACAATTATGTCTGTAAAATTTGGTGCAGATCGGTTGAACGGTTCGTCTTCAAAACAGGGAACACGTTACGGACAGACAGACAGATATCCCAAAATCGCCGTTATTTTTGCAAATATCTCTGATACGATACGAGATATGAGAAAAACATAAGAGAGCAAAGTTGTAGAGAATTTTCTCCTTTACCATTTCGGTTATTCAAGTTTCGTGTCAGATGAATGGTTAAGCCGTTATTTTAATTTAAATTTCGAGCTGTCAATTAGTGTTACTACCGTAACCTAAAGTGGGCCAATTTAATGTCCTTTAGTAACTGAACCGTCTTAGCAGATTCCACCTTTGCAACAACCATTTTTCACAATATTGGTACACTTTGTACAACCTTGAGCCACCTGTGAAGCAATTCTGGAGTCAGGGAAAACATCTTTTAACACTGGAACTAGATGGTCCACTGTTGAAAACGCAACATTATGCTCTGCGAAAAAAGCTGCCAATTTTATTTCAGCTGTCTTCACTTGTACTGCATGCTTGGTTTCATGGCTCTTTTTCGAAAAACAGTCAGCAACAGATCTGCAACTTTGTATAGTTTACACGTTTTTGGTGTGTCTGACTCGAGAAGCATGTTTTTCGAGTTCGCTTTTACCACAAGTAACAATCACATTACACGCTTTACACCGTGCCTTTGTGTTGTCACCTTCAACGGCCTCCAACCCAGTGTTGCCAACTATCAGTCAGAGAAAATGGCAAAACAGTCCAACAAAAATGGCCAAAAATGGCTAAATTATAATTTATATGCTTTATGCATAAAAATTAAAGTGTGAAAAACACTCACCTAGCAAAAATAAATATCATCGACCTCATCCTCATTTTCTTTGCTACTGCTGCTGCAGATTTCACTGGTCTCCCTCATATATGTAGCATTCGTACCAACAAGCTTCAGTATTTCTTCTGGGATTTCATGTGAAAAACACTTATGTTCGCGGCTCAATCCATACCTTACACTCAGAATAGTAGAGAGTGTATTCGTTTTAAGTCTGTTTCTAAAAATTCTCTCGACTTTCGAATTGGAGTATGGTAAAGTTAAAACTGAAAATGCGAGTGAGACTAACTCCGCAAAAGGATTTTCTCCTCGTGCATCACTGTACTGACTAACCTCTTGCCAGAATGTAGAAGTCGATGTTTGATTCGTCCATTTTATGTAATTAATGTTTCGCCACTGGTTTTCAATTTTGTCGGCATTTCGCTCAAAACCCATTGCTAATACCAAACCAGTAATAGGCTGTTTCACTGTTTTCAATGTTTCTTTCACACTTAGTAGCGATATTTGTTGGAGTACTTTAAAGTAGCCTATTCTGAAGCTCATGATCCAGCTTTTTTGTGAAACTGACACATCCGTCACGTAAATATAATTAACTATCTCAGTCACAAAACACTGGTACAGCACACGGTATTCTTCCAACACTCAATGTTAACACACGTTAAAAAAGAGACACTTCACACTACACTGTTGTAACTCGTACAGCGTTTCCAAGCAAGTGCAACTACATAGTGTTGGCAATTGTTTGTATGTTTCAAAACAATGAATCGATATGCGGAACTGTTTCATTGTCTAGAAAGTTCCAGGTATCACTGTTTCGATACAGTGGTGTTTCATATGTCGTACTTTGGAGGAACGTTAAAAATAATAAATCAATAAATACATTTCTATTCATAATAAAAACTTCAAAGTTTTGCATTTTTGTTGTAAAAATTATCGAATAATAAAAATGGCTAGAAATGGCTATATATCGCCAAAATGGCTAGGAATGCTAGCAGTAGCTTTTTTTTTCAAAAACAGTGGCTAGACGCCACTTCAAAATGGCCAGATCTAGCCATAAAATGGCTAAGTTGGCATCTCTGCTCCAACCACCCTTTAAAACTGTCAATTTGAAGCCAAGAGTCTTGGAAAGTTTTAGTATTTTTTCCTTGATCTAATTCACTGCACACGGGTTTCGATTTCTTTGCACTCGAAGGACCGTAGTCTGACATTGTATAATGTGAAAAACAAGCCACTCAGAGAAATTATTATTTAATAAGATGAAGATTCGCATACAAGAGTCAGAGTCCAAGCGACAACCACCAACAGATAACAATACTGAACGGAGAAAATCATAACCACTCAGACAACAACAACAACAACAACAACAACGACGAGTTACATTACAACAAAGAAAAAAAAAAGGGAAGTCGTTTGCTTAACGTCTATTGTTGCTCTTTGCTGGGGGGAGCGAAGTAGTGGGGGGGGGGGGAGGGGGGGCACACTGTTACTTTGAGTCATTGCTATTGGCAGCTCAGTAGCGTCGTTTCGTTGCTTAGCGATTGCAGGTAGCCAGCCAATGAGGGACGGAGTTTGTAGATTGCGGATCTAATTGATCAGAAAAAATCCCCTACTACTCGGCACACTGAAACGTCTCTCACAAAGTAATTTTAGACTGAGTATAACTTTCATTCAGTGATGCATTGTTTATGCGGTGATTCGACAATGTTTCATACGTGTCTCTCTTTCAAAATAATAAAAATAAAAATTTAAAAAAAAAGTTCAAATGTTTGTCAAGCTTAAGAAACTTCACTGCGGGTTCATCAGTCCCTGAACTTACAAACTACTTACGAACTACCTTATACTAAAGACGACACAAAGATCCTTGCCCGAGGGAGGATTCGAACCCCCCGACCTTAGTGGCCGTGCAGACTGTGACTGGCGAGCCGCAGACCGCTCGGCCACTGCGGCCGGCCCCTCTTTCACAAATAACGCTGCATTCTTAGTTACTGCTACTGAACAATCGGATTGCGGACTGCTGTGTCGTTTTTTCACCTTATTATCGCGGCATGTGCCAATCATACCTACGTGTTGTGTAAGCAAACCACAACAGACGAGCAAAAAAAAAGAGACACAAAAAAGTCCCATATTCATCTCACTTTTTGAAAATACAACATACGTGTGCGATCGTGGAGCAAGGCGACGCTGCGAGCATGTACCCCTCGCCCCCCCCCCCCCCCCTCCCTTTGACTACAGGCATACTGCGGAGAATGGGGGTTGAATGGGAGAACGCAACAGCTGCCGTCGCTTGTTCGTCAGCCCATTTAAATCCGCTGCCACCTGCATGGAGATCACAAAAAATGTTCAAATGTTTGTAAAGTCTATGGGACTTAACTACGGGGTCATCAGTCCCTAAGCTTACAAACTACTTATGAACTAGCTAAGACTAAGGTCGGCACAAATATCCATGCCCGAGGGGGGATTCGAACCCCCGACCGCAGTGGCCGTGCAGACCGTGACTGGAGCGCCTCAGTCTCCTCGGCCACCGCGGCCGGCGTGGAGATCACATACGAATTATTATTGCTATAAATGCAACAAACATAAATTGTACCCATGCCACATTGTTTCATCAGCGCGTACTCCTACATTATTCTTAATTTACATTTTGTACTATTATCCTAAAAGTCGTTACGTTGTGAAAATTTACGGTTTTCTTGCACTTCTCCCCCCCCCCCCCCCCCCCCCCGTTTCTTTCACTATTAACTTAAGTTCGATATCGTTGTTCTTGTGGACTGTAGACACAGCTTACAACTCTGAATACGAATAGACAGCGTTTTTCTCAGGCACGTCGTATTATTTTTCATCGCAGAGAACAATAATTCACAACGATTCATCGAACCAAACACTGGTGTTATAGAGCTCGTGCTAGTGCAGCGATTTCAACTGCAAGCGCTTCAAATGGACAGACCGGAAAACTTTTTCTGGGAGACTACGGCCAGTGTGCAATGCCTCGTGCACTTTACTGGTCTGGATTTATTCGTTCTGCCCACAAAAGTGTGATATGGCTGCCAAATTAATTTAGTACCAAGTATAATACGTGTTGGGTTTCGGGAGTCGTCATGGGAGTCGTCATGATTCGAATGTTCGAATGTTTGTTAAGCTTATGGGACTTATCTGCGGGGTGATCAGTCCCTAAACTTACAAACTACTTATAAACTAACTTATACTAAAGACAACATAAACATACATGCCCGAGGGAGGATTCGAACCCCCGACGGGGAACGGCCTCTGCCGCCGCCATCATATTTCAGACCTTCCACTTCGAAGAAAGTCACAAATCTTCAAATTAGTAGACACGTGTTTGAAAGAAAGATTAGGAGAAGGAGTATCTGGCAAGTATTTACGGGAAACAGGTGTCAGTAAGCTCTATCAAAACCAAAGTAAGTTTTTTTTATTAATTATTTTCCATTTATACGAGAAAATAAAGATGTTACAACAAGTTTGATTAACAAAGTATAGGGCATCATTACTAAGGTGTGTAATTAGATGCCGGGTGATCAAAAAGTCAGTATAAATTTGAAAACTTAATAAATCACGGAATAACGTAGATAGAGAGGAAAAAATTGACACACATGATTGGAATGACATGGGGTTTTATTAGAACACACACACAAAAAAAAAGTTTAAAAAAATGTCCGACAGATGGCGCTTCATCTGATCAGAAAAGCAATAATTAGCATAACAAATTAAGACAAAGTAAAGACGATGTTCTTTACAGGAAATATGTTCACCATCATTCCTCAACAATAGCTGTAGTCGAGGAATTATGTTCTGAACAGCACTGTAAAGCATGTCCGGAGTTATGGTGAGGCATTGGCGTCGGATGTTGTCTTTCAGCATCCCTAGAAATGTCGGTCGACCACGATACACTTGCGACTTCAGGTAACCCCAAAGGCAATAATCGCACGGACTGAGGTCTGGGGGACCTGGGTGGCCAAGCATGACGAAAGTGGCGGCTGAGCACACGATCATCACCAAATGACGCGCGCAAGAGATCTTTCACGTGTCTAGCAAAACTTTTTTTTTTGTTCTAATGAAACCCATGTCATTCCAAGCATGTACGTCAATTTTTACCTCTCTATCTACATTATTCCGTGATTTATTAAGTTTTCAAATTTATACTGACATTTTGATCACCCGGTATATACTTTACTCATGCAGTATATTTTCTTGATTCCCACCTGTTCCCCTCGGGACAGGCTCCTCTATTTTTCGTTCGCCTTTGCTTGGACCGGGAGGCATTCTTGCTTTCGGTCGCTGCATTTGTGTAGATTCTTCTCCGCTGAGACATGATGCACATTTGCCCAGGGTGCACCATCGGGAGGTGATCTACACATCGCATCCCTTAGTGCAAGGGGATGATGACCACATGGGGCTCTTCAAATGACCCTTAGTGTATGAGCTCGTCCAGACAATGGACCACCTGATGGAGTGCGCCGTGCATGGTTTTAATGGTGAACTCGAGAATATACATAAACTCACAGACACTGCCATTGAATGGCTTAAAACAGTAAGTCTTACTGTATAAAAATTATGTATTATGTAATGCTAATTGTGTCTCATTTTATGTTGTAATCCCTTATTGATATTTCGCCTTGTAAATGACGAACGAATAAACAATGTGTTGTTATGTGTATTTTTCCGGATTGATTCTGACAAGAACGTCATAACAGCGGAAGGTCCATGTAAAGCAGATCTATCAGAACGTTGCAAACATAATGCTCCATTGTGCTCTTATGTCTACAGCGAAATACATTGCTTTAGAACAACCATTCTCCAGCAATGAGACAATCCAAGAAGTTCCTCCTACAATGGATATTCAAAAGGTGACTGTCCAAGAAATGTCTGAAGGTTAAACACTGAAACGAGCGATATACTCGACGGAAAATGAAAAGGAAACTTTTTCTAGGGAAGAGATTTTAGAGAAAATAAGACATTTATTGTGATTTTTCTCGCATACTAAAAGAAGATTGCAAAAATGAAAGTTTTATAACTTCACTTTTTGTGGCGAGAAAAGAAAGTGCCATTCCGCACACTTGAAGGTCTCTCTCACAATTAACCTGACTGCATTCTATTTCACAAGAGCAATTTTCAAAATAAATATTCGTGTTTCTGCTACCAGTAACTTTGTTAGTGTTTAGTCTAACATATCACAAAGAGTTTCGAGCACGTTTTTCTCATCATGCGGCTCCCGTCTGACAATCGTCCACATATTGTTGGACTGAGGCGCTTCAGTCACGGTCTGCACGGCCACTGCGGTCGGGGGTTCGAATCCCCCCTCGGGCATGGATATTTGTGCTGTCCTTAGTCTTAGTTAGTTCATAAGTAGTTTGTAAGTTTAGGGACTGATACCTCCGTAGTTAAGTCCCATAGACTTTACAAACATACATATTGTTGGACTGCCCCGTTTTAGCCGCCTTGCGGAGACATTTTAACCTCCCTGATGTTTTATCGGAAGTTTTAGGTGACGATGCCACAATGGCAAATACCGTTTTACGTTTTATTCGAGCAGGGGGATTTTATCATTCTCTCTAACTGGAGATTTCTTTGTGATACCGAGTGGTTGACTTTTCCTTTTTTATTCTTCTGGTCGGTCAACCACAGACATCGGCTTCTTTGTTGTCAGATGTCCTTGTGTGATCATGTCTTTACGTTTTGTGTCTTGTCCTTTTTTATGATGTTTTATGGGCTCAGTGGGACTCCTCTCTCACTTCGAAATTTTAACCTCTGGGCGTATCTCTTTCACGTCCATGGAGCTACTTTTGACGCCTAGGGATGGAATGGGGGACTGATGACCATTGTAGTTTAGTCCCCCTTAAACAACCTAACAACAACAACAAGATCTCATCATGCGGTGCTTTTTGTACATACAGAAGTGTTTATGTTACTTATAATTTACTTATTTAACATTCCTGATGATGAGCAGAACATGCTGGAAACTCATTGTGCTATGTTAAACATTAACAAATAAAGTGACTGGTAGCAGAAATACGAATACTTATTTGTTGACACAGTCACGGTTTCGAAACCTAGCCATCGTGGCTACAATTAATTTTCCAAATGCGTTTTAAATAAGTTGAGCAAAGTTTCTGTGTGTCGTACTATCTACTGCATCCTGCAACACTTGAGATTCAGGGGCCATGTGTAATCTTGGTTTATAACGTGGGCTATCAGCTCTCTCGTAGGTGTTCCATTAATGAAACGACTACAAACGCGTTGGAGTCCAGTCCCTGCCGCCCCAATCCACTGCGGGGAACCTGTGCCATCAGATATTATCAGTGTTACAGTGTCAGTACCAATGTTCGTGTTCAGTGTTTCCTGTTTTAAGACTTCAGCAACCGCCGAACAGGCCGAGCATTCTAGTTGCCATGTGCTCTCGTCTTCGTATCCTGTCCTCCACTGAGTATTTTATTCTCCGAAGGTTTTAATGTTCTGTATATGTATCTTTTAATCACCGGGGCCATTTTTAAAATTCAGAATGTGTTTTTTACTGTTTTCCGTGTAATCTTGTCTGTTCTTCAATTTTATCTTCTTTGCAGGGTTTTAAATTCTGCTTTGTTTTCCTCCATTTATGTTTAATACTGTACGTCACATTTTATTATACTACTGGCTGAAGAGCAGCAACGAAGCTGCTGCCAGCCTGTTACCAGCCGGTGGCATTAAAATTACAATGTTGTTGTTGTGGTCTTCAGTCCGGAGACTGGTTTGATGCAGCTCTCCACAATACCCTATCCTGAGCAAGCCTCTTCATCTCCACATAAGAACGGCAACCTACATCTGTATGAATCTGCTTACTGTATCCATCTCTTGGTCTTCCTCTGCGATTTTTACCCCACACACTTCCCTCCAATGGTAAATTCACAATTCCTTGTTGTCTAAGAATGTGTCCTACCAATCTATCCCTTCTTTTAGTCAAGGTATGCCAGAAATTTCTTTTCTCCCCAATTCTGTTCAGTACCTCCTCATTAGTTACGCGATCCACCCACCTAATCTTCAGCATTCTTCTGTAGCACCATATTTCAGAAGCCTCAATCCTCTTCCTGTCTGCATTGTTTATCGTCCATGTCTCACTCCCATACAAGGCAACACTCCATACAAATGCCTTCAGAAAGGACTTCCTTAGGCTTAAATCAATATTCGATGTTAACAATTTCTCATTTTAAAGAACGCTTTTCTACCCATTGCCATTCTGCATTTTATATCCTCTGTACTGCGACCATCATTTGTTATTTTACTGCCCAAGTAACAAAACTCATCTACCTCCTTTATTGCTTCGTTTCCCAATCTAATTCTTTCAGCATCACCTGATTTTCTTACAATGCACTCCATTACCCTAGTTTTGCTCTTGTTAACAATAAAGAAAAAAATGTTGAAGTCCATGGTTTTCCATCAATTGTGCCTCTCCTGAAGGCGATAATCCAATCCTTTCTTCTATTCCCATGCTGTTTTTTGTTTGGAAACGAGAATAATTTCGTTTCAGGAGTACAGTTTTTATATGTAAAACTAGCTGAAAACCCGGCGTTTTTAAATATCTGCCCCTGACATGAAGATGCCAAATCCATTCTGAAATATTGAATAGATTGCCCTGTAATTTATTAAACGTAATAAATAATGCAAGTTCCAATGGAAACTGCAGTCTCTTGAAGGTAGATTTGTGGGATATAATGGGTATTCGTTGGGTGTACTGTGTTTCATTCTGTTCATTTCCTTGTAGCTCTATAGAAGTAAACTGCTTTCGCTTCCAGCCGGATGGAGCAGTTTTTCATGAACGTTACTGTTTACGTGCTCATATCTCATGAACTACGTGTCGGAATGTGATACAATTTAGAAGCTACATTCAACTATATACGTGTATACTGTCTGTAAAATTTTCTGTCGCTACAATTTGTAGTGTTCAAATTATAAATTGTAACGTCATACCGAGAGCCGTAGTTTTACTCCTTAAACAGCGGAAAAGTAGTAAGCGAGAAACGTTTTTCCTTTCGTCATTTTACCATGGTTTCCAGCGAGAAAATGTTTAATAAAGGTTTGAAATTATGTTTAAAGTTTGTTGCAAGTCGCTAAGTACTGTCATTCTCATACAGTGTATTTCGAAAGTCTCGCCGCATTATGTGGCATTTTTTTGCGATTTCTATTGGTTATGACGTAATATCTTTTGAACCATGTGCCGTATGTGATTCTTAATTATGCAGAAATTGTTACCTCACAGTAAGGAATGTGTGTACCAAATTTGGTTGAAATCTGTCCAATGGTTTAGGAGAAAATGAGAAGCATTGTCGCAAAATGCAGCAGTTTTTCGCGCATCTCCTTGTTTATGACGTCATATCTCGTTAACTATATATCGTATGTGATTCTTACACTTACGGAGACCGATTGAAGTTTACGTGTACAAAATTGGAACAAAACTGTAGATTTGTATGCAACACGTACAAACATACGGACACACTGCTTTATATATTAGACTAGCTGAAAACCCGGCGTTGCTCGGGTATTTATTTATTTAGTCCTGCCATTTTTCAGGTATATATTTGTATAAAGGCTGTACGCCTGTAAAATCTCGTGGGAATATAATTAGTAGTAAAGATGTAATAGATTAAAACTTGGTGCGTTTATGTGCTCATATCTCATAAACTACCTGTACACTCAACTATATGCGTGTATACTGTCTGTAAAATTTCCTGCGGCTACAATTTGTAGTGTACAAATTATAAATTGCAACGTCATACCGAATCCCGTAGTTTTACTCAATAAACAGCGGAAAAGTAGTAAGCGAGAAACTTTTTTCCTTTCATCATTTTGCTATGGTTGTCAGCGAGAGAAAGTTTAATAAAAGTTTGAAATTATGTATAAATTTTGTTGCAAGTCGCTAAGTACTCTGATTCTCGTATAGCGTATTTATAAAGTCTCCCCTCATTATGTGGCCGTTTCTTGCAAATCGTGTTGTTTATGACGTCATATCTCGTGAACTATGTATCGTACGTGATTCTTACACTTACGGCGACCGTTCTCATGGAGTGAAGCTTACGTGTACAAAATTTCATAAAGATTGGAACAAAACTGTAGATTTGTATGCAACACGTACAAATATACGGACACTCTGCTTTATATATTGGAAGATTACGCTCAATGATAGAACCATTACTGTTGCTCTTAGCAGAACAACGATCACACTTCTGTTCCATTTGGACTGAAGCATTCGGCCTTTGCTACTGTATAACAATACACGTGGAAATGAGGATATCTATCCTGAGGAAAGTGTCCATAGACTTCCAAAACGTTTTGCTAGTGCTGACATTTGTTTTTCTATTCTCTGTCACATTGCAGCTCAATAATTTTTAGTTGTAAAAAGAGAAAAAGAAGTTTATAAATCTAGGGAACCAAACCGCTAACGTCATCGGTCCCTAAACTATTTCAGCTAAGTTACGCTAAGGACAACACGCACACCCATACCAGAGGGAGGACTCAAAAGGGGCGACCACGCAGTTCGCGACTTGGCACGCCAGATCGCGCCGACATTCCCGCGCGGCTTCTAGTTGTGGTTAAGGACGAGTTTCTTCACTATTTGCTGGAGAGAAGACCAAATTAAAATCACGTTCTCATGCTATCAGATGTTGAAAACGTTGCTCAAAGCCTTTCTTAAGAGAAACTAGAACGTGCGTAGCGTTCAAGGTCTTTAACAACAGCATCGTAATTCGGGGCAGTAGTTTAGGAAAATGAGCTAGATTGCCGTATGATGTCGATGAAAAAAAATTCTTAAAAGAACATAGTGTGTTGTGACAAACCTGTCCCTAAACATCTCTTTCAGTGACAAAGCACAATTCCTCCAATTGAGGGTAGAACCGGGAAGGCATGTTTGGAGTTAAACGACGTCGACGACTTGATATGACTGTTGCAACAGCGAAATCCACCGTTACAACTGATCGTTACGTTTAACGGAGGGCGCGAATGGAACGTTGCACGCCGTGGTGCGTGCGCATTCCCCCTCCATCTGCGCCCCCCCTCCCCCCCCCCCCCCCTGCTGCTGTGACCTTGACCTGCTTGCGAGCATGTGCCCGCGCAGCTGCGGTTTCTCGCGCTCAAAATCAGCCAGCTGCCAAGGCCGGTATTACACTATCCAATTTATTGGAGAAAGATGATTGATGACGTACTGTAGTAGGCCACCTTTGTCCAATCTCGCCGTTCGTCCAATTTCTTTGATTAAATCTAGCGCCTGGCCTTAGATTTGATCAAAGAAAGCGTTCGTCGTCTGTTTCCTGTAGTGAGAAATGTGACCGCTTGGAGCGCTAGCATCACTACAGCCGTTTTACGTCTGTATTCTGCAACGACCTATAGTTTATACAGCACGTTGGTATTCTGTAATGGAAGACAGCTGATGGCTGCTAAGTTTTGTTGTTGTTGGTTTTTAGGGGACTAAACAGCTAGGTCATCAGTCCCTGCTAAGTTTTCTGGGTGTGTTCGTTGGCTACATAATTGATAGAAATGTACGAAGCAGATGAGGCGCTCAGTAATTTACAACTGGAGTACGGTGCAAGAAATAAATTGTGTGTTGATTGGGTAGCTGGGATATGTTACACGTCTTGTCATAGGCGTCCACATCTGCCTCTGGATTTACCGAAGTTGCATTCTAAAAAAAGCGGTCATGGAAGTCTGGAAGAGGAGACGGCAGAGACAGTAACTCGTAGATAAATAAATGTTTTTTGTTCTCGATTCTTGCAGTTTTGTACTCCAGATGCCGCTTTAAAAAGTATTTATCTGCATCGTAAATTTGCATCAAATTGTAGTTGGTGAAACAATAAATCTTGAAAATAAATATCTAAATAAAGATTGTTCCTGATGACAATATACTGTGCCAAACAGTACAGACATTATAATTCCTTTTTAAGTGTTTACACATTTCGTGTTATTTTTGTCAATGCACACTACAGTATCTGAGTGCCTACTGTAAATTGGGATATTATTTTCATCAATGTGCACTGCAGTATTATAGTGGCAGCTGTAAACTAAAGTAGCTTTTTGCTGTTGCAACAAATCGGAGCCTAACGTTAGCTCTGTCTTGAGAATATACCTTTTCTGAGGTGAATTTTCTGCTTTGTAATATCAGCAACACAAAAACCTATTTCATTATCATATATTTAAATGTACTATATCGTCCATTCGCATATAATTTTAATATGACTAAGTGCCTTTATATCCTCGGCTCGCAGTTCACGTTGCAAATTTTGTTGTATGTCGCGGTGATTTCCATGGCTTCTAGTAAATTTTCAATCTTTATGTTCTTGTAAACATGCACCTGCCGAACATAATAATGAGTTACTGTCTGCCAGTCTGTAGAAACTTTGATCAAATACTGGATGATGGTGTAATACCCCCTTTCGGCGTCACGTCAAGGATCTTTGTCAAAGAAATAGAACCAATATTTCATCAAATTTATTTGTCCAATAAATTTGATAGTGTAATACTGGCCTAAGCCCTGGCGTAAGAGCTCTACAATAATGATTATTTTTTGATGATTTTTACTCTTTATACCATTGTACTCCACTCCCATGAACCACAGACATTGCCGAGGTGGGGTGGCTTGCGTGCCTCAACGATACAGATAGCCGTACCGTAGGTGCAACCACAGCGGGTATCTGTGGAGAGGCCAGACAAACGTGTGGTTCCTGAAGAAGGGCAGCAGCCTTTTCAGTAGTTACAGGGGCAACAGTCTGGATGATTGACTGAGCTGGCCTTGTAACATCAGCTAATGTGGCTTTGCCACACAGCTACTGCGAACGGCTGAAAGCAAGGGGAAACTACAGCCGATACCTTTCCCGAGGACATGCAGCTCTACTGTATGAACATATGATGATGGCATCCTCTCGGGTAAAATATTCCGGAGGTAAAATAGTCCCCCATTCGGATCTCCGGGGGGGGGGGGGGACTACTCAGGAGGATGTGATCATCAGGAAAGACAATACTGGCATTCTACGGGTCGGAGCGTGGAATGTTAGATCCCTTAATCGAGTAGGAAAATTAGAAAATTTAAAAAGGGAAATGGACAGGTTGAAGTTAGATATAGTGGGGATTAGTGAAGTTCGGTGGCAGGATGAACAGGATTTCTGGTCAGGTGAGTACAGGATTATAAATACAAAATCAGTTGGGGGTATCACAGGAGTAGGATTGATAATGAATAAGAAAATAGGAATGCGGGTAAACTACTATGACCAGCACAGTGATCGCATTATCATGGTCAAGATAGATACGAAGCCAACACCGACAACAGTAGTACAGGTTTATATGCCAACTAGCTTGGCTGATGATGAGGAAATCGAAGAAATATATGAGGAGCTAAAGGATATTATTCAGACAATTAAGGGAGAGGAAAACTTAATTGTGATGGGAGACTGGAATTCGGTAGTAGGAAAAGGAAGGGAAGGGAAGATAGTAGGTGAATATGGTCTGGGCAAAAGGAATGAAAGAGGAAGCCGCCTGGTAGAATTTTGCACAGAACATAATTTAGTTATAACAAACACCTGGTTCAAGAATCACAAAAGAAGGTTGTATACCTGGAAGAGACCAGGAGACACCGGGAGATACCAGATAGATTTTATAATGGTAAGACATAGATTTCGGAACCAGGTTTTAAACTGTAAAACATACGCAGGGGCAAATATAGACTGACCATAACTTGTTGGTTATGAACTGTAGACTGAAACTGAAGAAACTACAAAAAGGTAGGAAAATAAGGAGATGGGACCTGGATACATTGAAGGAACCTGAGGTTCTTAAGAATTTCAGAGGGAGCTTTAGGCAACAATTGACAGAAACAGGGGAAAATAAAACAGTAGAGGAGGAATGGGTAAAATTGAGAGATGGAACAATGAAAGTAGCAGAGGACAAAATAGGTAGGAAGGCAAGACCTACAAAAAATCCTTGGATATCACAAGAGATACTAAATTTAATCGATGAAAGGAGAAAATATAAAAATGAAGGAAATGAAACAGGCAAAATGGAGTACAGACGACTAAGAAATGAGATTGACAGGAAGTGCAAAGTGGCTAAGCAGTAGTGGCTAGAAGGCAAATGCAAGGATGTAGAAGAATGTATAAATAGGGGAAAAATAGATACAGCCTACAGGAAAATAAAAGAAACATTTGGAGATAAGAAAAACAGCTATATGAATATCCAGGACACTGATGGAAAACCAGTTCTCAGCAAAGAAGGGAAAGCTGAAAGGTGGAAAGAGTATATACAGGGGCTCTACAAAGGAAATGAACTTCGAGACAATATTGTAGGAAGGGAAGAGGATGTAGATGAAAATGAAATAGGTGATACTGTACTGAGAAAAGAATTGGACAGAGCCCTGAAAGACCTAAGTCAAAACAAGGCCCCTGGAGTAGATGATATTCCCTCAGAGCTACTGAAATCTCTGGGAGAACCAGCCATGACATACCTGTTTCACCTGGTGTGTAAGATGTATGAGACAGGCGAAGTACCCTCAGACTTTAAGAAAAATGTTATAATCCCCATTCCAAAGAAAGCAGGTGCAGACAGGTTTGAAAACTACAGAACCATCAGTTTAATAAGTCATGGTTGCAAAATATTAACACGAATTATATACAGAAGGATGGAAAAACTGGTAGAAGCCGACCTCGGGGAAGATCAGTTTGGGTTCAAGAAAAATGTAGGAACACGGGAAGCAATACTCACTTTACGGCTTATCCTAGAAGATAGATTAAGAAAAGGCAAACCTACATTTGTAGCTTTTGTAGATTTGGAGAAGGCTTTTGACAATGTTGATTGGAATAAACTCTTTCAAGTTCTGAAGCAAGCAGGAGTAAAATATAGGGAGCGTAAGGTTATTTACAACTTGCACAAAAACCAGACAGCGGTTGTCAGAGTTGAAGTGCATGAAAGGGATGCAGTGGATGGGAAGGGAGTGAGACAGGGTTGTAGTCTTTCTCCATTGTTATTCAATTTTTACATTGAGCAAGCCATAAAGGAAAGCAAGGAGAAATTTGGTGAAGGAATTAAAGTTCAGAGGGAAGAATTAAAAACATTGCGTTTTGCCGACGACATAGTAATTCTGTCAGATACAGCAAAGGACCTGGAAGAGCAATTGAAAGGAATGGACAGTGTGCTGAAAGG
Organism: Locusta migratoria; assembly: GCA_026315105.1. Taxonomy (NCBI): domain Eukaryota; kingdom Metazoa; phylum Arthropoda; class Insecta; order Orthoptera; family Acrididae; genus Locusta; species Locusta migratoria. Next base: position 636,896,661 of record CM048755.1, on the reverse strand, counting down.
AGCATATAAGATGAACATTAACAAGAGCAAAACTAGGGTAATGGAGTGCAGTGTAAGAAAATCAGGTGATGCTGAAGGAATTAGTTTGGGAAACGAAGCAATAAAGGAGGTAGATGAGTTTTGTTACTTGGGCAGTAAAATAACAAATGATGGTCGCAGTACAGAGGATATAAAATGCAGGATGGCAATGGGTAGAAAAGCGTTCTTGAAAAAGAGAAATTTGTTAACATCGAATATTGATTTAAGCCTAAGGAAGTCCTTTCTGAAGGCATTTGTATGGAGTGTTGCCTTATATGGGAGTGAGACATGGACGATAAACAGTGCGGACAGGAAGAGGATTGAGGCTTTTGAAATATTTTGCTACAGAAGAATGCTAAAGATTAGGTGGGTGGATCGCGTAACTAATGAGGAGGTACTGAACAGAATTGGGGAGAAAAGAAACTTCTGGCATACCTTGACTAAAAGAAGGGATAGATTGGTAGGACACATTCTTAGACAACAAGGAATTGTGAATTTACCATTGGAGGGAAGTGTGTGGGGTAAAAATCGCAGAGGAAGACCAAGAGATGGATACAGTAAGCAGATTCAGACAGATGTAGGTTGCCGTTCTTATGTGGAGATGAAGAGGCTTGCTCAGGATAGGGTATTGTGGAGAGCTGCAACAAACCAGTCTCCGGACTGAAGACCACAACAACAACACCAACACCATTGTACTAGGAAAAAACTCGACGTGGGCATCGAACCCCACATCTCTAACGAAGAGTTAAATGCTGTTTACTCATCAAGAGATATATTCGATTAATAAAAGTCTCGTGATGTAAGGCGTTGCTTCCTGGGACGGGGAGGTATGCCAGCCACGGTTCGAATCTACCCGAAGGATTAACGACATTTGTCGGTGAGGTTTTTAGGCAGTTTTCTACATACCATAATTTGAATACTGGGCCGGTACTGAATTTCTACCTCAGACGCCTCGTGGACATTTAGAAAACTTTTCACATATATAACACAATACGCAGACATTTGGGGTACACTAATTTCTTCCTGGGAGGGGGGGGGAGTGTTATGGGGTGAGGTCAGGAAGGGTATCCGGCCAGGCATATCAAATCCATGGTAACAATACGCGATTAATTTTGTATCCCATCCTCGTCGCCACTTTTGTGTCCCAACTTCGTCGCCGCTTTTGTGTCCCAGCCTCGTCGTAGGTGTCGGTGGCCGAGTGGAATGAGACCGACACGCTGGTGCAGGTACGGAGGGGAGCAGCCAGAAACTATAAACACTCGAGTAAATTAGAAAGATATATATTGCACAGAATGTAACAATACTTAACTTTTACGTAGTACTGCAGAATGTTGATACATAGTTATTAGAGGCCTGCCTAGTGCCTGTACGATAGCAAAGTCTTCACTCGTGCCTATCGGATTACGAAGGTCCTAACTCGTTGCTATCTCAGTCTGAAGTGCCATATCTTTCCGTGGTGGCCACGAGCGGGGTTCCAGCAGGGGGCGCTCGTGGCTGTCGTCGGAAGAACGCCGCGCCGTGCATGCATGGCGGCGCGCGACGAAAGTAGGTGGCGCGCACTTTGTACTTGTGCGACACCACAATTAACGCATGAAGAAATAGGAGAATAAAAGAAACGTTTGATACAGTAGGACGGTAGCACAGTGTTACAGTGTGCCTCACTTGGCACATTCTACTGACGGCGCGTTAATACCCGGATTTTATATCCTTTATTTGAGAATCAGGGCTTTTAGCGACTTCCAACAGACTTTAAATGATTTCAAATATTCACGAAACTTTTTCTCGCCAATACAGTTGTACAAAATGATTGAAGGGAGAATATTTATAGCTTTGTTGTTCATACAGTAACACTTCTGCATCGGACATTACTTTTTAGGTAATACGTTCTTTACCGCCGACTCTATACATAACACAGTTCAAGAGACAGTGTCCACGTACACCACTGTTTGGTCCTGGAAAATGGTATTATTGTACGACAGACAGTTCAGGTACTATGACGCAATAACACTTGCTTCTGGTTCAAAAGGAGTGCAAATTACCCAAGCATGTTTTCATAATAAGAGCATTTGGTGACTCCTACTGTCCTTGAAGTACAATTTCAAACCTTTCCTGAACATGTTCTCGCCTACATGCTTACCTAAAATAATGCACACACTAATTGTAAAATAATCAGCCATTTGCATCTGTTTCACATATTCCTTAAAGAAACGGCAGTTATTGATAATTAATATTAGTGAAAGACGTTTGATTGGTGGCAGCCGTTTGTTTATGATTCTACCGTTATGAAACGACACTAACATAGCATCGTCCAGTTACAGGCGAGGACCAAGGGAATAGCTCGTTGTCGTAAGGTCTTACTGCGGAGTGCGCTGCTGCTCCCCGTCGGAAGTTGGAGTCCTCCCTCGAACATGGGCGTGTGTTGTCCTTAGCATACGTCAGTTCGTAGGTCTAGGCACTGTGACTACTGTGTTTGCTCCCATAGATTTACAAACATTTGAAGTTTGTTCTTTTAACAAGAAGAGCGGTAGGTGACCTCTAGCATCTTCATTCTAAAACCTTGTTTGTTACTTTTATTTTGCGCTGTTTTTCACCCTCTTGCAGCTTCTACCCTCGGTGGTTGTCCAACTCACCAAATCCTCGGTACACCACTGTTCGGTGATACAACTGCAATTTTGATACTGTACCCCACAAACGGCTTCTAATGAAATTGCGTGCTTATGGAATATCTTCCCAATTGTGCGATTGGATTCACGATTTCCTATCAGAAAGGACACAGTTCGTTGTAATTGACGGTAAGTCATCGAGTAAAACAGAAGTGATATCTGGCGTTCCACAGGGAGGCGTTATAGGTCCCCTACTCTTCCTCGTGTTTATAAACGATTTAGGAGACAATCTGAATAGCTCCCTTAGACTGTTCGCGGATGATGCTGTCGTTTATCGGTTAGTGAAGTCAACAGAGGATCAAAAGCAACTGCAAAGCGATTTAGACAAAATTTCTACTTGGTGCGAAAATTGGCAATTGACACTAAATAAAGAAAAGTGTGAAGTAATACACATGACCACTAAAAGAAATCCACTGAACTTCAATTACGCGATAAATCAGTCAAACCTTAAGGTCGTAAATTCTACCAAATACCTAGGAGTTACAATTACGAACAACTTTGACTGGAGAGAACACATAGAAAATATTGTGGGGAAGGCGAATCAAAGGTTACGTTTTATTGGCAGAACGCTTCGAAGATGCACCAGCTCCACCAAAGAGACTGCCTACATCACACTTGTGCGTCCTCTCCTGGAGTACTGTTGCCCCTTGTGGGACCCTCACCAGGTGGGACTGACGGAAGATACTGAGAAGTTTCAGAGAAGGGCAGCTCGTTTTGTTTTATCACGTTACGGGGGGGAAAGCGTCACGGAAATGTTGCACGAATTGGGGTGGAAATCATTAAAAGAAAGACGTTATTCATTGCGGCGTGATCTGTTTGCGAAGTTTCAATCGCCGACTTTTACTTATGAATGTGAAAATATTCTGCTAGCACCCACCTACTTAGGGAGACATGACCATCCCAATAAAATAAATCAGATCGAAAACGGAACGATTTAGGTGTTCTTTCTTCCCGCGCGCTGTTAGAGAATGGAACGGTAGAGAAAAGTTATGAAAGTGGTTAATGAACCCTCTGCCAGGCACATAAATGTGATTTGCAGAGTATCTATGTAGATGTAGAATTGATGATGCTCTAACGCAAGGATTTACTTTACGACATCTGTTCAAAAATTGCGAAACTTTCTCCACGAAATGGTAACAAATCCTCTTTACTTATTGTGTATCGTCCTCTTCGAAATAGTCTCTTCGACAATTGATACACCGTTCCCAACGCCGTTTGCACTTCCCGGAAGCAGTCTTCATATCCTTCTTGCTGTATCGTGTAAAAACCCGACCACGAATTTTATTTTATCTCGTCTCTCGTTGCAAATATTTGTTCTTACAAAGAGGTTTTAACTTAGAAAAATAAAAAAAGGTACGCAGGGGCCAGGTCTGGAGCGTACGAAGGATGAGGCAGTCGCCTTGCTGCGGAGCGCGCCATTGCTGGCCGTCGGAGGTCCTACCTTGGGCATGGGGGTGTGTTTTGTCCACAGGTTAGTTTAAGCCTAGGGACTGATTACCAAAGAAGTTAAATCCCATAGATATACATGTGGCGTCTGTTCCGAGAGAACAGACGTCACTTCTCATCCTGCAGTTGTTATTATTCAACATTCATAGAATATATGACATCAACTGCGATTGGGCAAAGCTGAAAATGTGTACCCAGCCGGGATTCGAACCCGGCTCTCCTGCTTTCTAGGCAGTTGCGCTGACCCCTACACCACTGGGGACACAGTGATCACCGCACCTGCAAGGACTACCTAAACATGCCTCCCGTCAGGTAGTCCTTGCAGGTGCGGTGATCACTGTGTCCCCAGTGGTGTAGGGGTCAGCGCAACTGCCTAGAAAGCAGGAGAGCCGGGTTCGAATCCCGGCTGGGTACACATTTTCAGCTTTGCCCAATCGCAGTTGATGTCATATATTCTATGAATGTTGAATAATAACAACTGCACGATCAGAAGTGACGTCTGTTCTCTCGGAACAGACGCCACATTATATATATATATATATATATATATATATATATATATATATATATAATATGCCGGTGACGGGCAATGATCCTATCGTTAGTGGGGAGGGGTGGGCAAAGTTTGATAGCCCTTACTCTTACGGGAATTAGTTCATAACTACGAGTTTGAGTACTGTGGGCAGGGCGAAGCTGGGAATTTGTATCTGACGGGAGGCGTGCTTAGGTAGTCCTTGCAGGTGCGGTGATCAGTGTCCCCAGTGGTGTAGGGGTCAGCGCAACTGCCTAGAAAGCAGGAGACCCGGGTTCGAATCCCGGCTGGGTACACATTTTCAGCTTTGCCCAATCGCAGTTGATGTCATATATTCTATGAATGTTAAATCCCATAGATTTACAAATATTTGATTTTTTCTTCTGTTTTTTTTTTTTTTTTTTTTTTTCTTCTCGCAAATAGTCATGCACGAACAGGGACGAATGTGTGGTTGCGTTATCGTGAAGCAAGAGCTATGAATTATGACGCCACATTTCAGGCCGTTTCCTTCTCATATTCTGTCGCTGGCGTCGCACCACGTCTCGATATCACCATAACAGCTAGTACCTGCGCCGGGAATTGATGATAAATTAATGCTTCGAAGTGAAAGAAAACTGCAGTATGGCTTTCATATTTGACCTGACCTGAGGAGTTTTTTATTAGTCTCGGAGAAGAGAGCCCGGCTTACGCAGTAATAATCGCAGGCCTCCTATATCACTGGGCGTGACTCTGTAAAGGTGTCGCGGAAAAATGCAAGCGCGTTGCAAAGGTTCAAATGTTTGTTAAGCTTATGGGACTTAACTACATGGTCATCAGTCCCTAAACTTACAAACTACTTATAAACTACCTTATACTAAGGACGGCACAAATATCCATGCCCGAGGGGGGATTCGAACCCCCGACCGTAGTGGCCGTGCAGACCGTGACTGGAGCGCCTCAGTCCCCTCGGCCACCGCGGCCGGCCAAGCGCGTTGCTGCTCGGACTCTGCCACTTCGACGTTCTATTCGATAAAGCACTACATCTACACGGGATACTCTGCAAAACACATTTAAGTGCCTGGCAGGGGGTTCATCGAACCACCTTTATACTATTCACCTCCCATTCCATTCTCGAATAGCGCACGGGAAGGAAGAACATCTGAATCTCTCCGTTCGAGCTCTGATTTCTCGTACTTTATTCTGATGATCATTTCTACCTATATAAATGGGAGTCAACAATATATTTTCGCATTCGGAGGAGATTGTTGGTGATTGGAGTTTCGTAAGTAGACCACGGTGCAGCGATAAGCGCCGTTGTTGTAATGATTCCCATCCCAGATCCTGTATCATTTCCGTAACGCTGTCTCCCCTGTATCGTGACAATACGAAACGAGCTGCCCTTCTATGAACTCTTTCGATGTCCTCCGTCAAATCCACCTGATAAGGAGCCCACACTGGGCAGCAATACTTAAAAAATGGACGGACAAGCGTAGTGTATGCAGTCTCTTTATTAGTTCTGTTGCATCTTTTAAGGGTTCTGCCAATAAAACGCAGTTTCTGGTTCACCTTTCCCACGACATTATCTACGTGTTCTTTCCAGTTTAAGTCTGAAGTAATAGTAATTCCTAGATATTTTGTGGAGTTTACGGCCTTCACGTTTGCTTGATTTATCTTGTAAAAAAGGTTTAACGGATTTCTTTTCGTACTCATGTGGACGACTTCACACTTCGCATTATTTAGAGTCAATCGCCAATTTTTACACCTTAGTGATATCTTGTTTAGATCGTTCTGCAGTTGGTTTTGATCTTCAGATGATTTTACTAGACGGTAAATGACGGCGTCATCTGCAAACAACCTAAGAGAGCTACTTAGATTTTCTCCCAAATCGTTTATGTAAATAAGGAACAGCACAGGACCAACGACACTACCCTGTGGAACGCCCGATATCACTTTTGTGTCCCAGCCTCGTCCCCGCTTTGGTGTCTCGTTTCCGTCGTAGGTGTCGGTGGCGGAGTGGAATGAGACCGACACAGGAATAAAGATAGCACGCTGGTGCAGGTTCGGAGGGGAGCAGCCAGAAACTAGAAACACTAGAGTAAATTAGAACGAGATATATATTGCACAGAATTGATACAATACTTAACTTTTACATAGATCAGTACTGCAGAATGCTGATACATAGTTGAGCTAGAGGCCTGCCTAGTGCCTGTACGATAGCCAAGTCTTCGCTGGTGCCTATCTGATTCCGAAGTGTTGACTGGTTCCTATCTCAGTCCCAAGTGAACGATGTCGTTCAGTGGTGGCCACGAGCGGAGTTCCAGCAAAGGGCGCTCGTGGCTGTTGTCGTAAGAACGCCGCGCCGTGCGTGCATGGCGGCGCGCGGCGAAAGTAGGTGGCGGGCACTTTGTAGTTGTGCGACACCACAATCACCTCTGTTTTAGTAGATGCCTTAGCATCGATTACTACAAACTGTGTCCTCTCTGACAGGAAATTCCCTATCCAGTCGCAAATTTGGGGCGATATACCATACCCCCGCAATTTCATTAAAAACCGTTTGTGAGGTACGGTATCAAAAGCCTTCTGGAAATCAAGAAATACGGAATCAATTTCAGAACCCTTGTCGATAGCAGCCATCACTTCGTGTGAGTAAAGAGCTAGTAACTAACAGTCATACAAGAAAGAAACTTAAGCGTGTGGAGGCCTCACAACCGTATTGCGCACCAATACTCCATTGAGGAGAAATTACGAATGTTCCGGAATTTTTTGAACAGACCTTGTAAAGATGTGATTTCTCGGGATCTAATTTGTCTATGGATTGCAAGTCAGTCAGCCTGGATGTCGTTTTTAGTCAGTTTTCCACATTCACCTGCTATCCTCGTTCCGCCTTAAATACAACCTTCGACAACATAAAAGAAAAGCTTCGCATTTGAACATGAGATTCTACATATAAATTTAAATCTACATATTTACTCCGTAAATCACATTCAAGTGCCTGGCAGAGGGTTTATCGAACCGCTTTCATAATTTTTTTTTCTCCCGTTCCATTCTCTAATAGCGCGTGGAAAAAAGGAACACCTAAATCTTACCGCTTTCGATCTCATTTACTATGATGATCACGTCTTCCTATTAGGAGCAAATAGCTTATAAAGACAATAGCGGTAACTCTTGGCTGAAACCTGCGACAGCGCTCCCGAGCATCCCCTAGAGGCGTGAGTTGTGAACTAAAACTGGGAGTGAACGGCCGATTAACACTGTGAAACTCAGAGCACTTACATTATTCGACGGCGTACTTTTATAAAAGTAGGAAATGGTTGGAAAAGGGAGTGTATGTGCTACATATGGCTATAACAGCTAACTACAAACAAGGATGCACTCCGAAATCTTTCTTCAGGTTCCCGATAAAAGAGAATTCTAAACATTATAGTTTAAGTGGGCTACTATTAGACCTACTGAGATAGTTTAGTTTTAATAATCAGTGTCTTTAACGATTTTATTTACCCCTTTTTTATTAGTTCTTTATAGATATAGGCAGTGTGTTATTTATAAGCGAAGAGCTGACTTTGATAAAATTTTGAGACAGAGGGGCCCAGCATATTTGAATAAAAGCTAGGTATTATGCCCAGACTACTTTGTGATGAAAGATTTCAGACATAAGGGTTTGTAAAGCCAAGGATAAATGCAATTTGTTCATTGCGTGTAGTTTTAAAAAATGGCGATTAATGTATTATAACAACGAAAATGTATAACAGCAAGTTTTATTTGAATTCCTTCATTTAAATCGCAGACGATGCTTTAGAAACGTCAACACAATACCTTCATTGTCCGTTATTTAAATTTAAGCAAAACTTGTATTTTATGAAACACAAGGGTAAACAGCAATTTCTAGCAATGTCTTTCATTTTCGTTGTCATATCCAATGTTGGCTTGATGCAGTGCTTTCCGTTCTGCTGCCTAACTTATCTTAGAAACTGCGTTAATGTATATGGCTAAAACATACGTTCTGTGTGTTAGTTTCAGTCCGAATTCTATCCAAATAAACTGTACACATTATGAAAGGTATTATTAGTTCGTCTGCGCGACTACAATAATTGCGACCGTTTTTCATTAGACGTGTTTCATTTTGTAATGCACAGACTTTTCGAGGGCGCACAATGAGCGGTCGCAACGGCTGTGCCATAAGTAACACATCAGAGCGAAATAAAACTATGATATTCCGACCACAGATTCGAGTTGCCGGTAAAATTACGAACTCCTGGATAGCCTACCAATAACAGACCGGACGAATGCTTAATTAAAAGTAGCGAAATTAAATCAATTAATTTAGGTCGTTTCATTAATCTTCACCAACCAAGGAGCATCACAGAATGATAGCTTACTTGGAGGACAATCGAATGGAAGGGACAGAGTAATTTCTACATTACCCGTTTGGTTAATGTAAAAATCATTCAAAATGGAGAATTTCCCGTAGCCGTTAAATTTAAAAGCAAGCGGAAGCCACGCCGTGGCGAAGGAATACCAGCTTTGTCCCGCACTCCACACAGGTGTCCCAACCTCAGTGTCCGAGACACAGTGCCGCCCGCAAGGGCTAAGCTTCCCCAATGGTTTCTAAACGTTCAAATGTTTGTAAAGCTTATGGGACTTACCTGCGGGGTGATAAGTCCCTGAACTACAAATTAAATATGAACTACCTTATACTAAAGACAGCACAAACATCCATGCCCGAGGGGGATTCGAACCCCTGACGGGGAACGGCCTCGCGCATCGCAGCATAGCGCCTCAATACCCTCGGCCGCTCCGCCGCGGCCCAACGGTTTCTCTCCCCTAAAGGTAAAGCAGTCAACAATCCGAAGATTGGTTTGAACACCACAGTGCTTTACTAGGCATGGTCCTGTTTGGAGGTGGTATGCCGTTGCCTTCCTCCGACATTCGAACTTCGGTGCTACTCAGTATTTTTCACATCAGCAACACTGCCAGAGGTGAAAGAAGTGGAGAGTGACTGATAAAAATCCTAGGACATGGCGGGGATCGAACCCATGACCTTCAGATTTGTAGTCTGGCACTCTACCACTGTGCCCTACCTTGTATAAATAACTAGACTCCCTGACGGCGCTGCTGTCGCAAGGATAATTTGAACCTTGGAACGGCAGCCATACTAGTGGCAAGCGTCATATAAACACCAGTGTCGTTTGTAGATAAATCGAGTTTTATGTAACTACTGCTCTGTATACATTTAATAGGTAATCACATCTATGCTCTTTAACTATTGTAGTGAACACGAAGAACGATGGTGAAGAGCTGTGCAGCGTTTAACTATAAAAATCGATTTAAGAAAGGGACAAGTGTTTCCTTTCACAGGTGAGTGTATACTTTTTTGTATTTTGTGTGTCAGTCTTAATATCCGATAAAATTTGAATTTGGAAACATGTTATTTATATAATAATCGTGCTTTTATTCGCAGGTTTCCTCTCAGTAACAAACAGCTTTTGGCGATGTGGTTAACTGCTGTCAGGAGGCAAGATTTTCAACCTGCAAGCAATCACTATTTGCGTTCGGTACACTTCGAAGAAGGTTGTTTCCTTGCTTGCATGTTACTTGTAGGAAGCTCAAAGATGAAACGGTTCCATCCCTGTTTAATTTTCCGAACCACATACAGCAGAAGGTAAATCCTTTTTGTAGAACTTTATTAAATAAGTGCAAGCGACTGGAGGTTTCAGTAACTGATGCTTTAATTGTATGGTTACAAAGTCTAACGAACTGTAGGTTGTTTGAAATGATTTCGCCAAAGCTCTCAACTGATTTCCTCCTTAAAGTTTTCGTGTACATTGAATTTGTAACATACATAAAACGTGGTAAACACATTCTCAGACATGTGTCAAATTTTCATAACCAGTGGAATAAAAGTGCTTAATAAATACAATGTGTTTGTAAGGTGACAAATACTAGACCTCTCTCTCTCTCTCTCTCTCTCTCTCTCTCTCTCTCTGCGTGTATATGTGTGTGTTCAGTAATGTTGACCAGCAATGTTTCTGTTTCACACAATCATCCCACGAGCAACAACAACGTCATGTGAAGCAGGTAGAGCGACTGTCAAGTGTCGAAGCAGTAGAAGAAATGGTAGACCCACCCACATTAAGTGCTGATAATATTGGTGACCATAACTATGCCTTGCAGAAAAGTCCAAGGGCATTCAAAAGACAGTGCAGTGATTTGTTGGAAAAGAAAAATTGTGTGATTACAAACATAAGAAAGCAGTTGTATGCAAGAAAAGTGAAGTGTGAAAAGCAAGAACAGAAAATTAAGTGTTTAAAAGCATTAGTGACTGATTTAAAAGCAAAAAACCTAATTAACGAGAGAACTGCAGATCTTATTGAAGAGAGTTTTTCAGGTGTGTCTTTGGAGTTATTTAGGAGAATTTTGTGTGGAAAGAACAATGAATATTCTTATCGGATGAAATCATTCTCATAAATTTGTACTTTTATTCCCCATGTGCATATGAATATGTGCGTAACTCCTTAAACTTAGCTTTTCCACATCCCAATACATTGAGATCCTGGTACAACTCTGTAGATGGGAAGCCAAGATTTACAGCTGAAGCATTTGCTGCAATTTCTGAAATTAGTAAAACATAAACGACAATGTTTATGTTTGCTCAACATTCGACGAAATGTCAATCAAGAAAAGGTTAGATTGGGATGAGACACAATTTGTGGGATATGTTGACAGGGGCTTTGGGGTGGCAAATAAAGAATTAGAGGAAGCTAAGGAAGTATTAGTGCTACTTGTTGTAAGTATAAACACTAACTGGAAAATACCAATAGCATATTTTTAGTGAATGGCATGTCATCCGATGATAAGCTTGGTGTGGTGCAGAATCCTCTTAGACTTCTACATGCAGTTAGAGCAAAGTGTGTAGGCCTTACATTTGATGGCCTAAGCACTAACTGGGCTCTTGCATCAAAACTAGGAGCAAAGTTAGATGTTAATAATATGCAACCATATTTTTTACATCCTTGTACTTCAGAAAAAGTATTCATATTTCTAGATGCATGTCATATGTTAACGTTAGTGAGGAATTTATTTTCAGATATGAAACTAATGACTGATGTACATGGGAATTTCATTAGGTGGCAACACATAGTTGCATTAGAAAAATTACAGAGTCAGGAAGGACTGGTTTTGGCTAACCAACTGAAAAGGAACTATGTGGCTTATCACAGACAAAAGATGAAGGTAAAATTAGCAGTCCAAGTGCTTAGCACTTCAGTCTGTACAAGTCTCAGGTACCTAATTCATGACCTACAACTTGATCATTTCAGAGATGCTGAAGGTACAGCAAATGTTTGTGAAATGTTTGATATTTGCAACTGTAAAAGTCCTTTTGCAATAGGTTACAAGTCTGCTTTACGACAGTCAAACTAACCTGTATGTGAATCTTTTCTAACAGAGGCAGAGTCTTATTTATTAGGTTTAAAAGATATTAATGGTAAAGAAATCTGCAAGACACAAAGAAAAAGTCCAATCATAGGATTCATGTGCCTAATTTATAGCATTAGGAGGCTCTTTGTTAATCTTGTTGAGAATTCTTACCTGAAATACCTGTTGTACAAATTCAGCCAAGATCATGTAGAAATGTTTTTCTGTGTGATAAGAGGCAGGTCCACTCCCATGAACCACAGACATTGCCGAGGTGGGGTGGCTTGCGTGCCTCAACGATACAGATAGCCGTACCGTAGGTGCAACCACAGCGGAGGGGTATCTGTGGAGAGGCCAGACAAACGTGTGGTTCCTGAAGAGGGGCAGCAGCCTTTTCAGTAGTTACAGGGGCAACAGTCTGGATGATTGACTGAGCTGGCCTTGTAACATCAGCTAATGTGGCTTTGCCACACAGCTACTGCGAACGGCTGAAAGCAAGGAGAAACTACAGCCGTTACGTTTCCCGAGGACATGCAGCTCTACTGTATGAACATATGATGATGGCATCCTCTCGGGTAAAATATTCCGGAGGTAAAATAGTCCCCCATTCGGATCTCCGGGGGGGGGGGGGACTACCCAGGAGGATGTGATCATCAGGAAAGACAATACTGGCATTCTACGGATCGGAGCGTGGAATGTTAGATCCCTTAATAGAGTAGGAAAATTAGAAAATTTAAAAAAGGGAAATGGATAGGTTGAAGTTAGATATAGTGGGGATTAGTGAAGTTCGGTGGCAGGATGAACAGGATTTCTGGTCAGGTGAGTGCAGGATTATAAATACAAAATCAGTTGGGGGTATCACAGGAGTAGGATTGATAACGAATAAGAAAATAGGAATGCGGGTAAACTACTATGACCAGCACAGTGATCGCATTATCATGGTCAAGATAGATACGAAGCCAACACCGACAACAGTAGTACAGGTTTATATGCCAACTAGCTCTGCTGATGATGAGGAAATCGAAGAAATATATGAGGAGCTAAAGGAAATTATTCAGACATTTAAGGGAGAGGAAAACTTAATTGTTATGGGAGACTGGAATTCGGTAGTAGGACAAGGAAGGGAAGGGGGTAGGTGAATATGGTCTGGGCAAAAGGAATGAAAGAGGAAGTCGCCTGGTAGAATTTTGCACAGAACATAATTTAGTTATAACAAACACCTGGTTTAAGAATCACAAAAGAAGGTTGTATACGTGGAAGAGACCAGGAGACACCGGGAGATACCAGATAGATTTTATAATGGTAAGACATAGATTTCGGAACCAGGTTTTAAACTGTAAAACATACGCAGGGGCAGATATGGACTGACCATAACTTGTTGGTTATGAACTGTAGGCTGAAACTGAAGAAACTAGAAAAAGGTAGGAAAATAAGGAGATGGGACCTGGATAAATTGAAGGAACCTGAGGTTCTTAAGAATTTCAGAGGGAGCTTTAGGCAACTATTGACAGAAACAGGGGAAAATAAAACAGTAGAAGAGGAATGGGTAAAATTGAGAGATGAAATAGTGAAGGTAGCAGAGGACAAAATAGGTAGGAAGGCAAGACCTACAAAAAATCCTTGGATATCACAGGAGATACTAAATTTAATCGATGAAAGGAGAAAATATAAAAATGCAGTAAATGAAACAGGCAAAATGGAGTACAGACGACTAAGAAATGGGATTGACAGGAAGTGCAAAATGGCTAAGCAGGAGTGGCTAGAACGCAAATGCAAGGATGTAGAAGAATGTATAAATAGGGGAAAAATAGATACAGCCTACAGGAAAATAAAAGAAACATTTGGAGATAAGAAAAACAGGTCTATGAATATCAAGGATACTGATGGCAAACCCGTTCTCAGCAAAAAAGGGAAAGCTGAAAGGTGGAAAGAGTATATAGAGGGGCTCTACAAAGGAAATGAACTTCGAGACAATATTGTAGGAAGGGAAGAGGATGTAGATGAAGATGAAATAGGTGATACTGTACTGAGAAAAGAATTGGACAGAGCCCTGAAAGACCTAAGTCGAAACAAGGCCCCTGGAGTGGATGATATTCCCTCAGAGCTACTGAAGTCTCTGGGAGAACCAGCCATGACAAACCTGTTTCACCTGGTGTGTAAGATGTATGAGACAGGCGAAGTACCCTCAGACTTTAAGAAAAATGTTATAATCCCCATTCCAAAGAAAGCAGGTGCAGACAGGTTTGAAAACTACAGAACCATCAGTTTAATAAGTCACGGTTGCAAAATATTAACACGAATTATATACAGAAGGATGGAAAAACTGGTAGAAGCCGACCTCGGGGAAGATCAGTTTGGGTTCAAGAAAAATGTAGGAACACGGGAAGCAATACTCACTTTACGGCTTATCCTAGAAGATAGATTAAGAAAAGGCAAACCTACATTTCTAGCTTTTGTAGATTTGGAGAAGGTTTTTGACAATGTTGATTGGAATAAACTCTTTCAAGTTCTGAAGCAAGTAGGAGTAAAATATAGGGAGCGTAAGGTTATTTACAACTTGCACAAAAACCAGACAGCGGTTGTCAGAGTTGAAGGGCATGAAAGGGATGCAGTGGTTGGAAAGGGAGTAAGACAGGGTTGTAGCCTTTCTCCAATGTTGTTCAATTTGTACACTGAGCAAGCTATAAAGGAAAGCAAGGAGAAATTTGGAGAAGGAATTAAAGTTCAGGGGGAAGAATTAAAAACATTGCGTTTTGCCGACGACATAGTAATTCTGTCAGATACAGCAAAGGACCTGGAAGAGCAATTGATCGGAATGGACAGTGTGCTGAAAGGTGCATATAAGATGAACATTAATAAGAGCAAAACTAGGGTAATGGAGTGCAGTGTAAGGAAATCAGGTGATGCTAAAGGAATTAGTTTGGGAAACGAAGCAATAAAGGAGGTAGATGAGTTTTGTTACTTGGGCAGTAAAATAACAAATGATGGTCGCAGTACAGAGGATATAAAATGCAGAATGGCAATGGGTAGAAAAGCGTTCTTTAAAATGAGAAATTGTTAACATCGAATATTGATTTAAGCGTAAGGAAGTCCTTTCTGAAGGCATTTGTATGGAGTGTTGCCTTGTATGGAAGTGAAACATGGACGATAAGCAGTGCGGACAGGAAGAGAATAGAGGCTTTTGAAATGTGGTGCTACAGAAGAATGTGAAGATTAGGTGGGTGGATCCTGTAACTAATGAGGAGGTACTGAACAGAATTGGGGAGAAAAGAAATTTCTGGCATACCTTGACTAAAAGAAGGGATAGATTGGTAGGACACATTCTTAGACATCAAGGAATTGTGAATTTAGCATTAGAGGGAAGTGTGTGGGGTAAAAATCGCAGAGGAAGACCAAGAGATGGATACAGTAAGCAGATTCAGACAGATGTAGGTTGCCGTTCTTATGTGGAGATGAAGAGGCTTGCTCAGGATAGGGTATTGTGGAGAGCTGCATCAAACCAGTCTTCGGACTGAAGACCACAACAACAACAACAACAACAACAACAAGAGGCAGGTTTGGGTGGAATAATAACCCTTCTGCTTTAAAGTTTCGGTCTGCTTATAGGCAACTCTTAGTGAGAAATGAGGTGAAATTTAAAGACACTAACAACTGTACAACAGACTCTGTGATCCCATTATTGTCATGGAGAAAAGACATTCTCAATTAAATTTGGTTTGATCCATTGATGTTTTTTAAAAATCGGGTAAATGGTGTTGAAGTAAACTTAATATATCATACCAACGAAAATCTGTATATATCGGGCCATGACTATATAGGTTCCAATGACACACTAACCGAATAATCGGAAAATATTATTGTGTACATAGCTGGTTATGTAGTTGCATTTCTGCCCTCTTTGGCAATAATGATAATTTAGAATTCAGCAAATGCAAATTTTTAAATAGAAAAAATAATGGACGTTTGACAGTACCTTCATCAAGTGTAATTATTGTATGCACTCGATGTGAAGTTATTTTAAGGGGATTACAAACTGTAAACAGAGGGAAGCCACCTAGAGACAATATACAACTTGCGGTGCAAGTCAAAGTCCTGGAGAAACTGCAGGGACTTAGTGTATTTCAGGAAATAGAAGTCCATGCCTTAGACAACGTATTTCCTGAAAATCATATTATATTACTAATAAAGGCCATAGTTTCAACTTTTATGAAAATCAGGTTACACCAAGTAGCAAAATCTCATAACTTAACACTTCATAAAGAAATTTTACGACAGTATTTCACTAAATCGGTGCTGTTCCTTAATCAATAGATTATCGACAACATACATATTCCGGTGAAGTGTGTGCTAACTTGGCAAATTTGTTTACTTGTGCTATTCTTGTTTTGTTTCCAGTGTAATGTGTATAAACATGTTAATAATTGCTTATTTATACTGTTGTGCTTTCTTTGGTTTGCTACATATTCCCATTATTTTGTGGTGTACTAATTTCATATTGATTGCTTCTTTGTTGTGGTTGTATTTGCTTACTTATACTGCTCATATTTACTTTGCTTGTCACACATCCACATTGTGGTGTACTGAACTAATGGTGAATGCTTGTTTATACTAGTCATATTTGCTTTGAATTAAATTCTATATTTTGTCAGTGGTGTACTGATCTGACAGGGATTGCTTGTTTGTACTGCTTCTGTTTCCTTTGCTGTGCATTTCATTTGGCATTGTGCTGGACATATTTTTTTTGCTCCACATGTTTAAAATGCTTTCTAATTCTTAATGTATTCGAAAACTGGAAATAAAATGTTGAAATGCTTGTGCATGAATGAATAATAAAATATTCTATAGTATTTCAATGGACTTGGACTTCTCTCTTTTTTAGTACAAAGTGAACTGATATGCGCTAAATTTGCAACTTTACTGTAGGTCTTTTAGTTTATGATGTAGGTTATTGTGAGGTAATTGTGCAGTAAAAACCTGTCTTCCCATTTATATTTAGCAGAAATAGAAGTAGACCTAATACTTGTATTCAGGGATGCTTAACGGGCTGTTAGACAAGACAATATAGGATTTTGAATGAAAGGATGTAATGACTTTACAATATTGGTTGCTTTTAAAATCCAATTACTGTAAGCAGTACTGGTGGACAGGATGTTGAGAAAGTTTCATGACACACAGCCACACAGGATGCACATTGTGAAGTTGAACCCAAATTTGATAGTTGCTGACTTTTCACACTACTGTAAGGTATGCGACTTACACCATTAAAAATGCTAATATTTGTGATAGGTACTCTAATGCTAATGTTATATGTTGTTGTTGTTGTTGTGGTCTTCAGTCCGGAGACTGGTTTGATGCAGCTCTCCACAATACCCTATCCTGAGCAAGCCTCTTCATCTCCAGATAAGAACGGCAACCTACATCTGTCTGAATCTGCTTACTGTAACCATCTCTTGGTCTTCCTCTCCGATTTTTACCCCACACACTTCCCTCCAATGCTAAATTCACAATTCCTTGATGTCTAAGAATGTGTCCTGCCAATCTATCCCTTCTTTTAGTCAAGGTATGCCAGAAATTTCTTTTCTCCCCAATTCTGTTCAGTACCTCATTAGTTACGCGATCCACCCACTTAATCTTCAGCATTCTTCTGTAGCACCAAATTTCAAAAGCCTCAATCCTCTTCCTATCCGCACTGTTTATCGTCCATGTCTCACTCCCATACAAGGCAACACTGCATACAAATGCCTTCAGAAAGGACTTCCTTAGGCTTAAATCAATATTCGATGTTAACAAATCTCTCTTTTTCAAGAACGCTTTTCTACCCCTTGCCATCCGGTACACTTACCATACAGTTTATAGCGAGGTAAGCTTGGCCGTTTTTCCCCCGCTCTGGTTATAGTATTACGACTTCATGGCTAGCAACATTCTCTCTGATGCAACCACTCTCCGCTCTCTCTAGGGACTGCAAATGTCTCTGTATAAAACATGCTTATTTCTAGACTATTGTTAGTAATTCCTTGTCCTACAGCAAGGTGGTTTCGTGGCAAAATAGTCTTTATTTGTGACACAATATTTAACATGCGACAGGGTTACCTCAATTTCGTCATATCTTTATGAATACAGATTTCACCACACTTCTCCCTATTTGTTCTGTAGCTTTCCTACTGTCCTCTTTCCAATTAATGAATCTGCAACACCTGCCAAGAGAAGAAGTCCGACGCCTTTACGGTCCAAGGACAGCAGATCAGCAGGTGGGTGTAACTTCCTGTCTGAGAGGAAAGTCGATAGGCACAACCCTTCTTGCCATCACCTTCGTTAGAAAAACTTCAACATCTACATACACCCCGTTTACATGGGCTCCCAAAACCGGATTTCGTAAACCGATTTCCCAATTCCGCTATTGGTTGGGCATGTAAACACTCCAAAATCGATCCTGGAAATCCGCTTCTCTAAAGCGGTTTTCCAGTTCCACAATAGATTTTCGTGCCCATGTAAACGCAACCGTTTTTGAAGCGTTCTTGGCTTCTCAGTTTGTTTTCTTGTGAAGAATTTTCGGCACATATTGAAAGAGTGATATTTTCTAGTGTGGAATTTAAGTATAAATATTAGAGTGAACATAAATCTGTGTATTTAAATAAAGAAAAATAGCGATTGTGCAGACTAAATAAGGAACTGAATCAGTTGTTTTCCAGCCGCCATGTTAAGTGAGCTAGGAAATCCGATTCAGGCTATGCCACGTAAACACGACAGCGAAAAACGGTTTACGAAAATCGGTTTTCGTCTTCCGGAAAATGTGTTGCATGTAAACGTAGTGATTGAGACCGTGAGAGGATCGACAAAGTTTCAATGAGCGCCATACTATTTCGGCAGTCCTAGTTGTGGTTTTTTTTGTTTTTTTTTTTTGTTTGTTTTTGTTTCAATAGTTATTTTGTTTCGATTTTGCCGTTGTTCGAAATATAAGCGGTGACGGTAGTTGTACCCGTTTCCCGCTTGTAGGTGGCGACCGAATTTCTAATTTGATTCTCTTAAAACCTATAGAGGGTATATTCGTTTCGTTGGTTACTGCAAATTATCAGCCATAAGAGATTGTTTACGAAACAGAGCAGATGGCTCTGCAGCCGAGGAAGGGGAACAGTCAGACGCCCCATTAAGCCCTTTTTAAACGATGAACGAAGGTGAACAAGATAGATAATAGTCTACTGAAGCGCTCATGGCGTACTAGCCCTGAACTACAAACTCAACCAAGATCTTGTGGCAGCGTGTTTAGACGATAAACGTAATAGAACAGTAATACCCGATGTTGAAAGTGAGGTTATAAAAGCCGATTTGTTATGTAGGAAGTCATAGTTTAATACTGGAATTGAGGAAACAACGCTAAATGTTATTGACGGCCAAAGAAAACCTTGCAATCGATGTTTTTGGTCAACTTAGTGTGGTAAACTTCTGAGTAGTGAAACAACATTTCAAAACATTCACATCTATTTTCAAGCGAAAAAAAAATAAACTTATGAACACAGCAAGCAATATTTATAAGAGCGTAAATAGACTTTTTTTACTTTATCCACTATGATTTGCCCAATGACATTGTTAATAACGTCATGCACTACTGAATTTTTGTCTTTCATTTGGACTGACTTTTTCATTTAAAATGCTATTTAATGAAAATTGCATCATCAAATTACAGTCTTATTCAAATAAACATTTGGCTTCAGTCTTTTCTGTTGCGATATTGCAAATCATAAACCATTTTTCGGTTTCAGAGTACGACCTCGCTTTTCGGTGGACAATAATTGAGATAAATATTTAAGTCGTCATGAAACATTTGCAATTTACCACTAAACCAAAGTATAATAATAAACTATAGATTAATAAGACAAGTTTGCGTGCAAACCGTGTAATTGTCGACTACAGAATGAAAATCTCGTGACGAAAATAGGTTAACTTCCGATGTCAGCAGACTACCGTTCAATCAAAACAATCTTCTTGAGAAAGCTTAATGTGACGTTGACGTTAGGTGACGGACTGGTGACGGACAGTGTGAATGCCGTCATAAGAAATACATTTTGTAATACATTCTGATCATAAACTTCGATATAACGCAAAATATACGTAAATACGAAGGAAAATGGCGGACTAACTGGAGCGGCGACTGCAGCTGACAGCTGCTAGCTCGCGCATGCCCACTAGTACCGAATTTAGAACTCGTCCTATTTCTTTATCGCTATAATTATCGCGCTTCGATACTAGCGCGATCATACTAGTCCAGCCGTTCAAACGACTGACGGCCGCCATTAACGCAACTTGTTAGCATTCTATTACAAGTTCGTTGATCGTTTAAAACGGGCTTTAGTGTCCGTGCCCCAGCCGGCAGGGCCGGGCTCCTGTGCCAGTACAAAGGCCAGTCAGTACCTGCGAACGCGGCTCGGACTGTGCGGACCCTCCCAGGCTTCCGTTCAGGGTGAGCTTAGTGACACGCTAGGCAAGAGTCGGCCTGACGTCATCAGGAGCTGAATGCGATACATCGACCTATCGACACGAGTCCCGGCCAATGAGAACTCGCTAGCTCTCAGTCAATGAGCTACGCCACAATGCTGGCAAACAGATGAAGCAATGCCAGCAGACGACGATATTCTGAGTATGCTGTATGCATTTGCAAAAGAAATTAAAGTTATCCTCTTAGGAGCATTGTTAACCACATCGTGACACATTCAGAAATAAATTATCACATATTGGTGACAAGTAAGGAATATCGATAAAACCACAATCTCGAAAATCGCGACGTATTCGAAACTAGCAGCAAAATATTGGGGGCAAACAAGCAATATCGGCCTAACCATACTCTCGGAAATCACGAGATATTAGAAAATAAACAACCAAATGTTTCTGACTAGCGAATAGTGTAAATGTCACTGATACTTATTTCATTTAGGCCTACCAGCAATTTAAGCGTTTCCCATACCTTTGTCACTTAAAATTTTCTCGGAAATCTTAACATATTTGGAACAAAGGTTAAATATTTTTGTGAAGGAAAAACAGAAACATCATTGCTAGTCTTATCACTTGCAGCTGTATCATTCTCAATTTTATAGTCACACACAAATTTCCAAATCGATGACACCCATTCCTGACACATTCCTGACATCGAGTACTGTGTAACATACTACTGTTATATGAATACGTAAATCCCACAATATGTTGAGAATAAGGAACTACTACAATGTGATACAAACAATAAGATTAAAAAAATTCAATACTGGAGAGTTGAACCCCATTCTGCTAGCTTGGTAACCTACAACACTAATCAGTATGCTACGACAGATCTATGCCAGGTGTATCTCTAGCAGACGTTAGTAGGTGTTTTTATTGTTAATGTGTGTTTTTATTTGCACTTAGTTATAATAAATTGATCTGGATACGGTTTTGTTATTCATCTTTGATGTGCTATTAGCCTGAAACACTTTACTGCTAGTTATAAAACCAAAACTGCGAGATAGACGGCAAATCGAGAGGGCTTCTGTTGATATGAAAAGAACAAGTGAAAATCGGTTAGGTTAGATATAGGTTAAACAAGAAGTTTTTTTTAGTACGTGAGGGCTCGTAGCGGCCGAATCTCCGGTTGAGAAACACACAGCATCTCATTGGCCGGAAACAATTTCAGCGTGTCGAAATAAGGACTCGTTTGGTCTATAGCCACAAGGATCGATAGCGCCCGGTCGTGGCCCAAGTCGAGTTAGTTTGCGAGTTGTGACTGTGACGTTGCGAGCGTGAAGGTCGGGGGTGAGAGTTTAAAATAGAGAAAGTTTAATTTTTAAAACTCACAACCACCAGCTCCGAACCAAATTCCTAAACATGCAAAAACACTAGAACTGTGATTGCGACTGTTTGACTCGTTTTCTAGGGGATGATATCACACGTTCGCAGCTTTCCTTCCCTGCATATGATTAACAAAACAAATTCATAATAAAATCAAGTTCATGAGAGAAAGGGGTGTAATAACTACTATTTTTTAAACACGTGAAAGTTCACTTTGTGTTGTTTATTTCACAATATTAGATCCCTGTGGCTGATACGTCTGTACGTCGACACATTTATCAAATAAAGTTATAGCTCGTGAGCCCCCAGACAGAATTAATATTTGTCGCAAATTGTTTTCACACCATGTGGCTGTCTCAAACACCGTTTATGTTCATGCCTATGCGACGACACGTGTTACATTAACAAATCACAGTCACTTTAATTCAATGCGATGCACACCTTGTTCCACAGGCTAAATATTCACAAACACACAGTAGCACTCGATTCAACTTGGTGCAGTCTACGACGAGCAACCACACGTGGCGAATGCCACACACAAATCTATAACCTCCACCTCGAGGTCCACATGCCAACTGATGCAGAGCGACGCCGCCCGGCCAGCTCCCCACGTGCTCCCGAGTCCTCATTCCTGCTTTCTCTCTCTCTCTCTCTCTCTCTCTCTCTCTCTCTCTCTCTCTCTCTCTCTCGCGCGCGCGCGCGCGCCAAAAGCTCAACTGCCAGGGTTTTTTCCCCCTGCGTCATCAACTTCCCCATGTGAGCTGTTCTAACCGATTTGCCAACGTACAGCGCTCAGCCAATACATTTCTAAAACTTTACTTAAAATCAAAATAATTACACTACACATTAAATAAATTGTCTTCTTAGGTTTTTATATTGGTATAAACATACTTTGTACTATTTATCATAATCGTGCAATTTCTTATGTCACAGATAAGTGATTTAACTGAATACTTCAAGATAAAAATACACAAGATTAATTGAAAATAAAATGAGAAATAGTTAATATATTATTTTTATAAACAAACATTGCCATGCTAGTTGTGTAACTGTCTTGTCTTCGTTGGTAATTTATTACTTTTCATTGTCAATTGAACATATTACGCCATATGTGACTATATCAGCTAATGTAGTGTTTATTTATCAACAGGCTATTTTGTAATGAGGGCCTTAAAGGTTCCTAACTGCATCGTATTACTTCAAATGCCAGTAGTATTAGAATATTTTATTTCACACTGTGCACTGCACTGTGCCTGGCACTCGCCATTGTCCCTCTCTCCCCTCACCGGAAACGAACTGGAAAATCCTAAGCTGGAACAAGCCACCAACGTCGGCCTGCTCGCTGGCCTCCCGTCAGCTACAAGCACACAGCAAATCTCAACGTGGAGAATTTCTACCTATGGCCTAACTATAAATGTTGTCACCCAACTGTGTACATACATTGCTACCATAATTAATAAGATTAAAATTGTGTAACATTTAGTGCATTGGCATGGTCAATGTTTGCAGTGAACTTCTTACTGTTTAATTATCAAATGCTATTAATTACCAGTATTTATATTGGGCGGTAATCTTACAACGTCAACACGACGCTTGCTTAGCGTGTCACTAAGCTCACCCTTCTGTTCACGGAAGAAAACACGAATTCCGGCATCGGTTCGCTGTCCCGTCTTGTCTGAAATATGGACGCCGCCACGGCCAACGACGCCGCTGCAGCAGCAGCCGCCAACACGGCTGTAGCCGCCGCCAGCTCCAATGCAGCCGCGACGCAGAACACAGATCTGCCCTCGACGCCGCATCAACAAAAGGCAAGTACCGCTACGCAGCCAGCTGTTGCCGCTGACGCGACGCACACTATGCTAACTGGCCATGGTCAAAGCTCAGGACGAGAAATGTTCCCAGTTAGATGGAAAACTGGTGCGCCTCGGTTGCACAGTGGTAGAATGCCAGACTACAAATCCAAAGGTCGCGGGTTCGATCCCCGCCAGGTCCTAGGATTTTTATCTGTCACTTTCCACTTCTTTCACCTCTGGCAGTGTTGCTCATGTGAAAAATACCGAGTAGCACCGTGGAACCCACGTTAAACTGTAGGTCCCCCTATAACTGGCTGGGCAAGTCAGTTCGAAGGTCGGCATACCACCTCCAAACAGGACCATGCCTAGTAAAGCACTGTGGTGTTCAAACCAATCTTCGGATTGTGACTGCTTTACCTTAGATGCAAAACTAGATGGGCGATGTTCCACATTAGGTGAGCTAAGTTCTATATTAGCAGCAAATCTCGATCAGCACTCGCAAGTATTAGAGGAGGTTAAAAATCGTCCTTTAAGGCACAGAGTGAAGCGTTTTGTAGTTGTCTAAATTCTCACGATATAGAATTGCAGCGACAGGAAGATATGCTAGGTCAAGTGTTCACTGAGAATAAGGAAGCCAGGGAAGAGATTGAATCTAAACTGAACTCGGTGGACGAAAAGTTCAAGGGAATAAACGAACACGTTGTAGCTGTTGCCACTCAGATTGACGAGCAACAGGTTAAGCTGGAGTTACTGAATAGAGGATTAGGAAAGACCAGCACAGTTCTTTCAGGTCATATCGAGCTATGTTATGTTTTTTGCACTAGGTTGGTAGAGACCGAAGGAAAATTGGAAAAAAACAGAGACGGCTGTAGTTGCAGAGATAGCGGCGCAGTGTGCAGAGTTAGAACTAACTTTAGTCAATAATATTAGTGATAAGTAGAGGCACCTGTTTGTGGTGAGAATTTATGCTCGATTTCGTCATTTTTAAAAATCTATTTCGGTGTATTTTTCGCTACTTTTATTTTATTTCGTCAATATTTTCGCTAATTTTATTGTCACTTTTTAACGAATAAAAACTAAAGCAAAAATCAATATTAGCCTCATTTCAGTTTAAAACTTTTTATTTTATTCAGAAAACATAATAAAAAAATGCCATCTTTAGGCAGCATTTTCTATTTTTCTCCTTGTTCTACTTATGGGAAGAACTGCTATTTATTTGTTTTACGCACGTGTCCTTTCTTAGCCATTAAATACGCACACTGCAGTATTTGCACATAAGATAAGCCCATGCTTATCTTGTGTCATCAGAGACCACCGCTTCGATTAAGGTAATCTTAAAAATCAGTTTTATGTTTCGCACATCTTCACCGAGTATGTTCCAATTGTAATTCGTTGTTACCCGAACATTTGTAGGGCCACAAGGAAAACC
Source organism: Locusta migratoria (assembly GCA_026315105.1). Lineage (NCBI taxonomy): Eukaryota > Metazoa > Arthropoda > Insecta > Orthoptera > Acrididae > Locusta > Locusta migratoria. The sequence goes on along the minus strand of CM048755.1, from coordinate 636,871,578 downwards.
AAAAGACATTCCAAGAAAATAGAAACACCGCAATAACAACTTAAGGTGTCACACCACGGAGAGCGCATTGTAAGCTTTGTTTACTATTTATACTGTCTTCTTAACACAAAATAAGCCCATGTACCATTATAACCGTTTGTAATTCCGCCTTGTAATTTTGTGTAAATTCTGTCACGCAGATAATCTGAAGATGCCCTGCTAAAGGGCGAAACGCGTCATTGACTAACAAAAAAGTTTGCAATCAAGACGGTTTGAAAGAATATTATAATTGTAGTAAATTAACAAATAAGTTGATTAACCATAATTAAACGAAATGGTTAAAAATATCTGTGAGATTTGCGTCTCTCTTCCTCCATAGCTCGTAACGCTAACCACCACGCTAATCCGTCGTCTTAAAAAGAAATAACAACAAATATCGGATATTACACTTAATAAGAAAGAACCAGAAAGATTAAGGAAAGCCGGCTGCGGTGGCCGAGGGGACTGCGGCGCGCCTGTCACGGTCTGCACGGCCACTACGGTCGGGGGTTCGAATCCCCCCTTGCCATGGATATTTGTGCCGTCCTTAGTCTTAGCTAGTTCATAAGTAGTTTGTAAGTTTAGGGACTGATGACCCCGTAGTTAAGTCCCATAAGCTCTACAAACATTTGAATTTGTTTAAGGAAACAAAAAAGGAAAAAATAAAAAAAAATATTGTAGAATTATGGAGTCGCGAACCCGAGTTACTCCCAAATCCTGCTCCGCAGCTCAACGCGCTACCAACTACGCTATTTCTCCTCAGGAAAGAGTGCGATGTAATTGTGATATACTATGTACCTAAAACATGTAATATCTTATTTATCTATGACAAAGTATCATAAAGAAGCTCCTTCGATAGAATGGCGTTGAACCATAGCATAGGAACGATATTCTTTCACGGTATACAAATTATTACTCTGACTAACGTTAAATACGATATCCTTTAAAGCTATGAATATAGTTTCCGGTAATTTATTGTAACAATTATACCTAAAATGATGCGTTTTCAAAAGTTCTTCAATTTTCCGGCGCTTTAAAAAGATTATATTTATACATTGTACGCTAAAACAAAAGAAGGCACGAAATATGGAGTTCCATTTGTAATATGGCGGATCAAAAGTTCTGCTTGTCACGTGAAAACCAGGTTGATTTTCATTGGCCACGTTCCACTCCACGAAGCAAATATCTAACATGCTGGATACGTCATTCCACGCTTCGCAGGGCATTGGAACGTGGAATTCCACGCTGCAACGGCACCACGTCCTACTCCACGTGCGTTTCCACGTCCCGTTAGACAAGGCCGGATCTAGGACATTTGCCAAGGGGGGCAAGCTTAAATTTGCCGCCCCTTCTTACACCCCCACCCTGTAAGAATCGATTTTTTGACGCTAATTGGATTACATATTTCTAAATAAATGTCTCAATCTCACAACATGAACTTATTTTATTGACTGAATTAAGATCAAAGGAAAGCAGAACAATTTTAATACATACAAAAATATTACAAGATTACTCATCATACAAAAATCAATTCAAAATTTCGCTTTTCGAGCTTTCTTTGCTGCAAAACTGCTTTTGATATCATCATAGTTTAGAGAAGTAGCTCGTTTGTGCTATATGGATATTATACTCAGATTTGGTAAGCAGTCGTGCTCCTCAAGTGTATTTAATTAGTTTCAGCTTGCTGAAACTTCTTTCTCCAGACGAAACAGAAACTAGAATGGTAAGATATATTTTAACGCTGTAGCAAGGTTGGGATACCCCTCTACCAATTTATTTTTATAAATTAAATTTAATGTTGATGATGCAGTAGAATCTTGCAAGGCTCTGCCTACTGACAGCGCATGTTGTCTGAAACTTTCAACTTCTTCCTCGCTAAGATCTTCTGCCAGTTCCTCTGCTTTGGCCTTCAAGTCCTCTACTTCCATTTCTGGAATTTGCACGTCACACAGAAGACTATTTTTTTGCAACAATTTTCTCAAGTGCGGTAAACCTGGTACTAAGCTCTGTCAATTATTCCTTATTTTTTCTATGAATGTTGGATACTTCATCCTCACAAAGCTCATCAGCCATTTTCTTCTTTCTTCGAATCCTTTTTTCGGAGAATACCGTTGATACCTCTTTATCTTCTGCTAGCACTTTGGCCTCAGAAATAGCTTCAGAGGTACAAGAATCCCAGGAAGTTTTGAGGAAGCCCAAAAGTCCTTGAATGTTTCGAACAGCTTTATCAATTGTAAAGTATTAACTTCGCAGAAAATGATTAACATGAGCAATTTATGTTAATTGCATACCAGAAAAAAGTTAAAGTAATGAATTTGAGTTTTCTCATGTTTTTTGAAAATAGATCTTGTCACTGATTTTGTTTCTGGTGTTGACAATTTATAAGTTTCAGTTTCTTCCAGGGCCTTCAAAACTTTATGAAAATGCTTGTAAACAGCTTCAACCGCATCTACTCTTGCAGATCACCTAGTCTTGCTGAATGTCTGCTGAATTTTCTCCTAGTAAATTTAAAGAAAGAGCAGCACGTGGTACGAAATAGGCCAGTTCATTCTTCTGAAGTATTCTTGACTGGACCCCTTTGTACTTTGCAGCCCTGTTTGCCCCATTGGCATGAGACTGCCCACTGCAGTACTTAATGTTCAACCCATCTTGTTCCAATTTTTGCAGTATCTCTTGACTAAGGCCTTCTCGTGTTTTGTCTGTAACTGTAAAAAAGTCTGTAAAACTTTCCACAACCTCTGAGTCATTCGACTTGACATATCGAATTACTTGTCATCTGCGCATTGTGGCTGATATCTGGAGTGGAGTCAAACATCAGTGAAAAGTATTTAGCAGCTAAAGTATCTTTAATTATATCTTGTTTTATTTTGTCAACAATCAAGTCACGAAACTCATCTTGTATATTTTTGTAAAAATAGCTAATCTGGCCTTTCTTATGGCGTTCAATACGCAGACGAAGGGGGACACTATAGTATGGTATGAGATCAACTGTATTTAGAAATTTGCCGCTATGTGGATCACCAAAATCACCATCTTCTTTTGTTCCTCCAAAAGGACTTCCTTGCTTAGCTAGAAAAAGGACAGCATCAATAATACAGTGAGATTCCTCCTGTCTGAATCAGAGGCTCAGACGGTTCTGCGACCGTGTGGGCTGCAGATTCCTCGACTTGCGTCAAAGGGTGGTGGGTTTTCGGGTTCCGCTAAATAGGTCAGGAGTCCACTATACTCAGGAAGCGGCTACACGGCTGTGTGGCGTGAACTGGGCGGTTTTTTAGGTTAGAGGGCCTCGGGAATACACAAAATGGGTTTCAGTCTCAAAGGGGGGATTTCAGACAAAGGAAGAAAGCAGATCTAGAAACAATTGGTATAACCGTTGTAAATTGTCGTAGCTGTATTGGGAAAGTTCGAGAGCTCCAAGCGCTGATAGAAAGTACTGAGGCACAAATCGTTATAGGTTCTGAAAGCTGGCTGACGCCTGAGATAAGTTCGCCCGAAATTTTTTCAAAGGGCCAAATAGTCTTCAGAAAGGATAGGATAAATAAAAAAGGGGGTGGCGTGTTTATTGCTGTTACTAACGGTTTATCCTTCAGCGAAATTGAGACAGATACTTCCTGTGAGTTGGTCTGGGTAGAGGTTATACTTGACAACCGGAATAAATTAATAATTGGATCTTTTTATCGGCCCCCTGACTCAGACGATGCGGTTGCCGAAATGTTCAAAGAAAGCTTGAATCACATTTCAAATAGGTATCCGAAGTATACTGTTATAATCGGTGGCGACTTTAATTTACCCTCGATATGTTGGCATAATTACGTATTCAAAACCGTCGGCAAATATAAAACATCGTCCGAACTAGTTCTGAATGCTTTTTCTGAAAACTACTTCAAACACTTAGTTCATGAACCCACTAGAATAGTAAGTGGTTGCGAAAATACCCTTGATCTCCTAGCAACAAATAATCTTGATGCTCTCTACTAGCTCAGAACAGATAAAGGGATTAGCGAACATCGAGTTGTAGTAGCGAGACTGAATGTCTAAATGCCCAAATGCACCAAAAATAAACGAAAAATATATCTATTCAATAAAGCAGATAAAAATTCGCTTCACGCTTTCCTGAGTGATAGTCTCCAGTCTTTCAAAACTAAAAATGCGAGTGTAGATCAGTTGTGGCTTACTTTTAAAGACATAATATCAGTAGCAATCGAGAGATTTATACCAAATAAATTAATAAAAGAGGGGGCTGACCCCCCGTGGTACACAAAACAGGTCAGATACTGTTGCAGAAACAAAGAAAAACGCATGCAAAATTAAAAAAGACACAGAATCCACAAGACTGGCAATCTTTTACTAAAACTCGCAACCTAGCGCGGACTTTAATGCGAGAAGCCTATAGTAGTTACCACAACGAAATCCTGTCTCGTAATCTTGCAGAAAATCCAAAGAAATTGTGGTCATATGTGAAGTACACTAGCGGCAAAACACAAACATTACCTTCACTACGCGATAGCAATGGTAATACTACCGATGACAGTTCTGCTAAGGCAGAATTACTAAACACAGCTTTCCGAAATTCGTTCACCAAAGAAGACGAAGTGAATACTCCAGAATTCAATCCAAGAACAGCTGCCAGCATGCGAAACTTAGAAGTAGATGTTCCTGGAGTAGTAAAACAACTTAAGTCACTAAACAAAAATATTTTTTTTTCTTTTTATGGGACTTAACTACGGGGTTATCAGTCCCTAAACTTACAAACTACTTATGAACTACTTACGAACTAGGACGGCACAAATATCCATGCCCGAGGGGGGATTCGAACCCCCGACCGTAGTAGCCGTGCTGACCGTGACTGGAGCGCCTCAGTCACCTCGGCCACCGCGGCCGACAAAAATAAATCTTTCGGGCCAGATTGTATACCAACTAGATTCCTCTCAGAGTATTCTGATGCAATAGCTCCGTACTTAGCTATAATTTACAACCGATCACTCAGCGAAAGATCCGTACCCAAAGATTGGAAAGTTGCCCAAGTTACTCCAATATTCAAGAAAGGCAATAGGAGTGATCCCCAAAATTACAGGCCCATCTCATTGACGTCGATTTGCAGTAGGATTTTGGAACATATACTTTGTTCGAATATTATGAACTACCTCGAAGAGAACGACCTATTAACCAGTAGTCAACACGGATTCAGAAAGTATCGTTCTTGCGAAACACAGCTTGCCCTTTATTCACATGAAGTGTTAAGTGTCATCGACAAGGGATCTCAAATCGATTCCATATTTCTGGATTTCAGGAAGGCTTTTGACACTGTACCCCACAAGCGGCTTCTTATGAAATTACGTGCTTATGGAATATCTCCCCAATTGTGCGGTTGGATTCACGATTTCCTATCAGAAAGAACACAGCTCGTTGTAATTGACGGTATGTCATCGAGTAAAACAGAAGTGATATCTGGCGTACCACAGGGAAGCGTTATAGGTCCCCTACTCTTCCTCGTGTTTATAAACGATTTAGGAGACAATCTGAATAGCTCCCTTAGATTGTTCGCGGATGATGCTGTCGTTTATCGGTTAGTGAAGTCAACAGAGGATCAAAAGCAACTACAAAGCGATTTAGACAAAATTTCTGCAGGGTGCGAAAATTGACAATTGACACTAAATAAAGAAAAGTGTGAAGTAATACACATGACCACTAAAAGAAATCCGCTGAACTTCAATTACGTGATAAATCAGTCAAACCTTAACTTCGTAGATTCTACCAAATACCTAGGAGTTACAATTACGAACAAGTTTGACTGGAGAGAACACACAGAAAATATTGTGGGGAAGGCGAACCAAAGGTTACGTTTCATCGGCAGAACGCTTCGAAGATGCACCAGGTCAACCAAAGAGACTGCCTACATGACACTTATGCGTCCTCTCCTGGAGTACTGTTGCCCCTTGTGGGACCCTCACCAGGTGGGACTGACGGAAGACATTGAGAAGGTTCAGAGAAGGGCAGCTCGTTTTGTACTATCACGTTACGGGGGGAGAGGGGGGGAAGCGTCACGGAAATGTTGAACGCATTAGGGTGGAAATCATTAAAAGAAAGACGTTATTCATTGCGGCGTGATATGTTTGCGAAGTTTCAATCACCGACTTTTAGTTCTGAATGTGAAAATATTTTGCTAGCACCCACCTACTTAGGGAGACATGACCATCCCAATAAAATAAGAGAAATCAGATCGAAATCGGAACGATTTCGGTGTTCTTTCTTCCCGCGCGCTATTAGAGAATGGAACGGTAGAGAAAAGTTATGAAAGTGGTTAATGAACCCTCTGCCAGGCACATAAATGTGATTTGCAGAGTATCTATGTAGATGTAGATGTTTTATCTGGTCTTGCTGCCCAGTGTGCGATACTTATCAGGTGGGTTTGTCGGAGGAAGAGTCGAAAGAAGGGTAGCTTGTTTTGTATTGTGATACAGGGGAGACAGCGTCACGGAAATGATACAGGATCTGGCATGGAATCATTAGAACAAAGACGTTTATCGCTGCGACGTGGGCTACTAACGAAACTAAAATTGTCAACATTCTCCTCCGAATGCGAAAATATATTGTTGACTCCCACTTAAGGGGAAAAGATCATCAGTTTGGAAAACATTGTTTCCTTTCTTGGAATGAACAGCGAACTTATTATTTGATAATAAAAATAACAGTCTAGTTCGCAATGCAATTTATTAACACTGGCGACCGGCTTCGATCTAAGTGCTAGATCATCTTCAGACCTATGAACATAAAATAAAAGAGATAGAGGGAAACAGGTACACTATTAGTTACTAAAATAAAATTTACAACCAAGTTTTAAAAAAAGTTACCTAAAACAGTATACCTCGCTACGGAAGATCAGGCGGTGAGCGTGCGGCGACTGCAAACCAGCGAGAGACTGCTTTGTGTTATAAAGGCAAAGCCCCACCCACCGCAAACCAATGAGGAACGTCATACAATAAGAAATAAGATGAGAGATGTATGTATATACACAGATAATCCATGATGGATACAAAATGCATTTTGTTAACAATAAAATGTAGTTGGCATGTCTAAAATAAAAAAATAATTAAAACATTAGACAATAAAAAGAAGTTATCTGTCTAGGAAATATCTACCATCTATTGGCAGTTGATAATAATAACTTTCAAATCGAACACAGTGTGGGTCAAAGATAAATTACAGCGACGCAGATGGTTGCCGTGGATACGGCGTCGTGGAGACATCGATAAGTAGTCACAGCAGACGACGAGTCATAGATGTAGCTGCCAGGGACGCGGTCGGTCGCCATGGAAACAGGCCGCGGTGGCAGAGGCGACCGGCGTTAGCCCGTACAGCAGCAAAGCAGACGGCGCGCCACAGATGTAACGGCCAGGGGACGCCGTCCGTCACCGTGGAGACAGGCCATGATAGCGGCGAGGATCGGTGTTAGCACGTATAGCGGGGAAATACCACAAAGGTCGTCGATGCCATATGTAGCAAGTGTTAACAGTGTTCAATTTAATTGAACGGTAACCAATCAAAACAGTAAATTAACAAGGTGTTAAAATGTAAGTGCTGTAAAACAAATTTTAAAATATTGAACTGTGACAAAGGTCATGTCAAACATAAAATAACTATTAACAGGTGTAAGACAAAGTGTAGCAAAAGAGCAGCTATATGTAGAATCAGTCAGAATTTGTTACAATAGCAACAGGTCAACGGTAAAATAACAAATAAAAACTGTAAAAGGAAAGGTAGCACAAGAGCTAATGAGCGTTAAAGGAGGTTGTCAAAAAGCTCGTAAAAATGTTTCTCCCTAAAATCCAATTGCTCATTCAATAAAGTCGATGGTTGTTTTTTATGATACGAAAAAATTTCAATTTGTTCAAGGGCATTTAATAAGAGACCTTTAGGTGCATTGTGTAAGACCTTAACATTCGTTTCTATGGAACCTTCAGAGTGTTTATTTTGCAGTAGGTGTTGGCCAAACACAGATTTAGTAGCTGATACTCCAGTTGTATGTTCTTTAAATCGAATGAGAAAATTGCGACCTGTCTGGCCGATGTATTGTTTATTACAGTTGTTGCATTGGGCCTTGTAGACACCAGATTTAAGAAGTTTGTCGTCATTACTAGCAATAGTATGCCTAAGCTTATTCTGAAGGAGGTTGCTAGTGGTGAATGCCAGGGTTACATCAGTATTTTTGAATAATTTGTTGCCGGCCGCGGTGGCCGAGGAGACTGAGGCGCTCCAGTCACGGTCTGCACGGCCACTACGGTCGGGGGTTCGAATCCCCCCTCGGGCATGGATATTTGTGCCGTCCTTAGTTGTAAGTAGTTCATAAGTAGTTTGTAAGTTTAGGGACTGATGACCCCGTAGTTAAGTCCCATAAGCTGAACAAACATTTGAACATTTGAATAATTTGTTGATTTTGTCGGATAAGTTACCCATGTATGTCATTTTAATAAATTTCTTGTTAGCTGTAGTTGAAGATTGTGAAGAATTCTGTTTTGGTTTATTAAACAAAACATCAATGTCCCTTGGATGATAATCGTAGGCTTTAGCTATTTGTTTTAGCAGACCTGTTTCTTTTAGAATTTCATCTTCAGTTAAAGGGAGTTTTAATATTCTATGGATCATAGAACAAAAAAATGCTCTTTTATATTTCCATGGGTGACAGGAAGTGGCATTGATTATAGTGTCTGTTGCCGTTGGCTTCCTATATATGGCGAAGTAATGTTTGCCATTATTATTAGTAATGGTAAGGTCAAGGAAATTGATTGTTTTTTCAGTTTCATGTTCTACTGTGAAGCGTAATTTTGGATGCATGTTGCCTAAAGTGGTAGCTAGGGTATCAATTTCTTCTTTTGAACCTCTGTACATCTATGACTCGTCGTCTGCTGCGACTACTTATCGATGTCTCCACGACGCCGTATCCACGGCAACCATCTGCGTCGCTGTAATTTATCTTTGACCCACACTGTGTTCGATTTGAAAGTTATTATTATCAACTGCCAATAGATGGTAGATATTTCCTAGACAGATAACTTCTTTTTATTGTCTAATGTTTTAATTATTTTTTTATTTTAGACATGCCAACTACATTTTATTGTTAACAAAATGCATTTTGTATCCATCATGGATTATCTGTGTATATACATACATCTCTCATCTTATTTCTTATTGTATGACGTTCCTCATTGGTTTGCGGTGGGCGGGGCTTTGCCTTTATAACACAAAGCAGTCTCTCGCTGGTTTGCAGTCGCCGCACGCTCACCGCCTGATCTTCCGTAGCGAGGTATACTGTTTTAGGTAACTTTTTTTTAAACTTGGTTGTAAATTTTATTTTAGTAACTAATAGTGTACCTGTTTCCCTCTATCTCTTTTATTTTATGTTCATAGGTCTGAAGATGATCTAGCACTTAGATCGAAGCCGGTCGCCAGTGTTAATAAATTGCATTGCGAACTAGACTGTTATTTTTATTAGAAAAGATCATCTGAATAAATACGTGAAATCAGAGCTCGAACAGAGAGATTCAGATGTTCTTTCTTCCCGTGCGCAATTCGAGAATGGAATGGGAGATAAATAGTATAAAAGTGGTCCGATGAACCTTCTGTCAGGCAGTTAAATGTGATTTACAGAGTATCCTGTGTAGATGTCTATAAATTCCACCGCTACCGAGAGAGGACTCTAGATCCTTAATGCTTTTGACTTCGATAAGAAGTGTGCACACCTGAAATACTTTTATCTTTTTTTTATTTTTTTATAAGGACTGGAACGTTATTCAAATTCACCTATTCTACAAGTATTACCTTGATATGAAATATGAATATTCATTTATCTGAAAAAGGAAATCTATGCAAATTAATAAACATTGTGCATTTACTTATGCAATAATGCAAACATCTCCCTCATCTGGCTAATATCTAGTAGATTTTTAAAGTTTGATTAGCTGAAGTACCTGTGACAGGGCAACACTGAAGTCAGCAACTAGGAATTTTAGTTTTATTAAATGATTTCGGTATTTCTTGCAGTCAGTTTACTTTCAATAATTCTGTGTCAATTAATGTTATTAAATTATACCAGAAAGATACATTCTGTAAGAGTCGGTCAAAATTTGCCGCCCTCTAAATTCTGCCGCCCGGGGCAACTGCCCCCTTTGCCCCTCCCTATATCCGGCCCTGCGTTAGAGGACGGCATACGGTGACGCTTCCGCCTGAGGTTCGTTTAACAGTTGCCGACGTTTATTCAGGTCCACTCCGACTGGTGACAGTTTCTGCGTCGAGTAATTCAGGGTCTGCCTCTGTCACTGGACGAGACAAAACAAAATCAAGCTAGGCCAAGCGCTACATCAGATACAGTCTCAACTGTTCCGGAGGGCGCATACGGACAGAATATTATCAGCGAAGAGTTTTCAGCCTCATTGGTGGGGAACTACTCTCAGACGCGGTATCCTCCTGTTCCATTCACTCCTCCCATAACTGGGAACGTTTCAGCGGGATGAATAGTAAAATCCACCCTGTAGAGTTTGTACAAAATTTCTGAGACTGGTATGAGACAGTCCATATCAGTCATCGACAGCTGTTAAATGCATTCGCACAACACCTCGTTTCCGAGGCGAGTCCGTGGTGACAGAAGCCGAGCGTTTGTGCACAGACTTCGCACAGTTGAGCAGGGAATTCCTAACACAGTACTGGAAACGGGCGCGACAACAGAGAGTTAAGGTGCGAGTCCGAACACGGCGACAGCGACCCACTGCCGCTGCCGACAACGACCGAGACGCAGCCGCCTGCTGCCGACCCGTTGCGGAACGCAGGGGCAGGCGAGCAGCGCGGTCGCCGGTGAGAGGCGAGGCGGGGTGTCTGCCGACTGCCGCCGTTGTTGCTCCGTCGTTGCAGGAGGAAGACGATGACGTTGCTTTCGAACGCTGGTAATGCCAATATGAAACAGTAGAGCTTCCGATGGAAGTTACATGCCGTTAAAAAATAAAAAAATGGTTAGTGATGAATTTATTCAGGAGCTATTGCCGTTTAAGTAAAAGACAGTACAAAGTTGAACTGAGTTCTATTTCGGATGACATAAAACCACAGTCCCTAAGAAATGCAATAACTGAAGAACAAAAATTACATTTTACACTGAGAAGTACGTAAAAACTCGTGCATTATTTACTATCTGCTTAACAACTGGTACGGAACAGTCCTAGCGATGTGAATGTTGAAGGTGTGTTATTATCTCTTGATTGCTGATTTGTGTTGCACTATGAGGCCATCATTTCGTAATCAGAAGCAATGCGACTATTATTTTTCTTTCGGTTCTGCTTTATATATTGGAAATGAACTCCGTAAAACTGCTCTCATATGTCCAGAAAATAATTCAATATCATATTTGCGTCGCATAAAAGCCTTAAGTAACTTTTGCCTCTTTTCTTTCCTTTCCTTTCACATTTTTAATATTGTACCATCGTTAGTTTTATTCCGTTTTATTTTCTTTGTTGGTACATAACATTAATCTATTGTCACCTCTCGTGAACTTGAAGTAAATAAACCTGTCCTGACAGTATTTTACACAAAACGCTTTATTACTCTACATAATCATTTTTAAGATAGTTAATTTCTTAATTCTTTTGAACATAAACCACCGTTTGTGTTTAGTTTTTACATTAATAGTTAAGTATTGAGGAAACTGCACGAAGTTGCTACAAAAATGAAGCAAATCGTGTTACAAAATATTAATGAGTGCAGCTTCCTCTGAGACTTCATTGATATGCCAAGTCAAACATTTACAGGCATACATCCGTGCTCATAATTAAATAGTTTATCAGAATTTCAAAAAAAAAAAAAAAAAGTCCCGACTGATTAAGCACAGTTCCAGGCCTATTATATATTTATTCGAGGAACTTGACAATTCTTCTTTCCTGTTACAAACAACAAATGCAAGTTTCAATCCGATCTGTAGAAGAGACAAGGCAATGATGTCTTCTGCTTTTAGTTACATCCAATGCAATGATGTCTCAATAAATTATAACGAACAAAATCTCAATTTACAGTTTCTTGAGGACATATCCCCAAGTGCTTCAGTGGTTATAAACAATCTTGCTTGTGGCGGCCATTTGAGCAGCAGCTGAATACTATGTATTTTAAAGAAAACGCCTTTTGCTGCTGCAAGTTGTTACTGTGTTTACGGACTTCTTTTCGTCAGAGTTCAAACTTTCAAATGTTTGTAGAGCTTATGGGACTTAACTACAGGGTCATCAGTCCCTAGACTTGCAAACTACTTATGAACTACCTTATAATAAAGACAGCACAAACTGCCATGCATGTCGGGGAACAGCCTCGCGTATCGTAGGATAGCGCCTCAATGCACTCGGCCACTCCGCCGCGTCTCGTCAGAGTCTGAAGAAGTCATTTCCCTTGGGTGTTGTCATAAAACCGGTCTTCGGCGGGGGGGGTCGGGTCGGCGACAGCAGGTTCGTTCGAGTGGCCCAAAAGCTGATAGTTCCTGACAGTTGCTGACGATTTGGAAGGCCTCTACTGCGCATGCGCGCTTTTTGACAGTTGCCAACTCCGAAGCCAACTCGAACGCTTATTTCACCTGTTTCGCATATTGGCCACCCATAGCGCTAGTTGGCATCTTTTCTCTCTACCAATGTTGAAAGTGAAGTTATGACTGGCGATATGTTATGCATTTCTCAATTGAGAAAACTATTTAAGTCGTCATGAAACATTTGCAATTTACCGTTAAACAAAAGTATAATAATAAAGATTAACAAGACACATTTGCCTGCAAACCGTGTATCTCTCAAGTATAAAATTCGTGTGATGAAACTAGGTTAACTTGCGAGTCGCGATGTTACCAGACGACCATTCCATCAAAACATTCTTCTTGAGAAAGCTCACGTTGACGTGAGGTGGCGGACCGGCGACGGACAGTGTGCATTCCGCCATTAGAAATACATTGTGGATTAAATTCTGATTATAAACTTCGACAAAACGCAAAATATACGTAAACATGTCTCTCCATTTATAAATAATGTAGCCAATTTAACCTGACAAAACCTCATACAAAAATGAGGTAAATTAGGATAGTTGTGTGTGAAAGGAATATTTGGTAACATACAACTTCATATGCATTTTATCCCATTATTATGAGTTACAATAAAATTTAAAAAATGAAACATACAAAAATTTGCAGGTGTTGTGCAAGAATTATCATCGTACACGATTTTCCCAGAAGTTACACATTTCGTGTAGAAACGCCCACATTGGCACTAATAGATTTCTATAATATATAACCACAAGGAGAAACACGGAACAGAAATTGTGAGACGCTATAGTGGCACATATGTCGGTTATAAAAATCTATCACTGCTAATGCCTGTTGTGAACTATATTATTCTTATGTGTCAATCACTTCATTTACAGATGGCACAGAAAATCTCAGTAGGACTATTTTTACTTCATTTTCAGGCGAATATATCACAATCCAAACTGTAAAAACATACGCATTCATCTTTAAATTCGTGTTATGAAACTTTCCACACCTTTCATTTATGGTATGTATGGGTGTAATAAAAAGGGGACGTACTGTATTAGAAGGCCACATAAGTTGAAAGAATGCCTGGCTAATATACAAACTCAGTCTCAAACAAGAGAAAATGGAAGACTTGGAACACAAACCTCTTCGTAAATGTGCAGGCTTGTCTTTTGGCCGAGGCTTGTTAAACGCTTTGGATTTAGTCAGAAAACAGTTTGACGAAAATCCGCTGACTTAAACTTTCGGTCGCCAACTATCAGCTTCGCCACTCGAACACCAGATTGGCCAGTCAGATATCGTCAGCAAGAGTCAGAAGTGCCACTCGGACGCCTCAAACTGTTCCTGACCGTCAGCAGCGCCACTCGAACGAAGCTAGCAACACCACTGGTTCGGGACCGGATGGCCGCCGGTCGCCGGAGCAGGTATACGGCGACCAGTGGCGCTGCCGCCGCGTTCCGCATCGCTCGCATTGCAGACAATGGGGACCAGTGGTGCCGCCTGCCGCGGCTCAGCGACGTTCGGGCGGAATCGCACCTTTAGACGTTCTTTAATAACGGGTGCTGCGTATAATCCCATGACTCCACAGGTTACTCCCCTACCGAATTCATGCTGGAGAAGTCAGTAATGACTCCAGTGCGAGCAGCGGCACGTTTTCCTCCTCCACCCGCATAAGATTTACAAAGTTGTCAGTTGCCTCAAGAAGAATTAGGCGAAAAGAAGCGCTGGGAAAAACCAGACAATCGTACCGCCAAGCGACCGACAATCAGATAAGGGGATCTTGTTTTAGTCCGTAACCATTACCGTGCTGACAAAGTTCAAAACAAAATAGCGAAGTATTACCTGTTATACGATGGCCCGGCTAAAGTCTCGCTCAGCGGCATGAGAAGCGTCTCGGTGCGTCCGTAGCAGCGTTAGGTTGGCAATGTATGATCTGTACGAAACAAGTGAGTTTTAACCTTCCTCTTACGAGGCCAATTACTTTTGCTGACTGGACAGGAGTACATCGAAAAATATTATTATTTTTACGAATATGTCATGATTTTCAAGGTTGTGGTTAGGCAGGAACCTAAGAGTACAGTTTAAATTGTTGCGAGTGAACAAGCGAATGTTATGATTTTTGCTAATAGGTAATGATATTAAAGGATGTGGTTAGATAGGAACCTGAGAGTACAGCTTCAATTGATGTGAGCAAATGTTATGATTTTTACGAACTTGTCGTGATTGTAACGGATGTGGTTAGGGAGGAAACGAAGAGTACAGATTAAATTGTTGCTTTCGTTCTACCAAATTATGACATTTAAAAAATCATAGTAATTCGTATCATTTTAGAGATAGGCATACGCATTTCGATTTGCGTAACAACTAAGTGTTACATCTGAACAGAAAGACATTGCATGTGGAGTAGCTTAGTATTATGGTGTGCAATGTTCTACATTCCAATGCTGTGATTCGAAAATAAAATCACAGAAACGTGATATTAACACATTCATTTTCACAGCTTGTAAGGATTGTGTGCCGCCATTCATCCCAGTATCCACAGCGACTGTTGCCAACAGTAGCGCAGTATGTCACGTAAGTACATTAGGCCATGCCGCCGGACGAGACTTTTACCCGATGGCCCTTACAGAGTAGAGAAGGTACTGGTGACCATTCTAATGTTGTTGCTGACCCTGTGACCAGTGCAGAAAAAGCAATCCAGAACATGAGTAACATAAGGCTGTTTATCAGCTAAGCCTTTCTCTCTTTCTGTTTACAAATTAGTATCGTCACTAAGGCGTTTTGTACGAGTGTATTTCTTGTGTAAGTGGCATGAGCAGTTAAATCCTTGTTGTTTAGTAATTATAAGAGTGAGATTTATCTCTTTCGTGTATGTGTAAGCCTAAGGTATAGTGTTGCTCTAATGAAGATGTAACAAGTAATTTGAAACTGTCATTTTTCTGGATGTTCCAAGACGGGAACCAAGGGGAAGAATTAGTTTTTGAAACTGTTATGGAGAGACAGGATTTCTGAGATGAGGAAAGGAAATAGTAAGTATTGCTCGCGTGTCCCGACGTGAAATGGGTGGACGACTGAGGTGGTAACAGCACGTGGGCTGTTCCCAGGCAGGAGGCGCTTGAGAAGTGACTGCCGTGAGTGGCTGGCTGTAGCCGGCACGCTACTATGCCCCCTTTATCACATGAGATTATTTACCGGCGGTAGATCGAGTCTGACGATCGGTCTACCTCACTGAAGTCCTTCCGACAGAGTAGCATAATGTAATTAAGTAACCCTGCTAGTGAACAGTAGAAATACGAATGCCTAACTTTATTGCTAACCAACTAGTTTCGGTAATCCACGAGGAAAAGAATAAATCTAACACACTCGTAAGAATAGATGGAGGAACGCAAGGCAACAGCTATGTTATAAACCTCTAAAATTTAAGTAAATAGTAGGGCCTTAGTAGAAGAAGGAAAATGTTTAATATATTCAATAATCTCTAAAAGAGAGCACACAGTAAGAGAGTAATGTAAAGGGAAGCAGGGGATAGTACACTATCAAATAATTCAGAATCCAGAAAGATTGGGAAAGAGGTTAAATCGATAATTGTTATAATGTCAGAGGCAGTTGGCAAGGACTGTATAGATAAAGGCAACAGCTGGTTGTGAGGGGACGCCTATCAGGGGCACGGCCTGACGTAAACAGTCGCGGCTCTGCCGCAGTGGCGTTCGGACGCAAGCAGCGCGTGATCGTCGCTGCAGCTCTTTCAACTTTCGTGTTTGTGATATTATTTGTTTTGATATGGAACCAGAAGTACGAATGAGTAGTCTGAAGTTCAGTTTTAGTTCCGACAGTCCGCGTCCGAGAGTTTATGACTTTGATTATTTCTTACATGAAGATTTAGGACTTCGTGATGAGGAAGTTATAGGTATGCAGTACGATTTTCTGATCAACGCCTATTACGTGAAACTTCGTAACGAGGAAGTGTGTCTCCGTATTATGAATCTGACAAACGGGTCTGCTGACTACAAGTCTGGAGATGGCACTGTGAGTCGTGTAACAATTACGTTTTCCGGCTTAGGTTTGCGTAATGTGAAGATTTACAACTTGCCTTTCGAAATCACGGACCAAAGGCTTAAAGATTCTTTATCTGTGTATGGGACTGTGTTCACTATTACCCGCGAACGATGGGCCAATAACAGATTTTTTAATGTTGAGAACGGAGTCCGAACAGTTCGCATGGAGCTCAAACGACATATACCATCGTTTGTAATTGTGCGAAATTACAAAGGATTGGTGGTGTATGAGGATCAACCTCGTACCTGCGCCGTCTGCAATTCTGCCAGCCACATGCGTGCACAATGTCCACGTAGACGCCCTGTGCAAGTGACGTCTTATGTTGATGCCGAGCACGGCGCGCCAGCCGCGAGGCCGCCGTCCTACGCGGCCGTTTTGACTCAGATGACGCCACGCGCGGGCCCTGCGCCCGTGCCGGCCGCGGAACTGGTGGCGTCTATGCAAGCAGACGCCGACCCCTGCACAGCTGAGCGTGAGCAGGAGCCCACTGCGCCGGAAAGCGTAGTAGCAAGTGAACCTATTCGCGACAATGTAGTACCGCAGTCACTGACTACAGAGGAACCTTCTGAGACGACGACAGCTCCCACTGTCGCCACGGAAGCGATCCCCGCAAATAATTCCGACTTGCCATCCACACCCATGGACATTGCCTCTCCGCCGGAACAGAAAAAAGCTACTAAAGGGAAATCAAAAGCTGACACACCAGCTTCTTCGAGTAACAAGAAGTTACGAGTCGCGCGCCGACAGGACGCGGAGATTCACGAGCAGCTCCAACAGAAAGTAATCAGGGCTGCTGCGAAGCTTAAAGGAGGGGAGGCAGCCACGCACGATGTTACTGACTCTGTTTCGGAGACCGCCACCGCCGACCACGAGGCTATGGACACCGAAAATCCGCCCCCACGTCCTCCCCCACCCCCAGGTGATGGGGCCTGGTGGGCTGATGACGAGCCCGGTGGCCAATGAACAGCCTTAATTCCGTCGACCCCATGAGCAGGCCCCAAACGTATAACGTAACAACCGTTAACATACAGCGTATTCAGACTGCTCTAAAGTTACGAGCCCTGCAGGATTTCTTATATGGTACTCAGGTGGATATCGCACTCCTTCAAGAAGTTTTAACTGATATTTCCATCCCCGGCTACGTCACGATTACCAATATTAATGCAGAGGACTCAACAGGTACTGCAATTATGTACCGAGACGGCATCCATGTTACAGATATAAAAATTCTGAGCAATGGAAGGGGCATATCCTGTCAGACAAATGGATTATTGATTGTTAATGTTTATGCCCCCTCTGGTAGTGGCCATCGACGACAAAGAGCCGACTTTTTCCGAACTGATGTACCCGAATTAATCGGCCTCCATACCGATAATATCCTTCTTGGAGGAGATTTCAATTGTACGATTCACACCAAGGACCAGATTCCAAACTCTAACATTTGCGAAGAACTTAAGCATCTAGTTGTCGGCCTTCACCTTTGCGATGCTTGGGAGAAGCTACACGGGGATCAACGCGCCTATACTCATGTTACCCACTGCTCAGCGAGCCGAATAGACAGAATTTACGTTTCGCGCAATATACAGGAGGCAGTTGTAAATGATGACATTGCACCCATAAATTTCTCCAATCACAGTGCCTATCAAGTCTATGTGAACCACCAACGAACCACCTTTCACCGCGGGAAGGGTTATTGGAAGCTCAATGTTAGTCTTTTACGAGATGAGGAGCTCGATGTGGAGATGGCGCGTGCCTGGCAGCAAGCTCTCCGATCTCGACCCCGCTTCAACACGACACTCGACTGGTGGGTCAATGTTGCTAAGCCTAAAATAAGATCTACGATTATGTTATATTCCAGACAAAAAGAATATTGGCGCAAACAGACGATTGAAACGTATTTTCAGGCTTTGCGTGATCTGTATGAAGACGCAAATGTCCCCAATCCCGTGACCGCGCGCAACATTAAGAAGTGTAAAGCTAAAATAACTGCGCTTCAGAGGAAGAAAATGGAAAGCTATATCGTTCGTACACAACCTAAGAACGTTGCGTCAGGAGAAACAGCTGCTCTATACCATCTACTGAGAGCGTTCAAACGTCGCAATTCAACTTTCTTTACCGACATTACGGATGCAGCAGGGCGCAAACTCACCAGCACCCGAGATGTTCTCAGCTACGCTCATGCGCATTTTAGTGACCTCTATAGGAAGCACCCTGTCGACTTGCAAACCTGTACCGCTCTTACACGTAGGATACCCACTCGTCTCTTGCCGGAAGATACTGCCGTACTTGACTCGCAATTCGACAAAGATGACATCCACGATGCCGTCCGTGCAGCGGCAGATAGAAAAACCCCAGGGCCAGACGGTCTTCCCGCAGAATTCTACAAGCATTACTGGACGCTTGTTGGTGACACGCTACTTTCCATCGCCAACGAAATTCCAGAGGCGGGCAATGTGCCCTCAGACTTTAAGGAGGGCATCATTGTTCTTGTCCCGAAGAAGGGGAACAGCAAACAACTGACTAAAATGCGTCCCATTACGTTACTGAATGCTGATTTTAAAATTATCACAAGAGCTATGAAGACACGCATTCAGACAGTCTTAGGCACGATTCTAGGAGACCATCAGCATAGTGCCATTCCCGGGAAGAGCATCATACACGCTGCGTGCACACTACGAGACATTATCGCTACCTATGCGGACTCCAAAGAATCGGCTGCGCTCCTTTTTTTGGATTTTGACAAGGCGTATGACCGGATTAGTCACGAGTACTTACTTCTAACGATGCAAGAGATGGGTTTTGGGTCCCGCTTCATGAATGCCATACGTAAGGTCACCACTGAAGCAACGTCTCGCGTCCTGATTAACGGCCACTTTAGCCAACCTGTATCAATTGAACGGTCTATCAGGCAGGGATGCCCCTTATCGATGGTATTATATGCCCTCGCCGTGGAACCCCTGCTGACCGTTATCACAGAAGAAACATCAGGGCTGGTGATTGGTAGCCTTAGGCACCGCTGTATCGCTTATGCAGACGACCTGTGCATTGGGGTCTCATCTCAACAAGATCTTATGGCCATTGACCGAGCAACTCACGATTTCGTAGTGTCCACAGGGGCCAAGCTGAGTGATAACAAAACTGTCCTCCTGCATATTGGCGCGGGTTTGCGCAACGCAGCTGGCCTGGATTGGTGTTCTGCTAACAGCAGCCATAAGTCACTGGGCATCCAGCTGGACGCAAACCCAGCCAGGATGTATACCAGGAACTGGGCGGACATGTTGAATAAGATTCGAGCAGTGCTTAAAATATACAGGAACAGACAACTTAATATCCTGCAAAGGGTCCAAACCATCAGGCTTACGATTGCCAACACATTTAGCTATCTCGCACAAATACTGCCAGCCCCGCCTCCTGTAGTTGCTAGCATTCAAAAGGCCCTTTGCTGGTTTGTCATGAGGAACAATATCTTCAAGGTCGACTTCGAGACTTTGGTCTTGCCTCTTACGAAGGGAGGTCTCAACTTGATTGATGTGAGAGTGCAGAGTACAGTACTACTAATCAATCGCTTCCGGAAGACTATCGAGGCTCCTCAGGACAGCACTACCAAGATCTTGTTCGCTAGATGGAGCCCAGGCCAACTTGAGCCTCCCGTTAATATATCGACAATTCCTCCCACCTTTCTTTACATACGACAGTACTGCTTGAATTTCAGCTATGTTTATAAAGGCTGCTCGTCCCATTCAAGAACCACCAGGCTAACGAACAAGGCAGTATATGAATTCTTAACAACTACTACAAACCGAAACCCTGTGGAACGGAAATGGCCGAATCACAGTTGGAACATTATCTGGCGAAATATTTTTAGCGACCTTCTCCCCAGCGCGATTCAGTCAGCGTGGTATATGGTCGCAAATGACAAGATATCAACGAATGACAAGCTACACAAAATACATCTCGCAAATCAGCCGACCTGTGGTACATGTGGCTTTGTGGATACTTTAATTCACCGCCTCACCTGCGGGCCTGCGAAACAAGTCACCGACCTTCTGTGCAGAAGATTGGCCATCATAGATCGTACCACTGCAGCGCACATTGACAAGACCGAACTTCTGTGGCCGCAGAAGTTACGCTACCCCAGAAGCAAGAACAATGCAGCTACCTGGATGCTAGGCCATACCATTGGCTATCTAATTCAAAATCGTGTCGCCAATTATACCGACTATTGTACCTATATTGAAATTGAAAATTTTAAAATTAAATCTGACTTGGACTACCATAAGAAATATGGAAACATGTTGGACATTATGATATCCCGAATCTGACGGCCTGTATAAGCAATGAAGGTTTCAGTAAGCTCCGAATGGACGGACACACAGAAGAATAAAATCTTTAGTTAAAGCATTTTATATATTTTCTTTATGGTTTCTTTTCTTTCCTCGGAAAAGGGTCTGGAAGGCAGATGTTCTTATTTACCTTTCGTTCACTCTGGTTTCACATTATATTTCGAACAGAATACTGTTCAGTCTATTATAATTTTCCAATATTTCTAATGGCGATGAAGCCGGCCGAAGAAGGCACCCATGGTGTGAGTAAGGAGGGGCTGAAGGGGAGGTAGGAGGCCCATTTAAAAAAAAAAAAAAAAAAAAAAAATGAAAAAATAAAAAAAAATAAAAAATAAACAGTAGACTTGCGCATAATAGTTCGCGATCGGGAACGCTCACTTTAGTTCGCGGCAAGGCCGCGAACTAGTTCGTTCTTTTAGTTCGTCCACTCCCAGTGACGGCTGCGCGGCGTGGTCTGTGATGTAGGTAGAGGGAGAAGTTCCCCCACCTAGCTGCTTCATGCGCTTGCTGCTTGAGCCGCTAACGATATCACGCAAACAAAAAAAAAAAAAAAAAAAAAAAAAAAAAACAGTTTGTGGAGCCGGCCGCGGTGGCCGAGGGGACTGGGGCGCTCCAGTCACGGTCTGTACGGCCACTACGGTCGGGGGTTCGAATCCCCCCTCGGGCATGGATAATTGTGCCGTCCTTAGTGTTAGCTAGTTCGTAAGTAATTTGTAAGTTTAGGGACTGATAATCCGTATTTAAGCTATATATAAGCTATACAAACATTTAAACAGTTTGTGGATAATTTCTCGCGTTTAAGTTCAGAGTTATCTCTGTATCTTGGCATTATGGAATTTATTAGTCAGATATTGCAGAGTGCAGAATACTTCAAAGCAGAAACTTTGTAGCACTGAACTATGTAATCTAGCAGGCAGACGCTAACCTCGAAATGGCTCTCGTCAGCAGAAGGCAAACACATGATTTTTAATTCTGTTCGCGACCTATCGCGCAGATTTTAGTTCGCGACCTATCGCGCATATTTTAGTTCTCGATCGGTAGCTCTCCTTTTAGTTCGCAGCTCGGCCGCGCCGGCCGCGGTGGCCGAGGTGACTGAGGCGCTCCAGTCACGGTCAGCACGGCCACTACGGTCGGGGGTTCGAATCCCCCCTCGGGCATGGATATTTGTGCCGTCCTAGTTTGTAAGTAGTTCATAAGTAGTTTGTAAGTTTAGGGACTGATGACCCCGTAATTAAGTCCCATAAGCTTAACAAACATTTGAACATTTTTGAGCTCGGCCGCGAAGTAGGTCGCTCTTTCTAGTTCGTCCGCACGTTTTGGCTTTTGATACTTCTACTAAAACTACATCTGAGCTGCATCTCAGCTAGAAATGACGGCTACGGGCAAGAGGGAATCACGCGATTCTGCACGCTCTCGTGTCCTCTCGCTGTTACCCGTCAGTCTTCGGAAAAGGAGCGGACGAACTATAATTGCGATTAAAACTACTTTGGACTTGACAGCTAGCCGCGCGCGTGTCCTTGAGAGGGTGCGGGCCAACCCCACGGCGAGTTCAACACCCCCCACCCTGCATAGTTGCCACTACTTCCTCGTTAGCGGTCAGTAGCTGCTAACACATGGTGTTGTGCACGTCGTGTCGTGAACTCCGTGTTATATTGCCTTCTGCTTTTCGTCTGTTTCGACTGCGTGCGCGCGCGCGCGCGCGCGCGCGCGCGCGCGTGTGTGTTTGTGTGTGTGTGTCAGATTACTGCAGTGTCCTGAGCGTACGAAATGTCCGAAAAAAATAAGCGGGGTCGTCCTAGAATCCACAGTCCGAAATCATCTTTGAAAAAAGTCGGACAAGGAATGCCATTACGAGGACAATCGCGTGAATACGTGTGCAACGTAAGACAATATTTTGAGATGGAAAGGGAGAATGGAGGGCCTCTTATTTCCATTAATAAGGTTGTCAAAAGGACTGCAGCGGCATTAAAAGTAGGCAGAACAACCGTTATTATTTTACAATATTTCGTTTTTTTTTTAGTATTTGAGGTAATAAACAGTTCTGTTGCGTTATCTAAGTTCGCTAATGATATTTTGATGTGATAAGTAATATCAAAATATCATTAGCAAACTTAGATAACGCACCAGAACTGTTTATAACCTCAAATACTGAAAAAACGTAAGAAAACGAAATACTGTAAAACGTAATTATGTATATATTACAGGTTACTGGATGCCTTACAATAAAGGCGAAATGCATGTGGAAAAATAGTGTTATCAGTTGCATAGACGGCTACATAAACAAATATTTGCATTATAGTATATAATTTGTACCTTTTGGTGGTTGTGATTTCGTTATCTTGCCATTTCGAGTATTACTATTCGTTGCGAAATTCACGGGACAAGTGAAAATGTAACAGTAAGTCTCCCTAAGCAGCGGTAAATGTGCTGGATTCACCGTCCCCGCACCGCATTAATTCACAAGCATTTCAAGAATACCGCGCTAGCAGAAGCCTGCTACCAGCGGCAGCTGGCAACATAGCACCCCTTCCCCAGCGAAAAGTACGAAGTAGTTTTAATCGCACTATAAGAGGCGAGGGATCTGCGAACTAGCTGTCGTAGTTCGCCTATGGGAGCGCTCTTCCGAACTGGTTCGTTCGCGAACTACACAAGACTAATAAACAGTACACTGAGGCACCGAAGGATGTGTTAGAGACGCCGCCGCCGAAAACCGGTTGCAGCCCCCTGGCCTATCAGCTGACGGCCTTTGATCGCTTACAGCCTCTCCCCTCCCAACAGAATTGGGCAGCACAGCTCGTCGCCAGACGCGAGCACGTGCCTCAGCTACCTGAGTAGGGATGGGCTAAACCGTGATTTTCCGCTAACAGTGATTTCCGTGGTTGCTACTTTTAAATCACCGTGATTCTAAACCGTGATTAATCACGGTTTAGAATCACTGTTTGAGGTTTTCACGACATGTATCTCTCCGCGATTTCTACTCCTCCCGCTATTCCGTGATTTCAGCTCTTTCCGATATTCCGAGATTTCTGCTCTTTTCGCTATTTCCGTGATTGAATCGCCGCGATTCCGGCGACTTGTATGATTTACCATGGAACTGACAAAAATTGAGTTACATACTTTTCTTATAATGTTTCATCCACCAGTAAGTAATTTATCGTCTCTTTGTTGTTATGAAAGTTATGTTGTGAACCGAGAAAAGTAAATCTCAACAAATAAGTCAATAGTAAGTACAGTTTAAAATAACTGTACAATAAACTTTCTAACCACATTAAGACAATGAAAGAATAGTAAATATTCTTAGTAAGTGTAAAAATTATTTGCAAGGTAGGTGTTATTTCATTGTCAATGAATATGTGCCCTCAATTTTAATAATTTGTTTCTTTAATGTAATTGATACTGCAGTTATTAGAGAGTGCTGTTATTTAAATACACTGGCCTATAATAGTTATCATATTACTTTACACGCTTCAATTACTTACAGTAATCTAGTATCAGTTTTACTATAAGGTGCCATATGTTTTTATGATGTATCATGCACAGCTAACTGGATGCTTAAATAAATATAAAGTTACTGCAGTTTCATTTCCAGTGCCATAAACTTTTAACTCAAAATTTATGCATACATATGAAATAAGAAGCTGAGATCTTTACTATAATTGAAACAATTAATGTGATATCAGTATTCCAGCGCAAATACCATGGGTAATCATTTTATGCACATGTTTTTTCGTGTTGCTCATGTGTTGGTAACGGCTGCAGAGAGCGCACAACTCTGACTCTGATTGGCTACCACGTGGTATTGCCAACATTGTAGCGGAGTGCAAGTGCTCACATTTCAAATTTTCGTAGAGCTTACTTGTTGCTCTGCACGCCGCAACTGCGTTCTTTATTGCTAGAACAATACTCAGTGCTGAAGGAGTCTACCTTTCCACACTAACAAAGTATTAAAACATCATACGCCTATTATTACAGCAGTTTTAAAAATAGAGTACAGACAAAAGTTAATTACTTATAAAACAATGTGATTGCAACATACATTGCTCTGGCACCACAGGTGCATATTTAGGTTACATGCGCCTATTCACGGCGCTTCTTCAAGTTGGAGATATAAGTTTTATGCGACAACTGTATGCCGCACAAATTACGTTTCGCATAGTCGCTATTAAGAGCGGTGAAATGACACATCTCGCTCGTCCTCGATCGCTTCATCTCGCCAGAAACAAGATATACACTTTTAGACGACGAACGGCGAAATGGACGAGATATGTTTTTCAGTCTTTAACCTCTCCCTATCGGGCCCTGGCGATTTTCTAGAAAAACGCACAAGTGTATGGGAACTGGTCACTGTCCATAAACGGCTTTTAGCTGGTACACCCGTTCTTCGCTAGTCGGTGATTCGCTGCTATACCCGTTCTTCGCTTATCGGTGATACGCTACCATACCCGCTATTTGCTGCATTGATATTAGTACAGATTTCGACCCACAGATGGCTCTTTTAGCCTTTTCTGCTTCTCTTCCCTCACCTCCTCTTCGCTTTTCCGCTATTCGCTGCTATACCTGCTATTTCGGCCACCAGATGACTCTTTGTAGTTTGTACTGCTGTTCGCTGCTATTCCTGCTCGTCGCTACCCAAACGTGACCGTGACTGAAATCACGGACAGATTCCAGATCGCCGCGACCGTGAAAACAGTGAATTTTGAATCACCGTGATTTTTCACGAGTACGTGATTTCTTGCCCACCTCTATACCTGAGTGTGCGCCGTGTGTCCGTGTTCAGGTAGAGAATGGTAGTGAATCTTTCAGCCCTACCCGAGAACTATGCAACACAATAGCGTAGGGTAGCGAAGCGCCTCATGAAAATACAATAGTGTGGTGATTTTTTAATGGTCCTAATTTGGAAACATTGTCCTTGCATAGTTGTTTTAGTATTCATGATAAACATGAATAACTATACGAATTTTTAAAAGAAAACGAATTGTATAAACACTTCTTCATTGGCTGAAGGTGCTAAGGTTAATCAATGGAACCTCGTTCCAACTTTGTAATTAGGTTAAAAATTTCTTTACTATTATTTATGTACAGAGGTAGTCCTGGTCGAAAATTAGTTTTTTTTTTTTTTTTTTTTTTTTTTTTGAATCAACGTTTGTCATATTGTGATATGACATTATTAATGAGTATAATAACCTTTACTGCTTCTAATTAGCTTTATTTAATTGTCCACTACTGCTGTTTCGCCCTATTTGGCATTGTCAAGTGGTTTTCTATTTGATGCTAATATACACACAGCATCTGTACCTCTATATGATTTTAATAGGTACTTTCTTAGAAAGTCGTTTTTTTAATAATTTTTAAAGTAATAACTTGTTTGGCAGAAACAAGAAAGTTATTACTTTAAAATTATTAAGAAAACGACTTTCTAAGAAAGTACCTATTAAAATCATATAGAGGTACAGATGCTGTGTGTATATTAGCATCAAATAGAAAACCACTTGACAACGCCAAATACGGCGAAACAGTTGTAGTGGACAATTAAATAAAGCTAATAAGCAGCAGTAAAGGTTATTATACTTATTAAAAATGTCATATTACGATATACTCACTGCTTCAGGTCCATTTATGAAAAAAGTTTGTCATATTATTGATTTTTCTATCGTCTGCTTTGATTTTTTTGTGATTTTTTAAATGTTGCTTATATATGATTTTGGGGGAAGTATTCTGTGTCCAGGGCGGACAGTTAATTTCCAAACCAGTACCCTGGAGGGTGCGGTTGTAATGCACAGACTTTTTGAGGGCACACAATGCGTGGCCGCAACGGCTGTGCCATAACTAAGAAATCAGAGCAAAATAAAATTAATTATGTTGAAGAGTAAAATAAAATAAATTAGGTTATTCCGACCACAGATTCGAGTTGCCAGTAAAATTACGAACTCCTGGATACCAATAACAGACTGGACGGATCCTTAATTAATAAAACGTCCTAAATTAATTGATTTAATTTTGCTACTTTTTAATTAAGGATCCGTGCGGTCTGTTATTGGTATCCAGGAATTCGTAATTTTACCGGCAACTCGAATCTGTGGTCGGAATAACATAATTTATTTTATTTTACTCTTCGACTTTTACAGTTTCACCGAATATATAAGTGGTCTGAATGAGAGCTATCTACAGTTTGTTGCGTTTTCATAGTCACTTAAAAATTTGTAAAATGTAGATTTTTTTTTTTTGACTTATAGAAATTTTTCTTAGATTTTCGCCTGACATGAAGCGCCGATGTGTTGCACAGTTCATGGCAGAGACGATGGCTTTAGTTTCTCCTGCCCTTCACTTAAAAAAATTATCATCTAACATATCATCTTAAATGGCGTAAAAAATGTAAACATTACAAAGTAATTTGTGTACGCAGAGGGAAAAAAGTATGGATTCACATAAGTCAATGCAAGTATAGGCTACAACTCGAACTAACAGATGACACTGCTAGCGGTGTCGCCCGACAAACGCATGGAAATGCCCCAGAGTTTCCGCTATTATCTTTATAAGCTATTTGGTAGGAGGATGCTAAAACAATATTTTCGCTTTCGGAGGAGAACGTGTGGCGGAACGCGACAAGGAGTCCATCACAATCTCCTCATGCGGAAGCCGATGTTTCAGCAATCAGGCCATCGAGCGACCACCTGACAAACGATGTTTCTAGAAACTGTACAAAGTGGCAGAAAAGACAACGAGTCTGAAGTCGTTCACCTCCAGCCAGGTGTATCAAATAAATACCACGGCCAACAAGACGCCGTCATCGTCAGTATTAGCAGTAGCTAGAGTTTGTCATGATCAGCCACCGATAGTGACAGTTTGAGTGGAAGATAGACCTCGCCGCAACGAATAACGTCTTTCTTTTAATGATTTTCAACCCAACTTTTTTTTATTCAATTAAAGTTGTTCGTGTAAGTCCTGGGTATTTATTTGAATTTACGGCCTGTAGATTTGACTCATTTATCTCGTAAACGAAGTTTAACGGATTTCCTTTAGTGCTCATATGGATGCCTTCACGCTTTTCAAGCGCCAATTTTCGCACCATGCAGATATCTTACCTAAATCGTTTTTGGTCTTCCGGTGAGTTTATTAACCGATAAACAACAGCATCATCCGTGAATAGTCTAAGATAACTGCTCGGATTGTCTTCTAAATCGTTTATAAAGATAAAGAACAGTAGATTACCTATAACACTTCCCAGCGGAACGCCAGATATCACTTTCGACTTTCTCCATGTCTTTCCGCCATTTACTAAGTACCGCGTACTTTCTGATAGCAAATTCACTTTAGACGCAGACAGATGCGGCACACAAATTTCTTCCCAGGAATAATCGTGACGTAACAAATAGGCAGACTTGTGGTGAAATCTGTATTCATAAAGGTATGACGAAATTGAGATAACCCTGTTGCATGTTTAATATTGTCACATTTAACACTATTTTGCCACGAAACCACCTTGCTGTAGGATAAGGAATTAGTAACAACAGTCAAGAAATAAGCACATTTTAAACAGATACATTTGCAGTCCCTAGAGAGAGCGGAGAGTGATTGAATCGGAGATAATGTTGCTAGCCATGAAGTCGTAGTACTGCAACCAGAGCAGGGGGCAAACGGCCAAGCTTGCCTCACTATAAAACTGTATGGTAAGTGTACAAATCAAATGTTTGTGTAGCTTATGGGACTTAACTACGGGGTTATCAATCCCTAAACTTACAAACTACTTATGAACTACTTACAACTAAGGACGTCACAAATATCCATGCCCGAGGGGGGGGATTCGAACCCCCGACCGTAGTGGCCGTGCAGACCGTGACTGAAGCGCCTCAGTCCCCTCGGTCACCGCGGCCGGCCGGTAAGTGTACCGGATGCTTCCATTCGCACATCCTAGTAACAGACGAGGACGGTCCTCAAAGTCACACTTTAATAATACGGCGGTAACTTCCGCCCTAGACTTTCCGCGAGGTGGATACTCCGAATCTCTGCAACCGAATGGCGGTGCGTGGCTGTTCGCCGGGCACGGCACCGCAGTGTGCTTCCGATGTTCAAAAATAGTTCCTGCACCCAACCTTACAGGTAGGGGAGAGAAACTGTTGGGGAAGCTTAGTCGACGCGGCGGAGCGGCCGAGCGCATTGAGGCGCTATGCTGCGATGCGCGAGGCCGTTCCCCGTCAGGGGTTCGAATCTCCCCTAGGGCATGGATGTTTCAAAAGTGTTGAAATGTTTTTAAATCTATCGGACCAAACTACGTGGTCATCAGTCCGTAGCTTACAAACTACTTAAACTTGGTAAACTAACCTAAGGACAAACAAACACACACACACACACACACACACACACACCCATGCCCCAGGGAGGACTCGAACCTCCATGGCGAGCAACCGCGCGCTCCGCAGCGAGACGCTTTAGACCGCTCGGCTACTCCATCGCGGCATGGGTGTTTGTGCTGTCTTTAGTATGAAGTAGTTCATAAGTAGTTTTTAGTTTAGGGAATGATGACCTCACCGTTAAGTCCCATAAGCTTCACGAACATTTGAATTTGAAGCTTAGCCCTTGCGGGCGGCATTGTGTCTCGGACAGTCGGGTTAGGACACCTGTTTGGAGCGCGGGACAAAGCTGGTATGCCTCCGCCACGGCGTGGCTTCCGCTTGCTTTTAAATTTAACGGCTATAGGAAATTCTCCAAAAATGTTCAAATGTTTGTATAGCTTATGGGACTTAAATGCGGGGTCATCAGTCCCTAAACTTACAAACTACTTATGAACTAGCTAAGACTAAGGACGGCACAAATATCAATCCCCAAGGGGGGATTCGAACCCCCGACCGTAGTGGCCGCGCAGACCGTGACTGAAGCGCCTCAGTCCCCTCGGCCACCGCGGCCGGCTATTCTCCATTTTGAGCAATTTTTACATTAACCAAATGGATAATGTAGAAATTACTCTGTCCCTTCCATTCGATTGTCCTCTAAGTAAGCAATCATTCTGTGATGCTCCTTGGTTGGTGAAAATTACGAAACCGCCACCGACACTAGCCAAAGCCTTTTGTTACAGTAAGAATAATGTCTAAATTATTTGTTTAATACATGTATTTTGTGTAAATGTTGTTTCATTTACACCTCATACCCGAGCCAAGGAAAAGATCCCACATAACCCACATGTTTGTCAGATTCCTTGTAAGTGCGCTATCCTGACAATAAAATATTACCATGTAGTTAGAGCTTGCCATCCTGACAATCAATCATTGCATTTACAGTTGTTGTTAAGTGTTCATTCTTTAGCAAAGTGATAACAGACCTCTTCATTTGTTTTTATCAATTCATTTCTTCATAATTACTGTAACCTACTGCTTACTGTTAGCTAAATTATTGCAACTCTTTTGGAAATGTAGAACATGTTCACAGCCAAGTAAAAAGCTGTTTATTTTCACACTATACACACGAAGCGTCCACAGAGGCCTGTAATACACGTTTGTTGTACTTGTATGATTAATATCTTTCCTGGTATTCTACTATATCACAGTTTTTTAAATAATTTTGTTATTGTTAGATAGAAAACGACATTTTTCAAGGTAAAGTCCGTGCACTTAAATTACTATTCGCTTCTGCTTCGATTTTGATATCTCAATTATCATATATCGGTCGCCGTGGAATTTCATATCATACAACGAATGCCAGGATGGCCGGTTTTCGAGGTGTGCAAGCATGTTTCACTTAAACTCTTCACTTTCGCTGTTTTAAATACGTGTTTTGCTGTATGACGAGGCAAACGATACTTGAAAGCCGGCCGCGGTGGCCGAGGTGACTGAGGCGCTCCAGTCACGGTCAGCACGGCCACTACGGTCGGGGGTTCGAATCCCCCCTCGGGCATGGATATTTGTGCCGTCTTAGTTCGTAAGTAGTTCATAAGTAGTTTGTAAGTTTAGGGACTGATGACCCGGTAGTTAAGTCCCATAAGCTTAACAAACATTTGAACATTTGATACTTGAAATTTCCCGATACAAACAGTAAATGCTACGGTATCAAATCTGGTCGAACAATCACGGTGCATATGAATTGCACGATAAGAGTAAAAGGAATAGTGCGAGAAACTTCGAACAAGCCATAACAACAAGCTATAAGCCTACTTGTGTTATAAATTTGACAATTTTATAAAACACAGGGGACATCGATTTTAATGTCACTATCGTACAAACTCACACCTGATTAATTTTCAAAATCAAAATCCGAACAAACTTTTCATACAGGACTGGCATGTATGGATGTTAGACTTCAACAGTCAAAACCGAAAATGTTGCCCTTCGAAAAATCGTAATAGTTCTGAAACATCAACAATATTTAATTTGTTTATGTAATAATCCCCATTCCAAAGAAATCAGGCGCAGACAGGTGTGAAAATTACAGAACCATCAGTTTGATAAGTCATGGTTTCAAAATTTTAACACGAATTATCTACAGGAGAATGGAAAAGCTGGTAGAAGCTGACCTCGGGGAAGATCAGTTTGGATTCAGGAGGAACGTAGGAACCCGGGAGGCAATACTTACCTTACGCCTTATCTTAGAAGATAGATTAAGGAAAGGCAAACCTACATTTTTAGCTTTTGTAGATTTGGAGAAAGCGTTTGGCAATGTTGACTGGACTACACTCTTTCAAACTCTGAAGTCAGCAGGGGTAAAATACAGGGAAAGGAGAGTTATTTACAACTTGTACAAAAGCCAGACCGCAGTTATTAGACTCGAAGGGCATGAAAGGGAAGCATCAGTTGGGAAGGGAGTAAGACAGGGTTGTAGCCTTTCTCCGGTGCTATTCAATTTGTACATTGAGCAGGCGGTGAAGGAAAGCAAGGAAAAATTTGGAATAGGGATTAAAGTTCAGGGGGAAGAAATAAAACATTGCGTTTTGCTGATGACATTGTAATTCTGTCAGAGACAGCAAAGGACCTGGAAGAGCAGTTGAATGGAATGGACAGTGTGTTGAAGAGAGCGTATAAAATGAACATTAACAAGAGCAAAACAAAAATAATGGAATGCGGTCTTAGAAAATCAGGAGGTGCTGAAGGAATTAGATTAGGTAACGAAACAATGAAGGTGGTAGATGAGTTTTATTACTTGGGTAGTAAAATAACATGCGATGGTCGCAGTACAGAGGACATAAAATGCAGAATGGCAATGGGAAGAAAAGCATTTTTGAAAAAGAGAAATTTGCTAACATCGAATATTAATTTAAAGGTGTGGAAGTCTTTTCTGAAGGCATTTGTGTGGAGTGTTGCCTTGTACGGGAGTGAAACATGGACGATAAGCAGTGCGGACAGGAAGAGAATAGAGGCTTTGGAAATGCGGTGCTACAGAAGAATGCTGAAGATTAGGTGGGTAGATCGCATAACTAATGAAGAGGTACTGAACAGAATTGGTGAGAAAAGGAATTTTTGGCATACCCTGACTAAAAGAAGGGATCGCTTGGTAGGACACATTCTTAGACATCGAGGAATCGTAAATTCAGCATTGGAGGGAAGTGTGTGGGGTAAAAATCGCAGAGGGAGTCCAAGAGACGCGTATAGTAAGCAGATTCAAGTGGATGTGGGTTGCAGTTCTTATGAGGAGATGAAAAGGCTTGCTCAGGATAGAGTAGGGTGGAGAGCTGCATCAAAAAAAGTCTCCGGACTGAAGACCATAACAACAACAATGAGATAGTCTTCTGTGATTTAGCAAGTGAGTTTCAAATGAGCATTTCCATTCCTGTACAGCAGTATATTTCAACCCGTGGGACTTCATCGGCGTCGCGGTTGTAGGAAGAAGCACTTGCAGCATGGCCGGTAACGTTCTTTTCGTGACGATCGTCTACTGAGGTAGACATATTACTAGGAAGTGCCTGCCATGGTCTACATCTACATAAATAACACTGTAATGTCACGTTGATGGGGAAGGATGTGGGAGGAAATCGGCCGTGACCTTTGAAAAGAACCATCTCGGTATTTGCCTGGAGTGATTTACGGAAATCATGGAAAACCTAAATCTGGATGACCGGAGGTGGATTTGAACCATCATCCTCCCGAGTGCGAGTCCAGTGTCTGACCAATGCGCCATCTCGCTCGGTGTCAGATGTAGTACTTACTTGTAGTAATGAATATGAATTTAAACGTCTTTTTGTTAGAATAAGAAGAGGCTTACTCAGGATAGAGTAGGGTGGAGAGCTACATTTGCCGGCCGCGGTGGCCGAGGGGACTGAGGCGCTCTAGTCACGGTCTGCACGGCCACTACGGTCGGGAGTTCGAATCCCCCCTCGGGCATGGATATTGGTGCCGTTCTTAGTATTAGCTAGTTTATAATTAGTTTGTAAGTTTAGGGACTGATGACACCGTAGTTAAGTCCCATAAGCTATACAAACATTTGAGAGCTGCATTTTGTTTTTAATTGGGGTATGTAACTTCCACTTTGAAAATACTTTGGGCGGTCCAGTTTTTGGCCTTCCGCGGTCTGATACTTGTCGACCGCTGGTCTAAGGGAGCTATTCAGATTGTCTCCTAAATCGTTTATAAACACAAGGAAGAGTAGGGGACCTATAACGCTTCACCGGGGAGCGCCAGATATCAGTTCTGTTTTACTCGATGACTTACCGTCAATTACTACGGACAGTGTCCTTTCTGAAAGGAAATCGTGAATCCAATCGCACAATTGGGGCGATATTCCATAAACACGCTTGTGAACAATGGGGGTAATACACAGTTACAGTAACTTGAAATCGTGCTTTACGTGCATAAAACTTGAACTTCGAATGTAATATTGAACATTTTTTACTATGAAGCTAAAGTCTGACATAGAAAACCCTGTTAAAAAAGTTATAGTATTTATATTTCTTATTTCACTTTTCTCCTAGTGCAGTTTACTTTTGCCATACCTCATGTGTGATAGAAGCTGATTTTCGGTTTTTAATTTTCATGAAATACTGTAAAGAATACCTAAATTTGTGAATGCAATTGTTAATAGTTAATGTTTGACGGTCATGGAGAGTATCACGGAAATTATGCAGAACTGCCACTACCCGGTGCCGAAAAATGGCGTGCTGAAAACACAGGGCATGTACCGTCTCGTACAATGACAGTCTCAATGAAGAACTTCAACATTTAAAGACTGTTTCCCGAAAGAACGGCTACACAGAGTGGCAAATACGGAAAGCCCTACGTCATGCGATCCCGCGCCGGAGGTTCGAATCCTCCCTCGGGTATGGATGTTTGTGCTGTCTTTAGTTTAAGCTAGTTCATAAGTAGTTTGTAAGCTTAGGGACTGATGACCCCGCAGTTAAGTCCCGTAAGTTTAACAAACATTTGAAAATTTTTACGTCATGCGAAGTCAGAACCTTTGGCGCAAACAGTTGAGGAACCTCACGAGGATATTGCCACTGCATTTCTTTCACATTCGTCGCACTATCCAGCAAGATAGGGTTAATACTTTGCCGGCCGCGGTGGCCGAGGAGACTGAGGCGCGCCAGTCACGGTCTGCACGGCCACTACGGTCGGGGGTTCGAATCCCCCCTCGGGCATGGATATTTGTGCCGTCCTTAGTCTTAGCTAGTTCATAAGTAGTTTGTAAGTTTAGGGACTGATGACCCCGTAGTTAAATCCCATAAGCTATACAAAAATTTGACCATTTTTTTGGTTAATACTTTGAAAATACCAAGTGAAGACTGTTTTCTGATCATCAACCAAAACTAAGGCATTGCTGCGCGGGATTAAGGATGACCTGTGTCTGCGTAAATCCGGAGTTTCAGATCCAAGGGTGCGCCTTGGTTGCACAGTGCTAGAGTGTCAGACTACAAATCCAAAGGTCGCGGGTTCGATCCCCGCCAGGTCCTAGGATTTTTATCTGTCACTTTCCACTTCTTTCACCCCTGGCAGTGTTGCTCATGTGAAAAATACCGAGTAGCACCGTGGTTCGGAACCCACGTTAAACTGTAGGTCCCCCTATAACTGGCTAAGTAAGTCAGTTCGAAGGTCGGAGGAAGGCAACGGCATACCACCTCCCAACAGGACCATGCCTAGTAAAGCACTGTGGTGTTCAAACCAATCTTCGGATTGTTGACTGCTTTACCTTATGTGGTTAGACCTACATCGCTCAGACGTTGCGTATTGTTAAGAATCGCTAACGTGAACATCGGCAACACACGAGACTACAACAGCCGAACAAATTAGTAGTCGCAGAACAACCGGGCGCCGTTACATGTCATGGAATACAAGAATAAGAGAGGTCTGACCCGGACGTCCAGCTTTTGGGACTGTATAATAAGAGTCCATCGAGATCCGAGTGAGGGAACCGCAGATTAATGGCAACAGGGGCTACATAGTGAAGCATGGAACCATCATCAGCGTAATTAAGAAGAGAAATAAAATTTCTCGAAACGAACCGAAGTCGGCCGGGGGTGGGGATACAGCGCAGACGCCGCCAGCAGAGATTGCTGGGGGCGGACGGCGCAGGGAACGGCGGAAGGCGGGAGGAGATGAGACCGCCGCCCCCGCACCGAATTCCCCGAAAGACGCTCAGCGGCAGAACTGCTTAAGGCCGTGTCCTACGTGGGCGACAAAAGCGAGCGACAGCTTCAAGCGACAAATCTCAACAGCGTGTATCGATATGGGCCTGTCCTACGTGAGCGACGTCTGGGGCGCCGCGCGTCAGACGCGACAACGAGCGACGTTTGAATCTCAAACCTGCTTGAATCTTTCGCTGTCGCACGCGCGACAGAAGTGTCGAGTTCGTAGAGAATCGTCTGCTTGTCGAGGTTATAAAGGCTGTCGCCAGAATTCTGCGAGCTAATTATCCCTGAGGTTCATGAAAGTGCAACTGTTTCTGTATTAACAGAATATAAAATTGCAGTTGTGCATGTAATTAAGAATTTTGATTGGGATAAGTAGTGTCTAAAAATCTCGTAAATTTTCTTTTGGACTTTAAATAAGAGTGAAGTCTAATTTTTAAATTGTTTCTAGTATGACAGTCTTTACTTTTTTTCTGAGTGGTAGTTTGATTACACAATGACGAACGTGTTTTGAACAATTACATTTGCGTGGTTTTTAAGCATTTGCAGTAACAACAAACTTACTCCAGAGAGAGAGAGAGATAACGATGTCACACAAGATGTGTGTAAAATTACGTTTCTAAATAAAATAACTTGCTTTAATGTTTCAACAGGAATTTAATGTGTTTGGTAGGACTTTAGTGGGATACGTGTGTTTGCAATAAAAATGAATATATTGGTATTAACCTGGTAAAAAAATTACAACTTTGAAGCCCACGTCACTACCCATATGTAACGCCCGCTGCTAGCAATTCTGTCCAGAATTAAATGATTTACTGTCGTCATACAATAAAAAGACTCATTTTGTACTTATTCAGTTGTTGATGGTTTGTAGTCACACAAGAAAAACTCAAAAGTATCTGTACTCGTATTTGGCTGGTGATTTTCACTGTCTATTTTCGTATTTGAAGTTATGAATGAAATAGTGCGCGAACATTCTTCACTTAGTAAATTTAATCCACAGCACTCTTTTTACATCGTATTTCATAAAGTAAATAAAACTTTATTGCCTTACTCTGTGGCTATCGTTATTCTACGGTTTACGGGTGCCAAATTTTAGAAACAGCTGATCGCTTCTAGCGGCCATCTTGTAGCGAGAAGTTGTCGCTCACGTAGGACACCTGGGCATGTCGCCGCTTGTAGCTGCAGTGTCGCGTCGCTGTATGTCGCGCGCTTTTGTCGCCCACGTAGGACACGGCCTAAAGCACACGCCGCCGGCAGACGAGGAGCAGAAGAGAAGGCGAAGCGGGGGCATCAGCCGAGGTCTCCCTGGTCAGCCGAAGACGACTCAATTGAAGACAACAGCCACGCCAAACTTACAAGAAGCAGTGATTAGGCAGGATATGAAGACGCTAAGCCGGCCGCGCTGGCCGAGGGGACTGAGGCGCGCCAGTCACGGTCTGCACGGCCACTACGGTCGG
The DNA here is from genome assembly GCA_026315105.1 of Locusta migratoria. NCBI lineage: Eukaryota > Metazoa > Arthropoda > Insecta > Orthoptera > Acrididae > Locusta > Locusta migratoria. The sequence goes on along the minus strand of CM048755.1, from coordinate 636,834,627 downwards.
GGGTTAGAATCCCCCCTCGGGCATGGATATTTGTGCCTTCCTTAGGATTACTCCGCGTCCACACATTGGTACCAACGCTGGCGCCAACTTTGTCCAATATTTCTGCGATAGCGCCCACACATTGGAGCCAACATTCAGTTGAATTCGTCGAGAGCCAACGCAAACATATCTGATGCACAGATCGCGTCCGATGCATTAACGGTTTTATGTGTGAATAATTACATTTTGTCACTGCCAACCAAAAAAGGAAACATGTGTAAAAGATGATATGGTGTGTTGTATCACTTCCTACCGAATATCAATTACGAAATCAGTAAATTTTAAAACATGTTACAAGTAATCGATACACATTATTGAAACTTAAACCTGTTACTTTAAATGAGTGAAATTAAAGTAGAAAGATACGTTTTGGAGGGTTTCTACACCTGCTAAAATTCTTTTGGAACGTATTGACGCTTCAATTTCCTGCTACAGGAGACAGTTTTAGAAGCGTACACTTACTTTTTAAAATAACCATGTAATTCATATTACTGGTAGTTCTTGAAGTTTGCAAAACAGTATGTGACACTTGAGAAGAAATGTTAATTTTAAAAACCGCATTCAGTAATTGAGCATGTCAACAGTCTAAAGTATTTATTTCACTGATCGCGCCTAAGTTTTGACGTGGCATTTCGATTTTTGTGGTTGCTTTCACAAATGAATCACTTTCTGATACAGTTCTAAAATTTACAAAGATATTTTAAAACTTTAAAATAAACTGCGACGAAGAACGAACTAATAAACAGTTTCGAGACGAGCAGTCGACAAATGCAGAATGAAACGTTGGCGCCAATGTGTGAACGACGTACCCATGTTGGCCCAACGTCCTTTGATGTTTGGTGAAAATACCGACAAGCAACGGAGCCGTACCAACGTTGGAGCCAACGTTGGTTCCAATGCTGTTTTACCGATCCACACATTGGACGAACACTGTTGGCGCCAACGTTGGTTCCAATGTGTGGACCCGGCCTTAGCTAGTTGATAAGTAGTTTGTAAGTTTAGGAACTGATGACCCCGTAGTTAAGTCCCATAAGCTATACAAACATTTGAAGACGCCAAGGCGCCTAGCATTCTGGCTGCCCCAAACTCAGAATTAAAGGGCAAATGACCACAGACATATCCCTAATACTAAAATCAAGAATTTCTTTATTCCTTTCTAAAACTAAAATAGTATAAAACTTCGTTAAAACCTACGGAGACAGTCAGTTCATTAGCGCACCTAATGATGCCAACCGGTTTGGTTGCCGAAATGTTGTGCCAGTATGACACGGGGATCCGGCCGCATTTTTCATCTAGAATTATGCTAGGAGAAGCTAAAGAATCGCAGGCCTTGTTTTAATGATGACATAGCTAACCGTGATTTATATTTATCTAAAGTGTTCGTTTTTTTTTGTTTTTTTTTTTGTTTTTTTTTTCTTTTTTTTTTTCTTTCAAAAATCGTTTTTCAACCTTCCCTCTCTTGTTGTGATTATAGTGTGGAAAGTTTTCATCCAGAAAGACACTGCCAATGATTTTGAAGTATGTTGGCAAGTACTCTGTCTGAAGGCTTCGACCCAATATGTAGAACAGTGTCATTTTTATAATCATTGCTTTTCAGGGAATCTGCAGTGAATGAAGCTGAAGAACAGTGGGTCTGATAATCTTTGTCACTCATTGGAGGCTCTGAATCCGCAGTATGTTCATCTCGTCTGTAACCTGTAAACTGTATAGCATACGTAGTACTACAATTATATACGCTGTGTATTTTAACACTTTGGGTAATCAGGCAAGGGCCGTACTGAGAGCGTGGCGAGACTTGCCCTCGCCAGGAATGCAGGCTCAATAATTTGCCGGGAGAGCTCAGTGGCTTCTCCTACCACCGTTCTCACTCATATTTCTGCAGCTGTAAACACTCGATCTTACCACAATGTCGGTTCTACAGCGTTACTACTTTTGTGTCCCAGCCTCGTCGCCGCTTTTGTGTCTCGTTTCCGTCGTAGGTGTCGGTGGCCGAGTAGAAAAGTACCGACACAGGAATAAAGGAAGCACGCTTGTGCAGGTACGAAGGTGAGTAGCCAGTGGGACAGCAGAAACTAGAAACACTAGAGTATATTAGAACGAGATATATATTGCACAGAATTTATACAATACTTAACTTTTACATAGCTCAGTACTGGAGACTGCTAATACATAGTTGAGCTAGAGGTCTGCCTAGTGCCTATCCGATAGCAAAGTCTTCACTGGTGCCTACCTGATTCCGAAGTGTTAACTGTTTCCTATCTGAGTCCCAAGTGAACGATGTCGTTCAGTGGTGGCCACGAGCGGAGTTGTAACAGAGGGCGCTCGTGGCTGACGTCGTAAGAACGCCGCGCCGTGCGTGCATGGCGGCGCGCGGCAAAAGTAGGTGGCGCGCACTTTGGACTTGTGCGACACCACAACTTCGTCCAAGCAGCATCGTAAACGAATGTGTACTACCAGAGAGAATTGATGGTCAACGTATTGTAGTCGCATTGTGGCATAGGAACACTCCGTTCACTGAGTGACCTCCTGCACAGCAATGCTCAGCATTGAGGTTCTTGTTACTAGGATGATGTAGGACAATTGGGTAGGCAGGCGGGTAGTGAAGTGGAAATACTATATGACCGAAAGTTGATTTCTGCTGACTGTGGGCTAGAGTGAGAGGAAGCAAGCAAATCAAATGTTCAAATGTTTGTTAAGCTTATGGGACTTGTCTGCGGGGTCATCAGTCCCTAAACTTACAAACTACTTATGAACTACTTACGAACTAGGACGGCACAAATATCCATGCCCGAGGGGGGATTCGAACCCCCGACCGCAGTGGCCGTGCTGACCGTGACTGGAGCGCCTCAGTCTCCTCGGCCACCGCGGCCGGCAGGAAGCAAGCAAAACGGGTGGAGGGGACTTGACAAATACTTGAGTCCCGCCTCCTTCCTCCTCCCTCCCGGCAACAGCTTTTGCCACCACCAGGTACTGTGAAAGTATAAATTAATTTCACAATAACGCATACATGGCTGAATAACAATACTGCACGAGTTGTGGTGCTGTAATGTGAAAATCTATGCTGAACCCCTCGCATCAGTACGAATGTGTTCTGGAACTGGAAATCTGTTCCACTGCAACTAGGCGTTACTGCCTAGAAATCCGGTTAAACTTAGTTCATGGCTGATATTTTAGTGAGTCGTGTGGTAGGTGGCAGATGTCGGCTGCCGGCCGCGGTGGCCGAGGGGACTAAGGCGCTCCAGTCACGGTTTTCACGGCCACTACGGTCGGGGGGTCCGACCCCCCCTCGGGCATGGATATTTGTGCCGTCCTAGTTCGTACGTAGTTCATAAGTAGTTTGTAAATTTAGGGACTGATGACCCCGTAGTTAAGTCCCATAGACTATACAAACATTTGAACATTTAGATGTCGGCTGATCGCAGTGCCTCTCGGGCTGCAGGTGCTCGCTGTGTTGGTTGTTCTGCAGAACTTTGCCAGGCAGATTTCTGCACAGATTTCTGATTAGGCCGCAGGGTGACCAGACGTCTACTCTTCCTCGTGTTTATAAACGATTTAGGAGACAATCTGAATAGCTCCCTTAGACTGTTCGCGGATGATGCTGTCGTTTATCGGTTAGTGAAGTCAACAGAGGATCAAAAGCAACTGCAAAGCGATTTACACAAAATCTTTACTTGGTGCGAAAATTGGCAATTGACACTAAATAAAGAAAAGTGTGAAGTAATACACATGACCACTAAAGGAAATCCACTGAACTTCAATTACGCGATAAATCAGTAAAACCTTAAGGTCGTAAATTCTACCAAATACCTAGGAATTACAATTACGAACAACTTTGACTGGAGAGAACACACAGAAAATATTGTGGGGAAGGCGAATCAAAGGTTACGTTTCATTGGCAGAACGCTTCGAAGATGCACCAGCTCCACCAAAGAAACTGCCTACATCACACTTGTGCGTCCTCTCCTGGAGTACTGTTGCCCCTTGTGGGACCCTCACCAGGTGGGACTGACGGAAGATATTGAGAAGGTTCAGAGACGGGCAGCTCGTTTTGTTTTATCACGTTACGGGGGGGAAAGCGTCACGGAAATGTTGCACGAATTGGGGTGGAAATCATTAAAAGAAAGACGTTATTCATTGCGACGTGATCTGTTTGCGAAGTTTCAATCACCGACTTTTACTTATGAATGTGAAAATATTTTGCTAGCACCCACCTACTTAGGGAGACATGACCATCCCAATAGAATAAGAGAAATCAGATCGAAAACGGAACGATTTCGGTGTTCTTTCTTCCCGGGCGCTATTAGAGAATGGAACGGTAGAGAAAAGTTATGAAAGTGGTTAATGAACCCCCTGCCAGGCACTTAAATCTGATTTGCAGAGTATCTATGTAGATGTAGATTTTACGGGATTGTCCCTTATTTAGCCTCAGTGTCCCGTTGTCCCGATAAAACAAATACGGGACGTAAATGGTCCTGTTTTGTACTAACCGTCCCATATATTTTGAAATAACGTGTTATTAAGTAATGTACCGTGCAGCCAAATGAAGAACAGTTGGAGACACAATCAAACAATAAGCAAAATAGGCTTTATCTAAAAGTGAATAAGACTAAATTTTTGGCCCTCTTTAGGTTACGGTAGTAACACCTGAAAGTGGGCCTTTGCGATCGTCTTTTGACAGCTCGAAATTTAAATGAAAATAATGGCTTAACCATTCATCTGACATGAAAATTGAATAACCTTATTTGTAGAGGCCCTCTTTAGGTTACGGTAGTAACACTGAAAGTGGGCCTTTGCGATCGTCTTTTGATAGATCGAAATTTAAATGAAAATAACGGCTTAACCATTCATCTGACATGAAAATTGAATAACCGAATTTGTAGAGGAGAGAATTCTCTACAACTTTGCTCTCTTATGTTTTTTTTTTCGTATCTCGTATCGTTTCAGAGATATTTGCAAAAGTAACGGCGATTTTTGGAGGTCTGTCTGTCCGTAACGTCTTCCCTGTTTTTAAGACGAATCGTTCAACCGATCAGCACCAAATTTTACAGACATAATTGTAGGCCGCCAGAGACCAGAACCACACGTTTTCAAATTTTTCGGACAAAAAATACGGTAGTAATACAAAAAAAGCCGTTTGTAATATAATTGTAATTGCAAACGAAACGTTCATCTGACAAGAGAATAGAATTACCCAATTGGTAGAGAGGAAAATTCTCTACAACTTCACTTTATTATGTTTATTTCATATCTTGCATCGTTGCAGAGATATTTGCAAAAATAACGGCGATTTGAGGATGTCTGGCTGTAACGTGTTCCCACTTTTTAGGTCGAACCGTTCAACCGATCGGCACCAAATTTTACAGACATAATTGTTGGCTACCAGAGACCAGAACATCGCTTTTTCAAATATTTCGGACAAGAAATACGTTGGTAATACAAAAAAAGCCGTTTGTAATTAATTTCAATTGCAAATAAACAGTTCATCTGACGCGAAAATTGAATAAACGAATATGTAGAGGAGAAAATTCTCTACAACTTTGTTCCATTATGTTTTATTCATGTCTCGTATCGTTTGAGAGCTATTTGCAAAAACAACGGAGATTTGACACCCTCCATTGAATTAACGAAAAGCAGCCGTTCGCAGATGTCACGTGACATTCCTCACCCAGAACTCTCTCTGGCATACGCCATCTTGCGTTGCGTTTTTGATGATTTTCTTATTGTAACTTACACGTTGTCATTCCAAAGCAATGGCGCACTGAGGAATTAACAAAAACACGTCGTTCTTTGTACGATAAATTATAATCTAGAGTCTACAAATGCCATATTAGCATCAGTTAACAAAGGCCAACAGTAGTATGAGATTAAAGAACGCAACTTCTAACTGTTAGCCGTTGCTAGTGGGCAATACGTTGGACTATGACGCTAAAGGTCAGTGGTTCGGAACCCGCCACTACCTAAATTTCTCTTTTTTTTCCCTAAAAGTGTTTCAGACACCCTTATTAATAAATTTTTTATTATTTAGATTATTATTTTTCTCCAAAATGTTTGCAAAAACGTATAAAACTACAAATCTAAAGTGGGCCGTAAAACATGTCAGTGCGATTTTTTAATTTATTTCGGTGGTACTACGTAATGTTTTCACACGAGGTGTACAGCTTCTCCAGCTACAAAAAAATTGAGTCATTAATAAGTTCATTGCTCAAAGATGGTGTGCTAAAAGAGTTTGATTTCTTGGATGTTTTAAGTTGATTTCACTAGTTGTTAACAGATTATATCGCGAAATGGACTTTCCCATTTCAGAGTTCAGCTCAAAGATCCTCTTCTTTGGAAATATGTTCAGTAAAGTATTGATACTTTACCAGAGTTGGTGAAACTATTTTGAAAGAAAGATGTGAAGATCACTTTATTTGAGAAAGTTAACCATGTTGAAGAAAAGCTACACGTGAAGAGAAATTTTATTAATTGAGAACTGCGGATCTAGTTGGTAAAAACTGGTCTTTCATTTTGAACTTACTTCCAACTGAAGATATCTGGTGAAAAACTTTGCAAGTCATTACTTGGTTTGTGCTGGCTCTGCCAGGCAATAACGCTGCTACAGGAAGAGTGTTCTCCGCTGCTAATACTTTATGGCCCGCGAAAACAACAACATATTTAGTATGCAAAGGAAATGATTCTAACTAGAACTCATTTTCACAATACTCCACGAGTTGATTATTATGAAAATCTATGTTAAAATACCGAACGCGTACATGACATACATTCTTGTGCAAAATATACTTGATAGAGAAATAAGTAAATTTGTTAAAGTAATAATAACAGTCTTTCTTACTTGTTTGTAAGTGACAACCATTTCTTTAATTAGTAATGCAATTCATTTGGCTTCTTGTTGTGCGAGTATGTTTAGTTAATTAGCAACTGAGTTGATACAACCTAATTAATGAGATTGCCGTATGAGTAGTTTGTCCCGTCCCAAAAACCCAAATATCCAAGCTTGTTCCATTGGTTTCATGTTCTTTCAACAACTGAATAGTTTTCGGGATGTGGTAACTCTTTTATACTGAAAAGTTACACTTTCTGCACACTACGTATTGCACTAAAAATAAGTGATTTCGAGAGGAGCAAATATAAATACGAGAAGCAGCAAATACGAAACGTTAGCTTTGGGGTGAGGTTGAGAGAAACATTGGCTTTATTTCTTACTATCCTGTGTACATTAATACGTATGTTTGTCTGCGTTAATGACAACTAGGCCGTCATATTGTATAGCTTTAAGGGATAACATTCCTGTTGATGACGCCGTAGTAAAATGTTTCGCAATCTGGGGGCGGGGGGGGGGGGGGGGGAGATTGTAAACCTAAATGACCAAACATCTGAGGTGATGGGTCCCTAGACTTAAGAACAAGTTAAGCGAACTTATAGTAAGTACAACAAACATACACAAACCCGATATAAGACTGGAAACTCCGATGCGAGCAGCCGTGCAATTCTCGGCGTGGCGCAATCTCCGGACGCATGTGTGTCCCGTATTTTGGTTTTGGAAATCTGGTCACCCTAGCTTAGGGCAAAACTTTGTCTACAGTTGAAGCTAGCATTTTTTAAACTTAGTGTATAACTGACTGCACAAAAATACTGAGAAGAGAAGTTTTGGCCGGCCGCGGTGGCCGAGGAGTCTGAGGCGCTTCAGTCACGGTCTGCACGGCCACTACGGTCGGGGGTTCGAATCCCCCCTCGGGCATGGATATTTGTGCCGTCCTAGTTCGTAAGTAGTTCATAAGTAGTTTGTATGTTTAGGGACTGATGACCCCGTAGTTAAGTCCCATAAGCTTTACAAACATTTTTTTTGTTGAGAAGTTTTGTTTCTTCAATCATCAAGTAATCATAAACAAAATATTTACGATGTGCATTGCCCGTGTTTATCGATAGAACTAACGGACGCTGCGGCGACTACAGCTGTCAATGTAAATATAAGAAATGTATTCACAATTGCGAAAATGACTCAGCATCAGCTGTGTAATTTAATGGTGACATGTGAAATTTTTGCGCCGGATCGGGACTCGAACCCGGATTTCCCGCTGATCGCCTCCCGTAACGACCCATGCTGCAGCCCACGAGTGCTCGTACAATCTGTGACGCAATTCTCGCACAGGGAGAGACATTTTACTATAGTTGTCAAAAGCCTTGCTGTGGATGATTTAAATACGATGTTCACTGTCCGTGTTTATTGATAGAACTAATAGAACTAACATCATTTTTAATTCTCCATTACTGACTGCATATAAAAGCTATCAGTTTAGTATGTCATGCAAGCAGATTACTGAAACGAATTACGTCCCGAGGGTTGGAAAAAACTGCTGAAAGGCTTTCTCAGGAAAGATCAATTAGGGTTCCAGAGGAATGTTTAGAACACATCTAGCAATACAGTACTGATTCTGCGGCTTATCTTACAAGATAAATTTGTTTTGTAGACTAAGACATGGCTCCTGGAAAGATTAAGAGCAATACAGTCTTTAAAATGGTGAAGGTGGTGGGATAAATTATAAACGACATGAATTTATCTAAAACGTGTAAATTCAGACTGGCATTGGGAAGAAAAGGGTTTCTAAGGAAGACAAATTTGTAAGGATAAAATATTAACTGCTAGGTAATCTTTCGTGAAGGTGTTTAGTTGGAGTATAGCTTTCTGTGGGGGTGGAACGTGGGTGATAAACAGTTCAGGCAAAAAAAATAATAATAAAAAACTTTTGCAATGAATTGCTACAGAGCAATGTTGATGCGTACACCGACAAATTAGTAAGGAGATTATTGATAAAGGAGAGGAAGGAAGAGGGATTAGGAGAGAAAGGAATGACAGTGACTCCCCTAGGGCACTGAAATGAAACAATGGCGACAAGTGAAAATCTGAGCCGGGCTGGGAAGGGAATCGAACCCAGGTCTCCCGCTTCGGGCCAGCGGTCGCCTTAACACTTGACCACCCGTGCTTGCCTCCGTATGTCTCAAACTTCCACGAGTCGCACGCTATGGCTGTAGCGCCCCTATCGTTCATGCCCTCTTACAATCACCATTACGGATTCCCATGAGAGGTCAAACGTATGACCGCATCTGTGGTGAAGTAATTGAAGCTAAAGCCGTCTTCGTGTGTAAATACTTATTACATTAGTGTGGTGTCTGTTCTTTCGGACATGAATTATTCTGATATTTCAGTGAGTCACCAATTTAGTATAGGGTTTGGGGGGGGGGGGTGTTAAAATGTAGGGTTGATCTAAGAGTAGTTTGAAATGCATGTAGCTTATAGTGGTTTCTCGGATGTGAAGAAGCCTGCGCAGGATAGAGGGCATGGAGCCCCACATCAACCCAGTCTTTGCAGTAAAGAGTGAAGACTACAAAAAAGAACGGACATGCTCGGCATTGCAATTGACATAAAAAAGTGAGGTAAATAGACTGGTATTTACTTACTTGTAGGTCTAGTTTGACGATAGTTTCACAAAAATAGTTTGTCGATATTTAATATCAGTAATTTTCGCTTCTTCAAAAAATTCTGACATGTGGTAATTGAAGAAAACCACGAAAAAACGTAATAGTGAATAGTAGCATGATGATTGACGCATCGACGCAAAAGGCTTCCCCCACAGAGATTCGAATTCCCCGACCTGTGATTTACAACACGATTGCCCTAACTGCAGAGCTACTTTTAAACTCTTTTTTATTTAATTCAAATATAATTACATTTCTGTAGATTATCAAGCCGTTTCACTGTCACAGTTTTCAAGAAACATGACACAAGTGTGAATAAACACAGCATAGATAATCAAAACAGGTGAAAGCATAACAAAATCGAAGTTGTTGAACGTTTACGCTTTTTTTTTTTTTTCCCTAAGACATAACACACGTCACACTGAAACACTGAACAACATGATTGTTTTTGGGCCCTTGAAGATTGAGGAGTAATATTTGTAGTACAGGATACAAGACTTACTACTGCTAACGAAGAGATGCTACTTGTTTACGTATTTTGCCTAGAGCACTGCTTCTTCGTTGCTTCAAATCTCATCCCATCTCGTCCATTATAGCCAGCTGGTGTGGACATGTTCCTGGTCACTGGAGACGTGACGAATTCTCGGAATGACGCTGGGTTAGCACAGTTTCGTCGACAAGGCTGCAGGACCCCCACTATGGTATTCCTGTGCCTGTTAATGCATCCATCCCGATCCTCGTTGGTTTACAGAATTGTATAAACCTTTTTTTATCCTCGGAATTAGAATAATAGTATAGTTACACTGATGTGAAAATTAAATGTATTAATTTTTATCATTTAAAATAAAAAATATTCGCTCTGGGCTTGAAATTTTGTCCAACACAGCAATTTTCTCGTGCTTGCCGCTTTGAAAATATTCAAATGTTTGTAAATCTATGGAACTTAACTACCGCGGTTATTAGTCACTAGACTTACAAACTACTTAAACTACCCCAAGGAACACACACACACACACACACACACACACACACACACACACACACACACAAACACGCGCGCGCGTCCGAAGGAGGACTCGAACCTCCGACGGGGAGCAACCACGCACTCCGCAGCAAGGCGCCTTCCAGAGGCCTCGGCTGTTCCACCGCGGCTTGCCTCTATTTCGTATTTTATTGTCTCTGAGCATGCCCTTGTAACACAGTCACAACTGCCACGGCCTTCCCGGCTGCCCTTGTAGTCCTCACACACAAGTCCCCTACTTCTGGAGTCTTCTATTTGAGTATGGGCAATGACACCGCTTTACTAAGTGAAAAGAAATGACGATGTAAAGAAATTAATTACTTCTGTGAATTTAAGAAAATAATGAAATGCTCTTTTAACCAATGCCTAGGCGTTCGAAAAACAGTTTTATCATGTTTCCGTAGGACTTTTTATGGTCTTCTATTTCATACATTTAAAGCACACTTCATGTATACGCGGACCTCGATTGTAATACCAGTTCCAAGATTATTTATGATGTAATTTAAATATTGTCCCATTAACCAATGGATCGAGTTATTTTTAGTTATTGGAAAGTACCTGTGCCGTAGAAGTGTTTTCTGCTGAAGATGTAATGAAAGCCGATTGTTCTCGGAATCAGTTCCAGCGATAAATATTTCCAGCGCACGTAAATTATTGTAATAATGCGTCAACAAGGTTACATTTGTGAAAAGATTCCTTTTGCTGATATCAACGGCATGTAGTTTCACGTACGTTCTGATTATCTCCTTTACTGTATTCTACCACGCTGATTTGATATCACATGATCAGGTCCGCAGGTAAGGGTGGAAGGGCGGGCATCCCTCTCCGAAATGTTTGGACTTACACTAGATACAATGGAATTTTTAGGCTACTAATATGATGTGTTTATAATATTCTTGATAATAATAATAATAATAATAATTCATTATTACTGAACGTCGAATGCAATAGCAGTGGCGGACCAAGGCTGTCGGAGGCCCGGGGGCGGCGGCAAAACAAAATGAGCCCCCCCCCCCATCCACTTGTAAATACATGTATTACTATAAAACAGTGACTTTGCGTTTAGGAGGCCCTCCCGCAACGAGAGGTACGGCCCAGTCTGCATAAAATAGCTTTCGAGATTCGGTGGCCCCAGACTGAGAGGCGAAGGTATAGTCGAGCCGCCGAAAGAACGACTCTGACAGCTAGCGGCTATGTTGCCAATGCTGCTACGCGGCTGTTTGTGGTTACACCGTGCCAGTCGCCGGCATACGAATATCACGTCCGAATATTTTGGAACCCTTGCTATGTACTACTAAAGTGTGAACGAACGATAACAACCATGAAGTGATGAAAAACACTTTTTGCAGTTAAAAAGAAAGGTTTAAAAATATGTGTAGAGTTAAAGTAAAGCTTCATATGTTCCAGTATTCCATTAAATATAATGTATAATTTAGTCTTCAGCCAAAGGGCGCTAGTTGAAGAATTTTTTTTATATATATTTCATTTTCTATAGCCATTTTGCACAAACTCGTTGTTATTACTCGGACACTGTATTGTGGCAGTCTGCTGAGAGGGTAAACAAATAAGGACAACCACTTTACAAGTAGTAAAATCGCCTCTTTCAGTGAAATTATTTGTCTTCTTACATAAAAAGAAGAGCTTTTTTTGCCTCGACTGTCATAGTATAGAGACCGAGTAATATCATCAGATCAGTTTCGACAGCCAGTCTATTGGTCACAGAAGTGACTTTCTAACGGTTAGAGGAAGAAGCCATCTGACACACGTCTGAAATTAACGACACGTAACACGGCACGAACAAAACCGGTAACGATGAACACACGACAGATGCTTTGCAGCGACTGAACTGAAGCACGCCACCCCGTGCGACGTTGCGTGGCAGGGTGGCAACGCTGCACCGTTACCTTGGCAACGTATATGGACTGAAGGTCATGTTCCCACAAGTTGGCGTGAAGCCATTGTTGTCCCCATCCCCAAACCAGGGAAAGACAAACACCTTCCTTCCAGTTATCGCCCCATTTCTCTGACGAGCTGCGTCTGTAAGGTGATGGAACGCATGGTTGACGCTCGGTTGGTCTGGCTCCTCGAATCTCGCCGCCTCCTGACTAATATCCAATGCGGTTTTCGTCGACACCGCTCTGCTGCTGATCACCTCGTTATGTTGTCGACCTTCATTATGAACAACTTCCTAAAGAAGCGTCAAACAGTAGCAGTGTTCTTCGACTTGGAGAAGGCATACGATACCTGTTGGAGAGCGAGCATTCTCCGCACATTGCACACATGGGGCCTTCGGGGCCGCCTTCCTCTTTTCATTCAAGCGTTTATGACAGATCGCAAGTTCCGGGTACGGGTGGGCTCTGTTTTGTCAGATACCTTTTGCCAGGAGAATGGGGTACCACAGTGCTCCGTCTTGAGTGTGGCGCTCTTTGCCATTGCAATCAATCCGATCGTAGATTGCCTTTCAGCCGACGTCTCCGGATCTCTTTTTGTTGACGATTTCGCAATTTATTGTAGCGCCCAGCGGACGTGTCTCTTGGAGCGTTCTCTTCAACGCTGTCTTGACCGTCTATATTCCTGGAGCATCGCAAACGGCTTCCGATTCTCCACTGAGAAAACTGTGTGTATAAACTTCTGGAGATACAAGGAATTTCTTCCACCTTCTCTACATCTCGGCCCTGTTGCTCTCCCTTTCGTGGAGACTACGAAATTCTTGGGACTCATGTTGGATCGGAAACTTTGCTGGTCCACACACGTGTCCTACCTGGCTGCCCGTTGTGCCCGATCCCTTAACGTTCTTCGTGTCCTCAGTGGCACGTCATAGGGAGCGGATCGTACCGTCCTGCTTCACCTTTACCAGGCCATTGTTCAGTCGGAGCTCGACTACGGAAGCCTTGTATACTCTTCTGCACGGCCGTCGATTCTCCGCCGTCTCAACTCTATCCACCATCGGGGTTTATGTCTTGCGACCGGTGCATTTTATACTAGCCCTGTTGAAAGTCTGTATGCCGAGGCTGCTGTATTACCCTTGACCACTCGGCGTGACATACTCTTGTGTCGGTACGCATGCCGCCTGCGGTCGATGCCCAACCATCCATCTTACCGATTATTTTTTGACGACTCACTCGGTCGCCAATATCAGTTGTCTGCGATTGCCTTGCTTCCACCTGGAGTTCGGTTTCGCCGCCTACTACAGCGGCTCGATTTTACCCTTCCTTCCACCTTTCGGTTGAGCGAAAGCCCATTGCCACCGTGGCATCAGGCCCAGGTTCACACTCACCTTGAACTTAGTTCGTTCCCCAAGGAGAGCACTCCGGATTTGGTATACCGCTCGAGGCTTGTCGAACTCCGTTTGCGGCTCGATAATGCCATATTTATTTACACTGATGGTTCCAAGAGCACTGCCGGTGTCGGATCTGCCTTCGTCGTCGGGGACAACCGGTTCCAATACAAGCTCCCTGACCGGTGCTCGAGTTTCACGGCTGAGCTTTTTGCCCTCCACCAGGCCGTTTTGTACACCTGCCGCCACCGCCAACCTTTCTATGCCATATGTTCGGACTCCCTTAGTGCCCTGCAGAGTCTTAAGGACCCTTTCTCGAACCATCCTCTCGTGTATCGGATCCAACGCTCCCTCCAGTTGCTAGCAGATGACAGCTGTCACGTTTCTTTCCTGTGGGTCCCTGGCCACGTGGGAGTGCCCGGGAATGAGACCGCCGACATAGCAGCCAAGGCCGCAGCTCTCTTGCCTCGCATGGCTACCTTTTGCGTCCCATCGGACGATGTTCAACGGGCTCTTCGCCGGAGTATCGTGCAATGGCACAGTGCGTGGTTTTCAATGTACAACAATAAATTGAGAACTGTAAAACCGATCCCGACCGCTTGGAGGACCTCCTCACGCCCCTCTCGGCGAGAGGTGGTCATCCTGGCCCGGTTGCGGATCGGTCACTGCCGTTTCAGCCACCATCACCTGCTATCCGCCGACCCTGCACCGCTGTGCTCCTGCGGTGAACTGCTGACAGTGCGACATGTTTTACTGACTTGTGTTAATTTTAATCATCTCCGTGTAGCCCTTCACTTTCCGTCTACTCTGGAGGAAATTTTAGCTGATGACACACGAGCAGCTGCTCGAGTTTTGCGTTTTATCAACTTGGCCAACTTATCCAAGGATATTTAACCCTTTTAATTTTCTTTTATCTTTCGTTTTTAGCCTCTTGTTGATGTTCTGACAGTCACCCTTTTTTTTGAGATCATAGCGAATCTATGTTCTTGGCTGGGCCTCCACCCCTCCCATAGTCCGCCACTGTGCAGTAGTGAAGAAAGCTGAGGAAGATCCACGTATTTGTTTTGAAGCTTCAACTCTCGTAAAACAGTGTAAATGGTAAACAATCACCCAAAGTCAGCTAATTAGTTTAGTCTCGGTGCCATATTTAATCATCAAAGCAAATATTTAGGTGCAATATGGCTGTATGGGCTATTTTGCAACAGAAGAAAGAGAATAATCTAAAGGTTAGCATCTTTGTTAGTAAACTTGTGGAAGTAAACATATTCCATTCACGTAGAAAAAAATACCTCGAAGGATTTTAGCAGTGTGGGCCACAGGGAGTTTTGTAGACTCAGAGTCGGTTTTAGGTTTTCACAAGAACCGCAGCAGTTGGGGGCACCGAGAATTGGGGGGGAGGGGGAGGGGGAGGGCGAGATTGAGGGAAGGGGAAGAAGTTGAGGGGGGAGGCGAAATTCAGGGAGTTCGGAGACTTAACACTGCCAATATTTGACTTTAAAATCGGAACATGCGTATTTGCTGTTAAATTTCGTACTTAAGAACATTACATTAGACGTTATAAGTCCCGAAATACTTTTCGAAGATCGTATTGCAGACAATAATGCAGAAATGTGGTTATACTTTGTAACACAATGTGAGGGACAGGGGACATTGTCAAAAGTGCAAACTACTTTCACAGATGGAAGGAAGATCTTTCTGAAACATTTAGAAAAATATGTGGTAGTTTTCCGTAACAGACACAAACAAAATCGATTCGCAAATGGCTTGTTATTACCGTAATGTTAGAAACAACTGGCAACACCATCGTTTTCAAATTAGAAAGAATAAAAGAAGGTATTATGTGACCTACGTTATCCAGTATTCTTAAAATTCGATCTTAACACTTCATAAACAGAACGGAAAGCGACGTAAATGTCACATGATTAGTTTGTTTTGTCGAGTTGTGGTATGTTTATTTTACTGCATTTGATTCCATTCGCCATCTAAGACGTGCAACTGGCGCCAGTAATAAGGTGGCAGGTATGCTTGAACCCCTAACATTCAGCCACACATCTTAAATTCAGCGCAAATATATATATTTTATGAAATTTGTTGTCTCGTGTTTTCAGCGAATTCCTTGAGAATCTCTCTGTTTGTTTGATAGTTGTGATTCCGCTGTCCTCTATTATCGCTAGATTATCTATGAAAGCCATAAAACTGATCTTGAGTTTGTCTTGCACTTATCCAAATTGATTAGGTTTGTAGTAGTTATGATTTTTAAGTTGTTTCTCCCATTCTCTAATGACTTTTTCAAGGTATAAGTGGTGACAATCCGTCACCTTGTCGCATGATGGTCTTTATTTTGAAAGACGATCGTCTGTCGTCTTCCATATATTTTTTGTATATTTCTGTAAAGTTATAATTTATTTAATGTCGCTAGATTATAATTTTGTTAAAACTTGTACCCCACTCTTTTCAAGGCTTGAGGAATACCTTTTTTATTTCATGTGTTAAAATATTAGTTAATGTTGGTAGGTTTTTCTTATTCTGTTATGTTAATAATTTATTATTATATTAATTAATGTGGCATAAATGTGGCTTCTCCGCTACGCCACTGTCCCTGTGAGAATGTGTACTTGTATTACTTTTAAGTGGATGTACGAGAATCTATAGCTGTCTGAATGTGGGGAGTGATAGTTCACTTTGCATCGTTCTCTCTGGCTCAGAGTCGATAGCTGCTGAGGCTACCAAAGAGGTTTCTACACCCTTTGGTTACAGTCCAGTCGACGAGCCTTCTCTAGGACGAGTCTCTCTGTTCCCACCACCACTGATCTTGGATTTAATTACTAGTTACTAGTAATACATTACGGCTATACTAATAATACATTACGGCAAGAAAGTTTCTACAGGGGGCATTGTTGGTGACTTGGGTTTACTCTACTGAACGAATTGCAAAAGCAATGGCGATCTGATAGTGTAGCGAGCAATACTCCAATGCAACAACAACGTGATTTACCTGAAGTTATGGCATGGAGAGCCATAGGAAGGTTGAAAGCAGGACAGTCACAGAGGGATTGTTATAGCTCCATACTAATGTATGGTTGAAGTTATGATCAGAAATATCTTAAAGTATATTAAAAACCAACAACTGTAACAATTATGATTTAATTATCTGGCAACCAGTTTCAGAACGTCATTAGTGTCATCTTTAGGCCATCAAGACATCCAAGAAGAAAATGTAATATATATGGCTGAATTAAACTGGACTCACAGCTTCTATATTGACACGTGTGAACCATCCAGATACAAGAATTCTTGTCGTATATGTGGATGGTACTAACGTGTCCATATAAAATCTGTGAGTCCAGTTTAATTCAACCATATATATTACATTTCCTTCTTGGATGTCTTGATGGCCTGAAGATAGTACAAATGAGGTTCTGAGATTGGTTGCCAGATAATAAAATCATTACTTTTACGGCTGTTGGTTTTTAATACCTTAAATATATTTAATTGTAAATGGACTAACTGGAAAGAGTGGCAATTAATCAAAGTACACTGAGATTCGAATCAATGCCAGACTTTATTTTCGTATGACAGATATATAATTTGGCAGCCACCTGCAGTTTCATACTCAGGGAAAAATTGCCGTGCAGAAATTAGTACATACTTTATTGAACATTCTATATGATACTTGAAGTAGTCCCAGAGGAAAAAGACACTGTTGTCTGAAACTCCAAAAACATTATCAAATAAAATTGCATAGAATTTCACCCAAATTCTGCACACACACATGCACACACAAATATTGTTTGTGACTGACAGAGAGTGGATCCGTTCAGGCGGTTAAAGTTTACTTATGGAGGTGGCAAGGTAATGTACTAATGTTGGCTACGAATTGTTTGCTACGAGGAAATTCATTTGGTGACTGGACAAGGTTGCAAACAAAAATTGTCAACCATAGAGCACGAAAAGGATATATTATATATTTCATGGTAAACATAAAATATTATTCTCCTAATTGTATGAGAAAGGGGTTTTTACTTACGTTAGTGGCGGTGTAGCGTGTTGATGTCGGCAACGGATGAAAATGACGGGAGTTGTGTAACGTAGTCATTAGCCAATCGCGTGACAATATCCGGTATTTAATGAAATTTTCTGGTTTCTTACGCGGAATAAACGAACGCATTTTGATGGTTAACCTTCATTGTTGAATTATGTCGCAATATGTACAGAGAAGTAATGTTGACAACGAATTGTTGCCTTTACGATGATAATTTAGTGACCGGACAAGGGTGTATACAAGAACCTGGCAATCATAGAGCATGAATAATATTAATCGTTTGCTCCAATGTCAACACAAGGGCTTAGGCCTAATTCCCACTTACGTAAAATTTTACTTCAGTCATAGAATGAGGTGCATGATCGTTTAGTTGCCCGTGAAATGAATAATTAATGCTATTTCTGATCTACCATTGACTGGTTCTTGTATGTACTCTTGTCTGGTCAGTAAGTTAATCATCATCGAAAAGGAAACATTTCGTTGTCAACACTAGCCCACTACACCGCCGCCCTAGATAAAACCTAACCCTGTTTCGATTTCTCGTAAGGTATGAAAAAGAGGACAAAAAGAACATTCTTTTACGTCGTTTTGTTTCTTAGAATTGCTTTTTCAGATGACAATTAAAATCAGGCTCATTAGCTGCCTGCCGCTGCGCCAGTGTTAGTCGGATCATTTCCAGTCAGTCTCATACGTTGCCAACATAAACACGCTAGGCCGTCAACATAGTAGGTAAAATTTAACCGAATTTGTGTTAAATGAATCAGTAGCAAAGTCTAAGTTTACGCCGCTCCATACAGAAGAAAGCAAGAGGGGTCCAATATGGGATTTAAACCAACAAGATGAATGGGATACTGTGTATGAAACAAAAACAGAAAATAGAAATAACATTCATTTCCCATCATCTTCCCAAGTCTCAAACAATGACACCATACATACCGCAGTACAGTTTAACATTGTTTTCAATCTATTGTACACAGTTACTTTTTTTACAGTAGTTTCATCATTTCTCGTGTTGGTAAAATTGTGTAGCAAAATATTTGCATAGCAAAAGACTGAGTAATTCATAACTGAATCACGAGAGCGTCTATATTTTGTGTGTAACCGAGAAAAAAAAAATTGCTGGGAATGTTGTGGGATGTTACCCTCACAAGTATACTTCTCTGATTTGCCTGTTGTATCAATAAAATTTCTTGTTCCTTCCTAATTGTCTGCAGTGCTACACACACACACACACACACACACACACACACACACACAACTACATCTGACGTATACGTAGACCGTCCACTATCTATTACCATAATCATATTGGCACATAGCTTAGTGTCATCTGTAGTGAGGAATACCTTAAAATATTCACAATGTGTTTGATTTTTTGTAAATAGTTGGGTGTGAGCAGTAGCCTGTTATGTAGTTCAACAATGACCAAGTTATCTAATCCACCCACATAATTTTCATCTACTGCTACATTTACAAATTCTGGTAATGATGTTTATTTTAATCCATGAATTTCATAATGAATAGGAAAGCTATCAGTGCTCTTAATAACATCACCAGCAACTTTTGACTCAAGTGGAAAGGAAAACATACTTTATGACCTCAGTTTGTTTTAAGTGTCAAAAACTTGTCTTAGGTAAACCTGATAATATCCCCCGCTCATCTGGCGGTATTTGCCAACTCTGTCTTCCAAACTGTCTGACTATACTTTCCCTAAAAGCAAATATGAACAATTTCTCTCAGACAGCCAGTAGTCACTGATGTCAGTCAAAACAGCAGATGTGTGTTTCAAAGCAAGATGTGTCTCTCTAGTTCTTTTCCATTCATCACTAAAATTTTCCCAAGAACATAACCATGACATGAAGCACTGTAAGAATTTTGTATGTGATGGGCATTCTTAGCTACTGGTTCTTGGAAAATATTTGTCAACCGCCGTCTCTTAAGTATTCTTTTCACATTTACAGTATCCCATCAACGATTTATTATTTTAATGATTGTTACACCAAATTTGTCCAAAGCAACAACACTCATATCACTGAAAATACTGGACTCTAACTTCATATTTTGGCGTTCAGCTGAGAAAGGATATAGAGACTTAAAGTTAATGAACTGCCATATTGCAGTATTTAATCTTTTTCTATCCTGTGCAATTCTTTCAGAGCTTCAAACTGTCACTGTCGCTGAAGTCACGAAAACATAGGATCTACTCCTTTTGGTTGAACTGGTTATTGTACATACACTTCAGTAAATAGTATCCCCAAAATAGTACAATGGGCGATTTGCAGAAGACTGTTCTGGGTGAGTGTACTTTATTTTCACACTGGAGGAGTAGGAAATGTAGACACTGCTTTTCTGTTAGTTGTATTATTGTCTGCTGCTCTCTTGACCACCTCAAATCCAACTGCTTCTAATTTAAGAATGACAGCTTTAATGAATGAGAACAGAACATTAGCCTGAATAGTATAAACTAACAGAAATGATACCACAACTTAGTAAGGCGAATACATGCTCTGAACCATAAAAACATAGGCACTAGTAGCACATAAAAATATGCCAGTGTTAGGGGCACATTTTACAACACTTCTGCCTTTGTATTCAAGATGAAACTTCAGATGAATTTCATCCATCAACAAGAGCTCAGTTGCAATCATCTGAGGCTAAAGTACCTATTTTATTTGTGATGTAATTCATATAGTGATCACTGTGTTGCTCAATGATAAGATTTGTTAAGAGTTTACTACAAAGCTTTGAGAGAGTGTTGGGGGCTAGAAGCAGTAAAACCATCAGTGCTCCTCAAAATCTTGTAAGAATGTGGGCTAATAGAATGTACTAATGAACACATTATCATAGAATAAGTTCCATACATTAACTGATCTGAACTTTTGCACTTCAGAAATATAATCTGTTTCTTTTAAATGTGATTTTAGTTTCGTGTCCTGGAAGTTTATTAATAAGTTTTACAATACAAGATGTGTTGTGCAGGAGCTTCAGCACTATTATACAGAAGATATATGTTCTTAAGAACATCACTACACTTAACACCTTCATGTTGTTTCCTTTCTTGGTTAATTTCAGGTTTCAATACATTTAACTTTAATATCTCTATGAACACACTGAGTAATAAATTACGGCTTATAACTATGCAGCAAAAAAGTTCTTGGGGAAGGAATATGCTTAGTAAGCCTAGCTCACACTTTCTGTTTTGATTATCACTAACGAGTCACTTTGCTTTCCATAGTCGCTCACCTTCGTTTTCAGTTGTTCTAATCATTTTCTCATGATGTGTCCTCACTTTTCTAGATACCAACTTGAAGGGCACTATTTTCTAAATGCTCCTTGCGACTTTCTAGATCCTCTTATGCTGCACGACTAGTAGCATGGGCATCCTGGCAAATTCGATGGAATAGCATCTTAAAAATTAATAACTAAATATGAAACTGATCTCACACCATACACATAAAATGCACATAGTTCTTATGGTGATTTACTTCACTAGGAGTGAGTTACATAAGTCACCTTTTTCAAGCATCGACAGTCCAAGCGTGCCATCAACACTGTACCAGTTTACGGGACATGCGTGTTGCTACTGCTTGAAATATATTTGTAGCAACTACGACACACTAACCAAAAAAACACAATGGTACACAAGATAGAGTGCTTACTTGGTATCCTGCCTTGTCTGTGAATAGCCGATATCAATTTACGTCTTAAATTCTCGTCAGATTGGAATAGAAATGCACTGACATCTCCTTAGATGGAAAATTGAACGTACCGACTTTAGGACCATTAATGTATCGTAATTTCCCCTGCAATTTGGCATACAAAACTTTCGCGCATTTTAATTGAGTAAGATCAAAGAACCGACACAAACGAGAAACACTTGCAATCACGGCAAACATAAAGCACAATATGGAAACGCTTCTAAAGAAGATGAGTCTCCCCCTAGAGCCAGACTCCTATGCATGACATCACGTCCTCCTTAGATTAACTGAGGTGAGGTCTTGTTCCTATTTGAAAAAAATAAATGAATGAATAGAAAAATAAACATTACAACACATTTACGGAGCTCCGATGTTTCGTGAGTGGTTAAGAATTATTATACTGAAATAGCCTACCTTTTCTACCGAAGCCCTCGTAGCATGGTGGAGGTTTTGTGTTAAACGTGTTAACTTGTGGTTATAAGAAATCAAAATGCAGATATTTGTGAAGAATTTGACGGGGAAGACTATCACCTTAGAGGTAGAAGCTTCGGATACAATTGAAAATGTTAATGCCAAAATCCAGGATAAAGAAGGAATTCCCACGGATCAGCAGAGACTGATATTTGCTGGCAAGCAGTTGGAAGATGGCCGAACATTGTCTGATTATAATATCCAGAAATAATCTACTTTACACCTTGTGTTGAGACTCCGTGGTGGAGCTAAGAAGCGAAAGAAGAAGAACTAATCAACTCCCAAGAAAATTAAGCACAAGAAGAAGGTTAAGCTTTCAATTCTGAAATTTTATAAGGTTAATGAGAATGGGAAGATTCATCGTCTCCGCCGTGATTGCCCATCAGAACAATGTGGTGCTGGAGTATTCATGGCTGCTAAGGAAGATAGACATTACTGTGGAAAATGTGGGCACACTTTAGTGTTCAGCAAACCTGATGACGCATGATCATGTTGTTATATTGTTTCTTGGAAGTGTAATATTACTGATACATAAAAGAATAAATAACAAAATTAAAAAAAAAAAAAAGTCAGAGCGATGGTCTAGTAAACCAGAGGTCGAGGGTTCGATTCTCTCTGGGGGCAGATTATTTTGAGTCGAGTACGTCCATCGCCTTGTGTTCCTGGTGGTTTCCCCAAATTACAACAGATAAATTCTGGGGGATATTCTCAAGACGAGAAATTTACTAACACGATTTTTTAATTCAATGCTGGTAAGTCATTTCTACATGTGGATACATACTCCGGAATCCACCGTAAGGTGCGTGGTGTAATTTAAATAGTACCGCACTAGTCATTACCTTTTCTGCTCTTTTCCAAAATGGAACGAGATAGAAACAAATGCGTGTCTCCCTCCATACGAGCTCTAATTTCACCTATCTTTGTGGTCTTGAGTCGAAATTTAGGTTGTCGGTAGGAGAATATTCTCCAATCGGCTTCAAATTCTTGCCATCTCAATTTACTCAGAAACATTTTTTTCGAAGAGAACGCCGCCTTTCCTCCACTGATTGCCATTTGAGTTCCCATAGGATCTCTACCACACTCGTACATTTTTCGAACCATCCAGTAAAAACCACAGCAACCCGCCTCTGGATTGCTTCTGTTTCATCAGTTAAAGCGAATGGGTCGGATAGGAAATAGTTTAGCAGTATTCAAAAAGGGGGCCCACAAGCGGTCTCCTCCAAAGATGAACCACAGCTTTCCAAAACTCTCGAAGGAAACACAAGTCGACTATCCAACTTCCCCATGACTATTCTTACATGTTTGTTCTGATTCGTATCGCTGCAGCACACTGCTAATGTTGTATTCTTGCATAACAGGCTTGATTTTTCTACTGATCTGCACCATCTTACATTTGTATGCATTTACAGCCAGATGCTATTTTTCACACCAACTAAAAATGTTGACTATGTGATCTTGTAGTCTATTACATTCATTTGATAACGACACTATTCCGAACTCCATTACATCATCAGCAAAGAGCAATGTGTCACGCACTGTCGGAGACACATGTGTGAAGCGTGAAGAACGTATCAACAATAAATGATGGGATAGGTGCCATTGTGTGCCCACCACCTACTACCTGGACATTTATTGTCATAGGAAGACAGTTATTAAGCAAATAACTGTCTATGAGGATTACTTGGGTTAGTTTCAACGGTCATCCTCATCTAGGTTTTCTGTGATTTCCCAAACCGGCTAGGTAAACGTTGAGATGGTTCCTTCCTCAAGGCTGTGGGCGACTCTCTGACTTGTCAGGATTAAAATTGACCTGTAAGTAAGGAATTATTTGAACTTTGCTTTTTCGTTGTTCAATTTTAACACCGAGACAAGTACCGTACACTTGTTTCTTCGTTTGGTGCAGGTCTTTATCCTACTCTATGCAATGTAAGGTTCTCAGATCCGAGAAACCACCACAAGCTACATCCATTTGTAACTGATTACTGCATTCAACTCTTAGTCCTCCTCTATAGGTTTTAATACACCCCCACACCCTATCATTTCAGCCCTCACCTTCCACCCCTCCTCCACAACACTAATTTTGTGCCTCCGTGGTATCTCAGAATGATCCTACGAATCAGTCACTTATGTAAGTTACAGTGTGTAGCAATATTCTTTTCTCCCATTTCTGACGCAATGTTCAGTATCACAACTTTTCAAAAGATCTTATTCATCTTTTTCTTTTTGGAGCCGTTTGTTGTCCACTTTCATTGAAATATAACGCTACATTTAAACTAGGCACCTTCAGAAAAGACTCCTAGGATTTAAAATTTGATCTTATGAAATTTGTCTTCTTCAGATACGCATCCTGTTACCAGTTTACAGTTTAGACACTTTCCGCATCCACGGTCATTAATTATTTATTGCTCAAATGGTAAATTTTCATTTACCTCTTTCAGTGTATCATTTGAAATCTAATTCCTCCAGAATTACATGTTTTAATTCAAATTGCACTCATAAAACGAAACTAATATTTAACACAGCCAAACCGTTATACGATAATATCGTCCCACGGCTTCCTTCAAATTTAAGGATGTCTGACGTCACCTTTGTGACGGGGAGTGTTACACTCAATAAGGAATGTTATCGAAGCGTCTATAGCTCAGTGGTAGGCGGGTGCGGTGGCTGAGCGCGCTCGGTCAGAAGCATTGACGCCCTCTGCAATAAAAAAAAAATAAAAAAAAAATAAAAATAAAAAATAAAATGAATAACTGAGCCGAAAACTAGAAGAACAAGCCAGAACGAACACGAACAAATGACCGCAAAGATGCTATCTACCTGAAGGGAGTTCGAATCTCCCTGGTGCAATTTTTTTTCGTTCAAGCCATCAGTCATCATCCGAATATTTTCATTTTCGTTTCGCCTAACTATTATAAATTTCGTGTTGTTTGTTGAGAAATTTTAGTTCCTTATAGTTTATCCCTGCTATCTTCAGAAAGTTGTAGTTTATTGCAGTCAGCATGTTTAAAAGTCTCTCTTAGTCTACAAAAACTATAAACGTACGTTTGTCTTTCATTAGTCTATCGTCTATGAAAGTGCAGTGTCAGGGTATAGCCTGCGTGTTTCAAAATTTTGTGAAACCTATATTGATATTTACCGGTGATGACTTTCAGCATTTTGCCATCCAGTAGTAGGGAATTGCTTTCAGTAATTGCTTCCAGCATTTATGAAACTGATAGTTCTGTTGTACTCGCGCCTGTCAACATCTGCTTTCTTTGGAACTGGAATGATTTCAGTCTTCTAAAGGTGTTAAGGTATTTCTCCTTTCATTCAAGTGGAAAGGTATGTCTGGTTGGCCTGTCCAAGAATAGCCATTGTTCAGAGGGAATGTCGTCCACTTCGCTGGCTTGTTTCTATTTAATAATCTATTCAGTGTTAAGACAAATTCTTTTTTCTGGCTAACATCTCTCATTTCATTTACTTAATTATACTTCCTATTCGATCTCAATAATACTGCCTTCAACAAAAATTCCGTTTCTTTGCGGCTATACAAAAGGGCTTCCCAGCATTGGTCATAGAATTCGTGTTAAATTGTATTTTCTGAGGATATAAGGAAAAGATTTGTTGTGTTTTGGTACGAAAGTAAATTGAAAAGATTATTACTGGCACCGTTAAAACAAATTTTTGCGATTGTATTACTTATATTCAAGTACACTTCATAATACCACAATTAACACGAGTTGCAATGTGATACCGGGGTCACCTTGAGAAGCGAAAGTATGAACAACAAACTTCCTCAGTCTACCCACTACACTCTTATTTTGTACCGTGCATATTTGACAGTACTTGAGACGCAACAATCATGCTAAAATATCTAATGAAAATGCCTTCTCAGAGTGTTATATAGATCCTGAAATGAAACCGAAAGTTCTTCATTATCCATCACATAACATATATGTAACATAGCAACTTTGTAATGTGACGAACGAAGTGCATTAGCTCATTACAAACGCTAATCGCATTTTGTTTAGTTTTAAGAGACCACGCTGCTCATGTTAAATACAACAGAAAAACAAGCCATGTGTACATGACACTAGTAAGGCCAGTATTTTATACTTCCAGATGCGACGTCAGGAACAACAGAAGAATCAATGTCTGTGCTTGGAAAGAACGTACATCAGTACCATGAACGATAATGGAAACGAAAAACGAAGAATACTTCTGGCAGTGGTTGGAGAAACCACTGATTCATCTAAATGAGACCATCTTATTTTCAAATTAATGAAAACCTAGTAATGTTGGCATAATAAAATTGTTGATATAAATATAACTGATGTCGGCGTTGCTGATGTGAGAGTGCACTTACATGATGGGCTAACAGAGGGCTTTACTTCTCATGATTTCGCTCTGACATCTGGTAACGAATGTTGGTACTATCTCCATGGCCTATCTTGCAGCGTCGCTATAGTGGTTGGTCATTTTATTATGGCTTATGTAGTTTATTTAGGACTTGAAACTTTACATACGGTACTTCCTGATTCATCTAAATCTGACCATCTTATTTTCAAGTTAATGAAAACCTAATAATGTTTTCACCCAACATCGTAAAATGTGTACAGGGGTCGAAGTGCTATTTGAAACAAAATACATAGATCATCTTCTCTAATAAGCAAAGTAAGTTTTGTGCAGGTTACGAAAAACTATTACTTTTCAGAGGACAAGATCTTTGGCTCTGAATATTAAATTTCAATAAATGTTAAAGTATCCATACATGCCGATGCTGTATGATAAGTTCTTTCAGATTTTGATCTTGTAAAGTTATCTGATATTGGTCTCAAAAACCATTTTCCCTGTGTCTTATGAAAATTTGAAATTTGAAGCACGTGTATAGCTTGTTTTTGTACCTGGTTAAAAAAGTTCTCGCATTATTCCCTTCCCTGGTATCAAGCAATTTACATATCCGTTGATTGTTCCATCAAATTCGATACGGTATTTTCACTGTTATGTATCGGAAAATCTAGGTGGAAGGTTAGTGGTTTTGAGTAGTCATACAACTATACAAGTCTTTAGAAACACATAATGAAATAGAAGCAATAATTATTTGTACGGAATTTACCTAACAAAATGTGATATAGTAGAACACCAGGAAATATTATACTTACCTACGGATAACTGTGAAAGCTTTGTGTGTGTAGTGTGAACATAAACAGCCTTTTATTTAGCTGTGTGGGTGTATTAACCACATCTCCATGAGAATTGTAATAACGTAACTCACAGTAAGTATGGAAAGATAAATATACTTGTACAGCCTGGACTGCCGTTAATAGCTGTAGAGCTATTATTTGGAAAATAGAACCTCCTGCTGAAAAGCAATGGTAAATTCTGTTTTGTTGAGAGGTACTCAGCAGTCAAAATGTTGAACGATCCTCAAATTTCAGCAACATACTGTAGATAACAGATGCGTATGCTGGGTTCGGCTATACGGAAGCATCCGATGCCACCGTCTGCTATGTCTCATGACGTCAACATGGCAGAAAACGTGTATTTCATTCGTTTCTAACACGGCGACCATAACTTCTTAAAAAGCGCGAGAATGTATCTAAAAAGACTGGAATAACAACAGACATGGATATTACCTATGCGACACCTCAAACGAAGAGAGCGATCCCCAAGAATCCTTCCCTCCCCATAACCAAACACCAAGTTTTCAATACCAAGAACCAACATGCAATTTGATGAATGTCTAGAAGCTGGCAATCAGCAGCATGAAGCGCTTGACGCAGCGCTCTGCCAACCATTATGCATTTAAAATCTTTAATATCTCAAATGTTTACCTTTTTCTTTATTATGATACATGGGACCAGGTGGGTCAACTTAAGTGTGATACAGTTTTACTTCATTCACTCCACGTGTAGGAATGGTGGAAACTGCGACATACTAACAGTACACTTACACTGCGATAACAAAAGATAGCGGCAGGCCAGAACTAATTTGTACCACGCACGCATGTATCCCCGACCCTTCCCCCCGACTAAACAGACACCCACAGACACTGCAAGACGACCGTTTGTCGTCTTCCATATATTTCTTAATAAAACTGTAATTTATTTGATGTCGCTAGATCAACATTTTATTAAAACTAGAACCCCACTCTTATCGAAGAATGAGGAATAGCATATTTATTTCATGTTTTAAAATATTAGTTTCTGAAACGTTAGTTAATATTGCTTGGATTTTGTTATTTTAATAATTTATTATTGTGGTTATGAATGTGGCAATAAGTACGGCTTCTCCGCTACGCCACTGTTCCTGTGAGAATGTGTATTTGTTTTACTCTTAAATGGATGTACGAGAATCTAATGGCTGTCTGAATGTGGGTACTAATAGCTCGCTTTGCATGGTTCTCTCTGGCTCAGAGTAGATAGTTAGTTGTTAGCAACCCCTGCTGCTGATGCAACCAAAGAGGTCTCTACAACCTTTGGTTACAAGCCAGTCGATGAGCCCTCCCCAGGGCGAGTCTCGCGGTCTTCTCTCCCCACCACCGCTGTTTTCTTGAGTTTCCTAGTTTCCGGTTGTTTTCCCGCCTCCTGGCCGCTCGGTCTTCACTTTGTGCTGGGATTGTGGTGAGGTAAGGTTGGTTCTGCTCTTGTGTCTGCGGAGATGGTAGCGATTCGTTGTATAGCATGTTTAACTTAGGCTCTTGAACGTAGATTCACTTTTCAGAATATGTTTTCCGATCGTGCGCGGAAATGAGGTATAGTTTTTTAATCCAGTGATTTCTAACAGATAAACTTGGTGTATATGTTACTAGTTGCAGTTTGATAACGGCCTGGTATATTCAAGCCTTTTTTGATTATGTGGT
The DNA here is from genome assembly GCA_026315105.1 of Locusta migratoria. Lineage (NCBI taxonomy): Eukaryota > Metazoa > Arthropoda > Insecta > Orthoptera > Acrididae > Locusta > Locusta migratoria. Next base: position 636,805,764 of record CM048755.1, on the reverse strand, counting down.
GGTGTAAGAACTCTGTGTAATATCTTTATAGCTTTGTGGGGCCCGATTTCTAACAGACGATATGTTCACTTTTGTACAGTGCATATAAAAATCTTTCATGTCGTTTCCTTCCATGACTGATATGAGTTCCGCATGGTTGGTTCTTAGAACAATGCCTTCAGCTTCCACTATTGTTTGTTCCATGCCCATCAGGCAAGTAACTATGCGTGTATGCTTCTGATTTCCACTAACATTTCGCGATCTTCTCTCCCCGCCTATTTTAATTTTGCTGTTTCTTCTCTGAACTTGTAGTATGCACTCAGTCTTTGTCAGTAATTCTCTCCAAGCCTTGTACAGCCTCCTTCAATAGCTTGCTTATGAAATTCTATGCAGTTCTAGGGGGTGGATACCGTAGTTAATTTTCTTTATTTTTCGGAAATTGAATTTATACATTTTAATTGGTTTGCGGAAACACGTAGGTCCGAACACCGACCTCAGGGGTTTTCAGCTGGTCACCTGAATTCACGCCACTTCTCATAAAACCAGTGCCTAGATAGTTTACTCTCAGATTGCAACTTGAGAGTCCGCCGTGATTTTGTGTAATGAATCCGATTTTTAACCACTCACCTTCAGTGGAGTGCGATCATGTAATGTAACCGTGTGTCGTCGTTAGCGTGTTTGCTTGCAGTCTAATCTAATGCAACTTAACTTAGCTAAACTAACGCACCATCTCAAATCAGGCACGACAGACCAGAGACATCTTCGCAATTTCATTGTATATTGTATCGTATGATAGCTCCGAATTTGCTGAATTTCGCCTACGATAGCGGCGCCTTACTCTGCCTCGTTTCAGCACGTTGATTTTGGTGAGTTTCGCTGTTGCATTGCGTGTGTGTGAGCGAGTGAGTGTGTTGTTTGTAAATCCTCCCCCCCCCCCCCGTTGTGTTCAGTTCTGTGTAATTTATGTTAAATTCAATGCTGGGCATCATCACTGTTAGACTATGTAAATGAGATGCATTTTTATTGTATTAATAAAATTGGTTCCCCATTTTGCTTGCGTTCGACCTGAATAAACAAGTTAAGTTCAGTATAATTTTGACTTGCCTATAAATTGTAGTTTTCGAGCACCTTCCCCCTTTTATTCAATATTGTTTTTCACCAGTGCTGAGAACAAGCTCAGATGCAATGTTTTATGTTTAAGTTCCGTTGCGCTATAAATCTTTTTCTTTAGCCACCTTTATGAAATAACTTTAATTGTGGTGGCTTGTTTATTAATCGCTGCGTGTAATTTCGTGTGAACTGCTACGTATATTGGCCACTGTATCATTAATTTCCTGTTATTGGAGTAATTTGAACCAAGTCAGTTCTCAATTTGGGCCAGGGAATAAGGTTTTTGTAGCAGGGAGTAGCTAGTAGTTCACACGGACCTTTTGCTAATTTTACTTCTAAAATTTAGATTTTTTATAACAGTAAACTTTTATCTGGGTATCTCCTACCAGAATTAAGCTTTTATTTCGTACAGTGGTCCACTTTTATCTGGCTTACCGCTGCCAGGATACGCTCTTCTAACGGATCATCTGTTCAATGAAATAGTTTTTTGCTTTAAATGCATGTGGGAATATTAAAAAAAATCCCGCCCAGAGGGTGAATGTGTGATATTAGCAGCACGAATTAATCTGTTTCATTTTATGTTTCCAGCACTCGTGTGTTTCAGTGTATTTTTTATGTCATTTTGGATGGGTTATTTTATTCAATTGTTTTTGTAAAGAGAGCACAGCCACAGTGCATTGCGTGTGAAGGATTTAGTTCGTATTTCGTTATGCGGTTTTGTTAGGGTAATCTTGTGTTTGTTTCTGTTGTTGTTCTAAACTACTTGTGATGATGGAGAATAGTTCTGCCTTGTCCGTTTCCACTCGCTCTAGGCGATTAAACCAAAGTGAGGACCGTGAAAAGTCGTCTAGGTCAGATCTTTCGACCGAAAGGGAAAAAGTGGCGAACACAGACGGCCGCGTTCCCGTTGAAAACGCGACTAGTTTGAACGTGGACACGACCGGAAGTGAGGGCAGGGGCGAACAAAGCGAACTGCATACCAATATGCCGGTTTCTGCTACTTCGCAAACTAGTTCAACCAGTGTTACTAGGCCCGTGTGCTTTTCTGATACGACTCTAAGCGACATCATGGCTTTCATGAGGGAACTGAAAGCAAAGATGAAAGCAGAAGTAGGTTCCATAATGGAAGTGTAGAATGCTTCAGTTCAGGAATTAAAAGCAGGGATGGAAGTGCAAAATGCTTCAGTTCAGAAATTAAAAGCAGGGATGGAAGTGCAGAATGCTTCAGTTCAGGAATTAAAAGCAGGGATGGAAGCGCAAAATGCTTCAGTTCAGGAATTAGAAGCAGGGATGGAAGTGCAGAATGCTTCAGTTCAGGAATTAAAAGCAGGGATGGAAGTGCAGAATGCTTCAGTTCAGGAATTAAAAGCAGGGATGGAAGTGCAGAATGCTTCAGTTCAGGAATTAAAAGCAGGGATGGAAGCGCAAAATGCTTCAGTTCAGGAATTAGAAGCAGGGATGGAAGTGCAGAATGCTTCAGTTCAGGAATTAGAAGCAGGGATGGAAGTGCAGAATGCTTCAGTTCAGGAATTAGAAGCAGGGATGGAAGTACAGAATGCTTCAGTTCAGGAATTAAAAGCAGGGATGGAAGTACAGAATGCTTCACTTCAGGAATTAGAAGCAGGGATGGAAGTGCAGAATGCTTCAGTTCAGGAATTAAAAGCAGGGATGGAAGTGCAGAATGCATCAGTTCAGGAATTAAAAGCAGGGATGGAAGTACAGAATGCTTCAGTTCAGGAATTAAAAGCAGGGATGGAAGTACAGAATGCTTCACTTCAGGAATTAGAAGCAGGGATGGAAGTGCAGAATGCTTCACTTCAGGAATTAGAAGCAGGGATGGAAGTGCAGAATGCTTCAGTTCAGGAATTAAAAGCAGGGATGGAAGTGCAGAATGCTTCAGTTCAGGAATTAAAAGCAGGGATGGAAGTACAGAATGCTTCAGTTCAGGAATTAAAAGCAGGGATGGAAGTACAGAATGCTTCACTTCAGGAATTAGAAGCAGGGATGGAAGTGCAGAATGCTTCAGTTCAGGAATTAAAAGCAGGGATGGAAGTGCAGAATGCTTCAGTTCAGGAATTAAAAGCAGGGATGGAAGCGCAAACTGCTTCAGTTCAGGAATTAGAAGCAGGGATGGAAGTGCAGAATGCTTCAGTTCAGGAATTAGAAGCAGGGATGGAAGTGCAGAATGCTTCAGTTCAGGAATTAAAAGCAGGGATGGAAGTACAGAATGCTTCAGTTCAGGAATTAAAAGCAGGGATGGAAGTACAGAATGCTTCACTTCAGGAATTAGAAGCAGGGATGGAAGTGCAGAATGCTTCAGTTCAGGAATTAAAAGCAGGGATGGAAGTGCAGAATGCTTCAGTTCAGGAATTAAAAGCAGGGATGGAAGTGCAGAATGCTTCAGTTCAGGAATTAGAAGCAGGGATGGAAGTGCAGAATGCTTCAGTTCAGGAATTAAAAGCAGGGATGGAAGTACAGAATGCTTCAGTTCAGGAATTAGAAGCAGGGATGGAAGTACAGAATGCTTCAGTTCAGGAATTAGAAGCAGGGATGGAAGTGCAGAATGCTTCAGTTCAGGAATTAAAAGCAGGGATGGAAGTGCAGAATGCTTCAGTTCAGGAATTAAAAGCAGGGATGGAAGCGCAAAATGCTTCAGTTCACGAATTAGAAGCAGGGATGGAAGTGCAGAATGCCTCAGTTCAGGAATTAGAAGCAGGGATGGAAGTGCAGAATGCTTCAGTTCAGGAATTAAAAGCAGGGATGGAAGTACAGAATGCTTCAGTTCAGGAATTAAAAGCAGGGATGGAAGCGCAAAATGCTTCAGTTCAGGAAATAGAAGCAGGGATGGAAGTGCAGAATTCTTCAGTTCAGGAATTAAAAGCAGGGATGGAAGTACAGAATGCTTCAGTTCAGGAATTAAAAGCAGGGATGGAACTACAGAATGCTTCAGTTCAGGAATTAGAAGCAGGGATGGAAGTGCAGAATGCTTCAGTTCAGGAATTAGAAGCAGGGATGGAAGTGCAGAATGCTTCAATTCAGGAATTAAAAGCAGGGATGGAAGTACAGAATGCTTCAGTTCAGGAATTAGAAGCAGGGATGGAAGTGCAGAATGCTTCAGTTCAGGAATTAACAGCAGGAATGGAAGTGCAGAATGCTTCAGTTCAGGAATTAAAAGCAGGGATGGAAGCGCAAAATGCTTCAGTTCAGGAATTAAAAGCAGGGATGGAAGTGCAGAATGCTTCAGTTCAGGAATTAAAAGCAGGGATGGAAGCGCAAAATGCTTCAGTTCAGGAATTAGAAGCAGGGATGGAAGTGCAGAATGCTTCAGTTCAGGAATTAAAAGCAGGGATGGAAGTACAGAATGCTTCACTTCAGGAATTAGAAGCAGGGATGGAAGTGCAGAATGCTTCAGTTCAGGAATTAGAAGCAGGGATGGAAGTGCAGAATGCTTCAGTTCAGGAATTAAAAGCAGGGATGGAAGTGCAGAATGCTTCAGTTCAGGAATTAAAAGCAGGGATGGAAGCGCAAAATGCTTCAGTTCAGGAATTAGAAGCAGGGATGGAAGTGCAGAATGCTTCAGTTCAGGAATTAGAAGCAGGGATGGAAGTGCAGAATGCTTCAGTTCAGGAATTAAAAGCAGGGATGGAAGTACAGAATGCTTCAGTTCAGGAATTAAAAGCAGGGATGGAAGTACAGAATGCTTCACTTCAGGAATTAGAAGCAGGGATGGAAGTGCAGAATGCTTCAGTTCAGGAATTAAAAGCAGGGATGGAAGTGCAGAATGCTTCAGTTCAGGAATTAAAAGCAGGGATGGAAGCGCAAAATGCTTCAGTTCAGGAATTAGAAGCAGGGATGGAAGTGCAGAATGCTTCAGTTCAGGAATTAGAAGCAGGGATGGAAGTGCAGAATGCTTCAGTTCAGGAATTAAAAGCAGGGATGGAAGTACAGAATGCTTCAGTTCAGGAATTAGAAGCAGGGATGGAAGTGCAGAATGCTTCAGTTCAGGAATTAAAAGCAGGGATGGAAGTGCAGAATGCTTCAGTTCAGGAATTAAAAGCAGGGATGGAAGCGCAAAATGCTTCAGTTCAGGAATTAGAAGCAGGGATGGAAGTGCAGAATGCCTCAGTTCAGGAATTAGAAGCAGGGATGGAAGTGCAGAATGCTTCAGTTCAGGAATTAAAAGCAGGGATGGAAGTACAGAATGCTTCAGTTCAGGAATTAAAAGCAGGGATGGAAGCGCAAAATGCTTCAGTTCAGGAAATAGAAGCAGGGATGGAAGTGCAGAATTCTTCAGTTCAGGAATTAAAAGCAGGGATGGAAGTACAGAATGCTTCAGTTCAGGAATTAAAAGCAGGGATGGAAGTACAGAATGCTTCAGTTCAGGAATTAGAAGCAGGGATGGAAGTGCAGAATGCTTCAGTTCAGGAATTAGAAGCAGGGATGGAAGTGCAGAATGCTTCAATTCAGGAATTAAAAGCAGGGATGGAAGTACAGAATGCTTCAGTTCAGGAATTAGAAGCAGGGATGGAAGTGCAGAATGCTTCAGTTCAGGAATTAGAAGCAGGGATGGAAGTGAAGAATGCTTCAGTTCAGGAATTAGAAGCAGGGATGGAAGTACAGAATGCTTCAGTTCAGGAATTAGAAGCAGGGATGGAAGTGCAGAATGCTTCAGTTCAGGAATTAGAAGCAGGGATGGAAGTGCAGAATGCTTCAGTTCAGGAATTAGAAGCAGGGATGGAAGTGCAGAATGCTTCAGTTCAGGAATTAGAAGCAGGGATGGAAGTGCAGAATGCTTCAGTTCAGGAATTAAAAGCAGGGATGGAAGCGCAAAATGCTTCAGTTCAGGAATTAAAAGCAGGGATGGAAGTGCAGAATGCTTCAGTTCAGGAATTAAAAGCAGGGATGGAAGTGCAGAATGGTTCAGTTCAGGAATTAGAAGCAGGGATGGAAGTGCAGAATGCTTCAGTTCAGGAATTAAAAGCAGGGATGGAAGCGCAGAATGCTTCAATTCAGGTATTAAAAGCAGGGATGGAAGTACAGAATGCTTCAGTTCAGGAATTAGAAGCAGGGATGGAAGTGCAGAATGCTTCAGTTCAGGAATTAGAAGCAGGGATGGAAGTGCAGAATGCTTCAGTTCAGGTATTAAAAGCAGGGATGGAAGTGCAGAATGCTTCAGTTCAGGTATTAAAAGCAGGGATGGAAGTGCAGAATGCTTCAGTTCAGGTATTAAAAGCAGGAATGGAAGTGCAGAATGCTTCAGTTCAGGAATTAGAAGCAGGGATGGAAGTACAGAATGCTTCAATTCAGGTATTAAAAGCAGGAATGGAAGTGCAGAATGCTTCAGTTCAGGAATTAGAAGCAGGGATGGAAGTGCAGAATGCTTCAGTTCAGGAATTAAAAGCAGGAATGGAAGTGCAGAATGCTTCAATTCAGGAATTAAAAGCAGGGATGGAAGTACAGAATGCTTCAGTTCAGGAATTAGAAGCAGGGATGGAAGTGCAGAATGCTTCAGTTCAGGAATTAGAAGCAGGGATGGAAGTGCAGAATGCTTCAGTTCAGGTATTAAAAGCAGGAATGGAAGTGCAGAATGCTTCAGTTCAGGAATTAGAAGCAGGGATGGAAGTACAGAATGCTTCAATTCAGGTATTAAAAGCAGGAATGGAAGTTCAGAATGCTTAAGTTCAGGAATTAGAAGCAGGGATGGAAGTGCAGAATGGTTCAGTTCAGGAATTAGAAGCAGGGATGGAAGTGTAGAATGCTTCAGTTCAGGAATTAGAAGCAGGGATGGAAGTGCAGAATGCTTCAGTTCAGGAATTAAAAGCAGGGATGGAAGTGCAGAATGCTTCAGTTCAGGAATTAAAAGCAGGGATGGAAGTGCAAAATGCTTCAGTTCAGGAATTAGAAGCAGAGATGGAAGTGCAGAATGCTTCAGTTCAGGAATTAAAAGCAGGGATGGAAGCGCAGAATGCTTCAGTTCAGGAATTAGAAGCAGGGATGGAAGTGCAGAATGCTTCAGTTCAGGAATTAGAAGCAGGGATGGAAGTACAGAATGCTTCAGTTCAGGAATTAAAAGCAGGGATGGAAGTACAGAATGCTTCAGTTCAGGAATTAAAAGCAGGGCTGGAAGCGCAAAATGCTGCAGTTCAGGAATTAGAAGCAGGGATGGAAGTGCAGAATGCTTCAATTCAGGTATTAAAAGCAGGGATGGAAGTACAGAATGCTTCAGTTCAGGAATTAGAAGCAGGGATGGAAGTGCAGAATGCTTCAGTTCAGGAATTAGAAGCAGGGATGGAAGTGCAGAATGCTTCAGTTCTGGAATTAGAAGCAGGGATGGAAGTGCAGAATGCTTCAGTTCAGGTATTAAAAGCAGGAATGGAAGTGCAGAATGCTTCAATTCAGGAATTAAAAGCAGGGATGGAAGTACAGAATGCTTCAGTTCAGGAATTAGAAGCAGGGATGGAAGTGCAGAATGCTTCAATTCAGGTATTAAAAGCAGGGATGGAAGTACAGAATGCTTCAGTTCAGGAATTAGAAGCAGGGATGGAAGTACAGAATGCTTCAGTTCAGGAATTAAAAGCAGGGATGGAAGCGCAAAATGCTTCAGTTCAGGAATTAGAAGCAGGGATGGAAGTGCAGAATGCTTCAATTCAGGTATTACAAGCAGGGATGGAAGTGCAGAATGCTTCAGTTCAGGAATTAGAAGCAGGGATGGAAGTGCAGAATGCTTCAGTTCAGGTATTAAAAGCAGGAATGGAAGTGCAGAATGCTTCAATTCAGGAATTAAAAGCAGGGATGGAAGTACAGAATGCTTCAGTTCAGGAATTAGAAGCAGGGATGGAAGTGCAGAATGCTTCAATTCAGGTATTAAAAGCAGGGATGGAAGTACAGAATGCTTCAGTTCAGGAATTAGAAGCAGGGATGGAAGTGCAGAATGCTTCAGTTCAGGAATTAGAAGCAGGGATGGAAGTGCAGAATGCTTCAGTTCAGGTATTAAAAGCAGGAACGGAAGTGCAGAATGCTTCAGTTCAGGAATTAGAAGCAGGGATGGAAGTACAGAATGCTTCAATTCAGGTATTAAAAGCAGGAATGGAAGTGCAGAATGCTTCAGTTCAGGAATTAGAAGCAGGGATGGAAGTGCAGAATGCTTCAGTTCAGGTATTAACAGCAGGAATGGAAGTGCAGAATGCTTCAATTCAGGAATTAAAAGCAGGGATGGAAGTACAGAATGCTTCAGTTCAGGAATTAGAAGCAGGGATGGAAGTGCAGAATGCTTCAATTCAGGTATTAAAAGCAGGGATGGAAGTACAGAATGCTTCAGTTCAGGAATTAGAAGCAGGGATGGAAGTGCAGAATGCTTCAGTTCAGGTATTAAAAGCAGGAATGGAAGTGCAGAATGCTTCAGTTCAGGAATTAGAAGCAGGGATGGAAGTACAGAATGCTTCAAATCAGGTATTAAAAGCAGGAATGGAAGTGCAGAATGCTTCAGTTCAGGAATTAGAAGCAGGGATGGAAGTGCAGAATGCTTCAGTTCAGGTATTAAAAGCAGGAATGGAAGTGCAGAATGCTTCAGTTCAGGAATTAGAAGCAGAGATGGAAGTGCAGAATGCTTCAGTTCAGGAATTAAAAGCAGGGATGGAAGTGCAGAATGCTTCAGTTCAGGAATTAAAAGCAGGGATGGAAGTGCAGAATGCTTCAGTTCAGGAATTAGAAGCAGGGATGGAAGTGCAGAATGCTTCAGTTCAGGAATTAAAAGCAGGGATGGAAGCGCAGAATGCTTCAGTTCAGGAATTAGAAGCAGGGATGGAAGCGCAGAATGCTTCAGTTCAGGAATTAGAAGCAGGGATGGAAGTGCAGAATGCTTCAGTTCAGGAATTAGAAGCAGAGATGGAAGTGCAGAATGCTTCAGTTCAGGAATTAAAAGCAGGGATGGAAGTACAGAATGCTTCAGTTCAGGAATTAAAAGCAGGGACGGAAGTACAGAATGCTTCAGTTCAGGAATTAAAAGCAGGGATGGAAGCGCAAAATGCTTCAGTCCAGGACAAACTTATCAAGCTTTCTGCGCTGTGCAGGGAGGCGCAAAGTAATACCGTTCAGGTTATAAACGATTATCTGAATGGGTTGCGCACCGATATAGTGCAGCTAGTTCAGGAATGGCATGAGGCACAAATGCATGGTATCTCAGAAAACACGACTAAAATTTCAGGGATTGCAGAAGCTATATCTGCCCTCTCAGGAAGTGTAGATACTAAGATCCACTCTCTTGAGGAGAGAGTCGAATCAGTTAAGACTGATGTCGACTCTCTTAGCGAGAGAGTAGATTTGGTTGACTGTCAGGCAAAAAACGTGCACCAATGAACAAGGTGCGCGCGTTGAAGAGCTGGCCACCTCGGTGGCGTAGCTTCTACAGACCGAGGAGATGCGGCAGAAAGGGCAGTTCCCGCTATTGTAAATGAACGTGTTGCGCGTCTGGAGCAAGTCTCCGTTGCACCCCCGCAAGTAGAAAACGCCTCCCACAGTTCGTGCGAGAGCCAGTGCAGGCATTTGATTATAACCACTTTCTGACAGTAAAAAAGTACCACTTCCGAAACTCTGCAAGCAGGATACACCCCCGTGCATGACTAGAGCAGTTCGATTACTCTGCCTCTAAACTGGCCAGAAGGGCAAAAATCGAGTATGTGTGCAGATATCTCGAGGGAGAGCCCGCCACGCAGATGCGACCTCTCTTGAGATATTGCCACTAGTATGATGATTTAAGGGAGCATTTCCTGTCAGCCTACTGGTCCGAGAAGCAGCAGTAACGAGTAAAAACTAGGATTTTAGTGATGCCCCACTTTGCAAACAGCAGTTGCAAGAGTCTTGGCGAGATCTTTCAAGGAATGATGCTGAGAAATCAGTTCCTCGACTACCCATATCCTCCATGCGAAATAATTAGAATTTGTGTGTCGAAGCTCCCACTAACTGCGTGCAATGCTGTCCTTGCGGGAAGCTGCAAGGAGGACATTGAGTCCTTCCACGCTTACCTGGAGGACTTGGAGTTTGATGATGATTACGGACCTAGAAGAGACGGCAACGGTTCTTCTAGAAGAAGTA